>JAPDNY010000007.1:170442827-171712757 GCA_029375565.1 Gekko gecko
ACTTATTTTCACCCATTGACCACGAGCAGGTTGGACAGGATCTGGGTCCCGTCTACTTTACACCTACGTGACTGTGTGCTGATGGCCAACCCGTGGTCCGATCACGTCCTTCTAGAGGTGGTGCTGGGCGTAAAGAGCGACGGAGATGCGAGAGGCGGAAGATCGAGGTGGATCTTGCGAGACAAGGACGTCCATCTCTACAGGCTGCAGGCAGAGGTCATCCTGGCACTGGAGTCACGCCGACGGACGAAGGCGGCTTCGGACTTGTTGGAATGGTGGGACGGAACGAAGAGGGTCATCCGGAACTTTTGCCTCCGGGCTCGGAGAGCGGGATTAGCGAGAGAAGTACGGGACTACCATCTGGCCGTGCAGAATACTCTGGCGACCCGTTGGAAAGTGGCGGCGGGGCTCCCTCACGACGCTGCGAAATACCGGAGGAGCCAGCGGGTGATCCAGGACTACCGTAGGCTCCAACGAGAGAAACGGAGGGCCGACCGGATGGCCTCCTTCACCGGCCCCGTCATCCGAAGAGGAGAGTGGGAGAAGGACCGCGCGCCGTCGACCCACCAGACATTGCAGGGCTTGCGGATGCGATCGGAGGATGACGTGCAGCATTCGACCGTCGGGACCCTGTCCGTGATCGCGTCCTTCTACGGGAGTCTCTATAGCGCCCGCGAGGGGAACCCTTCGGAAGCGGACAACGACGCTTTCTTGAACAGCGCCCTGGGGGAGCGGGAGCCCCTGGATAACGCGGAGATCGAGGGACTGTCGCAACCGATCACGAAGGAGGAGGTCGCCGAGGCGCTCGGGATCGGGAGACGGACGTCGACCCCCGGACCAGACGGGCTATCGTACGGGCTGTATCGGGACCTGCGGGATTACTTCCTACCCATCCTCGTCGAGGTCTTCAACTGCATCTTAGAGGAACGGAGGGTGGGGAGGAGCTTCCTGGAAGGGGTCATGATACTCCTGTACAAGTCTGGGGACCCGACGTTGGTATCGAACTGGCGACCCCTTACCCTTAACAACATCGATTATAGAATCTTCACAAGGGTATTAAACACCAGGCTCAAGCGGATCGCGCACTCTCTCGTGGACGCGGGACAGACTAGCGCCGTTCCCCGTCGTAAGATGAGCCACACCGCCTGTCTCTTTCGCCAGATCTTTCAGGCGGTCGCGGAGGATGGGAGGAAGCCATACTTGCTACAGCTCGATCAACATAAAGCTTTCGATATGGTGGACCATGCTTACCTGTGGGAGATCTTGCGACGACACGGCGTTCCGGAGCGGTTGGTGGCGGTCTTTCGAGCTCTTTACACGGGGGCCCGCGTCTATCCCTACGCCCGGGGAAGCTCTGGAGACCCGATTCCGGTGACCAGGGGGGTGAGACAGGGATGCCCCCTGAGCCCTCTACTCTACGTGCTCTCGTTGGAACCGTTCCTCAGAGTGGTCCGGATGGATGCGACGATCCGAGGGTTGAGGCTGAGGAGCGTCCCCGACGTCCGCATCACGACGGTAGCCCACGCCGACGACGTTTACTGTTGGTTGGCGGATGAGTCGGATCTCCGTAGAGTGCGGAAACATCTTGAGGCGTATCGGAGAGCCTCCGGGGCCCGGGTCAACGAGGAGAAGAGCAAGTTGCTCGCTCTGGACGGAGAAACCGCAACGATTCGTGTGCGCCCGTTGACCCCCGAGGATGCCGTGTCACGAGGCGGAGATGCCGGGACGGAGCCGGATCCCTTGGAGCACGTGAAGATCCTGGGGGTTCTCTTCAGCCTGCGGCCGGGAGGATGGCGGAAGAACTGGGACGAGTGGGGCCGGAAGGTGGAGGAGCGCTTGCTGAAATGGAAGAATTGGCGCCTCAGTACAGCGCAGAAGGTGACCTTCTTCAACATTTATTGCGTTCCAGCTGGGAATTATCTCGCTGGGGTCTATCCACCCACCGAGGAGATCATTAAGACGATCTCTACGAGGCTCTACAGATGGGTCCTCGGCATGGCGACCTTCCCCCTCGCGAGGACGGTGGTACAGAGACCATGTGCCGAAGGGGGCTTGGCGCTCTTAGATGTGGGACTCTGGTTCCTCGCCAAGTTCCTCGCTTTCAATTGCGGGGACATGTGTCGACGGGAGGAAGACCCGGGGGACTGCGACGGAACTGCGACGGAGATGGTGGCCCGCGAGGCTTTTCGGAGAGCGTGGGCCGAGACGACCTGGGGTCGAAGATGGTGGGTCGACGGACTGAGGATTCCCCGACTCACTCGACGCCTTAAACAGTCGCTCCCAGACTTCGTGGCGGAGGTGGCGATCTCCATCCAGAGGCGGCGTATCTCGGCGGAGGAGGTCCGGAGGACCTTCCGGCAGCACCCCGACTCTGCGGGCCGCCTTTATTGGCACCTCTTCCGTAAGTTCAAGGCCGAACCGTACGACCGCGGGCGGAGGGGTAAGCTGTCTCTGTCGGAGTATCTGCGCGATCAGGTCTTCCCGGTACCGACCTTCGTCGATAAGGCGATTCCCTTCGCTCTCCGGGACCTTCGTTGGAGAGCGTACCATCAAGTCCTCCACGTCGGTTCGAAGAAGAAGACGACGAGGGATCGGGACCAGATGGTGTGCCGACGTCCGAGCTGCCTGGGCGCCGACACCGGAGGAGAGCTGGAGTCCATCGAGCACGCCCTGAAGACGTGTCTGCCCGCTCGACGGCTTTGGGGGATGGTCGGGCGCGCCCTGGGTTGGCCTTTTCTGGGTGTCCAAGACTGGGAGACCATAGCTTCGGGTCTAGAGCCGGACTCTGGTTACGGCGCACCGGGAGAACCCTGGTCTTGTTCCGACGTGCGACGTACCCCGCGGTCAGACACCCCCGCTCTTTCCCGGAGACCCGCGCGAAGGCCGCCCTGGGCGGTGGTCCGCCTCCTGAATCTTATCGTGGCCCACACGATTCTTCGAGATCGCAGAGCGGAGCTCTACTCACGGACGGCCGTACCCGCTCGAGTTTCGCTGCAGTACGTGCTGGAATATGTGAAAAAGGTGGTTTCTTGGGAGCGCCGGAACACGAAGCCGTTGTCTTTTCGTAACCGTTGGCAGTGGTTCAATGAGATTAATCCTCCGGTGCCCTGAGGGGTACCCTAATCCTGAGGGTTATCCGAACCTTTTGAGATCTGTACCGAGTCGCCAAAACTCTTATTTTGGGAGTTGATTTCCTGGGCCACTGATATGTGACCCCTTGTAACTATTTAACTCTTTTAGGTGTTAAATTGTGATACCTATGTAATACTTACCACTTTGTTTTATTGATATACTATGTATTTTATGTATTTTTATAGAATCAGAACGGATCCGCTAACCTTTTCAGAAACACCGCTGTTGTCGAGATCTCTAGACAAGCTAGGAGAGAGCTGTGGATCATAATGTTCTTTGCCTTTTTGGCGGTTTTATTTGTTACTGTTTTCGTGGGGCTCTCCATTTATTTTTGGTGGGTGACTGGGAACGTCTGATCGTTAAATCGCCTTTGGGGGATTGATTGGTTAAGGTTTTTGAGATCCTTGATTTTAGATTTTGTATTCTGTTATTAGTATCTTGTTATTTGTAACTCAATTTTAAAGTTCTGAACCTCGTCTTCGGACGTGTTTTAGAGGTATGGAGTCATATACCTTTGTATTCATTATCTGTAATTTTGGAACTCACTGTTAAAGTGCCGAGCCTTTTCTTTGGACATGTTATGTATTTTTGTTATGTATTCTTGTATATGTCAATTTGAACGGATCTTCTTGTTAATGTTAATTCTCGTTGTATATTTAGGTAGTATTATGGGATTTTCTGTATGTTATGAATCCCCTTGTAGAAGACTAAATTTGAATGTATGCCGACACATGTTATACTATACATCTTTAATGTAATCTACCTCACTGGCTTTTCTTTATGTTTAAATCTCGGAATTTGTATTTGATATTCATATTTGAAAGTTCTCTGTTATTGTTATCGTTTTGGCTTTGTACTGATGGTGTGTTTATGTAGAAAGGTTAATTTTAAATAAAAATCTATTTTCCTAAAAAAAAAAAAAAAATCTATTTTCCTAAACCTAAACCTAAACCTAAACCTAAACCTAAACCTAAACCTAAACCTAAACCTAAACCTAAACCTAAACCTAAACCTAAACCTAAACCTAAACCTAAACCTAAACCTAAACCTAAACCTGATCACCCACAGGACCAGTCGTCTTTTCAGGAAGCTCTGTCCTTCAGTGATCGTTTTGAGGTAAAATCGCCGGTTTTTGCTCTTTTGCCACCCGGATTTCAACAGGGGATTGTTGGGGAAGGTCCCCTCTATTGACTGAGTAATTATGGAGCCCCCCCCGGCTGGGGGGGACTCAGAAATCAAGATTGAAAAATCGTCCATTGTTCCCTATGGGGATGACTCAGCAAGTCAAGCCTCATTGCAAAACAGTCAAGCCTCACTGCATAGCAGCCAGGGCTTTTTGCAGCCTTTGGAGGATTTTTCGAAGACTTTCAAGCCAGGACTCTCGGCTTTTCAAGTGAAAGGGATGGCAGCGACCCCCCAGAGATGGATGGTGATTCTGTCACGCGACCCCCGGAATCCTCGGCTGAGGAGAAGGTAAGGCCTTTTCCTTTATCTATGGATGGGCCCCCTCGGTAATGGTGACAGTGATAGATTCATCGGGGGAGGAGTGTGACCCTACTAAAGAAATGCCCCAACTCCCAGAGGAGCTTTTTCAAACTCCTGAAGGCAGCTCCTTACACCCTATGGTGGCGCAGGATTTTTCAATGTCTCCCGTTATTCCAATTTTTGACTTCAAAACTAAACCTGAAGACCCGGGTGATGTGGTTAAGGGAGACCATGATTATTCTAAAGCTGAGTTAAACCAGCCGGTCCCAGCAAACCCTCAGATGATGTGCGAGACGACTGAGTCCATCAGCAATGTTGTTTGTAGTCAAGAAGGCCGTATGGCTATGGAAGGGGAGATGTTTAAGATGGAAGACCTAGAAGCCGAAAAGAGACTAAGATGTTATGAAAAGCATTTAGAAACCGAAATGGGCTTAGCTAAGTCCCCTTTATCAAAGAAAATTGATGTTGAGCACAGTGACGAAATTCCTGGACGCCCTCTGTGTCGTTCTAAACTAGTGCAAGTTGCGGAATTCCGCCCTCCCGTGAATTTAACTGAACGGGCATGTTCATCGGTACCCTTGTTAACTGTCTTAACCCACCCCCAAGGGATGGGGCCGGAACTGGTGACAACTATGACTGCATCTGAATTTTTGGATGATTCCCACTCACAAGTGAGGCGAGAGGGAGAATTTTCTTTACAATTTTATGGGGATCAGCAGATTAAAGGTGATGAGGCAGCTTGCGCTCCCAAGCATGTTAAGGAAGACGCAGCCCTTGAATTGGGGGAGCATAAATTTCAGTTGCGGAAAGCTTCTGAGACACTGAGTATCTCCTTACAAAAATTGTCATCTTACACTAAAAACATACGTGATTTAGACCTGACCATTGCCTCTTCTGCTGACCCTCTCCAGGTGGAGAGACTTTGTCATAGGAGAGACCAATTAAAGTCTTCTGTGGAGGCTGTGGAGTTAGAGGTGTCACAGCTTAATGCTACCATGGATATTCTAGGCCAGAAGTTGTTAACCTCTGACACTGATATTAGTGATTTAGTTTCATTACCAGAACAGCGAGAATATCCTTTGGATAAGGTTGAAGACATGGAAGAAGAAGAACCTCTTCCTCCTGGTGAACTACAGTCTTCGCCAGAAGCCCGTCCAGCCAAACGGCTCAGAAAACAGCAAGAATCGCCAGAATCGGTGGTTTTTGTCGGTGAGGACTTAGGCAAAAAGGCTTCCTGCCAATCGGTGGTTGTCATCAATTCGGAGGTGAGTGAATTTATTCCCGCCTACCGTTACTCACTCTCTTCCACGTCTAAAGAGGAATTAGCCGATATGCTCCGTGGTAGACTCGGAGTTGATGATGAAGATATATTACCTGACCAACCCCAGACGATTGAAATCGTTCATGTTGACCAGACCACCTCAGGGAGCTGTACTAAAGGTATGGCCCGTGACACCCCAGGGGGTCGTCGGATTGGTAGAGAGGTGCGCTTGGCCCGTGAATGGGCAGAGTACAAAATTCTTCCCATGTCTGAAGGCTTTCGACTTCTTGTACCACAAGAGCTTAAGCAGATCGATTTAGCAAAGTTTTGGGCCTTCATTTTGGCCCATATGGGCCTGCCAGATGTTCTTACGATGGCATTGGATAAGAGGAGTAGAGACTTTATTTTGGACCTGTTGACCGAAGTGAAACCGGTTTTGCTACAATTTTTTACAAATAGAGAGGAGAAAGCCCCCAATTACATGGATCGAGTTATCTACGCTCGTGCCATATCTCTGGCAGTCGTAGACCGTTTGATTATCGGAAGGAAAGTGCGAACGTCAGCCGGAAACTACCCCGCTTGGCTTACTGAGCAGGGGATGATAGAGACTCTGAAAGCAATAACTCATTCCTGGGAAGGGGCAGAGCCTGGACTGTTAACTGACGTCTTTGACGATCCCGAGAAAAGAAGCAAGGAATTGACCCCTCAGGGTTGGTCCGAATGGTGCCTGCAGGCTATACACGTTCTAAAAATTAGGTCCGATAGACTTAAGGGAGAAAAGTATTGGCTGTGGAAGCAGCATGTTGCCGTGAGTGATCAGGAGGGGGCCGACCCTAAGGGTATTCGTGTTAAGGTCACCAAGACCGGGAAACCCAAAACAGCAGAATGCTTGACCTCAACTGAGTTCTTGCTGAGTGTTCCACAGGTGGAGACAACGAATGCTGTGTCTCAATCCGGAGCCAAGACCAGAAGAGATAAGAAGAGGATCCAGGGAACGGCGGCGATGAAGGATCGGGAGTCCCGGGGAGCGAGGCAGCGGCTCAGGAGGAAGCGGACGCGTGCCGTACACCGATGACGACATCTGACGATTTCAAGGCCCTTTCACGTCGACAGGGGGACTCCGATCTTGGATGTCCCCCGCAAACCGGTGAGGATGGTCGATCGGTGCGACGAGAGACGGAGCAGAGGCAGTTAGAGTCCTCCCACCAATCAGTTGCGATAGACGAGTCGGGGGAGGTGCAGAGGGATAGTGGGAAGGGTCCTTACAGGGAGTACCTGGGGAGTGACCTATCGGGAATTGAGTCTTTGAGCTACAGCGAAGAGGAACCCGATAGGGAAAGGGAATCTAGTGAGTTTGAGGAAGAACCTTCAGGAGATATCAGAGGTCGAAAGTTTAAGACGGTTGGGAGGGGTGGTGTCGGGAGGCATGGGACGAAAGAGGGGGTAGGGATAAAGGGGATCTCAACTTGGTTTAGAGACGTGGATACCCCGGTACTGGCCTCTCCCCGCTTTGTTCCCCCCACTCCAGTGCACATAGAATCCACTCCGAGTATGGTTGATCCTCTGTCGTCATCATCGACCCTGATGGAGAACGCGGAAAGAACGGAGACGAGAGCGGCGGTGGCAGCTTTGGAGGTCTTGATGGAGACTCAACCGGGGTCCCCGGTTCGTACGGACGCTGTGCAGATACACGACCTCACTCGAGACTCGCCTCCGCCACCCCGCGCTGCCTTTCTTCCTCTTCCCCAGCGATCTGTGACGCGAGATGGGGGAAAGAAGAAACAGTCTCGTGTGCGCTTCGAAGATAGAGAGACATTGTCAGCAGATCTCGGGGCGGGGAGTGACACTCGTCCTACGGGATCTGAGACTGTTGTGAGTTTAACCGGTGGGGACTCTGAATCTGTTGTCGTTGAGTCTCTTCCCCCTGGGAGTCTGGAACACCAGGGCGATGAGTCTCAGGTCTCATCTGAGGTCAGGGCGGGAACCCCATTGAGTGGAATGCAAACTCCTTTGGAGAAAACAACCGACCTTGTTGGGGGCTGGGGTGATGGGGAGATGATAGTGGATTATGATAGACAGAAGCAAAAACGACCCAGATCTTGGTCCCTCAATGAAGATCGGGGGAAACTTACTATGGGTTTGGGGGCGATAACATCTGCGGTACCTAAGAGAAATCAGAAGAGGGAGAAGAGGGAATCATCCTTGCTAAAGGGGATGAGACCGACCGAAACCCCACGGGGTCTTCCTGAGGAGTTGGGTACGGGTCCTGAGGGTGTAACGGGGCCTTTACCGGCGGGGAACACACCTAAGAGTGTTACCGGATCTTCTCCAGGTTCCGGGGAAGCCCCTATTCAGCAGAAAACCCCCACGAGGGATTCCTCCAAACCCCTTTCTTATTCCCAAGCCCTTAGAGGGACGAAAAGGGCACAGCAGGGAGCTGGGGACGGACGGGGGACGGAGGGTGTGGGGAAGGGAGGGACCCCGGGCGAGTCCAGAGACCTTCCCCGCAGGACCTTCGACTACGAAAGGGATAGGAAGGAGGATGAGAGGTTTTTGGAGGAGTTTTTTGAAGAGCTGGGAGAGGAGGAGGGACAAGACCCGCGACAGCGATACGTATTAAGATTCCGTTATAAGGGTCTCGACAATCATAAACTAACGGAGGATTATATGATCGGGTCTCTGTTGTTGGGTGACTTGGGCATTCCCAAGGGAGACATTCTGGCGGTGATTATGCCGCCAGGGTTACGAGAGACGGATGTCTGTCTGGTGTCGGAAAGAGCCTACCAGCGAGCTTGGGGAAAGATCAGGGAAGCCCTTCGCTTTGCCCCTGAACTTTTTGACGATTATGACATCATCCCTCTTTTTCGGGGCGAGTCCAGAGTTCTGACGGTCTCCTTTAGGACGACCAACATACCCGAGGAGGACGTGGAACTCTGGCTGTCTCGTCACTGTAAAATTCTAATGGCACCCCGTAAGCGGCTTAATCAGTGGGGTGTTTGGGGAGGGGAATACAAAGCGGTGATCTCGCTCCACCGCGATACCAGAAGCAATTTAAAGCACCTCCCCAAGTACTTCTTTTGGGAAACGACCGAGGAGTCACCCGCTATAGTGGTCAGCCCCCCGCCTGTTTTCAATGCGGGGGTTATGACCACATAAGACAACACTGTACTTCCCCCTTTGTGCCAGCTGTGGGAAGAGAGGACATAACTCGGTCCATTGTTCAGTGGGGATTGTATGTAACCTTTGTGATCGTCAGGGCCACACTTATTTGTTGTGCCCTCGGGCTTACTATAACACCCAGTTCCCTAGGGCTTACGCTAGGTTCCAAGCTTCCCATCAGGATCCGAAAGGGGACAGGCAGGAAAGGGCAGGGGATTCCGGCGTACCGGAGGCCTCAACATCGTCCGAGACACCGGTTCCGAAGGCGACACCTGCCAGGGCTACAACTTCTGGAGACGACCTACAAGAAGCAGGATGGGAGAAGGTGCAGAAAATGAAGAAGAAGCTGGAGAGGAAGAAGAAGGTCTCGGTTCAGAGGGGAATCGTATTGGACGGCAAATACCAACCGAGGAGTGAACTCACGAAGAATCGGTTCGCGGCCCTCTCAGGTGAGGATCTTTCGGAAGGGGATGCTGATGGAGATGAACCCCGCAGCCCCAGTGACAGAGGTGAGGCTGCGCAGACGGTGAGCCGGGATGAGAGTGAAGGGGGCGATGGGATCCGTGAGAAAGACATCCAGAGGAGCGAGAAGAGATTATCACCGCCGCGCTTCAAGACAATGGAGGATCTTACGGTGCTGGAGCTGGACGACTTGATTCGGGAAAGTCGGAAGTCTGTACAGGACATCCAATTGAAGAGGGTTATGCTGGGGGACGATTCCCCGGGATGCGTAACCGGTTCTTTAGAAGACTTCCAGGAATCGGTCCGTGAAGAGTGTCAACGACTCCGGAATAAACAACTTTTCTTCCAGAATCGGCTTCTACTCCTGGACTGCGAGCGGGAGAAGAGGATGGAGGAGGAGTCCGGGGAGAAGAGGGCCGAAGGTGAGAGCTCGAAGATCGACGGGGACGTGGCGGACGACGCCACCCCTCCTTCCAATCAAGAGGCCCTGGGTCGACAGCATCTTCAGGATTATCCTCCACCGTTTAAATTAGATCTCGCAGCGCAGCCGGGGAGGCTTCGGCCCCCCTGCAATCTTCTAGTCAGGCCACACCTCCAACACAACAGGAGGGGGTGGATTCAATGGAGGTGAGAGAGGAAGAAGGAGACGAGGCTGGGAAGGAGGAAGGCTCTCTGGAAGACTCCGAGATGGCCTTCTTCGACGCACAGACCTTTGATGGGGAAATGGACGTACAGTAAATCTGAGTACTCGGTTAAGTGAGTTAATAAAATTTTCCATTTTGTGTTTGAAGTACGGGTTTCTGTGGTTTTTTGATTGATTCTTTGGATTTTGGTGAACTTTCCTTTCCTTTCTTAATTATGGAGATTAAGTTAATTACTTGGAATTGCAGGGGTCTTCGCCAACCATCGCGTCGGGAAGACATTTTCTTTCATCTGAGGAAAACTAATGCTGACCTCTGCGTTTTGCAAGAAACGAATATCTCCACTCCACGGGATCGCAGTTTAGCCCAACGAGCTTGGACTTGGGGCCCCTCGGTGTGGTCTCTGACCGACGGGGGGTCCGGAGGCTTGGCGGTTCTCTTCTTTTCTTTTACAAGGTGGAAGGTCAGGAGGGTGATCGAGGCGGTCCCCGGACATTTACTGATAATGGACCTCGACCTACGAGACCCCAGTGGGAAAACGCTGACTAGGTACAGACTCTGTGCGATATATGCACCTGTTAGGAAACAGCAACGGCTTCCTCTGTGGGAAGCTTTGAAAGACCACACGCTGACAAACCGAGCTCTCTTGGTATTGGGGGACTTTAACGTTCGATCGGAGCAATCCGATCGTATCGATCTTCGGAAACCGCAGGCGTGGCAAAACAAGGCCCTGACGGTAGAGGAGAAGCTTCTCAGATCCTTCCTCATGGACACGAAGTTACTCCAGGACTCTGCCCTCCACATCCTTAACCGGCTTGATTATCTACCGACTCACCACAGGTCTTTATTTCGTCAGCGCCACGATCTCCCTGTTGGGGCCACGGCGACTTATTTTCACCCATTGACCACGAGCAGGTTGGACAGGATCTGGGTCCCGTCTACTTTACACCTACGTGACTGTGTGCTGATGGCCAACCCGTGGTCCGATCACGTCCTTCTAGAGGTGGTGCTGGGCGTAAAGAGCGACGGAGATGCGAGAGGCGGAAGATCGAGGTGGATCTTGCGAGACAAGGACGTCCATCTCTACAGGCTGCAGGCAGAGGTCATCCTGGCACTGGAGTCACGCCGACGGACGAAGGCGGCTTCGGACTTGTTGGAATGGTGGGACGGAACGAAGAGGGTCATCCGGAACTTTTGCCTCCGGGCTCGGAGAGCGGGATTAGCGAGAGAAGTACGGGACTACCATCTGGCCGTGCAGAATACTCTGGCGACCCGTTGGAAAGTGGCGGCGGGGCTCCCTCACGACGCTGCGAAATACCGGAGGAGCCAGCGGGTGATCCAGGACTACCGTAGGCTCCAACGAGAGAAACGGAGGGCCGACCGGATGGCCTCCTTCACCGGCCCCGTCATCCGAAGAGGAGAGTGGGAGAAGGACCGCGCGCCGTCGACCCACCAGACATTGCAGGGCTTGCGGATGCGATCGGAGGATGACGTGCAGCATTCGACCGTCGGGACCCTGTCCGTGATCGCGTCCTTCTACGGGAGTCTCTATAGCGCCCGCGAGGGGAACCCTTCGGAAGCGGACACCGACGCTTTCTTGAACAGCGCCCTGGGGGAGCGGGAGCCCCTGGATAACGCGGAGATCGAGGGACTGTCGCAACCGATCACGAAGGAGGAGGTCGCCGAGGCGCTCGGGATCGGGAGACGGACGTCGACCCCCGGACCAGACGGGCTATCGTACGGGCTGTATCGGGACCTGCGGGATTACTTCCTACCCATCCTCGTCGAGGTCTTCAACTGCATCTTAGAGGAACGGAGGGTGGGGAGGAGCTTCCTGGAAGGGGTCATGATACTCCTGTACAAGTCTGGGGACCCGACGTTGGTATCGAACTGGCGACCCCTTACCCTTAACAACATCGATTATAGAATCTTCACAAGGGTATTAAACACCAGGCTCAAGCGGATCGCGCACTCTCTCGTGGACGCGGGACAGACTAGCGCCGTTCCCCGTCGTAAGATGAGCCACACCGCCTGTCTCTTTCGCCAGATCTTTCAGGCGGTCGCGGAGGATGGGAGGAAGCCATACTTGCTACAGCTCGATCAACATAAAGCTTTCGATATGGTGGACCATGCTTACCTGTGGGAGATCTTGCGACGACACGGCGTTCCGGAGCGGTTGGTGGCGGTCTTTCGAGCTCTTTACACGGGGGCCCGCGTCTATCCCTACGCCCGGGGAAGCTCTGGAGACCCGATTCCGGTGACCAGGGGGGTGAGACAGGGATGCCCCCTGAGCCCTCTACTCTACGTGCTCTCGTTGGAACCGTTCCTCAGAGTGGTCCGGATGGATGCGACGATCCGAGGGTTGAGGCTGAGGAGCGTCCCCGATGTCCGCATCACGACGGTAGCCCACGCCGACGACGTTTACTGTTGGTTGGCGGATGAGTCGGATCTCCGTAGAGTGCGGAAACATCTTGAGGCGTATCGGAGAGCCTCCGGGGCCCGGGTCAACGAGGAGAAGAGCAAGTTGCTCGCTCTGGACGGAGAAACCGCGACGATTCGTGTGCGCCCGTTGACCCCCGAGGATGCCGTGTCACGAGGCGGAGATGCCGGGACGGAGCCGGATCCCTTGGAGCACGTGAAGATCCTGGGGGTTCTCTTCAGCCTGCGGCCGGGAGGATGGCGGAAGAACTGGGACGAGTGGGGCCGGAAGGTGGAGGAGCGCTTGCTGAAATGGAAGAATTGGCGCCTCAGTACAGCGCAGAAGGTGACCTTCTTCAACATTTATTGCGTTCCAGCTGGGAATTATCTCGCTGGGGTCTATCCACCCACCGAGGAGATCATTAAGACGATCTCTACGAGGCTCTACAGATGGGTCCTCGGCATGGCGACCTTCCCCCTCGCGAGGACGGTGGTACAGAGACCATGTGCCGAAGGGGGCTTGGCGCTCTTAGATGTGGGACTCTGGTTCCTCGCCAAGTTCCTCGCTTTCAATTGCGGGGACATGTGTCGACGGGAGGAAGACCCGGGGGACTGCGACGGAACTGCGACGGAGATGGTGGCCCGCGAGGCTTTTCGGAGAGCGTGGGCCGAGACGACCTGGGGTCGAAGATGGTGGGTCGACGGACTGAGGATTCCCCGACTCACTCGACGCCTTAAACAGTCGCTCCCAGACTTCGTGGCGGAGGTGGCGATCTCCATCCAGAGGCGGCGTATCTCGGCGGAGGAGGTCCGGAGGACCTTCCGGCAGCACCCCGACTCTGCGGGCCGCCTTTATTGGCACCTCTTCCGTAAGTTCAAGGCCGAACCGTACGACCGCGGGCGGAGGGGTAAGCTGTCTCTGTCGGAGTATCTGCGCGATCAGGTCTTCCCGGTACCGACCTTCGTCGATAAGGCGATTCCCTTCGCTCTCCGGGACCTTCGTTGGAGAGCGTACCATCAAGTCCTCCACGTCGGTTCGAAGAAGAAGACGACGAGGGATCGGGACCAGATGGTGTGCCGACGTCCGAGCTGCCTGGGCGCCGACACCGGAGGAGAGCTGGAGTCCATCGAGCACGCCCTGAAGACGTGTCTGCCCGCTCGACGGCTTTGGGGGATGGTCGGGCGCGCCCTGGGTTGGCCTTTTCTGGGTGTCCAAGACTGGGAGACCATAGCTTCGGGTCTAGAGCCGGACTCTGGTTACGGCGCACCGGGAGAACCCTGGTCTTGTTCCGACGTGCGACGTACCCCGCGGTCAGACACCCCCGCTCTTTCCCGGAGACCCGCGCGAAGGCCGCCCTGGGCGGTGGTCCGCCTCCTGAATCTTATCGTGGCCCACACGATTCTTCGAGATCGCAGAGCGGAGCTCTACTCACGGACGGCCGTACCCGCTCGAGTTTCGCTGCAGTACGTGCTGGAATATGTGAAAAAGGTGGTTTCTTGGGAGCGCCGGAACACGAAGCCGTTGTCTTTTCGTAACCGTTGGCAGTGGTTCAATGAGATTAATCCTCCGGTGCCCTGAGGGGTACCCTAATCCTGAGGGTTATCCGAACCTTTTGAGATCTGTACCGAGTCGCCAAAACTCTTATTTTGGGAGTTGATTTCCTGGGCCACTGATATGTGACCCCTTGTAACTATTTAACTCTTTTAGGTGTTAAATTGTGATACCTATGTAATACTTACCACTTTGTTTTATTGATATACTATGTATTTTATGTATTTTTATAGAATCAGAACGGATCCGCTAACCTTTTCAGAAACACCGCTGTTGTCGAGATCTCTAGACAAGCTAGGAGAGAGCTGTGGATCATAATGTTCTTTGCCTTTTTGGCGGTTTTATTTGTTACTGTTTTCGTGGGGCTCTCCATTTATTTTTGGTGGGTGACTGGGAACGTCTGATCGTTAAATCGCCTTTGGGGGATTGATTGGTTAAGGTTTTTGAGATCCTTGATTTTAGATTTTGTATTCTGTTATTAGTATCTTGTTATTTGTAACTCAATTTTAAAGTTCTGAACCTCGTCTTCGGACGTGTTTTAGAGGTATGGAGTTATATACCTTTGTATTCATTATCTGTAATTTTGGAACTCACTGTTAAAGTACCGAGCCTTTTCTTTGGACATGTTATGTATTTTTGTTATGTATTCTTGTATATGTCAATTTGAACGGATCTTCTTGTTAATGTTAATTCTCGTTGTATCTTTAGGTAGTATTATGGGATTTTCTGTATGTTATGAATCCCCTTGTAGAAGACTAAATTTGAATGTATGCCGACACATGTTATACTATACATCTTTAATGTAATCTACCTCACTGGCTTTTCTTTATGTTTAAATTTCGGAATTTGTATTTGATATTCATATTTGAAAGTTCTCTGTTATTGTTATCGTTTTGGCTTTGTACTGATGGTGTGTTTATGTAGAAAGGTTAATTTTAAATAAAAATCTATTTTCCTAAAAAAAAAAAAAAAAAAAATCTATTTTCCTAAACCTAAACCTAAACCTAAACCTAAACCTAAACCTAAACCTAAACCTAAACCTAAACCTAAACCTAAACCTAAACCTAAACCTAAACCTAAACCTAAACCTAAACCTAAACCTGATCACCCACAGGACCAGTCGTCTTTTCAGGAAGCTCTGTCCTTCAGTGATCGTTTTGAGGTAAAATCGCCGGTTTTTGCTCTTTTGCCACCCGGATTTCAACAGGGGATTGTTGGGGAAGGTCCCCTCTATTGACTGAGTAATTATGGAGCCCCCCCGGCTGGGGGGGACTCAGAAATCAAGATTGAAAAATCGTCCATTGTTCCCTATGGGGATGACTCAGCAAGTCAAGCCTCATTGCAAAACAGTCAAGCCTCACAGCATAGCAGCCAGGGCTTTTTGCAGCCTTTGGAGGATTTTTCGAAGACTTTCAAGCCAGGACTCTCGGCTTTTCAAGTGAAAGGGATGGCAGCGACCCCCCAGAGATGGATGGTGATTCTGTCACGCGACCCCCGGAATCCTCGGCTGAGGAGAAGGTAAGGCCTTTTCCTTTATCTATGGATGGGCCCCCTCGGTAATGGTGACAGTGATAGATTCATCGGGGGAGGAGTGTGACCCTACTAAAGAAATGCCCCAACTCCCAGAGGAGCTTTTTCAAACTCCTGAAGGCAGCTCCTTACACCCTATGGTGGCGCAGGATTTTTCAATGTCTCCCGTTATTCCAATTTTTGACTTCAAAACTAAACCTGAAGACCCGGGTGATGTGGTTAAGGGAGACCATGATTATTCTAAAGCTGAGTTAAACCAGCCGGTCCCAGCAAACCCTCAGATGATGTGCGAGACGACTGAGTCCACCAGCAATGTTGTTTGTAGTCAAGAAGGCCGTATGGCTATGGAAGGGGAGATGTTTAAGATGGAAGACCTAGAAGCCGAAAAGAGACTAAGATGTTATGAAAAGCATTTAGAAACCGAAATGGGCTTAGCTAAGTCCCCTTTATCAAAGAAAATTGATGTTGAGCACAGTGACGAAATTCCTGGACGCCCTCTGTGTCGTTCTAAACTAGTGCAAGTTGCGGACTTCCGCCCTCCCGTGAATTTAACTGAACGGGCATGTTCATCGGTACCCTTGTTAACTGTCTTAACCCACCCCCAAGGGATGGGGCCGGAACTGGTGACAACTATGACTGCATCTGAATTTTTGGATGATTCCCACTCACAAGTGAGGCGAGAGGGAGAATTTTCTTTACAATTTTATGGGGATCAGCAGATTAAAGGTGATGAGGCATCTTGCGCTCCCAAGCATGTTAAGGAAGACGCAGCCCTTGAATTGGGGGAGCATAAATTTCAGTTGCGGAAAGCTTCTGAGACACTGAGTATCTCCTTACAAAAATTGTCATCTTACACTAAAAACATACGTGATTTAGACCTGACCATTGCCTCTTCTGCTGACCCTCTCCAGGTGGAGAGACTTTGTCATAGGAGAGACCAATTAAAGTCTTCTGTGGAGGCTGTGGAGTTAGAGGTGTCACAGCTTAATGCTACCATGGATATTCTAGGCCAGAAGTTGTTAACCTCTGACACTGATATTAGTGATTTAGTCTCATTACCAGAACAGCGAGAATATCCTTTGGATAAGGTTGAAGACATGGAAGAAGAAGAACCTCTTCCTCCTGGTGAACTACAGTCTTCGCCAGAAGCCCGTCCAGCCAAACGGCTCAGAAAACAGCAAGAATCGCCAGAATCGGTGGTCTTTGTCGGTGAGGACTTAGGCAAAAAGGCTTCCTGCCAATCGGTGGTTGTCATCAATTCGGAGGTGAGTGAATTTATTCCCGCCTACCGTTACTCACTCTCTTCCACGTCTAAAGAGGAATTAGCCGATATGCTCCGTGGTAGACTCGGAGTTGATGATGAAGATATATTACCTGACCAACCCCAGACGATTGAAATCGTTCATGTTGACCAGACCACCTCAGGGAGCTGTACTAAAGGTATGGCCCGTGACACCCCAGGGGGTCGTCGGATTGGTAGAGAGGTGCGCTTGGCCCGTGAATGGGCAGAGTACAAAATTCTTCCCATGTCTGAAGGCTTTCGACTTCTTGTACCACAAGAGCTTAAGCAGATCGATTTAGCAAAGTTTTGGGCCTTCATTTTGGCCCATATGGGCCTGCCAGATGTTCTTACGATGGCATTGGATAAGAGGAGTAGAGACTTTATTTTGGACCTGTTGACCGAAGTGAAACCGGTTTTGCTACAATTTTTTACAAATAGAGAGGAGAAAGCCCCCAATTACATGGATCGAGTTATCTACGCTCGTGCCATATCTCTGGCAGTCGTAGACCGTTTGATTATCGGAAGGAAAGTGCGAACGTCAGCCGGAAACTACCCCGCTTGGCTTACTGAGCAGGGGATGATAGAGACTCTGAAAGCAATAACTCATTCCTGGGAAGGGGCAGAGCCTGGACTGTTAACTGACGTCTTTGACGATCCCGAGAAAAGAAGCAAGGAATTGACCCCTCAGGGTTGGTCCGAATGGTGCCTGCAGGCTATACACGTTCTAAAAATTAGGTCCGATAGACTTAAGGGAGAAAAGTATTGGCTGTGGAAGCAGCATGTTGCCGTGAGTGATCAGGAGGGGGCCGACCCTAAGGGTATTCGTGTTAAGGTCACCAAGACCGGGAAACCCAAAACAGCAGAATGCTTGACCTCAACTGAGTTCTTGCTGAGTGTTCCACAGGTGGAGACAACGAATGCTGTGTCTCAATCCGGAGCCAAGACCAGAAGAGATAAGAAGAGGATCCAGGGAACGGCGGCGATGAAGGATCGGGAGTCCCGGGGGAGCGAGGCAGCGGCTCAGGAGGAAGCGGACGCGTGCCGTACACCGATGACGACATCTGACGATTTCAAGGCCCTTTCACGTCGACAGGGGGACTCCGATCTTGGATGTCCCCCGCAAACCGGTGAGGATGGTCGATCGGTGCGACGAGAGACGGAGCAGAGGCAGTTAGAGTCCTCCCACCAATCAGTTGCGATAGACGAGTCGGGGGAGGTGCAGAGGGATAGTGGGAAGGGTCCTTACAGGGAGTACCTGGGGAGTGACCTATCGGGAATTGAGTCTTTGAGCTACAGCGAAGAGGAACCCGATAGGGAAAGGGAATCTAGTGAGTTTGAGGAAGAACCTTCAGGAGATATCAGAGGTCGAAAGTTTAAGACGGTTGGGAGGGGTGGTGTCGGGAGGCATGGGACGAAAGAGGGGGTAGGGATAAAGGGGATCTCAACTTGGTTTAGAGACGTGGATACCCCGGTACTGGCCTCTCCCCGCTTTGTTCCCCCCACTCCAGTGCACATAGAATCCACTCCGAGTATGGTTGATCCTCTGTCGTCATCATCGACCCTGATGGAGAACGCGGAAAGAACGGAGACGAGAGCGGCGGTGGCAGCTTTGGAGGTCTTGATGGAGACTCAACCGGGGTCCCCGGTTCGTACGGACGCTGTGCAGATACACGACCTCACTCGAGACTCGCCTCCGCCACCCCGCGCTGCCTTTCTTCCTCTTCCCCAGCGATCTGTGACGCGAGATGGGGGAAAGAAGAAACAGTCTCGTGTGCGCTTCGAAGATAGAGAGACATTGTCAGCAGATCTCGGGGCGGGGAGTGACACTCGTCCTACGGGATCTGAGACTGTTGTGAGTTTAACCGGTGGGGACTCTGAATCTGTTGTCGTTGAGTCTCTTCCCCCTGGGAGTCTGGAACACCAGGGCGATGAGTCTCAGGTCTCATCTGAGGTCAGGGCGGGAACCCCATTGAGTGGAATGCAAACTCCTTTGGAGAAAACAACCGACCTTGTTGGGGGCTGGGGTGATGGGGAGATGATAGTGGATTATGATAGACAGAAGCAAAAACGACCCAGATCTTGGTCCCTCAATGAAGATCGGGGGAAACTTACTATGGGTTTGGGGGCGATAACATCTGCGGTACCTAAGAGAAATCAGAAGAGGGAGAAGAGGGAATCATCCTTGCTAAAGGGGATGAGACCGACCGAAACCCCACGGGGTCTTCCTGAGGAGTTGGGTACGGGTCCTGAGGGTGTAACGGGGCCTTTACCGGCGGGGAACACACCTAAGAGTGTTACCGGATCTTCTCCAGGTTCCGGGGAAGCCCCTATTCAGCAGAAAACCCCCACGAGGGATTCCTCCAAACCCCTTTCTTATTCCCAAGCCCTTAGAGGGACGAAAAGGGCACAGCAGGGAGCTGGGGACGGACGGGGGACGGAGGGTGTGGGGAAGGGAGGGACCCCGGGCGAGTCCAGAGACCTTCCCCGCAGGACCTTCGACTACGAAAGGGATAGGAAGGAGGATGAGAGGTTTTTGGAGGAGTTTTTTGAAGAGCTGGGAGAGGAGGAGGGACAAGACCCGCGACAGCGATACGTATTAAGATTCCGTTATAAGGGTCTCGACAATCATAAACTAACGGAGGATTATATGATCGGGTCTCTGTTGTTGGGTGACTTGGGCATTCCCAAGGGAGACATTCTGGCGGTGATTATGCCGCCAGGGTTACGAGAGACGGATGTCTGTCTGGTGTCGGAAAGAGCCTACCAGCGAGCTTGGGGAAAGATCAGGGAAGCCCTTCGCTTTGCCCCTGAACTTTTTGACGATTATGACATCATCCCTCTTTTTCGGGGCGAGTCCAGAGTTCTGACGGTCTCCTTTAGGACGACCAACATACCCGAGGAGGACGTGGAACTCTGGCTGTCTCGTCACTGTAAAATTCTAATGGCACCCCGTAAGCGGCTTAATCAGTGGGGTGTTTGGGGAGGGGAATACAAAGCGGTGATCTCGCTCCACCGCGATACCAGAAGCAATTTAAAGCACCTCCCCAAGTACTTCTTTTTGGGAAACGACCGAGGAGTCACCCGCTATAGTGGTCAGCCCCCCGCCTGTTTTCAATGCGGGGGTTATGACCACATAAGACAACACTGTACTTCCCCCTTTGTGCCAGCTGTGGGAAGAGAGGACATAACTCGGTCCATTGTTCAGTGGGGATTGTATGTAACCTTTGTGATCGTCAGGGCCACACTTATTTGTTGTGCCCTCGGGCTTACTATAACACCCAGTTCCCTAGGGCTTACGCTAGGTTCCAAGCTTCCCATCAGGATCCGAAAGGGGACAGGCAGGAAAGGGCAGGGGATTCCGGCGTACCGGAGGCCTCAACATCGTCCGAGACACCGGTTCCGAAGGCGACACCTGCCAGGGCTACAACTTCTGGAGACGACCTACAAGAAGCAGGATGGGAGAAGGTGCAGAAAATGAAGAAGAAGCTGGAGAGGAAGAAGAAGGTCTCGGTTCAGAGGGGAATCGTATTGGACGGCAAATACCAACCGAGGAGTGAACTCACGAAGAATCGGTTCGCGGCCCTCTCAGGTGAGGATCTTTCGGAAGGGGATGCTGATGGAGATGAACCCCGCAGCCCCAGTGACAGAGGTGAGGCTGCGCAGACGGTGAGCCGGGATGAGAGTGAAGGGGGCGATGGGATCCGTGAGAAAGACATCCAGAGGAGCGAGAAGAGATTATCACCGCCGCGCTTCAAGACAATGGAGGATCTTACGGTGCTGGAGCTGGACGACTTGATTCGGGAAAGTCGGAAGTCTGTACAGGACATCCAATTGAAGAGGGTTATGCTGGGGGACGATTCCCCGGGATGCGTAACCGGTTCTTTAGAAGACTTCCAGGAATCGGTCCGTGAAGAGTGTCAACGACTCCGGAATAAACAACTTTTCTTCCAGAATCGGCTTCTACTCCTGGACTGCGAGCGGGAGAAGAGGATGGAGGAGGAGTCCGGGGAGAAGAGGGCCGAAGGTGAGAGCTCGAAGATCGACGGGGACGTGGCGGACGACGCCACCCCTCCTTCCAATCAAGAGGCCCTGGGTCGACAGCATCTTCAGGATTATCCTCCACCGTTTAAATTAGATCTCGCAGCGCAGCCGGGGGAGGCTTCGGCCCCCTGCAATCTTCTAGTCAGGCCACACCTCCAACACAACAGGAGGGGGTGGATTCAATGGAGGTGAGAGAGGAAGAAGGAGACGAGGCTGGGAAGGAGGAAGGCTCTCTGGAAGACTCCGAGATGGCCTTCTTCGACGCACAGACCTTTGATGGGGAAATGGACGTACAGTAAATCTGAGTACTCGGTTAAGTGAGTTAATAAAATTTTCCATTTTGTGTTTGAAGTACGGGTTTCTGTGGTTTTTCGATTGATTCTTTGGATTTTGGTGAACTTTCCTTTCCTTTCTTAATTATGGAGATTAAGTTAATTACTTGGAATTGCAGGGGTCTTCGCCAACCATCGCGTCGGGAAGACATTTTCTTTCATCTGAGGAAAACTAATGCTGACCTCTGCGTTTTGCAAGAAACGAATATCTCCACTCCACGGGATCGCAGTTTAGCCCAACGAGCTTGGACTTGGGGCCCCTCGGTGTGGTCTCTGACCGACGGGGGTCCGGAGGCTTGGCGGTTCTCTTCTTTTCTTTTACAAGGTGGAAGGTCAGGAGGGTGATCGAGGCGGTCCCCGGACATTTACTGATAATGGACCTCGACCTACGAGACCCCAGTGGGAAAACGCTGACTAGGTACAGACTCTGTGCGATATATGCACCTGTTAGGAAACAGCAACGGCTTCCTCTGTGGGAAGCTTTGAAAGACCACACGCTGACAAACCGAGCTCTCTTGGTATTGGGGGACTTTAACGTTCGATCGGAGCAATCCGATCGTATCGATCTTCGGAAACCGCAGGCGTGGCAAAACAAGGCCCTGACGGTAGAGGAGAAGCTTCTCAGATCCTTCCTCATGGACACGAAGTTACTCCAGGACTCTGCCCTCCACATCCTTAACCGGCTTGATTATCTACCGACTCACCACAGGTCTTTATTTCGTCAGCGCCACGATCTCCCTGTTGGGGCCACGGCGACTTATTTTCACCCATTGACCACGAGCAGGTTGGACAGGATCTGGGTCCCGTCTACTTTACACCTACGTGACTGTGTGCTGATGGCCAACCCGTGGTCCGATCACGTCCTTCTAGAGGTGGTGCTGGGCGTAAAGAGCGACGGAGATGCGAGAGGCGGAAGATCGAGGTGGATCTTGCGAGACAAGGACGTCCATCTCTACAGGCTGCAGGCAGAGGTCATCCTGGCACTGGAGTCACGCCGACGGACGAAGGCGGCTTCGGACTTGTTGGAATGGTGGGACGGAACGAAGAGGGTCATCCGGAACTTTTGCCTCCGGGCTCGGAGAGCGGGATTAGCGAGAGAAGTACGGGACTACCATCTGGCCGTGCAGAATACTCTGGCGACCCGTTGGAAAGTGGCGGCGGGGCTCCCTCACGACGCTGCGAAATACCGGAGGAGCCAGCGGGTGATCCAGGACTACCGTAGGCTCCAACGAGAGAAACGGAGGGCCGACCGGATGGCCTCCTTCACCGGCCCCGTCATCCGAAGAGGAGAGTGGGAGAAGGACCGCGCGCCGTCGACCCACCAGACATTGCAGGGCTTGCGGATGCGATCGGAGGATGACGTGCAGCATTCGACCGTCGGGACCCTGTCCGTGATCGCGTCCTTCTACGGGAGTCTCTATAGCGCCCGCGAGGGGAACCCTTCGGAAGCGGACAACGACGCTTTCTTGAACAGCGCCCTGGGGGAGCGGGAGCCCCTGGATAACGCGGAGATCGAGGGACTGTCGCAACCGATCACGAAGGAGGAGGTCGCCGAGGCGCTCGGGATCGGGAGACGGACGTCGACCCCCGGACCAGACGGGCTATCGTACGGGCTGTATCGGGACCTGCGGGATTACTTCCTACCCATCCTCGTCGAGGTCTTCAACTGCATCTTAGAGGAACGGAGGGTGGGGAGGAGCTTCCTGGAAGGGGTCATGATACTCCTGTACAAGTCTGGGGACCCGACGTTGGTATCGAACTGGCGACCCCTTACCCTTAACAACATCGATTATAGAATCTTCACAAGGGTATTAAACACCAGGCTCAAGCGGATCGCGCACTCTCTCGTGGACGCGGGACAGACTAGCGCCGTTCCCCGTCGTAAGATGAGCCACACCGCCTGTCTCTTTCGCCAGATCTTTCAGGCGGTCGCGGAGGATGGGAGGAAGCCATACTTGCTACAGCTCGATCAACATAAAGCTTTCGATATGGTGGACCATGCTTACCTGTGGGAGATCTTGCGACGACACGGCGTTCCGGAGCGGTTGGTGGCGGTCTTTCGAGCTCTTTACACGGGGGCCCGCGTCTATCCCTACGCCCGGGGAAGCTCTGGAGACCCGATTCCGGTGACCAGGGGGGTGAGACAGGGATGCCCCCTGAGCCCTCTACTCTACGTGCTCTCGTTGGAACCGTTCCTCAGAGTGGTCCGGATGGATGCGACGATCCGAGGGTTGAGGCTGAGGAGCGTCCCCGACGTCCGCATCACGACGGTAGCCCACGCCGACGACGTTTACTGTTGGTTGGCGGATGAGTCGGATCTCCGTAGAGTGCGGAAACATCTTGAGGCGTATCGGAGAGCCTCCGGGGCCCGGGTCAACGAGGAGAAGAGCAAGTTGCTCGCTCTGGACGGAGAAACCGCGACGATTCGTGTGCGCCCGTTGACCCCCGAGGATGCCGTGTCACGAGGCGGAGATGCCGGGACGGAGCCGGATCCCTTGGAGCACGTGAAGATCCTGGGGGTTCTCTTCAGCCTGCGGCCGGGAGGATGGCGGAAGAACTGGGACGAGTGGGGCCGGAAGGTGGAGGAGCGCTTGCTGAAATGGAAGAATTGGCGCCTCAGTACAGCGCAGAAGGTGACCTTCTTCAACATTTATTGCGTTCCAGCTGGGAATTATCTCGCTGGGGTCTATCCACCCACCGAGGAGATCATTAAGACGATCTCTACGAGGCTCTACAGATGGGTCCTCGGCATGGCGACCTTCCCCCTCGCGAGGACGGTGGTACAGAGACCATGTGCCGAAGGGGGCTTGGCGCTCTTAGATGTGGGACTCTGGTTCCTCGCCAAGTTCCTCGCTTTCAATTGCGGGGACATGTGTCGACGGGAGGAAGACCCGGGGGACTGCGACGGAACTGCGACGGAGATGGTGGCCCGCGAGGCTTTTCGGAGAGCGTGGGCCGAGACGACCTGGGGTCGAAGATGGTGGGTCGACGGACTGAGGATTCCCCGACTCACTCGACGCCTTAAACAGTCGCTCCCAGACTTCGTGGCGGAGGTGGCGATCTCCATCCAGAGGCGGCGTATCTCGGCGGAGGAGGTCCGGAGGACCTTCCGGCAGCACCCCGACTCTGCGGGCCGCCTTTATTGGCACCTCTTCCGTAAGTTCAAGGCCGAACCGTACGACCGCGGGCGGAGGGGTAAGCTGTCTCTGTCGGAGTATCTGCGCGATCAGGTCTTCCCGGTACCGACCTTCGTCGATAAGGCGATTCCCTTCGCTCTCCGGGACCTTCGTTGGAGAGCGTACCATCAAGTCCTCCACGTCGGTTCGAAGAAGAAGACGACGAGGGATCGGGACCAGATGGTGTGCCGACGTCCGAGCTGCCTGGGCGCCGACACCGGAGGAGAGCTGGAGTCCATCGAGCACGCCCTGAAGACGTGTCTGCCCGCTCGACGGCTTTGGGGGATGGTCGGGCGCGCCCTGGGTTGGCCTTTTCTGGGTGTCCAAGACTGGGAGACCATAGCTTCGGGTCTAGAGCCGGACTCTGGTTACGGCGCACCGGGAGAACCCTGGTCTTGTTCCGACGTGCGACGTACCCCGCGGTCAGACACCCCCGCTCTTTCCCGGAGACCCGCGCGAAGGCCGCCCTGGGCGGTGGTCCGCCTCCTGAATCTTATCGTGGCCCACACGATTCTTCGAGATCGCAGAGCGGAGCTCTACTCACGGACGGCCGTACCCGCTCGAGTTTCGCTGCAGTACGTGCTGGAATATGTGAAAAAGGTGGTTTCTTGGGAGCGCCGGAACACGAAGCCGTTGTCTTTTCGTAACCGTTGGCAGTGGTTCAATGAGATTAATCCTCCGGTGCCCTGAGGGGTACCCTAATCCTGAGGGTTATCCGAACCTTTTGAGATCTGTACCGAGTCGCCAAAACTCTTATTTTGGGAGTTGATTTCCTGGGCCACTGATATGTGACCCCTTGTAACTATTTAACTCTTTTAGGTGTTAAATTGTGATACCTATGTAATACTTACCACTTTGTTTTATTGATATACTATGTATTTTATGTATTTTTATAGAATCAGAACGGATCCGCTAACCTTTTCAGAAACACCGCTGTTGTCGAGATCTCTAGACAAGCTAGGAGAGAGCTGTGGATCATAATGTTCTTTGCCTTTTTGGCGGTTTTATTTGTTACTGTTTTCGTGGGGCTCTCCATTTATTTTTGGTGGGTGACTGGGAACGTCTGATCGTTAAATCGCCTTTGGGGGATTGATTGGTTAAGGTTTTTGAGATCCTTGATTTTAGATTTTGTATTCTGTTATTAGTATCTTGTTATTTGTAACTCAATTTTAAAGTTCTGAACCTCGTCTTCGGACGTGTTTTAGAGGTATGGAGTTATATACCTTTGTATTCATTATCTGTAATTTTGGAACTCACTGTTAAAGTACCGAGCCTTTTCTTTGGACATGTTATGTATTTTTGTTATGTATTCTTGTATATGTCAATTTGAACGGATCTTCTTGTTAATGTTAATTCTCGTTGTATCTTTAGGTAGTATTATGGGATTTTCTGTATGTTATGAATCCCCTTGTAGAAGACTAAATTTGAATGTATGCCGACACATGTTATACTATACATCTTTAATGTAATCTACCTCACTGGCTTTTCTTTATGTTTAAATTTCGGAATTTGTATTTGATATTCATATTTGAAAGTTCTCTGTTATTGTTATCGTTTTGGCTTTGTACTGATGGTGTGTTTATGTAGAAAGGTTAATTTTAAATAAAAATCTATTTTCCTAAAAAAAAAAAAAATATATTTTCCTAAACCTAAACCTAAACCTAAACCTAAACCTAAACCTAAACCTAAACCTAAACCTAAACCTAAACCTAAACCTAAACCTAAACCTAAACCTAAACCTAAACCTAAACCTAAACCTGATCACCCACAGGACCAGTCGTCTTTTCAGGAAGCTCTGTCCTTCAGTGATCGTTTTGAGGTAAAATCGCCGGTTTTTGCTCTTTTGCCACCCGGATTTCAACAGGGGATTGTTGGGGAAGGTCCCCTCTATTGACTGAGTAATTATGGAGCCCCCCCGGCTGGGGGGACTCAGAAATCAAGATTGAAAAATCGTCCATTGTTCCCTATGGGGATGACTCAGCAAGTCAAGCCTCATTGCAAAACAGTCAAGCCTCACTGCATAGCAGCCAGGGCTTTTTGCAGCCTTTGGAGGATTTTTCGAAGACTTTCAAGCCAGGACTCTCGGCTTTTCAAGTGAAAGGGATGGCAGCGACCCCCCCAGAGATGGATGGTGATTCTGTCACGCGACCCCCGGAATCCTCGGCTGAGGAGAAGGTAAGGCCTTTTCCTTTATCTATGGATGGGCCCCCCTCGGTAATGGTGACAGTGATAGATTCATCGGGGGAGGAGTGTGACCCTACTAAAGAAATGCCCCAACTCCCAGAGGAGCTTTTTCAAACTCCTGAAGGCAGCTCCTTACACCCTATGGTGGCGCAGGATTTTTCAATGTCTCCCGTTATTCCAATTTTTGACTTCAAAACTAAACCTGAAGACCCGGGTGATGTGGTTAAGGGAGACCATGATTATTCTAAAGCTGAGTTAAACCAGCCGGTCCCAGCAAACCCTCAGATGATGTGCGAGACGACTGAGTCCATCAGCAATGTTGTTTGTAGTCAAGAAGGCCGTATGGCTATGGAAGGGGAGATGTTTAAGATGGAAGACCTAGAAGCCGAAAAGAGACTAAGATGTTATGAAAAGCATTTAGAAACCGAAATGGGCTTAGCTAAGTCCCCTTTATCAAAGAAAATTGATGTTGAGCACAGTGACGAAATTCCTGGACGCCCTCTGTGTCGTTCTAAACTAGTGCAAGTTGCGGAATTCCGCCCTCCCGTGAATTTAACTGAACGGGCATGTTCATCGGTACCCTTGTTAACTGTCTTAACCCACCCCCAAGGGATGGGGCCGGAACTGGTGACAACTATGACTGCATCTGAATTTTTGGATGATTCCCACTCACAAGTGAGGCGAGAGGGAGAATTTTCTTTACAATTTTATGGGGATCAGCAGATTAAAGGTGATGAGGCAGCTTGCGCTCCCAAGCATGTTAAGGAAGACGCAGCCCTTGAATTGGGGGAGCATAAATTTCAGTTGCGGAAAACTTCTGAGACACTGAGTATCTCCTTACAAAAATTGTCATCTTACACTAAAAACATACGTGATTTAGACCTGACCATTGCCTCTTCTGCTGACCCTCTCCAGGTGGAGAGACTTTGTCATAGGAGAGACCAATTGAAGTCTTCTGTGGAGGCTGTGGAGTTAGAGGTGTCACAGCTTAATGCTACCATGGATATTCTAGGCCAGAAGTTGTTAACCTCTGACACTGATATTAGTGATTTAGTTTCATTACCAGAACAGCGAGAATATCCTTTGGATAAGGTTGAAGACATGGAAGAAGAAGAACCTCTTCCTCCTGGTGAACTACAGTCTTCGCCAGAAGCCCGTCCAGCCAAACGGCTCAGAAAACAGCAAGAATCGCCAGAATCGGTGGTTTTTGTCGGTGAGGACTTAGGCAAAAAGGCTTCCTGCCAATCGGTGGTTGTCATCAATTCGGAGGTGAGTGAATTTATTCCCGCCTACCGTTATTCACTCTCTTCCACGTCTAAAGAGGAATTAGCCGATATGCTCCGTGGTAGACTCGGAGTTGATGATGAAGATATATTACCTGACCAACCCCAGACGATTGAAATCGTTCATGTTGACCAGACCACCTCAGGGAGCTGTACTAAAGGTATGGCCCGTGACACCCCAGGGGGTCGTCGGATTGGTAGAGAGGTGCGCTTGGCCCGTGAATGGGCAGAGTACAAAATTCTTCCCATGTCTGAAGGCTTTCGACTTCTTGTACCACAAGAGCTTAAGCAGATCGATTTAGCAAAGTTTTGGGCCTTCATTTTGGCCCATATGGGCCTGCCAGATGTTCTTACGATGGCATTGGATAAGAGGAGTAGAGACTTTATTTTGGACCTGTTGACCGAAGTGAAACCGGTTTTGCTACAATTTTTTACAAATAGAGAGGAGAAAGCCCCCAATTACATGGATCGAGTTATCTACGCTCGTGCCATATCTCTGGCAGTCGTAGACCGTTTGATTATCGGAAGGAAAGTGCGAACGTCAGCCGGAAACTACCCCGCTTGGCTTACTGAGCAGGGGATGATAGAGACTCTGAAAGCAATAACTCATTCCTGGGAAGGGGCAGAGCCTGGACTGTTAACTGACGTCTTTGACGATCCCGAGAAAAGAAGCAAGGAATTGACCCCTCAGGGTTGGTCCGAATGGTGCCTGCAGGCTATACACGTTCTAAAAATTAGGTCCGATAGACTTAAGGGAGAAAAGTATTGGCTGTGGAAGCAGCATGTTGCCGTGAGTGATCAGGAGGGGGCCGACCCTAAGGGTATTCGTGTTAAGGTCACCAAGACCGGGAAACCCAAAACAGCAGAATGCTTGACCTCAACTGAGTTCTTGCTGAGTGTTCCACAGGTGGAGACAACGAATGCTGTGTCTCAATCCGGAGCCAAGACCAGAAGAGATAAGAAGAGGATCCAGGGAACGGCGGCGATGAAGGATCGGGAGTCCCGGGGGAGCGAGGCAGCGGCTCAGGAGGAAGCGGACGCGTGCCGTACACCGATGACGACATCTGACGATTTCAAGGCCCTTTCACGTCGACAGGGGGACTCCGATCTTGGATGTCCCCCGCAAACCGGTGAGGATGGTCGATCGGTGCGACGAGAGACGGAGCAGAGGCAGTTAGAGTCCTCCCACCAATCAGTTGCGATAGACGAGTCGGGGGAGGTGCAGAGGGATAGTGGGAAGGGTCCTTACAGGGAGTACCTGGGGAGTGACCTATCGGGAATTGAGTCTTTGAGCTACAGCGAAGAGGAACCCGATAGGGAAAGGGAATCTAGTGAGTTTGAGGAAGAACCTTCAGGAGATATCAGAGGTCGAAAGTTTAAGACGGTTGGGAGGGGTGGTGTCGGGAGGCATGGGACGAAAGAGGGGGTAGGGATAAAGGGGATCTCAACTTGGTTTAGAGACGTGGATACCCCGGTACTGGCCTCTCCCCGCTTTGTTCCCCCCACTCCAGTGCACATAGAATCCACTCCGAGTATGGTTGATCCTCTGTCGTCATCATCGACCCTGATGGAGAACGCGGAAAGAACGGAGACGAGAGCGGCGGTGGCAGCTTTGGAGGTCTTGATGGAGACTCAACCGGGGTCCCCGGTTCGTACGGACGCTGTGCAGATACACGACCTCACTCGAGACTCGCCTCCGCCACCCCGCGCTGCCTTTCTTCCTCTTCCCCAGCGATCTGTGACGCGAGATGGGGGAAAGAAGAAACAGTCTCGTGTGCGCTTCGAAGATAGAGAGACATTGTCAGCAGATCTCGGGGCGGGGAGTGACACTCGTCCTACGGGATCTGAGACTGTTGTGAGTTTAACCGGTGGGGACTCTGAATCTGTTGTCGTTGAGTCTCTTCCCCCTGGGAGTCTGGAACACCAGGGCGATGAGTCTCAGGTCTCATCTGAGGTCAGGGCGGGAACCCCATTGAGTGGAATGCAAACTCCTTTGGAGAAAACAACCGACCTTGTTGGGGGCTGGGGTGATGGGGAGATGATAGTGGATTATGATAGACAGAAGCAAAAACGACCCAGATCTTGGTCCCTCAATGAAGATCGGGGGAAACTTACTATGGGTTTGGGGGCGATAACATCTGCGGTACCTAAGAGAAATCAGAAGAGGGAGAAGAGGGAATCATCCTTGCTAAAGGGGATGAGACCGACCGAAACCCCACGGGGTCTTCCTGAGGAGTTGGGTACGGGTCCTGAGGGTGTAACGGGGCCTTTACCGGCGGGGAACACACCTAAGAGTGTTACCGGATCTTCTCCAGGTTCCGGGGAAGCCCCTATTCAGCAGAAAACCCCCACGAGGGATTCCTCCAAACCCCTTTCTTATTCCCAAGCCCTTAGAGGGACGAAAAGGGCACAGCAGGGAGCTGGGGACGGACGGGGGACGGAGGGTGTGGGGAAGGGAGGGACCCCGGGCGAGTCCAGAGACCTTCCCCGCAGGACCTTCGACTACGAAAGGGATAGGAAGGAGGATGAGAGGTTTTTGGAGGAGTTTTTTGAAGAGCTGGGAGAGGAGGAGGGACAAGACCCGCGACAGCGATACGTATTAAGATTCCGTTATAAGGGTCTCGACAATCATAAACTAACGGAGGATTATATGATCGGGTCTCTGTTGTTGGGTGACTTGGGCATTCCCAAGGGAGACATTCTGGCGGTGATTATGCCGCCAGGGTTACGAGAGACGGATGTCTGTCTGGTGTCGGAAAGAGCCTACCAGCGAGCTTGGGGAAAGATCAGGGAAGCCCTTCGCTTTGCCCCTGAACTTTTTGACGATTATGACATCATCCCTCTTTTTCGGGGCGAGTCCAGAGTTCTGACGGTCTCCTTTAGGACGACCAACATACCCGAGGAGGACGTGGAACTCTGGCTGTCTCGTCACTGTAAAATTCTAATGGCACCCCGTAAGCGGCTTAATCAGTGGGGTGTTTGGGGAGGGGAATACAAAGCGGTGATCTCGCTCCACCGCGATACCAGAAGCAATTTAAAGCACCTCCCCAAGTACTTCTTTTTGGGAAACGACCGAGGAGTCACCCGCTATAGTGGTCAGCCCTCCGCCTGTTTTCAATGCGGGGGTTATGACCACATAAGACAACACTGTACTTCCCCCTTTGTGCCAGCTGTGGGAAGAGAGGACATAACTCGGTCCATTGTTCAGTGGGGATTGTATGTAACCTTTGTGATCGTCAGGGCCACACTTATTTGTTGTGCCCTCGGGCTTACTATAACACCCAGTTCCCTAGGGCTTACGCTAGGTTCCAAGCTTCCCATCAGGATCCGAAAGGGGACAGGCAGGAAAGGGCAGGGGATTCCGGCGTACCGGAGGCCTCAACATCGTCCGAGACACCGGTTCCGAAGGCGACACCTGCCAGGGCTACAACTTCTGGAGACGACCTACAAGAAGCAGGATGGGAGAAGGTGCAGAAAATGAAGAAGAAGCTGGAGAGGAAGAAGAAGGTCTCGGTTCAGAGGGGAATCGTATTGGACGGCAAATACCAACCGAGGAGTGAACTCACGAAGAATCGGTTCGCGGCCCTCTCAGGTGAGGATCTTTCGGAAGGGGATGCTGATGGAGATGAACCCCGCAGCCCCAGTGACAGAGGTGAGGCTGCGCAGACGGTGAGCCGGGATGAGAGTGAAGGGGGCGATGGGATCCGTGAGAAAGACATCCAGAGGAGCGAGAAGAGATTATCACCGCCGCGCTTCAAGACAATGGAGGATCTTACGGTGCTGGAGCTGGACGACTTGATTCGGGAAAGTCGGAAGTCTGTACAGGACATCCAATTGAAGAGGGTTATGCTGGGGGACGATTCCCCGGGATGCGTAACCGGTTCTTTAGAAGACTTCCAGGAATCGGTCCGTGAAGAGTGTCAACGACTCCGGAATAAACAACTTTTCTTCCAGAATCGGCTTCTACTCCTGGACTGCGAGCGGGAGAAGAGGATGGAGGAGGAGTCCGGGGAGAAGAGGGCCGAAGGTGAGAGCTCGAAGATCGACGGGGACGTGGCGGACGACGCCACCCCTCCTTCCAATCAAGAGGCCCTGGGTCGACAGCATCTTCAGGATTATCCTCCACCGTTTAAATTAGATCTCGCAGCGCAGCCGGGGGAGGCTTCGGCCCCCCTGCAATCTTCTAGTCAGGCCACACCTCCAACACAACAGGAGGGGGTGGATTCAATGGAGGTGAGAGAGGAAGAAGGAGACGAGGCTGGGAAGGAGGAAGGCTCTCTGGAAGACTCCGAGATGGCCTTCTTCGACGCACAGACCTTTGATGGGGAAATGGACGTACAGTAAATCTGAGTACTCGGTTAAGTGAGTTAATAAAATTTTCCATTTTGTGTTTGAAGTACGGGTTTCTGTGGTTTTTTGATTGATTCTTTGGATTTTGGTGAACTTTCCTTTCCTTTCTTAATTATGGAGATTAAGTTAATTACTTGGAATTGCAGGGGTCTTCGCCAACCATCGCGTCGGGAAGACATTTTCTTTCATCTGAGGAAAACTAATGCTGACCTCTGCGTTTTGCAAGAAACGAATATCTCCACTCCACGGGATCGCAGTTTAGCCCAACGAGCTTGGACTTGGGGCCCCTCGGTGTGGTCTCTGACCGACGGGGGGTCCGGAGGCTTGGCGGTTCTCTTCTTTTCTTTTACAAGGTGGAAGGTCAGGAGGGTGATCGAGGCGGTCCCCGGACATTTACTGATAATAGACCTCGACCTACGAGACCCCAGTGGGAAAACGCTGACTAGGTACAGACTCTGTGCGATATATGCACCTGTTAGGAAACAACAACGGCTTCCTCTGTGGGAAGCTTTGAAAGACCACACGCTGACAAACCGAGCTCTCTTGGTATTGGGGGACTTTAACGTTCGATCGGAGCAATCCGATCGTATCGATCTTCGGAAACCGCAGGCGTGGCAAAACAAGGCCCTGACGGTAGAGGAGAAGCTTCTCAGATCCTTCCTCATGGACACGAAGTTACTCCAGGACTCTGCCCTCCACATCCTTAACCGGCTTGATTATCTACCGACTCACCACAGGTCTTTATTTCGTCATCGCCACGCTCTCCCTGTTGGGGCCACGGCGACTTATTTTCACCCATTGACCACGAGCAGGTTGGACAGGATCTGGGTCCCGTCTACATTACACCTACGTGACTGTGTTCTGATGGCCAACCCGTGGTCCGATCACGTCCTTCTAGAGGTGGTGCTGGGCGTAAAGAGCGACGGAGATGCGAGAGGCGGAAGATCGAGGTGGATCTTGCGAGACAAGGACGTCCATCTCTACAGGCTGCAGGCAGAGGTCATCCTGGCATTGGAGTCACGCCGACGGACGAAGGCGGCTTCGGACTTGTTGGAATGGTGGGACGGAACGAAGAGGGTCATCCGGAATTTTTGCCTCCGGGCTCGGAGAGCGGGATTAGCGAGAGAAGTACGGGACTACCATCTGGCCGTACAGAATACTCTGGCGACCCGTTGGAAAGTGGCGGCGGGGCTCCCTCACGACGCTGCGAAATACCGGAGGAGCCAGCGGGTGATCCAGGACTACCGTAGGCTCCAACGAGAGAAACGGAGGGCCGACCGGATGGCCTCCTTCACCGGCCCCGTCATCCGAAGAGGAGAGTGGGAGAAGGATCGCGCGCCATCGACCCACCAGACATTGCAGGGCTTGCGGATGCGATCGGAGGATGACGTGCAGCATTCGACCGTCGGGACCCTGTCCGTGATCGCGTCCTTCTACGGGAGTCTCTATAGCGCCCGCGAGGGGAACCCTTCGGAAGCAGACACCGACGCTTTCTTGAACAGCGCCCTGGGGGAGCGGGAGCCCCTGGATAACGCGGAGATCGAGGGACTGTCGCAACCGATCACGAAGGAGGAGGTCGCCGAGGCGCTCGGGATCGGGAGGCGGACGTCGACCCCCGGACCAGACGGGCTATCGTACGGGCTGTATCGGGACCTGCGGGATTACTTCCTACCCATCCTCGTCGAGGTCTTCAACTGCATCTTAGAGGAACGGAGGGTGGGGAGGAGCTTCCTGGAAGGGGTCATGATACTCCTGTACAAGTCTGGGGACCCGACGTTGGTATCGAACTGGCGACCTCTTACCCTTAACAACATCGATTATAGAATCTTCACAAGGGTATTGAACACCAGGCTCAAGCGGATCGCGCACTCTCTCGTGGACGCGGGACAGACTAGCGCCGTTCCCCGTCGTAAGATGAGCCACACCGCCTGTCTCTTTCGCCAGATCTTTCAGGCGGTCGCGGAGGATGGGAGGAAGCCATACTTGCTACAGCTCGATCAACATAAAGCTTTCGATATGGTGGACCATGCTTACCTGTGGGAGATCTTGCGACGACACGGCGTTCCGGAGCGGTTGGTGGCGGTCTTTCGAGCTCTCTACACGGGGGCCCGCGTCTATCCCTACGCCCGAGGAAGCTCTGGAGACCCGATTCCGGTGACCAGGGGGGTGAGACAGGGATGCCCCCTGAGCCCTCTACTCTACGTGCTCTCGTTGGAACCGTTCCTCAGAGTGGTCCGGATGGATGCGACGATCCGAGGGTTGAGGCTGAGGAGCGTCCCCGATGTCCGCATCACGACGGTAGCCCACGCCGACGACGTTTACTGTTGGTTGGCGGATGAGTCGGATCTCCGTAGAGTGCGGAAACATCTTGAGGCGTATCGGAGAGCCTCCGGGGCCCGGGTCAACGAGGAGAAGAGCAAGTTGCTCGCTCTGGACGGAGAAACCGCGACGATCCGTGTGCGCCCGTTGACCCCCGAGGATGCCGTGTCACGAGGCGGAGATGCCGGGACGGAGCCGGATCCCTTGGAGCACGTGAAGATCCTGGGGGTTCTCTTCAGCCTGCGGCCGGGAGGATGGCGGAAGAACTGGGACGAGTGGGGCCGGAAGGTGGAGGAGCGCTTGCTGAAATGGAAGAATTGGCGCCTCAGTACAGCGCAGAAGGTGACCTTCTTCAACATTTATTGCGTTCCAGCTGGGAATTATCTCGCTGGGGTCTATCCACCCACCGAGGAGATCATTAAGACGATCTCTACGAGGCTCTACAGATGGGTCCTCGGTATGGCGACCTTCCCCCTCGCGAGGACGGTGGTACAGAGACCATGTGCCGAAGGGGGCTTAGCGCTCTTAGATGTGGGACTCTGGTTCCTCGCCAAGTTCCTCGCTTTCAACTGCGGGGACATGTGTCGACGGGAGGAAGACCCGGGGGACTGCGACGGAACTGCGACGGAGATGGTGGCCCGCGAGGCTTTTCGGAGAGCGTGGGCCGAGACGACCTGGGGTCGAAGATGGTGGGTCGACGGACTGAGGATTCCCCGACTCACTCGACGCCTTAAACAGTCGCTCCCAGACTTCGTGGCGGAGGTGGCGATCTCCATCCAGAGGCGGCGCATCTCGGCGGAGGAGGTCCGGAAGACCTTCCGGCAGCACCCCGACTCTGCGGGCCGCCTTTATTGGCACCTCTTTCGTAAGTTCAAGGCCGAACCGTACGACCGCGGGCGGAGGGGTAAGCTGTCTCTGTCGGAGTATCTGCGTGATCAGGTCTTCCCGGTACCGACCTTCGTCGATAAGGCGATTCCCTTCGCTCTCCGGGACCTTCGTTGGAGAGCGTACCATCAAGTCCTCCACGTCGGTTCGAAGAAGAAGACGACGAGGGATCGGGACCAGATGGTGTGCCGACGTCCGAGCTGCCTGGGCGCCGACACCGGAGGAGAGCTGGAGTCCATCGAGCATGCCCTGAAGACGTGTCTGCCCGCTCGACGGCTCTGGGGGATGGTCGGGCGTGCCCTGGGTTGGCCTTTTCTGGGTGTCCAAGACTGGGAGACCATAGCTTCGGGTCTAGAGCCGGACTCTGGTTACGGCGCACCGGGAGAACCCTGGTCTTGTTCCGACGTACGACGTACCCCGCGGTCAGACACCCCCGCTCTTTCCCGGAGACCCGCGCGAAGGCCGCCCTGGGCGGTGGTCCGCCTCCTGAATCTTATCGTGGCCCACACGATTCTTCGAGATCGCAGAGCGGAGCTCTACTCACGGACGGCCGTACCCGCTCGAGTTTCGTTGCAGTACGTGCTGGAATATGTGAAAAAGGTGGTTTCTTGGGAACGCCGGAATACGAAGCCGTTGTCTTTTCGTAACCGTTGGCAGTGGTTCAGTGAGATTAATCCCCCGGTGCCCTGAGGGGTACTCTAATCCCGAGGGTTATCCGAACCTTTTGAGATCTGTGCCGAGTCGCCAAAACTCCTATTTTGGGATTTGATTTCCTGGGCCACTGATATGTGACCCCTTGTAACTATTTAACTCTTTTAGGCGTTAAATTGTGATACCTATGTAATACTTACCACTTTGTTTATTGATATATTATGTATTTTATAGAATCAGAACGGATCCGCTGACCTTTTCAGAAACACCGCTTTTGTCGAGATCTCTAGACAAGCTAGGAGAGAGCTGTGGATCATAATGTTTTTTGCCTTTTTGGCGGTTTTATTTGTTACTGTTTTTGTGGGGCTCTCCATTTATTTTTGGTGGGTGACTGGGAACGTCTGATCGTTAAATCGCCTTTGGGGGATTGATTGGTTAAGGTTTTTGAGATCCTTGATTTTGTATTCTGTTATTAGTATTTTGTTATTTGTAACTCAATTTTAAAGTTCTGAACCTCGTCTTCGGACGTGTTTTAGAGGTATGGAGTTATATACCTTTGTATTCATTATTTGTAATTCTGGAGCTCACTGTTAAAGTACTGAGTCTTTTCTTTGGACATGTTATGTATTTTTGTTATGTATTCTTGTATATGTCAATCTGAACGGATCCTTTTGTTAATGTTAATTCTCGTTGTATCTTTAGGTAGTATTATGGGATTTTCTGTATGTGATGAATCCCCTTGTAGAAGACTAAATTTGAATGTATGCCGACACATGTTATACTATACATCTTTAATGTAATCTACCTCACTGGCTTCTCTTTATGTTTAAATTTTGGAATTTGCAGTTGATATTCATATTTGAAAGTTCTCTGTTATTGTTATCGTTTTGGCTTTGTACTGATGGTGTGTTTATGTAGAAAGGTTAATTTTAAATAAAAATCTATTTTCCTAAAAAAATCTATATTCCTAACCCTAACCCTAACCCTAACCCTAACCCTAACCCTAACCCTAACCCTAACCCTAACCCTAACCCTAACCCTAACCCTTATCCTAACCCTAACACTAAACCTAACACTAACCATAAAACTAAACATAATCTATTTTCCTAAAAATCTATTTTCCTAACCCTAACCCTAACCCTAACCCTAACCCGAACCCGAACCCTAACCCTAACCCTAACCCTAACCCTAACCCTAACCCTAACCCTAACCCTAACCGAACCCGAACCCTAACCCGAACCCGAACCCGAACCCGAACCCGAACCCGAACCCGAACCCGAACCCTAACCCTAACCCTAACCCGAACCCGAACCCGAACCCGAACCCGAACCCGAACCCGAACCCTAACCCTAACCCGAACCCGAACCCGAACCCGAACCCGAACCCGAACCCGAACCCTAACCCTAACCCTAACCCTAACCCTAACCCTAAACCTAACCCTAAACCTAACCCTAAACCTAAACCTAAACCTAAACCTAAACCTAAACCTAAACCTAAACCTAAACCTTGACCACCCCCTGGATCAGTCGTGTTTCAGGAAAGCTCTTCCTTTGTGCTCCCGTTTTTGAGGTAAAAACCTTTGTTTTTGACCTATTGCCGCCTGGATTTTGATAAGAACCTGTTGGGGAAGGTCCCCACTAGTGACTGAGTTAGTATGGAGCCCCCCCCGGCTGGGGGGGACCCAAAAACGGAGATTGAAAAATCGTCCATTGATTCCTATGGGGATGACTCAGCAAGTCAAGCCTCATTTCAAAACAGACAGAATTTTTCTCAGACTCCAGAGAGCCTTTTGAAGACTTCTGAGCCAGGGTTTTCAGCGATGCAGGTAGAAGGATCATCAGCAAACACCCCAGGAATGGAGAGTGAGTCTGTCACGCGATCTCCGGAACCCTCGGCTGAGGAAAAGGTAAGCCCTTTTCCTTTATCTATGGATGGGGCCCCTCCAAGAATGGTGACAGTGATAGATTCATCTGGGGAAGAGTGTGATCCCACTAAGGAGATGTCCCAGGTCCCAGAGGAGATTTTCCAAACCCTCTTCACACCTTATGACGACGCAAAACTTTTCAGTGTCACCTGTCATTCCGGTTTTTGCTTTTAAAATGTGCCAGAAACCTCTGTTGGAGTGATTAAGGGAGACCATGCTTATTCAAAACCTGAAGCATCCTTGGTGGTTCCAGCAAATTTAGGTTTGGCATGCAAGGCGGCTGAATCTATCAGTAATTTTATTTGTAGCCAAGAAGGCCGCATGACTGTGGAAAAGGAAATGATTAAGATGGAAGACTTAGAGGCTGAGGAAAGACTGAGATGCTATGAACAGCACCTTGAAATTGAAATGGACTTGGCTAAGTCCCCAATATCTAAGAAAACTGATTTTGGAAAGCAAGATAGAGGTTTAGAACCCTTTTCACGCCATAATAAACCTACGCAACTTGTGAATCTCTATTCTTCCATAGAGTCGGTTGAACAGGTGGCCCTATTGGATCCCAATCCTGTTGAGTTAATTACCCCGCAAGGAAAGGTGTCTGAACAAGTGACTGCTGAGGCTATACCGGAGTCCCTGGATGCTTCTCATCCGCAAATGGAGCAAGAGGGGTTTCCAGGGTTTCCAACATTCTAAACAGGGCATGGCCCTTGAACTGATAGAACACAAATCTCAATTGCGGAAGGCATCTGATACGCTAAGCATAGCCTTGCAAAAATTGACAACTTACACCGATAATATTCGTGACTTAGATTTAGCTATTGCTTCTTCCTTAGACCCTCTTCAGGTGGAGAGTCTCTGCCTTAGGAGAAACCAATTAAAACTTTCTGTAGAGGCCATAGAACTGGAAGTGACTCAACTCAATGTTACCATGGATAATTTAGGCCAAAAGTTAATGACATCTAACGTTGATATCAGTGACTTAGTTTCCCTACCAGAGCGGCATGGACACTCCTCAGATGTAATTGAAGACATGGAAGGAGATGACCCTTCTGCTTCTGGAATGCTACTGTCTTAGCCGGAGGCACGTCCTGCAAAGCGACCCAAGACACGTCACGAGTCAGCGGACCCGGTGGAATTTGCTAAGAAACTAGCAGATGAAGAGGCTTCCTGCGGACCGGTGACTACCATCGATTCGGAGGTGAGTGGTTCTACCCTTGATTACCGTTACTCACTCTCCTCGACCTCCAAGGAGGAATTAGCGGATATGCTCCGCAGCAGACTGGGCGAGGATGAGGAAGAAATACTGATTGGTCGACCCCAGACTTTAGAATTTTCTGATGTTGATCAGAGTACTTCAGGAAGCTCTGCTAAGGGGTCTGTTCGTGACACTCCGGGAGGTCGACGAATCGGCAGAGAAGTGCGTCTAGCCCAGGAATGGGCAGAGTATAGGATGCTTCCTATGTCTGAAGGTTTTCGTCTCTTAGTGCCTCAAGAACTTAAACAGATTGACCTTGCAAAATTTTGGGCTTTCCAGTTAACTCACATGGGCCTCCCAGACGTCCTTACCATGGCGCTCGATAAGCGGAGCAGGGACTTTATATTAGATCTGATGACAGAAGTTAAGCCGGTTTTGGTACATTTTCTTACCAATAGAGGGGAGAAGGGGCCCAATTATATGGACAGAGTTATTTATGCTCGTGCTATGTCTTTGGCGATCGTAGACCGCTTGGTTATTGGAAGAAGGGTACGAACGTCTGCTGGAAATTATCCTGCCTGGCTTACCGAGCAAGGGATGATTGGGACTTTGAAGGAAATAATTCACTCGTGGGAAGGAATGGAGCCTGGGCTTGTCACCGATGTTTTTGATGATCCTGATAGGAGGAAGAGGGAGCTGACCCCTCAAGAGTGGTCTGAGTGGTGCTTGCAAGCCATACATGTCCTAAAGATCAGATCTGATAGGCTTAAAGGAGAAAAACACTGGTTATGGAAACAGCATGTTGCTGTGACTGACCAGGATAGGGCCAATCCTAAGGGAACGCACATCAAAGTCTCTAAGACTGGGAGTTCCAAACCAGACGAACGTATAACTTCAACTGAGTTTTTGTTGAGCACTTGGTGCAACACCAAGCGGGACGCCCCAGTCGGGAGCTAAAGCCAAGAGAGACAAGAAGACGACCCAGGGTGCGGTTGCACCGAAGAATGGGACATCTCAGAAGGGCGGGATCGTGATCCAGGATGAGGCTGATGAACATTGGACATCGACATCACTTGATGATTCTAAGGGCCCTTCAAGTCGTCAGGGGGACTCCCATTCCGGGCGTCCCCCGCAAACCGGTGAGGATAGCCGTTTGGCACGACAAGAGGTGGAGCGGGGACAAACAAAACCTTCCTATCAATTTGTAGTGGCGGATGGGCAGAAAGGGACTTGGAGAGATGGGAGGATGGGTCCCCATAGAGAAGTTTTAGGAAGTGATCTTTCTGGAATAGATTCCTTGAGTTATAGCGAGGAGGAACTGGATAGGGAGAGGGAGCTTAGTGACCTCGAGGAAGAGTCTTCTGGGGTTGCTGGGAGACGTAAACTTAAGGTGCTGGGGAGGAGGGAGATTGGAGGGCGAGGGGCCATGGAAAGGGTTGAGAAGAGGGAAATGTCAACTTGGTTTAGAGACGTGGATGCCCCGGTACTGGCCTCTCCCCGTTTTATTCCCCCTGCACCAGTAACCACGGATCTCGGCGTGTGCGTGTCACCCTCCCCATCGCCTGCGGTGATCGTGACGGAGACCGACGAGAGGATAGAGGCGAGAGCGGCAGTCGCAGCTCTGGAAGTTTTGAGGGGAACACAATTAGAGACCCTGAACTCTATGGACGCTGTGCAGATACATGACCTCACCCGTGACTCGCCTCCGCCGTCTCGTGCCGTTCTCCTTCCTCCTCTTCCGCAACGGTCTGCTACTCGTGATGGAGGAAAGAAAAAGCAGTTCATTTCAAAGATATTGAGGTGTTGCCGATGGACCCTGGGGAGGGAAGCGTCGGTTGTCTTGTGGGAGCTCAGGCCACTGTGAGTTTACCTGCCGAGGACACTTTTTCTGTTGATGTCTGTTCTCCTCCCCCTGGGAGTCTGGGACACCAGGGCGATGAGCCTCAACTTGCAGCCACTGTGGGAGAGAGAACACCTTTGACTGAGGTACACGACCTTCAAGGGGATTCTGTTGTTCTTGTTGAGGGAAGGGAAGGGGAGGCAATGATAATAGAGTGTGATAGGCAGACACAGAAATGACCTAGGTCTTCGTCGCTTACCGAGGGCCGAGAGACACTTGTCACTGATCCTCGAGTGGCTTTGACACCTATACCCATGGGAGGTAAAAAAGGGAAGAAAAGGGAATTGGCTTTACCGGAAAGGGAATCGTCTTCACCGAAAGAGGTGATGCTAGCCGAGATCCCGCGAGGGGCCATCGGAAAAATGGGCCTTGATTTTAGGGCCGCACAGGATCCTTTGATTACTAGGGGTAAACCTTCGAGTACTGCTGGTATTACTCCGGGCCCCAGGGAAACCCCTATACAGCATTCCCCTCCCCCTCAACATTCTTCCACCCCCTTCTCTTATTCTCAGGCTTTGAAGGGAGCGACAGCGGCGCAACAGGGAGCTGGGGGTAGCCATGGCACAGGGGGAACCAAAAAAGGGGGAACCCCAGGGGAGTCTCGCGAGCTTCCCCGCAGGACCTTTGATTATGAGAAAGATAGGAAAGAGGATGAAATCTTTTTAGAGGAGTTCTTTGAAGAGTTGGGAGAGGAGGAGGGACAGGATCCGCGCCAGCGTTTCGTGCTGAGGTTTCGCTATAAAGGTCTTGATAATTATAAACTGTCAGAGGACTACATGATCGGTTCCCTTTTGTTGGGCGACTTGGGTATCCCTAAAGGGGACGTTCTGGCAGTAATTATGCCGCCTGGCTTACGAGAAACGGATGTGTGCTTGGTGTCAGAGAGGGCTTACCAATAGGCCTGGGGGAAGATTAGAGAGGCCCTATGCTTTGCCCCCGAACTCTTTGATGATTACGATATAATACCACTCTTTCGGGGTGAGTCTAGGGTGCTGACGGTCTCCTTCAGAACGACCAACATTCCGGAGGAGGACATGGAGCTCTGGCTCTCCCGACATTGTAAAGTCTTGATGTCGCCCCGTAAGCGACTCAATCAATGGGGCATCTGGGGAGGAGAGTATAAAGCGGTGATATCGCTTCATAGAGACATGAGAAGCAATCTGAAGCACCTTCCCAAGTACTTCTTTTTGGGTGGCGATCGGTGTTTTCAGTGCGGGGGGTATGACCATATAAGACAACATTGTAACTCCCCTCTCTGCGCCAGTTGTGGAAAGAGAGGGCATAACTCTACCCATTGTTCAGTGGGTATCGTGTGCAATCTTTGCGACCGAAAGGGCCACACTTACCTGTTGTGCCCGCGCGCCCATTACAACACGCAGTTCCCCAGAGCTTATGCTAAATTTAAGGCCTCTCATCAAGACCCTAGAGGTGACGGACGGGCCGGAACCGATGGATCGGATGTCCTGCAGACTTCGGCGTCTTCTGAAGGATTACCCTCGAGGGAGACATCTGTTGATGTCGAGGCCCCCGGCTGCGACTCCGAGGAGACGGGTTGGGAGACGGTGGAGAAATTAAAGAAGAGGATGGAGCGCAGGAAGAATCCTCCAGTCCAGAGGGGAATTGTATTAGACGGTAAATACCAGCCTAAGAGCAGTCTGACGAGAAACCACTTTGCAGCTCTCTCAGAGGAAGACCTACCGGAAACCGCTGCCAAGGAGGATGAGTCTCGCAATTCCGTTGGTGCAGAGGAGGTCGTGAGTGTGTTGAACCGAAAGGAGTCGAGGGGAAAGGATGAACCTCGCGGTAAGGAAACCCGAGGAACCGGAGAGAGATCAGCGCCATCGCAATTTAAAACCCTAGAGGACCTGACGACTGAGGAATTAGATGAGCTGATGCAGAACGACCGGAAGACTTTACAGAACATCAAACTGAAAAGGGTGATGTTGGGAGATGACTCCCCAGGATGTGGAGCCGACACTTTGGAAGGCTTTCAAGATTCAGTTCGCAGAGAATGCCAACGTCTCCGAGATAAACAGCTGTATTTTCAGAACCATCTGCTCCTACTGGATTGTGAGCGAAGTAAGAGAATGGAGGAGGGGCTGGAAGAGAAGGAGGAGGGGAACCGGGGGATGGAGGCTGTAGAAGATGTTGTAGAAGATGCTACTCCCCCTCCTAATCAAGAGGCCTTAAGCCGTCAGCAGAAACACGATTACCTGCACCCTTTCAAATTAGATATGACATCAGAGGTGGAAGAGGCTTTGGCTTCCCCACAATCACCTAGTCAGGCCACACCTCCCGCACAGCAGGAGGGGGTGGATTCAATGGAGGTGCAGGGAGGAGAGGGAGATGAGGCGGAACAGGAGGGATGCTCCCCGGAAGGCTCTGAAATTGTTTTCTTTGACGCTGAACCCTTCGTGGGGGAGATGGAGGTTTAGTAAAATTGAACCATTTTGTAAATAAACTGGATTTTCCAACGTGATACACTACCTTTGTTTGCTTTCTGGACTTTCTGGTAATTTGAATTTATTGTTCTGTGGTGGCTTTCTTCTTTCATCTAATATGGACATTAGGTTGATTACCTGGAACTGTAGGGGCCTCCGCCAACCATCGAGGCGGGGGGATATTTTTTTCCACTTGAGAAGAACAAATGCTGACCTTTGCATCCTGCAAGAGACCAACATTTCTACGCCACGGGACCGCAGCTTGGCCCAACAAGCGTGGACTTGGGGCCCCTCGGTATGGTCGTTGACCGAAGGAACCTCCGGGGGATTGGCGATTCTCTTCTTCTCCTATTCAAAGTGGTAGGTTGGGAGGGTGGTTGAGGCTGTTCCTGGTCATCTGATGATTGTGGACCTTGACCTGCGGGACTCCAGCATGAAAACAATTGCTAAATATAGGTTATGCGCTGTTTACGCGCCGATCCGGAAGAGGGAAAGGCTGCCACTGTGGGAGATCCTAAAAGATCATACAGTGACGAACCGAACCCTCTTGGTGATGGGAGATTTTAACGTTTGCTCGGAGCAAGCAGATCGTATTGACCTCCGTAGGCCGCAGGCGTGGCAAAGTAAACCCTTGACGGTGGAGGAGAAGCTCCTCAGAACTTTTCTGATGGACGAGAAGTCACTGCAAGATTCTGCGCTTCACGTCCCCAACCGTCTAGATTACTTGCCTACCCATCATAGGGCGCTCTTCCATCGACGCCATGTCCTTCCAGTTGGATCCACGGCCACCTATTTTCACCCGCTGGTCATGAGTAGACTTGACAGAATTTGGGTCCCTTCCTCGTTGAAGCCGCGTGATTGTGTCCTGATGGTCAACCCGTGGTCTGACCACGTTCTCGTGGAGGTGATGCTGGGAGTGCGGGACGACGGTGGCATGAGGCGAGGGAGACCTCGATGGATACTGCGGGACAAGGATGTCCAACTTTACGGACTACAGAGGGAGATCATCTTAGCCCTGGAGCTGCGCCGGAGAGTGAAGGCAGCCACGGACCCGCTGCGTTGGTGGGACGAGACGAAGAAGTCCATTTGAAGTTTTTGCACCCGGGCCCGGAGGGCGGGGTTGACGAGAGAAGTGCGGGATTATCACCTCGCCGTGCAGAACATCTTAGCGACCCGCTGGAAGGTAGCGGCGGGGCTGTCTCACGACGCTGTCAAGTATCGGAGAAGCCAACAGGTGGTCAGGGACTACCGCAGACTTCAGCGCGAGAAGCAGACGGCTGACCGGATGGCCTCTTCCTCTGGTCCCATCATCAGGAGGGGAGAGTGGGAGAAGGACCGTGTGTCGTCGGTTCATCAGGTGTTGCAGGGTCTGCGGATGCGGCCGGAGGAGGACGTGCGCCATTCGATTCCCGGGACTCGGTGATATCCGCCTTCTACGGTGATCTCTATGCCGCTCGAGAGCAAGATCCTGGGCAGGACAACGAATCTTCGTACTTGGCCGACATTTTGGCGGGTCGCGAACCTCTAGATGAGATCGCCCCATCACGAAGGAGGAGGTCATCGATGCGTTGGCAGTCGGGAGGCGAACATCGACCCCCGAACCGGATGGACTACCATATGGGATGTATCGCGACCTGCAGGACTATTTTGTGCCCATCCTCGTTGAGGTCTTTAACTGCATCCTGAAGGATCAGAGGGTCCCGGGGAGTTTCCTGGAGGGCATCATGATTCTCCTGTATAAGACCGGGGATCCGACGCTGGTGACTAATTGGCGACCTTTGACTCTTAATAATATCGATTATAGGATCTTTACGAGAATCCTAAACACCAGACTGAAGGGGATTGCGCACCTTGTAGTGGATCCGGGACAGACCAGCGCTATCCCCCGTCGCAAAATGAGTCATACAGCTTGTCTCTTCCGCCAGATTTTCCAGACCATCCGGGAGGAAGGGAGGAAACCATATCTGCTGCAACTCGATCAGCACAAAGCCTTCGATATGGTGGACCAGACCTACCTGTGGGAAGTTCTTCGCAAGCTCGGGATTCCGGAGCGGCTGGTGGCGGTCTTCTGGACCCTCTATACTGGGGCTCGCGTCTACCCTTATGCACAAGGAACCTCCGGCGCTCCTATTTCAGTGACCAGGGGAGTGAGACAGGGGTGTCCCTTGAGCCCTCTTTTATACGTGTTGTCGCTGGAACCGTTCCTTCGAGCGATCCGGAGGGACGTTGCCATCCAGGGATTGAAGCTGGAGAGTGCACTCGATGCCCGCGTTACGGCGGTGGCCCACGCAGATGACATCTACTGCTGGCTATCGGGTGAGCGGGATCTCGGTAGGCTTCGGGAACATCTGAGCGCGTACCAACGTGCTTCCGGAGCCCGAATCAACGGAGAAAAGAGTAAATTGTACACCCTGGACAGAGGATCGGAGACGATCCGAGTTCGTTCGTTGGCCCCTGAGAGTACCGGATCGCGGGGAGGAGATGCCGATGCAGAGTCAGACCCGTTGGACCGCGTGAAGATCCTGGGAGTGCTCTTCAGCCTGCGGCCGGGTGGATGGCGCGAGAACTGGGAGGATTGGGGCCGGAAGGTGGAGGAGCGCCTCTTCAGATGGAAGAGCTGGCGATTGAGTACGGCACAGAAGGTAACCTACTTCAACATCTACTGTATACCTGCCGGAAATTACCTTGCCGGAGTCTACCCACCCACCGCAGATATCATAAAGGCGATTTCCATGAAATTATATAGATGGGTCCTCGGAATGGCAACTTTTCCACTTGCGAGGACGGTCGTGCAGAGACCTTGTGTCGAAGTGGGCTTGGCGCTCCTGGATATCGAGCTTTGGTTCCTCGCCAAGTTCCTCTCCTTCAACTGTGGGGCCATGTGCCGTCCGGCCGGACTCTCGGAAGATAGGGGTGGAACCTCGACAGAGTCGATGGCTCGTGAAGCCTTTCGGAGGACGTGGGCTGAAACCTTTTGGGGTCGGAGGTGGTGGGTCGACGGATTGCGTATTCCCCGACTGACCCAGCGCATCAAGCGGACACTCCCGGATTTTGTGGCGGAGGTGGCGACTTCAGTCCAGAGACGACGCATTTTAGCGGAGGAGATTCGGAGGTCTCTCCGGCAACACCCTGACTCTATGGGCCGTCTCTATTGGCACCTCTTCCGCAAATTTAAAGCTGAGCCGTACGACTGGGGGCGGAAGGGTAAAGCATCGCTTTCGGAATACCTACGTGACCAGGTCTTTCCCGTTCCGACCTTCGCGGACAGGGCGATCCCTTTCGTGCTCCGGGACTTACACTGGAGGGCGTATCATCAGATTCTCCACGTCGACTCGAAGAAAAAGACGGTGAGGGATCGGGACCAGATGGTGTGTCGACGCCCAGATTGCGCGGCTGGCAACACTACGGGGATCCTGGAGACCATCGGACATGTCCTGAAGACCTGTCCACCCGCTCGACGACTCTGGGGGATGGTCGGGCGCACCCTGGGATGGCCATACCTGAGTAGTCAGGATTGGGAGACCCTCGCCTCAGGTCTGGAGCCGGAAGCCGGTTACGGTGCGCCGGGGGAACCGTGGCCTTGTCCTGAAGAATGTCGGACCCCACGGGCGGGAATCACGGCGCTCCCCCGGAGATCTACGAGAAAACCACCCTGGGCGGTGGTCCGTCTCTTGAACCTTATCGTTATTTACATGACCCTTCGGGACCGCAGAGCCGAACTTCACTCGCGGACGGCTACACCCACTCGAGCTTCGCTCCAGTACGTCATGGACTATATACGGAAAGTAGTCTCTTGGGAGCGCCGGCATATGAAACCGGCACCTTTCCGTAGTCGCTGGAAATGGTTCAATGAGGTTAACCCACCTGTACCTTGAGAGGTCTCTTCTTTCCCTTTGAGATTCGTATCTGATTGTCCATGTTCTCTACCGATAGTTGACATTGCCGTCGACTGGTATTTTCTTATTTAACTTACTTAATTTATAAATTTTAGTTTTCCTTTACGTTGCTTTGTGATTTTACACAAAACTTGTTAAGTGAACTGATTGATGTTATGTATCTCCTCATATAGAAACAGAACGGATTCGCTACCCTTCTAAGAGATACCGATGCTGTTGGGATTATTAAACAAGACAGAAGGGAGCTGTGGATCATAATGTTCTTTGCGACGCTGGCAGTTCTTTTTGTTACTGTTTTTGTGGGGATTTCCATTTATTTTTGGTGGGTGTCTGGGAACCTTTGATTTTCTTTAGATCTTTTCAATTTTGTAACGTACCTGATTTTGTCATGTTAACTGACATCGGAACTGTTATAAGTTGTATTTTATAACTGGAGCATTTCCAATTTTTTAAGTCTTGTACCTTGTCTTCGGACATGCACGGATGTATCGAAATATGTATGCCTTTGGGCCCCGTTCTCTATATTTCATTGTATTGTATAGTATGCATTGTTGTACTAATTGTTAAATCTTGTTTGTATTTGTACTTGTATTTAGATAGTTTTGATCTTTGTATTTCACGAAATTTCAAATATGTTCTTTAAACTTATGCTATACAACACACTGTAGAACCTAAATCAATTAGATTTACCTCACCGACATTACATACTTTTATATGTAAAGTTATTTAGGATGTGGATTTGTATGTTCTTAGGTAAAATTTTGTATGTACTTAAAGGTAAAGGTTCCCTTGCTCGAAAGGCAGTCGAATCCGACTCTAGGGTTGCGGTGCTCATCTCCGTTTCAAAGCCGAAGAGCCAGCGCTGTCCGAAGACGTTTCCGTGGTCATGTGGCCGGCATGACTAAACACCAAGGTGCACGGAACGCTGTTACCTTCCCACCAAAGTGGTACCTATTTATCTACTTGCAATTTCTTGCTTTCGAACTGCTAGGTTGGCAGGAGCTGGAACTAGAGACGGGAGCTCACTCCATCTTGCGGCACCCGGGTCTCGAACTGCTGAACTACTGACCTTCCACAGCCTGCAGTTCAGTGTCTTAACCACTTGAGCCACCGCAGCTCCTGTATGTACTTAGATATGGTTATATTATGTTATGGTGTTCCAAAGGTTATGGATTTGTATCGTTTTGTATTGTATTTGAAGTTATTTATGACTTTGTTGTGGTTATGTAGAAAGGTTAATTTTAAATTAAAAAATCTATTTTCCTAAAAAAATCTATTTTCCTAACCCTAACCCTAACCCTTTACCCTTAACCCTAACCCTAACCCTAACCCTAACCCTAGCCCAAGCCCAAGCCCAAGCCCAAGCCCAAGCCCAAGCCCAAGCCTAAGCCTAAGCCTAAGCCTAAGCCTAAGCCTAAACCTAAGCCTGACTGTTCCCGGGAACAGACGTGCATCAGAGGAGCTCCTTTCCACTTTCAGCTTTTTGTGAGTAAAAACCTTGTTTTTTGCTCTTTTTGACCCGGGTTTTCACATGATATCGCTTTCGGAAGCCCCCCCTCTAGTGAGTGGGGTATGGAACCCCCCCGGCCGGGGGGGCCCCCAAAAAACCGCCTGAAAATCACCCCATAGGCTCAATGGAAAACGAAAGCAAGGCCTCTCCGTTGCTGCAAACTGCAGAGACTTATTCCAAGCTGCCTGTGCCTTTTGCTGGAGTGCCGGAGGAGGTTTTAAAAGGGGAAACTTATAAAAATATAGAACCCCAAGGAATGCAGGGCCTGGGGGAGACATTATTTCCTACATTGAGGGTTTTGTCTGAGCAGGAAGATTTAAAGAGCCCCTTGCAGGACTGGCCCCTTGATTTAACTATGACCACGCTATCGTCTGCAAGTTTCTCAGAGCCTTTAGAAATTATGACTCAAGTGCCTGAGGATTTTCTCCAGCCTGCTATAATTTCTCAAGACCTACAAAGCTCCCCAGTTATTCCAATTACAACTCTAAAGGAAAATATGTCTTTTAAAAATGTCACAGAGGGGCAGCTTTGTTTACAAACCAGGAAGACTGTTGAGAAACAAAGCTATACCTTTTCTAAGAGGTTTGTCTGTACACAGACAGGGGTAGTGACCATAGAAGACCTGAAAGGGGAAGACCCCAACCCCATAGTTAAGAGGAAAATCACCTCTTATGATTTACACCTGGAACAACAGATGGGCCTTGCAAAGTCCCCTCTATCTAAAAAAATCCCTAGTGGGAACAAAAAGGAATTTTGGAGCCAAGAGGAAGATCTTAAACAACAAACAGTAGCCCAACTTCCACTTGCTAGGGCCCAGGACCTTGAGACCCAAATTGAACATGACACCACATTGCAATCATACCCTGTTCAAGCTTTAGGAACAGACCTTCAGGGGCAGGCGTCCCAGCATATCATAGAAATGAAGGGGGATTCCTTTGAAGGGACACCCAGTAAGAGACAGGACTCCTTAACTGTAAATAAAGAGCAGGCCATGCAGGATGGCCATGTTAAGGAACATTCTTATTCAGAACACCCCAGTTCAGAAAAACATAGTCTGGTGAAAGCCCAGATGAGAGAAGTTTCAGAGGCCTTAGGTAGAGCCCTACAGGACCTAGTTCACTACAACTCCAACATAAAAGAACTGGACATGGCAATGATCTCTCAGACAGACCCCTTACTTCTGCCTGATTTAGCTAGGAAAAGGGACCGACTTAAAGTCCTAGTACAGATTACTGAAACTAAAGTGAACCAGCTGAATGCAGAGATGGATCTTTTAATTGATGAATGCAAAGCCTTTGGTGTTAATATCAGTGCCTTAGTATCGTTACCAGATGACCCCTCGACCTACCAGGTGGTGGGTAGCCAGCTAACCCCAGGTAACCCCAGGTACGGATTCCTCCCCTGAAGAAAAGCCTGCGAAGAAAAAGAAGAAGTTGGAGAGCCCAGGAGACCAGGAGACAGAGCGGGGAGAGGGTGAAGCAGTACCTACTCAGGCTAGCTCAGAAGAGGAAGATGCGTCATCAGGGCCTTCTCTGACTGAAGCCAGACTAGCGGTAAGGCAGAAAAGAGGTGAGTCTGCCACTTCCTTCCATTATACTCTGTCATCGGCCTCACGAGAAGAACTAGCTGATATGTTAAAGGGTAGGCTAGAAGAAACAGAAGAGGATTCAGAGGAAAACTTGATAATAGACTCACCGAGCGTTCCAGACATATCGGTGATGCCGAAACCACAGAGGACTTCCTCTTTCTCGACCCGTGGTAATCGTAGGATGGCCAGGGAGACCCGACTTACACAAGAGTGGTCAGCCTTCAAATCGGCCCCGATGTTAGATGGTTTCCAACTGCTAGTTGCCCACGAGTTAAAACAGGTGGATATAGCCAAATTCTGGGCCTTCATCTTGGCCCATCTAGGTTTACCAGACGTACTGACGATTTCGGTGAACAAAAGGAGTCGGGACTTCATACTAGACTTGCTCACTGACTTTAAAACTATTTTGCTCCATTTTTTGACAAACAGGGGAGAAAAGCCCGCTAACTATATGGACAGGGTGATCTACTCCAAATCGCTTTCCATACAGGTGGTAGACTGATTAGTGGTGGGCAGGAAAGTGCACACCTCGGCGGGCAACTACCCAGTGTGGCTCACTGAACACGGATTGTCTACCATGCTAAAAGAAGTGGTGGCCTCCTGGGACTCGGCGGTCCCGGGACAAGTGACTGACGTCTACAATGATCCACAACACAGGCACTGTGAACTTTCCCCTAGGGAATGGACAGACTGGTGTCTGCAGGCTGTCCATGTTTTAAAGATTAGGACAGATAGGCTTAAGGAGGAAAATTACTGGCTCTGGAAGCAGCAGCTAGAGGACATTCAGGCTAGTGCATCCCTGCCAAAGCTAACACCAACTCAGATGTCTAAAACGATTAGGGATAAAGGGGCTCAGAAGGCTGTTTTGAGTGATTTTCTGAAAAGTGCTCCGCAGGGTTCAGCGGAGGGGAGTGCCTCCAAAGGCCGTCGAGACCTTCTAGGGAAAGGAGCTCGTAAGGGGCGCAAGACCGAGGTTGTCGACCGAGGAGTCCAGGATGCCGAGCAGCGAGGAAGCGGTCGTAAGAGGGACGGACGGGCGGAGATGGACTCGAGACGCAGTGCTGCTGTGACAGCATCATTACCGGATGTCAGAAGGGCCCTTCAACCGCAACAGGGGAACTCTGAGTCGCAGAGTTCCCCGCAAACTGGTGAGGGATCCCAGTTGATGCCTTTAGCGGAAGTCTCGGGTCGAGCGGAGCAGCCGCCAGTTGTAGAGATTTCCTCGGGGCAGCCGAGAAGGGATTCTATGAACTATGGGAATTATAGAGATGCCACAGATAAAAGATATATAGATCTTTCTGGTATCGAATCTTTAACTGATAGTACGGAAGGAGGGGAAGGGGAGGAGGAGTCTGGGTGTGGCCCAGAAACCGGCACAGGTGTCGCCCAGATCATGCCGGAGGGTGGCTTTCAGGAGGGGAAGGGAGCGGGGAAACTGAAAGGGAATGGAAGAAAGAGTATGGCCGAGGACATGTTGAGTTGGTTCAGGGATACGGGGAGCTCGGGGGAGGGGAGGGATGTGATTCCCAGTTCCCAGGTACTCGTCTCTTCCCGCTTCTGTTCTCCTGTCATAGCTCCTCCACGGCTTCAGCCCCCTAAGATGGAAAGACCCATAGTGTGCAGTGTGCAGACCATCAGAAAATGAGACCGTAGAAAAGAAGGCTCCAGAAAGCGAGACTGTGACGATACATCTTGAGCCTACTATTGGGACGAGCGGCGAGGATGGGACAGTCGGTGTGGTAACCCCACTTGCTTCGACGCACACCTACCAGAACTTTCCTCCCGCCTACCAGAACTTTCCTCCTGCCTCTACTCCACTTCCCCAGAGGAACATCACGAGGATGGAGGCGAGAAGACTGCTGTCTTCTATGGAAGAAGAGGATGACCCGGGGCCTCCGAGAGCCCCTCCCCGACCCGACGTAAGTGTTATAAGTGTCACGGCTTCTGTCACCCAGACGACTGTTACCTTTGTTCCAACTGATAAATCTCGGCTATCTGTAAACCTTTCCCCGGAAAGTCCTGGACGTCCGGGCAAAGGGCAAGAAATATCACCCGATGAGACTCGGGCGAGTGTTTTCTGTTATGACGATGTCAGCTCTGAACCCCTCTCCTCTTCTAGGACGGGTATGGGGGAAAATGACATGAGCATGGAGGCGACGACGAGTGGGGTGGGAGGGCCTCCAGAGGAGGAGAGAATGGAGTTAGAAGTAGCGGAGAGAGGGGATGTGAGGGCCAAAAAAAGACCTCGTGCCCGGTCCATGTCTGACCTTATAAACAAAACCCCTATTTCACCAACACGGTATTGCACACCTTTTCGTGTAGAGCCCAGATCTTCCACGCGATCTGACGGACTTTCCCGGGAGTCACAAGGGTACATAACACCCTAGACGTGGGAGGGAGGGCCACAACCCGTGAGAGACAGCCAAAGGGTCCTGTTCCCCGATCAACCCCCTCCGCCACTACAGCACTAGACACAGGGAATGTACCAAGGGTGCCAACGGTAGGAACTGGCTCGAGACCCTTATCCTATTCCCAGGCTCTGAGAGGGGCCTCCGTGACCCGAGGGGAGAGAGAGGGACCTTTACCCGCCAACACCTCCGAACCGGGAACTTCCTCTAAAATCTATTTTCCTAATCCTAAACCTAAGCCTAAACCTAATCCTAAACCTAAGCCTAATCCTAAACCTAATCTAAACCTAAACCTAAGCCTAAACCTAATCCTAATCCTAATCCTAATCCTAATCCTAATCCTAAACCTAAGCCTAATCCTAAACCTAAGCCTAAACCTAATCCTAATCCTAATCCTAATCCTAATCCTAATCCTAATCCTAAACCTAAACCTAAGCCTAATCTAAGCCTAAGCCTAAGCCTAAACCTAAGCCTAATCCTAGCTGCTGCCAGGGCAGACGTACTTTGGATCAGCTCCTCGCATTGCTCCCAGTTTTTGACTTTTAAAGCTTACTCTTCGTCTTTTTAGACGGAATTTTCGATAGGGGTGCCCTTCTGAAGAAGGCCCCCATCGACTGATCGAAGAATGGAGCCCCCCCCGGCTGGGGGGGACTCCCAAATTGTGAAAGACCTTTCCTCCATTGAAATGAATGAGGAATTTCTGCTGAGTCACTCCCCATTGGGAACAATGGGAGAGGTTTTTCTATTACAGCCTGAAGGCCTGCAAGGCCTGGAAGATGCAGGGACTTCAGAACCTTTTTCAATGGAGAACCCACAACGGATGGGTCAAGGCGACAACCCGGGTACCTCTCTGACTCCAGGTGACACCCCTTTTTCAACTCCCCAGGAAACGGTAGGAGAAAACCAATCTTCTGTTATTAAAACTTCTCCAGTTTCTCTTATCCCCTGTGAATTGCCGGAGGCTTTTCTTGATCCTATTGAGGAGTCTTTAAGCCCAAGTTTCCCAATACTACCGCAAATCAACATGCCATCTGTAGATAAAGATGTGATTCCGGGGGAAACATATGGAGAGGGAAACCCTTGAGGAGGGACGGGAGGCCTCCCTTTTCACCATCCCTAATGAAAGTAAAAAGTTGAATCGGTTGCAGAAAACCAGTGTGTCAGTGAGCAGGTTTGTTAAAGGCTGCTTTACAAGCACACCCATTAAAGGCACCTCAATGGACTCTAGCGGTGAAGATAGTTTTCTGGACAGTCAAACTAGAGGCACTCAGACCAAAGCCTCTGACCGGCACAGTACTTATGAGGAACATCTTCAAATGGAGATGGGCCTAGCAAAATCCCCAAGGTCCCGGGATGGATCCTATAGAGTTGAATACTCCCGATCTGATTATTGAGAGTTGCACGTAGCTGGACGGGCCCGTGTACCTTTTTCTCCCATTCGGGACCCCGGCCAAGAACTTGAAATGCGCCAAGGTACTGTGGTTCAGCTGCAGTCAGTTGTAAAGTCAGAGTTAATACAGGAAGAGTGTGGGTCCTTCTTACACCAAAAGCAACCCCCACCAGAGTGCAATGTGGATTTTTCTCAAGGGAGTGAAATTAAACCCGAAGACGGAGTTTTACCACAAGACCAACTCCGTCTTCTATGTGATAAACTGTGCCAGATATCCCAGCACATTAGATATAATGAGACCACGATGAAAGAGTTGGACACTAAAATTGTAATGAGTGCTGATCCTATACAGATGCAAGACCTAACAAGCCAAAGAATGAGGATTCAAGATAACACTCAGAGACTTCATCAACAATCGGCCCAATTAACGCAGCAGATAGTCCTTTTTGAAGACCGGCAGATGGGACGGGGAATTGCCACCAACGAACCCACATCTCAGATAAGTCAAACCTTGCTGGAAAAGAAAGGCAAAGACGATAAAGAAAAAGACAAGATGGAGATGGAGGGAGAAGAAACAGCTATGCAAACATTGGAGGAGCCGCAAGTTGTAGAAAACCTACCTCCATTGACTAATCCTCCTGACTCTCACGCAGAATCCTTTTCTCCAGATAACTATCCACCAAAAAGACAAAAGCGAGAGAGCAACGAAGACATGAGCGAACAGGTGAGGCATGGAGCAAGGGCAGAGGCGGCGGAGATGCCATTTACTCCCCGCTATCAGCTCTCCGCCCCAACGGGAGAATATATGGAAGATATACTAGGAGACATTATCCAACAGGGAAGGGATGACGAACCAGTCGACAAGAGCTTTCATGACACTACAACTGATTCTGCCTCCAGTCTCTGCCCGCAACTATCCCAGCGGATCCAGAAAGGAACACGGGGAACTCGGGAAGCCCGCTTGATGAAGGCTTGGACTGCGATTAAATGTGGACCGATGACAGAGGGCCTCAAGTTGCTATTGCCAGAAGAACTGAACAAACTAGATCTGGCAAAATTTTGGGGTTTCCTTTTGACACATATAGCTTTGCCGGAAGCACCAACGATTGCCCTAAACAAACGAAATAAAGACTTTATGCTGGACCTCTTAGACAAGTTCAAACCTATTCTGATGGGTTTCATGCGGAGGAGTGAACATCGAACTCCGAAGTTCATAGACCAAGTCATTTATGCACGGTCTCTCTCTATTAACATTGTGGATCGACTTGTAATAGGAAGGAAGGTCCGGACATCTCTGGGTACTTACCCCATCTGGTTATCTGAGAGAGGTCTCGCAACGTTATTGAATGATCTCCTTACTTCCTGGGAGTCTCAACCCGGGGATGGGGAGACCGATATCTGTGACGTTTCAGAAAATCGTCGGAGGGAATCATCGAGAGATGAGTGTACTAGGTGGTGCCAGCAAGCACTTCAATTTTTGAAAATCAGAGTAGACAGGTTAAAGTCCGAAGAAGAACAGCAGCAGAGACAGCAAAAGAAGAAGATGACCTTTTTCGCCACAACCGGTCGAAAGACCACTACACCACAGAAAGGAGACCGACACGCACCAGTGAAATATCCGGTGATCGTCCCGGCCATACCCCGAGGCGACAACAACCAGAGAATGCCACAGAGGGCCGGTGGCGATGTCATCGACACCCCAAAGCAACGATCAGAGGAAGGACGGAGAGACGGTACTTGGACGACGGCTGAAGGGCGGCCTTCGGGATCTCCTGAACCCTCCACACCATCTAAGTCGAGAAGGGCCCTTTCCTTTGGTCAGGGGGACCTTGTATCCCGAGGTCCCCCGCAATCTGGTGAGGGACAGAGCCGATCGCAAGATCAACAGGGAGGGGGTTCTTTGGGAAAGGGAGGAACGATGACGGTGGGAGAGGAGGGAAGGGTGTTAGAGAAAGTGACCCCTCAGGGTAGCTACAGAAAATCTCCCTTTGAGGATTTCTCTGGTGTAGAAACCTTAAGTAGTGGTGAGAGCGAAGGAGAAGGAGACACATCTGATGAGGCTAGTGTAGTGGAAGTTTTTTCTTCAGGAGAGGAGGAGGGGAGGGGAGGGGAGGGATCCGGGAGACCCGGGGAAGGGAAAGGAAAAGGGAACAGTCAGAAAACTGTTATTCCCAATCAGAAATATATGTTAACCTGGTTCAGTACTATTAAGACCCCCGTTCTGTCAGATGTTCCTTTGTCTCTTTCAACAGCTCCAACCGCTCAAATCGAGCAATTGTCTGGATCCCGAGGGGAAGGGGAGATAGAGATTGATATTGTGATGATGGCGGAAAATACTCTGACTGAAACTGTAATAGAAAAGGACGCTGATCCCGATGAGAATGCCGATCAGAAAAAGGAAAGTGTTCCGGTTTCCCTGCCCCAACCCTGGCAAACCCCTCTCCCTCAGAGGCATGGTGAGAAACGTAAGAAGTACTCCAATACCCCGATGAGGCCCACGGTGACAACATCTAACCCCCAAAGATCCGAGTTGGGGCAGACTCTTCTTCCCGCGGACAGATTGGGAGAGACCATCGTGATTGGGGGCGAGCCATGTGTAAGTCAACCTCTAGGGAACATACCACCCGTAAACCCTCCCGTGGGATGCTCTGCTCTCCCACGCGACGGCTTTTCGGGAAATGTCAATGTAAATGCCAATGTTAATGTTAATGTTAACGAAATCGATGACTTGATGTTTGTACAGGCAATGAAAGTCAGTGGGGGGGAGGGCAGAGGAGTGCCTACTAAGGATCGCTCTGTGGGTCAACGAGATAAATCCAAAGTCCCCCGAGGTTCGAGCTCGGCCGGGGGGGTGAGGGAAAAAACCACACGAGAGAAGGTATTTGAAGAGAAGGGAGGGATACCAGACGGGTGGGGAAAACAAGGAAACCCCAAACACCACTCGGAAATCCCAAAAACCTCCTCAAAGATAGGCCCACGTACGACCCCGGCGAGCTCCTCGAACACGGTCGAACCAATCGAGGCCCCTGCTTTAGGTGTTCTCCCCGCACCCCTCGACTTGACCAGGCCAACAGTTTCTTCTACCCCTGCCCCACCACCTCAGCAGAAATCTTATTCTCAGATCCTCAGGGAGGGAGGGACCGGGGCGGGACGAGGAGGTAGAGGTGCTTGAGAGGAGCCCGGAAAGACACCTAAGGAGCAGCCGCATTGGGTTCTCGATTATGATAAACAACGAGAAGAGGACGAGGAGTTTTTAGAAGAGTATTTTACGGAACGGGGGGAAGTAGAAGACCCAGACCCCCAGCAGAGATTCGTGGTCCGATTTCGATATAAAGGGTTGGACCAGGAAAAAATGACGGAAGAATATGTCATAGAGACGCTCCTTTTAGATGGTCTTCAACTCCCCAAAGAGGAGATCTTAGCGGTTATAATGCCCACGGGACTGAGGGAGACAGACGTTTGTCTCGTTTCGGAGAGGGCTTACCAAAGACTTTGGAATAGAATCAGGTTCGTCTTGAAGCGGAACTCTGCTCTCTTTCAAGATTATGACATCATCCCGCTTTTCCGGGGAGAGTCGAGGGTACACACGATTTCCTTCCGGACCACCAACATCCCGGAAGAAGATGTCGAGACCTGGCTTGGACGATATTGTACCATCTTAATGCCCCCGAAGAAAAGGCTGAACCAGTGGGGGCTGTGGGGAGGGGAATATAAAGCAGTGGTTTCGCTCCGTAGAGACGGAAGGAGTAATCTCCGGCACCTCCCCAAATACTTTTTTCTCGGAAATGACCGTGGGATCACTCGGTACAGCGGTCAGCCCCCAGCTTGCTTCCAATGTGGGGGCTACAACCACATCAGACAGTTTTGCACCACCCCGCTCTGCGCCTCGTGCGGAAAGCACGGCCATAGCAGCGTGTATTGCGAGACGGGTATAACCTGCAACCTGTGTCAAAAACAGGGACACGCTTACCTCCTGTGTCCAGATGCGTATTATAATAGATGTTTCCCCAAGGTCTATCAGAGAATCAAAGCATCTCACCTCCACCCTCACGCCTCCGAAAGCAACGCCGACGGGGAAGAGAAGCTCGCTTCTACCCCTGCTGCGATGGACACGGTTGTTGCCTCGGAGAGAAAGGGAAACCGTAAGGAAACACGAGATCAGCACGGAGGAGATCAGGAGTGGACACAAGTAGAAAGAACTAAGAAGAAGGGACCCAGGGGACAAGTCCTACAAGGGGTATATCGTCCAGCACGTCATCCCGACAACAACCGTTTTGGTCCCCTTACCGTGGAGGAAGATTCAGAAGAGGCCATGGAAGTGCTACAAGGTGAGAATCAACCCTCGGAGACCTCAGAGGTCACGAAACCACAAGAACGGAAACAACGAGAGAAAGGGAATAAGAAAACGAAATCGAAACCCGTACCTCCCGAAACAAAATACTTCACCATCGAGGACATGACGGTAGAGGAACTCGAGGCTCTGATCACGGAAACCAGGACCGCTTTCAAAGAGATCGATCGCAAATGCGAAGCGCTGGGGATCCGACCCATGGAACTCCTCCTGAAACCCAGAGAGCCTCAGGAGGGACCCGAGGTAGCGGAACACCGGCACTTGGCGCGACGGAGAAAGTTCCTCCGGGACAGAGTCACGATTCTTCAATGTGAACGAGGAAAACGGGTGACAGAAGAACCCCAAGAATCACATGGAATGGAAATAGAGGAGGATAAAAAGGAAGAGGGAGCGAAGGAGAGGGAGACGGAGACGGAAGACAGCCAGAGGGAAACCGAGGAAGAGAGGGAAATGGAAGTAGAGGAGACGCTGGGGGGGAACCCCGCGGACCCGTCCTCATCAGAGATGACGGAAGATATCTTATCGGGAAGAGCTGAGGGCCAACAAAGTATCCCCCCTAATCAGGAACAGTTCCAACAAGAACAGCTCCTCCAAAAACAGGGGCTTCACCAATTTCCAACTCCTTTTAAGCTATCGGATGCTCGAGAGGGTGAGGTGGCTCGACCCTCCTCCCCTCCTCCCCTTCCCAGTAAGGCCACACCTCCTGCTCATCAGGAGGGGGTGGAAGAAAAGACAGACGCGACGCGGGACGTCGTCGAAGCACGGGACTTTTAGTTCACTTTTGGACCAAAGTGAAGAACGGTGGATCGAAAGTTGAGACGAAATCAGACCTGTTCGTCTTCCTCGACCTAACTACCAACACTCTTATGGTGGTGAACAACAATCATAATTGTAGTTACAACCATAACCACAGTCACAACTTCAATATATTGACTTGGAATTGCAGGGGTTTAAGGCAATCAGAGCGGAAGGAAGAAGTCTTCTACCATCTGAGTAAGACGGGAGCGGATTTTATAGTGCTTCAAGAGACCAACTTATCGACTCCCCGGGACAGAAGCGCGGCTCAGAAGGTGTGGACTTGGGGGCCCTCCTTATGGTCTCTCGCAGAGGGGGGAGCGGGAGGAGTAGGGATACTCATCACCCTCAGGAAAGATAGCATGATCCGTAGAACCATCGAAGCAGATCCCGGCCACCTCCTGATAGTAGACTTCGACCTACGGGACAGCAAGAACACCTGCTGTAGATATAGACTGTGCGCTCTGTACGCTCCGGTCAACAAACCGCGACGGTTGAAGCTGTGGGCGACTCTCCGCGATTACGTCTCTACGAGGAGAGAGTTGTTGGTAGTCGGGGACTTCAATGTCCGGTCGAAAATGTCAGACAGGATCAACTTACGCCACCCGGACGCTTGGCAGCAAAAACCGTTGACGGTGGAGGAAAAGCTCCTGCGGAGTCTCCTGCAGGATTCCTTACTCCTCCGAGACACGGCTTTACACGTGATTAATGAATTGGACTATCTGCCCACTCATCATCGGGCTACCTTTCAGCAGAAGTATACGATTCCTCACGGATCGGCGATGACCTACTTCCACCCTCTGTCAGTCAGCCGGCTGGACAGGGTATGGGCGCCGGCAGCTCTGAACCCCCTCCGATGCTGACTGTTGGCTAACCCTTGGTCGGATCACGTGATGGTCCACGTGAGCCTGGGGACAAAGGGAACAGCCCGACAGTCGGCGAAGCCGAGATGGATCCTGCGAGAGAGAGACATCAGGGCATACTGTCTGGAAATGGATGTGATCTTGACGATAGAATCGAGTCGGAGGACGCGAGGAGATACGGACATGATCACCTGGTGGGACAACCTAAAAAGATCAATCAAACGAACGTGTGCGAGGGGCAAATGAAGCAACGCCGCAAAACAATTAGGAGATTACCACAGGGCCATTCAGAACACACTATCCACCCGCTGGAGAATGGCTCAGGGACTTCGCCACGATGAAGACAGGCTGCGTAGAAGTCAACAGGTGATCCAGGACTATCAGAGGCTGCAAAGAGAACATCGGCGCATACGGATGAGAGCCAGATCCTCCGGTCCGGCCCTGCAGAAGGGGGAATGGGAAAAGGACCGCCTGCCTAAACACACGCAGCGGATCGAGGGTCTGCGAACGAATGAGGGAGATCGGGTACGGGAGGACACTGCAGACATCCTGGACTTAGTCTCTACATTTTACGGAGACCTGTATAGGGCGAGAGCGGAACCCCCCGGGGGATTCGACTTCGACCTCAAAGCCTACCTGAACTCCGAACGAGTGCGAAGGATGGACCCCGGAGATGAAGAGCTACACCAACTGCTGGCCCCCTTTACAGAGCGAGAGGTCGGAGAGGCGATGATGGCCGGGAAACGGACCTCAACCCCGGGCCCGGACGGAATTCCCTATGGGTTGTACAGAGAACTTAAAGGGTACTTCTTGCCTCTACTGACCGAACTCTTCAACTCTATGTGGGAAACGAAGAAAGTGGGAAAGAGCTTCCTGGAAGGGATAATGATTCTTCTACCAAAGACCGGGGATCCGACGTTGGTCGGCAACTGGCAACCGATCATGATAAATAACGTAGACTACAGGAACTTCACGAGGATGCTCAACACCCGATTGAAGAGAGTGGCACACGAGATAGTGGCCCCGGGACAAACGAGCGCCATCCCAGGAAGGAAGATGGTCCACACGGCGTGCCTTTTTCACCAAGCCTTCTATTCCATCCGGGAGGAGAGGAAGACACAACGGCTCTTGCAGCTGGACCAGTGCAAGGCATTCGACAAAGTGGACCAGACTTACCTGTGGGAGACGATGAGGCGACAGGGTATCCCCGAGGCTTTCTTGACCATGTTGCGGGCTCTCTACGCGGGTGCACACATTACACCATACATCCGAGGCGTACTGGGGCCGACTTTCGCAGTCACTCAAGGCGTCAGACAAGGATGTCCCCTCAGTCCCCTATTGTATGTACTTGCGCTGGAGCCCTTCTTGAACGCCGTGAGACAAGACGCCGCTATTAAAGGTCTTTATATCGATACGACTCTCCAACTCAAGCTCTCGGCGATCGCCCACGCAGACGACACATACCTTTGGCTGCGAGACGAGGGAGACCTCTTGCGCGTACGGGGGCACCTCCGGGACTACGAGAAGGCATCTGGGGCCGAGGTGAACGTGAAGAAAAGCAAGCTGTACATCCTGAACGGTGCCTCGACGGAGATCCACGTACGCCCCATGTCCGAAGGCCACCTGGAACTGACGGAGGAGACGACGGACGCGGTTAAGATCTTGGGGATCTCCTTTTCACTGCAAGACGACGGCTGGAAACATAACTGGATGACGTGGGGGCGGAAAATGGAAGAACGCTTACAGCGGTGGAAGAATTGGCGACTGGCTATGGGACAAAAGGTCCAATACTTCATGAGCTACTGTATCCCAGCTGCCAATTACCTCGCGGGGGTTTACCCCCCTCTAGATTCGATCGTGGCGACGATCACGAAGGCCTTGTTCAGATGGATCTGATGTCACTATCGCCATATCTCAGAGACCAAACCTTCCCCATCCCTACCTTCACCGACGGTTTCATCCCTCATATGTTACGGGATCTGAGGTGGAGAGCGTACCACCAGGTCCTATACATTGGTACAAAGAGGAAGGGGACTCCGGTGGATCAACAGGGCTGCAGACGACCCGGCTGCACGGACGTTCAAACGCCGGAATCGGTAGAACACGCCCTGAAAACCTGCGCGACGGTCACTCATCTCTGGCAAGCGATAACCCGGACGCTGCGATGGCCATTCCTAGCTGCGCAAGATTGGGAGACTATAGTTTCGGGGTTGGAGCCCGAAGGAGGCTATGGGTCACCGGGAGAGAAGTGGCCGAGGGCGCCCAACCTACGACCCTCATCTTCGGATGCTCGTCAGGAAAGGCAGCCCGCGGCACGGAAAGTCCCGTGGGCGGTAGTGAGACTCATGAACCTAGTCATTCTTCACTGTATCTTTCAAGATAGGAGGGAAGAGGCGTACACTAAATCTCCAACCCCCGTCCACAACAGCGTCGGGTACATCTTGCGTTATCTGATGAGTATCAAATCTTGGGAAAAGAGGAACATCAAGCCCGTTCACAGTAGTTCCCGTTGGCGTTGGTTCAGAGAAGTAAACCCCCCGGTACCATAACTCTGGGAAACCTTTGTTATCTATTACATCTGCGGTGAGCATTAATTCTCCTATTAATTTTCCTATTAGTTTATGTTGGGTTGCTTTAAGTTAGAAAGTTAGCTCACATTATGGTCCCCTTTGGGCTAAAGGGGGAGGTCTGCATAAAAGCATAAAAACATAAACACATAAAAACTTAAAAACTTAGCAACTTAACAACTTAAAAATTCTAAAATTCGAAACTCAATAGGTAGAGCTAATGTGAAAAAGGATGTGAAAAAGGATGTAGGATCTATTTTAATTTCTCCTCTCCTGATTTAATAGGTGCTCCTTCGCGGTGTTAACCAGATTAGAGAAAACGGTAGACGAGACGTAAGGGATCCATACGTAATCCTACTAGTTGTGGGAATCTTTAGTTTTCTTTCAGGAAGCATAATGGTTATCTATTATTTGATTACACACCTTTCAACCTTAAAGATACATGGGCCATAACCACCTAGTAGCTCAGGCCCTGGCTGATGGAAGGTCCAGGAGGAATCCCGGTGTTTCCCCAAATATTAAAGGCTACCTTAACCTGGGGATGAGGGAAAATAAAGATGAGGCCAGATTTAGGCCTGGACCCTTTTTTCAAGAGTAAGATTTGTATGATGTACATGATTTATATTTTTTGCATGCTCCTTGACAAAGCTGGGTTTTTTCTATACTAACCTTCTTTGTATGAAAATAACATGTTTGTATTATGAGGATCTTTTAGGTATTCTGTGATTAAAAAAAACCAAAACTAGTTCAAGATTTGTATAACGTGTATAACGTATAATATGTAGAGTGTATGATTTGTCTTTGTTCTTGAATAATTGAAGCTACTAAGGATGGGAATGTGGCCTAAAGTTTACTTGTTATATTGTTAAATTGTTAAATTGGATTTTCTCTCTACTGTAAATTGTATATTTGTGATATTTGTGACTTTATAATGTTTGTATGTAGAATGGTTTGTTATAAATAAAAAATCTATTTTCATAAAAAAAATCTATTTTCCTAAGCCTAACCCTAAGCCTAACCCTAAGCCTAACCCTAAGCCTAACCCTAATCACGCCCGAGGGAGGACGTGTGCAGGAAGAGCTCCTGGTCACTGAGAGGTATTTAGGCTTTTTAAAGCCATTTTTTGTCTGATTTTCACCAAATTTTCAGTGGGGGTACTTAGAAGAAGGTCCCCCCCACTGATCTAGTGGAAAATGGAACCCCCCCTGCGGGGGGGCCCCCCCTAGAAGCAGAGGAAAATCGCCCCATTGAAGAGAATGGAAAGCGAAACCAAGCCCATTTTAAACAGAAAGGCTTGGAAAAACCTTTGAAAATAGCCCCAAAACGACTGGATTTGGAGGGGGGAAGGCCCCGTTTTGGGAGGGGGGACCCTGGGGAAGGGTCAGGCACTGGCAGAGGGGCACCCTGACAGATCTCTGGAGACCCCCAATTATGGGAAGCCTCAGGAATTTCTTTTCAAAGAGCCAGAAAAAACACCAGGAAAAACACAAGGAAAAATGCAATTTCTGGAGCCTGCAGCCCCTTCCCCTTTGGGAGAAGACCTTCCAGAGGGTCCCCAGAAGATGGCAGAGGACTACCCTGATGAAGCACAGAAGATCCTGACCACAGAAATGGTAGGAGACTTTGATTTTACCCCCACTAAACTGTGCCAACCCTCTGAAGGACTGGGAATGGAGTTAAATGCAGGGGAAAAATTCTTAAGCACTGCAGGACCCTCTCCCCAAATTTCTGAAGACACCCAGACTTCTTCAGGGGCACCTGAGGAATTCCTGGAGATCCAGGCCTCCCCAGCGATCCCAGTTATAACAGGCAATTGTCTTAAAGAGTTGCATGACATTAAAAAGGGGGAAATAGGGGAGCAGCCTAATTTTCTCCAGCTCCACAGTACCCAGTCACAAGCCATACAGATACCTGGCAACCAGCAGGCATTGGAAGAACAATTTAAAATGCAACAAACAGTAACAACCTTTACTAAATTTGTCTGCACGCAATCAGGAATAATCACAAAAATCTCAGAAGCTGTAGAGACACAAGTTAAGACCCAGGTCAGGGCCAGAGACTATGAGAAGCACCTGGAGTTGGATATGGGCCTGGCCAAATCCCCTAGATCAAGAACCCCCTCCAAAGGGATGGAAGCGATGCAGTCTCATAGTCAAACGGTGCGTGTTGTTAAAAGAACACAGCTCCAGTTTTCTTCTAAGTCCAGATCATACCAAGAATTGGGAGTCCAACAAAATACCATGATAGCTATGTGGGCCTCCATTGAGTCAGCAGAGACAGAGAATATTAAAGCAATGGAACAAGGGGCCCAACAGGAGAGTAAATGCAGTGAAGGTTTGAATACAGACTCTATGCGGCAGGTGCAGCAGGAACAGCAGGCCCAACAGGCCCAGGAAACACAGGACAAGGAGCAGACACAGGAACAGTTGCAAGAGCAGGCACAAGAAATAAGAGAAGAAAATATAGAGGCCTTAAAAAACCAATTGAAATATCTGGTCAGAGACCTGAGTCAGAGTCTTGTAGATGTGACTTCGTATAATGCTGCCATTAAAGAGTTGGACAATGCTGTGATGCACTGCGCAGACCCCTTGAGTATGCAATCTATGATAGTTAAAAGAGGGGAACTGTCTACTTTAGTGCAGAATTTAGAATCAAATATAGAATTGCTGCGCCAGTCAATAGACGATGTTATAGCAAAATTAACAGCTTTAAATGTTGATGTTGACAAATTAGTCTCTTTACCTGAGTTTATTAAGAAAGACGGAGAAGACCAGACCCAAGACATGGAAGGTGACCCAGAGGTGGTGGAGAAGGAGATCCAGTCGGAGGAAGAGGACACCGGTGACCACGGGACAAACCTGATGCAGGTGAAGGTTACTCCGCTGTTCCAAGAGGGATCGTCTCCAGAGGTGAAGCCTGCAAAACATCAAAAGAGACAGAACGAAGAGGATGAGGCTGAAGGGACGATGGCACAGCTTGCAAAGAGTGACTCGGGTGAGTCTTTTCCAGCTTATCGTTATACACTGTCCTCAACATCCCATGATGAGCTAGTAGATATGTTACAGGGAAAGTTGGATGACACGAAAGATGATTCAGAAGATTTACCCACTCTTAAGGACCCGCCAGGGCTTACTCTTAGGCGGAAATCTGCTAGTGACTCTCACGTGGGGCCTACAATAGGAAACCCAGGAAACCGCCGGATGGGCAGGGAGGCACGTTTTGCCATGGAGTGGGCGAGATGGAGAGTTTTACCGATGTCAGAAGGTTTACAGTTGCTGGTCCCACAGGATCTGAAGCAGCTGGACCTAGCTAGATTTTGGGGTTTCATCCTCGCACATATAGGCCTACCAGATGTTCATACAGCAGCTCTTAATAAAAGAAGCAGAGATTATGTTTTGGATCTCTTGAGTGATTTTAAATCCACCCTCTTGAGTTTTCTCACAGACAGAGGGGAGAAGTCACCTGCCTTTATGGACAGGACGATCTATGCTAGAGCCCACTCTCTGACAGCGATAGAACGCCTAGTCATTGGACGTAGAGTGCGCACCTCCAAAGGAAACTACCCAGCGTGGCTGATGGAGCAGGGAATGACAGGCATCTTAAAAGATATTCTGCAGTCTTGGCAGTCCTTCACCCCAGGGCAAGTCACGGATTTGTACGATGACCCGGAGCAGAGAAGGCAGGAGCTTACACCTCAGGAATGGATGGACTGGTGCCTGCAGGCGATCCATGTCTTAAAGGTCCGTACAGATAGATTGAAAGGAGAGAAGAATTGGCTCTGGAAAAAACAGATGACCGACACCGATACTGGCCAAGGCCAGAATCCGGCCAACCCTTCTTCTAGGCCAATACTTAGGGGTAAAGGGGGGAAAGTCCAAAAGGAGGCATTGACTGATTTCTTAGTAAGTCCGATGCAGGTTTCGCGGGATGCTGTGAATCCAGAGCCCCTGATGACATCTGGTTCAGAGGGAAGCAGACAACCGGGAAATCGGAGGCAGCGGAGAAGCGGAGGATCGATAGCGGAGCGGGATGTGGTGGCGGAGAAGGAGATCGGGACGACGGAGACTTCTAGGGCCTTACATATTCAGCAGGGGGACCCTGCACCTCGGGGTTCCCCGCAAACCGGTGAGGACCGTGGCCTGTTCCAGGAGCGAGACCTAAACCGGGACCGCCCATCTGAGGGGAAGGCATTGGAGTCTAAAGGGGAGGGAGGGACGGGTCCACAAAAAGCTTCACCCACTTATAGGGAACCGATGCACAGTGATATTTCCGGGGTAGAAACCCTCAGTGATAGTGATATGGAATATTGTGATGCATTAGAACCAAGTGAGGAAGAGGGAAAGGGAGCAGATGAAGTGGAGAAGAGGAATAGAGGAAGGCACGAGCGAGATCAGAGGGTAGAGGGAGAAGAAAGGAGAGGTCTGAATAGTAGAGGGAGGGAGATGTTAACACACTTTAGGGCTTTAGTACCTCCAGTACTGGTTCCCCCCCGTTTTCTTGCATCAACAGTTTCAACCTCGAAATCTGTTCCTGACCTGCCGGAGGACGGTCCTACGGATGGAGATACGGAAATGGAAGTCGGCCAAACAGAGGGGCGACAGGTGACTCTGTCTGATGGAAAGGAAACTGAGACTTTGGGGACTGGGACCTTCGAGACTGAGACCATCGAGACTGAGACGAGGACTACCGATCATCTACAGTCGAACTCTGTGCCCCCACTGTTAACCCCACTTCCTCAACGAGTGGGAGGGAAGACGGCCCGACTTAAATCCGTGACTAAGGCTGTGATGGAGATTTCAACAGAGGACTCTCCGCCGTCTGAACCTTTCGACCGGCAAACCACTGTGGGACCCGAGGACACAACTGTTACTGTAAGTCAAAATGTAGAGCCCCCTGTAAACAATCTGTAAACCTTTCCCCGGGAAGCCCTGCGCTCCCAGGCAAAGGGCTCTTTTCGTACCCTGAACGTCTTACACCGCGACGCTGGTCGCTGGAGTACAGTATAGAGGACCTCCTCTTTGTGAAGGTTTTAGAGGAGGGGGAAAAAAGAGCGATAAGAGAGAGAGGTGAGGAGCAGATGCAAATACAAACACAACAACAGCAGCAGGCACAAGCACAGTTACAGCTACAGGAACAAACCCAGTCACAGTCACAGGTGCAATCACGGAAAAGATCTAGGGCCCTTTCCCTTCCCGATATTTCAGACCCCACTAAGGGAGTCCCAGAGATACTGCAAGCACCACACGCAGTGGTTTGGAAAAGGGGTCAGATCGAAGATAGGGGAGTGCCACAGAGTGACACTAGGACCAAAATTCCACAGGAAAGGGGAACCTCGGCCGACGAAAGCACTAGGGTTGAGAAGGGAGATTCGCTTGGGAAGAATCCGGCTCCGAGTAAAGATCTACATACTGAACCGGGAACGGCGGAAAGAGTCGTGGGAGGAACACGGCCCCCGCCCTTTTCCCATTCGCAGATACTTAGAGGGGGGAGATCTACTCAGGGAGGAACCAGAGGTCGAGAAGGCAGCGAAAGAGCGGAAAGCGGGTTTAGAGACCGAGGGGGAGGCACGGACAGGGATGCGAGGGATCTTCCACGAAGGGTTTTTGACTATGAGCAGGAAAGACAAGATTTTGGAGGATTTTTTTGCAGTGAAGGGAGAAGCGGAAGATTACGACCCGAGGCAGAGATACGTCATCAGGTTTAGATACCAGGGTTTAGAAGGGAAGAAGCTGTCTGAGGATTACATGGTGGGTACCCTGTTATTGAATTACTTGGGAATCCCTAAGGAAGACATATTGGCGGTAATTATGCCCCCCGGTCTCAGAGAGACAGATGTGTGTTTACAATCAGAGAGAGCCTACCAGAGGACGTGGGCGAGGATTAGGTATGGCGTTAGACACACGAGTGAAATACTGGAAGAATACGATATTATCCCATTGTTCAGAGGGGAATCTAGAGTACTCACCGTCTCATTTCGGACGACTAATATACCAGAAGAGGATGTAGAGAGGTGGCTCCAGAGGTATTGTAAGATCCTCATGCCCCCGCGGAAAAGACTGAAACAATGGGGTGTTTGGAGCGGGGAATATAAGGCAGTGATTTCTCTACACAGAGACAGTAGGAGTAACCTGCGCCATTTGCCCAAATATTTTCTTCTCGGTGGGGATAGGGGTATAACATGATACAGTGGCCAACCCCCAGCGTGTTTTCAATGTGGAGGGTATGATCATATCAGACAACATTGTGCCACCCCCCTGTGTTCTTCCTGCGGGAAGCATGGGCATACCGCTGTGGGTTCTAGAGTGGGAATCGTGTGCAATCTATGTGACACCCAGGGATTTGCTCTGCCCAAAAGCCTATTATAACTGGAACTTTCCGAGAGCATACGAGCGGGCTAAGGCCTCACATTCCCATTCTGCGGAGGGAGAAACAGAGGAAAGGGAAGAACCTACTACCCCATCCAGCCCCGCACAGGCATCCCCATCGACCCGACTCTAACATGTGGCAGACGAGGGTGAGAGTGGAGAGAAGGGATGGACCCAAGTGGGGAAGAATAAGAAGAGGCATCAAGGGGGACGGGTGGTCCAGGGAGTCTACCGACCCACACGGGGCACGACATCGACAACAAAGAGTAATCGCTTTGCTCTATTGGAAAATGTGGACACAGAAGGGAACACAGAGGAGAGGTCCATGGAGGTGGAGGAAACTGAGAAGTCAGAGTCAGAGTCGGAAGAGGGCAGGTGGAAAGTGGAAAAGGGACAGAAGGCGGGAGGAAAGAAGGAGAAAGAAAAGGAGGGGAGAAGAACGGCAGAAGATAGAAAAAAGGAGAAAGTTTCTACTAAATTGAATTTCCAGACGCTAGACACCTTGACGTTATCGGAACTGGACATCTTGATTGGGGATACCAGGAAGGTCATCGAAGAGGCACTATTGAAGAGGATCATGCTAGGAGACGACCCAGATGATTGCCGAGAGGAACCCCCGGCATCCATGGAGGAACCGGCCCGCAGCGCACATCGTCACCTGCGTAAGAAACTACACTTCCTTTGGAATAAGATGGCCATAATCTCCTGTGAAAGAGACAAAAGAAACGACAAACAAAGTGAACAACAACAAGCTATGGAATACCAGGAGAAAGGAGAAGAAGAGGAGGTAAGAGAGACTGAAGATGGCGAAGCGGGAGGAATGGACACCACGGAAGGTGAGGAAGTTATGCAAACATCTGAGGAGAGTGTGGACGGTCAGACCCTCCCACCCAATCAGGAATCAGTCCTCGCCCAACAGCAACGGCAACAGCAATTGGCTCGACAATTACAAGAGGAGCGTCGCGAGCAACAGAAACACTATTATCCACCTCCAGTAAACCTTCTGGTTGCCGGAGATGAACCCATCGCCGGTTCCATGATTTGTAAGGCCACACCTCTTGGTACTCGAGAGGGGGTGGAGGAAAAGGATAATGCAGTAGGAGTGGAGGAAAGACGGGAGGAGATGCAGGAGGAGGTCGAGAGGAAAGATAAAGCGTTGAAGGAAACGCCACGGATAGAGGACACATAGATAACAGCCGGAATATTTTTTTGGGAACATCCCTTTGGAGCCCATCCTTTCCTGATTAACATGGAAATAAATATCGTCACATGGAATTGTAGAGGTCTTCGCCAGATGGGACGAAGAGAGGATATCCTTTTTCATCTGAGTAAATTGAAAGAGGACTGTGATTCTACAGGAGACCAACATTGCCAACCCACGGGAACGCAGCCATGCACAGAGAGCGTGGACTTGAGGTCCTTCGATCTGGTCATTGGCGATGGAAGGTGTAGGGGGATTAGCAGTGCTCCTAAGCTCCGTATCTAAATGTATAGTTCATAAAGTGATTGAAGCCATCCCGGGCCATTTGTTGATAATGGACTTTGACATACAAGCTACCGCAACTAAACCGAAAGGACGATACAGGTTGTGTGCCCTTTACACCCCAGTTCACAGGCAGCGGAGGAAAGCAGTGTGGGAAGCACTGCGGGATTACATGGGGACAGATAGAGCGCTGATTGTGGCCGGTGACTTTAACATCCGATCCGATTGATCTGAGGAAACCTCAGGAGTGGCAAAACAAGCCCCTGACGGTGGAGGAAAGATTGCTCAGGAGTTTTCTACAGGAAACCCATCTATTGCAGGACTCGGCGCTCCATGTTCTCAATGAGATGGATTATCTGCCAACCCACCACAGGGCAGCCTTTCAGAAGAATCTCACCTGTCCCACGGGCACGATGGCGACGTACTACCATCCCTTTACTGCCAGTCATCTGGACAGGATATGGATCCCACATTTTACAACGTCACAGCACTGTCTCTTATTGGCCAATCCGTGGTCTGACCACATCATGTTCCACCTGACCTTGGCTGTGGGGGACGCGCGGGACCATCAGCGGATGCGACCTCGTTGGATTTTGCGGGATAGGGACGTGGTGGCTTACAGACTCGAAGCCGAGGTGATTCTGGCGATCGAGATGTGTAAGAGAGAGAGAGGGGGAGCTGACCCTTCAACATGGTGGGACAACTTGAAGCGTACCATCAGACGGTTTTGTGTCAGAGCGAAGCGCAGCAATGTGACGAGGGAGCTTAGAGACTATCACGCCGCGATCCAGAACACCCTGACGACAAAGTGGTGGATGGCAAAGGGTCTCTCTTACGATTAGACGAGGTACCGGAAGAGTCAGCAGACCATCTCGACCTACCAGCGGACGCAGAGAGAGAAGAGGCGGGCGAGTCAGATGGCTAGGAGCACCGGTCCGGTACTTAGGAAAGGAGAATGGGAGAAGGACAGGATACCGGCAAACCACCAGAAATTGACGGGTCTGAGAACACGACCCGATGAAGACACACGCCACACGATGTCCGGGATAATGGACACCGGCTCGTCCTTCTACAGAAACCTCTACGCCGCGAGAACGGAGAGACCGGCTGAGGAGTTGACAGAGATGTACCCGGGAGGACGAAGGATCCACAGAGCGGACTTTGAAGAAGAGGAACTGTGAAAGGTGTCGGGCCCGATAACGGAGAAGGAGATCACGGAAGCCCTGGCAGTAGGCAGACGATCCTCGATGCCGGGACCCGACGGGATCCCATACAGCCTATACAGGGACCTGAAGAACTATTTCGTCCCTATCTTTGTGGAGGTGTTCAATTACATCTGGATGACAAAACAGGTGGGGAGGAGTTTTTTGAAAGGAGTCATGATCCTCTTGTATAAAAATGGAGACCCAACATTAGTTACTAATTGGCGACCCATAACACTCACCAACGTGGACTATCTGATCTTTGCTAGAATTTTAAACTCCAGACTCAAACGGGTCGCCCACAGGATGGTATCCCCGGGACAGACCAGTGCGATCCCGGGGAGGAGGATGATCCACGCGATGTGCCTCTTCCGTCAGATCTTTCAGGCCATACATGAGGAGAGGAAAGAGCAATGGCTCCTACAGTTGGATCAGCACAAAGCTTTCGATAGGGTGGATCACGATTTTCTATGGGCAGTGTTGGATCGACAGGGCGTACCCGAACCGATGATCGAGATGTTCCGCACGCTCTACCGGGGATCGACCATCTCGCCCTACGTCAGGGGAACGATAGGGCCATCTGTTGCGGTGACAAGGGGCGTACGCCAAGGCTGCCCCCTCAGCCCCCTCCTCTATGTCCTCGCTCTGGAACCCTTTCTTCGAGCTATCAGGACTGACGGAAACATCCAAGGACTGCGGATGGCGGGAGTCGACGGCTCAAGAATCACGGTAATGGCACACGCCGACGATACTTACCTATGGTTGAGGAACGGGGAGGACCTTCGGAGAGCACGACACCATCTGTTGGTCTATGAGAAGATCTCTGGGGCAAAGGTTAATGAGGAGAAGAGCAAGCTCTATATCATGGATGGAGCGACGGCAGATATCCAGGTGCGACCTATGAAAGGATCCACCGAGGAGGAGGAGGAGAAAGCCATTTTCGAACCTGTAAAAGAAATTAAGATCCTTGGAATCTATTTTTGCCTGGAGGAAAAGGGATGGCGAAAGAACTGGGATATCTGGCAAGGCAAGGTGGAGGAACGGCTTCAGCGCTGGAAACACTGGCGATTGGCGACAGGACAGAAGGCCCGGTATTTCAACACCTACTGTGTTCCCATGGCAAACTACCTAGCGGGAGTATACCCGCCCCCAGCGCCGGTCATAAAGGCGGTAGTGAAGAAGATCTATCAGTGGATCCTGGGGATGGCAACTTTTCCTCTGGCGAGGATCATCACCCAGAGGAAAGAGTGCAACGGCGGATTAGGACTACTGGATCTTGGCCTCTGGTTCCTAGTCAAATTCATCCACCTGAACTGCGGACAAATGGAGAACACCCGAATGACAACTCGCGAACCCACGAGTGCCGAAGGAGAATCTCTGGCATGGAGAGCTTTCGAGGCCAATTGGAGAACCACACCCTGGGGCCGGAGATGGTGGGAGGAAGATCGTCCAATCCCACGTCTGACACGGAGGATGAAGGACCCCCTTCCTGACTTTGTGGTCGAGGCGACCCTCTCCATACAGAAGTACAAGATTATGGTGGGAGAGGTACGGGCGGCGATCCAACGTTCCGCTTCGATGGGGAACCTCTATTGGCATCTGTTTGGACAACTGAAGGCGAAACCGTATGATGAGGGCAGAAAGTTTAAAACCTCACTTTCAGAATACCTCCGAGTGCAATCTTTCCCCATCCCGACCTTTGTGGATAAAACTATTCCGTACATGCTACGGGATCTCCGGTGGAGGGCCTATAATCAGATCCTTTACGTGGGAGCGAGGAAGATCACGGGGACGGGACGACAACAGCAAGGCTGTCAGCGTCCAGGATGCATCGGAGTGACCACACCGGAGACGATCGAACATGAGCTGAAGACGTGTATCCCGGTGAAGCGTCTATGGAAGGCCGTGACCCGAGCGCTCCAGTGGCCCTACCTAGCAGAGCAGGACTGGGAGACGATCGTTTCGGGTCTGGAACCAGAAGTGGGTTACGGCCTGCCGGGACAACCGTGGCCGCCGACCCCAGACGTACCCCAAGTTACACCTCGGAACCCCTCTAGCGGTATTGCACAAAAAATCCAAAACGTTCAAGATGCCAGGACATTCCAATCGGTACCCAACCACCTCGTTTTACGACAACACGGAGCCCACCTTGGCCGTTGATTCGACTGGTAAATTTGATTGTTGTCCACACCATCTTTAGGGACGCAGGACTGAAGCCCACTTAAACACTGCAGTTTCCATCCGGAGCAGCATTGCGTACATCCTAGGCTATCTAGCAAAGATTAAAACATGGGAACAGAGGCATACGAAACCATTGCCCTTCAGTAACCAGTGGAGGTGGTTCCGAGAAATAACCCCCCCAGTTCCATGAGTTGATATCACATAACATAACATAACATAACATAACATAACATAACATAACATAACATAACATAACATAACATAACATATAAGAAATAAAGTACTCCATATTACATCATATATTCATACCCGATAGTCTGTTAGCTTGATAGAAGGGTGAAACTGAATAAATTTGAAATCTGAAGTTCGAATTTGAATATTTCTATTATTATTTATATGATTTAGAATCATTGAATTATTGGTATTATTTGTATTATTTGTATTATTCGTATTATTCGTATTATTCGTATTATTTGTATTATATGTATGATCTTTATTTATTAATTTTGTATTCATGATAGCTGTAATTTTTAGTATATTATGAGTAATCTTTTGATATTCTATTGAAATTTGAAGTTTATGGAAATATTGTATATATGGAAACATTGTACTTATAGCATTTATCGCATTTATCGTATTTAATGTATTCATAGTATCTATAGTATTTATATCAATTTCTATGTAATGTAGCATGGAAATGTGGTATTGTATCGTATGGTGATATAAGGTGATTTGTTATGAAGTTTCAAGTTTCAATTTGAAGTTGGAAGTTGGAAATTTAAATGTTAAAGTTTGTTTGTGTTGTATTGATTTAATAGTTTGTATGTAGAATGGTTTAATTTTAATAAAAAATCTATTTTCCTAAAAAAAAAAATCTATCTTCCTAACCCTAACCCTAACCCTATAACCCTAACCCTAACCCTATAACCCTAACCCTATAACCCTAACCCTATAACACTAACCCTAACCCGAACCCGAACCCTATCATCGTCCTCACGGGAAGAGCTAGCTGACATGTTAAAGGGTAGGTTGGAAGAGACAGAAGAGGATTCAGAGGAAAACTTGATGATAGAATCACCGAGTGTCCCAGATATATCTGTGATGCCGAAACCCCAGAGGACTTCCTCTTTCTCGACTCGTGGTAATCGCAGGATGGCTAGGGAGACCCGACTGACACAAGAATGGTCAGCCTTCAAATCGGCCCCGACGTTAGATGGTTTCCAACTGTTGGTTGCCCACGAATTAAAACAGGTGGACATTGCTAAATTCTGGGCCTTCATTTTGGCTCATCTAGGTTTACCAGATGAACCAACGATTTCGGTGAACAAGAGGAGTCGGGACTTTATACTAGACTTGCTCACTGACTTTAAAACTATTTTGCTCCATTTTTTGACAAATAGGTGAAACAAGCCCGCTAACTACATGGATAGGGTGATCTATGCTAAGTCACTTTCCATACAAGTCGTAGACCGGTTAGTGGTGGGCAGAAAAGTGCGCACATCGGCGGGCAACTACCCAGTGTGGCTCACTTAACACGGATTGTCTACCATGCTAAAAGAAGTGGTGGCCTCCTGGGACTCGGCGGTCCCGGGACAAATGACTGATGTCTACAATGACCCACAACACAGACACTGCGAACTTTCCCCTAGGGAATGGACGGACTGGTGTCTACAAGCTGTCCATGTTTTAAAGATTAGGACAGACAGATTAAAAGAGGAAAATTACTGGCTCTGGAAGCAGCAATTAGAGGACATTCAAGCTAGCGAATCTCTGCCAAAACTAACAACAACTAAGACTACCAAAGCGGTTAGAGATAAAGGGGCTCAGAAAGCTGTTTTGAGTGATTTTTTGAAAAGTGCTTTGCAGGATTCAATGGAGGGGAGTACCTCCAAAGGCTGTCGAGACCTTCCAGGAAAGGGAGCTCGTAGAGGGCGTGAGATCGAGGCCGTCGACCGAGGAGTTCAGGATGCCGAGCAACGAGGAAGCGGTCGTAAGAGGGACGGACGGACAGAGATGGATACGAGACGCAGCGCTGCCATGACAGCATCGTTACCGGATATGAGAAGGGCCCATCAATCGCAACAGGGGAATTCTGGGTCGCAGAGTTCCCCGCAAACCGGTGAGGGATCCCAGTTGATGCTTCTAGCGGAAGTTTCAAGTCGGGCGGAGCAGCCGCCAGCTTTAGAGATTTCCTCGGTGCAACTGAGAAGGGACTCTATGAACTATGCGAATTATAGAGATACCGCAGATAAAAGATATATAGATCTTTCTGGTATCGAATCTTTAACTGATAGCACAGAAGGGGGGGAAGGGGAGGAGGAGTATGGGTGCAGCCCAGAGACTGGCACAATCGTCACCCGGATTACGTTGGAGAGTGGCTCTAAGGATGGGAAGGGAGTGGGGAGATCAAAGGGGAATGGAGGAAGGGTATAGCCGAGGACATGTTGAGTTGGTTCAGGGACACGGGGAGCGCAGTGGAGGGGAGGGATGCGATTCCCAGTTCCCAGGTGCTCGTCTCTTCCTGTTTTTGTTCCCCTGTCATAGCTCCACCACGTCTTCAGCCTCCTAAGACGAAGAGACCCATAGAGACTGTTGCAGTGTGCAGAACATCGGAAAACGAGACTGTAATAAATGAGGCTCTGGAAAATGAGACTGTGACGATAGACCTTGAGCCTACTGCCACGGCGAGCGGTGGGGACGGGACAGTCGGTGGGGTAACCCCGCTCGTTTCAACGCATACCTACCAGAACGTTCCTCCTGCCTCTACTCCACTTCCCCAGAGGAACCTCACAAGGACGGAAGCGAGAAGACTGCTGTCTTCCATGGAAGAAGAGGATGACCTGGGGCCCCCGAGAGCCCCTCCCCGACCCGATGTAAGTGTTATAAGTGCCACGGCTTCTGTCACCCAGACGCCTTTTACCTTTGACCCCACCGATAAGGTTCGGGTGCATGTAAACCTTTCCCCGGAAAGTCTTGGACGTCCGGGCAAAGGGCAAGAAACTCGGGCGAGCGATCTCTGTTATGACGATGTCAGCTCCAAACCTCTTTCCTCTTCTAGGACAAGTATGGGAGAAAATGACATGAGTATGGAGGCAACGACAAGTGGGGTGGGAGGGCCTCTAGGGGAAGAAGAGATGGAGCTAGAAGTAGTGGAAGTAGTGGATGTGAGGGCTAAGAAAAGACCTCGTGCCCGGTCCCTGTCAGACCTTATAAGCAAAACCCCTATTTCATCAACACGGTACTGCACACCTTTTCGTGTGGAGCCCAGATCTTCCACGCAATCCGGCGGACTCTCCCGGGAGTCACAGGGGGTACGTAACACCCTAGATACAGTAGGGAGGGCCATAACCCACGAGAGACAGCCGGAGGGTCCTGTTCCTCGATCAACCCCCTCTGCCACTCCAGCACTAGACACATTGGGTGCACCAGGTGTACCAACAGTAGGAACTGGCTCGAGGCCCTTATCTTATTCCCAGGCTCTGAGAGGGACCTCCGTGACCCGAGGGACATCCAAGGGGGGGGAGAGAGAGACAGACCTTTGCCCGCCAACACCTCTGAACGGGGAACTTCCTCGAGGGATCCGAGAGAACTACCAAGAAGGCAGACAGATTATGAGAGGGAAAGGAGGGAGAACGAAGCCTTCCTTGAGGAGTTTTTCATAGAGGTTGGAGAAGAGGAAGACCCAGACCCATGTCGCCGTTATGTCTTACGTTTTAGATATAAGGGTGTGGACCCTCACAAGTTATCGGAGGAGTTTGTGGTGGGTTCTCTCATTTTGGATTACTTGGGGATCCCAAGGGAGGACATATTAGCTGTTATCATGCCCCCGGGCCTGAGAGAGTCAGACCTATGCCTCGTCACTGAGAGGGCTTATCAAAGAGGATGGGCACGTATTAGGGAAGCGATTAGACGCGACCCAGACCTTTTGGCGGACTACGATATCATACCTTTGTTCAGGGGAGAATCCAGGGTGTTGACCATCTCTTTCCGCACCACGAACATCCCCGAACAAGACGTGGAGTTCTGGTTACAGCAACACTGCAGAGTACTCTTGCCCCCTCGTAAACATCTGAATCAGTGGGGAGTCTGGGGGGGCGAATACAAAACGGTCATCTCCCTGAAAAGAGACAATAGAAGCAACCTGAGACACCTCCCCAAATATTTCTTCTTGGGGAGCGATAGGGGGATTACCAGGTATAGCGGTCAGCCTCCGGCCTGTTTTCAGTGTGGCGGGTACGACCACATCCGCCAGCATTGTGCTTCCCCCCTGTGTTCCCTCTGCGGGACCCGAGGGCACAATTCGACACAGTGTAAGGAGGGGATAGTATGTAACCTGTGCAGGACCCACGGTCATACCTACCTCCTCTGTCCAGAAGCCCAATACAATCAGGTCTTCCCCAAAGCCTACACCAGGTTTAGGGAGTCTCACGCGAACACATCGGAAAGACGACACTCTGGAGGACGCGAAGGTCGGTCCCCCTCTGGCAGCGGTGTGAACCCCTCATCGGAGACCCTCGCGGAGGACACGACAGCGACAGGAGGGGCAGAGGGAACAGACCAAGGCTGGAGTCTAGTCGGGAAGGACAAACGTAAGGGGAGTAAGCAGAGAGGGAAGGTGCTCGATGGGGTGTACCAGGCAACCCACCTCTAATCGTTTCGAAGTACTGAGGGAGGATAGTGATCGCTGTGTATCATCAGAGCAGGAGGCTATGGTCATGGAGGTGGAAAGGGCTGACCGCTGCATCGATCCTGCCGTTCTTCCCGGAGGGGATGATAAAGGACCCCGAAGCCCCAGACGGGGTGACAGATCTCAGGGCGGTACACCTAAGAAGAGCGGGAACCAACACGAGAGAGCGGCGGGGCAAGTAGGGCGAGTAGGGAAAACAGAACCCGAATCGCAGACCCTGGTGGAGCTGACTCCAGAGGAATTGGAGGAGCTAATTAATGTATCCAGAGTTACAGTGGAGGACATAAAATTGAAGCGATCCATTTTGGGGGACGATGTGGCGGATTGCCAGGAGGAACCCTCGGCTGGCCTTTCTGATGTCGCTCGCATAGAGTGTAGATGCCTCTGTAAGAAGCAATGGTTCTTCCAAAATAAACTCTTAGTTTTGCATTGTGAGAGGAGTAAGAAAGGAATCTTTGAACACGGGGAAGATTCCGAAATGGAAGTGGGTAACGCGGCCACTGTTCCAGCTATCTTTCTTGGGGAGGATGTAACTTCCCAATACTCCTCTATACCCCCGAACCAGGAGGCCTTCCTCTTGCATGAACAACACCGATACCCTCCCCCTTACGATCTACCTAGCACTTCGGGGATGGGTGACCCTTCAGGGGAAACGACCTCTCACAGTAAGGCCGCACCTCCCAAGCACCGGGAGGGGGCAGAGAACATGCAAACCATGGAAGCTGCACTCTCGTTGGCCCAATTGGGAAAAGGGATTTCTGAGTGATGAATGGTCCTCTCGTACTTTGGTTTTGAACTTTGGTAGATTTTCCTTTAAAGGCGGATATTTGAGACCTTTCTTGTCTGGATCTAAAAGTGTATTGTTCCCTTTGATCCTCCCTTTGCTAATCCCTCATTAAAAGTACACTCTGAGTCTCATCCTCACTCCGAACTCGTACGAATTCTTCGCGAAACTTTTTTCTGCGGCCACGCTTATTTCCATCTAACTATGGGGCCGAGACTCACCACTTGGAACTGTAGAGGACTCCGCCAATGGGGTCGGAGAGAAGATATCTTCTTCCACTTGAACAAGGTGAAGGCAGACTTCATCATCTTACAGGAGACGAACATCTTGTCTCCCCGGGACCGGAGCAAGGCACAGAAAGACTGGACGCGGGGCCCCTCGGTGTGGTCTCTGGTGGAAGAAGGGGTCGGGGGTCTCGCGGTCCTGACCAGACACGCCTCCTGCTGGACGATTCGACGTGTGATAGCGGCGAGTCCGGGCCACTTGCTCGTCATCGACGTCGACGGACGGACAGAGGACAGCAAGAAGAACCGGGCCTACAGGTTGTGTGCGCTCTACGCACCGGTCAACAAGCAGAGGCGTTTGAGACTGTGGGAAACCTTGAGAGACTACACTCGTACGCAGCAAGAACTCCTCGTGGTGGGGGACTTCAACGTCCGATCGGAGATGTCCGACCGTATCGACCTGCGAAAACCAACGGCCTGGCAGGATAAACCCCTCACGGCGGAGGAGAAGTTACTGCGCAGTCTCTTGGCCTCACAGACTCGACCCTTCAGGTAGCCAACCGACTGGATTACCATCCGACGCACCACCGAATGGCCTTTCAGTGCCGCTACCAGCTGCCTGGGGATTGCAAGGCCACCTATTACCATCCAATGGCGGTCAGTCGACTGGACAGGATCTGGATCCCCGCTTCTCTCTCTCCCACCACCTGCTCACTGGTGATCACCCCATGGTCTGATCACGCCCTTGTGGACATGACCTTGGCGACGGGCCCCTGCGAGCCCGAGCAGCGGAGCAAGCCCCGTTGGATGTTGAGAGATAGAGACGTGGTCGCCTACAATATCCAGATGGAAGTGATACTGGCGCTGGAGCTTCGCAAAAGGACCAAGGGCGGCGCGGACCTGTTGGAGTGGTGGGACGGGACCAGAGGACTATCCAGCAGTTCTGTAGGAGAGCCTGACGGGCGGAGATGTCTCGAGAGCTGAGTAGGTACCACGCGGCGATCCAGTGCAATCTCGGGATCAGGTGGAGGATGGCGACGGGTCTCCCTCACGACCGTCAAAGCTTCCGGGACTCGCAAGAGGTGATCAGGGAGTATCAGCGGAGACAGAGGGAATGACGGAAGGCCTCCCGGATGACCGGCTCGACAGGGCCCATGATAAAGAAAGGGGAATGGGAACGTGACCGGGCTCCCGTATCCCAGCAGAGGATGGAAGGTCTACGGGTCACGGAAGGAGAGGAACCCTCACCGTCGCTCCGGAAAATGTTAGAGGTGGCCGCCTCCTACTACGAGGCCCTATACTCCGCGCATCACCCAGACCCGGCCCGGGAGGAGGCGACGGAAGAGTACCTAGAGCGGGCCTGGATGGGGAATGTACCGTACAATGCCGGGGAACTGGAAGAGCTCATCGCCCCGATCTCCACAGAAGAGGTCTCCACCGCGCTTCTGGTCGGAAAACAATCCTCGACGCCGGGACCGGACGGCCTCACTTACAGTCTGTACAGAGACCTGAAAGAATATTTTTTACCACTCCTGACGGAAGTCTTCGACCGCATCTGGCAGACGAGAAAGGTCGGGAAGAGCTTCCTACAAGGGATCATGATCTTTCTGCACAAGGGCGGGGACCCGACGCTTATGACGAATTGGCGGCCGATTACTCTGAATAACGTCAACTACCGCATCCTCGCCAGAGTGATCAACAACCGCCTGAAGAGACTCGCCCATAAACTCATCTCGCCAGGCCAGACCAGCACCGTCCCGGGCAGGCGGATGACCCACAAGGTCTGCCTGCTGCGTCAAATCTTCCACGAGACCAGAGCGGACCGAGGGAAGCAGTGGCTGCTACAACTCGACCAATCCAAAGCCTTCGACATGGTCAACCGGGACTATCTGTGGAAGGTGATGCTGAAGCAGGGCATCCCCGAGGCGGTGGTGGAGGTGGTGAGGACCCTCTACGATGGGGCGAGTATCTCCCCTTACATCCGCGGGAGTCTGGGCAGGGCTTTCCCGGTGACAAGGGGCGTGCGTCAGGGCTGCCCCCTCAGCCCCCTTCTATACGTACTCTCGTTGGAGCCCCTTCTCCAGGCGGTCCGAGCGGACGGACATCTCCATAGGGTCTCCCTACGCTCCTTTCCGGACATCAGACTCATCTCGATGGCGCACGCCGACGACACCTACTTCTGCCTCAGAGACGGTGGAGATCTGAGGAGCATCAAGGACCACCTCCGCGAGTTCGAAGGGGCATCCGGGGCGAGAGCCAACGAAACGAAGAGTCGTATCTTCATCCGGGACGGCTTGTCGGAGAGCATCACAGTGCGCCCTATGATGTCCGACCGCGGCTCATCGGGGGAAGGGGACGGCCCGAAGACCGTGGAGTCGGTAAAGATCTTGGGGATCTCCTTCGCGTTGGCTAGAGAGACTTGGAGAGGCAATTGGTTGGCCTGGCGGGACAAGGTGGAGAACCGGCTGCAGAGATGGAAGGATTGGCACCTGACGACCACCCAGAAGATCATCTACTTCAACATGTACTGCGTCCCGGCCGCGAACTACCTGGCGGGCATCTATCCCCCTCCCCTGGAGGTGATGAAGACGGTCACCGCGCTCCTGTACAAATGGGTGTTGGGCATGGCTACCTTCCCACTCGCCAGGATAGTGGTTCAGCGGAAGCATCGGGAAGGAGGTCTGGGCCTCCTGAACTTGGAACTGTGGTTCCTGGCAAAGTTCCTGTCCCTGAACTGCGAAGGGATGCTGCGCCTGGAGAGGAACACGGACGAATCGCCGGAGGAGAGCCTGCCGTGGCGCCTCTTCCGAGACAGCTGGTCCCGGACGAGATGGGGGAAGAGATGGTGGGAAGAGGACCTCCCGATCACCCATCTGATGGCGAGCATCAAGGCTGCCCTCCCGGACTTAGTAGCAGAGGCCGCGACCACCATCCAGCGGCACCGGGTGTGCGCGCGAGACATCCGAGAGGCGTCCCGGAGCCGGCCGGGTTCGGTGGGAACCTTGTACTGGATGCTCCTCAAGCGCCTCAAGACGGACCCCTACGACCGAGGATGGAGCGCCAAGCCCCCGCTATCCGCCTACCTCAGGGACCAGGTGTTCCTGCTGGCCAACTTCGAGGACAGATCCATCCCCTACGCCCTGAGGGACCTGAGATGGTGCCTCTACCACCAGATCCTGTACATCGGGGCGACGAAGAAGGTTCCCGCAGGACGACTGGATGCCCCAAAGGGATGGGCCCGGGCGTACCGAAAACCATGGAGCACGCCATAAAGACGTGTCCACCCACGGTGCTCCTTTGGAAAGCGGTGGCGAGGTCTCTGGGATGGCCTTTTATCGCGAACCAACACTGGGAGACTTTGACCTCGGGGCAGGAGCCGCAGTCGGGCTACGGGGCGCCCGGAGAACCCTGGCCGAATCCATGCCGGGACCAGGGGTCAGCGAGACCGCGAGCGGCGGGCACAGCGAAGCGGAGACCTCCCTGGTCCATCGTACGGCTGGTCAACCTGGTCACGATCCACACCACCTTACGGGATCGGAGGGCGGAATTGTACTCCCGGGTGGCGAGTTCGTCGCAGAGTGGTCTCCGATATGCCCTGGACTATCTCTCGAAGGTGAGGGCATGGGAACGAAGGCATACCAAAGCGGCCCCTTCTCCATCCGCTGGGCTTGGTACAGGGAGACCAACCCCCCTGTACCGTAGACCAGGTGGGCTTAGTTTCGCGGGCATACCGCACTTTACTATCGGTCGGGTACCCGAACGGCCTTTAGGAATCGCAGTTTAGTCTCCTTTCCCTCCTTCCTTTATTTTAGGGCCATCGCGGAAACCTGTATTCCAGAGAAGTCCCGGGAGTTTCCCAGACCGAAATCAAATGCCTCATTGCCATGACAGGCGCCGCCGTGGTCTTCCTCTTCGCTGGGATACTGATCTATTTATGGTGGGCCCTCTCAGGTGGGTTTCCTTTATAAGTACCTTCCTCCTCAGGTGCGGTGGGAGTGTTATACCCGACCACCCGTACAGCACGAGGTGCGTGTTACGAGTTACAAACTACATGTTATGGGTTATAGGTTATAAGTTATAAGTTATAAGTTACAAGTTGTGTTTGGCAACCCGTATTTTGTAGTGCCTATCATCTTTCTCACTTTTTTGGAAAGGTTTTTGCTCCTCGTATCTGTATCTGTACTTGTACTTAAATCGCATCCTGTATCTAAACTACATGTGTATCTCCATTGCATCTTATACCTGAATTGCATCTTGTACCTGAACTGTACCTGAACTGTACCTGAACTGTATTTTGTTTTGTGGGTGTTATGCTCTGAAACTTCATCTCATACTCTGTATCTGTATTTAGGTATTGAGACGTATGCATTTGCATGTATACTCTGCATGAATAATCTGTAATTTGAAAGTTGCTTCTAATTTTGTTCTTGGTATTTACACTGAACATTTGTAACTTGTGTTTTGCCTTTGTATTGGTCCTCTGTATTTGACCTCTGGTTTTACACTTTTGTTTTTTTTTTTAATACAATTTATTATTGGATATATCACATGTTCATACAATTTAAACAAACCAATACATATCCATTTTTCTTTCTCCCTCTCACCCCCAAACAAGGCTTCCCGCACTGCTCCAACCCCCTTGATATTTCTCTTATACAATTACATTTACTACTAAACATATTTCTTTTACTAATGGTAACAATTCAAAGATCTGGGTCTCTTTCCACTTCTCCTCAATAGCTGTCAAAACAAATCAAACCACGTTTTACATCCCAATTCTTCAACAAGTATTCTTGAAAGTCTTTCCAGTCTCCGAAAAAGGTTTCGTCTTCTTCATTGTTTAATTTTCTTGTTAGTTTGTCCATTTCTGCCATAAACAACGTCTTTTTAATCCATTCCCATGTTTCAGGTACTTTATCTTGTTTCCAACATTGAGCAAAAGTCAGTCTAGCTGCTGTAATCAAGTACCATAGTAATGTTCTCTTGGCTACATTTATTTCTTCCATTTTAAGACCTAACAATAACATCTGTGGGTCTTTCTTAAAAGTACATTTCAAAAATTTTTGTATCTCATTGTGGATCTCAGTCCAATACTTTACTGCTTTATCACATGTCCACCACATATGGTAAAAAGACCCTTCATGTTTCTTACATTTCCAACATTTGTTAGACATACTTTCATTTATAATAGCAATTTTTTTAGGCGTCATATACCATCTGTACATCATTTTATAACAATTCTCTTTAACATTTACACAAGTTGAAATTTTCATTGACTTTTTCCACAAATATTCCCAAGATGTCATTAATATCTCATTATTAATATTTACCGCCCATTTTATAATTTGCTCTTTTACAATTTCATCCTCAGTATACCATTTCAATAAAACCTTGTACAGTTTAGAAATCATTTTTTTACCTTTCTCAAGCCATACAGTTTCAATTTCAGTGTTATTTTCTCTAAAACCATATTCTCTTTTATCGGTCTTAAATAAGTCATAAATCTGTCTATACTTCAACCAATCATATTCAAATTCCACATCAAATCTATCTTTTAACACAAAGTTTTACACTTTTGCATGTTTACTCTGTTGTTATGTAGAATGGTTTATTTTAAATAAAAAATCTATTTTCCTAAAAAAAAAGATCTATTTTCCTAACCCTAAGCCTAAGCCTAAACCTAAGCCTAACCCTAAACCTAAACCTAAGCCTAACCACGCCCGAGGGAGGACGTGTGCAGGAAGGACTCCTGGTCACTGAGAGGTATTTAGGCTTTTTAAAGCCGTTTTTTGTCCGATTTTCACCAAATTTTCAGTGGGGGTACTTAGAAGAAGGTCCCCCCCACTGATCTAGTGGAAAATGGAACACCCCCCCCATGGGGGGGGGCCCCTAGAAGCAGAGGAAAATCGCCCCATTGAAGAGAATGGAAAGCGAAACCAAGTCTATTTTAAACAGAAAGGCTTGGAAAAACCTTTGAAAATAGCCCCAAAACAACTGGATTTGGAGGGGGGAAGCCCCCATTTTTGGAGGGGGGACCCTGGGGAAGGGTCAGGCACTGGCAGAGGGGCATCCTGACAGATCTCTGGAGACCCCAAATTATGGGAAGCCCCAGGATTTTCTTTTCAAAGAGCCAGAAAAAACGCCAGGGAAAACACAAGGAAAAATGCAATTCCTGGAGCCTACAGCCCCTTCCCCTTTGGGAGAAGACCTTCCAGAGGATCCCCAGAAGATGGCAGAGGATTACCCTGATGAAGCACAGAAGATCCTGACCACGGAAATGGTAGGAGACTTTGATTTTACCCCCCCTAAACTGTGCCAACCCTCTGAAGGACTGGGAATGGAGTTAAATGCAGGGGGAAAACTCTTAAGCACTGTGGGAATGGAGTTAAATGCAGGGGGGGGATTCTTAAGCACTGCAGGACCCTCTCCCCAAATTTCTGAAGACACCCAGACTTTTTCAGGGGCCCCTGAGGAATTCCTGGAGATCCAGGACTCCCCAGTGATCCCAGTTATAACAGGCTTAAAGAGTTGCATGACATTAAAAAAGGGGAAATAGGGGAGCAGCCTAATTTTCTCCAGCTCCACAGCACCCAGCCACAAGCCATGCAGATACCTGGCAATCAGCAGGCATTGGAAGAACAATTTAAAATGCAACAAACAGTAACAACTTTTACTAAATTTGTCTGCACTCAATCTGGAATAATCACAAAAATCTCAGAAGCTGTAGAGACACAAGTCAAAACCCAGGTCAGGGCCAGAGACTATGAGAAGCACCTGGAGTTGGATATGGGCCTGGCCAAATTCCCTAGATCAAGAACCCCCTCCAAAGAGATGGAAGGAATGCAGTCTCATAGTCAAATGGTGCGTGTTGTTAAAAGAACACAGCTCCAGTTTTCTTCTGAGTCCAGATCATGCCAAGAACTGGGAGTCCAACAAAATACCATGATAGCTATGCGGGCCTCCATTGAGTCAGCAGAGACAGAGAATATTAAAGTAATGGAACAAGGGGCCCAACAGGAGAGTAAATGCAGTGAAGGTTTGAACACAGACTCTAAGCGGCAGGTGCAGCAGGAACAACAGGCCCAACAGGCCCAGGAAACACAGGACAAGGAGCAGACACAGGAACAGTTGCAAGAGCAGGCACAAGAAATAAGAGAAGAAAATATAGAGGCCTTAAAAAACCAATTGAAATATCTGGTCAGAGACCTGAGTCAAAGTCTTGTAGATGTGACTTCGTTTAATGCTGCCATTAAAGAGTTGGACAATGCTGTGATGCACTGTGCGGACCCCTTGAGTATGCAATCTATGATAGTTAAAAGAGGGGAACTGTCTACTTTAGTGCAGAATTTAGAATCCAATATAGTATTGCTGCGCCAGTCAATAGACGATGTGATAGCAAAATTAACAGCTTTAAATGTTGATGTTGACAAATTAGTCTCTTTACCTGAGTATATTAAGAAAGACGGAGAAGACCAGACCCAGGACGTGGAAGGTGACCCAGAGGTGGTGGAGGAGGAGATCCAGTCGGAGGAAGAGGACACCGGTGACCATGGGATAAACCTGATGCAGGCGAAGGTCACTCCGCTGTTCCAAGAGGGATCGTCTCCAGAGGTGAAGCCTGCAAAACGTCAAAAGAGACAGAACGAAGAGGAGGAGGCTGAAGAGACGATGGCACAGCTTGCAAAGAGTGACTCGGGTGAGTCTTTTCCAGCTTATCGTTATACACTGTCCTCTACCTCTCACGATGAACTAGTAGATATGTTACAGGGAAAGCTGGATGACACGGAGGATGATTCAGAAGATTTACCCACTCTTAAGGACCCACCGGGGCTTACTCTTAGGCAGAAATCTGATAGTGACTCTTACGTGGGGCTTACAATAGGAACCCCAGGAAACCGCCGGATGGGCAGGGAGACACGTTTAGTCATGGAGTGGGCGAGATGGAGAGTTTTACCGATGTCAGAAGGCTTACAGTTGCTGGTCCCACAGGATCTGAAGCAACTGGACCTAGCTAAATTTTGGGGTTTCATCCTCGCACATATAGGCCTATCAGATGTTCATACAGCAGCTCTTAATAAAAGAAGCAGAGATTATGTTTTGGATCTCTTGAGTGATTTTAAATCCACCCTCTTGAGTTTTCTCACAGACAGAGGGGAGAAGTCACCTGCCTTTACGGACAGGACGATCTATGCTAGAGCCCACTCTTTGACAGCGATAGATCGCCTAGTCATTGGACGCAGAGTGCGCACCTCCAAAGGAAACTACCCAGCGTGGCTGACGGAGCAGGGAATGACAGGCATGTTAAAAGATATTCTGCAGTCTTGGCAGTCCTTCACTCCAGGGCAAGTCACGGATTTGTACGATGACCCGGAGCAGAGAAGGCAGGAGCTTACACCTCAGGAATGGATGGACTGGTGCCTGCAGGCAATCTACGTCTTAAAGGTCCATACAGATAGATTGAAAGGAGAGAAGAATTGGCTCTGGAAAAAACAGATGACCGACACCAATACTGGCCAAGGCCAGAATCCGGCCAACCCTTCTTCTAGGCCGATACTTAGGAGTAAAGGGGGAAAAGTCCAAAAGGAGGTATTGACTGATTTCTTAGTAAGTCCAATGCAGGTCTCGCGGGATACTGTGAATCCAGAACCCCTGATGACATCTGGTTCAGAGGGTAGCAGACAACCGGGAAATCGGAGGCAGCGGAGAAGCGGAGGATCGATAGTGGAGCGGGATGCAGTGGCGGAGAAGGAGATCGGGACGACGGAGACTTCGAGGGCCTTACATATTCAGCAGGGGGACCCTGCACCTCGGGGTTCCCCGGAAACCAGTGAGGACTGTGGCCTGTTCCAGGAGTGAAACCTAGACCGGGACCACCCATCCGAGGGGAAGACATTGGAGTCTAAAGGGGAGGGAGGGACGAGTTCACAGAAAGCTTCACCCACTTATAGGGAACCGATGCACAGTGATATTTCCGGGGTAGAAACCCTCAGTGATAGTGATATGGAATATTGTGATGCATTAGAACCAAGTGAAGAAGAGGGAAAGGGAGCAGATGAAGTGGATGAGAGGAATAGAGGAAAGCAGGAACGAGATCAGAGGGTAGAGGGAGAAGAAGGGGGCGGTCTGAATAGTAGAGGGAGGGAGATGTTAACACACTTTAGGGCTTTAGTACCTCCAGTACTGGCTCCCCCCCGTTTTCTTGCATCAACAGTTTCAACCTCGAAACCTGTTCCTGACCTGCCGGAGGACGGTCCTACGGAAGGAGATACGGAAATGGAAGTCGGCCAAACAGAGGGGCGACAGGTGACTCTGTCTGATGGAAAGGAGACTGAGGCTTTGGGGACTGGGACCTTCGAGACTGAGAACCTCGAGACTGAGATGTGGACTACCGATCATCTACAGTCGTACTCTGTGCCCCCGCTGTTAACCCCACTTCCTCAACGAGTGGGAGGGAAGACGGCCCAACTAAAATCCGTGACCAAGGCTGCGATGGAGATTTCAACGGAGGACTCTCTGCTGTCTGAACCTGTCGACCGGCAGACCGCCTTGGGATCCGAGGACACAACTGTTGCTGTAAGTCAAAATGTAGAGCCCCCTGCACCTACACAATCTGTAAACCTTTCCCCGGGAAGCCCTGCGCTTCCGGGCAAAGGGCTCTTTTCGAACCCTGAACGTCTTACACCGCGACACCGGTCACTGGAGTACAGTAAAGAGGACCTCCTCTTTGTGAAGGTTTTAGAGGAGGGGGAAAAAAGAGCGATAAGAGAGGGAGGGGAGGAGCAGATGCAAATACAAACACAACAACAGCAACAGGCACAAGCACAGTTACAGCTACAGGAACAAACCCAGTCACAGGGGCAATCACGGAAAAGATCTAGGGCCCTTTCCCTTCCCGATATTTCAGACCCCACTAAGGGAGTCCCAGAGATACTGCAAGCACCACACGCGGTGGTTAGGAAAAGGGATCAGATCGAAGATACGGGAGTGCCACAGAGTGACGCTAGGACCAAAATTCCACCGGATAGGTCAACCTCGGCCGACGATAGCACTAGGGTGGAGAAGGGAGCTTCGCTTGGGAAGAATCCGGCCCCGAGTAAAGATCTACGTACTGAACCGGGAACGAAGGAAAGAGTTGTGGGAGGAACACGGCCCCCGTCCCTTTCCTATTTGCAGATACTTAGAGGGGGGAGATCTACTCAGGGAGGAACCAGAGGTAGAGAAGATGGCGAAAGAGCGGAAAGGGGGAGGCACGGACAGGGATGCGAGGGATATTCCACGAAGGGTTTTTGATTATGAACAGGAAAGACAAGAGGATGAGATCCTTTTGGAGGATTTTTTTGCAGTGAAGGGAGAAGCGGAAGACCACGACCCGAGGCAGAGATACGTCATCAGGTTTAGATACAAGGGTTTAGAAGGGAAGAAGCTGACTGAGGTTTACATGGTGGGTACCCTGTTATTGAATTACTTGGGAATCCCTAAGGAAGACATATTGGCGGTAATTATGCCCCCCGGTCTCAGAGAGACAGATGTGTGTTTACAATCAGAGAGAGCCTACCAGAGGACGTGGGCGAAGATTAGGTATGGCGTTAGACACACGAGTGAAATACTGGAAGAATACGATATTATCCCATTGTTCAGAGGGGAATCTAGAGTGCTCACCGTCTCATTTCGGACGACTAATACACTGGAAGAGGATGTAGAGAGGTGGCTCCAGAGGTATTGTAAGATCCTCATGCCCCCGCGGAAAAGACTGAACCAATGGGGTGTTTGGAGCGGGGAATATAAGGCAGTGATTTCTCTACCCAGAGACAGTAGGAGTAACCTGTGCCATTTGCCCAAATATTTTTTTCTCGGTGGGGATAGGGGTATAACATGATACAGTGGTCAACCCCCAGCGTGTTTTCAATGTGGGGGATATGATCATTGTGCCACCCCCCTGTGTTCTTCCTGCGGGAAGCATGGGCATACCGCTGTGGGTTGTAGAGTGGGAATCGTGTGTAATCTATGTGACACCCAGGTACACACGTATCTGCTCTGCCCAAAAGCCTATTATAACTGGAGCTTTCCGAGAGCATACGAGCGGGCTAAGGCCTCACATTCCCATTCTGCGGAGGGAGAAACAGAGGAAAGGGAAGAACCTACTACCCCATCCAGCCCCACACAGGCATCCACATCGACCCGACTTGAACATGTGGCAGAGAAGGGTGAGAGTGGAGAGAAGGGATGGACGCAAGTGGGGAAGAATAAGAAGAGGCTTCAAGGGGGACGGGTGGTCCAGGGAGTCTACCGACCCACACGGGACACGACATCGACAGCAAAGAGTAATCGCTTTGCCCTATTGGAAAATGTGGACACAGAAGGGAACACAGAGGAGAGGTCCATGGAGGTGGAGGAAACTGATAAGTCAGAGTTAGAGTCGGAAGAGGGCAGGAGGAAAGTGGAAAAGGGACAGAAGGCGGGAGGAAAGAAGGAGAAAGAAAAGGAGGGGAGAAGAACGGCAGAAGATAGAAAACAGGAGAAAGTTTCTACTAAATTGAATTTCCAGACGCTAGACAACTTGACATTATCGGAACTGGACATCTTGATCGGGGATACAAGGACGGTCATCGAAGAGGTACTATTGAAGAGGATCATGCTTGGAGATGATCCGGAAGATTGCCGAGAGGAACCCCCAGCATCTATGGAGGAACCGGCCCGCAGCGCCTGTCGACACCTGCGTAAGAAACTACACTTCCTTCGGAATAAGATGACCATAATCTCCTGTGAAAGAGACAAAAGAAGCGATGAACAAAGTGAACAACAACAAGCTATGGAATACCAGGAGAAAGGAGAAGAAGAGGAGGTAAGAGAGACTGAAGATGGCAAAGCGGGAGGAATGGACACTACGGAAGGTGAGGAAGTTATGCAAACATCTGAGGAGAGTGTGGATGGTCAGACCCTCCCTCCCAATCAGGAATCATTCCTCGCCCAACAGCAACGGGAACAGCAATTGGCTCAACAATTACAAGAGGAGTGTTATGAGCAACAGAAACACCATTATCCACCTCCAGTTAACCTTCTGGTTGCCGGAGACGAACCCATCGCCGGTTCCATGATTTGTAAGGCCACACCTCTTGGTACTCGAGAGGGGGTGGAGGAAAAGGATAATGCAGAAGGAGTGGAGGAAAGACGGGAGGAGATGCAGGAGGAGGTCGAGAGGAAAGATAAAGCATTGAAGGAAACGCCACGGATAGAGGATACATAGATAACAGCCGGAATATTTTTTCGGGAACATCCCTTTGGATCCTATCCTATATGGAAATGAATATCGTTACATGGAATTGTAGAGGTCTTCGCCAGATGGGACGAAGAGAGGATATCCTTTTTCATCTGAGTAAATTGAAAGCGGACTTTGTGATTCTACAGGAGACCAACATTGCCAACCCACGGGAACGCAGCCATGCACAGAGAGCGTGGACCTGGGGTCCTTCTATCTGGTCATTGGCAATGGAAGGAGTAGGGGGATTAGCAGTGCTCCTAAACTCCATATCTAAATGTATAGTTCATAAAGTGATTGAAGCTATCCCGGGCCATTTGTTGATAATGGACTTTGACGTACAAGCTACCGCAACTAAACCGAAAGCACGATACAGGTTGTGTGCCCTTTACGCCCCGGTTCACAGGCAGTGGAGGAAAGCAGTGTGGGAAGCACTGCGGGATTACATGGGGACAGATAGAGCGCTGATTGTGGCCGGTGACTTTAACATCCGATCCGAACAATCGGATCGGATTGATCTGAGGAAACCTCAGGAGTGGCAAAACAAGCCCCTGACGGTGGAGGAAAGATTGCTCAGGAGTTTTCTACAGGAAACCCATCTATTGCAGGACTCGGCGCTCCATGTTCTCAATGAGATGGATTATCTGCCAACCCACCACAGGGCAGCCTTTCAGAAGAATTTCACCTGTCCCACGGGCGCGATGGCGACGTACTACCATCCCTTTACTGCCAGTCGTCTGGACAGGATATGGATCCCACATTTTACAATGTCGCAGCGCTGTCTCTTATTGGCCAATCCGTGGTCTGACCACATCATGTTCCACCTGACCTTGGCTGTGGGGGACGTGCGGGACCATCAGCGGATGCGACCTCGTTGGATTTTGCAGGATAGGGACGTAGTGGCTCACAGACTCGAAGCCGCGGTGATTCTGGCGATCGAGATGTGTAAGAGAGCGAGAGGGGGAGCTGACCCTGCGACATGGTGGGACAACCTGAAGCGTACCATCAGACGTTTTTGTGTTAGAGCGAAGCACAGCAATGCGACGAGGGAGCTTAGAGACTATCACGCCGCGATCCAGAACACCCTGACGACGAAGTGGCGGATGGCAAAGGGTCTCTCTTATGATGAGACGAGATACCGGAAGAGTCAGCAGACCATCTCGACCTACCAGCGGACGCAGAGAGAGAAGAGGTGGGCGAGTCAGATGGCTAGGAGCACCGGTCCGGTACTTAGGAAAGGAGAATGGGAGAAGGACAGGATACCGGCAAACCACCAGAAATTGACGGGTCTGAGAACACGACCCGATGAAGAAACACACCACACGATGTCCGGGATAATGGACACCGTCTCGTCCTTCTACACACACCTCTATGCCGCGAGAACGGAGAGACCGGCTGAGGAGATGACAGAGACGTACCTGGGAGGACGGAGGATCCATAGAGCGGACTTTGAAGAAGAGGAACTGCGAAAGGTGTTGGGCCCGATAACGGAGAAGGAGATCACGGAAGCCCTGGCGGTAGGCAGACGATCCTCGACGCCGGGACCCGACGGGATCCCGTACGGCCTATACAGGGACCTGAAGAACTATTTCATCCCTATCTTTGTGGAGGTGTTCAATTACATCTGGACGACAAAACAGGTGGGGAGGAGTTTTTTGCAAGGAGTCATGATCCTCTTGTATAAAAATGGAGACCCAACATTAGTTACTAATTGGCGACCCATAACACTCACCAACGTAGACTATTGGATCTTTGCTAGAATTTTAAACTCCAGACTCAAACGGGTCGCCCACAGGATGGTATCCCCGGGACAGACCAGTGCGATCCCGGGGAGGAGGATGATCCACGCGACATGCCTCTTCCGTCAGATCTTTCAGGCCATACGTGAGGAGAGGAAAGAGCAATGGCTCCTATAGTTGGATCAGCATAAACCTTTCGATAGGGTGGATCACGATTACCTATGGGCAGTGCTGGATCGACAGGGCGTGCCCGAAACGATGATCGAGATTTTTCGCATGCTCTACCGGGGAGCGACCGTCTCGTTCTACGTCAGGGGAACGATAGGGCCATCTGTCGCAGTGACGAGGGGCGTACACCAAGGCTGCCCCCTCAGCCCCCTCCTCTATGTCCTCACTCTGGAACCCTTTCTTCGAGCTATCAGGACTGACGGAAACATCCAAGGACTGCGGATGGCGGGAGTCGACGGCTCAAGAATCACGGTAATGGCACACGCCGACGATACTTACCTATGGTTGAAGGACGGGGAGGACCTTCGGAGAGCACGACACCATCTGTGGGTCTATGAGAAGATTTCTGGGGCGAAGGTTAATGAGGAGAAGAGCAAGTTCTATGTCATGGATGGAGCGACGGCAGATATCCAGGTGCGACCTATGAAGGGATCCGCCGGGGAGGAGGAGGAGAAAGCCATTCTCGAACCTGTAAAAGAGATTAAGATCTTTGGAATTTATTTTTTCCTTGAGGAAAAGGGATGGCGAAAGAACTGGGATATCTGGCAAGGCAAGGTGGAGGAACGGCTTCAGCGCTTGAAACACTGGCGATTGGCGACAGGACAGAAGGCCCAGTATTTCAACACCTACTGTGTTCTGACGGCAAACTACCTAGGGGGAGTATACCCGCCCCCAGCACCGGTCATAAAGGCGATAGTGAAGAAGATCTATCAGTGGATCCTGGGGATGGCAACCTTTCCTCTGGCGAGGATCGTCACCCAGAGAAAAGAGTGCGACGGCGGATTAGGACTACTGGATCTTGGCCTCCGGTTCCTAGTCAAATTCCTCCACCTGAATTGCGGACAAATGGAGAACACCCGAAGGACACCTCGCGAACCCACGAGTGCCGAAGGAGAATCTGTGGCATGGAGAGCTTTTGAGGCAAATTGGAGAACCACACCCTGGGGCCGGAGATGGTGGGAGGAAGATCGTCCGATCCCACATCTGACACGGAGGATGAAGGACCCCCTTCCTGACTTTGTGGTCGAGGCGACCCTCTCCATACAGAAGTACAAGATTATGGCGATCCAACATTCTGCTTCGATGGGGAACCTCTATTGGCATCTGTTTGGACAACTGAAGGCGAAACCGTACGATGAGGGGAGAAAGTTTAAAACCACACTTTCGGAATACCTCCGAGTGCAATCTTTCCCCATCCCGACATTTGTGGATAAAACTATTCCGTACATGCTACGGGATCTCCGGTGGAGGGCCTATCATCATATCCTTTACATGGGAGCGAAGAAGATCACGGGGACGGGACGACAACAGCAAGGCTGTCAGCATCCAGGATGCATCGGAGTGACCACACCGGAGACGATCGAACATGCGCTGAAGACGTGTATCCCGGTGAAGCGTCTATGGAAGGCTGTGACGCGAGCACTCCGGTGGCCCTACCTAGCAGAGCAGGACTGGGAGACGATCATTTCGGGTCTGGAACCAGAAGTGGGTTACGGCCTGCCGGGACAACCGTGGCTGCCGACCCCAGACGTACCCCAAGTTACACCTCGGAACCCCTCTAGCGGTATTACACAAAAAATCCAAAACGTTCAAGATGCCCAGGACATTCCAATCGGTACCCAACCACCTCGTTCTACGACAACACGGAGCCCACCTTGGCCGTTGATTCGACTGGTAAATTTGATTGTTGTCCACACCATCTTTAAGGACCGCAGGACTGAAGCCCACTTAAAAACTGCAGTTTCCATCCGGAGCAGCATTGCGTACATCCTAGGCTATCAAGCAAAGATTAAAACATGGGAACAGAGACATATGAAACCATTGCCCTTCAGTAACCGGTGGAGGTGGTTCCGAGAAATAAACCCCCCAGTTCCATGAGTTGATATCACATAACATAACATAACATATAAGAAATAAAGTACTCCAAATTACATCATATATTCATACCCGATAGTCTGTTAGCTTGATAGAAGGGTGAAACTGAATAAATTTGAAATTTGAAATCTGAAGTTCGAATTTGAATATTTCTATTATTATTTATATGATTTAGAATAATTGAATAATTGGTATTATTTGTATTATTTGTATTATTTGTATTATATTTATCTGTATTTATTATTTCTGCATTCATGATAGCTGTAATTTTTAGTATATGACGAGTAATTTTTTGATATTCCATTGAAATTTGAAGTTTATGGAAATATTGTATATATGGAAACATTGTACTTATAGCATTTATTGCAGTTATTGCTTTTAATGTATTTATAGTATTTATATCAATTTCTATGTAATGTAGCATGGAAATATGGTATTGTATGGTGATATAAGTTGATTTGTTATGTAGTTTTAAGTTTGAATTTGAAGTTGGAAGTTGGAAATTTAAATGTTAAAGTTTGATTGTTCTGTATTGACTTAATACTTTGTATGGTTTAATTTTTTTAAAAAATCTATTTTCCTAAAAAAAAAAAATCTATTTTCCTAACCCTAACCCTAACCCGGAAAGACATGACCTCTCGTTTGCCCATAGGGAACAATGGTAGTAGACCGGGCCTCCCGTTTTACCCATAGGAAACAATGCAAGTAGATCTGGCCTCCATTTTGCACTTTGAAAAAAACGTGGGGAGACATCAGCTCTCATTTGCCCATAGGTAACAATGGAAGTAGACCTGGCCGCCCGTTATACCCATAGGAAGCTATGCAAGTAGATCTGGCCTCCATTTTGCACTTTGAAAAAAACGTGGGGAGACATCAGTTCTCCTTTGGCCCACAGGGAACAATGGCAGAAGATAGGGCCACCCTTTCAACAGACAGGAAAAAAAAACGGAATAAACCTTGCCTCCCGTTTTAAACAGAGGTAAAAACGGCTTCAGACCTGGCCCCCCTTTAAGCCTTAGTGAAAAAACCTGGAAAGACATGACCTCTCGTTTGCCCAGAGGGAACAATGGTAGTACACCAGGCCGCCCGTTTTACCCATAGGAAACAATGCAACTAGGCCAGCCCTCTCTTTAGCACTTTGAAAAAAATGTGGGTAGACATCAGCTCCCGTTTGGACCATAGGTTACAATGGGAGTAGACCTGGTCGCCCGTTTTACCCATAGGAAACTTTGCAAGTAGATCTGGCCTCCATTCTGAACTTTTGGAAAAAACGTAGGTAGACATCAGCTCTCGTTTGGCCCATAGGTAACAACGGGAGTAGACCAGAACGCCCGTTTTACCCATAGGAAACAATGCAAGTAGATCTGGCCTCCATTTTGCACTTTGAAAAAAACGTGGGGAGACATCAGCTCTCTTTTGGCCCACAGGGAACAATGGGAGAAGACAGGGCCACCCTTTCAACAGAGAGGGAAAAAAAACCCCGAATAAACCTTGCCTCCCGTTTTTACAAGAGGTAAAAACGGCTTCAGACCTGGCCCCCCTTTAAGCCTTAGTGAAAAAACCTGGAAAGACATGACCTCTCGTTTGCTCATAGGGAACAAAGGCAGAAGACAAGGCCTCCATTTCAACAGAGAGGAAAAAAACCCCGAATACATCTTGCCTCCCGTTTTAAACAGAGGAGAAAACGGCTTTAGACCTGGCCTCCCTTTAAGCCTTAGTGAAGAAACCTCGAAAGACATGACCTATCGTTTACCCGTAGGGAACAATGGCAGTGGACTGGGCCTCCCGTTTTACCCGTAGGAAACAAGGCAACTAGGCCAGCCCTCTCTTCAGCACTTTGAAAAAAACATAGGTAGACTTCAGCTCTCGTTTGGCCCATAGGTAACAATGGGAGTATACCTGGCCGCCCGTTTTATCCATAGGAAACTTTGCAAGTAGATCTGGCCTCCATTTTGCAGTTTGAAAAAAACGTGTGGAGACATCAGCTCTCTTTTGTCCCTCAGGGAACTATGGCAGAAGACAGGGCCACCCTTCCAACAGAGAGAGGAAAAAACCCCGAATACACCTTGCCTCCCGTTTTAAACAGAGGAGAAAAAGTCAGAAGACAAGGCCTCCATTTCAACAGAGAGGGAAAAAAACCCAAATACACCTTGCCTCCCGTTTTAAACAGAGTAAAAAACAGCTTTAGACCTCTTGTTTATATAGAGGCCAGCAGGGGACAACAGAGTGCAGGTCTACCTCCATGCTTTCCTATGGGAAATACAGAGCCCTGGTCAACCATTTTATTTTTAAAGCGGAAATGAGAGGCCAGGTATACTAACGTTTTTTCCTGTTGTTTATATGGAGGCCAGCTGGGGACAGCAGAGTGCAGGTCTGCCTCCACGCTTTCCTATGGGAAATACAGAGCCCTGGTCAACCATTTTATTTTTAAAGGGGAAATGAGAGGCCAGGTATACTAACGTTTTTTCCTGTTGTTTATATGGAGGCTAGAAGGGGACAGCAGAGGGCAGGTCTACCTCCACGCTTTCCTATGGGAAATACAGAGCCCTGGTCAACCATTTTATTTTTAAAGGGGAAATGAGAAGACAGGTGTACTAATGTTTTTTCCTGTTTTTTATATGGAGGCCATCAGGGGACAGCAGAGAGCAGGTCTACCTCCATGCTTTCCTATGGGAAATACAGAGCCTTGGTCAACCATTTTATTTTTTAAGGGGAAATGAGAGGCCAGGTTTACTAACGTTTTTTTTCCTGTTGTTTATATGGAGGGCAGCAGGGGACAGCAGAGTGCAGGTCTACCTCCATGCTTTCCTATAGGGAAATACAGAGCCCGGGTCAACCATTTTATTTTTAATGGGGAAATGAGAGGAGAGGTCTACTAACGTTTTTTCTATTTTTTTTATATTGAGGCCAGGTCTATTCTCATTATTTACAAAGGAGACAGGAGAGTCCAGGTCTACCTCCATGCTTTCCTATGGGAAATACAGAACCCTGGTCAAGCAATTTATTTTTAAAGGGGAAATGAGAGGACAGCTCTACTAACTTTTTTTGTTTTTGTTTTAATCCCCCCGAAGGGATTTTTTATCGCATTTTCTAAACTACAGAAAAGCGAGGGGTACTAACAAAACAAACTACAAGGTGGGGGAGATAGAAAAGAGAATTCCAAACGTGGTGATTTTAGATAGTGCTTACAAATATGGCATTGACAGATAGATACTTTCAGTTGTTAACCTCGAAGGTGACATTTGAGTACATCGCTTGTGAAGCTCTAAGCTCCTACAGACTGTTTGGAGTATACTTTGCAACATGCTAACATATCTTTTGTACAATCAGACAATCTCATAATCTCATTACAATAAATTCCGCTTATTACTTTCTGCCCCCCTAGCTGTTAAAAGAAAAAAGAAACATCCGGGTCAGGCTTAAACATGATTCTCTTCAAAGAGAGAAACCTCTCCATTTATCCTCTCATTAAAAGGGAGAAAGAAAAAAAAAAGACAAGAAGATAGATGAACTGGAACACCCCTTTTCCCTCTTCCTTTTATGGAATTAACCTAAATTAATAAAAACCTTCTAAAATTAATTTAACCATTCATTATCAATTTCTGTAAAAACCCTTTCCCTTGACTTTTCCCATCATACCCCCTTAGCCAGCCATCTCATCTCTAGAAAGGGTACCTCACTATAGAATCTTCCTTAATCTTCTTTTACTCAAAATCCATTATTTATTAAAACATATCCCCCTTTCGCCCAACCTTCTGTTAGCTTTGCCCCCCATCAAAATATATAGTAACTTTATTTTTTAGGAGGAGAATTCCCCTCCCTGCTTATCGGCGTAGACAGAGCTACTTTGCTGCCTCATTCAAACTTTCAGAGATTCAGTTTCATTTTAATTTTAAGGTGCGACACACAGACGCCATTTCCAAGGAAGATATCAAAGGAAGCACTCCAAAATCCACAGTCTGTTCCTCCTCTCCTTATCATCAAGCCGCCAAGGTCCCATAAATCCATTGGGTCTTTACACTGCCTCTAAAAGTTCTCTAAATTCATCAGCCTTATTTCCACCTCTTTCCGAATTGCACTCTTTTCATTTTCTTTTCCTTTTCTTCTTTAAGGTGGAGGGGGCTTCCCCCCTCCCCCAATCTTCCGTCTTTCCCAATCACCGCTTACAAGATATTCAAAGTTTCTCCAAGAAGAAAGAGGGTTCTCAAAGTCCCAAAAGATCACCTTCAGATATTTGCACAGTCAATCTTTCTAGAGGAGGAAACTCCCCCACTTCTGCCTGCCGAAGGATGAGCTGTGCCTCGTTTCCAGCCGTCACTCAAAAAACACTCCAAACTAGTGTGTTTTCTTTTTTTTTATGCTCCCTCTTCTCTCCCCTTCCCTATTTTAAATTATTAATTGTTATATGTGGGGAGGGAATTCCCTTTCCCCCACTTCTTTTCTGGGAGGGAATCGGAGAACTGCATTCCAGCTCAGTCTCTCACTATGATATTATCAGTCTTTAAAGGAGATTCTAATTCTTCCTTCTAGCCATTTCTAGCTAACCAGATACGCCGTTTTCAATTGCTATTTTTAAAGTCCCAAATATTTGCTTGTGTGTTGCTCAATTCATGACTCTCAATACTCCTCCATCACAGTCCCATCATTTTCAATTTCTCCAATGTTAATTTTCTTTATCTAGTCTACAGTAGTCTCCCCCACCCATGCTTGAGAGGGTATATTTTTCTCTCTGATGCTTTGTTAAAGTTGTACTCACACTTCTTCAGCCAAAAAGCCAATTCAGCCAGCCGCTTGATTACATCTTAATCACCATCCGCTTGGTTCCCGGTACGCAAAGCCTCGGCCATTACTGGAACACAGCAGGGAGACCGTCGGGGCAAAAGGACGCCCCCACCCCCCAGCTAGAAGCCGGGGGGGTGAACCTCAGCGCCCCCTGACTCAGGGCTCATACTGAACCCTGGGGGAGGACGTACGATCGCCCCCCCTCTCTACCTGCTGGTCTGCAGACCTTTCCCCCAGGAGATGGGAGAAAGGCTGCCGTCAGCTTGCCAATCCGGGCGGAAGTCTCTACTAACGTTTTTTCCTGTTGTTTATATGGAGGCCAGCAGGGGACAGCAGAGTGCAGGTCTACCTCCATGCTTTCCTATGGGAAATACAGAGCTGTGGTCATCCATTTTATTTTTAAAGGGGAACTGAGAGGACAGGTCTACTAATGTTTTTTCTATTTTTTTATATGGAGGCCACGTCTATTCTCCTTATTTTCAAAGGAGACAGCAGAGGGCAGGTCTACCTGCATGCTTTCCTATGGGAAATACAGAGCCCTGGTCAACCATTTTATTCTTAAAGGGGAAATGAGAGGATAGGTGTACTAATGTTTTTTCCTGTTTTTTATATGCAGGCCATCAGGGGACAGCAGAGGGCAGGTCTACCTCCATGCTTTCCTATGGGAAATACAGAGCCCTGGTCACCCATTTAATTTTTAAAGGGGAAATGAGAGGCCAGGTTTACTAACGTTTTTTTCCTGTTGTTTATATGGAGGCCAGCAGGGGACAGCAGAGGGCAGGTCTACCTGCATGCTTTCCTATGGGAAATACAGAGCCCTGGTCAACCATTTTATTTTTAAAGGGGAAATGAGAGATCAGGTGTACTAAGGTTTTTTTGTTGTTTATATGGAGGGCAGCAGGGGACAGCAGAGTGCAGGTCTACCTCCATGCTTTCCTATGGGAAATACAGTGCCCTGTTCAACCATTTTATTTTTAAAGGGGAAATGAGAGGATAGGTGTACTAAGGTTTTTTCCTGTTGTTTATATGGAGGTCAGCAGGGGACAGCAGAGTGCAGGTCGACCTCTATGCTTTCCTATGGGAAATACAGAGCCCTGGTCAACCATTTTATTTTTAAAAGGAAAATGAGAGGACAGGTCTACTAACGTTTTTTCTATTTTTTTATATGGAGGCCACGTCTATTCTCATTATTTACAAAGGAGAAAGCAGAGTCCAGGTCTACCTCCATACTTTCCTATGAGAAATACAGAGCCCTGGTCAACCATTTTATTTTTAAAGGGGAAATGAGAGGACAGGTCTACTAACGTTTTTTCCTGTTGTTTATATGGAGGCCAGCTGGGGACAGCAGAGTCCAGATTTACCTCCATGCTTTCCTATGGGAAATACAGAGCCCTGGTCAACCATTTTATTTTTAAAGGGGAAATGAAAGGACAGGTCTACTAACATTTTTTCCTGTTGTTTATATGGAGGCCAGGTCTTGCCCTATTATTTTCAAAGGGGACAGCGGAGGCCAGGTATAGAAATATTTTTCCTATGGGAAATACAGAGCCCAGGTAAACTATTTTATTTTCAAAGGGGACACTAGAGACCAGGTCTAGAAACGTTTTTTCCTGTTGTTTATATGGAGGCCAGCTGGGGACAGCAGAGTGCAGGTCTGCCTCCATGCTTTCCTATGGGAAATACAGAGCCCAGGCCAACCATTTTATTTTTAAAGGGGAAATGAGAGGCGAGGTCTAGAAACGTTTTTTCCTGTTGTTTATATGGAGGCCACGTCTTGCCCTATTATTTTCAAAGGGGACAGCAGAGGCCAGGTCTACCTACATGAACATTTGAACTCTATTTTATTGAAATACTCCATTCCCGATGACTTACTGGACAGTGAAAATCAAAAGTCCAAATTGAAGGAATGGGTATTTAGTAAGGATGGGCTCTTGAACCGCCAGGCGGTGGTAAGTTGCCGTACAGCTCCCTTGTATAAGAACTTTAAGAGAGACCATTGTAGGACAGGATATCTTGAGAAGCTAACTACTCTAGAGATTAGAAGGGCTTTTACTGCCCTAAGATTCCATGCCATACCTTCAATGGTTTACATTGGCCGCTTTTTGAGTACCCCTGCCGCCTCTAGAATATGCCAATGTGGTGTGGGTGAGGTAGACGATGTCGAGCATTATATTTTGAGATGCGTATGGCACGAATCACTTAGGCAATGGTTTATTTATCCTATTGTACCTCGACATAATGGAACCTCAGATCAGGATCTGGTGGTTTTTTTGCTCTCTGATACAGATGCACATGTTACCAGCAGAATGGCTTTGTTTGCTCTGGCGCCAAAAAAGATAAGAATGAGTTTAGGACTTATTGCAAGTTATTGAAGGGTCTTCCCCACTTTGATGTACAATGTTTGTTGTGTTTTTTTTAATTTTGTGTTGTTATGGCCAATGGCTAAGACAATAAACTTAAACTTGGACTAAACTTGGACTTGGACCTACATGGTCTCCTATGTGAAATACAGTGCCCAGGTCAACCATTTTATTTTTAATGTGGAAATTAGAGGCGAGGTCTAGAAACATTTTTCCTATTGTTTATATGGAAGTCAGGTCTCACCCTATTGTTTTGAAAGGGGACAGCAGAGGCCAGGTCTACCTACATGGTCTCCTATGGGAAATACAGAGCCCAGGTCTAGCCCCATTGTTTTCAAAGGGGAAATCAGAAAGGAAATTCAAGAAATGTTTTCTTCCTAATGTTTATATGGAGTCCAGGCCTCGCCCTCTTATTTTCAAAGGGGACAGCATAGGCCTGGTCTACCTCCATGGCTTCCTATGGGATATACAGAGCCCAGGTCAACCATCTTATTTTTAAAGGGGAAATGAGAGGCGAGGTCTAGAAACGTTTTTTCCTATTGATTTTTATATATATATATATATATATATATATATATATATATATATATATATATATATATATATATATATATAGTAAACTCTCCTAAAAAGGAGAGGACTTTATTGGTTTTTATAAAGAAAAGGGGGGTATATAGAGGGACAAAGAAAAGAGGTGAGTGAATTTCCTGTTAATGTGTTAGATTTTTTGTTAGTAAAAAATAAAGTTTATGGCTTCTACCGTGGTTGAACGATCTTCTTTTCATCTTACTAAAAGTCCAAAACAAATCTGTTAGCAAAATTAGTAAAGTCCTTTGGGGTTAGTTGTTAATAGACTCCATTCTTGCGCGTCATGCACAAATCTTATCTTGGGGTATCTTCCTTTCAGATCTCTCAAATTGCACAATGGTCCCTTCTTTGCTTTTCCCTCCTCTGATTCTCCTTCCTCCTCCTCTGGGCCACTGTCTTCTTCGCTACTTAACATTGTCCATTTAGCGAGTTCTGCATCTTCCTCTGAACTGGCGTGTCTCTTCAGGAATTCTTGGGCTTTGAAGACGGAATCAATCTTTTCTCTCTTATCTTTATATTTGAAGACCAGTCCTTCGGGGAGCCACCATTTGTAACTGACTTGGTACTTTTGCAAAAATAGGGTCAATCCTTTATATGCTTTTCTTTTCTGATGAATTTCATATGGAACATCTTTTAAAATCCTGATATTCTGTTCACCAATCTTCAAGGGCATTGCTGATGTCGCTCTTAAAATTTGATCTCTGGTACCTTGCTTAGTAAACTTGGCAACCACCTCTGTTGGCAAATTATTTTTCTTGGTAAAGTTGGAGTAGGATCTGTATACCAGATCCATCTCTTCGCTTAATTTTTGTGCTTCTTTGCCAGTTATTGGTCGCCAAAATCGCTCTGAGATCTTTTTCTTCTTCCTTTATGCCCTGAAAACGGAGAGTCAAGTTTGATTTTTCCATCTGAAGCATTAATATTCTTTTTTCCTGCATCTCTTGATGATTCTCTATTTTGTTGACCTTTTTCTTAATTTTCTTTGTGTCTTCCATCGAAATCAGGCATTTCTTTGCAATCTCTTCCATCTTCTTCGCCGTGTCTGTTAGTTGCTTCTGTTGAGTATTGAGAACACCTTCCATGTTACAGAGAGTTTCGCTGATTTTTTGCATTTGATCCAGCAGAGGGTGCAGCATCTCACTCTGCTGATTGACAGCTGGCTCCGAGGGGGGGTGCCAGAGCTGGAAGTCCCTCCCAACTTCTTCACTGGCTTGTCCAGGAGTCTTTTCTGCCCCGACATTTTTATTGTTTTATTGTTTACTTTTACACAGTCCGTGCCGCGCAGCTCAGGAGTTCAGCTATTTCCTTCAACTTCAATACAACCCCAAAAGGTACTTTCACCAATCCGTTTTTTCACTCCACCCCCCTTCAACTCTCGTTTATAAGTTCCGGTTTCTAAGGGGGGGGGGATTTTCCTTCCCCCTCCCGTGCGCTTGTGCGATTGGGGGGAGTGCATAAATGCTTGCAAGCAGATCTCCAACTCACGGTTTTCTGCCAATTCTGCCATTTTTAATTCAGCCTTCGCTGTTTCACTCCAGGAAGTCAGTGGCATTGCTAAGTCCCATTTTGGCACACCACAGTGGGGCCATTGGGGCAGGGAGAAAGCCTCAATTTCCCAGCCGTCAGGCCGGCAAAGCTACTCCCCAGGCGCCTAGTGGTTCGGAGCCTTCGCTTGTGCGAAGACCCCCCACGACCATGTGTGGGCTGACCATCTCTGGGAGAATCCCGAGAGGAGGCTGCCATTCGCTCCGCCAAAACCGAGACCCATTTTTTCCTATTGTTTATATGGGGTCCAGGTCCAGCCCCATTACTTTCAAAGGGGAAATGAGAGGGGAGTTCAAGAAACGTTTTTTCCTATTGTTTATATGGAGTCCAGGTCTAGCCCTATTATTTTCAAAAGAGACACCAGAGGCCAGGTCTAGAAACATTTTTTCCTGTTGTTTATATGGAGGCCAGGTCTAGCCCTATTATTTTCAAAGGGGACAGCATAGGCCTGGTCTACCTCCCAGGCCTCCTATGGGAAATACAGAGCCCAGGACAACCATTTCTTTTTTAAAGGTGAAATGAGAGGTGACGTGTAGAAACATTTTTTGCAATTGTTTATATGGGGTCCAGGTCTAGCCCCATTATTTTCAAAGGGGAAATGAGAGGGGAGTTCAAGAAATGTTTTTTCCTATTGTTTATATGGAGTCCAGGTCTAGCCCTATTATTTTCAAAGGGGACAGCAGAGGCTAGGTCTATCTCCATGGTTTCCTATGGGAAATACAGAGCCCAGGTCATCCATTTTATTTTTAAAGTGGAAATGAGAGGCGAGGTCTAGAAACGTTTTTTCCTATTGTTTATATGGGGTCCAGGTCTACCCCCATTATTTTCAATGGGGAAATGAGCACGAGCCAAAGGGTGAGAGCAAAAGGGTGAGGCTCTTGGCCTGTGCCTCTCAGCCTAGGGGCTCTGTAAGAAGCCCAGGAAGAGCCAGAAAGCCAGGGGCCTTGGCTCCTTGGGTTCCCAGTAAGGTAAGTAGACTTCTACAACAGTAACCATATAAATACAGAGGGTTTTAAAGGGGGGGGTTATAGAAAAGTATTTGTTTAAAAACAATTATGAAGCCAGAATGCCAGCAGGGGGTTGGGGGCTATCCAGTGTTTTGCATGGAGTGTCACATGTATGACTATCTGCCCACTGGTCAGAAGTCTTGGGTGTGTGCTCGGTGCAAGGAGCTCCTGGTTCTCAGGGAGCGAGTTTGCTCCCTTGAGGCCAAGGTGGCTGACCTGGAGAAGCAGAGACAGTCAGTTAGGTGCACGGAGAAGACTCTCGGGGACTTGTTAGATATGTCCCACTCTGTATCTGGCAGCCCAGCTGCTGCCAGGGAGCATGAGGGTCAAGGGGAAACGGGGCACCATGCTGAGGATAAGGGGAATGTGCCCTCAGAAGGGACCTCTTCTTCAGCTGGTGAACAGGTATCCTTTCACACCAAGGAACTGTCCCTGGGAAGAGTGGGAGGGGGGTTCTTGGTAGTTGGTGATTCGATCCTTAGGCAGGTAGACAGCTGGGTGGTGAACCCACGTACTGACTGTATGGTGACTTGCCTGCCTGGTGCGAAGGTAGCGGAAATTACGCATGTTTTAGATAGGCTGGTAGATAGTGCTGGGGAGGAGCCAGTGGTCGTGGTGCACGTTGGCACCAACAATGTGGGGAAATGCAGTCGTGAGGTCCTGGAGGAGAAATTTAGGCTGCTGGGCAGGAAACTCAAGGCCAGGACCTCCAAGGTAGTCTTCTCAGAAGTGCTACCTGTTCCACGCGCAGGGCCAGAGAGACAGGCACAGATCAGGAGTCTCAATGCGTGGATGAGACGGTGGTGTAGGGGGGAAGGGTTCAAGTTTGTTAGGCACTGGGATGCTTTTTGGGACAAGAGGGAGCTGTACAAAAGGGACGGTCTCCACTTGTCCCAAGAAGGAACCAGGCTCCTGGCACTTAAAATCAAAAAGGTGGCAGAGCAGTTTTTAAACTGAATAATGGGGGAAAGCCGACAGGAGATGAAAAGTCTCTGGTTCGGGATGGCTCATCTCAAAGAGATGAAGGGGTAGCTATTACTTTTGTACAAGGAAATGGATTACAATTGTTCACTGAGACTTTGGCTAATGATAGGAACTGCCTGGCAAGGTCTCGAGGCAGCAAGAGGAAGGCTGTGGGCTTAACAAACGTGGGAAACTATAAGTGTATATACACAAATGCTAGAAGTCTCCGAGGTAAAATCGGGGAGTTGGAATACTTGGTGTTGGGGGGGGGAATAGACATTGTGGGTATTTCAGAAATTTGGTGGGATGAGGGAAATCAGTGGGATACGGTGATTCCTGGTTATAAATTATATTGGAAGGAGGTGGGGTGGCTCTGTATGTCAGAGAGGGTATACCATCCAGTAAGATTGAGAGGGTAAGAGAATTGGATTCACTTCTGGAAATGCTATGGGTTGAAATAGTGGGTCCAAAAGGAAGCTTGACAGTGGGAGTTTGTTATCACCCACCAGATGAAAAGATAGAGGAGGATTATAAAATGATGAATGAATTAAAGATAGTGGCTAGATGAAATAACTGTGTCGTAATAGGCAACTTGAACTACCCACACATTGATTGGGTCAATATGAGTTCTAGTCGGGAAAAAGAGATTGAGTTTTTAGACACTCTCAATGACTGTACTATGGAACAGATGGTGACAGTTCCTACCAGGGGAGAGGCGATCCTGGATTTGGTCCTAAGTAACACCCAAGACCTGGTGAGAGATGTAAAAGTGATTGCACCATTTAGGAACAGTGACCATAATGTCATTGAGTTTAACATTTGTACAGATAGGGAGTTGCCCAAAAAGACTGATGCAACCACTTTTAACTTTAAAAGGGGTAACTTCTCTGGTATGAGGGGACATGTGAGGAAGAAATTGAAAGGAAAAGTGGAAAAGGTCAAAACCATTGGGGAAGCTTGGAGACTATTTAAAAATACAATCCTAGAAGCTCAGAAAAAATATATATCTCAGGTTAGGAAAGGCACAAATAGATATAGAAAAAAGCCTGCATGGTTAACAAATAAAGTAATGGAAGCTGTAAAAGGTAAGAAGGATTCCTTTAAGCGGTGGAAAACTAGTTTCAGTGAGGTTGATAAAAAGGAACACAGGCTGTGGCAAATAAAATGCAAGTCTGTGATCAGGCAAGCAAAAAGGGAATATGAGGAGCATATCGCAAAAACATAAAGGCCAACAATAAAACTTTCTTCAAATACATTAGAAGTAGGAAGCCAGCCAGGGAGGCAGTGGGGCCCTTGGATGACCAAGGGGTAAAAGGACTACTGCAGGATGACAGGGAAATGGCTGAGAAGCTGAATGCATTTTTTGCCTCTGTCTTCACTGCGGAAGATGAGAAATGCTTGCCCACTCCAGAACCATTGATTTCGGGAGGGGGTTTGAAAGACCTGAATCAGATTGAGGTGACAAGAGAGGAAGTCCTCCGACTGATGGACAATTTAAAAACTAATAAATGGCATTCATCTGAGAGTTCTGAAAGAACTCAAATGTGAACTTGTGGATATCCTTACATTACTATGTAATCTTTCTTTGAAATCTGCCTCAATTCCTGAGGACTGGAAGGTAGCTAATGTCACTCCCATCTTTAAAAAGGGCTCCAGGGGAGATCCAGGAAATTACAGGCCAATGCTTGTCTGCTTTCTTCTAGAAACTAAGCATGGTAGCCTACATCAAAAATTGTATAAGAATTAGCATTTTGAAACATGGGTGAGTTTATAAAGTGTAAAATGCTTCTCTGTATCATTAGAGAATTCTTTATGTTTTTGGTGGTTTATTAAGTATGGTACTCCTTTGCAGCTTGCAGCACTTCATGCTTGTGAAGAAACAATAACAGAAGGACAAACCTGATGAAGGACACGAAAATGGATATTGTACTAGAACTCTGTCGTTTGTCTTGATTGTTTCTGTAATTAGGAGCTGTATTATTTTGAATGTACTGCTAAATTGTATACCTTATTCTGTAGGATTATTGTTGCAATCATGCTGATAACTGAAATTCACATATAGCATATACAAAAGAAGAAACAAAAATTGTTTAATTATACATGGTGATTGATTGTTCTATTGGCTAATTATATACCGTGGTCTTGTTTGTTGTGATATATTCTATAGACATGGAATGTTGGGGTGAGCAATTTACCTTTTCAGATAGCAAAAGAGATAGAATCTTGGCTAATAGACCTAGTATGTTAGAAGAAGGGCAGACAACTGCATAAATGGATTGGAATGAAACTTGTATAAAAGGAAAATCAGGCTCCATTTACATGCGGTTTCTTTTTATGCTGATTATGTTAGACAACAACGGATTCCTCAAGGACTTAGACTTCAGAAGGCTGCTACTTAATTTGTGGATTGTGAAGAATTTCGTATTATTATGAATAAATGTTCTACAGACTTAATGTTGCTCATCATAGACCATTCTCAGACAGAATTAGATAAACTTGAAGTAGAAATAGAGCAAGCTAAAACCTCATTACAGGTGAACTTGACACAAGATAATGATGATCTCAAGTTTCAGGAGCTGCAGTCCCGGATGAAAGAATTTGAAAATAATCTCAAGGGATTCAAAATAAAAAAGTTTAATAGGGATACACGGGACTCCTCCTCCTCTCAAGTTTACAAGTGGTGTTCATTATCTAGGAGTAACATTAGGAAATGAGTCTCTTGGGCTGACCTTACATTATCTAATTCTGAGGGCCCTTCCACTGAGTGGGAGGAGATACCCAGTACATCAGCAAAGCAGTCTAATAATGATCAAACTAACACCGAACATAACTTTAGGAAGTGAGGCAGAGATACACCTTTGGATTTTCAACCCTGCAGAGGGTGCAGGAAGACCTAATGATAAATCTATCCTCCTGCTCCTTATCACCAATAGACTTGGCAGTTTTGAACAAAGGCTTGGGCTTTGTCCCGGTTCCCTCTTATAATGATTTTCAGACACGGGTAGATATATTTCGGTTGATTAGGCTGTTGAAATTAAAATGTATGTTTGGCACTGATTCGACTGTATCGAATAAATTTTGACCTAAATCTTCCTTAGTGCCCAATGTGTGTGAACCGACTATTACTACTTTTGAGAAGGTGGTCTTTCGGGACATTGCAGCTTTGGAGAAGTAAAAACTGGAGAAAATATAATTTAACCAAAGAGGAGATGACTGTCAGAAAAAAAGTCTATTTGATGATTCTCACTGAGTCCACTGTTATGTGTTTCCTATTCCGCTTTGCGCTTGCGTAGGTATGCAGGCAGTAACGTGGGAGCTTCTTCCCTGCTGCTTTTCCTTATCACGGTGGCCTTGAATGTAGGCTTTGGGCTATTCTTGTGTTGATGAGAATTTTCCAGACCTGTGAAGGTGAAGGGAGGGGGAGAGTTGTCTCCCGCTCATGAAGTAATTCTCCCGCCGGGAGTTTCCCGCCCGCGCGCTTACAGTTCATTCGCTAGTCACACTTATGCATCATACTATAACTCTGCTTGCATTGCTCTTGCCCCCCATTCCTGACAATGACCTTCTACTGTGGGTTTTAGCACTGTAATCCAATAAAGCCTTTCTTTTGATCAAGAATGCTTGGACCTACTTGCTTTTGAACCTAACAATGACTGCCTTACCTAATCTAACACAAGATTCAGAAATTACTATAAAACCTGCTGATAAGGGGGGAGGAATTGTAGTTATAAATACATCAGATTATATTCAAGAAGTTAACAGACAATTAAATGATAGATCGTTTTATATACCTAGTTTGTGAGATCCTACTAAACACATCATGAATCTTATCAAAGTTACTGTAACGGAAGCTGCCCTAATGAGATATATCAATGAACACACAGCGTCTCATCTTTTACAAAAATATCCAAAGGTGCCAACTTTTTACGTTTTACCTAAAGTACATAAGGGAATCCTACCTCCTCCAGGGAGACCTATTGTAAGTGGCATAGGTTCCCTTCTAGAACCCTTGGCTAAGTATGTAGACTCTTTCCTACAGTCATTTATTCCAGGAATTAGAACATATATTAAGGACACCAAAGATTTGATTTGTAAGCTGGAAAATCTCAGTGCCTGAAGATGTTTTTTTAGTTACTTCTGATGTTTCTTCGATTTACACCAACATACCTCTGGATGAGGCACATTTGATTTTGGAAACTTATCTAGATTCATGCACCATTAAGTCTCCTCCTACTCATTTTTTAATGGAGCTTATTGACCTGATTTTTAGAAGAACGAACATAAGAGAACATAAGAATATAAGAGAAGCCAATGTTGAATCAGGCCAATGGCCCATCTAGTCCAACACTCTGTCACACAGCGGCCAAAATATACCAGGTGCCATCAGGAGGTCCAGCAGTGGGGCCAGGGCACCAGAAGCCCTCCCACTGCTGCCCCTTCCAGCACCAAGAATAGAGTGCATCACCTGCCCCAGACTGAGAGTTCCCATCTATACCCTGTGGCTAATAGCCACTGATGGACTTCTGCTCCATATGTTTATCTAATTCCCTCTTGAAACTGTCCATGCTTGCAGCTGCCACGACCTCCTGTGGCAGTGAATTCCATACGTTAATCACTCTTTGGGTGAAGAAATATTTCCTTTTATCTGTTCTAACCTGACTGCTCAACAATTTCATAGAGTGCCCACCAGTTCTTGTATTGTGAGAAAGGGAGAAAAGTACTTCTCTCTCAACCTGCTCAATCCCATTCATAATCTTATAAACCTCGATCATGTCACCCCTCAGCCGTCGTTTCTCCAAGCTAAAGAGCCCCAAGCATTTTAACCTTTCTTCATAGGGAAGGTGTTCCAACCCTTTTATCATTCTAGTTGCCCTTCTCTGCACTTTTTCCAATGCTATAATATCCTTTTTGAGATGTGGTGACCAGAACTGTACACAGTATTCCAAATAAGGTCTCACCAATGATTTGTACAGGGGCATGATGATACTGGCTGATTTGTTATCAATTCCCTTCCTAATAATCCCCAGCATAGTGTTGGCCTTCTTTATTGCAGCTACACATTGTCTAGACATTTTCAGTGAGTTATCCACTAGGACTCCAAGATCTCTCTCTTGGTCCGTCTCTGCCAGTTCAGACCCCATCAACGTGTATTTATATTTAGGATTTTTGGCTCCAATGTGCATCACTTTGCACTTCGCCACATTGGACCCCATTTGCCACATTGACGCCCACTCACCCATCCTCAACAGATCCCTTTGGAGTGCCTCACACTCCTCCCTGGTTTTCACCACCCTGAACAACTTCGTGTCATCTGCAAATTTAGCCACATCACTGCTTACTCCCAATTCCAAATCATTAATAAACAAGTTAAAAAGCATCGGACCGAGTACTGATCCCTGTGGTACCCCACTACTTACCACCCTCCACTGAGAAAGTTTCCCATTTATACTCACTCTCTGTTTCCTATTTATAAGCCAGTTTTTGATCCACAAGAGGACTTGTCCTTTTATCCCATGACTGTTGAGCTTACTTAGGAGCCTTTGATGAGGAACTGTATCAAAAGCTTTCCGGAAGTCAAGGTAAATAATATCTATTGGGTCCCCCTTGTCCACATGTTTGTTCACTCCCTCAAAAAACATTAACAGGTTAGTGAGACAAGATCTTCCCTTACAGAACCCATGCTGAGTCTGCCTCAATAGTTTTTGTTCATCAATGTACCTACTAATTCTTTCCTTAATAACAGTTACCCGGTATCGATGTCAGACTGACTGGCCTGTAATTTCCCGGATCTCCCCTGGAGCCCTTTTTAAAGATGGGAGTGACATTAGCTACCTTCCAGTCCTCAGGAATGGAGGCAGATTTTAAAGAAAGATTACATATTTTTGTCAGGAGATCCACAAGTTCACATTTGAGTTCTTTCAGAACTCTCGGATGAATGCCATTATTGGGAGACATAAGAAAGGACAATAATATCAAAGGACTTACAGTGAAAGGTTTTTCATATAAATACAGGGCGTTTGCAGATGATGTAATGTTCATGGTGCAAGACCCAATTGAGAATATACCACAATTGATGCAGAAAATTGAAGAATTTGGGGAGATAGCTGGTTTTTATGTCAACAAAAATAAAACGAAAGTAATGTGCAAAAATATGATGAAACAAAGGCAAATAGAGCATCAGGAAAAGATTCAATGTGAAGTAGTGTCAAAAACTAAATATTTAGGAATTGAATTGACTATGAAAAATATTGATTTATTTAAAAATAATTATGAAAACGTTTGGTATAAAATTCAGCAAGATATGAAAAAATGGGACACCCTGAATTTATCGTTAATGGGAAGAATTGCAACAGTAAAAATGAATATTTTGCCTCGTTTAATGTTCCTATTTCAAATGATCCCAATACTACGACAGTGTAAGATATTGGATACTTGGCAGAGAGAACTATCAAAATTTGTGTGGGCAGGAAGAAAACCGAGGATTAAAATGAAAATATTATGTGACGCAAAGGAAAGAGGAGGACTTCAACTACCAAATTTAAGACTTTATTATGATGCCGTCTGTTTAACGTGGCTAGAACAATGGATAATATGAAATTGATAATATGAAATTGTTAGCATTAGAAGGTCATGATAATAAATTTGGATGGCATGCATATATGTGGTATGAAAAGTCAAAAATTGACAAATTCTTCAAACACCACTACATAAGACGATCACTGTTCGAAACTTGGATGAAATATAAAAAATTCTTCACAGAAGAAAGACCACTCTGGATAGTGCCGGCAGAAGTGATTAAACCATTTTCCAGACATCAAGGTTCAGATTGGTTACCTTATAAGAGTCTTTTGAAAGTGGAAGGGAAAAATTATGTGATAAAAAATAGAGATGATGTTGAATTTTATTATGATTGGTTGAATTATAGACAGATTTTTGATTTATTTAAGACCGATAAGAAAAAGTATAGTTTTAGGGAGAAAAATAATGAAATTGAAACTATATGGGTTGAAAAAGGTAAAAAAATGATTTCAAAAATGTATAAAGTTTTGTTGAAATGGTATACTGAGGAAGAAACAGTAAAAGAACAAATGATAAAGTGGGCTGTTAATATAAATAGTGAAATAACTATGTCATCATGGGAGTATTTGTGGAAAAAATCAATGAAAATTTCAACCTGTGTTAATGTCAAAGAAAATTGTTACAAAATGATGTACAGATGGTATATGACTCCGAAAAAAAATGCTATTATAAATGAAAGCATGTCTAACAAATGTTGGAAATGTAAAAAGAAAGAAGGGTCATTTTACCACATGTGGTGGACTTGTGATAAAGCTACAAGTTATTGGACTCAGATACATAGTGAGATACAGAACATTTTGAAATGTACTTTTAAGAAAGACCCACAAATGTTATTGTTAGGTCTTAAATTAGAAGAAGTAAATGTAACCAAGAGAACATTGTTATGGTATTTGGTTACAACAGCCAGAATGACTTATGCACAATTTTGGAAGCAAGAAAAGATACCCGAAACATGGGAATGGATTAAGAAGATGTTGTTTATGGTTGAAATGGATAAACTAACAAGGAAGCTTAACAACGAAGGAGATGAACAGTTTTTTGAAGAATGGAAAGACTTTCAAGACTATTTGGTGAAAAACTGGGATGTTAAGAATAACTTGATTTGTTTTGACAGTTATTAAGAAGAAATTTTAAAATGACTTTATTGTTAAAGTGTTACCGTTATTTGGTAATGAAGGTTAAAAAGGATTAGTAAAGCAAAAGCTTAACAGAGATTATAAGGGGGTAAGAGCATTGCGGGAAGCCTTGTATTGGGGAGGGAGGGGTATAACGAAAAGGATATGTATTTTCTTTTGTTTTTTATATAATATGGAACATGTTAAATATATCCATTAATAAATTTAAAAAAAAAATAGTCATGGGATAAAAGGACAAGTCCTCTTGTGGATCAAAAACTGGCTTATAAATAGGAAACAGAGAGTGAGTATAAATGGGAAACTTTCTCAGTGGAGGGTGGTAAGCAGTGGGTACCACAGGGATCAGTACTCGGTCCAATGCTTTTTAACTTGTTTATTAATGATTTGGAATTGGGAGTAAGCAGTCAAGTGGCTAAATTTGCAGATGACACGAAGTTGTTCTGGGTGGTGAAAACCAGGGAGGATTGTGAGGCACTCCAAAGGGATCTGTCAAGGATGGGTGAGTGGGCGTCAACATGGCAAATGGGGTCCAATGTGGCGAAGTGCAAAGTGATGTACATTGGAGCCAAAAATCCTAAATATAAATACATGTTGATGGGGTCTGAACTGGCAGAGACAGACCAAGAGAGAGATCCTGGAGTCGTAGTGGATAATGCAATGAAAATGTCTAGACAGTGTGTAGCTGCAATAAAGAAGGCCAACGCTATGCTGCGGATTATTAGGAAGGGAATTGAAAACAAATCAGCCAGTATCATCATGCCCCTGTATAAATCATTGGTGCAACCTCATTTGGAATACTGTGTACAGTTCTGGTCACCACATCTCAAGAAGGATATTATAGCATTGGAAAAAGTGCAGAGAATGGCAACTAGAATGATAAAAGGGTTGGAACACCTTCCCTATGAAGAAAGGTTAAAATGCTTGGGGCTCTTCAGCTTGGAGAAACGACGGCTGAGGGGTGACATGATCGAGGTTTATAAGATTATGCATGGGATTGAGCAGGTTGAGAAAGAAGTACTTTTCTCCCTTTCTCACAATACAAGAACTGGTGGGCACTCCATGAAATTGCTGAGCAGTCAGGTTAGAACAGATAAAAAGAAGTCCTTCTTCACCCAAAGAGTGATTAACATATGGAATTCACTGCCACAGGAGGTGGTGGCAGCTACAAGCATGGACAGTTTCAAGAGGGAATTAGATAAACATATGGAGCAGAAGTCCATCAGTGGGTATTAGCCACAGGGTATAGATGGGAATTCTAAGTTTAGGGCAGGTGATGCACTCTATTCTTGGTGCTGGAGGGGGCAGCAATGGGAGGGCTTCTGGTGCCCTGGCCCCACTGCTGGACCTCCTGATAGCACGTGGTATTTTTGGCCACTGTGTGACAGAGTGTTGGACTAGATGGGCCATTGGCCTGATTCAACATTGGCCTCTCTTATGTTCTTATGAGAGGTGAGTCCAAGAAACGTTTTTTCCTATTGTTTATATGGAGTCCAGGTCTAGCCCTATTATTTTCAAAGGGGACAGCATAGGCCTGGTCTACCTCCATGGCTTCCTATGGGAAATACGGAGCCCAGGTCATCCATTTTTTTTTAAATGGGGAAATGAGAGGCGAGGTCTAGAAATGTTTTTTTCCTATTGTTTATATGGGGTCCAGGTCTAGCCCCATTATTTTCAAAGGGGAAATGAGAGGCGAGGTCTAGAAACGTTTTTTCCTGTTTATATGGAGTCCAGGTCTAGCCCTATTATTTTCAAAGGGGACAGCAGAGGCCTGGTCTACCTCCATGGTTTCCTATGGGAAATACAGAGCCCAAGTCTAGCCCTATTATTTTCAAAGGGGACAGCAGAGGCCAGGTCTAGAAACGTTTTTTCCTATTGTTTATATGGGGTCCAGGTCTAGTCCCATTATTTTCAAAGGGGAAATGAGAGGGGAGTTCAAGAAACTTTTTTTCCTATTGTTTATATGGAGTCCAGGTCTTGCCCTATTATTTTCAAAGGGGACAGCAGAGGCCAGGTCTAGAAACGTTTTTTCCTGTTGTTTATATGGAGGCCAGGTCTAGCCCTATTATTTTCAAAGGGGACAGCAGAGGCCAGGTCTAGAAACTTTTTTCCTGTTGTTTATATGGAGGCCAGGTCTAGCCTCATTATTTTCAAAGGGGACAGCAGAGGCCAGGTCTACCTCCATGGTTTCCTATGGGAAATATAGAGACTAGGTCAACCATTTTATTTTTAAAGGGGAAATGAGAGGTGAGGTCTAGAAACGTTTTTTCCTATTGTTTATATGGATTCCAAGTCTACCCTACCACTTTCAAATCTTTTACTCATGCTCAGTTTAGAATCTAAAAATAAAAAATAAAATTAATCTTCAACTGGATAAATACATGGATCAGAGGTCCATCAGTGGCTATTGGCACAAGGTATAGATGGTTGCTGCTGAATGGTTACAGAATTCAGTTTTCCACTGTGGTGAAACGGGTGCCCACCCTCAGCCCTGGGGGACTGAGTAGCTGGTTTGTGGCTTGTGAGTCCTGCTTCACCATCCCACCTCCTTGTTGGGCTTCTGTCAATCTTCAGTAGGTGCCACCACTCACTGACTTCCCTATGCCTTTCTTGAGGGGCAGTGAGACCCCTCTGGTTGACTCCTGGGGTTTGGAGATGAAAACCTAACTTTGGGTTTCTTCCTGAGGGTTGGCACCTGCACATTTTTGGGCTTTTAATCTCCCAGAACCCTTCTTAAGGCACTGGTAGTGGGCAGAGTGAGGGAGACTCCATGCAGAGCACCAGTTTGGGGTTTTAAACAAAGAACAAAGATTTTATTGATTATTTACAAGTGACAGGGTTTTAAACACAAAAAGGCACTTTAAATCAAACACAGAAAGGAAAACACCACCGGGCACAAATAAAATAAAACACGACGCAGTTCCTCTGTCCCTGAACTGATCCCTATACTTGTTTTCCCTCAGGATGAGTTTCAGTTACCAACCTGCAGCCTGGCCTCCTACCTGGCGACTATGATTGCATGGATGAGGGATATAGGATACAATATTGATATGGAAAAACGGTCAAAAATGTGGAAAACAGTTAAATGTATGAGGGCCATTAACTATAAAGAAAATATTTACAAAATATTTCATAGATGGTATTGGAATCCTGACAGAATACCTAAATGTCATTCTAATGCTTCAAAAACTTGTTGGAAGTGTAAAATGAATGTAGGAACTTTCTTCCACATGTGGTGGCGATGTGGAAAAGTTAATAGCTATTGGTTGATGGTGCAAAAGATAATATCAGAAATAATGAATATGAATGTTATTTTAACTCCAGAAATGGCTTTGTTAAATATAATTCCAGAACATTATGTATGAAATGATGTTTATATGTTGATGTTTATACGACTGCTAGAACTCTGTTAGCCAAGTATTGGAAATTAGAAAGGACTCCCTCAAGAGAGGAAATAGCATGCAAGCTGTCAGAAATTGTAGAAATTGATAAATTGAGTTTAATACTTCAAGGAAAAGATGATAAAATACACCTTAAAAGATGGTTGAGAGTATATAAATGGACAAACAACATATGGAAAAAATAGACTCAAATGTATATAAGGTTTGTTATGTGTAATAACACATAAATAAAACATTATTATTATTATTATTATTATTATTATTATTATTATTATTATTATTATTATTATTATTATTATTATTATTATTATTATTATTATTATTATTATTATTATTATTATTGAGGATGATGATGTTGATGATGATGATGATGATAAACAACTATAATTTCTCATCTAATAATTCCAGCAGCAGCAAACACCAGGCTCCCATCCAACAATCAATACTAACCATTTAAAAGAGCCAACTGTGGAGCAGTTGTGCTAGATGCAGAAATGTGGAGCAAATGCTAGATGCAGAATTGCCCAGTGTTTGTTGGTGGGGTGGTGGGTGGGGCATTCACAGCAACTGCCGGGCACTTGCAAAGCAATGCAGTGCTAATCCCAGTTGAGGGACTCCATGCTTTGTGGAATGGATTTCAGATCTCTGCCGCTGACCTTTCAGTGAAGATCTCCTGGCTGGCACTCAGTGTAGCATGACACACGGTGCTAAAATGGAGTGTGTGTGTGTGGTGACGGAGATGTGTGTCCAGATCCAGGGGACTGTGATTTGAAATCCCCTGTGTTTATTGCTCCCCTCTCCTCTGTTTTACCTATTCCATTTTCACCCCAGCTTCGCTCCACAGCATTGGGGGTTCTCTCCTCTCCTCCACTGTATCTTTACAGCAACATTGTGAGGCAGGGTTTTGCCAACGGAATTACTAGCCCAGGGCCACAGCGTGTGTTTTCTGACGGAGGGGAAATTTGAACCCAGCTCTCCCCAGTCCTCATCTGGCACTGGAGCTGGTGTTCCTTGCTGCTCTCTTTCTCCACAGGCAATTTATCTGCCGCACTTTAAACACAACTAAGAGTCTTCTGTCTCTTGATAGATTGCTGTCATGTTTTGCCTACAGTATTTGAGAAGCGTAATGGGGGGGTGGGGACACCTACTCCATTTTGCTCAATTTATAAATCTCGTGGCTCGATAATTATGCAGGAATCTCTAGACCTCTTTTCCCCTGTAAATTATAGAAGGGTATTTAGGTTTTACTCCACATTATTCAGGCTATTCACTCTTTTATTTTTGCCAACCTTCTACTGGTCAAAGGGGCATTCAATGCAGACAAGATGCTTCAATTATGTTAGCAGCTGGATTGCCCTCCAGTAGTCCCACTGAGACAAATGTCAGCTTTGGTTCATTTCACTGGGGCATGTGCAGGAGAATTTCCCACTGGATCATGTCCGATGCTTTCCACGAAGGAAACGGAGGCTCCTTTGAAAAAGGTAATGCCAGCAACTGAAGGTTCTTGTTTGCCTGGGGGGAAGCCTTCAGGAGTACATGAACTAGCAAGATTTTTAACAATGCTTAAATGAAATCCTCCCTGGCAGGCCAAATGGGAGACAAAGCTCTGGAAAGAGCAAGGAGGGGTGAGCTATTTTAAGCCGTGCTTAATGAGATATCCAGGGTCTATTGAGGGTCAGGAGTGGGGGGGGGGGCAGAGAGGGTGAGATTGACAAGGTGCCTGTGCAGAAGGACTCTGGCCTCTTACCAAAAGTGGAATCAAAATATCTGGTAATAGTCAGCTCATCAGCAGCTGACACAGAAGGCTAGAGGGTGCATGTCTTGCTGGACAAAACCCTCCCGTGCTTGAGCAGCAAGGAGGAAGGGGAGGTGAGACCTTTAGCGGGGACTTGAGAAGGTGGACGCCACTTGCAGAATGGAGGCTGAAGCCACTGTCCCTTAAGCACAGGAGGACTGCCCAAAAGAGAAGACTTTTGTCATCTGAGAGAAGGGGAAGTGCTGAAGTCATGGGAACTGAAGAGGGAGAAGTCATCGTCACTCTTTCTGGAGGGGCTCCTTGGGGCTTCCGGCTGCAAGGGGGCTCAGAACAGAAGAGACCCCTTCAGGTGTCAAAGGTAGGAGAGGTAGCTGTTTTGCTTATGGCTACAATCCTTTTTGCACCCAAGAATCCACTTCAGAGCAGGGGTCGGCATCGCCAGTCAGCTTTGTCTGGTGTCCTGCACCAGTCTCTGCACCCAGTGTTTGCATTAGCGTGTTGACAATCCTTTTTATTTTTTAGGTAAGGCAAGTTTCTAGTTCTTATGATGCGAAATGTGTAGAAAGCCGGGCTGGCATGTGGTTACAGTCTGTCTGAGAATACTTTTAAAAGAGCTGCCAGCTATTGTTCGCCCCATCGTGGTTGCTGGAAATATTTGCAGGTTTCTGATAGTCTTTTGTCCTGTGGCAACTGCCCAAGATGGCACACTGGGGCAAGACCATTCAAACGCTCCATTGTAGCTTTGGCAAGTCAGACTTATCTTCTGGAAAAAGAGATGCTGGAACTCTCAAGGGGGAAATGAAGTTTTCAGTCTGTATACTGAAAACTCACGAACTTTTAAACATTTTTAAAACGATTTTGTCTAAGAGGATCTGGAACTCTGTTCCAGCCTGTTCCCCCAGGAAAAAAAAGTGCTGGCTCAGGGTGTTTAAAGAGATATTGTTGATGGACGAGCAGCTGGCACTAGATGGCTTAGTAATGCCCAGGATGAAAAGAGATTTCTAAATGTGTGCAAATGATCAGTCTGTGCAGCAGAATGTCGTTGGCCTATACGTACAGGCTCCAATCCTACTAAAGTTAGTCACGGCTCATTTCCCACTGAAATCAATGGGACACCTTAGTCACCTCTCTGTGTTCTCTGTGACATTTACACTGCAGCCCTAAGCAAAACTGCAGTTAAGATTCACAGGTTAGGGTTGCCAACTGCCTGGAGAAAAAAATGTCCTGTCACAGTTCAATCTTCAAGAACTATCAAGTGATGGTATTCAGTTCTGTGCTGCCGATTTCCACACATTATAGCCTCTGTTAATGAAACATGACATTTTTCTCCAGGCCTGTTGGCATGAAGCCATCCTCTCTACTTTGGCCTCTCCCACCCAGCAGCAAAGCTGTAACAGCTGGTGAATCAGGAAATGGAGAATGCCCACCAGTGGCATGTCTTGCTTGTGCCCAGTATCGCAACAGTTCAGGGATTCAGTCAGCAGGCAGGCATAAGTTTCTCCGTCAAACTTACTGGCAGGTGCTGGCCTTGCCTTCACAGTCATCGCTGTAAATAGGTAAAAATTAAGTTACAGGAGTCAGCTTTCTCTCTTGTGTGTCCCAGGGGTGCACCATCGCCAACTATTGGTTGCCAACTATGGGTTGGGAAATACCTGGAGATTTCGGGGTGGACCCTGGGGAGGGTGGGGTTTGGGGAAGGAGGGGCCTCAGCTGGGGTATTCCGCCCCAGAGACCACCCTCCAAGGCAGCCATTTTCTCCAGGGGAACTGATCTCTATGGTCTGGAGGTTAGGTGTAATTCCAGGAGAGCTCCAGGCCCCACATGGAGATTGCTTTAGTGATTACAGGCCCTGAGGCATTGCATTAGGCTCCAGACCAGTCCTCAAACCCGTGGCAGAAACAACCTGTTGGAGTGAGCCCTGAATCATCTCCGGGACACTGCCAGATAGTGAATCTGAGGGAGATGAGCAGCTGTCGCTCTGTTGTTGTTGTTGTTTTTAATTACTTCTTTATTTTAAAAACTAGCCTGATGCCCGTGCTTTGCTACGGTATTTAAGTTCCGTAAATCCAGTTATAATACTGATGATGTGAAATCTGAAATGTGACATTTGTCGTAGAAATTCTAACAGAGAAGATTGTAGTGTAAAACATGAAGTGAGACGTACGTACTTTTTTCCCCCCCTACTGAAGGACCCCTCTCTAGACCATACTGGTGGTTCTGCCCTCCCTCTGGAGCAGGCCACATAGAACTGTCCATTTGAGAAGCAGTCGTCATGTAAGAAGCAGGGGTCATCATGTTGCTCAGAAATCTCTTCATGGGGGGGGGGTTTGACATCATGGTAGGAATGCACTCCCCTTATTTTGGGTTTCTTGGTGCAGGGGTTTGGCCTGAGCATTGAATTTGGGGGCAGGACATACCTCCCCCCCTTTTTTTTACAAAAATCCTTCTCATTTATGTTACACAAGAGGTAGGACCCAGAATACTCACTGGGGGGGAGTATTCCCTGCAGCTCCTGGCTGGCCGGCCACTGAAACAGCAGGAGCTCCACGTGGAGGAGGAGGAGGTGGCCACAGGTGAGCTCAGCAGGTGATCCACCAGACTTCCCCCCCCACCACCAACAGCAGCAACAGCTGCATCTCCCAGCTGCCAGCCCGCCAAGGCTTCTCCCTGCTGCTGCCGCCACTGACAGCAGCAACAGTGGCAAGCCCTGTGGGCTCCCAGCTGCCTGCCCACCAAGGCTTCTCCTCCACCCAGCAGCAACGGCAGCAAGCCTTGTGCAGCTCCCTGCCGCTGGGCCCACCAGGCTTCTCCCCCTCCACCGCAGCAATGGCCGTGGCTCCCAGCCACCAGCTGCCAAGGCTTTGCCACAGCTGCCAGCAGCAATGGCAGCAAGCCCTGTGTGGATCTGCCACAGTTCGCAGTGGTAAGTGCGCATGTGCGGAGGACTCTTTTACTTTTGGGGGGGTTAAATATGCCCCCTATAGTTTTTTTAATAGATTACAGATTTTTCTGCACATCTGGGGATTGCCCCAAATGTGCAGGAAAATCTCTTTACCCCCAAGTGCCCCTGATGTATGGATTTAGATATCCACACGCAGGGGGCGCCTTGGCTATTAGATATATAGATTTTAGAGCTGGGACATAACTACATATTCAAAACACCATCCGAGCAATCAGATATTAAGCAAGTTCATATGAACCAGTTTTCTAGAACCCGCATTGTGAGAAGTTAAATAACCTAATAAAGGAAACCAGTTTTCTACAAAATTGGAGTATATTTCCATTATGGGTGTGAGTGTCGTTAAGCTGGGCCAGCAGCACCTGCTACCACACCTGACAGACACTGTGCTGTCTGGTGTTGGTGGGGGATTGTATTTAAAGACATCATGGAGGCTGGGCCAGCAGCAGGGCTAAGGCAATCCTGCTGAGCAAATCTCCCTGGTGGCTGTAAGCCTGTCCAGTGCAGGAAGGGGAGGAGTATTAGAAGCCACTGTGGAGGCAGGACTGGCAGGATCACTAAGGCGTAACTGCTGGGGTGGGCTCCCTCGTGGCTTGAAGCACCCTGCAACCACTGCTACACCTGACAGACAACTTTCTGCTAGGTGTAGGAGGTGGGGGGAGTGTGTTGGAAGCCATCAGAGAGGCTGAGCCAGCAGCATCGCTAAGGTGATCCTGCTGGAGTGGCGTCACTGATGGATTAAAGTACGCTGGTCCTGCTACTACACCTGACAGACACCGGCCTGTCTGGTGTTGGGGGGGATTGTATTTAAAGTCATCGTGGAGGCTGCCTGTCCAGTGTAGGAGGGGGAGGGAGGAGGCGTATTAGAAGCCACTGTGGAGGTGGGGCCAGCAGGATCACTAAGGCATTACTGCTGGGGTGGGCTCCCTCGTGGCTTTAAGCACCCTGCAACCACTGCTGCACCTGACAGACAACCATCTGTTAGGTGTAGGAGGTGGGGGGATTGTGTTGGAAGCCATCAGAGAGGCTGAGCCAGCAGCATTACTGCACGTCACAGGTAGTTGTTGGCCATTCCTGATTTCTTCAACTGTCATTAGCTGTCTAAAGACTTCTGTAACTGTTGGCTTTTTTAACCTCAGAATACTGAGCTCTGCAGCTGACCAATCAGAGAGTGGGGGTGCAGGGAGGCAGTAGCCTGGCAGCTGCATAGGAATCAATGGGGAGAGCACATTTTACCCTTTTTGACGCACTTAGGGGTTGAATTTCTAAAAATCCCTATGTCATGGTAGAAGCACTCTCCCCAAATTTGATGTCTCTAAGTCCAGCGGTTTGGCCTGGGTGTTGATTTTACGTTGAGGGGACTTTCTTTTATATATATATAGAAGGGAAAAAAGAACAAAAGAAAAACTTAAAATCCAGCAACTAAATAAGGTTTTTTAAAAGATATATAAAAACAAGAGAAAAATATAATAACAGTGGTGGCAGATCTACACATAAATTTTTATAAACAGTTTCCAAATATCTAAAAGAAGGCTATATGCATGGCCATCCATATGCCATGCATTTAACAAAGTTACCCATACAGTTGGGTTGGAGAGCAGGAGCACCTTAGAAATCAATGAGAATTTCAGGGTAGAATCTCCCATGAGTCAAAGCTTCCCACAACATACACCTCTTCGTCAGATGATACACATAGTAGTAGTATAGTTCACAGTACTGTTCTCTCTTCTGAAACATCTTCCTGAATAATAGTGTTATAATGCAGCCCTATTCCTTTATAGAAATGCCCTTCTGAATAGCTATTTTTTAAATGGTTTGTGGAAAGCCAAAAGTGAGGGAGTCTTCAGGACCTATGGTTGCCAATCTCCAGGTAGGGCCTGGAGAGTTCCCTGAATGATGATTGATCTCAAAGTTAGATAGAAGAGAAGAAGATATTGGATTTATACCCTACTTCACTACTCAAAGGAGTCTCAGAGTGGCTTCCCCTCCCCACAACAGACACCGTATGTTCAGGGCAGCGAAGTAAAGGCACTAAAGATCAGGACCCAATCACCCCACAGTATTTGCCCGCCAGAACTCACCATCAGCTCCCCCCTCTACCCTGTCACATAGTCTCTACATAGCAAAGAAAAGAGAATCACTAACATTCGAGACACTAGAACATTTGGCATCCCTAAGGTGACAAGCCTCAGGCACATCAAAGGGAAGAGGGAGAGGACCCTCTTCTCTCAATGACAGGTGAGCTGTAAAATGGAAAAGGCACAGGGAGCCTGACATACTACCCCCCTCAAGATCTCCTACCCCTTTGGTTTGTGAGGGTATTTGTTATGGAATGCCCGAGTCAAAGAGGGAGCACTAACATGTTTGCAGTTCACCCACTCATTATGTGATTCATCAAAGTCCTTCCATTTAATCAAATAGTACCATTTGTTCTGTATCAACTTGGAATCAAGGATCTCTTCTACTTCATGGTGGGGTCTACCATCATCAGAGGAAGTGGAATAGCTGGACGAGGTCTCCACTCGTTCAGGCCCAGATCCCTTTTTAATAGACTAAAACGAAATACAGGGTGAATAAGCCTCAAATTCTTGGGTAGTTCGAGTTCCACAGCCACCTTGTTCAATACCCTCACCACCTTGAATGGCCCAATACACTTCCACCCCAATTTCCTCCCCAGTTGGATCCCCTTCTTTCTTTGTCGAAAGGTACACGGAGTCCCCAGGCTTCAAATCCCATTCAGGAGCCCTCCCTTTATCTACTTGTTTTTTGTAGTCCTCTTTTGCCTTTTTCAGAATCTCTTGGATTGTGGACCATCGTTCCTTCAGGCCCCCCCACCATGATTGTAAATCTCCCGGTTTGGGTTCTTGGGTAGTTGCTGTGGGGAGAGGCCCATGGTACTGTATACTGAGTTATTATAAATATATTCCACATAAGGGGGGAGTAGGTCAACCCAGTTGTCCTTCTGGTAATTGGTGAAACACTGGAGGAACTGTTCAACCACTTGGTTCACCCTCTCTGTTTGCCCGTCCATTTCTAGGTGATAAGAACTGCTTAGACCTTGTTCTACTCCCAAAACCTGCAGCAGCTCCTTCCAAAATTTTGTGAGGAATTGTGACCCCCTGTCTGAAATGATCTTGCAAGGAATGGAATGGAGTCTCATGATGAGGAGCATGAAAAGCTTGGCTAGTACTTTAGCTGAGGGCAGTTATTTGTAAGAAATAAAATGTGCCTGCTTGGAGAATGTGTCAACCACCACCCAAATCACTGTTTTACCTTTACTGGGTGGTAAGTTATAAAGTCCATTGAAATCACTGCCCATGGTCTCTCTGGCATTTCAAGCGGTTGTAACATCCCAGGGGGCTTCCCTGGTCTCCATTTCCCCATTAGGGAAGTCTGGCAGGAACCCACATATTGGGAAATGTCCGCCCTCATGCATGGCCACCAGAATTGTCTTTGAAGGAGGTGCAGGGTTTTCAGGTAACCAAAATGCCCTGCCAGTTCATTTTCATGTGCCACAGTCAAGATTTCCCTTCTCAAGGTTCTGGGTACAAACACCCGCCCACCTCTATACCAACACCCATCCTCTTTCCGCTCAGCTGAAAGGTCAGTTTGGATGTCCTCTATGTCCCCATCTGAAAAAGTTGCTTTAAATATGCAAATCCAGGGTTCAACCTCAACAGACGCCTCCACTTTTGCCTGGCTGCGAGTTGCCACACACACACACACCCGCGTGGGTGAGTGTGAACATTGAGTCTACAACTTCCTCCCGCTGGCTGTCATGTTGTGGTAGGCGAGACAGTGCGTCAGCCAGAGAGTTCGGTTTCCTGGGGAGGTACTGGAAGGTGAACCAAAATTTAGAGAAAAACTCAGCCTGGTGGAGTTGCTTGGCATTCAGGTGCCTGGGTGTACGTAATGCCTCCAAGTTTTTGTGGTCTGTCCATACTTCAAATGGCACCCTCACCCCTTCCAACCAGTATCTCCAGGTTGTAAGGGCCAGTTTGATAGCTGCCTCCTCTTTGTTCCAAATAGCCCAGTTATGGTCCATGGGAGAGAACTTCTTGGATACATATGCCAGGGGATGGAGCTTCCATTCTTCCCCCCTGTTGCAGGATCGCCCCTCCCATGGTCACATCCGAGGCATCGACTTAGATTACAAAAGGATTATGTTTGTCAGGATGAATTAGAATGGGCTCAGAGGTAAACAACCCCTTGAGGGTCTCAAATGCCAGCTGGCACTTGGGGGTCTAGTCCAGTTTGGTACCCGGCTTTTTACTGTTGGGACCCTTCAGTCAGTAAGGGGCTGCCTGGGTGAAGTTGGGGATGAATTCACAGTAGAAATTAGAAAATCGGAGGAATGCTTCGAGTTCGAGGGGCTGCCCATTCCACCATGTCCCATACTTAATGAGGATCTATGCCCAATCCCTTCCCCGAAATCCTTATCCTTATGAAACTCGCACTTGGAGAGTTTAACAAAGAGCCGGTGCTGGTAAAGGGTTTGGAGCACTTCCCTGACCAACTTTACATGCGAGTCTTTGTCTTTTGAACAAAGTAAGATATCATCTAGAAACACTAGTGCCCCCTTGAATAAATGCTTGTGCAACACCTCATTAATTAAATTCATAAAGACCCCAGGAGCTCCAGCTAACCCAAATGGCATCACCAAGTATTCAAACTGACCTAACGGGGTATTGGAAGCTGTTTTGTGTTCATCCCCCTCCTGAATGCGCACTCTGTAGTAAGCATCTCACAAGTCAAGCTTGGTGAAAATGCGCCCTCTGGGAAGCTTCCACCAGGAGGTCTTTGATGAGGGGGAGGGGGTAGGCATTGGTCGTAGACACTGTGTTTAAACCCTGATAGTCTGTGCACAGTCACAACCCACCATCCTTCTTCTGGAAGAGGACCGGGCGGCAAAGGGGGAGGAGTCTGGGCAGATAAAACCTCAGGCAAGGTTTTTATCAATAAACCTGCGCAGTTTCTCCTTTTCAGTTGGACTCATGGTGTACTTTTAGCACCTTGTGCCCTGATAAAATTTCTATTGCACATTCCGACTTTTGGGGGGGGGGAAGCTCATCTGCCTCCTCCTCTTCAAACACTCCAGTCAAGTCTCTATACCCAGGAGGGATGAGATCGAGCTCTCCTTGTGCTAAGCAAACATACTCCAAAACAGGAGCCAGTATCCCCCCCCACTCAGGATTCCATCCATGGACTTTGGGGAAGTGCAGAGGCCCCCCACTCCATTGAACGTATGGATCATGGTCTTGTAGCCAGGGGTTGCCCAGTACCATCGAGAATTTTGCAGCAGGGGTAATAATTAATGAGCATTACTCCCAATGGGACCCTGTCCCCATTACCATGGGCATTGTTTGATACTTGCATGCCTCTTTCAGTGGGGACCCATCCAGCTGTGTGAAAACTATAAGTTCAGGCAATGCTTGGATGGGCACCTCAAGCCCAGTGACTAACGACAGGCTGATTAAGTCCCAGGCACATCCAGAATCAATCAGGGCTCTCACCCATATCTGAGTGCCCTGCTCGAGATTTATTACAGTCACAGTCACATAGACACTAAAGATCAGGACCCAATCACCCCGCAATATTTGCCCACCAGAACTAACGGTCAGCTCCTCCCTCAACCCCCATAGTCATGTAGTCTGTACATAGCAAAGAAAACAGAATCACTGACATTTGAGACACTAGAACATTTGGCATTGCTAAGGTGACAAGCCTCCGGCACATCAAAGGGAAGAGGGAGAGGACCTCCTTTCTCAATGACAGGCAAGCTGTAAAATGCAAAAGGCACAGGGAGCCTGACACCCAGCCCGACCCATTTCTGCTCAAGGTCAAGCAAGGAGAAAGATGAATTTCCCAACTTCATCTGGCTTTACCACACCCATTAATCCATTTTTGTTCTTTTGGGCTCTCGAGTTCATTGTTTACTGGACAGGGAGAGGCCCAGGTGTGAGAGGACTTCTGTGCTCAAAAAGCTATAATGGCTTCAGAAGCAGCACTATTTCATCAACACAATCCTACCTACTCCAGTCTAAGCCAATGGATTCAGAAGGGTATACCTCTGTTTAGGACTGTACTGTTAAAGAGTTCCAAAACTAAGTGAGGAAGTAGATGGGTGTCAGGTTCCCAGTCAAATCACCATCCACACACACTTTGGCAGTGATTGTTTTATTTAGAGATATGAGATGCATTGGGCTCAAGCTTCTTGTTAGGACTAAATTGCAAAGGTGGGAAAAAGCAGGATATGGGTAAACTCCCAAAATTCCAAACACCCCTGCATCAGCATTGCTACAGCGACTCTGACAGATATAGAGTCACTATCTACTTCAGACAGGCACAATCTTCTCCAAGGATGTTTGCATGTGAAAGATGTTTTGGGGGCCTCTTGGGAAAATTACCAAGTGATACTCCCTAACCAACTACTCCTCCAACTGCACACACACACGCCCCGAAATGCTTTGATAAGTGAGGGCAGCATTAATATACAGACAATAAGAAAGGCAGAGATGAATAGTTAGCATAGGTTTCAGATGCTTGAGCATGACAATGAGCCACAGTAAAAAAACAACTAAGACCAGCAGATACCGTGACAATATATGCATAATATATCAAGGAAATATATCCAAATAATTTTCAAATAGACTTTTTTCTATTTTTAGTTACTTATAGTAATTTAAGACAACGGTTGTCTTAAAGAACCATGACAAAGAAGATTTGTAAACAATGCTAAATACAAACAAAACTTGCAACTCAAATACAGTTATGCACATAAGTGCTTGGATGTCTAAGTGTGCAATATTACAAACTTCTCATTGAAAAAAGTCCAAAGACTTGCTTAAATGTACAAAAATAAAACAATGTTGAACTCAAAATTATGGCGAAGATTCCAGACATTTTTCTCTTTGTTTTGAAGTATTCCTTCTTCTAAGTTTTCTCTTGCATGAAGCAATGAAATTGACATATATTATTCAATCCTTTTAGTATAGGAATCTACGTAGATGAGGTTCTAACAGTCTAGTCTAAAGCTGAGTCAATCAGATCACTTTGCAGTCGAAGAAGTGTTAAAAAAATACAAATATCATCGGAGGTTGAATCTATGTAGAAGATCCATTAACAGATTTTCCTTTTATAAAAATATTGTGGAGGTATGAGGGTTAATCCTTTCCCTCTATACTGTTTCCGCCTTCAACATTTCACATCTATGAGCTGGGGAGGGGATATACTGCATTTACTCAAAAGGAAGACAACCCTGTGTCAGGGCCTATAGGGTATGTTTTACATTTTATTTGGGTATACCCCTCTCGATGCAATGGCCAAAATATTTTTATTTGACAATACCAAAGCTCAGAAGAGCTTTTACTCTGGCAAGAATGAATGACCTTCTATCAGTGGTTTTGTAGGGTAAATATAAAAAAGTACTATTTATTTATTTTTTATTTATTTGTTGTACTGCTACCCCACTTTCCCCGCAAATGGGCTCAGGGCAGCTCACAGTCAGGGGCATCATATGTCCAAACATATAAAAACAAGTTAAAACAATCATGTTACAATTAAAATGCTCAGAATAATAATGTTCGATCAATCGATCTTCAAATAGAGCATTATAAAACTGAAAGAATTGAACATATGATTATGGAATGGCCTATATTTAATAAGCTGAGGGCTAGATTAATTACTTAGGAATAAGGAAATGCCCGCTGAGGCATCTGGCAGTATGGCACAGGTGACATGGTTATTATTGGATACGATTTTGTTACTCTCTCTGTTGCAAAATTTATGGGGGCTATAATTAAACAACAGAAGAATAACACTAAGGCATTATCTTATTTTATAATTTTATACTTTTATTTTAACAAAATGTTCATATTCACACATTCTAGTATGGGGGGCATTCGTAAGGCATTTTGAAGTGGTGATTACTGGCAAAGCTACACTTTCTGCACAGTAACTTGTTGCCATTTTGCGAATGTGTTTTTCTTCTTTAATCTTTTTCTTTTTTTAGTTTGTGGAGAAATGTCCTGCAGCCTAGAATGCATCCCAGTATTTCAACCACTGGGCCACATTCTATCTATGAGTTGGAACCTAGAAACAAATTCATAGCTGGCAGGAAAGAGGGTTCCAGGGGATGAGCCATCGAGCCTAAGCACACAGTTCTTGAGTATTTACAAAGGCTAAAGGTCCTGGTCAAAGTAGGACAATGGTAGGACATCCCACAGGACATCTCACAGCTTGCAGGAGTGACAGACTCTTCAGGGCAGGGCTGTTTTTACTGCAGGAACTTCTTTGCATATTAGGCAACACAGCCCTAATGTAGCCAATCCTTCAAGAGCTTACAGTAGCCCCTGTAAAAAGAGCTCTGTAAGCTCTTGGATGATTGGCTACATTAGGGGTATGTCATCTAATATGCAAAGGAGTTCCTGCTACAAAAAGAGCCCTGCTCCAGGGTATATTATAAGTTCTCAGAATGCAAGAAATAAGGTCTCTTCTATCTTGCACTTCTCCTTGGATGGGCAGAAGCTGTGAAGTAATAAGCCTTTATCTAGTGACTGTATCTTGTCTGTGTGGCAAGAGATAGTGGGAAAAGTTCCAGCTATGAGAACTAAGGTAATGCTGAACTAGACTATTGCAACTTCAAGTGATGCTAGCTTGTCCAAATTAAACACTGAAGATAAGTGCAGGATGAGAGGACTGTCTGTTTTCACCTTTTCTTTGCACCCTTGCTCAGCCTGATGCTTGAACAGATCAGGGGCATTCTGTTTATTTATTAATTTATTTTAATGTTCTTATCCTGATCTTTTTACCCACAACATGCCTGTTCAGTCTAGCTGTCAGAAGTGCAATAACAGGAAGGGACAGAGATCAAACTTACCATCTGTGGAGCATGATAGCTCAAAAGCATGAAGTTGTGATAGATCACCCCCATTCTGGCTTGTGGGAGCGAAACAGGAAGCATGGCCCCTAGGCGAGTCTCTATGCAGGAGCACAGATCTGGACTGCACAGATCTGGATTGCGGGAAGGTACCAGTTGGATATTAGGAAAAACTTTTTTACAGTAAGAGTTGTGCAACAGTCGAATCAGCTGCCTAGGGAAGGGGGTGAGCTCTCCCTCACTGGCAGTCTTTAAGCAGTGTCTGGACAAAAACTTGTCAGGGATGCTCTAGGCGGATCCTGCATTGAGCAGGGGGCTGGACTAGATGGCCTGTATGGTGCCTTCCAACTCTGTGATTCTATGATTCTATATGCAACTCCAACTCTCTCAGAGCTGCAGGTGGCAGCAGTTGCTATTCAGTTTGTTTTGGGGCAATGTCACCAAGCAGAGCCTGCAGACAGCCATGGTTTTTTCCAGCCTCCTGGGACCCCAAGGGTAACATGGCTTGCGAGTGTGTTCCTTCACATAGTTCTTGTTTATACAGTAGATTTCTCTTGTGTTTCTGGGCATGGCAAAGCCCCTGAATGGTTGCTTAGGATGGAGGGATCTGAGGCACTGTAGGGGTTTGGTTTGCTTCCAGCCATCCACAGCATGGGCTTGGATATGCATGGGTGGGGGGCATGGGATCCTGCTGAGAATGCAGTGAGCTTAAACTCCACTCATTGTGACAGCTGCTGGTTCTGCTGAATTAGGCCTTTGGAAAAGTCAGGTGGTGACACTTGACATATCGTTTCCATTCCCATGGAACAGCTGCATTTTAATACTCTTCCTCCTCGTCAGCATACTGTGAGTGCATATGGTCATCCTTCCCTGTTTAACATTATGGCTGTTCTCTGGCTCTCTTGCAGGGAATGTGAAGATGTTTCTGTTTGATCTGTTGTCTGGGGCAATAAATATATCTGCAACACATGACCCATTCGTGGGTTGTACATCTATTGTGAAGAGGCTGTATTTTGTTCCCCTCGCCAGTGTTCAAACTGCAATTGTCCTCTAGGGAACATGCACTTCTTCCACCATGAAGCATATTTATCACTATTAGAACTGCTGTGTTGTTGTAATGTTGTTCCCATATAACTTTAGGGGGTCTCTTTAGCTTTGGAGAATAGGAGGGACTGGAGTAAGGCGGGAACTATAAACTCGCCTGCAGACTGCAGCTGTAGCAGGTAACTTCTTATCACTGACGGACTTAAACTTTCAGCTGCAAGTTTTGGTAAGGCCACTCTAATTATTTATTTGCTGAAGGGAAGAAGAACAGTGCTGCTGTTTTGTTGGGAAGTTTGAAGTTTATGACAGTTTTATCTGCCTCCCTGGGCATGACTCCGCGTTCTTCTCTCTTCCTCATTGTGTCTAATTAACAGCACTAGTTGGGCTGTCTGGCTGAATAGTGAAAGAAACAACTTGTCATTCATGAAATAGTCGAATCACATCAGGAAACCAGCCAAGGTTTTTAGTATGGGGAAGAGGTCTAGGACTGGGAGGGATCCAGAGGTTTCCCCACCCCACAAAAAGAAATATGGAATTAATTGGACAGAGTCTCTGGATAGGTGGCTTTTTGCCACACAACACAACAAGACCGATACTGATAATCAGGTTGAGCCTTCCCCCCCTCGGGATAAGGAGTTACCAGCAGGTAGTGAACGATCCGTTTGACTCTCCTTTTGTTTCTACGCAGCGTTCTTCCTCAGGAGTAGCCAAGTCAACTCAAAATGACTCGACAACACTTTTTGGGGCTGATTACAAGGGTGTCACAGGAGGGGTGTGTGGTGCCCTTTGCAGTTTTTGATCTCTCTTGTTAGGGGAATGGAGTCTAAGATTGCAGATTTAGGGAAGCAGACCAAACTTGTTGGCCTTGACGTAACTAATTCTAGTCAAAAGAGACTAAGAACAAAATCTGTATATGGACTGAGTGCAAAGGAGTCCCTTACAAGGAAATCCAACTGTAAATTTTCTACTATACTCCAACAGCATCAAGCTACACTCATCATTCATCCTTGGAGAGGGCAGCTTATGGATTGGAGATCAAAGCGCTCAGTTGAACGTTTCTTAAGTCAAATTTTAGATATTGCCTATAAGAAGGTTGATCTAAAGTATACACAACTTGTCTCCCAGTCTGAAGATCATATGAAAATCACCCTTACTTTTGCTTCTAAGTACATTCCTCAATTACTTTTTAATAATAGTGCCCGGCTGAAGAATTTTGGGATTAGATCACAGAGAGTATTTCGGTAAATTGCACTCCGGCCTCTCCAAGACTTTTCCCTGATAACCCAGATGAAAGAGACAGACCAGGGAAAAGGAAAGGAGACACTGGAAACGGGGAAAGCTGGAGGCCCTCTCTCCAGGAATGTAGAAGATAGCAAGGCTGCAGAGAAGTCACTCTCATTTAGGCAAGAGGAGATTTTACAGAAGTATATGCATGATGTCTTGACTTCGGCACAAGTAATGGATGAGAGGCCTAGCATTTGTAATCAGGAAATTCAGTCACAAACTCATGATCCTACCAATCTGTCATTTTCAGCATGTGAGGCCCTTTATGATGATAATGAGACTAACTCTGGAGCTCCTATTTCCCATAAATCGATGTGTACAGCCATGATTCACCATTCTCAGGGTGGCTCTTTATTGGCAGAGCAACCTAACACGAGGGAACAACGGACTGGGAAAAATACTCCCCAAAAAGCCGTCTTGCAACAGTCCTTCCCAACTACAGATTGTGCTAAGTGGAGAATTCGTCAGTTTCAGAAATCGATTCCACCTTTTGTTAATGGTTGCATACTCCATGATTCAGGAGCTGAGGAGATAATGACTCTCCCTTCACAACCAAATCATATACCAGACAAAGTTGAGAGAACCAGTGCTAAATCTAAGACAGATTGACAATCTAGCACTCAGAAGCTTCGGATTCTCTCTTGGAATGTGAATGGGTGGAAGGCAGAGTCACGATCGTTCAATTGCTGCGTTATTCCTGACCTATTATATTGTTATGCTCCAGGAAACCTGGTCCACCGGGGCCCTAAATGTGGCTGGTTTTCAGGTCTTCTCTTCCTCAGCAATTAAGGGATGCCCTAGGGTGGCGTGCTTGATTTCCAATAATCTGCCAGTGACATCATGTTCTCTTCTGGTGGCCTCACCGCATAGGATGGTGATTAAATTGAAAATTACTCTGTTTGATCATATCCTACTCCTGGTGAACAACTATATCCAGGAAAACCAAAAAGGGAAAGGAAAAAAACTGAACCCAAAATAAAGAATTCAGTACCTGAAAAGGTTAGTCCAAAACAAAAGAGGGCCAAATTTAAAATTCACTAGAAAACATACAAAAACATACATGTATTTATTAAACACAAATTAAAACCTTATATAAAGGCCCATTCATACCTCATAAAAATTATAGAAATATACACAAGGGCTGATAAGAAAGACCTGACGCGTTTCGGCCTGAGCAGGCCTTCTTCAGAGGTCTAATACAAGATACATTTGGCTATCATATAAACAGAAATGCATACAATCATACATACAGAAAGTTTAGAATCCAAAAAGACCAGAAAACAAAGGCAGTAAAAATAAAAGAAATCAGAAATTAATAAACACATGCAATGCAACTAAGCAATAAATTGTAAATATATCATCAAACAGAAAGTATTAACTTACTTCCAAAGTTTACCCACTGGGCAAGGAAGAAAAATACAAAATTGCAAATGAGGCCTCCAGTACAATCACATGTCCAGTGGTACTCCTCTAGAACAATAAAATTGTATAAATCAAAGCATTCTACAAATATTAAACAGCTAATTACTGAAAATGAAAAAAAGAGAAAATAATCACCTCTGGTCAATTCTATAGTTTTTCTTCTCAAAGATTGTATGGCCAAATGCTTCAAAAAATGTTGCTTCAGTTAAAAGCAGTCTTGGTCAAAAGAATGTTGGACCTATATAGTAGAGTCAGGGTTACATAATCCTTAAAAGGATACTAAACTCCTTACAGCAACTAGTCATGTGATTGCACTTACACATAAAGTGTGACATAGCAAAAGCCATTTAAAGGAACACAAAAGATATCCAACTAAATGTTAAATCATACATAAAGATACTGTTTAAAGATCATATTACACACCAGTCAACTTGTTCATTCAAACCATATGGTGTAACAGTGTTCAGGGCATGGATCCAAAACAATTCCCTTGTTTTCAAATGTTGCAAATTGTTACAAGGTCGAACTGACTCCTGGGGCAAAAAAAGAGAAGTCTCTATCAGAGTGTCCTCTTAAAGCAAAATGATCAGTCAAGGGTGCTCCTTTCCTTTTTCGTCGAATGCAACTCCGATGCTCTGTGATCCTGGTGCTCAGTGGTCTTGACGTACAACCGATGTACTACTTTTGACGACAACCGATGATACAATATATTACACCCTTAGAGTTGCAATTAAAGAGAGATCTGATTGAATATCCTTTCTTATTTGTTGAATCATAACACATGTTAGTACGCAACATTAGACCACAAACCTCACAATTCCCACAAGGGAAGTTGCCAGCTGGTAAACTCCTACCATCCACTCCCCTCGGAACTGCTGCTGATGATTTAAGACTGCTTCTTACCAGCATGTCTTTTAAATTCCTTGACCTTCGGTAAGCAAATATGGGAACAGACTCACACAGAGGAATGTTAGCCAACAGAAGATGCCAGTGTTTCCTAATAATATTGCTAACCTGAACAGACCTGCCATCATAAGTCAATGGTATAATCATCCTTCTATCAGGCTGACCTTGTTTTTTCTTAGGTATTAAAAGTGAGGACCTACTGGTGTTCTTAGCCTTATGAAATGCCTGCTTTACAACACTAGAAGAGTAGCCCCTATCCTTAAACTGGCCCATCAATGTTTTAGATTGTTCAACAAAGTCAGAATATTGGCTACAGTTTCTTCTAAGCCTCAGCAACTGGGAATAAGGCAGGTTCTTCTTCAGGTGTGGTGGATGGAAACCATCACTGAACAGAAAGGAATTTGCTACTGTAGATTTTCTCTATGTGCTAGTCTGTATTGTATTACCCACCCTTTTAACCCTAATATCCAAGAAATTGATCTCCTTACAATCATACTTCATTTCAAACTTAATGGTATCATGTAGGCCATTAATATATTCCTTAAACTCCAGCAGAAGTGACACAGAACCCTTCCAAAGTAAAAAAATATCATCCAAAAATCGTTTAAACAAAATAATATTCTCACCATAGATATTATTTGTATTGAGGATGAATTTACTCTCAAATCTATTCATAAAAAGGTTTGCCAACTCAGGTGCAAATTTGCACCCCATTGCAGTCCCTGATATCTGCCAGAAAAATCTATTCTGAAACTGAAAAATAATTCCTTTTCAAACAAATCTCAGCCAAGTGGCATAAAAAGAAAGTGGGAGGATGAGGATCTCCTTCCCTCGAATCCAATGTACTCTGAAGAACCTCCAAAGCCTCATCCTGTGGTATATTGGTATACAATGATACCACATCCAGCTGTGACACAGCCTAGTGGGGATGATATACAGTGGATTAGATGTGCTGAAATTCAAGATCGCCTGGATTTTGGTAGCCTCCCCAAGCCACCTTCCTTGATAGATCCCATCCAGCTACAATCCACACTTTACCTTGATCTACTTAATTTTTTTGTGGACAGCTGTTCTCTAGTTAAGAGAATTACCGAGGACCATTGGAGGACACTGAAAAGTCATTCAATCCATTGGTTTGATGCCGAATGCCAATTGGCCAAGAAGGCTATTCGAGTTAAGTTGCGACGCTTTAGGCTTACTAGAAGACCAGAGGATCTGATTGAATTCTTTTCTCTCAAAAAAGCTTTCAAGGATCTAATTCGGAAGAAAAGGGAAGCCAAGGCCACCCAGGACTGGGAATCCCTTGCTACCATACTGGAGACCAGAGATGTGAAGGCTTTTTGGAGACTTGTTAGACCAGGGCGCCAATTCGATACTGTGGCAACAATTTCATCGGCAAGATGGACGGAGCATTTTGCAGCTTTATACCAATCTTCAGAGCACCCTGTTGATGAAAAGGAAATCAGTCAAACTTCTGGCCCTATAAATGAAGCCAGAATCTGTTCCCCTTTTTTCAGGGTCTTATCCTCTCATGCTCCTCTGCTGCAGTGTTTTGTTGAGTTCATTTTTGCTGGAGTTTTACCCTCACAAGGAGAACTTTTGTCTGTCCAAAATTCACACCCACAAATTTCACCCTCCAAAGCAGTCACATTCTCCAGAGTAGATGATGTAAAAGGCTCTGGGAGGTAAATGGTGTAACAGATTCTGCCTGAAACCCTGGAGTGTCCCTGTCATTCTGATTAACAATATTGACTTAGATGGACCAAGGGTCTGATTCATGTAAATAACACTTTATCTTCATGTGAATGACACTTTATACTTTTCCTGAGACTGGTTCAGCAAATGAGAAGAAGTTTCATGCTCGGAACTAAACTCCTAGGCAAACTCGTAGGACTGCGACACATGTGAAGAGGGAGCTAAAGCCATCCCCCTACATCATTTCCCCACCTTCAACCAGCACCAGAGAGCTGCTGTCTGCCCCACAGCAGAAACAGATAGGCAACCACTGTAGTGTAGATAAGTGTCTCCAATGGGGCTAATAGCAACTAGGCAGGTTAGCTGAGTGAACAGGGAGAATCTTTGGCTAAGGAGATTCTCGAGGCAGATTCTTCAGCACCCCTTCCTAGCCTGGCCTTTGCATGGTTCCATCAAATTCCTCTGCAGTTGAGCTTTCCCACATCTCTGCACCTGATCAAGTTCCTAATTTTTTAGTAGTTCAGGACTGAGACAAAATCTATGTCTACTTTCCTGGAATATAGTTGGATGGGCTGGAAGACAATCTGATCCTTCTGTGCACTCTTTCTTGAATAGTTTCGACATTATTTTGGTCCAACAAACCTGGGCTCTTAAAAATATTTCATTATTTAAAAGTATATTCTTCTTATTCAGTAATTGCCCCCCCCCCATTCTGTGTAGGCTTAGTGGGAGCCCGATTAGTTTATTTGTTGAAAATACCTAATTGAAAGTTAGTCTACTGATTACAGACGATACAGTGGAGTCTACTTTTAATATATATATATATAATATTATATTATATCCCCAGCCCTCTAATTTAGAAACAGGCAGAAATTGACTGAGGTGTGTCTATGAATAGTCGATCAGTCCAGCTGTTCCCTGGTTTGTCTGTGAAGATATGAACAACTCATACAGGCAACTCCACAGAACGTTTAACACAATTTCCTTTTTGGAGATGGTATCCCTCAATAACCAATGTAATACTTGGCCAATGGAAAACTAATGAGACATCACTAGTAATCGTAAAACTTTGCTGTTCAGTTTGGTTTTACGATTACTAGTGATAGCAAGGGAGATTTTACTTATGTCTCAGATAATCGTTGCAGTATTACTGACTATATTTTAATATTCTCTAATATTACAGACCTGATTTCTATATTTTCTCTTGGTTACCTTTATGATAGCAATCTACAATTCCTCCCCCCTTATCAGCAGGTTTTATAGTAATTTCTGAATCTTGTGTTAGATTAGGTAAGGCAGTCATCTCCTCTTTGGTTAAATTATATTTTCTCCAGTTTTTACTTCTGTTCTCCAAAGCTGCAATGTCCCGAAGGACCACCTTCTCAAAAGTAGTAATAGTAGGTTCAGACACATTGGGCACAAAGGAAGATTTCGGTCAAAACTTTTTCGATACACTCAAATCAGTGCCATACATTTTAATTTCAACAGCCTAATAAACCGAAATATATCTACCCGTGTCTGAAAATCATTATAAGAGGGAATCGGGACAAAGCCCAAGCCTTTGTTCAAAACTGCCAAGTCTATTGGTGATAAGGAGCAGGAGGATAGATTTATCATTAGGTCTTCCTGCTCATCCCAACATTCCATGTCTATAAAATATATCACACCAAACAAGACCACGGTGTATAATTAGCCAACAGAACAATCAATCATCATGTATAATTAAACAATTTTTGTTTTGTATATGCTATGTGTGAATTTCAGTTAGCATGATTGCAACAATAATCCTACAGAATAAGGTATACAACTTAGAAGAAGAAGAAGAGTTTGGATTTATACCCCGCCCTTCACTGCCCAAAGGCGTCTCAGAGCAGCTTACAAACTCCTTTCCCTTCCCCTCCCCACAACAGACACCCTGTGAGGTAGGTGGGGCTGAGAGAACTTCTGACAGAAATTGTCCTTGAGAGAACAGTTGTGCCAGAGCTTGTGACTGACCCAAGGTCACATCAGCAGGTGCAAGTGGGGGATCAAACCCGGTTCTCCCAGATGAGAGTCCGCGCACTTAACCACTACACCAAACTGGCTCCCAATTACTCCTAATTACAGAAACAATCAAGACAAACGACGGAGTTCTAGTACAATATCCGTTTGCGTGTCCTTCATCAGGTTTGTCCTTCTGTTATTGTTTCTTGACAAGCATGAAGTGCTGCAAGCTGCAAAGGAGTACCATACTTAATAAACCACCAAAAACAAAGAATTCTCTAATGATACAGAGAAGCATTTTACACTTTATAAACTCACCCATGTTTCAAAATGCTAATTCTTATACAATTTTTGATGTAGGCTACCATGCTTAGTTTCTAGAAGAAAGCAGACAAGCATTGGCCTGTAATTTCCCGGATCTCCCCTGGAGCCCTTTTTAAAGATGGGAGTGACATTAGCTACCTTCCAGTCCTCAGGAATGGAGGCAGATTTTAAAGAAAGATTACATATTAATGTAAGGAGATCCACAAGTTCACATTTGAGTTCTTTCAGAACTCTCAGATGAATGCCATCTGGGCCTGGTGATTTATTAGTTTTTAAATTGTACATCAGTCTTCCTCTCTTGTCACCTCAATCTGATTCAGGTCTTTCAAACCCCCTCCCGAAATCAGTGGTTCTGGAGTGGGCAAGCATTTCTCATCTTCTGCAGTGAAGACAGAGGCAAAAAATGCATTCAGCTTCTCAGCCATTTCCCTGTCATCCTGCAGTAGTCCTTAGTCATCCAAGGGCCCCACGGCCCCCCTGGCTGGTTTCCTACTTCTAATGTATTTGAAGAAAGTTTTATTGTTGGCCTTTTATGTTTTTTGTGATATGCTCCTCATATTCCCTTTTAGCTTGCCTGATCACAGACTTGCATTTTATTTGCCACAGCCTGTGTTCCTTTTTATCAACCTCACTGAAACTAGTTTTCCACTGCTTAAAGGAATCCTTCTTACCTTTTACAGCTTCCATTACTTTATTTGTTAACCATGCAGGCTTTTTTCTATATCTATTTGTGCCTTTCCTAACCTGAGGTATACATTTTTTCTGAGCTTCTAGGATTGTATTTTTAAATAGTCTCCAAGCTTCCCCAATGGTTTTGACCTTTTCCACTTTTCCTTTCAATTTCTTCCTCACATGTCCCCTCATACCAGAGAAGTTACCCCTTTTAAAGTTAAAAGTGGTTGCATCAGTCTTTTTGGGCAACTCCCTATTTATGCAAATGTTAAACTCAATAACATTATGGTCACTGTTCCCAAGCGGTGCAATCACTTTTACATCTCTCACCAGGCAGAGGACCCACTAAGAGTGTGGCGGAACAGGCCTGCTCTGACTTACAGACTCTGTTCTGCCAGCCCCCTCCTTGGCCTATGACAATTCCTGGAGGGCACTATTCCACTTCTTCCCACTAAGGTACCGCTGCCACCACTGTCCTTTTGGGGTCTTCCTGCCAGGAGGGACAGACTCCTAACACTCTTTCTCAAACTGAGGCTCTGCCTCTGGTCTCCTGCTACCCAGCTCCTGCTTAACACAGGGACCAAATTCCTTCTTTGGGGATCCCCTGGAGGATTGGGAACATGTGCCTTGACTGCTTGCCTTCCCCCTTCTTGGGACTCCCCTCTTACAGTAGTGTGGTTTAAGGTGGTTGGGGGACCATGTGGTCCAGAGAACACTATCAGCTTTAAAAAGCAAAATGTTTATTCAAAAGAGAAAAAGGTTACAAGCATACTCATAGCACAGCACCAGATCAACAACCAGAAGGACAAAGAAAAGCCAGTCATAATTGCATCTTTCCTTCCCTGGTTCTAAAAACTTACTCTACTAGATGTTGAAATAGAGTAGGCAATTTCAAGCTTAGAAAGTTACAAAAGGTTCTAAAGATGTTTCATTTCCTAGGCTCTCTGCAGCCATCAGGTCAGGCCACATGGCCGATGGCTCTTGGCCTGTAGATCAGAGATCAGCCGTCTGTCCTCTCTCACCAAGAGTGAAAGAGACCCTCCGTACTGGGAGCAAGCACTTGTCTTAAACCTCTGACTCCACCCATTCTACATCACACTCTCCATCCCCTTTGACCTGGTCTGCCCAGGTCACTCAAGTGGACCCTGGGCCACACAGGTCCATCCTGGGGGTCCTCCTTGCAGGCATTCTGGGAAATCTTCAGGAGTCACCTGGAGATTCCTAACACCAAATCCCTCAGTTACTTTGCAAGTCAAGCCATTTACGTAACTATAGCAGGTAATTGCCCTAGCTTCCTGCTCTTCCAAAGAGAAGGAAAAAAAAACAGGAACACTTTAAAAACTCAGAATGAGGAGGGGGTTTCTCCACAAAGAGTTTAAAAGATTCTGAAGAGGAGAGACTGGGGTTAAGATATGCTCGACTTCAAATACCCTCCCCACATTTGTCCACAGGGTGAAAGAAAGCTGTTTGACTTGCTTCCTTTTAGTGGTTTGTGCTTCTTCTCCAAAGCAACCTGGCTTGGAAGGTTAGGAGAGGAAGTGCAAACCTTAACTAAGCAGTTGGCACTAAACGGGACAGAGCATTGGAAGCAGGCAGTGGGATCCATTGGTTATTGTACCAGCAGCCCTGTCATCTGTTTTCCCAGAGAATCTTGGATACTGGAATGTGCTGAGAATTCTATCAGTGTTCACCTGTGAAGTCCTGCTTCCCTTTTACATCCCAGGGTTTCTACAATATCAATTTAAGTCTGCTTTATAAACAAATTCTCTTTAGTCTAGTATGGACCCCGTTCACAAACGGAATTTGCCACGGGAGAGCCACAATTGAATGGCAGAGTTTCCAGGCATCATCACGCTGCAACATCTGGGAGGCATAGCACTCCCATGGCCAACCTGTGGCTTCCCACTGAAGATGTGGAGTAAAAAAAACTACCTCCTTGAAGGCACTGGCAAACGGTTTGCCACGGGCTGCCTCCGGACTTCCTCGGTATGATTGTGTCGGCACATGGCTTTTCACTCCAGCCCCTCGTTGATGTGCAGGTGTGGAGGAACAGAACTGTGCCATGCCACTGACGCATAGGATCACATTCTGGCGGCTCTAATTGCGGCGCTGCAAATAGCCCCACCTTCCCCCGCGTTATCCGGCCCGTATGACTGGGGCCATAGTTCTGTTTTCTTTCCTCTAAGAGGTATCCAGAGAACATAACATAAGAACATAAGAGAAGCCAATGTTGAATCAGGCCAATGGCCCACCCAGTCCCACACTCTGTCACAGCGGCCACAAATACCAGGTGCCAGGGATTATTGGTATATTTAAAGGCCAAGTGACTGCTTGAGGAAGCTCCATGAAGTGCAACCCGTCATTGGCCCTGGAGGGGCAGTGCCTGGCAACCAGAAGGAAGGTTGGAGGTTCAGCATCACGGGAGATTTTTTTTTTAATGCAATCTTATGTACCTAGTGGGATTTCTTGCTGGAAATGACAAACAGTAGCTCCAGGAATTGCCAGAAACTCTACAGTAAAACCATAGAGGTTTCCAGTGATCCCTACAGCTACATTTTGTCACTTCTTGTAAGAACTTCCAGTAAGTATCCAAGGCTACATCAAAAAAAAGAATTCCCCCTTCACTGCATGGAGCGGTGGTGGGCAACATGACCTGGCGGTGGAGAATCCTCTGCCTCCACTGGGGACTTGGCAACCCTAACCTGGCATGCATGACCGAGACCTGGGTGTGGGATGGGGAGACTGTAGCTGTCTCCCAGCTTGCCCCACCTGGGTTCTCGGTCCTGCACCAATCGTGGACTAAGGGGCGGGGGGAGGAGTGGCGATGTTCATTCAGGAGGCTTACTCCTTCAGGACGCTCCCCACACTGGAGATTACGGGCATGCAGTGTGTTGGCCTGGTGCTTAGGACTGAGGAGAGTTTGGCAATCTGGCTGACCACTTAACGCACCGGCCAGTAGCCTGTCGTCCCTGCTGGAGGCCGTATCAGGCTGGGCATTGGAGCATCCTAGACTTTTGGTCTTGGGGGACTTCAATGTCCATGCTGATGATGCGGCGTCCAGTCAGGCTGCGAACCTGGTGTCGTCCATGGCAGCATTGGGACTCACCCAATTTGTATTAACCTCCATGCACCAGGCTGGACACACACTTGATCTGATCTTTGTGGCAGGGGTGACAGTGGACCAGATCACTGCAATGCCAGTGCCATGGTCGGACCACTATGCCCTGAAGGCCCATCTGAATGTTCCACCCCGTCCCTGTTTAGGCAGTGAGCAGATTTTGGCTCACCCACGGAGCCAAATGGACCCAGCACGGCTTCAGATGGTTCTGCAGGATCCGCTGCCACCTGCTGGCTGGTTGGATGAGCTTGTGGAGGACTGGCATAGCCGACTCTCCACAGCCATTGATGAGGTCACACCCCGGCACCCTCTGCGCACTCACTCTAGGCTGGCCCCCTGGTACACCCAGGGGTTGCGGCGTATGAAGCAAGAGCTTAGACTGCTAAAGAGACAGTGGCACCGTGCCCGCAATGAAGCATCAAGAGCATCCTATAGGACATTTATGAGATCCTATGAGATGGCAGTCAAGGCTGCGAAGAGAGAGTTCTACGCAGCTACGATTGCATCTGTGAGCTCACGCCCAGCCCAATTGTTTCTGGTCTCTGACAGTGCTGCCACAGGGCAGACAAAATAGTAGGGAATGGGATATCAGCTGTGAGGCTTTTGCAAGCTATTTCACGGACAAAGTCTTGGCGCTCTGCCATGATCTCCCCACCACAGTTGAAACAGTGAGCGAACTTGAGGCCCCTTGCGTGACTTTGTGTCTGGGTTTAGAGTGTTTCGACCTGCTCAGTCTGGAGGAAGTTGACAGATTGCTTGAACCTATGCGTCCAACCACGTGCAGCCTTGATCCATGCCCTGGCTCATTAAAGCGGGCCACAAGGGGTTTTGAGGTGCCATCAGGGAAATTGTTAACAGGTCCCTCTGAGGGGCAGTTCCCAGTGGCACTTAAGGAGGCGATGGTCCGTCCTCTCCTGAAAAAACCATCTCTGGATCCAGCTGAATTGACAACTATCGGCCGGTGTCCAATTTGCCCTATTTGGGTAAATTGATTGAGAGGGCGATGGCGACACAGCTACAGGGCTTTCTGGATGATGCTTCTGTCCTTGATCCATTCCAGTCCAGCTTCTGCTTGGGTCATGGGATGGAGACAGTACTGGTTGCCCTTACTGACAATCTCTGGAGGCATCTGGATTGAGGAGGTGTGGCAGCACTGTTGTTGTTAGATTTGTCAGCCACGTTTGATACGGTCAGCCACCAGTTGCTGACCCACTGCCTCACTGACGCGGGGATACAGAGGCTCACCTTGCAATGGCTTGTCTCTTCCCTCCAAGGTCGGGGATAGAGGGTGGCACTAGGGGAACAGCAGTCCCAGAGCTACCCGCTTGAATGCGGTGTGCCTCAGGGGGCAGTGCTTTCTCCAATGTTATTTAACATCTACATGCGCCCCCTCGCCCAGATTGCCCAGAGGCATGGGCTGAGGTGTCATCAATATGCGGATGATACCCAGCTCTAACTGATGCTGGGTGGCCAGTCGGACTCTGACCCAGAAGATCTGAACCAGGCTTTACAGACCGTGGCTGGACAGCTCAGGCTGAGCCAGTTGAAACTGAACCCAGCAAAGACGGAGGTCCTGTGCTTGAGTCGGGCCAGTTTGGGGTTGGGTATCCCTCTCCCAACCTTCAAGGGGCCCCTTTGGTGCCAGTGTTGGAGGTTAGGAGTTTGGGAGTGCTCCTGGATTCCTCCTTAACTATGGATGCCCAGGTGGGAGCCACGGCCAAGTCAGCCTTTTACCATCTTAGGCTGGCTTGGTAGTTGGTTCCCTTCCTCGATCATGATAACCTGGATACAGTGATCCATGTGACGGTCACCTCAAGGCTAGACTACTGTAATGCTCTCTACATGGGGTTGCCTTTTTTTTCTGATTTATATACTGCTCATAACCCCGAAGGGTCTCTGAGCGGTTTACACAATTTTAATTCCATCTATCTAGGGCCACAATTTTATAGGGGGGGGTGACATCCTACCAGCACCCAGGCAGCAGGGCTTTTTTTTGTCTCCATTCCGCTGGGCTTCAGGCATCAGCATTCCATCTTTGATGTTCTGGGGCAGGTCTTTCTCTGGCTCAGCAGCTTCTTCCTGACAGGTCTCATCTCTGGTGCACGGCCTCGCGTTTCTTGCAGATCTGGAAGCTGCAGCTGGTGCAGAATGCGGTGGCCAGGATGTTGATGGGTCTCCCCAAGTGGGAGCACATCTGGCCTGGGTTGAAAGCACTGCACTGGCTGCCAATAGCATACTGGATCCGTTTCAAAGTGCTGGTGCTTACCATTAAAGCTCTATATGGCCAGGGTCTGATATATCTGAGGGACCACCTTTCCCCACATAGACCCCTAAGAGCACTTCATTCTGGGATGCAACATTGCCTGGGGATTCCAGGTCCCAGGGAGGCAAGGCTGGCCACAACAAGGGCCAGGTCCTTCTCAGTGGTGGCTCCGTATTGGTGGAATGAGCTCCTAGAGGAGATCAGGTCTCTGTGGGACCTTTTACAGTTCCACAGGGCCTGCAAGATGGAGCTCTTCCACCAGGCTTTTATGTAGGAGCCACCACTATCACTATCATTATTACTACCACCACTACCAACGGTGTCGGTAACAACTGGAGTAAGGAGATGGCCCTATGGAAGATCTGGCCACAATACAGCACTGGGTGGGTACCGCTGGACACTACCTACCTACATGAAAAATCAGCTACCTCAAATGAATGACCATCTTGTGTAAATTCAAGCACTTTATCTGTAATATTTGTTGGGTTTTACTGTTTTTATTTTGCTTTATGTATGGGCATATTTTTGCCCTCTTGTAAGCCGCTCTGAGCCCATTCACAGGGAGGGAGGGGTATAAATACAAAAATAAATAAATAAATAATGTTACTGATGCAACCAAATGCAAAACTGTTAACCAATTCCAAGTTGTTGTTTCAGCCCAAGCTTTTCCTGTGTCCTTTAGATGAACATCCTTGGCTACTCCCTAAAAGAAGTGTGCATATTGCTGAATACCAGTGCTGAAAAACTCCTGTAAAACCACTTGAGAAAATGGCATGGGGGACAGGGCTAAAGCCCCATCTCCATGTACACATGGGCCCCAATCTGAACCAGGCATCCCACAAAGGGGAACTGCGAGGGACCTGCATCTCATGTCTGACTCTTACACAGGGTGATGACTTGTATACTCCTGTGATGGACTGCACTTTTAAGAAGCTTAGACATGCTGTATAAACAGATAAAGGACTGTGAAGGGTTAATTCATCACCAAGCCAGAGAGACTTGAGACTTGAGGCTGCTCAAGGAATCTGATTGGTTAGCATCAGCTGAGTCTTGAGAGAGAGCTGCATGCTGGGACAGAGTCAGTAAGATTTCTGCCTTGACTGAGCTGAGTACTGACAGTCTGATTGTAGCTGTAGCTGAGAAGGGTTGAATACTGAAAATTTCAGAATTCAGCCCTGACTGAGAGCAGTTTAACACAGACAGAACTGGGGAAAGTTGGCAAAGTCAAGTGGGTAGTTAGATGGAGACTCCCATTCAGGCCAAGGAAAGGGGATAGATCTGGAGAGAGAAAGGATTTCCCTGCCCATTCTAAACAGGATGATAGTTCTAAAGAGTACAAAGACCCCTGGTCTGGTGTGGTTAGAAACTGCCTTTGGAGACATGGTTAAAAACTCAAGATGAGTACTGGTGTTTCAAGAGAAGGGGTTTGGGTACTGGAAAGAGTGTACCAGCCTTCTGGAAACCCAAAGAGTCAGAGAATATTCAAAGAAAGTATGCTGGAGTGTTCAGAAAATACTGGCACAAAAGCCTCTCAACATAAAGATTTTAAGTAACTCTGAATAGCTTAAGAAACTCTTATTAGCTTGAAACACAAGAACTAAAGTCTGTACTGGTTTTACCTCAGAAATGTTAACCTCTGATTTCACCTGACCTTTCCCCTCTGTTAAATAAAATATTTTGTTAATTTGTAAAAACATCGTGACTGCCATCAAAATTAAAGGGGGCTCCCAATCCTTCCCTTAGGTTCCTGGGCTGAGCACATTGCCAAAATATTATACTGGGACAGTCAGAGTTCTTCAGCAAAGAAGAAAACACATTACTAGGGCAGCTCAGTCAGGAAAGTGAAAGAGAAATGGAAGATCTGAGCAAAGGTTCTTCCACTGAGGTACAGCTTGACTCCCATACCACAATGGGTTATAATGCCACAGAGTCCACCTCCCAAAGCAACCATCCTCTCCAGGGGAACTAATCTCTGTAGCCTGGAGATCAGTTGTAATTACAGGAGATCTCCAGGCCCTACTGGGAGGTTATGTCTACCAAGTCATCCCTATCCACCTGCCCATTAACTAAAAATGAATACATCACTAGGTCCAGAAGGCCAAGGTTTGGCGAATACACAAAAGCAAAATGCTAAACTCCTATGAAGAATATGCAGCTTCATTAATTTCTTTACTGGAGGTCCATTGACTTTCCCCCAGAAGAATTCTTTGGAGGATGATGGAGAACTTCAGGTTCTAATCTAGTATAAGGATCCAGGATGCACCTTGGTGGTTCTGGGTGCCATTTGGAAAGAACCAAGCTGATAACTTATTCTTTCATTCTCCTTCTCACCCTCTGTTAGCCTTTATGCCGCGGCTAAACCAATTTAGCAACGAGAGAGCTGATCTTTAGTTACGCTTTGCAAGAGAATGTCTCGGTAGACATAAAACCAGACGCTTTTGTAGCAATCAAATACAAAAGTTTATTTAGCATAATTTTAAGAACAATTGTCTTTATTGGCAGTCAAGGAAATCACACCGTGCCCCGTCCCCTAAATCTTTATTTCAATCTAATGCATTTGCTAGGATCGCGGCAGCTTTCTGCCTCTCCCCATCCTTCCCCCAGCAAACAGATTATTCATCTCACCACTCCTTGATGCAGCTGAGAGAGGATGACTGGCTAACGAGGCTTCTGGCCTTCTTGGATAAAAGGTGGAAGGTGCGCTTCTCCCCTCGTTCCTTCTCTGATGATGGAAGCCACCCCACCCAGTCTTTCTGCTCTCATCCTTTATACTGTTCCTTCTATATCAGTCCACCCTCCTCCTAGCCAATCAAAAGTATTGACCTTTACAATTTCTTAATTAAACATGAGCGTTACATAACCTAAAGTTGGGGTTTTTTGGGGCTTTCCATACATGGAGTTGTTTTTCCCAACTTTGGGGAATTTGAGAAAGGGGATCTCCATCTATGGAAAGTTTCTGGCCTGATCCATGGGTTGGCCTGGGCCTTTCCAAGGTTAAGGTGACCGGCCAAGTAAAAACTTAGAAATTCGCCCACGCTCAAACTATTCCTTATCCTGGTAAACATGTCATCTGGTTGATCGATGTTAGTGATGTTGAGCAACTCTGCTAATGTTTATCCCAAACATCTGTTGCTCTGGGGGTCTTTTTCCCACTATCTCCTTTTCATTCTTATATCTCTCTATCCTATATGTGATTCCCTGATTCCCTATTATTCCCTTTATAATGCATGTATAAATGTACTTATGCTTGTGCAGGTACTGTGTGCCGGTACTGTGGCTATAAGTCCTCTTATATGAAATCAATATATATCTCTCCCTCCTCCCTTGCGAGAGACTGTTCTCTAAGTGTTCCCCAGTTCTTGGCACCCTGTGTCTCTTAATCAAAACCAGCTGAAAAACAACTGAGACAAACAACTGGCTCATCTCCCCTTTAGTCATTTCCCAATCCAGGCCTGCTGAAAAAACAAGAGCCTCTGACTCTCAGTCTGTTCTGCTTGGTTTATGAACCAGCATTCCAATGAGCCAGAGTCTGTGAAGGCCAAAGCTACAAAGCTTTAAAATCATATCAGAAAGTTTATGCAGGTAAGCTTATAGATCTCTTCAAGGTTCTCTGGATCCTGACACCTCTCCTCTCTACTTTCTCTTCTTAGATCCGCAAGAGGAGCAAAGCTTGCCGTGGGGGCTTGTGGGAAAATGATGAGCTGGTGTCCATCAACGGAAAGCCATGCGCCAGCCTCTCCCACTCAAGTGCCATGCAAATCATTGACTCTTCCAACGGCATCCTCAGCATTGTGGTTAAAAGGTAATGGGGAGGACTGTGGGATTGACTTCTGGGAGAGCGGAGGAAAAAAACAACTCAGTGCAGCTTTCATACAGCTTGCGTACTTTTTATTTCAGAACTACCCAGTCTGCACAAACCTTTTTGTGTAAAAATAGGAGATGTCCTACCTACATTGTCTTGTAGCTTCTGTCTTGTCCTTAAGCTTTACTCCAAAAATCCCAGAAATACCATCCTAAAGAGATTCTCTACTTACGGGAGCTCCTTCCTGAAACTGAGTAGTTCATTTTATTGCACCTACCAGTGGGAGATGGGGGTTGCCAGATCCTGACTTGTCTTGCTGACAACCTCATATTCCAGAAACTGGAAAGGGAAACAAGGGGATCTGCTATCTTGGACTTGATTCTCACCAGCAGGGAAGAACTGGTAGATGAGGTAAAAGTAGTGAGCATCCTGGGTAGTAGTGACCATGTAATTTAGGAATTTACAGTCTTGGGGAAGGTGTATGTAGTCAGACATATAGGTTGGATTTCAGGAAAGCAAATTTTTACAAACTTAAAGTTATTTTGGGTAGAATCCCATAGTCAGAAATACTTAAGGAGGGGTGGTATTTTCTTAAAAACGAAATACTGAAGGCACAATCACAAAGAATTCCTATGTGAAGGAAAAATGGGAAGAGCCTAAAGAAGCCAAGGTGGCCCCATAAACAGCTTTCTAAAGACCTGAGAAATAAAAAAGACTCCTTTAGGAAGTGGAAGAAGGGCCGTATACCCAAAGATGAATATAAACAATAACCACTGCTTTTGGAGATATAGTTAGAAAAGCTAAAGCTCAGTATGAGTTTAGGCTAGCGAGAGATGCTACAAACAACAAAAAGGGTTCTTTTCTTATTTTCAAAGTAAGAAAAAGAGCAAGGACATGGTAGACCCATTGTGGGGACAAGAAAGTGAAAATGAACAGGCAGAACTGCTTCATTTCTACTTTTCCTCAGTCTTCTCTTGTATGGGAAATAGTACTCAATACGGCAAAAACAGAACACATGATGAGGGAAGGGAGTTGCAGCTTAGGATAAGCATAGGGGTAGTAACTGCACAGCACTTTACAAAATTTCTCAAGGGAGTCTAACACTCCCTTAAGTATTCAGTAGGCCACCACCAGGTCTCTTTATCAGTCTCTCCTAGTCCTGGAATAAAAGACCAAACTTCCAGACCAAAACTGAGACTCAAACACAAGGTCAGTTCTGTAGAGAGAGCCACAGACTGAGCTCATATGCAAAAGGGATTTGTGGTACTAGTGGTCCCAAGTCCAGGCAATTGGAATTAGCCTTTTGCGATTCATAGAGCACAAACCATGACAGGCTAAAATAGTATAACTTGATTAAGGTGCAAACAGATTTTAAAACAAGACAATCAAACAGTGAGGACACAAAATAAAAGAACCAAAGCTCAACCAGCTTTGCTAAGAACTTTCAAGGCAGTTGCAAAGTTACCTTTCAGGTTACAAGGTATAGTAATCCAACCACAGCACAGTCAAACAAGCAAGCCAATCCAGGCAGACAGCAAGAGATGCTAAAGTCCTGGGATGCTCAAAACTAATGACCCACAAAGTCTGCTTAGTTCCAGCCAGCCACCCTTCTCTCAGCATGAAAACCTTATTTAATAGAAAATGGTAGCTGTTGGTCAGTTCAGGCCTTCAACCAACCAAAAGCTAGGAGAGTGATGTCAACCTCCTTGGATACTATGGCTTCATGACATCCCATAATAGTTAATCTTGTAGGGAAATGAAACTTATCCTATTAAGGGGCTGCTTGACTCCAACACACAGATGGCAATAATTCCATCACTTAGGAATGTGCTTGATTGGGGCTGGTTTCTTCCCAGGCACTAACAAGCCCAGTACCAGCTGAAACCACTTCTTATCAAGGTCACAGTGCTTCTGCATTATCTGTGTCTCTAGGGAAAGGATTCTACCAGGCCTTACAGCCTGAACCAAACTTTTATTCTTAAAGCCACAAGCATTTGGAAATGGCTTTTCCATGACAGTAACATAGAATAACAGAGTTGTAAGGGGCCATACAGACCATCTAGTCCAACCCCATTTAATGCAAGAAAAGCCTAGAGTATCCCTGACAAGTGTTTGTCCAGATGCTGCTTAAAGACAGCCAGGTGGAGTTCACAAAACCCTAGTTTATTTAAATGAAACAAAGTCCTCGGGGCCAGATGAACTGCATCCAAGGTACTAAACGAACTCACTGATGTAATTTCTGAGACTCTGTCCATTATTTTTGAGAATTCTTGGAGAACAGGTGATGTGCTAAAAGACTGGAGGTGGGCAAGTGTTTTCCCCATCTTCAAGAAGTGTAAAAGGGAGGATCCAGGTAACTACTGACCCGTCAGCTTGATGTCAATACCTAGGAAAGTTTTAGAAGAATTTATCAGTCAGTCAGATCTTGAACAGTTAGAAAGCACGTGGGTTTCTCAAGAACAAGTCATATCAGACTAACCTTATCTCTTTTTTTGAGAAAGTGACTACCTTGCTGGATCAGGGGAATGCTGTAGTTTATCTTGATTTCAGTAAGGCCTTTGATAAGGTTCCCCATAATATTCTTGTTGACAAATTGGTAAAATGTGGTTTCGATCCTATGACTGTTAGATGGACCTGTAACTGGTTGACAGATGGCACCCAAAGAGTGCTTGCGAATGGTTCCTCATCCTCTTGGAGAGGAGTGACAAGTGGAGTACCTCAAGGATCTGTTCTGGGACCTGTTTTGTTCAACATCTTTATAAATAATTTGGATGGAGGAATAGAGGGAATGCTTATTAAATTTGCAGATGATACTAAATTGGGAGGAGTAGCAGATACGGTAGAAGACAGAGTCAGGATACAGGATGATCTTGACAGGCTGGAAAACTGGACTAAAACAAATAAAATTAATTTCGGTGGTGATAAATGTAAAGTTCTGCATTTACACAGGAAAAACCAAATTCATAATTATGGGAGGCGGGGGACTTTTCTTGGCATGCAAAAAGGATCTAGAGGTCTTAGTAGACCATACACTGAACATGAGTCAGCAATGTGAAGTGATAGGTAAAAAGGCAAATGAAATTTTGTGCTGTATCAGCAGAAGTATACTGTTCAGTTCATGTTAAGTGATGGTATCACTTTACTCTGCTCTGGTTAGACCTCACCTAGAGTATTGTGTTCAGTTTTGGGCACCACAATTTAAGTTTAGCCTGGGTAGGAGATGACTAAGAGGTGATATGATAACCATCTTCAAGTACTTGAAGGGCTGTCATATAGAGGATGGTACAGAGTTGTCCCAGAAGGTTGGACCACAACATAGGCATAGAAATTTTTCTTGTTATTTTTAGCATCCCTCGCAAGCCTCAGTTCCATCTGCGCTTTAGCTTTTCTAACACCATCCCTACAGATTCGAGCCTGCTTCTTGTACTCACCCTCTGTAATCTGACCCTCCTTCCATTTCCTGTACATTTCCCTTTTTAGCCTCAGCTCTTCAGAGAGTTCCTTGTTCAGCTACCTCAGCTTCATTACCTGTCCCCCACCTTTCTTTCTCACCGAGACAGTTTGTGATTGTGCCTTAAGCACTTCCTTTTTCAGCAACTCCCATCCTTCCTGTGCAGATTTCTTCCTCAGTATTTCCAGCCATGGGATCCTACCTAATATTTCTCTGAGTTTTTTGAAATCAGCTTTTGTGAAATCCAGGATACGAGTCCTACTTTGTCCTTGTTTCACATCCTTCTCTTTGTCAAATTCTAGGCTGACATGGTCACTATTACCCAAGGATCCCACAATGTTCACTCATCAACCAGTTCTTCCCTGTTAGTCAGAATTAAATCCAAGATAGCAGATCCTCTGGTTCCCGCCTCCACCTTCTGAGAGATGAAGTTGTCCGCAAGACTATTCAAGAATCTGCGGGATGCCCCATGTCTAGCAAATTTCCAGCAAATATCTGGATAGTTGAAATCTCCCATAACCACTACATCCTGTCTCTGTGAAACTTTAGCAAGCTGTTGTACAAATGCATCATCCAGTTCCTCTGGTTGGTTTGGAGGTCTGTAGTACACCCCCAGAACAATATCCCCTTCTTTTTTTCCCTTGCTCTATCCTTACCCACACACTTTCAACAGGGCAACTCTCAAAATCCTGAATTTCAGTGCAAGCGTATTCATTTTTGACATATAGTGCCACCCCACCTCCTTTTTTTTTTATTCTGTTCTGTTTGAACAAGGTATATCCTTCAATCGCTGTGCTCCATATATGAGACTCATCCCACCAAGTCTCAGTGATACCTATCAGGGTGCGGTCACAGATCAGGGTTCACCACTGTTCCCTCACACATGTAAATTTCACGTTCACATGCGCCAATCCGCCTCCTGCGCCGAAGCGGGCTCACTCCCACAATGCTGCCGGGTTTTCCTGATCCCTGGAAAATCAGGTATTTTTCTGGCACTTGCGCTTTGAATGTGTGATTTCGCCCATCTGAACAGCCACATCTCCCAATGATTGCGATTAGGGCCGTCTGACTGTTCTTTGCGCGGTGAGGGTTTTTTCTTTTTTAAAAAAACAGCTTCTGGCTGAGTGCTTGAGCAATCCTGTGCTTAAAAAAGTAAACATTCGTGCGCTCATCAAGCACGGAGACACTCGCCCCAGGAATGAAGCTTGGTGGGCAGCAGGGGGCTTAGTAATCTTGTGGCCCTTTCATACACACCCAGGGAAATGTTGATTGCCACTTTAGGGTCAGGAGGCAATTTTTTCCCAGGCCAGTTTGACTGGGGGTCCTGGGTTTGTTTGTTTGTTTTGTCATCTTCTGGGCATGGAACAGCAGTCACTGGGGGAGGAATGGAGAGGTATTTATGAATTTCCTGCATTGTGCAGGGGGGGTGGAGGTCCCATCCAACTCTATGATTCTATGAATATTTACAAATAAAAGAAAGTATGAAAAATAATGATTTGGTGCAACTACAGGTTACCAGATCATTAACAAGATTTGAGAAAATTTTGCAAAATGCTGTAACTACTACTAATGGTATTACTTTAGAATTGTACAATATACTGTTAAAAGAAACACAAAAAATAAGGACACCATATATGAAAAGATGGGGGAAATTGGTAAAATTGGAAATAGCAGAGGAGAATTGGCAGACAATTTGCCAAAATGTTTCCAATTGTATCATTATGTGTTAATATAAAAGAAATTATTTTAAAGCTTCTCAGTTTTTGGTAAAACCGAGACAAGTAAAATAAGAACTATATATAAAGCTGGTCAAGGGTTATGGTGGAAGGGATGTTCTGAAGTAGGTTCATATTTTCACACTTGCAGGACCTGCATTAAAATTGATTCATGCTAACATAAAGATGATTTTTGGGTATGAGCTAAGTTTTGACCCACTGACAATGTTGTTAGGACATATAAATGATGGGCATGTGATACACTCTTATAGAAAGATAATCCCGAATATATTAGTTGCTGCTCATCTTGTTAATACACAGCAATGGGGGGGAAACAGAACCGGAATCTGAATCAGAAAGACCTTAATTATCACTAAACTTTCACGAGAAGTCAGAACTCAACAAGGGAGACAAAAAGAGAATACATTTTTGGAAGTATGGTGGCCCATCATCACATTTTTGGAAGAAACCACCCTAAATTGAGAAATCCAAACAAATACAAAACAATATTTTTATACTGGTGCTATGAAAATATTTTGGCAGTAATGTGAGCAGGCAACGGATTGGGGGGGGGGAGAGGGACAGAACTGGATATTTGTAGTGGCTGTGGATTTTCTTGTTTTTTCTGTTGGTACTGTTAATGCAAAATGGAAAAAAAAAGTTTTTAAAAAAAGAGTCTGCTCTCCAAAGCTGCCATTTTCTCCATGGGAACGCAACACATGAGAAACAAAACTAGTTTTATTGTGCAAAAACACTACCAAGGAGCATTTATGAAGCAATGGGTGGAAAAGTCAGTCATTTGCTCCCAAGCCCCTATTTTTTAAATCGAGAACAGGCAAATGGAAATGGATGCCCTTCCACTGTTGTTTTATTCACACAATTGTTTTTCTGTTGCAATATATAGGGACTAGGGGGCAATGTTCCCTCTAAGTGAGCAAAAATTCTACTTTGTGAGCTACTGGTAGTAATGTTGTGAGCAAGCAATTTGGCTATTCCATATATTAGTGTGCTCTGGAGCCATCCTTCCTGAGCAGAGACGAAAATGTGTGAGCTGGAGGTTAAAAAACGGTGAGCTAGCTCACACCAACTCAGCTTAGAGGGAACACTGCTAGGGGGATGGGACCCTGACATGAGTGGCCCAAGCTAGCCTGACCTTGTCAGATCTCAGAAGCTCAGCAGGGTCAGTCCTAGTTAGTATTTGGGTGGGGGAGACCACGAAGGAAGTCCAGGGTTCCTATGCAGAGGCAGGCAATGGCAAACCACCTCTGAATGCCTCTTGCCTTGAAAATCCTACCGGGTTACTATAAGTTGGCAGTGCCTTGAAAGTACATTCCACCACTAGGGAGGTCTGAGGTAGAGCCTGAGTCCTCATTTCATCATTTCACATTTCATGATCATTTCATTTTTTCATCATTTCACAATCTCCTAATTATATGGTCACAGGGTATAGATGGGAACTCTCAGTCTGGGGCAGGTGATGCACTCTATTCTTGGTGCTGGAAGGGGCAGCAGTGGGAGGGCTTCTAGTGTCCTGGCCCCACTGCTGGACCTCCTGATGGCACCTGGTATATTTTGGCCGCTGTGTGACAGAGTGTTGGACTAGATGGGCCATTGGCCTGATTCAACATTGGCTTCTCTTATGTCCTTATGGCTTTTTACAAATTAAAGATTCTCATGTTAGGAATCAAATCATGCACAACATCTGCACAGATACAACAAATTGTTCATGCCCCAGTAGATAATTGACGGAAATTCTGTCATTTCCCCCCCTCTCTTCTCCAGGGCAAGCAGTGGAGACTCTGCCGTCGCGAGACAGCTGCGTTCCCCTTCCCCCAAGCAGGCACAAGCCATCTCACCAGCTTCCCCTCTCAGCCAGGCTACTCAGGCCCTCAGCCCTGAACCAGCAGCTGCTGCCCCCGTTACTCCACAACCTGAGCAGCAGTCCCGCCGGCAGCAGCAGTTGGAAAATCTCACCTCACCACCAGACAGTGAAGCGTACTATGCCGAGACAGACAGTGATGCTGACAACGTGGCCCAGGAGAAGCACCGGCGGGCTCGCAAGAAGAGTCCCCGTTCCCCACCGGGGGTTCCCAACAATAAAGTGGGTGAGCCACAGGATGAAGTGTCCCTCTCAGAGCTGAGCGGTTACGAGAGCACTCCGGAGGCCATGGCCCAAACTCGAGATGGAGGAAATGGCCAGACTGGAGTAGCCAAGAGGGAAATTGTGTGTCAGCCAGGCAGCCGCACAGACACTCCTTTCTCTGAGAGCGAGGCCTTGCTGGAGCTCCCCCCTCCTGAAGACAGAGAACTTTCCCCAGAGGCCTTGCTCCTGCCGCATGCCACCAAGACCATCCGTGCCGAGAGGCACCTCATCCCCATGGTGGGGCCTGTAGAGCACCCAGTGGATGAAGACCTGACCACCACCTATGCTGAAAAAGCCAAGCAAGCCAGTAAGTGTTCCATACATCTGTCTGGTTGGCAACTCTGATTATCACTAATATATGCCTGCAGGTCTTCACAGACTTTAGCCTGTTATTCCCTCTGTCAAACCCAGGGGGCTAGAAGGAAGGTAGAGACAGAGCAGGGAGAAGAGACATTGTATAATGAAGAGGGAAACTGCACAATAATGTAAACGCTGATTGTTTCGGGGGGAAATATCAGTTGAAACATGGTTAGTAGAAAATAGTGCTTGCAAGCAGGGTTGTAACCTGTCTGCAAAGAAATCGTACTTGTATGACTGTATGGAGGTTAGTCAATTAATCAACTAATTCATAATCAAGAAAAATTGTATACATTAGCATGTGAAAAGGAAAAGCACAGCTTTTTGATGAGGGATGCAGTTGCAGGTTTTCCTGATCTTAATATCATCAGGCACAGGTGTTAAATTGTACTAATTAATGGGATTGTGTCAGGTTCCCAGTCAACTCACTCTCCACACAGGCTTTCTTGAGAGAAAGTTTATTAAAGAGATTTGAGATGCTGAAACAGTAAACTCTTTGTCAGGACTGAAGCACAGAAGTGGGACCCCAGTGTATAACTAAAACCCACATTCCAAGCATACGCCACAGTCACAAGTGTCAGCAATCCTAAGAACCCAGAGAGATACAATGGTTCAACTAGCCATTCAAAAGTCTTATCTTCTTCAAGGACACTCTCATGTGAAAATTCCATGAGGTACTGCTTGGGAAAAGGTTACTAGCATTGCCTCCCTAAACTACAGACATTCACACAGCCGCTCTCTTTCTCCTCTCCTCCCACAAGGAATGTCAGCGAGGGTGAGTGATAAGCAGGCAGCTAGATACATCTGCTTTAGCCCAAGCAAGCGGGGAGGGCAAAGGGGGTGTGGGGTACAGAAAACATGTTGCTATTGCCCCCCCAGCCAGAATAATGAGACAGACAATGGTTCTTCGAATTAAACAAGGGCCACTTGATTAACTATTTAACAGAACATTGCAGCAATAACAACTGAGCAAGCATGGAACAGGCAAGGGAGGTGTCACTTCCCTGACCAACCCCCTTGCCCTCAAAGGGCGGGTCACCCAGCTCCAACCGTGAGCCATTTACTCTCTGGCTCGTAACCGGCAGCCCAGCAACTGGTTGCCCCCTAGGAGCACCTACCCCTGAAGCCTTCCAACTTGCAGGGAGGAGCCTGCCCTAAAAGGTCCCCAGAGGTGATCACCATTCCCCACCCAGGACCTTAGAATCCGAAGGCAGTTCCTGATGACCGCCTGTTCCCTAACGGGATATGCCAAAAGATGCTCACCAGTTCCGTTTCTTGCTTGCACACACCTGCCACAGCCAAGGTCAAGCCTCTGCTTTGGCCTTTGCTCCCCACTCAGCATCCTAATGCTGACCTAATTCCTTGCTGCAAGTCCTTCAAAAATATCCCATTGCCCTTGTCTGACAAATGCACCCCGTCCTCTCTATACAGATCCCTAAACACAACCCGTAATCAGGGTGCGGCAAAAACATCCCCAAACCAGCATCCATGTCCTTTCTCAGCTGCCTATTAACTTTACGCCTAGCGCGGTCAGTGCACCTGGGGTCCTCCAAGTTCCACCACACCAGGCGGGGCAGTATGGCTGACCATACTATCATCATGCCGGGCCACCTTGCTCTTATCCTCGCAAGGTCTGCCTCAGCTGCAACACAAGGGCCTTGCCCTTCAATAGACCCAGGTCATTGCCCCCCAAGTGTATTACCAGGACATGAGGAGGGGGCCCTCTCCTCTCGTGGAACAGCAAGGGAAGGAGCGCAGGCCATCGCATGCTCCTCCTTCCCAACCATTCCACTGTAGCCCATTCGCTAAGGCCAAGCTGAGAACCGCTGGATGTCCTCTTGGCCCTACGAGCCGCCCAGAAGACCATGCTGTGGCCGCAGATGGTAACTCTTTGTTTCACCCCCGCAGCCTGCAGCATCTTTAACAAGAACATTATTAATAAATCAGCCAAACATATGGGATATTTACAACACACAGTTACAGGCGTAACCTTTGTAGCACCGTGACCTCCAGCAAACTATCCGCTGAATGTCGTCACCCGTATACCCCATGGCCGTCGCCACTGAAGCGGCCCATATCTGGAAAGAGTGTGTTCCAAAGCGAACCCTACCCAATCCCAAATGATCTAAAGCCTTCTGTGTCAGACTCCAAAACTGAAACTTCGTGAGGGGGTGCCATCCCTGTGCCAGAATAGGCAGCCCCGGTCCTCTCCTGGCCCCACTGCTGGACCTCCTGATGGCACCTGGTATATTTTGGCCAATGTGTGACAACATTGGCTTCTCTTATGTTCTTATGTTCTCTCAACGCAAGGTAATGGCCCAAAGCCTCAACCGGGCATAACTCCACTTCTGAACAGCATTTGAGCTCCATAACCTTCCCTTTGCCACTGGTAATAGTCTAATTCCACCTTTGGTAGCCTAATTCCACCTTTGGAGTCTGAAACAGAAACGTCCCGCTGTTCAAGAGCCGGGCCAGACACATCCTGCCGTGAGCTTGCCACCAGCTCGCTGATCCGCAGTGTCCCAAAAAAGGCGACCAGCGATGCTGCGTGAAAAATGACCGCTTCATAGCCATCCACACAGAACGTGCGCCACTGCGACTTTAGCCCCCTCAATATTGCCGGGGCGAAAGGTTCTCTGCTATCCGCTGTAACACCACTTTCCCTGGACCAACCCTCGAGCATCTTCCGAATACGGAAGTCACCAGTCCTATCCGCGTACCCTGAAGCCTTGCTGGCATATGCCAGCGAAGACAATTTGACCCTGATGGTATGGGATGACAAGCCCTGATCCCTCAAAGTCACACAGAATTGCATTAAATGAGGGACAGGTGTGGGCCATACCTGCTGCAAGCCTGCAACCTCCCTGAAGGACAGGAATTGCTTACCCACCCTCATGTAAACTCTGCGTGTGGAGGGGGCAAGAGCCAGGCTCATAGCCCTGTCAGCCTCAGCCTGCCAAACTGCCACACCTCGGCTGGCATACGCACCGGGAACCGGTCAGCGTTGGGAGCCAGCTGACGGAATCTCTCCATCTGTTTTCAAGAGAGAGCGTCAGAGACCCCGTTATTAACTCCCGGCCCATGCCAAGCCTTAAACATTATATTATTGTGTAAACACTGCAGAGTGAAGGCTCTGACCAGAGCCATGACCCTGGGGGATTTGGACGTCAAGGAGTTGATTACGTGTACCATGGACATGTTGTCGCACCAAAAGTGGACGGTGTGGTTGGCAAAGTCCCCAGCCCAAATCCACACTGCTGCGACGATCGGAAAAAATTCCAGAAAGGTGAGGTCAGTAACCCACCCTGCCTGAAACCACTCCTCAGGCCAGTCCCCAGCACACCAAACTCGGAAATATACACCAAAGCCGGAGGAACGTGCCGCATCAGATGCAACCTGCAGCTCCGCTTCGACAAAGAGGTCCTCCCGCCAAAAGGACACCCCGTTGTATGACTCCAAAAATTGCTTCCATACGAGGAGGCCGTCACCCTTGGTGACCTGAGTCCTATGATGAGAAAGACACAGACCCCTCATAGACTCACAAAGCCTCCTAACAAAGCCCTACCAGGTGCAACAACTTTGCATGCAAAGCTGAGGTGACCTACCAACTGCTGCAGCTCCAAAAGGGTTATTTTATTCTTCTTCCTCGCTATGTCTATTAATGCCTGCAGCGCTGTTCATTTATCCATAGACAATCTGCAGCACTGTCCCACTGTGTCAATCTCTGTTCCCGGGAAAGTCAAGATAAGGGTCGGGCCTTCAGTTTTTTCCTGAGCAAGAGGAACTCCCAGGTCTATTGCCAAATTGATGAAGCTGGACAGCAGATATGCGCATTGACTCGTACCCCTCCTTCCTGCCAATAAAAAATCATCGAGATAATGGGCGGTACTGCAGAGGCCCGTCCTGAACCACAAGGCCCATTCTAAAAAGGAACTGAACCTCTCAAAAGCAGTGCAGGATACTGAGCATCCCATTGGAAGGGCCCTATCCATATAGAAGTTGCCCTCAAAAGCAAATCCCAGGAGCTCAAAATCCTCAGGATGGACAGGCAGGAGACAAAAGGCTGACTTAATGTCACATTTCACCAATTCCGCTCCCTGACCACAGTTGTGCACCACCCGCAGGGCCTGGTCAAAAGACGTGTACCTAACAGAGCATAATTCGTCAGGTATTGCATCGTTCACCAACTCACCACATGGGTAGGACAGGTGGTGAATGAGACGATACTCACCAGATGCTTTTTTCGGTACTACTCCCAACAGGGAAACCCTCAAATTATCAACAGGGGGGTGAAGGAAAAGGACCAAGAACTCTACCCTCTGCACATTCCTTGGCAATTTTTTGCCTAAATGTGCTCCATACCCCAAACTGAATTTAAGTTAGGGGCCATGTACGAAGTTCTACAGCCTTGGAAAGGTATCCTAAACCCCAACCTAAAACCCTCAAGGCGGTAAACCCTATCACTGTGGTTTGAGTAATCCTGCAACCACCGTTCTAAAACTTGTAACTTAATTGGGCTAGGACCCCTTGTCAGAAGGGGGGTTGTAGCCCCCACCTCCTCCGGGACACTTCCCACCTTTTCCTCCCCCCCGCCCTTTAGGTTTAGGGCAGTTGGATAAAGCGTGGAGCCCTGTACACAATGGACACTCATGTCGGAAGGAACAAGACTTCCGACCACACGTCCCATGGGAGGTAAACTCCCAACAAAGCAGGCGTCACTGAACTGCCTGCCCCGCCTGGGTGCGGGTGCCTGATTGAGTTTGAGTCTGCAGCTTACACACGGAATGACCACTGTGTGACCTTTCACTGCCAGGTGACCTGATTGTAGACATAATCTGCGACCAGAGGTCCGGGTATATCCTATCCCATCTCATGGCCGGATTCATGGCCGCCCACATACGAAATTGCTCATCGTACTGCGACCATGCCAGGCCTGGGAAATCGATAACCGCTTTATAAATAATATCCATGTATTGGAGAAGCGCAACTGCTCTCCATGGATGGTGCCTAACGATGCATAAATTAAGAACCCAGGGTACCAGTTTGCCCAAGTTCTCTCCACCACCCGCCTCTTTAAGCGTTCCTTCTCCTGTTCATCAAGATTGTCTTTATCTTTTTTCTCTAACTCCCTATATAAGAGAGTATATATGTCCACATATTCCCCCTTGAGGATCTTTTCCTTTGTGGCGATGGACAAATGATCACCCAGGGGCAGCCCTGAGTCTCCAGATGGAATGGCACCTGCGGAGATCGTCTCGTACGAGACTGTCCCTGGACCTACATAACTAGATCCCGGTGGCGGATAGCCCCATCCAGGCCAAGCCCCAGGGGGAGGGGGCGGCATACCGCATCCCCAGCCTGGATATTGCAGCCAAGACCTGGGTGGCATGGACATAGCAGACCCAGATGTACCAGACGGGCAGGGACCCCATGGTCAATATGTACTGTTTCTGTTCGAGTGGTCCTCCTTACCCTCATTCTGAGCCGCTCTTCCGTACCTTGCCCGTGCTGACCAGAGGACCCCTTGGCAATATCACCGGCAGATGCTCCCTGCTGATATTCTAAAAATGCCAGGTGGGCCAGAATCTGTGCCTGAAAAGAGGTATGGGAAGCATTAGCCTCTCCCCTGGAATGCTTACCTATATCCATCTTAGGAGGGGCACCCCTCTGTTGTTCAAGTGCTGCAAGTCTTTTCAATATTGCAGCATTAATGGGATCTCTTCCTCATCATCAGAGGGAACAACCGGCACCTCAGGCACCGGTGGCTGCTTAGGAGCCAGCTGCTTCCCTTTAGCCTGCCCTTGCCCTTTTTTAAGGAGCCATAACAATAGCGTGGCACGAGAACAAGCCTGTATACCTAACCCAATGGTCTCCTATCCAAATATGCACAGGGACTGTCAGTACTGTAAAATGGCCTCCTTAAAGGGACCTGCACAAAATGGCCGACCTTACTAAGTGACACTTAAAATGGCCGCGTCCTATCAATTGCCCCACTCAAGATGGCTGACCCTTATAATAATCTAAAATGGCCACCCTTAACCCTGATGCCTCACAACAAAGTAGCCCAATAAAAATGGGTATCCTGGGAGGGATCAATATCACGGCACCTAAAATGGCTGCTGCCTCCCAATGACCAACCCTGGAAAACCTAACAAGATGGCCACCACATGTAGTCCTCTTAAAGGACCCCTGTGATGGAAATAAACCACCACCCCTCTCCCAGCCTGCAGTCCTAATTACACAATAGAGAAGGGGGGGAGAATGAGTAAAGGGAAGGCGAACTGGGGTCCTGCTGCGCTTCCCGAGGAGGAGGAGGCGGGCATAAACACCCGGCGGGCCGTATAAATGTCCTCGGCGGGCCGCATGTGGCCCGTGGGCCGTAGTTTGAGGACCCCTGCTCTATGCCCAGCAAGTTTAAAAGCTCCTTCAAAAATTTAGCAACAAATTGAGCCCCGTGATCAGAGACTACCTTTTTCAGCAAACCATGGAGCCTGATCACGTGTTGTAGAAATAGGAGAGGCAAGTTGCTTGGCGGTGGGAATTTGTTTGCAAGGTACAAAGTGTGTGTTAGAGAACAAGTCTTTCCCTGACTCTCTGGCAGGTCTGTTATAAAATCCATGAAAATCACCAACCAGGGTTGTTCAGGGGTTTCTAACGGGTGGAGGTGACTGGGTACTTTACCCCCCCTTTGTTTACTCATTAGGCAAGTCTGGCAGGTGGCTACATAATTAGAGATACTTTGAGATATCTTTGTGCAACCCTGGCCACCAAAATTGCCTTTGCAGTAGGTGCAATGTTTTCAAATACCTGAAATGTCCAAACAGTTTGTTATCATGACTTTGAGTCATAATTGTGTCCTGCAAGGAAATGGATGTACTCGTTGTTCATCCAAAGCAAATGTGTGGCCCCACTCGCGTAACATCCTCAACACTTGGATTACAAAAAAGGTCAGCTTAGTAGGGCTCCTGTCAAAGGTAGCTTCCAGTGCATCTTGGGGCCTTTCTCGCTCCATGCCAGGTTTGTGCAGGGCGGGGAAAAGATTCAGCCTTCTCCTCTTTCTCACCTCCCTCCTCTGAGGAATCAGTGACATCCTTTTCCATCAGCTCTTTCACCAGCTTGGGGAGGTTCTTCACTAGGAACTGGAACCCCTCCTTCAGCTCCTTGAGATCCGAGCGTAAAGTGGACTGGCCCCTCTCGGCAGCTGTTTCATCCTCCCGCTCGTCTCTCATCCATCCTAGCTCAGGGTCATCCTGGAACATGTGGGACACCCTTCTCCATTCTCATTCAGCACATCCCCTGACACCACGGAGACCAGGAGTCATTCCAGTGATTGGGAGGCTGGAAGAATACCTGTTTCTTGGGGCATGTCCCAGTAGACTTCCCCATCTTCTTCTTCTAGGGGTCAGGTCCAGGCAACTCAGGTTCAGACCCAGTATTGGTCCCTGCTCCACTGTCTCCCTCTCCGTTCCCCATAGAGGTATTGGGGTTTCGGGTAGGAGAAAGTCAGTCCTGACAATCTGTCAGGTTCCCAGTCAACTCACTCTCCACACAGGCTTTCTTGAGAGAAAGTTTATTAAAGAGATTTGAGATGCTGAAACGGTGAACTCTTTGTCAGAACTGAAGCACAGAAGCGGGACTCCAGTGTATAACTAAAACCCACATTCCAAGCGTATGTCACACACTCACAAGTGTAAGCAATCCTAAGAACCCAGAGAGATACAATGGTTCAACTAGCCATTCAAAAGTCTTATCTTCTTCAAGGACACTCTCATATGAAAATTCCATGAGGTACTGCTTGGGAAAAGGTTACTAGCACTGCCTCCCTAAACTACAGACATTTGCACAGCCGCTCTCTTTCTCCCCTCCTCCCACAAGGAATGTCAGCGAGGATGAGTGATAAGCAGGCAACTAGAGACATTTGCTTTAGCCCAAGCAAGCGGGGAGGGCAAAGAGGGGTGTGGGGTACAGAAAACAGGTTGCTAATACCACAGTACAGAAAACACAGCAGAAGGCGAACCTGAGTCTGACAGACTGCTCCTCTCAGTTAGATTGTCCATCTTCAGCTCTTTTAGGGTTTCTTGCCTGGTGCCCCTCCTTAAATGGAATGCCTTAGAGAAGGGGAGTCAAACATATGGCCTGGGGACCAGAAAATACCCATCCAGGGCTCTTACCCAGCCCACAAGCAACTGATGTAAGGAAGGGAAGGCCAGAAGCTGCTCAGGAGGGCGAGTGGGTGAGCAGACGCATGCAGTGACGTGTGTTATTATTGAAGCTGTTACGAAATAGAAAGGCAATGGCTAGGGGACAGGGCTAAGAGGCTGAGGGGGAATGGAAGTAATGGCAGATTCCTGTTCTCTGTGATGCTTTCGCTTTTGAGCTAGAAGGGGGGGGAGTGATTGGGGAAAGGAATGTGTGGGAACGAGCTTTGCTAGACGCATGTAACCATTTCCCCAGTGGCCTCCAGAGGAGGGAAGACAAAGAGTCCTTGAAACTTTTGCTGCCAGGAGCACTGCTATAGATGCACTTCGTAGTTCGCAGGGGTGGGAGAGATGCAAAAGGGAACAGGGGTGCTGCTGCTTCTGCCGCATCTCTGAACAGCCACAGAGTGTCAGGGAGGGTGGGGGACAGCAACCTCCCTTCTCTCCCCCACCCCCATTCTCAGCCCACGAAGGAAAAGGGGTCACAGGAGGACAAAAAACATCCCCTGGAGGTTTCAGAAACAGACTCTCCATCAAGTCTTCCCCTCAGCCCCACCGTTTCAGCATCTCAAGGAGGGATGAGAACTGGGGGTATGTGGATCTGCGGGAGCCAGGTACAGAACCCGTCCCTCCTGAGCCTGTCGTCTGGGTCACCCGGGGCTGGTCATTCCGCAAGGCCCACCAGTTTGGTGTAGTGGTTAAGTGTGCGGACTCTAATCTGGGAGAACCGGGTTTGATTTCCCCACTCCTCCACTTGCAGCTGCTGGATGACCTTGGGCAAGCCATGGTTCTGTCAGAGCTGTTCTTGAAAGAGCAGTTCTCAAAAGAGCTCTCTCAGCCCCACCTACCTCACAGGGTGTCCATTGTAGGGAAGGGAAAGGAGTTTGTAAGCTGCTCTGAGACTCTGAGTGAAGGGCAGGGTATAAATCTAGTCTAATCTCTTCTTCTTCTCTTCTCTTGGTGGTGATGGTGGAGACAGGGTGGTGGAGGAGGGGAGAGGCCAGTTTGCCTCCTGGGGATCCTCAGAAGCAGGACAGGGAAAGAGAGGAGCCAAAGAGCCAGACACAGATGGTAGCCCTGCTCGGCTGCTGAGGCTGGGTGAGGCACTGGAAATACTACCTTATTTACTTGCAAGGACAATGACTCATCTTCTAAAAGTACAATATATACAAAGAGTAACTAATCTGAATGGAAATGTAAGGTTTTATGGTACCCTTTATGATATCGCTTGGGAAAGAACGAGTCTTGAATACATTTATTGGGGCCAGGTTCCTCAGTGAATCAATTACTTTCACTGTTAGGAATCAATTGCTTTTGTTTGTATTTTGAGTAAAGAATAAAGTTTATATTTCCGGTACCTGGCATTACATTTTATGGCATTCATGGCCTGGTCTGACAAAGCGGCATTTACGTCAGATCCAGCCCTCATAACAAATGACTCTTCTGGGCTTCCGGTCGGAGTAAAATGGCGAATTGACACACTTTGCGAGTTGTGCAGAGTGTACTGCGGTATCTGACGATAGTCTGGGCTTTATTTGGCCCAGCACAGCACTCCCCAGGCGGGGGGGTGGCAAGCAAGCAGCCAAGCCTGAGGGGGAGTTGAGATCGGTGTGGATAAGCTTCGGAGGAAGCTTGTTTACACTTTGATCTCCTTCCGTGAAGAGGGCAGTTGCAAATCAGCACTACAGATACCAGCTGGGCTGAGAATTCAGCATAAATTCGTCATCTACCGACCTCTTTAACATCAAGCTTAACATCGATTACAGAAGAAGCACCGCGAAACCCTGAGATTACAAGCAAGGTAACAAACGAATAAGCGCTTACCGGTTTAAAGAAGAATGCGAAATTGAAACGTATGGATAAACGTAGAAACCTTTAATGAACTATTCCGGTTGATTTAAAAGTAAAATGAAAGCTTTCCTTTAGAGAAAACGGCTGAAAAGTGACTTTGTTTTGCATTCCTGTGGTCAATCAAGTCTAAACTATACGTAGCAGAAACGAAACTAACTGTGACTCTATAATACAGGAAGTAGGCTAGAGTGGACGTTTTAGAGGTTGCTGTGCTGGAAACAGACGGACGTTTGATTGTGTGACACCACCTTTACCGGAAGTTGGATTACAGAGACGGACAGATAAACAGGAAGTTTGGATGGAGCCTACTCTAGCCGGAAAATCATAGAGAAATTGCGCCCGACATTTTGAGGAGGACTAAATTTTAAAAAGTTATTTTTAAGCCGAAAAAGCGTTGATACAAGTTATAAAGGTGGCGACTTGGCTTGAAAATTGCTAATACAAAGATTGATTAGTACTGAAGTCACTTCCAAAACGGATTTGAGGTCAAGACCTAGAACTGCTTCATCACCTAGTCCAAGAATGACTGCAAAGGAAAAAAAAGAGTGGCAAGCGGTGATGGAAGCGATGGAAAAACGGATGACCGAAGTGGTGCAGAATCTTGGAAAACAAATAGAATCACAGCTACAACAACAATTGCAACAACAGCTGCAAATACAACTGGAGCAAATAGAACAAGTGCAAGTCCAAGTACAGAAAAAAAATATGGAAGAACTGAAAGAACTGGTACTAACAGAAGTGTCAGGGATTAAAAAAGATACAGAAGTCAAGAAAGAGGTCAAAAGTCTGGTGACAAAATCTGAAGAAATGGAACAGAAGGTTAAAAAATCCCTGTTAGAAAATACAAGGCTGGAGTCTATGATGGAATATAGAGCTACTCAGAATCATCTGAGACTGAGAGGGATAGAAGAGGAGGAAGATCAAGACTTACGAGCTCTAGTAATCAATGCATTGACAACTTATGTAGGGGAAGATGTTGGAGATTTGGATCCAGACTTTGACTTGATATACAGAGTAAATTCAGCTTATGCCAAGAGAAAGCAATTACCCAGAGATGTGATTGTTCAATTTGTGACAACAAAAATGAAGGAAGATGTTTTTAAGAAACAATTCACACAACCGTTGGAAATTAATGGAAAAAAAATAATAATCTTGAGAGAAATTCCGAGACCGATCCTACAAGACAGAAAGAAATTTAAGAAATTGACAGACAGACTAAAAGAAATGAATATAAGGTTCAGATGGGAGATTCCATATGGTCTTACATTTGTGTACAATTCGGTGAGATCTACTCTTAAATCTGAAGGAGACTTATACAGATTTAAAGAGAACAATTTTGATGACTTTAAAGATATTTAACTCAACACAATTATGGATTACAAATTTTTATCTTGGAATGTAAATGGACTAAATTCACCAAGTAAAAGAAGATTAGTGAATCATTGGCTGGAGAAACAAAAATGTAATATAATTTGTTTACAAGAAACACATATAAGAAGACAAGACAATAAATATTTGATTAATAAAAAATTGGGAGAAGAATTTCATTCCTCAGCAATTAATAAGAAAAAAGGAACAGTGATTTATGTTTCAAAAGAATTGGATCCTAAAAAAATCTTCTCAGATAATGAAGGAAGATATGTTGGTGTGGAAATATTGATGAATAGAAAAAAGACATTGCTTGTAAATATATATGCACCCAATGGTGCAAAAGAGACTTTTTTCAATGATTTGACTAAAGAGTTGGACTGTTTAAATTATGATCAAATAGTCCTAGCTGGAGACTTTAATGGCACAGTGAATAATATATTGGACAGAAAATCCAAAGTAAGTGGAGAGACAAGCGGAAAGTTACCAAAAAACTTTTTTCAATTGATGAAGCAAGAGAAACTGGAAGACGTCTGGAGGAAGTGGAATCCCAAGACTAAGGACTATACTTTTTACTCAGACATAATTCCTTCTCTCGAATTGATATGATTTGGATGTCAGAGGAGATGGCGCAAAAAACTTATAAAATACAAATTTTACCGAAAATTAATTCTGATCATAATCCCTTACTTTGGATATCTAAAGAAAAAACTAAATAACTATATTGGAGAATTAATGAGGACTTATTAGATCAAAAATTAATCAATGAAACTTTAAAAAAAGAAACGAAAAGTTTTTTTGAACTGAATTTGAATAAAGGTACGGATATACAAGTTGTATGGGATGCGTACAAAGCGGTAATGAGAGGTATGCTTATCTCTCTGAACTCCAAGGACAAAAACCAAAAGATCCAACAACAGAAAGACCTTCACGAAAAAATTCGACAAAAAGAAAAGGAATTAAAGAAAAGACCAGGGAAGAAGAAGATTATTAAAGAGATCCACTTTCTGCAAGATCAGCTGAATGTTTTATTAAACAGAGAATTATATTGGAATTTGAAGAAATTACAGCAAAAAGCATTTGAGGGTGCAAACAAACCAGGAAAGTTTTTAGCATGGCAATTGAAAAATAGAAAAGAAAGGAATTTTATATCTAAGATTACTGAAGATGGAAAGGATGTTATGAGCTTGAATGGTATAAAAAGAGCTTTTTTAAAATATTACGCCAAATTATTCAAAAAGAAAGGAATTGATCAACAGAGAATTAAGAAATATTTGGAGACTATTGAAGTCCCAGAGCTGGGAAAACAAATTAAGGAATCATTAAATGGATTAGTAACGAAAGAAGAAGTGACAATAGCGATAGAAGATGCAAAGTTGGGCAAAGCTCCAGGACCAGATGGCTTTACAGCAAAGTTTTATAAGAAATTTAAAGAGGAGCTAACCCCTATTTTAGTACTTCTGTCGAATGAGATAAGAAAGACCAAACGGATCCCAGATTCATGGAAAGAAGCAAATATTTCATTGATACCTAAAGAAGGTTTGGATTTGACTCAAGTAAAGAATTATAGGCCAATATCGCTATTAAATAACGATTACAAATTATTTGCAAAAATAATTTCAGAGAGACTGAAAAAATATCTGAAAGATACAATAGCGGAAGAACAAGCTGGATTTTTACCAAACAGACAAATCAGAGACAATTTAAGAGTGGTGATAGACGCAATTGAATACTATGACAAGCATCCTGAAAAAGAAGTTGGATTCCTCTTCCTAGATGCGGAAAAAGCTTTTGACAATTTAAATTGGGAGTTTATGCTGCAAGTTATTGAAAAATTGGACATTGAACAGTTCTTTTTAAACATGATTGTGGCAATTTACTCAGAACAAAAAGCGGCTTTGAACATAAACAAAGAAAGGACGGATTTCTTCCAAGTTCAAAAGGGAACACGTCAAGGCTGCCCGTTGTCCCCGTTGCTGTTTATTTGGATGTTGGAAATATTACTGACAGCAATAAGAAAAGATAATAGTATTGAAGGACTTTCAGTGAAAGGATTCGTATACAAATATAGGGCATTTGCAGATGATGTGATGTTTATGATTCAGGATCCTATTGAGAAAATACCACATCTGATGGAGAAAATTGAAGAATTTGGCTCAGTTGCGGGTTTTTATGTTAATAAAAGTAAAACAAAGGTGATGTGTAAAAATATGACGAAGCAAAGACAAATAGAACTTCAAGAGAAAATCCAATGTGATGTAGTTACAAAGACTAAATATCTTGGAATTGAATTAACCATGAAAAATATTGACTTGTTTAAAAATAATTATGAAAAGGTGTGGCACAAGATTCAGCAAGATATGAAGAAATGGGACACTTTGAATTTATCATTGATGGGAAGAATCGCAACTGTAAAAATGAATATTTTACTGCGTTTGATGTTTCTATTTCAGACTATTCCAATACTAAAACAAAGGAAAGTACTGGATTCGTGGCAGAAAGAATTATCCAAATTCGTATGGGCAGGAAGAAAGCCAAGGATTAAAATGAAAATTTTATGTGACACAAGAGAGAGAGGAGGCCTACAACTACCAAATCTAAGACTGTATTATGATGCCGTCTGTTTAACATGGTTGGAACAGTGGATTAATCTTGAAAATATGAAGTTATTGGCTTTAGAAGGGCATGATAACAAATTTGGATGGCATGCATATTTATGGTATGGAAAAGTAAAAATGGACAAATTTTTTAAACACCACTTTGTAAGGCAATCACTGTTCGAGACATGGATGAGATATAGAAAATTCTTCTCAGAAGAAAGACCACTTTGGATAGTACCAGCTGAAGTGATTAACGCACATTCAAGAAACCAAGGCTTAGATTGGCTACCTTATAAAAATCTTTTAAAATTAGAAGGGAAAAATTTTGTGTTACAAGATAGATTTGATCTTGAATTTGAATATGATTGGTTGAAATATAGAGAGATTTATGATTTATTTAAGACCGATAATAGAGATCATGGTTTTAGAGAAAAGAACATTGAAATTGAAACTGTATGGCTTGAGAAAGGTAAAAAAATTTCTAAACTGTACAAGGTTTTGTTGAAATGGTATACTGAGGATGAAACTGTAAAAGAGCAAATGATTAAATGGGCTGTAAATGTTAATAATGAGATATTAATGACATCTTGGGAATATTTGTGGAAAAAGTCAATGAAAATTTCAACTTGTGTAAATGTTAAAGAGAATTGCTATAAAATGATGTACAGATGGTATATGACGCCTAAAAAAATTGCTATTATAAATGAAAGTATGTCCAACAAATGTTGGAAATGTAAAAAACATGAAGGGTCTTTTTACCATATGTGGTGGACATGTGATAAAGCAGTAAAGTATTGGACTGAGATCCACAATGAGATACAAAAAATTTTGAAATGTACTTTTAAGAAAGACCCACAGATGTTATTGTTAGGTCTTAAAATGGAAGAAATAAATGTAGCCAAGAGAACACTACTATGGTACTTGATCACAGCAGCCAGACTGATTTTTGCTCAATGTTGGAAACAAGATAAAGTACCTGAAACATGGGAATGGATTAAAAAGACGTTGTTTTTGGCAGAAATGGACAAACTAACAAGAAAGTTAAACAACGAAGAAGATGAAACTTTCTTTGAAGACTGGAAAGACTTTCAAAAATACTTGTTGAAAAATTGGAACATTAAACGTGGTTTGATTTGCTTTGATAGTTATTAAGAAGAAAATGAAACAGAATCAGATTTTTGAATTGTTACCGTTTGTAAGAGAAAATAAGTTTAGAAGTAACTGTAACAGAACAAGAGAGATATTAATGGGGTTGGAGCAGTGCGGGAAGCCTGTTTGGGGGGGAAATTAGAAAAAGGGATATGTAGGTTGGTTGAAAATGTATGAACATGTGATATATCCAATAATAAACTGTATTTACTAAAAAAAAAAACAAATGACTCTTCTGAATTGGAGTCTATTTATGCTAAAATAGATCCTGGTGCTCCTGCAGTTTCTAAGAGAATTGTGGCACATAATGTCAGGACAATATCAATTTGACCCATTTTCACATGCTAAATTAACACGATGGGCCAATCCAGATTAAAAAATTGGGAAGAATTTTTTTTAATGGAGGGCTTGGACCGATAGGGGGGATTTAATTGATAGACTATTGTCTGGAATTGTGTCCACGCTCCCCCAGACCACACCCACACCCCCCGATCCTGGGGATGGTCCGGCCACCACCCCCAGCAGTGCCTGGCTGTCATCTCAGCAGGAAGGAGTCTTCGCTTCAAGGCTGGTGGGGACCGCAGTCACTGACCCCGCTCCTCCGCCAACAACCCAGTCACAGTTGCTTGCCTCTGGGGCTGGCTGTCTTCAGCAGCTCTCAAGGCCACTGAGTCAGAGTCTCTGGCCTCTGAGCCTTCAGGGAGGGCAGGATATAAATCCAAATAATAAATAAATAAGATAAATATAAATCCCCAAGGAAGTCTGGTTCACCTTGATTAGGGCCAGGGCTGATGGAACAAGTGTGAATTTCACATTACCGAGATTCTGCCGGATTGAAGCCGTTTCTGATTCGTCTTGAAGTAAACTGGTACAGGGCTGCCCTTTCACACATGGCTTTCCCTGACTGGAAAAGAGCCGAATCAGAAGCGGTTTGGCAATTCAGACTGCACCACTTTGTTTTCCCGCCATTTCCCGTCGCGCCTTTTAAAAAAAAAATGTTCGCTTTAGAGCGCTATAGCACTATAATGCTATAAAACAACACTGCAGGCATTCCAACGGGGTTGCTATGATGCTATTGCACTATAGCACAATAGCGCTCTAAAGCGAACATTCAAAAAAAAAAACCCCGTAGATCGCCCGCGCGTGAAAAAAGGCGGGGAAAAAGCATATCAGATCTGGGAGAAGAAACTGATGACTACTTGGAAGCGGTTGACAAGTAAAACGCTTCAGCCCCGTTTCCTGAATGGGACAGAAGCGATTCTGTGTGAAATTACGAATATATTCCGGTAGGGAACCGGTTCTAAAACGGTTCTGTCTGAAATGCCAGACCAGACACCGTTTGGGAACCGTTCCTCTTCCGGATTATATCATCTGTCTGAAATTCTGAAGATCTCTCTTGAGATCAGGGCCCTGCAGGATTTACTACAATTCTGCAGGGCCTGCAAGACAGAGCTGTTTCGCCAGGCCTTCGGATGAAGTGGTGGACATCCCAATCTATCTCAGCCTCCCCGGCTGACAAGGCTGGCTAAATGGATCCAGCTCAAACTGAGCATCATTGTCGAGTTGACTCCACCCTGCTTTGTGTTTGGGTTGTGTTTTATGAGAGGTATGTTTGTTTTTTTAAAAAATGGCTTAATTATATTGTTACTTTGTGATTTGTAACCTGCCCTGAGCCCACTTGTGGGGAGGGCGGGGTAAAAATCAAATTAAATAAATAAATAAACCAAGCAGTCAGGGAGAATGTTATGTATTGGGATTGAATCATCCCTGACTGAATCACCCCAGAGACTGGTTGAGCTTGGAGCCCAAGAACAATAGCTGACCAGGACTCTGGAATAAACCAATCAAGTTGTCATGTTATATAAATAGCCTATCACTGGGAGCGGGGTGTGTTTGAGTGCGGCAATTGCATGCTGTTTAACAGAGCTGAGGCTCTGGAGTCTTGTCTTGTCATTTGCTGAAATCACTGAGTAAACTAGAGCTGATCACTGCAATGCATCTAGAACCCAGAATTTAACAGAGACCTGCAGGCAGGACCTGTCTGGCCAGCCAAGCAGGCCCGGAAATGAGAATGCAGCCCTGCCAAGTGGGTCATGAGTGTGAAGGGGCGGGGCCAGGAAGAATGCCAAGGCCCTGAGAGAGTTGGGGGAGGGATAGCAAGCTTCAGGGAGAGGGAGGGAACAGCTGGTAAGAGGGCCACTGGCAGGGCTCAAGCTCTGTGAGTCAGAGTGAGCCGCCTGTCACTCAGAGACCAGGGGGTGGAGCTGGGTTAGGGAAGGGATAAAAGAGGGCCAAGATGGTGAGGCGGGGGAGGAAGGAATGGAGAGCCGGCATGAGAGAGAGAGAGAGAGAGAGAGAGAGAGAGAGAGAGAGAGAGAGAGAGAGAGAAGGATCCCCGGGGGCCAATGGAGGTGGCCACAACCTCTGCCGCCCTTCCCATTCTGAGGCCTCCAGCAGCCCTCTGACCCTCTCCCAGCCACGACTGAATGGTGTGTGCATTCAGGGAAGGCTGGGATCCTCAACAACTATGATGATGAGTTTTTGCCATTTTCTCAACTGAGGTCTAAATATGGTTTGTCAACCTCTGCTGAACAACAGCATTCACAACAGCAGCCTCTGTTGGTATCCAAATATGGCCCTGCAGTGCTGGGTGTTCCTCTTGGACACTCTCATGGAGTCAGAGCAGAAAATGAAACTTACAATATTTGTTTATAAATATTTGATATTAATAGGTAGGATATGCAAAGCATCAGAGATGAATGGAAAAAGGGGCTAGGTGACCCCATTTTGCCAAAGTGATGGGATACGGCCCTACATTTTACACCTGTTGTTTCTGTGGATCTGAAGCTGAGACTTATTCAGCGAAAAAATATGTCCAGGATACACTGGGCACCACAGCCACTTTTTAGTAAAGGACTAAGTAAAGTGATTAATTGCTGAAGGGATGCATCTCTTAAATGAATGCTTTAGACATGTTCAGTTATTTTCAGTGTTACCCTAAGAATACTTTCCTGTGAATAAAACCCATTGAATTGACTTGAGTAGGATTCTTAGAAGACCTGTTTAGGGTTGCTCTCTTAGGGTGCGGTCACACTGCTGTTTTGATCGGGATTCGCTGCTGTTTACTTGCGCATGTCAGTTTCACGTTCACACGTGCCAATCCGCCTCCCGCCACGAAGCAGGCTTACTCGCGCAATGCTTCCGGGTTTTCCTGACCCCTGGAAAAACTAGTGTTTTCCTGGCACTTCCGCTTTGATTGCGCGATTGCGCCTATGTGGACAGCCCCTCTCTCACAAGGATTGCGATTAGGGCTGTCTGAACGTTCTTGGGGTTGTTTCTTTTTTTAAAAAAGCTTCCAGTTTGAGCGCTTGAGCAAACATGCACTTAATAAATCCATTTAAAGTTTAATGGATTTATTAAGTGCATGTTTAGACAAGCGCTCAAACCAGAAGCTTTAAAAAAAAATGCACAAAGACGGCCCTGGAGGCGGGAACGAGAGGTGGGGGCTACAGCAGCCTGGATGGGGCCGGCAAGGAGGATGGCAGAGACAACGGAGCCTATTTTCGTGGGTCAATGGCGGCAGCGGCGGAGGCAGCACCCCCCCCCCAAAGTGTCGGCAGGAGCAGCAGCCGCCCAAGCCTCCCCGTGGCCGGCAAGATCGCCTGGAGGGACAGCGCAGCAGCAGGCAAGCGGGTGCTGGGAAAGAGGGGCTGGCTGCATGTAGACAGCCCAATGCTAATAAAAATGTTCCCGATTTAAATAAACCGGGAACAAAGTGCATATCAGTTGCAGTATGACCAGAGCCTTAGTCTTTTGGGGCAGAAAGAACTACTTATATCAATTTTGTATTAGAGTACTCATTGATCTTTGAGGATGCTCATGTACTAAAATAGGCTCAAACCGGAAGCTTTTTTAAAAACAAAAAATAACAACCCAAGAACGTTCAGACGGCCCTAATCGCAATCCTTGCAAAATCGCGCAATCAAAGCGGAACTGCCAGGAAAACACTAGTTTCTCCAGGGGTCAGGAAAACCCAGAAGCATTGCACGAGTAAGCCTGCTTCGTGGCGGGAGGCAGATTGGCCCGTGTGAACGTGAAACTGACATGCGCAAGTAAACAGCAGCAAATCTCGATCAAAACGGCAGTGTGACCGCGCCCTAGGGCAAGGAAATATAAGGGTAGGAAGGGTACAGGGTATGGGATAAGACATATAGGAGAATTCCATCAAATTTATATAAAAGCTGTTACAAGTTTTCAATCTTAGTTCTTTGTTTCCAGTTCTGTTTCTTTGTAGAATTACTAAAGCTAGTACTACTTAGTCAAATTGTTAAAATCTTTTGTTATGTTTCCTGAGAAGAGTCAAACTCTGTATAGTTCAAGTTGGAGTCTCTCCAAATTTATATTATACATATTCATTGTTCTTGGTCTTCAAAGTTTCTCTCCACCCAGTCATAAAATAGTGCCCAATTATTTCTCACATTTTGTTTGCTTCTGTCCTTCAATAGGTTTGACAGTATATCCATTTCTGCTGTTTCAATTTTTTTTGTCAAAAGTTCATTTTCCATTGGTATCTCTGCTTTCTTCCAGTGCTTAACATAAAGAATTCTTGCTGCCATAACTATGTATAATTAGATATCTAACTTTCTCGTGTCTTTTACAACGGGCATAGTATTAAGCAGGAACATTTCAAGTTTAAATGGTAGCGGTAACAAACATATTTTCAGGAACCCTTCTCCAATATAGTATCACCTCTTTACACTTCCACCAAACATGGAAATAACTTCCCACCCGTGTCTTACATTTCCAGCATTTATCAGACATTTCCAGGATACATTCTGGCTGATTTCTCTGGTGTTACATGCCACCTATAGAACATTTTATATAAATTCTCTTTAAAGGCAACCAATTTTGTTATTTTAACATTTGTTTTCCATATTTGCAACCAATGGTCAAGATCAATGTTACAACCAAAATTTTGGGCCCATTTTAACATACATTCTTTAATCACCTCATCCTCCACCTTTATCTGAAACAAATAAACATAAAGTTTTTTAATCAGTTTATCATTTGTTTCATATAAAAGTGTGTCAAACTCCAATTTTTCTACAATGAATCCTTGAGATTTATCTTTGGCACATCTAGATTCCAGCTGTACTCTTGTCCACCAGTCCAGATATATTATCTTGTTCCTCTCGTTCTTCTTTGGACTTCAGCCTGCCGACTTTCTCCCTGGCCTGTTGCGGGAACTGGCTTGTATGAGCTGGGCCTGGCCCCACCCCTTCCCCAGCCTCCCCAGTCCCCTGCCCTCTGGGTGGTCTAGCCTGTCAAAGCAGGGGTGAGGGGATTCTTTCCTCTCTGCTCTCTCCCCTTGACAGGTCCCTCCTGGGCTGCCTGTCAGCCCCAGGAGTCCTGCCAGTACGACTGCCACCCCCACTGCGAATCAGCTGGCCGGTGGTGTGACAAACTGGTCATGGGGGGAAGCCTAGCCTAGCATGGCAGTGATGCCACCAGCGATGCAGTGACATCACTCCTGGCATGATTGTGTTGCTTGCGATGTGAAACACTCTGGTATTTGGGCAAAAACTCTATGGCAAAAGTGGCTTCTATTGTAGAGTTTTTGCCCAAATACTAGAGCATCCTGTGTCACTGACAATGCAATAATGTCACTTCTGGTGCACAGAAGAAGTGATGTTGCTATGTTGCCAATGATGCTGTGACCCCAGGCTGGTAAGTCCCCCCTGCCTGTTGCCAGGGGGAGCCTGGCAACACTCCCTGGAAGAGTAGAAATTTCCGCCGGCCGGCCTGGCCCCAGTAACTGCCTGCCCATGCTGCTGGCATTCTCTATTTGCTGCCTGCTTCTCTTGAGATGTGATGCTGCCATGCCCACGGCCGTCTTCTTCGCTACCAGTCCAGTTCCCAACAAGGAAACAGCTTTTTCCTGGGCACTGATAGTGAAACAAGTGCTAATAACTGCTCAGCAAAATGACACATGATTAAGGGAAAAGCAAACTAGGTTATTGGGACATTCACTTATTGGAATTGAACTAGAGTTACATGTCTTCCAGAACCCACAGTGGAATTAGAGTGTTTCACTGATGTGCTGCATCAGTGAAATTGTCACAGCTTTTTGTTTACCTGCAATATTGATAATTGATGCTAGATTTCTGAATCTATCTAGCCATCTAATTCTGAATTCGGACCTACAGTGTGGATCAAAAAATCCAAACACTGGGGGCCAGGAAAAGACAGGAGGACTCTCTACAAGCCTGGGGGTAACCCATAAGAAATGTAAAAAACAACAACACCAAAACATTTGGGAATTAAAAACAAAACAAAACAAAACCATAGAAGCAAGAATAGTATACATCCTGACATTGCATGATATGTTATGAGATCTTGGCAACCATTTTGGCAGTTGCTAGGCAACTTCCAACCTACACTGCTGAGGTTTCCAAGCCTTGGTTTGTGATGGAGGGGTACAAATTAAAAAGGTAAAAGTTAGGGGGGAGGGAATGTAAAGTTGGAGGAAAAGTGAAAAAAGGTTAAAAGATAAAGCTGAAGACAGGGAAAGAGAACAGAAACATGGAGGCGAGAAACAGAACGAGGGAGAGGGAAGCAAGGGGAGGTGCTGCCAGTTGGGAGGAAAGCCCCACTGGAGCGGGGAAACGAGGTCCTCCTCGCCCATCTCCCATTTGTGTTATTTCTAAATGTGTTTGTTTTGAACTTCCATTGTCATATACATTTAATTACATCTGTGATTACACTTTATATACGATCGCTAGTTTGCAATTTTTACAGCACAAGCATTTCTATAATCATATTTTTTGTTTCACATTTCTTATTTTATTGAGTGAATGCTTAACGTGGTAGCCGCATTCTCCTGCTCCATCTGCAGCCTTGTACCAAAATCAGCCAGTTGCAGGAAGGCCTCTTTTTAAAAACAAAGAATCATTTTAAAATGTTATATGTTCTTCTCAGTCTTTTGCACATATTGTCACAATATTCTGGGTGATGCAATAAATATTGCTACATCTGACAGCTGGGTTACAGATATAGTTCTCACCTTAACCATTAAGTAAGCCACCTCCAGCTGCACAGTTTTGTGCCTTTTCCATCAGTTGTGTGAGCAGCATTTGTTGCCTCCCACTAGGTGGCTGTGGTGGTCCCATTTCTTGAAGACTTTACATCAGCCGGGTGCTGCGGTGTGAAGTGGTGGTGGGGAGACACCATTCGTTCCCAAGAAGCCCACCTGGAATGTCACCTAAATCTAAGAGCACATCTTTTAAAAATAACTGTTCCAGAATGTTCAGAGGAAACTATTTTGAATAAGTGCTCTGTCGTCCCCTTTTGTGGACGTTCTCCCACCTACATGGAGTGGCTTCATTTTCCATTGAGGAAAATAAAGGGAGCTCTAGAAGATTGCTCACGATAATCACGTTACTTCTCTGTTTGGAAATACGTTTATCACACAACTGGTGTAACTGGCAAACCGAGGTTCAGGCTTTGAGTAAAACTTTTAACATGCAATAGTTTTTCAGTGGGTTTGCGTCCTCCAGCATCTACTGAAGGAAATCTTGGATTTCAAGGCTCAGGCCCCTCTACTTCATCCCTATAAGACTTGAAATGGGTGGCTGTGGATTCAAAGGACAGTTAGAAAGAGAATAAAGAGTTTTACTTGCAAGGAAAAGATAAAGAATCTGAAGGCTGCCTTATGGGTGACAACTTCTTTACCTGGATATCATTTCCAGTGTCAAAAATCAGTGTACCCAGCCCTATGTATATTCTGTGGGAACCAGGCTGATGCCCTGTTCTCAAGGTGATAGATCAGTGTGTGGCACTCTTCTTTATCCATCCAGGTGGCCCTGATTCTCCCCAGCCTGCAGAAGAGAGCAGTATGTGGGACTGGGGATGTGATGTGGCCTCCCACATTTAGGAGACTGTCAGGAAGAAAAAGCAGGAAGCATCTGCACTTTTTTCTTTTGAAGATTATACAAGAAAAATCAGAACTGAACTGGAGGAAGGATTTAGGCGAAAAGATGAGGAAAACTTTCTAAATATGAGATTAACTCCAGAACAAACCACCAAGGGAGGTTATAGAATGTTTTCTTCTTGGGCAGATAACTGGCATGGGTGCTTTGGTATTGGATATCTTATTGGGACAGGGGGAGCAGCCCAAAGGGATATCTCCAGGTTTAGGGTACCCGTAAATGATTAAAAACCCGATGTCTTTCTAAAAATGCACTGGAAAATTGGGGGGGGCGGGGGGGCGCGGCCATACCAAAAAGCAAAACACACACACAAAGAGAGAGAGAGAGATGAAATTGCAAAGTCAGACTCAGAGTGATTCAGTGCGTTCAAGAGCCTGCCAAGAGTTTCAGCTACCTTTAAGCTGAAGCTGAGGCTATTTTTCTCTTTTGAATAATGCGCAGCCATGAGGCAAATGCTGAGCCAGGCATGCCCAGCTGTCCTCTATCACCCGATCCTTCTTGCAGCAGGTGAGCTGTGCCTTTGCCTCAGGGCTTTTTTTCACAGGCAGAGTCCTGGCAGGATCCCAGGAAAGCCAGATATTTTGCACAGGGCATTTCTCAGTGTGCTGGAAGCAAAGTGTCCTGTGCTGTGCAGCAATCATGGCACAGAAGCTGATAGAATGTCTTTGTCATCTATATCCTGGCAGCTGCTTCCAATGTGACAGATTGTCTGGATAGAGAACCTTTGCATGCAGGAAACAGCATCTCAGCAGAGTTGCATGTGAAATCACATGGGCACATCAGAGAGCCAGTTTGGGGTAGTGGTTAGGAGCGCAGACTCTAATCTGGGAGAACCGGGTTTGATTCCCCACTCTTCTACATGCAGCTGCTAGCATGACCTTGGTTCAGTCACAAGTTCTCTCAGCCCCACCTACCTCACAGGGTGTCTGTTGTGGGGAGGGGAAGGGAAAGGAGTTTGTAAGCTACTCTGAGATTTCTTCGGGTAGTGAAGGGTGGGGTATAAATTCAATCTCTCTCTCTTTTCCTATGTAGATGCAGGTATGGATGTATCAGCCTGTCCTGTCTGCTTAGCCAGTCAAGAATCATACAGTTGGAAGGGGTCTCCAGGGTCATCTAGTCCAACCCCCTGCACAATGCAGGAAATTCACACACACACATACAACCAAACAAATGTATACATGAAGATCTGCATTGTTATCCAGGATGGCTATCTGGCACTTGAAGTGCCTAACAGGACAGTCATTTAAGCACCCTTTTACACCCATTGAGTCTAGTGGACTTGGACTTCATTGTTAGTGGATACCTGGGCAGGTTCATATGGAAAGAAGCTTCCTTTATCCACTTGGATCCCAGATCATTTGGAACTTTAAAGGTGCCCAGAAACTCTCTCCTCTCCTCTCCTCTCTCTCTCTGTGCGTGTGTGTGTAAACTGCCATCACATTGCAGCTGACTAATGGCGACCCTGTAGGGTTTTCAAGGCAAGAGATTTTCAGAGGTGGTTTGCCATTGCCCACCTCTGTGAAGTGACTCTGGACTTCCTTGGTGGTCTCTCATCCAAATACCAAACAGGGCTGACCCTGCTTACCTTCTGAGTATACTTCAATCAATACTAGTCTCTCTATATAATAATTCTATTTTGGTGTGAATGCTCCACATGCTCCCACAGCCTTTGGCTCCCTCAGCTGCCACTCTAAAGGTCTGCCAATCCCCTGGCTGCATTGCCTCGCTGTGTTTCCTCAGCCCTGCCCACAGAGTCAGCAGCCAGTGTCTCACTCAGTCTGGAGGGAGCTGGTGAAGGGGATGGATGCTCTATTGAGAGAGCCGGAACCCCTTCATGGGGGAGAAGGAGGCAGACCTAGTGAGTGGCGGCAAGCAGGGGAAACACTCACCTTCGTCAGGGTGATAGCTCAGTGGGCTGCACTGCAGAGGAAGCTGCCCAGGGCCTTTCAAAGGCTCCCCCGCCTCCCTTCAGCAGCAGCGGCAGCAGCAGGGAGGGTCTGGCTTAGATGAAACAAGCTGTGGCTCCTGGAAAGCTGGACTCTCTCCTGAGGAAGACACTTCTCTTGGTTCCTGCGTGGGACTAACTGTGACTAACTGTCTCCTCAGTGGCTGTTGGTAGGCAACCAAGCTGATTTCTCTGCGTAAAAAAACAAAGGACTTTCAGCATAACCCCCTCCCCCACCCAGTGCCAGCTTGGCCACTTTCCTGTCAGAATAAATTTAAAATGGCTCTCTCTCCTGCTTGGTTCCACCATGGCTGGCTGGCTGGCTAATGAGGTGGGACAGCGACCATCAAACCATTCTCTTCAACCCCCTGCTGTGTGGCTGACTTTCCCCTAGGGTTGCCAATCTCCAGGTGGGACTTGGAGATCTCCCACTGTTACAATTGATCTCCAGATGACAGAGATCAGTTCCCCTGGAGAAAATGGCTGCTTTGGAGGGCAGACCCTATGACATTATCCCCTGCTGAGTCCTTCCATCCCTCCCCCAATGCTGCCCTCCACAGGATCCATCCCCCAAATCTCCAGTTATTTCCCTAATCAGAGGTTGCAACTGTGCTTTCTCCTCAGTGCCTGTTGCTAGGCAACCAGGTTCTGCCAGTTAAAGGCCCTTTCCACACCTATTTTGGCCTTTGGGAGAAAACTCATTGGGGCCAGTCCTGATAGGGTTGCCAACTCTAGGTGGGAAATTCCTGGAGATTTGAGGGCTGGAGCCTGGAGAGGGTGAGCTTTGAGGAGGGGTGGGACAGGTACAATGCCATAGACTCCACCCTCCAAGCCAGCCATTCCGTCATGGGGAATCATTGTTGTCTCCAGGAGGGGGCTGGAGATCACACAGAATTACAACTGCTCTTCAGATGGCAGAGATCAGTTCCCCTGGAGAAAATGGTGGACTGTGTCATTATACCCTGCTGAGGTTGCCATAGCAAATTGGCGCTGAGTACCCAAGGCTGGGGCACTCTTCCAGAGCCTCTTTCTAGAGCTCGTTGTATTTATTTCCACAACAGGCCTTATTCCTATAGTGCATACTGGCCAGCAACCACACTGCTGCACTTTGAACTAGAAGTTCAAGAAGATTGGGGTTGTTTTTTCTTGTTGTTGCTTCTGGGCAGTTGATGTTACAATACCAGCGATGTAGCTCTTACAATAACATCTAAAATGTCTGCTACCCTAACACTGCTTCTATTTTGTGATGTTTACCAGAACTCTTCCCTTTTTCAACATCAAACCATTATCTTCAACCCCCTGCTGTGCGGCTGACTTTCCCCTAGGGTTGCCTGGAGATCAGTGAGATTACCCCCACTGAGTGTTGCTGAGAGTGTGTGTCAGTTCTTGCCCTGGGGTTGCCCCGTAACATGGAACCCTTTGGTAAGCATCCCCCACAAAAATGATTCTGTATGAAAACTGTGGCATTTCTGGGATTCATCTGTACTGACTTCTGTGCACACTGTGACCAGTGAAAGACAGCAATGGGCAGTGACGAAGTGCAAAAGCATTCGTGGGGCAATTTTTTTTACCAGTGCTTGACCTCACCTCACCAGCAGAAATGCGGTACTAAATAGAAGTCTTCACATTAGTGAAACAAATCCAGTATTTGCCTGTTAGACTTGCCAGTTGGAAACACATTTTGGTCCAGGGAGGGACCACAGCTCAGTGGTAGAGCATCTGCTCTGCATGCAGAAGGTGCCAGCTTCAATCCCCGGCATCTCTAGTTAAATAGACCAGGTAGCAGGTGAGGTGAAAGACCTCTTTCTGAAATCATGGAGAGCGATACTGACCTTGAGGTACCAAAGGTCTAATTCAGTATAAAGTAGCTTCATGTGGACATGTGCTTTCGGTGTCAGATGTTTTCGGCATTCCCCAGCCTCAAACATGGTAGTGCACCCTCAAAAGGACTTGTGGAGAGGGGAACCCCTGACTAAGTGTCCCTATCAATGGGACTCTGGCAGGTATCAAAGCTATGTGACGGCAGAAAGACCCAAGCAAGAGGCTCAAGAAGACAGCTCAGCTATTCTCTCTAACGCACTGGCTTCTCCATGAGACAGCTTGTGCAGTGCTTTGCCATTCCTTTCTTATAATCTGCCGCAAGTGAAATTGAAATAGGGGTTTCACATCATACTTCTTCTAGCATTCTATTGCCCATAAAAAGCCAGCAAGACGTATTCCTGCTGGCAAGATTCTCCTATGTGTTCACTCAGAAGAATGCCCTGTTCAGCAAAGAGTCAGCTGCTATTTGCAGTGTTTCTTGGTTCATGACTTCTTGTTCTGTCATGGCTATTGCATTCATGAATCAGTTGTCAATTCTCACTTCTTACTGGATTAGGTATTGCTTATTGTTTTATTGCTGCAATAGTACAATTACAAAATTAGAAGAATAAAAAAAAATTGGCTTTGGCAAGTGAAAAACAGTAAATTCCCTCCTTCACTAAGGATAGATAATTTCATGAAAAATAGCAGGTAATTCATTAAACTGGAAGCAAACAGAAAGAAGGAAAATCTAAAAGGAGGGTAACCTAGAGAAACTAAAATATCACTTTGTTCATGGTGTGATGTATTTTTTATTTTAAAAATTGCCACAAATCTGGCATTTAAAAAGATAGGAAGAAATCAGGGGAAAAGATGCATTGCCAGTGGTGCATTCTCGGTTAAAAATGAGTGAACAAATGATGTCAATTCCATCCTAGAGTATCATAACACTCTCAGGGCTCTTTTTGTCGCAGGAACTCCTTTGCATATTAGGCGACACACCCCTAACGTAGCCAATCCTCCAAGAGCTTACAGTAGCCCCTGTAAGAAGAGCTCTGTAAGCTCTTGGAGGATTGGCTACTTTAGGGGTGAGCCACCTAATATGCAAAGGAGTTCCTGATACAAAAAGAGCCCTGCCCCTGCTTGCTATGAAATGTGCTGAACAACTTTGGGCTGCCTCCTCCGCCCAGCTACCCAAGCTTGGCTAGGCCCCTCCTGATTGAGCCAGGCAGGCCCCCCCTTCCTCCCTTCCTTGGAGACAGGCCCCTCCATCCACCCTGGTTTTCAGGGGGCCACCTTAGGGTTGCCAACTGCAGTTTGGAAAATTTCTAAAGATTAGGGGGCAGTGCTTGAGGAGGGCAGAGTTTGGGGAAGGAAGGGAGCTCAACAGGAATGCCCTGTCACTCTAGGACTTCGGTTTCTCCTACATACTATGGTATACCATAGAGTCTACCTTCCAAAAGCTGCCATTTCCTCCAGAGAAACTGATCTCTGTAGTCTGGAGATCTATTGTAATTCTGGGAGAATTCCAGGCCCCACCTGGAGGTTGGTAACCTTGTGCATTCCTGTAGTTGTTTGGAAGGAAGGAATGCATCCCAATCAGTCATTCGTCCTTTTAGCATCAGCCAGAAGGCTGGTTTGTTTTAGCAGCTGTGTTTCATTTGGGAAAACCCTGATTCAGATCTCTTTGAATGATCTCTCACCCTTATGTCTGAAGTATGGGAATAATATTGACCAGTTTTACATCCCAGGACAGGTTCCCCATCAAATCACTCTCCACACGCACTTTCTTTAGTGAATGTTTTATTTAGAGATGTGAGATGCTATGGGTACAAACTCTTCGTTAGGACTGGTTTGCAAGATGGGAAATTCGAGGTATAGATTCCAGGCATTTGATGTCAGCATTACTGCAGTGGTCCTGAAAGATATACAACCATTATCTAGCCAGGCACAGACTTTTTTTTTTTTTTTTTTGTAAAACTCTCTTAAAAAGAGAGAATTTTATTCTTTTTATAAGAAAAGGGAAGGGTAGACAGATGGAGAAAGAAAAAGGTGGAGTGAAAATTTTTTTCTGTTAGTGAGAGTTAGTTTAGGTTAATAACCAATACCAAGTTTTGGCATCCATCATGGTTAGAAGATCTTCTTTTTAACTAAAACAAAGTCCAAAATCACTCTGTTAATGCAGTTAGTAAAGTCCATTGGGGTTAGTAATTAAACAGCTCCTTCCGGATGTAACACGAACAGTCCTCAAAGTATCTTCTTCTTAATTTTCTTCCAGTTATGGATTAAGTCCATTTTAACTTTGAAGTCTTCCGTTCCATCACCTTCCCCTGGGCTGCTGTCTTCTGCACTTATCCCAATTTTGAATGCTGCATCCTTCTTCCTGCTGGCGTGTCTCTTCAGGAGTTTCTGTGTTTTGAAGATGAAATCCTTCTTCTTTCTTTTCTTTTTTTTTTTTAAACTTCTGGCCTTCAAGCTTCCAGGGCTCCACAAACTCAGCAGATGAAATTAGATCTCCCGTTTGTCGCCTGCTATGCTCGACATCCCCTTCTACTGGCAGAGTATTTCTTTTTATAAAGGCGGAATAGGCTTTGGGAGCCTTATCCACCTCTTCTTTTAACTTTATCGCTCCACTGCCAGTTAGGGGTGCCAAGACATTTGTCAAGGTAAATCCGAGATCTTCTTTCTCCTCTTCTTTAGCGCCCTGGAAACCTGGAATCAAATTCGATTTCTGTTCAATCTCCTTCATCTTTCTAGTTGTTTCCAATATCTGTTTCTGTCGACTGATGAGAACACTTTCCATTTTAAACAAAGTTTGGTTGATCTTCTGCAATTGTTCCAGCAGGGGGCACAGCATCTCCTTTTTCTGTTGATTGACAGCAAGCTCTTGGGGGGGGCTATCTGGACCGGAAGTCCCTCCTCTCTTCTCTTCCGGTGTCTGCAGGGCTTGTTCCATTATCGACATTTTGTTTTTTTTGTTTACTTTTAAAAAGTTCGTGCCGCATCCCCCAGGAAGCTAAGATGAACACATTCTTCCATACAGCCCCAACGGTACTTTCACCAACACTTTGTTTTCTTTCTGCCCCCCTTCGCGCTCCCTTTGAATAACTTGCTTCTCGAGGGGGTGGGGACTCCTCCCTCCTCCCAACGCTTATACGCATGCAGGGGGCTCCGATTTACGCTTCAAAATAGATCTTCAACTCACGATTCGATGCCACTACTTCTTTTTATGTTGAACCATAGCGCTGTTTTCACTCCTGGAATTCGGTGGCGCCGCTAAGTCCCATTACGGGCACGCCGCAGCGGGGCCGATTGGGGCGGGGAGAAAGCCTCAATTTCCCGGCTGTCTGCCGGCAAAGAGGCTACTCCCCAAGCGCCCCGGTTCGGAGCCTTAACCTAAGGCTCACTAGGGTCTTTCGCATATGCGAAGACCCCCCTAACTGCGCGTGGGCTAACCGCCTCCGGGAGCGTCCCGAGAAGCGGCCGCCATTCGCGACGCCGGAAACCGAAACCTCTAGCCAGGCACAGACTTTACTCCAAGAACATTTCTCGTGAGAATAATGTCTTCGGGGACTTTTTGGAAGATTACGAAGCAAGCCTCCCTATTCCACCCAAGTCTGACAGACACTAGAGGTTAGTTTTCAACAACCTGTGACATGCACTTCAGGAACTACCAGGGAGGGGCAGTACCTTACTTGTGGTGGAAATGATGGGGGTGTCTGGAACCCCTGTCACCCCACCCTTCATTTTATGCTTGAACAGGGCAGTGTGTGACTGGATTGCTGTCCCCAGAGTGCTCGAAGGCTCATGGGATGAGAAGCTTCTGAAAAAAATACAAACGCTAGAATTTTGATCATCAGCATTGATTTATTGGGGTTCAGATAGACAATGACTTGGGGCAAGAGGAAGCAAAAGTTTGCCTTGCCTTATTTTAGGAGGCAGAGTGAAGTGTCAGCCAAAGGCTTTCAACACAGCCTGCACAGAGGACAGCTGCTGGTCTCCCCCAGACCCCGCACAGGAAGGGGGCAGGGATCCTGCTGGACAGTTAGCTATTAGGGAGGGAATCAAGGACGTACCCCACACTGTCACTAACTGCCAACATTCTGGCAGAGTAAGGGACATACCCCTCAGGTATGTCCCCCTTGGCAGCGGATATAGAAAAAAGACCACCATCCAATTCCTGTCCTCAGCTGGCATCATCCAAAACAGTCATAAGCAAAAGGAGTGACGACTTAATGGAACAATTTCTGTTGGATGGGGACCAGGAAACACTCGAGAATAGCAGTGTAGTTCTCAAAACTGTGGGTAATGCCCCCAAAGTGGCTCATGACTCTCTCACATGTGGATCATAACAGTCAAACTCCTGAGCTGGGAGTGGGCCCTCCCCCCTCCTTGCAGCAGTGGGCAAAGGAGAAGAGAAGGTGAAGCCTCTCCCCCTTTGTCCAGGACCCCGAATAATTCCCTGACTTGCTCCCAGCCCCCAGTGATGTAGCCCATTTGCGTTTTCTCCTCGACCTGTACTGGTAGTGGACAGTGCCATAATGTCTAGTCAACTTACGGTGAACACTGGTGGGGTTTCCAAGACAAGAGACATTCAGAGGTGGCCTGCTATTGCCTGCCTCTGTGTTGGACTAGCCTGGACTGTCCAGATCAAGGCACTGTATCGATACTTGATACTAATCAGCTACTCTGGATATCTGTGGGGTGACAGTCAGTTCTGGTGGACAGGCAATTTTTAGCCCCAGCTGATGCAAGTCAGAGGAAAGGTTCCGTTCCGTTCATGACATTTTTACTGTCTTTTTCCCATAGCAATTATTATATAGAACAAGGAAAAGCATATAGGACAAAAGAGTCTGAAAATAAATTGCAAGTATGCATTGCTCCCTCGTTCCAATGTCATATTAGACTAGGGCATTAGACTAGGTCAGTGACTGCAACAATTATAGCCACACACATCCCAAAAGTATACTTAGACTGCTAATTGAATCCCAGCTGTGTAGCTGAGGGACTTGCAGCTTGTGTTCAATATGGCCCCGAGTGCCTCCTCTAATATCCCCCTCCCCAGCTCAGAACTGCCTGTCCATCTTCTTTCTGCTTCTTTCTACTGGAATGCCTTCTGCTGCCCAAAATAAAGTTTGGACAACCACACATCATATCCCCCACATTCAGGGGACTCAGCCCTCTGAGAGGACATATGTTGCTCAAGAACAGATAACTTGTCTGTCCGCCCCCCTCTAATGGCTAGCTTTTCTTCCCAGACCAGGCCTCTCTTCCTTGTGACCTTGCTCTGTTGGCCTTCCTGGCCAATTGGATTCCAGCAGAGGCTGGCCTACCTTTGCCTGGCAGAGGAAGCTGAAGTTAGTTCCCAGTTCCCAATTCATTCCTTATTCGTGGCTTATTTGGAGTGCCACCAAGAAGATTTGAATAAAGAACTGAAACAACTGCATGCCCTTTGCATCCTAAAATACAGTTTGGACCACCACATATCATATCCACCCACACGTTTAGGGAACTCTGCCCTCCAAGAGGACATTTGCTGTTTCCTGGTCCAAAGGGGAGAGCCAGTTTGGTGTAGTGGTTAAGTACATGGACTCTTATCTGGGAGAACCGGGTTTGATTCCCCACTCCTCCACTTGCACCTGCTGATGTGACCTTGGGTCAGTCAAAAGCTCTGGCACAGCTGTTCTCTCAAGGACAGTTTGTGTTAGAGTTCTCTCAGCCCCACCTACCTCACAGGGTGTCTGTTGTGGGGAGGGGAAGGGAAAGGAGTTTGTAAGCCACTCTGAGACGCCTTTGGCAGTGAAGGGTGGGGTATAAATCCAACTTCTTCTTCAAAGCCCACTTCTTGTGCTAGCTGCTCCAAAGTCAGGCGTCCCCAGGACAATCGCACAGACAGACACTGGGACCAGGCTGCACCCCAAATCAATCTTTGGAGCACCCCAAATGACACATCCCCACACTCTGGAGAAAAAAACCCCCATATATGTGAAAATGCACATTCACTAAGCTCCTGACATAGCTTTGAAAATGTAATCCTACTACAAACAGCTGCCTAGTGTCATGTTTACTATGTTACTTCAGGCCGAAAGCATCCCATCAATGCTTGCACAAGTTAGATGGGGCTAACTCCTCAATCACTGAACATTCACACACACAGTCTCTCCCCAGTAGCACCATAGAAATTAACAAGGTTTTTTGGGGGGTGAGCTTTCAGGTGTCAAAGCTCATCTGGTCAGATAGCAGTTGAAATGGAAATCTCTGAGTTGTTATATCCCGATCAGAAAGTTGGGAGGAGTGTTTCAGAGAAAGCAGTCAGGATGCAAAGCTGCAATGGACGTTGTAATCAGCTTGATCAGGACAAAGGGGAAATGTCTGGGTGTAGAATTCTCATCTAAAGTAAGAGGAGAATTCATTCAGCCCTGCTGGATCCATTGTTCTGAACTTGTGAGTGAACTTAAATTCAGCAGTCTCAGCTTGTAATCACCCCTTGAAGGTTTTTTTAAAAATATATTTATTGAATTTTATGAATGAGACACACCACATATACACAGGGAAAAAAAAACAAGCACATATACATAAAGTACCATTATTATCTATCTACAGCAACACAACTTAATTCTTAAAGATAGAATTAAATCTTTTCCCCACTAAACATGCATTTCCATAACACCTAATTGGAGTATGGCTATTCACTTATTATTCAGATTACATTTAACAATTCCTCACTGACATTATTCCTTAGGTAGGATTCTCACAACATTTCACGCTGTAACTAGACACTATTATCCCTTTACATTACTCTTCACTGCCATATTCCAAAAGTTTCCTGCATCTATATTTTCCAGTGCATTTATTCAATATCTCCTTATAACCAAAATTATACACTCATTTCCCCAAAAATAATTTACCTTAACAAAAATAAGTTCCAGTCAGTACGGTGCAGCGACGGGCAGCTCATCGGCTTGCTCCGAGCTGCCCACCCCCTTTTCGCTCTTCTTGGAGCCCCCCAGGTGCTGGGGGGGCTTCGCCGGACCTCCCAGAGAGAGGTCTGGTGGCAAGGGGCTCAGTCTTGGCCCCCTCCACATCAGACAAATGCGGGGGGTGACCAGTTCTGCTCTGAAGTGGGAGCGATTTGCGGGATAGAACATGACTGCCATGTTCTCCTTAGCTGTGACTATCCGGGTTTTTTTAACCTATTTTGATTTATAACTAAGTTTCACTTACAAGAAGAAGAAGAAGAAGATTTATTGGATTTATACCCCGCCCTTCACTGCCCAAAGGCATCTCAGAGCGGCTTACAGACTCCTTTCCCTTCTCCTCCCCACAACAGACACCCTGTGAGGTAGGTGGGGCTGAGAGAACTTCTGACAGAAACTGTCCTTGAGAGAACAGCTGTGCCAGAGCTTGTGACTGACCCAAGGTCACATCAGCAGATGCAAGTGGAGGAGTGGGGAATCAAACCCGGTTCTCCCAGATAAGAGTCCGCGCACTTAACCAAGCTGGCTCTCACAATATCTACAGCAACGCACTAATGTTCATATGATACCACGGGTCTGTGAGTATGACTATTTCTAAGATTCAATAGAAGTGATGACTTTTTATAAACGTACCCCGAACTTCTGTGCCCAAGAGTGGAGAGGATTGGCGGCCAGAAAAGGAATGGGAAAAACATTGTCGTTGCTTTTTTTTTGCAGGGTTGAGACCTTAGTAAGAAAGGACTTGCAACTATACATGATATCCTAGTCGGCTATTGAAAAATTGAGTTATTTGAATTGAGATTAACTGTGTAGCTAAAATGGTGCCTGCAGAGGGAACAGAGGAAGAGGAGCTTCATGATAACATGCAAGTGGGAGAACTAACTGTGGAACGATTTTTAAAGTTGTTGAGAGATGGAATACAAAAAGGTTTTGAGGCAACATGGGTCAAAATACTTGAAAAATCGCATAGTGAACAACCCATTATGGAAAATGAGGAGGAATCGCAACAGGATGTACAGAGCGATATGGAACAACAGGCTTGTCAGTTTAAAGAGACACTCGTTGATAATCAGCCTGCAGTAGCTATAGAAATGGAAAAGAAAATAATAAGAAAGTCCTGCGTAAAGATAGCTTAAAAAAAGAAAATGCTAAGAACTATTTGTAGAGAAGGAAGAAAGAGGAAAGAAAAGAGACCAAAACAATATGCTTGGAAATTTGAGACTGAAAATAAAATTTGGGACACAGTGAGGCTGAAACCTAGAGAGAGGAGTTCAGGAGCAACTTTATGTAAATATAAAGGAAAAAGACATGTGGACTCATTGAGGCTAAAAAGCAGGCTACAAATTCATAGGAAAAAAGTTAAGCTATATAAAGGATGAATATTACTCTTGCTGATTCGTGCTTAAGTGGAAAATGAAATCATGGTTCCTGCTCTAATACAGTACAGGTCATTATTCACGAAGAGGTTTTTCTTTTGTTCACTCTTCCTTCTTTTTCTGTTTTTTCTCATTTTTTCTTGTTTTCAAATTGTTTTTGTATAAGTGTGAATTATAGAGGCAGATGTTAAAATAAGCAGTAACAATAATGATAGAGGATTAATTAGGATTAAGAAATGTTAGAGACAAATTAATAGGAAAGAAAGTCTCCCCCTCCCCCCCAAGGTAAACATATCTAATTAGGTTGAAATTATTAGTAAGATATGGTACTGTGCTCTTGTTTCTAGGGAAAAATTGGAAAATATCTGATGGACTATTGCTGATTTATACTGAACTAGAAAAATTGCTTCTTGGTTCTTGTTTAAGGGAATATAAGGTAATAAAAGTTTCAAAAGTTTTGGAAATCTGGATTAAGATGGATAGAAATAATTTGAATAGGAAGTGTAGTTTAGATTTAAAATGATGATAAAAATGGGTTTAGATTTATGATAAATTTTAAGTTATATATAAGTTGTCATCTATGCATAACATATAAAAGGAGGAAATAGCTTTATGGAAGGAAATATAATGAAGAAAGGAACCCTTGAAGTTTTTCTAAGAAACTCTACTCCTCAGTCAGCAGTTGAATGATTTTTGCCCGAATGTCTGCCTGTTCACGTGGCTTCTTATTGGCCAAGGGGAGGGTAATTCAATTGAAAGGAAGGAACTGATTCATCAAAAGGAAGAGATTGATTCTTATTCTTGACCTGTATGGAGCAACCAATTATAATTCTTTTTGATTTGTTATCTGATTTTGATCCTGATTAATTTGTAAAAGTGTATGCTGTAATTTCTGAAATTTCTGAAACTGGGCAATTATATTGCCTTGTTCATCTAAGGGTAAAGAACAAAATGATTGAAGAAGGTTCACATCTGCTACAGCCAGCTGAATGTTGTTTGAGAGGGTTGGCAAAGAAGATATTACATCCTTTTAGTGCCTTCCAAGTAGAGCGGCTTCCTGTGACTTTGCAATTAATTTTTCTGATTCAAGGATTGAGTCTTAAGTTAATTTGAGATAAAATCTAACCTCTTACAAATCAGTTTCAGCCTTGCTGTAGAGTACTTACTAATGGACTACACTCCAACAGTTTCACTGTTGCCTGTGGCATATGGCAAGGTTGTCCTCTCTCACCCATATTATTTGATTTAGCTCCCGAACCTTTTGGTAATCAGAAGGCATCAAAAGTATTAAGATATATTAAGGAATATAAATTTATGTTGTATGCAGACAATGCAATGTTTCTCCTGTCAAATCCAGAACATTCCTTAATAGCACTGATGGACCTTATTACTGAATTTGGGGAGTTATCAGGATATTATATTAACTGGAATAAATCCCATGTCCTATCTTCGTAAACAATGGCCATTTGATTTTGATACTGAATTTATTAAATATTTTGGTATTTATATGCCAAGAGATAATTGATCCCTTGTTCAAATGAATATGGATCGGATTTTGGCACAGGTTTCCCAAGACCTCGACAGATGGACCTCCTTAAGAATAAGAATTTGGGATAAAATTAACGCCCTTAAAATGAACACCCTTAAAATTCAGAGAGGATTCCCAATATTATCCAGAAGGTTTTGGTAAACATTTATTCTCTGTTTTGGAAATTCATTTGGAGCCGCTCAGGTGGGCCTAGAATTGCATATAAAAAGCTTCAGCTACTACAGAATAGGAGGACTTTAATCTCCCTAATCTGCGCTAATACCATCTCACCTTTCTGCTTTCTAATGTACAATACTGGATTTTAGTTCCTGGGCAGGAAACACCTGATTTAGGCTCATTTGGAAATGACCCAGCTTCATCCTCTATGTAAGTGGACTACTTTGGGCTCTACACATTTATACTATCAAAAAGTTCATTCATTGGTGTACAATTGGTGTATGACTGGTGCTTTTGACCCTTACACTCACAGACATCTAATAATCTGAAAAAACCCTAGGATTAGGATAGGGAACAAAGATGTTTTTGGGATACAGTGGATCTCCAGGAAGGTGTTAGTAACTAGCTAATTAGACCAAGAGATGCCTTTAACTATTTGACAATTGGTCCACAGAATTTAATCTCCCCTCCTTGGCCAGTTGGCAATGCATACAACTAAAACAGCTTTTTCTGTTTCAGACACACCCACCCACACCGCAGTTTTGCCTACTTCTATCCTTAGAGACCCTTACTAGGCAACCTTTGTTGTTGTTCAGTCGCACAGTTGAGTCCGACTCTTCGCGACCCCATGGACCAGATTACGCCAGGCCCTCCTGTCTTCCGCTGTCCGCTGAAGTCTGCTCAATTTCATGTTCGTTGCATCGATGACCCTGTCTAACCATCTCATCCTTTGCCGTCCCCTTCTTCTTTGACCTTCAATCTTTCCCAGCATCAGGGTCTTCTCCAGTGAATGCTCCCTTCTCATTTGGTGGCCAAAGCATTTGAGCTTCAGCTTCAGGATCTGGCCTTCCAGGGAACAGTCAGGGTTGATTTCTTTTAGGATTGACTGATTTGATCTCCTTGCAGTCCAAGGGACTCTCAAGAGTCTTCTCCAGCACCAGGCAACCTATCCTTATATATAATTTTCTAAGACACCAAACCAAATTTACTTTGGATTATATCCACTCACAGTGGAACCTTGAACTGAGTACTCCAGTTCAACCAATCCAATGGCAAACTGCACTAAAAGCCATTAAATCCACCTCTGTGGACTTACAATTTATTCATTAAAAAAAACCCTCACTTGCAAGTGTATTGGTAACCAACTAAATTTTATCATATTGGTCTCACTGAGAATGTTGGCATTGCCAGAAGCCTGAAGCATGTTTTGTAATTGCTCTAAAATCACACATTCCTGGAAGAGGTCCTATTCAGGATCAATCTCACTTTAGCTGCCAATTTAGACTTGAGAGCAAATAATCTAACCCTAGGATCCAACTCTATGGGCACTCTTGAAATACCAACATATTTTAGATCCATAGGGCAGCTTTAGTTGCTAAGTGAATTATTTTACAACACCGGAACACTCAAGTATCCCCCTCTGTAGATGTCTGGGTCAATGATAAGCTAGAACTTCACACAAAAGAGAGAATAGCATATAACAGGCAAGAAGCTCCCAGAACCTTCACTTCCATTTGGCATTAACTCCTGCTCCTATTTGGACAATGATATCTCCTCATCTTTATTCGCTGTTTAACTGAATTCATAATGCTGCATCTTCCTTTCCTTACCTGAACTCCTGCCCTACCCCGTTTTCCTCTCTCCTTCCTTCTATGCTAATAGGGCATATTTAGAACCGGTTTGGTGTAGCGGTTAAGTGCACGGACTCTTATCTGGGAGAACCGGGTTTGATTCCCCACTCCTCCACTTGCACCTGCTGATGTGACCTTGGGTCAGTCACAAGCTCTGGCACAGCTGTTCTCTCAAGGACAGTTTCTGTCAGAAGTTCTCTCAGCCCCACCTCCCTCCCAGGGTGTCTGTTGTGGGGAGGGGAAGGGAAAGGAGTTTGTAAGCCGCTCTGAGACGCTTTTGGGCAGTGAAGGGCGGGGTATAAATCCAATCTCCTCTTCTTCTTCTTCTTCTTCTTCTTCTTCTTCTTCTTCTTCTTCTTCTTCTTCTTCTTCTTCTTCTTCTTCTTCTTCTTCTTCTTCTTCTTCTTCATATTAGGGCAGAAGGAGGGAGGGTGGGCTACATGGGGCTTATTTACTTTGTTAATTTTTGTGTGTGAAAATAAGAATCTTGATATAAAAAATAAAATATCAGGCTGGGAAATACTTTGGAGTCCAAAAGAACCTTTGGGATCCAAAAGAACCTTAACAAGAAGCTCAAATATAAAGAATGTACAGCTGCTCTAAGCCTCTAACCCCTTATATTCGGCTCTCGCTTAACTATGACATCAACCATGGAAAAATCACTTTGCCTGCCAAACTTCACTCAACTTTGGCTATATTCAGAATGCATTCTTGTCATAGGGCATAAATTGCTCTTTGCAATATCAAGTACATTTCAACTGATTCAGTTAACTTAATTTTTCCACTGACATGAATTGGGCTTTCAAGAGCCGAAGTCTGCTGGGTTCTACTGATGGGGGGGGAGGGGCTGATTTATTTGAAGTAGACAGCAGTGTAGTTCATCTCCCACCAATACAAATCTTCTGATCTAATTAAAATCTGATATACCTCTACCGAATCTCCGATGCTATGTGTACATACACTAATTAATTCACAAACCACAATGCAAGAAATAAAGACAGCACTGCCACCAGCCTTCATCTCATGGTGCAAATCTATTCAGAGGTATTCCAGTCGAACCTGGTATTAGGAATGCACCGTGGGTTACTTTGCTTGGACAGAAATACCTGCCAACTTGCATTCATTGCAGTGAATTTCCATGGGCGAGGACAGGCCTTCACTCTTCATCCTCTTCTATAAATAGTCCAACCTTTGAGGTTGTCCACTTGGATTCCTGTGCTGCAGTGTTGCTAAATCCCAGGCTGCTGCAAGGGTAGTTCATATGACTCTCACTCCATAGAAGCTATTCTTTATTTTCGGCTGGGAACAAATGTTAGTCTCAAGAGATGATCATTTGTTTACCCATGAAGGGATAACACGCAGTAAAAAAAATGTCTGGTATATTATTCTAGGACCCAGTTGTCTGGTTTATTGAATTCAGGCAGAATTGACGCGGAAGGACATCGGAGCGTCTGGAGAGAATTGAACCAACAGAGAACATTTCCAATCGTAGTAAAACAACTCTTGAGCAGAACAGATTTTACCAGCTAGACAGGCCTTTCTTTCAACAGTGTTTCTGTCAGCCAGGCTTAACTGGTTCCTGTTTGCCACACCTATGCTGTTCTCTGGCATTTTGGTATTTCCCAAGAGTCTGGTTTTCCTGTGTTCCCTCTCTTAGTAGTTAGCACTCTGTTAAGCTGCAAATGAAGGGGAACAGACATAAATGTCCAGCTTGCACCTCTGGACACCAGGTAACACTGTAAGCTGGGCAGGCCGAGGAGAAGGAGTAGTTGGCTTTTATAACCTGCTTTTCCGTGCGCCTTGGCGTTTAGTCATGCCAGCCACCTGACCACGGAAATGTCTTCGGACAGCGCTGTTTCTTCGGCTTTGAAACGGAGATGAGCACCGCAACCCTAGAGTCGGATTCGACTGGCTTTCGAGCAAGGGAACCTTTACCTTTACTTTCTCTACTCTAAGGCGTCTCAAAGCAGCTTACATCCACTGCACCATGCTGGGCAGAGGTTTGGCTTATGCTTTTTCGATGTCAGACAGTGCTACATACTGGGAGCATACTACTCACTGCTCAAGGAAGAACTCCCCTGCCCGTGGCACAGAGCAAGGAGAGTGACCGCAGTTCAGACATCAAACTCTTCTGTGTCTTCTTCTATGGAGGGCAGGCAGGGTTGCGTTATTATGCATTCCCCAGGGAGTCAGTGCTTTCAAGGGAGTCAGTTCTACTTCCTCCTACAGCTGTCCCTTTGTGGCTTAAATTATTGTTGTAATGTTGTGATACTACAGCTAGGGTCATAAACATTTTTTTTAAAAAAATACAAGCCACTGCTTTTTGTGCAGAAAGAAAAGTGGTGATTAAAGCCCGCTCCCAACAGTAACTGACCCTTGAGGGCTGGTTCAGGAATGTCCCGGCAGCCTTGAGGAACAGGAAGCAGCTATATCAAGCAGAGAAGCGGAAGCGGCTGTAGAGCAAAGGAGCAAAATTTAAAGCAACAGCAGCTCTGAGAAACCCCCGCAGTATTTATTTCAAGTCAGACTGGATAGGCTAGTGGTGCCATGGCATTCTTAGTGAAATCACTGTAAATCAGGTCTCAACAAAAATAGGAAGAAACAACAGAGCAAACATTCAGCTGGCAAGTATATCATCTGGATTCTCAATAAAAACAGAGTGAGCAGGGGACTTCTGTCACACGGACTGGACTTGGAGCTTCTTGATGGCCTCGTTCCCAAGGGCAGCAAGTGCCTCAGTTGTCTAATCGGAGGAGGGGGGTTATGCCAATACACCCTGCCTCCATGCTCCTTCTGGGTCATGCGCCGTCTCTCTCTCTCTCTCTAACCGTGGCTTTGCAGACTGCAGGAAATCCTCCCCGGCTCCTTCCTGCTGCCCTCCTTTTATCCCCATCCCTACTCCCCCTGATTACCCATGAGTCCGCCCCCACCCCTCCCCTTGCCGCCCCTCCCCCATACTTAGAGAGAGACGTGGGTCCTCGGGGGGTCCTCGGCTCCGGGCATCTCTTCCGGGGGTGGGGTGGAATGCTGATGCTTTGCTGCACCCTGGATGGTGGGATCAGAGGTGTGGGTGGGCTCCTGTGCTAGGCCACAGGCCTGGTGCAGCCATCCCTGCCCTTGGAGCCAGCTCCTCTCCTGTCCCACCGCTGACGGCCCTGAGGTGGTGCTGGCTGCACTGCCATGGGCCTGGCACGGTTGCACCAGGGCTGGACTGTCTTGTCAGCCCGCCCTTGGCTTCTTTGGGCCTCCGGATGAGCGCAGGACTGCCCGTGGGGGGGCTTTCAGGTGGAGACAGGGTGGCTGGTGGCAGCAGAAGGCCCACGGGAGGCCTGTCGGTGGGACAATATCCATTCCAATTTAAATGTCTAGTGTGAAAGCAGGCTTAGTATTCACATAGATCTATCAGTGCCTACTAGTCATGGTAACTAAAGGGAACCACCATGTTCAAAAGCAGTAAACCTCAATACCAGTGCCACATAGGGATGACAGCCTCCAGGTGAGACCTGGGTATCCCCCAGAATTACAGCTCATTTCCCAACTACAGAGATCAGTTCCCCTGGAGAAAAGAGATGCTTTGGAGGGTGGACTCTATATGGCATTATATCTGGGAGAGATCCTCCCTGGGCTCCATCCCCTAATCTCCAGAAGTTTCCCAATCTGAATCTAGCAACCTTACCACCCAACCCCCTGCCAGTGGCTGAGGGACCTGGCAACCCTAGTGCCCGGAGGCAATGTCAGGGGAAGGCCTTGGCCTCTATGCCAAGTTGTGGCCCTCCACAGTAGCTGGTTGGTCACGGAGTGTAAGACAGGATGCTGGGTCACTGCTCTGATCACTTTGTTCTTCCTTTGTTCCTTTGTTGTGATACAGAACTCAGGGGTGGAAACTAGTCAGAGGGTCAAAAATACTGACTTTACTGACCAAAATTCCAAAAACCTGACCAAATACTGACAAATTACTGAACAGTTTAATGTCAGCCTACTGATAAGCTAGGGTTTTAAATGTAAAACTCGGACTTCATCAAAAATGATTATTATGTGGCCTCCACCATCCCCATAGCCAGTCCCATAGTTAGATGTGACCCAGATAAAAGGATTGCACACCTTTTTATTGAATTTTTTAATGAATAGAGGACGATGTTTTCATTGTTGCACAAAATTTAAGGCAAAAAAGGATTCCCTTTGAAAAATAATCACATACTGCAGATAATAAAACAGCAAAAACTTTAAAACCCAAAAATAAAGTAATAATTAAGACAACAAAATATAATTACTGTAAGTAACATTGTCTTTGCTTTTAATTTATCTTTGGTTTCTTGATGAAAAAAGAACCGGCCAGCAGCCTGCCATCCCTGGTGTCGGACTGGGCATTGGAACACCCTAGACTGATTGTCCTGCATGATTTCAATGTCCATGTGGACAATGTGGCCTCCACTCAGGCAATGGACCTAGTGTCATCCGTGGTGGTGCTGGGACTCTCCCAATATGTAACGACTCCCACTCACCGGGCCGGACACACGCTTGATCTGATCTTCACAGCAGGGGTCACAGTGGACCGGGTTGGACCATCATGCCCTGAAGGCCCATCTGAATGTTTCACCCCAACCCTGTTTGAGCAGTGAGCAGATTTCAGCTCTCCCACGGAGCCAAATGGACCCTATGTGGCTTCAAATGGCTCTGTGGGATCTGATGCCCCCTGGCGGCTTGCTAGATGAGCTTGTGGAGGATTGGCACAGCTGACTCTCAGCAGCCATCAATGAGATCGCTCCCCGACGCCCTCTGTGCCCTCACTCTAGGCTGGCTCCTTGGTTTACCCAGGAGTTGTGGCTGATGAAGTGAAGGCTAAGATGTCTAAAGAGACAGTAGCGGTGCGCCTGCGATGAAGCCACAAGAACATCTTATAGGATGTTTCTGAGATCCTATGAGATGGCAGTCAAAGCGGCTGAGAGTATTATGTGGCCACATTGCATCTGTGAGCTCATGCCCAGCCCAATTATTTAGAATAATTCAGTCTATGACTGTTCTGCCCACAAGGCAGATCAAATGTTAGGGAATTGGACACTGGTTGTGGGGCCTTCGCCGTGGCAATTCAGCTACAGAGCTTTTTGGATGACACTTCCATTCTAGATCCTTTCCAGTCCAGTTTCTGACTAGGCCACGGGACAAAGATGGCAGTGATCGCCCTCACAGATAACCTCCAGAGGCATCTGGATCGGGGCTGATTGGCAGTGATGTTGCTGTAGGACCGGCCAGTGGCATTCAACATGGTTGACCATCAGTTACTGATCCACCTTGCCAACACTGGAGTCCAGGGGCCGGCCTTGCAATGGCTGGCTTCCTTCCTTCAAGGTCAGGGACAAAGGGTGGCACTAGGGGAGCAGCTATCCCAAAGGCACCCACTGATTTGTGGAGTGCCCCAAGGGATGTAAGTTTTTCAGATGTCAGAAAACAGGCTCAGAGCTGTTACCAATTGACAGTCCATGACACTGACTGCAGCTTTTTGCACACTCTGTCTTAGATGGGAAACAATGTGCAACGTGTGACTGAAGCGCTTTCCACCATCTGTGCACTGATGTAGTTTCTTTCCTGATGGGAAGTGAGGAAGCCGCTCTGACTGAAGCTTTTTCCACACTATGAGCACTGATATGGTTTCCCTCCTGTTTCGATTCCTTCATCGAATCATAGAATCACAGAGTTGGAAGGCATCAGACGGGCCATCGAGTCCAACCCTCTGCTCCGTGCAGGATCGGCCTAGAGCGTCCCTGACAAGGGGGAGCTCACCACCTCCCGAGGCAGCTGATTCCACTGCTGCACAACTCTTGCCATAGAAAAAGTTTTCCTTAATATCCAGTCAGAACCTTCCCACCCTTAATTTAAACCCACTGTTGCGAGTCCTCTCCTCTGCTGCCGACAGGAACAGCTCCCTGCCCTCCTCTAAGTGACAGCCCTTCAAATACTTCAGGAGAGCAATCATGTTCCCCCTCAACCTCTTCTTCTCCAGACTGAACATTCCCAAGAAGTCCCTCAGCCTTTCCTCATAAGGGCTTCTTGGTCTCCAGGCCCCCGATCATCCTCGTCACTCTCCTCTGCACCCGCTCCCCTCTGTCCACATCCTTTTTGAAGGGAGGCCTCCAGAACTGCACAAAAGACTCCAGGTGTGGCCTGACCAATGCAGTGTACAACTGAACTGTCATATCTTGTGATTTGGATGTTATGCCTCTCTTGATACACCCCAAGATCACATTAGCCTTTTTTTGTCCCTGTAACACACTGGCTGCTTATAGTCCACCCACATCCAAAGATCTTTTTTTTTTTTTTTAATACAATTTATTATTGGATATATCACATGTTCATACAATTTAAACAAACCAATACATATCCATTTTTCTTTCTCCCTCTCCCCCCCAAACAAGGCTTCCCGCACTGCTCCAACCCCCTTGATATTTCTCTTATACAATTACATTTACTACTAAACTTATTTCTTTTACTAATGGTAACAATTCAAAGATCTAAGTCTCTTTCCACTTCTCCTCAATAGCTGTCAAAACAAATCTGTCTATACTTCAACCAATCATATTCAAATTCCACATCAAATCTGTCTTTTAACACAAAGTTTTTCCCTTCTAATTTTAAAAGACTTTTATAAGGTAGCCAATCTAACCCTTGATTTCTTGAGTATGGATTGATCACTTCTGCTGGTACTATCCAAAGTGGTCTTTCTTCTGAGAAGAATTTTCTATATCTCATCCAAGTCTCGAACAGTGATCGTCATATGAAGTGGTGTTTGAAAAATTTATCTATTTTTACTTTTCCATACCATAAATATGCATGCCATCCAAACTTGTTATCATGCCCTTCTAGAGCCAATAACTTTTTATTTTCTAAATTAATCCACTGTTCCAACCATGTTAAACAGACGGCATCATAATACAGTCTTAAATTTGGTAGTTGTAGACCTCCTCTTTCCTTTGCATCACATAAAATTTTCATTTTAATCCTTGGCTTTCTTCCTGCCCATACAAATTTCGATAGTTCTTTCTGCCACGTATCCAGTATTTTCCTTTGTTTTAATATTGGAATAGCCTGAAATAAAAACATCAAACGCGGCAAAACATTCATTTTTACAGTTGCAATTCTTCCCAATAACGATAGATTCAAGGTATCCCATTTCTTCATGTCTTGTTGAATCCTGTGCCAAACCTTTTCATAGTTATTTTTGAACAAATCAATGTTTTTCATGGTCAATTCAATTCCTAAATATTTAGTCTTTGTAACTACTTCACATTGAATTTTCTCTTGAAGTTCTGTTTGTCGTGGTTTCGTCATATTTTTGCACATCACTTTGGTTTTACTTTTATTAACGTAGAATCCCGCAACTGATCCAAATTCTTCAATTTTTTCCATCAATTTTGTCGATTGGGGCCGAGTACAGACTGGTATTTTGTCGATTGGGGCCGAGTACAGACTGGCAATTTGCCCCGGTAGCCACTCGCGGCAAAAAAAACCCGGATTAAACTATACTGGGTTTTCCCGTCCACACAGCGAGGGCCGCTGCCGGAAGATACGGGACGGAGGCGCGTGGGAGCGTTCAGACTGCCGCGCCGGAGGTGTGCTATATTCGCCGTTTCCCCATTAATTCGGCTGTGGGTGTATGGGTGTATGTGCGCATGAGCGCTCATGCGCATAAGCGCATTTTGCCGATTTTTTTTTTTTTGCCCTGCAATGCCGGCACCACATTGGGCAGTGGAGCAGAGCACAGCCAATCACAGTGCTGCTGCCTCGTGCCCAACGCGGGTTGCTCCCGGCTTTTCGCCTGCGCGTTCAGACTCCCCGGAAGTGGAGAAACGCGCGACGAACGCAGGCTTTTGGATTTGTGAAGGCTTTTATCAGGTGTTTTTTTAATCCAGCACTGAAGCGCGAGGGCTCCGGTAAGCTCCGGGTGGGGGACGCCAGGCAGATGTGCCTGTGTGAACATTCCATTTAATCCGATATTGAGTCGCTGTCAGCCCGGGTCCCATCCCGGGGCAAATTGCCAGTCTGAACTCGGCCATGATCTTGAATCATAAACATTACATCGTCTGCAAATGCCCTGTATTTATATGCAAAACCTTTCACTGTGAGTCCTTCAATGCTGTTATCTTTTCTTATCGCTGTCAATAATATTTCCAATATCCAAATAAACAACAACGGGGATAACGGGCAGCCTTGACGTGTTCCCTTTTGAACTTGGAAGAAATCTGTTCTTTCTTTATTTATATTCAAAGCTGCTCTCTCACATCCAAAGATCTGGTTCACACACTCCTACCCAGAAGTGTATTCCTCATCCAGTATGCGTGTTCCTAATTTTTGTTACCCAGATGTAGAACTCGGCACTTATCCTTGTTAAATTTAATCTTGTTCACATCTGCCCATTTTCTTTTTTTAAAACAAAATTTTTTTATTGGGATGCATTCAACATTGTTAAACATCGTTACCAATACAGTTTGAAAAGATTCTCATCCCATCCCCCCACCCCCTAATAGGCTTCCAACACTGCTAATAACAAAAAAGAAAAAGTTAAAAGGTAATCAAGTTTAGACTTATAACAATCGACAAACCAGGTAACAAAATTCAGATACATAAAAACCTAACTTATTCCAACATAATTTCCAATAAAGGTACAGTACAATCAAATATTCATTTCATTTCACATTCAGTATCAATACAAATCCAGATTGTACATTTTTCCTTTCATTCTATATTCAGTTTCCATGTAGAATTTCAGGCCTTCCCAGTCTTTTAAATATTGTTCTGCCATTTGTCCATTTAATTTTTTCGTCATTTTGTCCATTTTAGCTAAAAACAGCAGTTTTCTTAACCAGTCATGTATATCTGGCACCTTCTCCGCTTTCCATTGTTAAGCAAAAGCCATTCTCGCCAATGTAATCATGTACCATAATAGTGTCCTTTTTTCTTGTGGAATTTTTTCCATTGTCAAACCTAAGAGAAGAAGTTCCGGACTTTTCCTAATAGGAATTTTTAATATTTTCTGCATCTCACAATGTACATTTGACCAGTATATTTTTACTTTATCACATGACCACCACATATGGTAAAAAGAACCCTCTGTTTTTTTACATTTCCAACACTTATTACTCAAGTTCTTATCCATACTAATATTAGCAATCTTTTTTGGTGTCATGTACCACCTGTACATCATCTTATAACCATTTTCTTTTACATTAACACAGGTTGATATTTTAAAAGCTTTTTTCCATAAAAATTCCCATGCTTCCATGGAAATTTCCTTGTTCATATTTATGGCCCATTTTATCATTTGCTCTTTAACAGTTTCATCCAAAGTAAATACAGTCAACAGGGTTTTATACATCTTTGATATCATTTTCCGCTCTTTTTTCAACCATATATTTTCAAACTCATTGTTCTTCGCTCTAAAACCAACCTCTTTACAATCTTTTTTGTAAATATCCCGTATTTGACAATATTGTAACCATCCATACTCAAATTCTAATTCATTATTTGGTTTTAAAACATATTTTTTTTCCTTCCTTTTGAAGCAACTCTTGGTATTTCAACCAATCATTCCATTTATATTCTGAAAAGGGATGAATAACTGCAGCAGGAACAATCCACAAAGGCCTCTCATCAGGAACTGTGTTCTTGTATCTGGTCCATGCATCAAACAGTGTTCTTCTTACATAATGATGCTTAAACATTGAGTCTACTTTATTTTTCCCATACCAAAGATAGGCATGCCAGCCAAATCTGCAATCGTGACCCTCAAGGGCCAAAAGTTTTCTATTCTCCAAATTAACCCAGTCAGTTAACCAAGACATACATACAGCTTCATGGTACAAACGCAAATTCGGGACTTGGAAGCCACCTCTGTCTTTAATATCATACATTATTTTCATTTTAATTCTTGGCTTCTTTCCTGCCCAGATAAACTTGAAAATTTCTCTTTGCCATTTCACCAACACTTTCACATCTTTCACAATTGGTATTGTCTGAAACAAAAACATTAACCTGGGCAGTACATTCATTTTGACAACGGCAATTCTTCCAAGAAGAGATAATCTAAGTTTTTCCCATTTTTCTAAATCACTCTTTATCGAAACCCACAGTTTTTCATAATTGTTCTTAAACAAGTCAATATTTTTCATTGTAATTTCCACTCCCAAATACTTAACCTTTTTAACCACTTCACACACGTTTTGGTTTCTGTCCTTATTTTGTCCACAACATTTTGTTTGTCCAGTAAATCCTCATTGAGTCTCTATCGAAATTTCTTTCTTTTAACATATGTTGACCACTTTACCGAGCTGTGGTCAGAAAGAATTCTAGGTAAAATTTCAATTTTATGTGTTTGCAAGATCAGATTCTCGGTCATCCACATCATGTCAATTCTTGAAAAAGATTCATGTCTTGATGAGTAAAAAGAATAATCTTTGTCTTTAGGGTTTTTAGTTCTCCATGCATCTTCCAGATGTTCATGTTTTACCATTTGAAAAAAAACTTTCGGAAGTTTACCTATACCTTTGCTTCCTTTTTTTGATTTTCTTTCAATAACATTATTAACAGTACCATTAAAGTCACCCATCAGTATCATTTGCTCATAGGTTAACTGTTGTAACTGTTCCCACAAATCCTGGAAAAATTTTCCTTCGCACCATTCGGAGCATAGAGATTAACAATTAAAGTTTTTTTACTATAACTTCCACTGCCAAAAATTTCCCTTCATTATCTTTAAAAATTTCTTTTGGCTCCAATTCCTTTTTAATATATGTGACCACTCCTTTTTTCTTTTGTGTGGAGAGGGAATAGAATTCCTCTCTTAATCTTTTTTGAATCAAAAATTTAGCATCAGTCTTTCTAATATGTGTTTCTTGCAGACAAACAATATCACATTTTTGTTTTTCCAACCAAAGTCTAATGTTTTTTCTTTTATGAGGTGAGTTAAGTCCATTAACATTCCAAGATCTGATTTGACTCTCCATGTTGACTTTGTATTTATTTATCAGAGTCTTTAAAATTGTCATTGATGAATCTGTTCATTTGCTCCACTGACTTGATGGTGACTCTCTTTTGCTTGAATGTAAAACGGACACCTTTTGGAATTTCCCATCTGTATCTTATGCCCTCTGTTTTCAATTCGTCAATCAAGTCTTTAAAAAGTCGTCTGTCCTGAAGAATTGTTCTGGGTAGTTCCTTTAATATCATAATTTTCTTGTTATCGATTGTAAAATCTTCCTGAAATTGTTGCTTGAACAAGTCTTCCTTCAATTTTTTAGATATAAACTGGACAATCACATCTCTGGGTAGTTTTTTCCTTTGTGCAATCGCAGAGTTGACTCTGTACACCAAATCAATCTGTGCCGCCACCTTCTCCTCTTCCAGTTTTAAAAAATCTGCAACAGCATCCACCATAACAGAATAAATATTCTCATTTTTATCTTCCAGGATTCCCCTAAATCTCATATGATTAAGCATTCCATTATATTCCACCATTACATTAGCTTTTGCTGCTTCTTTAGCAACCTCAGATACATTAGTCTCCACTCCTTTCACTCTTTGCTCCACCTCATCTGCTCTTTTGTTCAACGCCTGTATTTCTTTTGTGATCCTAGACAAGTCTTTTTTCAAATCTGTTACTTCTGTTACTAGGGTTTTTTCCATTTTTTGTATAGCGTCCATCACTCGTTTCTCCATGGCTTCCATCATGCCCTGTAATTTCTTTTCCTCTTTAGCAGCCATTTTTGGGGAGGACCAAGAGTTCGCCCTCTGTCGTTGCCGAAGATCGTAAGCCGTTGTTTAAAATTCACATAAAACTCACATCAAATTAAAGTCCTTCTTGTGCCCAGTTAAACTGCTCTATTTTCGCTTTTTTCTGTTAAGTCTTTTGGCTAAAATCCGAATAAATCGTTTTGACCTTCTCAAAATGGCAGGCGCAATTTCTCTATGGTAAATGGCTCTTCCTGTTGTTTACTTCCTGTCCGGCAATCTTAATCGTCCCCCTTGGCTTCTGGTTTCCTCCCTTCTTCCGGCCTCCTTGGTCGTCTCTAGGAAATGCTACTTGTCTGGTCTGAGGTCACTTCCTGTTCTGGTGTTTTCTGTCACAGCTAGAGTACTTTTCCACACTAGTTCTCGCAGGGCTTGATGTTAGTTTCTATTTTAAAGTCAATATTCCAACCGCAAGAATGATCAACAAACTGGCTTTTTGGCCTTTTTTACTGTTTAGCCGTGTTTTTTCGGAGTCGGTGTTAGTACACAAAATACAGCACGATCATGCGCTTCATTGGATGTTGTTTACTCTCGGGATCAATGCGTCTCCGGTGAGCAATTTTAAAAAGTTACCTTTGAAGTCCGTGTCTTGTTATAGCAGTGTTTCCTTGTTATCAATTTCCGTAGAATGTCTTGGAGGTCTGGGTCATGCATTCTTATGTTGAGAATCCAACTCGGTGGGGTCTTTTAGAGAAATTCCGAAGTGCCCTCTTGGGGGAGGGGATCAAGGCTGGTCGCGACACTCTTTAAAGCCCCGCTATCAGCCGATCTCAACTCCCTCTCGGGCCGATGCTCGTTGCTAGTCACTCCCTGCCTGGGGAGATCTGCGGTGGGCTGTTTGTAGCCCACCCTGTCGTAAAGACCCTCCATATGCTCTGGGAGCTCTGAGAGCAAAGCCAGAACACGTCAGGACGCCATGGATCCCAGACCGGAAGCCCCACATCTGCCCATTTTCCCAGTGTGTTCAGATCTCGTTGAATTCTATCTCTATCTTCTGGTGTGTTCAATGCCCCTCCAATTTGGTGTCATCTGCAAATTTAATGAGTAGCCCCTCCACACCCTCATCCAGGTCATTTGTAAAAATATTGAAAAGTACTGGGCCCAGAACCAAGCCCTGTGGCACCCCACTCAACACCCAGTTTGGTGTAGTGGTTAAGTGCACTGGACTCTTATTAGGGGTGTGCATTCGGGAATCCCAAAACGGAAAAAAACCCAAAAAAAGCATTTTCGGTTTTTTTTCGGCTTTCGGGATCCCGGACAGGCTATTCACTGTAATCTTCGAATTCCAAAAAAAAAAAATCCCGGAAAATTCGGGATTTTTTTCGGCATTGCCGAAAAACGGCGTTGTGGGGGGTTTTATACTGTTGAAGGGCCCGGGAATTCCTTTTCCCGCCGTTTCCCCCTCTTTCCCGCCTTTTCCTCCTGTTTCCAGGATCGGGGGGGAAGGAGGCTCCAGACAGCCAATCACTGCAATGCATTTGCAAGTTTGCAAGGCTGTTGTTGCTGCTCTGCAGCCCAACCACCAGTTTGCTCCTTTCCCAGGGAAGGAGCACTGTGGTGGCCAATAGGGTTCTGGCATCTGCTCTCTGGCCAATCACAGAAGGTTTTTCCTTTTTGAAATCCTTCTGTGTATGCTCAGAGAGCATAAAAGGAGCCAGTCTCTGGGCTGACTCTCATTGCTGTGTTCCTGGATCTTGCTGGCTGGTGAGAGAGAGCTGCCTGGCTTGGCTGTTGGAGATTGTGGCTGGCTGGCTTCTGCTGCCCCTGCTCCTGAGTCTGCCCTGCTTTCCTCCCTGCTCTTCATGGACCTCGGATCAATACCTCAGAAGACTTCAGACTGGTTTGATTTATTAGGGCACTTTAAAATTTAATTTCTTTTCTCTTTATTTTATTCTTCCTTAGGGTTGGTTTGGGAGAGACCTGGGGTTGGTGGGGTGGTGATTGCACATGGTCTGCTGCTGGCTTGGCAAACATGCCCCCTCACACCACCACCACACCTCTCAGGTTTTTTTACAGGGAGAATTTGCTTGCCTGATCCATTCCCATAGGAAACAATGGAGAACTGGGGGCACCCTCTTTGGATGCCCCTAGAATTGGACCCCCTGGTCCAATCTTTTCAAAACTTGGGGGTCTTTTGGGGAGAGGCTCCGGCAGCTACAGTCCAAATTTGGAGTCTCTACCTCAACCCCCCTCTCCAGCTCCCTGCAAACTTTCCAGAAAATTTTGCCATTGAAGTCAATGGCCCCATTGGATATAATAGACCCGGATTTTTCGGGAATCCCAAAACTTTTCGGATTTCAATGCTTTACCAGTATAGGTATTCGGGTTTTTCGGGAATACCGAAAAAATTCAGGTCCAATATGCCCAAATCCGAATTTTACCGAATTTTTTTTTTTTGCACACCCCTAACTCTTATCTGGGAGAACCAGGTTTGATTCCCCACTCCTCCACTTGCACCTGCTGATGTGACCTTGGGTCAGTCACAAGCTCTGGCACAGCTGTTCTCTCAAGGACAGTTTCTGTCAGAAGTTCTCTCAGCCCCACCTCCCTCCCAGGGTGTCTGTTGTGGGGAGGGGAAGGGAAAGGAGTTTGTAGGTCCCTCTGAGACGCCTTTGGGCAGTGAAGGGCGGGGTATAAATCCAAACTCCTCCTCCTCTTCTTCTTCTTCTTCTTCTTCTTCTTCTTCTTCTTCTTCTTCTTCTTCTTCTTCTTCTTCTTCTTCTTCTTCTCTCCTCCTCCTCCTCCTCCTCCTCCTCCTCCTCCTCCTTCCATTCAGAAGAAATGCCACTGAAAACTACTCTTTGAGTGTGGTTCTCTGACCACTTCCCTATGCAATCCACAGTCCTCTAGTTTACTCATTAGAACATCATGGGGAACCCTGTCAAAACCTTTATTGAAATCCATGTAAACAACATCAACAGTATTCCTTTGATCCATCCATTCCTTTGATCTTTGATCCTTACGCTCATCGCTCAATCAAAGAAGGAAATGAGGTTGGCCTGGCAGGACCTGCTGGGGACAAATCTGTGTTGACTTCCCTGCATCACCAAGTTGTCCTTTAGATGCTCGCAGATCCATCCCTTTAAAATCTGCTCCAGTATCTTCCCTGGGACAGAGGCTGAACTGACTGGCCTGCAGTTTTCTGGGTCTTCCCTCCTCCCTCTTTTGAAAATTGGGATAACATCTGCCCTCCTCCAGTCCTGTGGCACATCTCCCATCCTCCAAAAGGTCTGGAAGATTATGGACAAAGGCTCTGCAAGCTCTCTAGAAAGTTCTTTGAGCACTCTTGGCTGCATACCATCTGGCCCAGGGGATATACTCATTCAGTGTAGCCAGGTACTTCTCAATTACCTCTCTGTCTGTGTCAAGCCTTGCCTACTACCATCTCAAAATGAGTCTGTTCTCTTCTTCAGGGGAAAAACTGAGGCAAAATAGGCGAGCCTTTCTGCTTTCTCTCTGTCCTCTGTCAGAGGGCCCAACAGTGGGCCCATTGCCTCTTTTATCTTGCATTTGTCCCTCACATGTCTGGAGATGATTTTCTTCTGGTAGCGAGCCTCCCTGGCCAGCTTTAGCTCACTGTGAGCTTTGGCCTCTCTGATGGCTGACCTACAGTGCCCGGCAACCCACAGATGCTCTTCTTTGGAGGTATGTCCTTGCCTCTGTTTCTTGAACATTTGGTTTTTCTCCCTTAGCTCATCATGGTCTGAAGGCCCGTAGCAGATTCCAACCACAATACTGTTTGCCCTTCCTTCCCTTATCCTCACCCAGATACTTTCCACTGGGCCGTCAGATCTGTGTCGCCCTCCTCCTGCAGTATTTCCTGAGAAACAAACCCTCTCTTTACATACAGCGCCACTCCGCCTCCTCTTTGACCCTTTTGGTTTTTCTTGAATAATTCATATCCATCCACTATTACGTTCCAGTCTTGGGAATCATCCCACCAAGTCTCTGTAATGCCCACTAAATCATATCCCTCCGTCTGCATTAGAAGCTCAAGCTCTTCCTTCTTATTACCCAAGCTTTGAGCATTGGTGCACAGACACCTGAAGCCCTACACCTTTGGCTCCATTAAACCTGGCCTTCCCAGGTGGGCCTCTGTTGTTTGCTGTCCTTCATTTCAATCCTTATGTTGGTCATCTCCTTCCCCCTGTGGTGTCAGTTTAAAGCCCTCTTGATGAATGTTTCCAGGTTTCTGCCAAACACATTCTTCCCTGATCTTGACAGGTAAAGTCTATCGTGTGCTAGTAGGACCCCCACCACCACCCGAGCCTCTCCCCCTTTCTCTTACCAGCTATGCAGACTGGGCCCTCAGGGGAACCTCTCCTCACCACCTGCCCCCACTGACTGAACCCTCAGCAGTCCTTCTGGGGCACTGACAAAGATACGACAGCCCCTGCACCATAATGCAGAACCTGGATCCCCCCCCCCCAAAAAAAAAAAGCCCAGAGAGGGAAGGGAGAGATGATGAATTTAAAAGGAATGTCTAAAGGGGGAAATGAGACCACAAACCTGGAGGCTGATCCTCAGGTACCTGCTGCCACTTCTATGGCAACCCTGGAAGACTGAGGGCAGCCAGTCAGAAGCCAGGCCTTACAAAGGCCCTGCCGAGATTCTGAGAAGCTTGGCAAGCACCAAGGAAATTATTGGGGGGGTGCCATGCTGGGGAACCATGTGGTAAAGCAGTAATTCTCACCACACCTCTAATTCCCAATCTTTCCCTAGCCATTCCTCTCTCCTTGGGTAGTATTCCACCTCTCCAACCCCCTACATCTGGCAACAATCAAAGCGATAGGAGTGTCAGTGTATGAAGAAGGATTGTTGGGAACTCATTTGGTATCCTTCCTGGAAAACATCAAAGAAATATTTCAAGCCATCACTTCAAGCATTGGGAAAGGTTTTGAGACCTGGCCTTCCAAAATCCAATCAGCCTGTATCCTAGAGAAAGAGGCCCTGCATTACTTACAATCCCAGAATTTCCCAGAAGCTTTTAAAAATAAGTCTTAGCGATCTTTAAAAGGGGGAAATGCCACTAAGTCTGCATTTTTCTAGCATTCGCAGTTAATAAAACACTGGCTGAGAAGGTAAAGAAAATCAGTCCTGCCACCCCTCTTGCCTGATGTCATATCCCAAATGAGCAGGGAGAGAACTTTCCATCTGCAAATCTCGAGAACCTACTGAGTGCACCTCTGGCTACGTTTATTCTTAACACAGTGGCAGGTTTCTGTGTCTTTCAAAACTTTGGGTAACCAGAGTCAGCAGTGGAATAAAATAAAGGGTATTAACCAGATTCAAAGTACACTTTCCATGGGGCATTTACATTGTGAAGGTTTCAATTAATGTGTTCAATAGATGACCGTCTTGAAATTCAAGGGCTGTGGTATGCATCAGGTGAAAAGGATCCTGAATTCAGCCCAGGCTGAGAAGAGGCTGGTACTGACCAGTCCGAATATATACAACCCCAAGATGGGGGAACCCTCTTCTGCATAACTCCCGGGCCCCTAACTCCTGACAGGGACAGCCATATTTGTTCACTCACATATCTATCCCAAAGCAAGGATTTGTGTGCTAATTTTAACATCAAAGGGGGGGGGAATGAACCTGTCCAGATTTACTTTACTGTTTCTTCTGTTGCTTGAAGTTCTTTTCTCCTCAGCCAACTGCCCTTGGGAGACAAAGTTGGTGGAACAGGAGGGAGAGGTTCAGCTCAGATGTTTTAAAACTTAGACTCACACCTGCATTCCAGAGGTAAATGGGGCAAACAGGGGAAGAACAAACAATAACATCCTCGGGGAGGGGGAACAGACTGCACACCATCCCTTATTTGTTAATTTTACACAGATATTGGGGTGGGGGGCCTTTAAAGGGCTAGTGGCATTGCAGTCCCTTAAGGGACGATCAGCACTCATGACCCGCTTTACAAAGAACGTCACCCCCCAAAGCTGTGCGTGAGCCCTGGGGCAGATGGCCGCATTTCCTAGACGATCCTCTCAGCGACTTCCCTGCCCCCCTTGCCCAGTGTTCCTCCTCTGCACCAAAGCTTTTGTGGCAAGGGATGTGTTGTCTTATTTTAAACCCTGGTCATGGAACGAGTGTTTGACAGTTGACGGTGTCCGTCAGGCTGCTCAGCGATGGTGTTCAGGGAATAAAAATAGAGAGTGTTACCTCACGGCTTTCAACAGCAAAGGCCGGGAGACAAAGGGGAGGCTTTAAAAGGCCAGCCGGAGTTTTGGTTCTGCTCCAGAAGGGAGCTGCTTCACTTTGCTCTTTCTCTTTATGGAGAGCTGCAAGTTAAAAAGGGGATGTGACATGCCCTCCTCGCCCGGCCTGGACGCTCCTTTCAAGAGCTTGGACCAACCCTATGCAGGTACCTCTCGCCTTCCCCTGCCCAACTTTAGACAGACAGAAGCCTTCCTGCCCTCCTGCCTTCCGCTGCCGGGGAGGGTACAGTGGTGTTCTTGGGTGGCTTAGCTCTTGGCCTCTTGGAGCCTGGAGAAAGGGGGTGGGGAGGCCGAGGTGGTGGGAATGTCAAGGAGCCCCTTCTGTCTTCTCACCTCTTGATGCCTACCAAGGTCATCTTAGAAGTAGTAAGCCATCGTGCCAATGAAACCAGTGGGCAGTAGATCCATTGGGTGATGGATTGGGTGGGATTCACCCTCAGAAGGGGTTTTTTTGTGTTTGTTTTCAAAGGTGAGGCCAATCCATCCAGGATATCACTTATTTGTGACTCTGAACATCTGCTGCTGTTCCTGTAGAGCGGGGTCCAGGGGAGCAGGGAAGGGGACAGCCTTCCACGGCCTGCCTGGGGGCTTCCCAAGGAGCTTCTGGCTGGCTGCCGTCAAAAACAGGACGGACCTTTGATCTCCTTCTGCTCTGTTTATAAGCACGGGGTTTAGGTCCCCTTGGAATTCCCACTGATCTCTCTCCTCTTCCTTCCATTTCCATTTGATGATGATGATAATTATGGGAAAGGGAGGAAAGAGAGGGCTGGTCTCCCAAACCTGCTTTCCTTCATTTCTTGGGAAGGACAGTCATGATTTTAGAGTTATCTTGTACACTATAGGACTGGTACTGATGGAATTACCAGTCGAGCCATCACATACCTGAGCTGAGTTTTGAATTCTATTTCCCTTTCTTTCCCCATTAAAATCTAGATAGTGAGTTGTATTTATGTATTTATTATTTTAAGGGTAGGGGATCAGTTTCTTTTATTACCATGAGCTCTTGGGGTAGGGCAAATCGCCAGTCACATTTAATGAAAGAGTGGGCAACTAGCAGCCCAAGGCGACAAAGACGGCTGTTGACTGGGGAGGGTTGGAAGGAACTTAATGAGGTCTATAGAGCTGCCTTGGTACTTTCAGCATTCCCCCCCACCCAATAAGAAAATACCAGTGGGATTTTGTGTTGCGTCTCTGCCCTCATGTTTGACAGTAGAACTGAAACAGGTTGCATCTAAGTGGGGGTCATTCTGGAATGGATGGAACATGGAAGCCTCCCGTTTCGTGAGTTGAGCCAACCTCTGTGAAAGGGTGAGGATTTCAGAGCCTTGAGTTTGTGGTTTTGGTGCACTGGTTTTCACACAGATTAATCGGCATGGGTGCAGGGTGGAGAGACTACGGAGAGAAGCCCCAGCAACCTTTTTAGGCTCCTCCCTGCATCTGGGAAGAAAGAAGCAGAGCCTGTCTTGTCTCTCAGGGCAGCTTCACTGCGAAGGATGCTCCAGACTCTTGTGGTTTTGGTTATTTGGGGATTTGGGTGTATTAGGAGTGAACAGAAAATGCACACTTGCAGCTCATGCAGGTTTTACATTTGCACTACAAACAAAATTTAAAATCAAGAGGATTAAGTTGTACCTATGAAATCCCTGAAATGTTTCACTGTAGTTACCTTAGAACACTTATTTGAAACTCTGCAATAAATCCATTGGAGATTTTATGCATTGCTTTTTTTAAAAAATTGCTTCCTATTAAGACCAGCTTCAAATAATGGAGACTGTTTTGTTCTGTTGTGTTTGTTTCCAGCTGAGAAATGGGAACAGGCTGTAAGTCTTGAATGAAGCTGAGGGGAACCGTTGCAGGATGTTAAATCTATTGGGAAGACGTGACAACCCTAAAGCTGGTGACAGAGGCAGAGAAAGATGTACATTTAGGACGGAGCAATGTAGTAACTGAGTGAGCAAGTGCAACATCAAATTCTAAAGATGCTGGATTTTCACTCTAGCTAAAACAATACCACAACTGCTATATGGTACTATGCTGGGCCTGCCCTCCCCAAGTGTTGCACCCCTGGAATAGATATGGTCTCAGTTCTTAAGATCTATCTTTTCAGTTTTCAACTAGTGCTTCCAATGCCAGTTATGGCCTCCATAACTGCTTGGCTAAGGTTATGCCATAGTCCATCTGATGTCACTGCTTTGATTCTTTAGGACCTCTGTTGCTCCGATTCGCACAGGGCAGGGCACCATAAGATGCAGCTGCTGGGCTTCTCCTCAGAGTCACTACAGATAAGGCCGCTAGAACAAGCCAGGGCTATTGTCAAGCAAAGAATATATGACACCGAAAGGCAGAGTGATACTGCTAAAGTATCGGCATTCTTAGCGTCAAAGGAAACAAAATATATAGTTGCTCCCACAAGGTATTTATTGCTATTAGAGATCCCCTCTCACCGCGAGGCATACTCTCTAGCAAGAGGTAACATCTATCCTTTGGCGGTGTTAGAAGGCCGGTATAAAAAGGTACCTTTGCCAGAGTGATTATGCCCTTGTGGCTCAGGGAAAGCTGAAACAACTGAACATATTCTACTCCACTGAAACCATCAGAGTAAAGATTATTCATACTGTCATAAAAAGGTATCATGGATATTCAGACAAGGAGATAAGTAGGAAAGTATTATTTGATCCTGTCCCGCAGTTCATAATAAACTGTGCTAAATTTCTAGCAATAGCTCAAAAAATACATGTTACACGTGTAGAACAATCTTAGACATAATCTAGACGGTCCAGGGGATGCGGAGGAGAATCGTATAACCCCGGGGAACACTTATTCAACTGTTATTAGAGTACTGTAGAAACTTAGAGTTTTAGCAATTCTGCAATTACTAAATACAGTTTTTATTTAAATATTTGATGTTTTATAAGTCTTACTAGTATCTTTTTTGTATTGACATACTGAGGTGATTGATTGATGGTAATTGACTCGGGCTGGTTTTATACCAAATAAACACTGACCCAAACACCAAACTGCAGAAGGTTGTGGGGGTGGGGGTTGAGAATGCAAGAAAGGTCTGTAACCTCTTCCCCTTGCCTTCCACTCTTCCCGACATATTTTGCACCAGTGTGTAACTGTCACTCCCCTGATCTGCTGTCCCTCCCCTGGTGAGGGAAGAGGGAAGGCACTTCCCAGTGCTACAGGCTACAGGGCTAGCCTTGCCTTGGACTGGACCTGCACATCCCATATAGCCATGCAGAGAGAAAGGATTTGCATTCAGATCTTTGCACAGTGTTGCTCTCAATAGGACATGTATTTAGCTGTGGGTGACAACTCCCAGGAGGTCAAACCTTGGCAACAATGAGTGTATTTCCTCTTAAGAATATAAGAGAAGCCATGTTGGATCAGGCCAATGGCCCATCCAGTCCAACACTCTGTGTCACACAGTGGCCAAAACCCAGGCGCCATCAGGAGGACCACCAGTGGAGCCAGAACTCCAGAAGCCCTCCCACTGTGGCCCCCCATAAGCCAAGAAGACAGAGCATCACTGCCCTGGCGGACCTCTGCTCCAAATATTGATCCAATCTCCTCTTGAAGCTTGTAGCCTGTGCTTGTAGCCGCCACCACTTCCTGCAGCAGTAAATTCCATGTGTAAATTACTGTTTGGGTGAAGAAGTGCTTCCTTTTATGGGTCCTACGCCTACTGCTCATTCATTTCATTGACTGGCCACAAATTCTTGTATTGTGAGAAAGGGAGAAAAGTACCTCTTCCTCTGCCTTCTCTAGCCCAGGCATAATTTTGTAAACCTCTTATCATGTCACTTCTCAGTTGTTTTTCTCTATGCTTAAAAAGCCCTGACAGCTTTAGCCTTTCTTTATAGGGAAGGTGTTCCATCCCCTTAACCATTTTACTTGCCCTTTTCTGCACCATTTCCAATGCTAGAATATCTTTTTCATGGTGTGGTGACCAGACCAGAAAAGGATCCAGGGGTATTCCAAATGAGGCTGCACCACAGATTTATAAAGGGGCATTATCATACTGGCTGATTTGCTTTCAGTCCCCTTCCTAATGATCCCCAGCATAGTAGTTTGCCTTTTTAATTGCAGTCACACACTGAGTTGACATCTTCAGAGTTATCTACCATGACTCCAAGAGGCGGGCAAATGTTGTCCCCATCTTCAAGAAGGGGGGGAAAGGAGGATCCGGGTAACTACCGACCCGTCCGCTTGACTTCTATAACTGGGAAAGTTTTAGAAGAAATCAACAAACAGACAGTCCTTGAGCACTTAGGAAGGACAGCGGTGATTACAAAGAGCCAGCATGGGCTTCCCAAGAACAAGAACCTTATCTCTTTTTTTGAGAAAGTGACTACCTTGCTGGATCAGGGGAATGCTGTGGCCAAACTTGCTTAACGTAAGAACCACACAGAATAAACATCAGATGTTTGAGAGCCGCGTGACTTGAACAAATATTACAAACATGTTTTTATTGAAAAATATGGAAATTTGCTTTTTATTAACATTAAACAAGACTGCCAGAAATAAAAGCAAAAGGGGTAAAAATAGATATTGATAATGATATTTATTTGTTCAGTGATATTTGTAGGTGGGGGGGGGAGCTTTGAGAACACATTTAAAGTTAAAGTTGCTTTCTTTCTCTGCTCCCCCCACACACACACCTCAAGCTTACCCAGGAAAGGGAACTGACTGGGGAAGGGGAGACCAATCGGAGAGGGGAGGGAATTCCTTCTTCCCCCAAAGAGTGATTAACACATGGAATTCACTGCCACAGGAGGTGGTGGCAGCTACAAGCATGGACGGCTTCCAGAGGGGCTCCCACTCCCGACCTTTGACAGGGCGCCGTTGGTGCCATCGCCGGGAGTTAGGAGTTTGGGGGTGCTTCTGCATGCCTCCTTAACGATGGAGGCCCAGGTGGCAGCCACTGTCAAGTCAGCATTTTACCATCTTCGGCTGGCGTGGCAGTTGGTTCCCTACCTCAATCGTGACAACCTGGCCACAGTGATCCACGCAATGGTCACCTCGAGGTTAGACTGCTGCAACACTCTCTACATGGGGCTGCCTTTGTCGCAGATCCAGAGGCTGCAGCCAGTGCAGAACACAGCGGCCAGGCTGCTGATGGGCCTCATTAGACGGGACCACAGCCAGCCAGCCCTGAAGGCGCTGCACTGGCTGCCAATAGCGTACCGGATCTGCTTCAAAGTGCTGGTACTTACCTTTAAAGCCCTCTATGGCCAGGGTCCGGCCTACCTGAGGGACCGCCTTTCCCCATATGTTCCCCCAAGGGCACTACGGTCAGGGGGGCAACATCGATTGGTCATTCCATCCCCAAAACAGTCAGATATGCTGCAACCAGGGCCAGGGCTTTTTCGGTGGCAGCCTCTACCTGGTGGAATGAGCTCCCAGAAGAGATCAGGGCCCTGCGGGACCTTGTGCAGTTCTGCAGGGCCTGCAAGACAGAGCTCTTCTGCCAGGCTTTTGAGTAGGGGCTGCCTCTGCTACTGCATCACCATCGTATAGTCATTGTATAGCCCTGGCACAGGATTACAGCTTTGATAGGACTCTGGAGCAGTGCCTAACGTATTTCTTAGAGTGCTGAGAGGTATGGATATTTAATGTAAATTCTGTTTTGTGGACCGTTGTTTTAAATTGTTTTAGCTTAATGGATTGTTTATGGTTTTACTATTTATTCTTGGCTTCTGCCTCTTTGTTTTAATTGTTATCGTATGGCATTTGCCTCTTGCCAGCCACCCTGAGCCCACGTTGGAAGGGCAGGATATAAATCCAATGAATAAATAAATAAATACAAGCACGGATGGCTTCAAGAGAGAATTAGATAAACATATGGAGCAGAGGTCCATCACTGGTTATTAGCCACAAGATATAGATAGGGACTCTGGGGCAAGGGGTGCTCTGTATTCTTGGTGCTTGGGGGGGCAGCAGTGGGAGGGCTTCTAGTGTCCTGGTCCCACTGCTGGACCTCCTGAGGGCACCTGGTGTTTTTGGCCACTGTGTGACACAAAGTGTTGGACTAGATGGGCCACTGGCCTGATCCAACACTGGCTTCTCTTATGTCTGGGGCAGGTGATGCACTCTAGTCTTGGTGCTGGAGGGGGCAACAGTGGGAGGGCTTCTAGTGTCCTGGCCCCACTGCTGGACCTCCTGAGGGCACCTGGTGTTTTTGGCCGCTGTGTGACACGGACTGGAGGGGCCATTGCCCTGATCCAACACTGGCTTCTGTTCTTACGTTCGCTTGCCCAGCTACCCTGCTGGGAGCCACACAATATGTGTGAAAGAGCCGCATGTGGCTCCTGCACCACAGTTTGGCCACCCCTGCTGAAGACATGGTTTATCTTGATTTCAGTAAGGCTTTTGATAAGGTTTTGCATAATATTCTTGTTGACAGATGGGTAAAATGTGGTTTGGATCCTATGGCTGTTAGGTGGATCTGTAACTGGTTGACAGTTCGCACCCAAAGAGTGCTTCTTGGAGAGGCGTGAGAAGTGGAGTGCCTCAAGGATCTGTCCTGGGGCCTGTTTTGTTCAATATTTTTATCAATGATTTGGATGAAGGAATAGAGGGAATGCTTATTAAATTTGCAGATGATACTAAATTGGGAAGGGTAGTAAATATGATAGAAGACAGAGTCAGGATACAGGATGATCTTGACAGGCCGGAAAACTAGGCTAAAACAAATAAAATAAATTCCAATGGGGATAAATGTAAAGTTCTGCATTTAGGTAGAAAAAATCAAATGCATAATTATAGGATGGGGGAGGCTTGTCTTGGCATTAGCATGTGCGAAAAGGATCTAGAGGTCTTAGTAGACCATACACTGAACATGAGTCGGCGGTGTGATGTGGTTGCTAAAAAGACAAATGCAATTTTGGGCTCTATCAGCAGAAGTATAGTGTCCAGATCATGCGAAGTGATGGCACTGCTTTACTCTGCTCTGGTTAAACCTCACCTAGAGTATTGTGTTTAGTTTTGGGCACCACAATTTAAGAAGGATATAGACAAGTTGGAACGTGTCCAAAGGAGGGCAACGAAGATGGTGTGGGGTCTGAAGACCAAGTCCTATGAGGAAAGGTTGAAGGAGCTGGGTATGTTTACCCTGGAGAGGAGACGACTGAGAAGTGATATGATAACTACCTTCAAATACTTGAAGGGCTGTCGTATAGAGGATGGAACGGAGTTGTTTCTGTTGCCCTAGAAGGGCAGACCAGAACCAACGGGTTGAAATTAAATCAGAAGAATTTTCGGCTAAACATTAGGAAGAACTTCCTGACAGTTAGGGCAGTTCCTCAGTGGAACAGGCTTCCTTGGGAGGTGGTGGGCTCTCCTTCTTGGGAGGTTTTCAAACAGAGGCTAGATGGCCATCTGACAGCAATGCTGATTCTGTGAACTTAGGCAGATCATGAGAGGGAGGGCAGGGAGGGTTGCCTTAGTGCTTAGTTCTCATGGCCCTTTCTTATGTGCCTAGGGAAATGCTGGTTGCCACTTTGGGGTCAGGAAGCAATTTTTCTCCAGGCCAGTTTGGCCAGGGATCCTGTAGGTTTTTGATCATCTTCTGGGAATGGAACAGCGGTCACTGGGGGTTTGGAGGGGGAGGTATTTGTGCAGGGGGTTGGACTAGATGACCCTGGAGGTCCCTTCCAACTCTATGATTCTATGATCTCTTTCCTGATCAGTTACCACCAGTTCAAACCCCATTAACATATACTTATAGTTAGGATTTTTGGCTCCAATGTGCATTACTTTGCATTTGCCCACCTTGAACCTCATTTGCCCCATTGATGCCCACTCACCCAGCCTCAACAGATCCCTCTGGAGCACCTCACAGTCCTCCCTGGTTCTCAGTGCCTTGTGCAACCAACAGAGCAATCCTAAGAACACTTTCCTGGGAGTAAGCCCCACTGAATAGACCTGAAAAGGATTCTGACTAGGCCTGCTTAGGATTTCACTGTTGGTGTCATCTGCAAACTTAGCCACTTCACTGCTTACTCCCAAAGCCAAATCATGAATGAGCAAGTTAAAAAGCACCCGATCCAGTACAAAGCCCTGCAGTACCCCACTGTGAAAACTGCCCGTCTAGGCTCACTCCCCTCACAAGTGGACATACTAATTAACCCACTCGTAATCCACAAGAGGATTTCTCCCCTCCCCTCCCCACCCTCTTGAAAACAGCTTTACACCCTTTGCCAAAGAGATGCCAAGAACTGCCAAAGGAAGGGCTTTCGTTCATAGTATAATGGAAATGCTCACCAAACACACCCAAACTTATCCCAAATTTGGGCAGGATTCTAGAGTGACTTTGTTTCTCTGAGGTTGTGAGCTAATCACAACAACCCATTCCCTATTTGGAACAGAGTCCTGAGGGAAAATTCTGCAAAGATTCTGCCCTCTGGGATGTCCGACAAGGACTGCTGCTGCGGCCCTCCATAGGCAGAGCCGCCACCGAGGAAGGCAAGCCTGGAAGGGGGGGAGGAGGGGAGGGGAGGAGGGTCCTTGACAGAATGGCTTCCTCTAATCTTGGGTGCTTTTACAGAAGCCAGGGCTGATATCCAAGGGAGGAAGACAGGGGGCAGGGAAACTGCTGCTCCTTGAATAAAGTGCTCGGGAACAAGCCGCATGAAAGGAAGAAAGGGCCCATACTGAATTTAACACGGGCAATTTTCTAGCTATGCACATCTGGATATAAACGAACATAAATCTGTGCGTCTTGAATGTCGACATTGTACATAATCACATAGCAAAACTAATGACATTTAGATATAATGAGAAGCAGTTGATACTCTGTGTTCTAGTGTCTTGCTGATGTGACTTCAGGTGGGGCCAATTGACTGGTAAAACATTACATATACTGATGGCTACACACAAAGTCTCCTCAATGGGGCAAACAGCAGGTCTCTGGGGCCATTTCAGGCCAGGAAAATGGCATCACAGGAGTGATAGGCCACCTCCCCCTGTGCCCTGCAGTCTGATCTGGATAATTCCTGAATTTCTAGGAGTTATTTTCGAGGCATGGAACTCCAAGACATTTGGTGGGAGGAATACAAGGACTTTGGTGTATGAACTGGCCTAGATCAGGGTTTGACAAAGTGCAGCAAGATGGTGGAAGGAGAGGGCAAAGAGAAAGCCAGCTGATTGTGGAAATGGCAGACACATTGATCAACCAGTAGTCAATTATCCATCTTTCCACCTATTCTGGTAGGCTTCTGTGCTCAATGGTCCACTGGGAAGTGATTTTGGGATCTTATATGTGCCTATTCCCTGCATATGTCCAGTAAATTCTCAATAAAGAACTGCACTTTTATAGGATCTCTTATTCTTATGTTACATTACATTTGATCAGCTGTGTGAGATAATATGATTTAGTGCTTGCCTTTGTTAGGGCTACCAAATACTCCCTGTGTGTGACCTGCCCATAAGTGAGAAATTTAATTGCCCATCGTAGAGAGACCCTTTCTTCTATTTCCCTGAGTATTTCATACCAATTGGACAAGAAAATAAAGAGCCAGAAATGTGTTGTGACTTTAACATCTAAAAATAGGGATGATTTCTCCCGTCTGCCTGTAATTTGGCAAACGGAATCCTATGGGGTGGAAGGTACAATACCTGGGAATTTCACACGCGTCCCATTAAAACTAATAGAACTGAATAAAGAACAAAAAAATCTGAAGACAAGTAATAAAGAATAAAACACACATACAATTTTGGTGCACACCTCAATCATTTTCTCTTTAAAGAGGTGAAATGCTTTTGAAGTTTCTGGAATTATTTCTGCAGTGGCACCCCCAGGCTCCCCCCAATGGCTTGTGAGAGGAGTGGATATTAAAAGGGATCTGACCCTCCACACAGGGCTTTGAAATCCAATTCCTCGCAGAGTTCTGACTGTGTCTTTTCCCATCCCTTGCAGAGCTTCATCGCAGCGAGAGCATGCAGGAGAAGAACGTGAAGGAAGCCAAAACTAAGTGCCGAACCATCGCATCCCTGCTGACGGATGCCCCCAACCCCCATTCCAAGGGTGTCCTAATGTTTAAAAAGCGTCGGCAGAGGGCCAAGAAGTATACCCTGGTCAGTTTTGGGAGCGTTGATGAAGACCGTTGCTATGACGAAGAGGACGGTGTCTTCCCAACCAGTGAGTCAGAGTTTGATGAGGAAGGCTTCTCTGACGCTCGGAGCTTAACCAATCACACTGACTGGGATAATACCTACCTAGCTATTGAGAAACCCAAGGAACAGTCAATGCAGGATCAAACATGGCCTCAGGAGGGCCTCTGTGAAGCCTCAGGCAGGGGGGCACAGCTATTTGAGCAGCAGAGGCAGAAGGCTGGTAGACACACTTTGGAAAACACCTCTGCCCGGAAGGCCGAGGAACAACTCCCAGCTCCAGCTCTCTCGCAAACACCCAGTGTGAGGAATAGTGACATGCCTACTCTACAGAAGGAAGAGAAGTCCCCACTGAATGTCCATTTGGAGGCTGTCCAGGTCTCCAGCCAGTGGCCCCCACCCAGCCCTGCTCAGCTCCAGTCTCCCACGGCCAGCTGTGGAGGAGGAGGAGGAGGTTCCCAGTTCCCTCCAAGTTCCACAGGGATCTTCAACAGGTCTGCCCGGCCTTTCACTCCTGGTTTCTCCGGGCAGCGGCCTGTGACCTCCTCTGTGGTGTTCAGACCATCCATGCCGAGGAAGAACAACGAGGGCCAAGGCGGACAGAGAACCGCTGTGCCTCCTTCCTCCGCTGTCTCTCTAGGGACCACCGTGCCTCCTCCCACTCCGTCAGCAGGGCAGCCAACCAGCCCAGCAAGCACTTTGGTTTCTCTCTCCATCCCAACCATGCCGACCCCTCTGCAACCAACAGCAACCCATTTGCAAAGTGGGAATCCAGCAGAGGCTAAGCCGTCCCCCAACACAGCGAGGACCTCCACTGCTTCAATATACCTGTCCCATCTGTCCAGACCAGCTGAAGATGCAGCCGCACCAAAGTCCTCACCCCAAGCTCAGGGGACAGCTTCCTCCTCTTTGTACATCAGCCCCGTCCCACCAGAGCCTCGCCAGCCTCTGGTCCAGCTCCCCACCGCTACAGCCCCGGCCACTCCAAGGCCTGCTTCCGAGCCTCTCATCTCCAGGGAGCAAAGGATTGCTGTGCCAGGGCCCCGGACAGGCATCTTGCAGGAAGCCCGTCGGCGGAGCAGCAAGAAACCCATGTTCAAGTCAGTGGAGGAGAAGAAAAAGAATTCTCCTAACCCGGAGCTGCTCTCTTTGGTGCAGAATCTGGATGAAAAGCCCAAAGGCGACCAGCAGGGGGCAGGCTTTGAGTCAGGGCCAGAGGAAGACTTCCTTAGTCTTGGAGCAGAAGCCTGCAACTTCATGCAGTCTTCTGCCCGCAAGCTCAAGAACCCGCCCCCAGTAGCCCCTAAACCTCAGCAACCAAAGACTTCTGGCGGGCTGGTGAATGGGTCATCTTCTGCACATGACATCTCCTGTCTGAAGGGGAAAGGGGCAGAGCTCTTTGCCAAGCGACAGAGCCGCATGGACAAGTTTGTGGTGGAAGCAGCGCCGACACCAGGCCCGAAGCCCCGGAGCCCCTCCCCTACTCCTTCCCTACCTTCCTCTTGGAAGTACTCCCCCAACATCCGTGCCCCACCTCCCATTGCTTACAACCCGCTGCATTCCCCATTTTATCCCTTGGCAGCCAGCAAGTCTCAGGCCAGCAAAGCCGACAGCAGAGTGAAGAAGGCCCCCAGCCAGAAATCGGGGATCAAAGCCATCGATTTCCTGCGGCACCAGCCTTACCAGCTCAAGTCCGCCATGTTCTGCTTTGGAGAGACTCCAGGCTCTGCTGTCCAGGCTCCCGTGGCCCAGCCGGCCCAGCAGTCCAGTTTGTCTTTCACCCCGGCCAGACAAGCCCCTGTTAAGACAGCCAGGACCTACGAGATCCGGCGCTTTTCCACACCTGCCCCTGTGCCAACCTCAAGCAACCTGGCCCCTACAGTGTTGGCCCCCCGTTCTGCCACCACCTTGGATGAGCCAATATGGAGGGCAGGAGGGGCCTCCACTTCGGCACCCGTCTCCCCAGGGCCCTTTCAGGCGACTCCCGCCCAATATCAAAGCTCTCCTGAACTCAGCCAGGCAGGCAGGGGGGGCTCCCTAAATCCACCCTCGTTGTCTTCCGGTTTCCAGGTCGCCAGGCCCAGGTTCTCCGCGGCCCAAACTGGGATGCAGGCCCATGTCTGGAGACCAGGTTCTGGTCATAAATGATAGAAGACCAGACCTCCACAGGGTGTCCCTGTCATGTTCACGCATCATGTTGTTGTTTTTAGTGTACACCCGAGATATCTTTCTAAGTGTACATCTAAAAATGTAATCATAACAAATAGGTGCTTGGAATAACACTTTACCATACAGATGCACACACATCAGAGAGTCAGGATTGGCTGTGGCTCACTGCTGGGCGTACATTTGGTGACAGGCCCAGGTTTGCTTCTGCATAATGTATGAATTGGCCTAATTTGAATTCTTCCGAACAAAACCTTTGGTATTTCCCCACTGCCTTTCTAAGCTGAATTCCTGTAAATCAAAGCCAAATGGGGAAGAAATTTCCTAAATTCCTCCTTCTCTGGTCCCTCCATTTTGGGACTTGCAACATTTCCAAGAGATTTAATAGTTTATCTGCCGGGGGGGGGGGAGTATTGAAAATAGCATCGTACAGCTGAAGATTCATAACTGCTCAGAGAACAACACTTTCACGCTGCCAAATCCAGGGTCACCGGGGCCCAGCAGGAAGCCTAGCTGACTACCCTCCAAAGAGAAATAGTAGAATGATGGATAAAACCTAAAACCCCAAAGCAGCCTGCAGCATCTGCCCGCTTACGCCAGCAGCATTCAGACAGTATTCCAGGGGGATCTGGGGGCCTCCCAGAAGTTCGCTGTGTGTCCTTGGTACAGGAAAGTAATGGAGGGCAAGTTTTCCTGCCCTGAAGGACAGCTGGCCCACCACTACTGAAATATGCAGCAGAGGGGAGCTCCAGGGAATGTCCAGGTAATGGGAACGCAGGGGAACATTTGGCAGGACAGGGGTCGGGTGCAGAACCTTCCCTGCACCTATCAGTTCTCTGCTGCTGCAGTGCTTTGGTGTTTATAGGGTTTATAGGGTTAAAATGGCTATGGGGACATTTGTAAGGGAGACCTAGAGCCATGCCTCCATCGTCCCCAGGTTATACCCCTGCCCCCTTATCACGAAGCAGCAAACAAAGACACCGCTTCCTGTTGGCCTCATAAGATGTAGTTCTATGTCCTGGCTAAGATCATCATGTGCCAGACTCCTCTGCAATGCGCATTCTCTCTCTCTCTCTCTCTCTCTCTCTCTCTCTCTCTCTCTCTCTCTCTCTCTCTCTCTCTCTCTCTCTCTCTCTCTCTCTCTTAAACACACACATCACACATGGTTTCCTCAACAAGCAAGACAGAACTACTGATTTACACAAATTAGTGAATTATGAAATGGGGCAGGAGGCCCAGATTCCTTCTCATGGAAGCAGAACTTCCAGGTTCCCCACCCCCAACTCCGCCTCTTTCATACCAGCATCAGGGTGATTGCTGGGGCCAAACAGAAACAGGAGGCAAGAATCAGGGGTGGAAAAGACCCCGTCACGCCAATCGCCATCATTTAAATATAGACAGGATTCTCCTTATGAAAAGAAGAAATTTCGATTCTAGGATTTCTGACTTCAAGAGAGACATTAACCCATGGAGGGTCTGCTAATCAAAGCTAGGGCAGAAGTGGAAAGAACTTATGTGGAGGAATCACAGAAGGAGACATTGGACTTTGGAGAGCCTTCAAACGAAAAGAAGACCAAGGGTGTTTCAGTGAGTTTTGGAATGTCGGGCAGGGTGCGGATCCCTTGCTGGAGGTGGATGCAGTTAAAAGGGAGGGAGGGTTGTCTGAGCTGTCATGGTTTGTGGGACAGGATTTGCATTCGGACCCCAGCTCCTTGGTTGGTTCAGCATATGATATGGGGCCCTTCCAGTCACCAGGGAGTGGAAGCAGCAATACAGAGTCCCCTTGAGTGGACTACCCCTGGCACAGTGGAGAAGAAATGGCCGAGCATTTCACATCCACGCATGGCTGGAGTGATGGGGCTGGGGAGACCCAGAGGCAGATGCGAGTGTCTTGAAGGACCACTGTGGACATGTGCAGAGTTTCCTTGCATCCTTGCAAGAAGCTGCTGGCTGTGCAAGAAAAGTTGGGATGAACTCCTGTGATCTCTTCATTCTCTGTCCGTATAACCTGTGGTGCCTGCATGTGGCCTCTCTACTAGGAGCTTATGTGCATTAAAAATATGTAAAATCTCAAGCGCGCAGGGCCCCTTTCTCATGAATATTTATTGATACATTAAAATATTGCGGTAGGGAGGTTTGCTGAGCATGGAGCAGTAGTCCTGATACAAGTCTAGCCGGGCTGAGTTAGGGTTAGGGCACCCAAGTAAAAACACATGATGTGAACCGTGTATGCACATTTGGCTACTCTTGTCTCTGACATGAGTAGAATCAAGCTCACCCCTTGCTGGTCGTGTCTTCTCTGTATCATAGAGCAAGGCACATGTGCCATCCTAAACACCTGAGCCACAGGTGTGTCTTGGTCATGTGTCACAGGCTCCCCCCAACCTTAGTTGAGATTCTGGTTCCCTGGTTCACTAGAAGCCCTCCCACTGTTGACCCCCCCCCCAAGCACCAAGAAGACAGAGCATCCCTTGCCCCAGCCTGAGAGTTCCTATCTATACCTTGTGGCTAACAGCCACTGATGGACTTCTGCTCCATACGCTTATCTAATTCCCCCTTGAAGCTGTCCATGCTTGTAGCTGCAGCCACCTCCTGTGGCCGTGAATTCCATGTGTTAATCACTCTATGGGTGAAGAAGGACTTCCTTTTATCTGTTCTAACCGGACTGCTCAGCAGTTTCATGGAGTGCTCAGCCTTGAGGTCATGAGAATAAGCATGTGTTTGCATGTGCCGAAGTCATAGAATTTGGAAGGGGCATAAAGACCATCCAGTCAAACCCCCCTGCACCATGCAGGATGACTGAAAGAACCTCTGAGAAAACATCACCCAACCTCCACCTGAACGCCTCCAAGGAGGGAGAACCCACCACATCCTTGGGCAAGTGGTTCCATCACTAAGGGCTTGGGATAAAGATGGAGGTCCCCAAGCTAGGAAAGTCACTCTTTCACACATTCTCGTACAGGCATAGGAGAGAAGCTAGGGTTGCCAACTCCAGGTTGGTAAATTCCTGGAGATTGGGGGTGGAGCATGGAGAGGACAAGGTTTGTGGAGGGTAGGGATCTCAGCCATAGAGTCCACCCTCCAGAGCTGCCATTGGTGTAGTGGTTAAGTGTGCAGACTCTTATCTGGGAGAACCGGGTTTGATTCCCCACTCCTCCACTTGCACCTGCTGATGTGACCTTGGGTCAGTCATAAACTCTGGCACAGCTGTTCTCTCAAGGACAGTTTCTGTCAGAAGTTCTCTCAGCCCCACCTACCTCACAGGGTGTCTGTTGTAGGGAGGGGAAGGGAAAGGAGTTTGTAAGCCACTCTGAGACGCCTTTGAGCAGTGAAGGGCAGGGTATAAATCCAATCTCTTCTTCCTCTTCTTTATCCAGGGGAACTGATCTCTGTAGTCTGGAGATCAGATGTCATTTTGGGAGATCTCCAGGCCCCACCTGGAGGTTGACAACCCTAAGAGAAGCTGACAAATTATTTTAGGGTGAGGAGCCTAGCTTCACATAAGCCTAGCTGATCATCATGTGGCTTGATCCTCAGGAGAAGCTGGGCAGGGGTTGGTTATTGTTCAAAGGAAAATGGGAGGAACTTGTATGAAGGAAGCTGCCACAGATCATCGGAAGGGGGTGTCCACTTGGGAACAAAAGAGATTCAGCAGAAGGGCCTGAGAAGGTTTCAAGGCAAACACTGCAGAGGGTGGGCCTCTCCTGTCAAGAAATCTCCAATCCAGGGGAACCTTGGTAGAAGCAGGCAGGTGCACACGCTCACCAGTCTTGGTAGTCTTCCACCAGCCCCTTGAACTACCCATGCGGTCAGAAGCTAAGGAGCAAGCTTCTAATCTTACTGAGAATTAAGAAAGTCAGCCCTATAAGGCAGGCTACTTGCAGAATGAGTTTCTGCTACAGTTGACTTGGTGGGTGGACTCTTAAGGTCTAAGGTTCTGCTATTAGATTGAAGCACGGAACACCCAAGTCTAGTCAAAGGATATTTATTAAAGAGTGCAGGACTGTTTCAAAAGAACATAGCAGAGAGAAATAAAACAAACAAGCTACATTTTAAGGTTCTAGCTTCCTCTTATCTAGACATTAGTTTAAAGTTGCCAGATGTTACCCTTCTTGGATGAAGTCAGTCCAAGCCTCTCTGTCCAGAGTCTCTGTCCATCCTAAATTTAGCTTATCATCCCTCGTGTCAGCTACATCTACAACAACTACCTATTTTAAGGCCTAAGATTTGGGAGGGCAGGGGGCCTTCCTGCCCCATCAAAAATCAGACCACTGAAGTCATTTTGACATGAACCTATTACAACAAATGGCCACTTTAGAACAGGATGGAGAGGCTCTCTGAAATCTAACCCAATCCTTGTGTCGTGTAAAATCCCACCCCAACTGAGATGTGTCACCAAGTCCTGGCCTGATAAACAAATGGTTTGTCTTCAGACCTGAATTGCTATTCAAAGGTCACAAGGTCAATTGCCAGCTCTTCCATATCAACAACCAGTTATTTTCCATTCGGTCATTTCAACTCACTTTACAAGCTTAGTGTTTAATATAAGGTCTGCCTACGGTTAATGCAAGAACAAGAAATTGGCTAAAGATTTAATTTCTTGACACATCCCCAAAGACCTCCCTCTTGTCTGGCTCTCTTGGCACAGCTGTCACCGGAAGCAGCTTTTCTGACAGGTGACGGTTGAAGCAGGGCTCCAGGTGGCCGAGGGTGACGCTCAAGAAGACAAAGGAGGTTAGTAAAGGTAAAGGTTCCCTTGCTCAAAAGCCAGTCGAATCCGACTCTAGCAGCTCATCTCCGTTTCAAAGCCGAAGAGCCAGCGCTGTCTGAAGACGTTTCCGTGGTCATGTGGCCGGCATGACTAAACACCAGGGCGCACGGAACGCTGTTACCTTCCCACCGAAGTGGTACCTATTTATCTACTTGCAATTTCTTGCTTTCGAACTGCTAGGTTGGCAGGAGCTGGAACTAGAGACGGGAGCTCACTCCGTCTTGCGGCACCCAGGTCTTGAACTGCTGAACTACTGACCTTCCACAGCCTGCAGTTCAGCGTCTTAACCACTTGAGCCACCGCAGCTCCGCAAAGGAGGTTACCTCTGGATGAAAGGTCTGAGGAAGAAATGGAAAGGCCCTTCAAGAGTGAGAGTGGGGTTTGGACAAAGGGCTTTTGCACATTGCTTCCACCCTCAACCAAAACGGTATTTAGAATCCAAGGTCAATTTTGTTTGGCAAGACTACTGGGGCCCTCCGCTGTGAAAGGCCAGTTACCACCTGCTGGCTCTAAGAGGACCCCTGAGATTGAAAATGAAAGAGAGAGCAGCAGGCTGTCAGAAGGCTAAAGAGAGATCCGGGCCAATATAAGGCAGCCTGCACCCTGGAAAAGTTTGGAGCAGCGGGTGCCCTTGGACACTATGGTGCCCACTGACAACTTTTCTGGTGCCTGCCAAGTGTTTTTTAGAAATAGATGGGACTTTTGCCTGGTGAGGCTTCTGACTGGCCCTTGGGGATTTGAATTGGCTGCGCAGGTGTTTAAAAACTTTGCTTTGGCAGCCACTGCAAGCACAGCCCCAGGGTCTTCACCGTGTGACTGAAGGGGAGCTGCCGCGGCCATTTTCTGGCTGGCTCCATGTCCTGCAGCAGCCATTTTGTGGCTGCACCATCCACATTATGTCAGAAGAATTCCAAAGGTGTCCACAGGCTCAAAAATGTTGGGGAGACTTTGTTTAGAGTCTGATCTAGTAATGCAGGAAAGAATACTGCTTGTGCGGGGGGTTCTAGAAGCTCTTGATGGGGTTTTCATCATTCCAGCCATCATTCTCTCACATCCTTCCATAACTCCCTCACATCTAGACCCATCTGGAACTCGTACCAGAGAACCCTCCATCACGTTCCTCCTTATCAGATTCTCTTGTAGCAAGAAGAAGAAGAAGAGTTTGGATTTATACCCCATCCTTCACTGCCAAAGGCGTCTCAGAGTGGCTTACAAACTCCTTTCCCTTCCCCTCCCCACAACAGACACCCTGTGAGGTAGGTGGGGCTGAGAGAACTTCTGACAGAAACTGTCCTTGAGAGAACAGCTGTGCCGGAGCTTGTGACTGACCCAAGGTCACATCAGCAGGTGCAAGTGGAGGAGTGGGGAATCAAACCCGGTTCTCCCAGATAAGAGTCCACGCTCTTAACCACTACACCAAACTGGCTCTCAGGGGTCATTCTGTAGAAAAAGAGGTGCAGGAGCTCATTAGCATGACTCATTAGCATAACTTATTTGCATATGCCACACCCCCTGGCATCACCGGTAGTTTGTCAGAAGGCAACACCCACTGCTCAGGCGCCACTGGACTGTTTTGGATTGCTAGCTATGGGGGGAGGAGCGCGCAGATGTGCCGTCATGGAGGAGGGAGAGCTTGTACCTGAATCAACCTTGGTCTTAAAGGGCTACTAGATTCTTTTGGATTGCCAGCTATGGGGGGGAGGGAAGCGTACAGATGTGCCATCACAGAAGAGGGAGAGCTTGTACCTGAATCAATCTTGGTCTTAAAGGTGCCACTGGACCCTTTTGGATGGCCGGCAAGTGCAGGAAAGTGTGTGGCTGCTTATGGATCGAGGAGGGCAATGCGGAGGATGTGCATGGCCTCGAGCAGGTAGGGGGCCAGGGCGGTGGCGGGGCAGAGGTGCAGGAGGAGGTCAAGGAGGTGCAGGAGGCTGGGGCGGAGCTCCTAACAGGCCTCGCAGGAGTAGTTGGGGCCCGCCTTGCAGAGGCGCCGCACCAGGGCTGGCACAAGGATGGGCAGAGCCTAGGTGGGCTGGGTGCCATGGCCCAGGCAGTGGTGGAGCAGCTCAAGGGTCAGCTCATGGCAGCGCTCTGCTGGGTCAGCCAGCGGGCTAGGAAAGGTGAGGGGGGCTGCTGGGAGCAGGGGGCGGGGCTTGCTGCATGTGCCCACCCCCTGGGCTCCTTACTGCCGGAGCTTCACTCCTGCAGGAAATGAGCCATGCTTGTAGCCATTTTTTTGGTCTGGAACTGACGTTCTTCTGCAACAAACGAACGTTTCCCCTCTGTGCTTTGTCAGAAAACCTGTTGCTCACCCAAGAAAGGAAACTGCCCAAAACAACTTCGCTCAGGCAAAGCCATCAGTCTGCAGCAACGACCTGCTCTGTCCTTCTGAAAGTACTTTTCTTTCTTTTGAAGTCAAGTCACTTTACAACTACTGGTGCTGAGGGATAAACTTCTCATGCGCTCTTTTACCGGCTGCCTCCATTGCCTTTTCACTGCCAAATTCTCATACAGACTGATCCCTCGAATTCCTGTGCTTGGACACCTTGATTGATACCACCATCATTTTTATTGGTTTCTAAAACTGGAAAACGTGCCTGTTTCATTGCTGAAAACGTACATCGAAAATAATCTGACACACAGTTTACACAGAAGACAGCCTACACTTCAACTGCCACTGCTAAAACCAAGATCCCAGGGAGTGGTTGTGTAAGCAAGACCTCCTCAGAGGTGCATTGCTCAAGAGGCAAATATTTTTAAAACTCGGCTCACTTGAGGTTTATATTGTCAGGTATTATTCCACCAAACATTGGTAAACATTTCAATAACTAGTAGTTTTCTACTGTTCCTGCAGGATTCCCTTCTATGGTGTCCTGTCACCTGGCTCCAGAACTCTATGATCAAAATTTCTCTCATCACCCCAACCACATGAGACCTACACTATGCTCATTTGTATGCATCCCCTTTAACCCCCACCACCACACACACACACCTGGTCTTCCTCTTCTCTCTTGCTGTTCTTGATGCCTTGGATTTCCTCTAGAACATACACACATGGTGCCCAGTGCCACAATGCCTCTGCCCATCTATTTCCTGGAGCCCACATTATGCTGCCCTGCTTCCTGACCCCCCTCCTCACATTCCTTCCATCAAGGGCATAGACTTTCCAATTTCCCAGGGGGGCTGGGGCTGGGGCTAGGCCAGAGGCATTGCTGTGCTAGGTCCTTAAAAGAACCGAGGCCCAGTGACATCATAGGGAGGATCCAGTGACATCACAGGCCATTGTCACTATTTATGGAGGCGGAGCCATGTGGCATTCCTGGCTCCTATTATCTCCAGTGGGTCTTCAAGTCTCTCCCATTGTTTGTAATGGGCAATCCTGTAATTTCTTTTATACATCCCAGTTAGTTGTCCCTTTGAAACTGTACCACACATATAGAGTGTACATTCCTTGCCAATGTTCCTTCTGGATTGCACACAGGGCAAAAGGAAATTTTAAAAGGCCTCTGATCTGCATGCCAATCAAGGATAATGATGTGTGGCATAAACATGAGTTAAGTGTTAAGTGTTCTCCCTGGATGGTGTACATACCAAGAACATATCTGTTGCCATTTCCCTCTCTTCCTGCTCACCACTCAGGGAAACAAAAGTCCTGTTTACATATTACAGTGAACATTTGTCCATCTTGCATGGACATATGTTGTTAGAAAGAGGTTATATACTTTTGTGTTACAAATAAAAGCAGCCCGCCTGCATCCTCCCCCCCCCCCCAGCCCCAATGGCTCAGAAACAAAGCATGGCATGGGCAAAATCCTCTGCAAAGAACCCTGGAGAACCACTGCCAGTCTGAGCAGACAATGATGACACTGATGGACTGATGGTAGAGAGACCATGCTTTGCGTGCCAAAGGATAAAGGTTTAAACCGAGGAGGTCTAAGAGAACAGCTGTTGGAAAGGATCTTTCTCTGTCTGAGCCTGTAGAGCTCACCTGCATCAGAGCAGACCATGCTGAAGTAGATGGACCAATGGCATGAAGACCAGTGTGGATTGAGGAGACCCATGTTCAGATCTACATTTTGCATGACACTTACTCGGTGATACTGGGACAGTTAGATTTGAGTCCAGGAGCAGATTAGAGACCAACAAGAGTTTCAGGGAATAAGCTTCCAAGAGTCAAAGCCCCCTTCATCAGGCTGGGTGATATTGCCATTGTTGTGAGGTCAATATAAGGGAAGGGAGACTGGAGGAAGGTTGGAATAAAGAGGGGATTGACAGACAACATGTGAGCAGCAGAGTCCTTTGGGATGGAAGAGGAGTTTACAGGAAAAAAATAGCACCAACTGATGTGACCAAGAACACAGATCTTCCCAAACTAAAACATCATAAATTATAGCCTGAACATGAACCTATATTGTAATGCATTAAGTGATGTAGCAGTGGTGATAAAACCTCTAGTGGCATTTAGTTGAACTTCCTGGACAGACAGATGTATTTTCGGTTGCCACTGGCCAAACTGGTCTGACTTTAGAGAGTTGGGACAAGCAGCAAGGCTTGAGGAAGGGGATGTAGATCCATGGTTATAGAAAAGAAGGGGGCTAGGAACTGAGAAAGCAAAGCAGTCCAAATGAAGCACAACATAGAAAGCTGTACATAGTTGAGAGGAATTAGAAAGGAATGGAGATGCACAGTTAGTGTGAAGTACATTTGAGAAATTATAGAAACAGCATGGAAGTTTCTTAGTTGGGGTTAGCTACAATGCTATTGCAAGGTCCACAGAAACCTGTATGACATTTTCAGACATTCTTTCTCATATACTTTAATTGTTTATCCCCTTCCTATAACAATTCCTCATCAGTCTAACAGAGGCATCCTACTGAGGTCTATCCAAGGGGGCTTCCTCCCAGGGAAGTGTCCTCAGGATTGGACTATAAAGAGCTCTATTCAAATCCTTAACCACTGAGCTTGCTAATACTTTCTCTTCTTTCAGTTCCTTAGACCAATTTGCCCAATCCCTCATCAAACTCAAATCTTATTGGCTCTTGCAACTATGAGTAAATTATTATTACACTTCTATCACATGGCTTTTTCCTAATGATTGTGGCTCCCAAGAATAGGTTGAAGATGATTGCCTGGGAAGCACCCACACAGCACCATGCCATGGACCCAGATGGCTCAGGTTAGCCTGATCTCATCAGATTTTGGAAGCTAAGCAGAGTCAGCTCTGACTAGTATTTGGATGCACAGTCAGGCAATGGCAAATCATCTTTGAATGTCTGTTGCCTTGAAAATCCTACAGGGTTACCATGAGTTGGCTATGACTTGCTAGCATTTTACATCATACCAGGGCAAGTGCGCTTTAATGCCCAGAACCATTTGGGCAAGGTGTAATGTATAACTACTGTCAGTAGCATGAGATGGACCCACAGCTCAATTGGCTCTCATATCACTGCCATAGCATACAAAATAGTAAAACACTCAGTAGCACCTTTAGGACTAACAAACTGTATTGTAGCATAATTATTACTGTAACACAAGAAAGCCACACAAACTTTTCCAGTCTCACTTCAGTGCCAGTTCCAGTCCTGAAACTCACAGAGAAACCCAAACACTCTCATTTTTGGTAGAATGACACCCCTCCCCTCCTCCACCTGGGTGGTTTGGCAAATGTAAGCCAATGCCAGAGGTTTGCATGCACCAAGTCACACAGCAGAACCAGAGCTTCCAATTTCAGCACTGGAGCTAGGGATGCCAGCCTCCAGGTGGGACCCTGGAATTACAGCTCATTGCCAGTCTAAAGAGATCAGTTTCCCTGGGGGGGGAAATGATGTTCTGGAGGGTGGACTCTATGGCATTGTGCCCCACTGAGGTCCCTGTCCTCCCCAGACTCCATTCCCAAATCTCCAGGAGTTTCCTAATCTGGATTGGGCCACTCTCCCCTCATCCCCCAGAGGTGGCCAGGGGGTACCTGGCAATCCTAACTGGGGCTATTTTAGCAAGGGAGAGGGGGGAAGCTGGGGGAAAAAACATATAGATTGGGAGAGAGAAGTGAAAGACAGAGGGAAGGGAAGGGAAGAAAGTCAGACTGGAAGGGAAGCAGCCTGGAGTGGGGGTGGGGCAGCTGCCCAGCATTTCCAGCTCTCACACATCTCAAGGGAAAGGGAAAGAGAAACAGAAAGAGAGAGAGGGACAGAAAGCGCAGCCCCCCTCCCGATTACAGGAGAAAGTGAGCCCAGGATTTTCTGTATCCTGGAGCAATGTGCTCCCTGCAGCACAAGGGTTCCTGGGTTTTGTTTTCTCCTGCAGCCCAGTTTAAAATGGACTGCAGGAGAAAGCAAGCCACTCACTGATGGCAGGGGCAACCAGAGGCCACAGAAGGGCCCCCTCACCTTCCCCCTCCCTCCGTTCTTGCCCAGCTCCCCTCCCCAACCCTCCATCCTCCCCACTAAGTGGCAGCCAGGCACATTCTCATGCTGGCTCTCCCACCTCCCCTGCTTGGACTTGCAGGATGGCTGGGTGGCTGCAGCCCTGGGCTCCCACCGAACCCACCCCACCCCACCTGAAACAATCCCCCACTCCTTACACCCTCACCTACTTACTCTTCAGGCTGGTGGCGGTAGCAAGCAGAGGCAGCATGTGCTGCCTCGAAGCCAGCCTCCACATGCAGCTCTCCAGTTGAACTGACCGCTGCTGGGAACTGTGGGTGGAGCTTAGCTTCCAGGAGGAAGGAAGCCCCCACCCCCTTGACTTCCGTCCCATTCCTAGCCCAGCCAAACAGTCTCAGAAAGCGGAGGGGAAAACCCTCCACTTTCAAAATGGGGTGGGGGACTGGAGGGGGGGTAGCAAGGCTCTGGCTGACACCAGTTGCCTCCGCGGAGGGGGCTCAGTACTTTTGGGGAGGCTTGAGCTCCCCAGCCCCCCTGAAGATGACGCCTATGCCTTCCATATCCATTTCCAGTTTCTTAACCAAGAAAAGAAAGTGCACTCTGGGGATTTGCATGGACTGGTGGCATGGGCTTCACATGGCAAATCCAGGAGCAGCGTAGTGTAGGGGCTAGAACAGGGGTGTCAAACACATTTGTCACAAGGGCCGGATCTGACATAAATGGGACTTTGTGGGGGCCAGGCCATGCGTGCTATAAAATGTAAGACCAGGTAGCCGAGATATAAACTTTATAAAAGATACAAACACCATTAAAGATGTTATTTTTTAACCTAAAATACCAATATGCTTAAAATTCTTGTGATGTTTTGTTTATTTAACAGTCTTTGATAATTGACACCTTCCAAATCTCCCCCTCCCAAAGATGCCTGCCTAAAATGGAAAGGTTGGGGAACAGTGGGGTTTGGCGATGCAGTTTTTAAAATAAAACATCAAGAAAAAGCACAAGGATGACAGCAGAAACTAAAATATAAACTATGAATATAAAGTGCTCTGAGCCTAGGAACAGAAAATGGCTGGGCATTGAGAGCTTCTCCCCTCCCCCCCAGGTCTACTCAGAGTGGCAGTGGCCTTCCAGTGTAATGTTCCCCTTTGGCTGTGGGTTCCCAGGTTAGACTACTCACTCAGGGAACCATTCCCAGGTCCATTCAGCAGAGGCAAGCGGGCTCAAAACATCAGAACACAGTTTCTATTGCTAGAGACCATCGTTCTACTCTGGGGGCTGTCATTCCAGTCCCAGAGCACTGTTTTTATTGTCCCAGAGTAGTTTATCTGGGTGCAGAGACCTTAATGGAAAAATCTGTATTTACTTTGTAATTTTGCAAGTCCAGAAGAGCTTCCTGCCAAAACAGGCAAAGACAAGACGGAGAGAGCTGGGAACTTTGGCAGCCTCAAGCTTCAAAGGGTGAGGACAGGAGGGAAAGGAGGGGGGAAGAAAGGAGCTGCAATCCTGATTAAAGCCTTGGGCGGGCCGCTTCCGGCTCTTGGGCCTTAAATTTGACACTCCTGGGCTAGAGTGTCAGATTATAGTCCAGGAGACTATATAGGTTTGAATCTCCACTCTGCCGTGAAAGCTTGCTGGGTGACTTTGGGCCAGTCATATACGCTCAGCAAAACCTGCCTCACATGGTTGTTGTGAGGATAACACTGCTTTGGGTCCCTCTTATGAACGACGTAAATATATAAATGAATAAATCCTACGCTACGCTGCTGCATGGGAAGGTCTCTGATCTGAAATACTAGTCCGATACTGGCATTAGATGAAGGCCAGACTTGGTTCTGATGACCACCTTCTAAATCCCCAGGTGGAGTATTTCCATTACAAAGTTCTTACTTGCAGTAGTCCCTGAATATAGGTTTCATGGAGTGGAACCCATTTTCACTTTTGAACAACTGCTCACTTCAGGAACAACTAATCCAGAAAGCTTTGATAGGGGGACCAGTAAGAAATGTGTGAGGTGTAAGATATGGATGTTGGCATTCAGATAAAATGATGCACCACACCAACACATTCCACCAAGGAATTGCATCTGATAGGTTGTTATACAGCCACTCATCAGCCATTGGGGGACACAGCAAGTAAGTGCAACAGAAGCATTCAGAACAGTATTGTAAAAACAGGATTCTAACAACGTTGACTCCTGACTTGGATAGTCCAGTCAGATCTTGGAGACTAAGCTGGGTCATCCCTGGCCAGGGCGGCCAAGGGCCACCATGGACCCCCAGACAAAGATTCCACCTGCCCCCCCCAATAAGGCCCTGACCCAAACCAAATATCCCAACCTGCCCTATCTGGGCAAGATAATAGAGAGGGCCATGGCTGCACAGCTGCAGAGCTTCTTGGATGACACTTCCATTTTAGATCCCTTCCAGTCCGGCTTGCACCCAGGCCATGGGACAGAGACAGCACTGGTCTGTTGCCCTGCAAGGCTTTTGAGCCTCTTCTTGGACTGTAATAAAATAATAAACTGTGCCAGTGCGTGTATGGGGAACTGAACCACATGGTAACCTACCCAGATGCCAGCAGAGACTGCACCCAGGCAAGAGATGCTTCTCCTGACCTTCCCAGCAGCTCCAGTGCCCAGTAACTGATTGAGGGCCATCAGCAGCCTGGCTAATGCCATCAAGAAGACAATAGAAGTGGCCGGGTGACTCATCCTCGCTGCTACCAGGTGTCAGACATGAGCAAGTTTCTAGCTCTCAGTATTGACCATCCCCTAGGCACACCTCCACACACCTCCCCTACATCTTCCAACCAATAGGGTGCTTTCAGGGACGGACTTACCAAGAGGCAGGATCAGAGGCTGGAACCAGCCCCCACCCTCCTGCTTATAAGGAGATGCCTGACCACCGGCGCACTCTCTCTGCTCTCCGACCCCTATCGAATCTTTGACCCTCTTATGTCCAGCTTGCTATCCCCACCCCCTGCCTCCATCTTTAAACTCTGGTCTGCAGCCAGAGTTCCCATGTGATTACCTGCCGGTCAGGCCGCATGGTTCCCCATTTTCTTAGTTTCCTTCCCCTCCATTTTTCCTGAGGAACACTCTGCACAACGGACTAGTAAGTATTGCCCACCAACAATTTACCTGCTAATGCAAATGTGCTTTGCCTCTCTCTGTATTTCTTAGGCCTTGAATAATTGTGTGTGAGCTTGTGTAATTGTTTGCGTGTGTAGAACTTCAGTAAAAGACTTTATTTTCAACTATAAAAAGTCTCCTGGTCTGTTACCAACTCCTCCCGGCGGGGCTGACCTCTGTATACACAGGTGTTCGCTCTCGCAGCCGATTGCTTATTAATAATCAATACAATTCCCCTCGTTATTATTCATAATAACACGCAATCAGGCTAACAGGTCACCCTCACAGACGACCTCCAAAGGCACCTGAATCGAGGTGGATTGGCGGTGCTGCTGTTGTTAGACTTGTCAGCAGCGTTCGACACAGTCAACCATCAGCTGCTGGTCCACCACCTCGCCAACAATGGGGTCCAGGGGCTGGCCTTGCAATGGTTTGCCTCCTTCCTCTAAAGGGTGGCGCTGGGGGATCAGCTATCCCAGAGGCACCCACTGAAGTGTGGAGTGCCTCAAGGGGCAGTATTGTCCCCGATGCAACCCATTGCCCAGATTGCCCAGATGACACCCAGCTCTATCTGTTGTTGGGCGGTCAGTCTGACTCCAAACTGGAAGATCTAGACCAGGCATTACAAGATGTGACTGGTTGGCTTAGGCTGAGCTGGCTGAAATTGAATCCAACAAAGTCCAGTTTGGTGTCGTGGTTAAGTGTGTGGATTCTAATCTGGGAGAACTGTGTTTGATTCCCCACTCCTCCACTTGCGTCTGCTGAATGACCTTGGACAAGCCATAGTTCTGGCACAGTTGTTCTTGAAAAACAGCCATTTCTGTCAGAGCTCTCTCAGCTCCACCTACCTCCCAGGGTGTCTGTTGTGGGGAGGAGAAGGGAAAGGAGTTTGTAAACTGCTCTGAGACTCCCTTGGGTAGTGAAGAGAGGGGTATAAATCCAATCTCTTCTTCTTCTTCTTCTTCTTCTTCTTCTTCTTCTTCTTCTTCTTCTTCTTCTTCTTCTTCTTCTTCTTCTTCTTCTTCTTCTTTGTCTTCTTCTTCTTTGTCTGGGTCAGGGCAGTCCGATGGTATGGATCCCATTCCCAACCTTCGATGGGGTGCCTCTGGTCCCAGTGTTGGTGGTTAGGGTTAGGGTTTGGGAGTGCTCCTGGATGCCTCCTTAATGATGGAGGCCCAGGTAGCAGCCACTGCCAAGGCAGCCTTTTACCATCTTCGGCTGCTCAGGCAGTTAGTTCCCTTCCTCAAACACAATGACTTGGTAATAGCGATCCATGCAATGATCACCTTGAGATTGGACTACTGTAATGCTCTCTACACAGGGCTGCCCTTGTCTCAAATCCGGAAGCTGCAGTTGGTGCAAAATGCGGTGGCCAGGCTGTTGATGGGACTCCCAATTCGGGAGCACATCCAGCCTGTGCTCAAAGCACTGCACTGGCTGCCCATAGCATACCAAATTCATTTCAAGGTGCTGGTTCTTACCTTTAAAGCCCTTTATGGCCAGGGACCTACATACCTGAAGGATCTCCTTTCCCCACATGATCCCCAGACAGCACTGTGTTCAGGGGCCCAGAATCAACTGGCCCTCCCAAGTCTTAAGGAGACCAGGCTGGGGACAACCAGGGCGTGGGCTTTCTTGGTGGTGGCTCCATCCTGGTGAAATGAGCACCCAGAGGAGATCAGGGCCTATTACAGCTCTGCAGGGCCTGTAAAACAGAGCTCTTCTGCCAGGCTTTTGGAGTCGCTGCCGCCACTAACAACTAGGACAGAATCCCACTGCCCTGGAATGTGCCCTAACAGCCTGCATCAACAGCCAGAAAGACACTGAAGACATCTATAGAAGACCTGCGAGCCAGCCATGAGAAGAGAGACAGCTGATGTTGTTATTATAATCTAGAACTTTTGGGAATTTACAATTATTTTAATACTGATTTAAATGTTTTATTATGTTACCAAATGTTTTGCTGATTTTATGTAAACCACCCTGGGCCAGCCTAGGCTGAGAGGGTGGGGTATAAATTTGATTAAATAAATAAATAAATGAATAAATAACAAAACAAATCACTTGGTTTGCAGTTACCATCTATATATAAAAAAGAAAGTCCCCTCACCGTAAAATCAACACCCAGGCCAAACTAGCAACACGAAATTTGGGGAGAGTGCTCCTACCAAGGTTTAGATGCTCACTAAGAAGGGATTTGTAGAAATTCAACCCCTAAGGGGGTCAAAAGGGGTAAATTGTGCTCCCCCATTGATTCGTATGTGGCTGCCAGGCTGCTGCCTCCTTGCACTCCCCACTCTCTGACTGGTCAGCTGCACAGAGCTAATGACAGCTGAGGAAATCAGGAATGGCCAACAACCACCTGTGAGGTGCAGCAATGCTGCTGGCCCAGCCTCTCTGATGGCTTCCAACACACTCCCCCCACTGCCTACACCTAACAGGCGGTTGTCTGTCAGGTGCAGCAGCAGTTGAAGGGTGCTTAAAGCCATGAGGGAGCCCTCCCCAGCAGTAATGCCTTAGTGATCCTGCCAGCCCTGCCTCCACAGTGCTTTCTAATACTCCTCCTCCCCCTCCTACACTGGACAGGCAGCTGCCTGTCAGGTGTAGGAGAGGAGGTGGGATGCTTACAGCCATTGGGGAGGTTTGCTCAGCAGGATTGCCTTAGCTCTGCTGCTGGCCCAACCTCTCCGATGGCTTTAAATACAATCCTCCCCCAACACCAGACAAGTCGGTGTCTGTCAGGTGTAGGAGCAGAGCAACGGTACTTTAATCAATCAGGGACACCACTCCAGCAGGATCACCTTAATGATGCTGCTGGCCCAGCCTCTCTGATGGCTTCCAACACACTCCCTCCACCTCCTACACTTAACAGGCAGTTGTCTGTCAAGTGCAGCAGTGGTTGCCAGGTGCTTAAAGCCCTGAGGGAGTCCACCTCAGCAGTAACGCAGAACCAGAGTAATTTAATCCATCAGGGATGCTGCCCCAGCAGGATCACCTTAGTGGTGCTGCTGGCCCAGCTTAGTCACACTCCCACCCACAATGGAAATATACCCCAAATTTGTAGAAAAGTGGTTTCCTTTATTAGGTTATTTAACTTCTCACAATGTGGGTTCTAGAAAATTGGTTCATATGAACTTGCTTAATATTTGATTGCTTGGATGGTTTTTTGAATACGTAGTTATGTCCCACTTCTTAAATGAGAGGCAATTTTGTAAAAAAAAAAAAGGGGGGTATGCCCTCCCCCAAATTCAATGCCCAGGCCAAACCCCTACACCAAGAAACCCAAAATAAGGGAAGTGCATTCCTACCATGACATCAAACCCCCCACAAAGAGATTTCTGAGAAACACAACCCCTAAGGAGGTAAAAAAGGGGCAAAATGTGTTCCCCCAATTGTTTTCCATGTGCCTGGCCAGCTGCTGCCTCCTTGCACGCTCCCCAATTGTGTAGTTCAGAGTTCTGAGGCAAAACCTGCCTGTTTGCACCCACCTCCCTCTAATTGCTCAGCTGTGGATCCCAACACAGTTAGAAGAGACTGCAGATATTGAGGACAGTTACAGAAATCAATGATTCAAGACTCCTGAATAGACATTTTTAATGGCAATTGAGTTACTGAATGTTCACGGGGAGATAGTAGAGGACCTTTCTAGGAGCCATTTTGATGCGTGCCTCCCTGAAGAAATTTCCACCGCATCACCACTCCCTCATACCAACTCCCCCTCAACCTCTCACCTCTTACTGCCCCCAAGAAAGCTCCTGGCAAACACTGAGCCAGATACAGCAATGCTACAAGGAGGAGACAACTTAGGAATGCAGCAAAGACATTTGCACATAGTACTCCTGCGGGGCTCTGAGCTGCGCAGGCCAAGTACCAGTGAGATCACCCTGAGGTGCTCAGAACAACACAGTCTCCATATGAGCAAAACAATCCAGGAACACAAGTAGAGAGGCCATCACTTTCGTAGAATGTGGCAGGAGTTGACTTAACAGATGACTGCTTCTTCAATGTGGCCTGCTCCAGAGTATGCTTACCAAGCAGCCTGGTGATCCTAGCACCTGAGGGCAGAACCACCCGTGTGGTCTACAGAGAGGTCCTTCAGTAGAGAGGGTTAGGGTTAGGGTTAGGGTAACCCTAACCCTAACCCTAACCCTAACCCTGGAAATCAACTGTAACAGCAGGAGATATCCAGGTACCACCTGAAGGTTGGCAACCCTAAGTGGTGGCCCAAAGCCACTCCCATCCTTTTCCTCCCCTTCATTTTATCCACAGAACATCCCAGTGAGGTAAGTTAGGCTGACAATGTGTGATTGGCCAAAGGTCATCCAGGAAGCTTCCATGGCAGAGTGAAGATTTGAACCTGGGTTTCCCAGATCCTAGTCTGATACTTTTAACTACAATATTATGCTGGCAGGCATAATTCATCTGAGAATAAAGCTAGGAGCCTCAGCATTGCCCACCAGCTGCACGATGATTGTGGGAGTTCCAGGGCCCAAACTGAAAGGCATGGGGAAATCCCGGCTCAGGTGAGACAAACCACAAGCACACCATGCTATTTGCAGTGGAAGTGAAGGGTCTCTGCTTGTGGCAGGCATAACCTGGGAAATAATGCTACGTGTCTGAAAACTGGCTACCAACCCCAGAATGATGGTGGAAGTTGCAGTGCTAAAAAAGAAGGGAACTGGAATACCCTCAGCCAGATTATCTTCACAACAGGAAACATGTAATAAGAGAGTTGTTACACAACCCGTCATCTGCCTCTAAGACTTCAGTCCCCAATCTGCCATGGAAGATTACAAAGTGACACGCTCTTGGCCAAACGTACCTCACAGGGTTGTTGTGAGGATAAATGGAGGACAGGAGAACAATGCAGCTTTGGGTCTCCATTGGGGAGAAAGACTGGGTGTGGCCACTGTGGCCACCGTGTGACCCAGAGTGTTGGACTAGATGGGCCATTGGCCTGATTCAACATTGGCTTCTCTTATGTTCTTATGGCCATTGTTATAAATCTGATTTCTAATCACATTGCAAAGGACTCTTAGATCTTTCAACAACACCATAATAATAACAACTCAGTGCCTAAACTGGGAGTTTTAACATCTGTTCCACATAACCACTAAATCATACTAATGTTCCATTACCATGCATGTAAAGAGTGGAGGGGGGAGGAGCATCCTTTTACTACTTTGTTAGATGATCATGGGGAAATATTCCCCTCCCCCTGCCTTTCATAATATTAATAAAGGTTTGCTACTATACTACTAATGAAGTACATTCTATTGCCGAGCAGGATAGGGAGAAGAAAGACTAGACTTAAAAATAAAGGGGGAAATTAGGTGAAGAGAGAGAGAGAGAGAACTGAATGAGAAAAGTTGGATCAGAGGGAGAGAAATTAAGGAAAAGAGAGGGAAAGGCTGTTTTCTCTTGCTGCAATACCCTAACTACCGCTTTGCAATATCTGGTTGAGCCATATGCAAGGAAAGGGAGAGAAAATGACCTGCAGGCTGGCAGTTAATCTATCAGCCATCAGCGTGCTGTCTTCTCTTGCTCCAGCGCTGGCTTTGCTGATGGGCTTAGCATGATCTGCGCAGCAAGTCTGCTTCAGCCTTGGAGAAAGGCAAGTCTAGTAGACAGAACTGTCTTAAAAATAAATGGAAAGACATTCGGCTGGATGCAGCATAAGGCTGGTGCCAGGGGCCCTCCAGCTGACTTGGGGCCCTGAATTTTGTCCCACCAGCCCTCCCTCTATTGGTGGCCCTGGCTGGTAGTTGCATGGGAGACCTCAAAGGAATACCAGGGTCATGATGAGGCAGGCAAAGGCAAACCACTTCAAAATGTCTCTTGCCTTGCTAACACAGAGATCCAGTAGCAGGTCCAGAAGAGAAGCCATACTCAGTGACAAGAACCAGGAATATTCCTGCCCAGATGCCATGAAAAGCTCTCTTCTCCAGCAAGCAGGCATCCCCCCCCCGCACCTCTTGCATATTAACATCCTCAGGTGAGGCACTTATGCAGCCTCAGCCTAAACAAAAGAAGCTCCTTCCATGATAGGATTAGGACGCAAGTCCGTCCGCCAGCCACCTATCCTGATGGTGCCACTGTTTAAACATCCAGTTGTTTAAACATCTCCTATTAGAGAAACAGTATTTGTATTGCCTAACCATTAACCCCATTCTCATGACCCGTCTGGATTTTTCCAGTATTTCCTGAAGGACTATGAGACAGAGGAAACATCTGCCTTTAGTCAGTTTAGGGTATAAAAGGAGAGAGCCACCCCATTGCCTCTCTGCTTCCACCACCCCTACCTTCCCGGTTCCATTCTAGCGCTGTTTGGGACCTCTCACATGCACTGCCGTTCAGCACATGATCCCTTCCCTTAGTGTCACTCTATTCTTCGCTGCAGATTATACTTTCCACGTCAGGACAGGTAAAGTATCACCTCTCAACGAAACTACCTGCTAATGCAAATGTCTCTTATATTTTTCTACTTGAATTTCCTAGCTCTGTATTGTGTACGTGTGGATATTCCTTCACTAAAAGAAACTAGTGATTCTTAAGATCTAGTCTCTGCATCTATTTCTGGGACTTGGATAAGTGGGACTCTGGTATAGACAGGTCATGATCCTATAGTTATGCCAATTGCTCATTAATATCATACTTTCCCAACCTAATAATTCGGGATTCTCTACCGAGAGGGATAGAAGCTAAAGTTTGCTGACTGGACTTGTCATCTCAAGAGGTATGCCGTCTACTGAATGCACACATCCACTCATCAAGTCTTCTTATCCCTTCTTGCTCATCCATATGGGATCAAATGATACTGCCTGGCACAGCCCAGAACATATTAAAAGAGACTTTGTGGCTCTTGGTAAAAAGGTGAAGGAATTGGGAGCACAGATTGTATTCTCATCAGTACTTCTTGTTGAAGCCTGTGGCTTAGGAAGGGGAACAGAAGAGAAGAGAAGAGAAGAGAAGAGAAGAGAAGAGAAGAGAAGAGAAGAGAAGAGAAGAGAAGAGAAGAGAAGAGAAGAGAAGAGAAGAGAAGAGAAGAGACTGGACTTATACCCCACCCTTCATTACCCAAAGGTGTCTCAGAGCGGTTTACAAACTCCTTTCCCTTCCCCTCCCCACAACAGACACCTTGTGAGGTAGGTGGGGCTGAGAGAGCTCTTGACAGAAACTGCTCTTTTTTGAAGAACAGCTCTTATCAGAACTACGGCTTGCCCAAGATCATCCTGCCAGGTGCAAGTGGAGGAGTGGGGAATCAAACCCGGTTCTCTCAGATTAGAGTCTCCCAGATTAGAGTCCATGTGGAAGGGTGGGGTATAAACCCAATAAATAAATAAACAACTACACCAAACTGGCTCTCACAGATCACAGAATACTTTGAGCTATGTAGATGGTGTCATCAGAAGAGATTTGGATTATTGGACCATGGCTTACACTTTTGAGATGAAACTCTTCTATCAGGAGATGGTTTGCACCTCATGGGGGTAGGAAGAAACATGTTTGGAAACAGCTTTGCAAACCTAATAAGGAGACCTTTAAACTAAATCCTGTGGGGGAGCGAGACAAAAATGCAAAGCCCAATGTGATGCCAGTAACTGCAGATAAGAATTCTAAAGTTTTGCAGGAAGTGAGCCGTATGCTGGGAAACATTAATTCACAGGTAAATACAGAAATGAAAACACTCAGGGTGCATAAAACAGGGATCCCAATGTGCAGAGTATGGGAAACAAGCAGGAGGAACTTGAAGTCCTAAGACAGGAAGGAGACTATGACCTAATAGGCATTACTGAAATTTGGTGGGATGATTAGGATTGAGGGGTATAACTTATTTAAACGGGACAGACAAATAAAGAAGGGCGGAGGAGTTGCATCATATGTAAAGGAGGTATATACATGAGGAAATACGTCAATCTGAGCATGAAAGTCCAGTTGAGGATCTCTGGGTAAAAATAAAAGGAGTAAGAAATAATGCTGATATCATGGTGGGGGTCTGCTATAGACCACCAAGCCAGGCAGAGCATTTGGATGAGACACTCATAGAACAGATTACAAAGTTCTCAAAGAAATGGGACATGGTGGTCATGGGCGACTTCAATTACCCGGATATCTGTTGGGAGTCCAACTCTGCTAAAAATGAAAAGTCCAATAAATTCCTGACTTGTCTTGCTGTCAACTTCATATTCCAGAAAGTGGAGAGGGAAACAAGGGGATCTGCTATCTTGGACTTGATTCTCACCAACAGGGAAGAACTGGTTGACCAAGTGAAAGTAGCAGGCACCCTGGGTAGTAGTGACCGTGTAATTTTGGAATTTACAGTCTTGGGGAAGGGAAAAGCTGTGCGTAGCCAGACATATAGATTGGACTTGAGGAAAGCAAATTTTGACAAACTTAAAGTGAGGCTAGGTAGAATCCCATGGTCAGAAATACTTAAGGAGAAGGGAGCTGAAGAGGGATGGGAGTTTCTTAAAAGCAAAATACTGAAGGCAGAATCACAAATGATTCCTATAAGAATGAAAATGGGAGGAGCCTAAATAATCCAAGGTGGCTCCATAAACAGCTTTCTAAAGACTTGAGCAATAAAAAAAAATAATTTAGAAAGGGGAAGGAGGACATTATAACCAAGGATGGATATAAACAAATAACCAGTGCTTGTCAAGAGAGAGTTAGAAAAGCTAAAACTCAGTATGAGCTTAGGCTAGTGAGAGATGCTAAAAACAACAAAGAGTCCTTTTCTTATATTCAAAGTAAGAAAAAGAGGAAGGACATGGTAGGCCTATTGCAGGGACAGAAAGTGAAACTGTAATGGGATGAAGAGAGGGGAATACTGCTCATTTCCTACTTTTCCTCAGTCTTCTCTTCCAAGGGAAATGGTGCTCAATATGGCAAAAACAGAACACATGATGAGGGAAGGGAGTTGCAGCCTAGGATTGGCATAAACACCTGGTTTCTTTAAATGAAACGCAGTCCTCAGGGCCAGATGAACGGCATCCAAGGGTACCAAAAGAACTCACAGATGTTATTTCTGAGCCTCTGTCTATTTTTAAGAATTCTTGGAGAACAGGTGAGGTGCCAGAAGATTGGAGGCAGGCAAATATTGTCCCCATCTTCAAGAAGGGGAAAAAGGAGGAGCCGGGTAGGTACTGACCTATCAGCTTGACATCTATACCTGGGAAAGTTTTAGAACAGATCATCAAACAGTCTTTGAGCATCCAGAAAAGATGGCTGTGATTACTAAAATCCAGAGTGGGTTTCTCAAGAAGAAGTCATGTCAGATTAAATTTATCTCTTTTTTTGAGAAATTGACTACCTTGTCAGATCACGGGAATGCTATAGACTAGTTTATCTTGATTTCAGTAAGGCTTTTGATAAGGTTTCACATAATATTCTTGTTGACAAATTGGTAAAATGTGATTTCAATCCTATGACTGTTAGGTGGATCTGTAACTGGTTGACAGTTCGTATATTGTATTATATTGTTTCTTCTTAAGAGTGCTTGCGGAGGGTTCCTCATCCCCTTGGAGAGGAGTGACAAGTGGAGTGCCTCAAGGCTCTGTCCTGGGACCTGTTTTGTTCAACATCTTTATTAATGATTTGGATAAAGGGATAGGGGGCATGCTTATTAAATTTGCAGATGACACTAAATTCGGAAGGGTAGTAAATATGGTAGGAGACAGAGTCAGGATACAGGATGATCTTGACAGGCCGGAAAACTAGGCTAAAACAAATAACATGAATTTCAATGGGGATAAATGTAAAGTTTTGCATTTAGGTAGGAAAAATAAAATGCATAATCATAGGTTGGGGGAGACTTGTCTTGGCAGTAGTATCTGCGAAAAGGATCTAGGGGTCTTAGTAGACCATACACTGAACACGAATCAGCAGTGTGATGCCGTTGCTGAAAAGGCAAGCGAGATTTTGTGCTGTATCAACAAAAGTATATTGTCCCGATCATGCAAAATGATGGTACTACTTTACTCTGCTCTGGTAAGACCTCACCTAGAGTATAGTGTTCAGTTCTGGGCACCACAATTTAAGAAGGATATAGACAAGGTGGCTCAAGTGGTTAAGACACTAAACTGCAGCCTGTGGAAGGTCAGTAGTTCAGCAGTTCGAGACCCGAGAGTGCCGCATGACAGAGTGAGCTCCCGTCTCTAGTTCCAGCTCCTGCCAACCTAGCAGTTCGAAAGCAAGAAATTGCAAGTAGATAAATAGGTACCACTTTGGTGGGAAGGTAACAGCGTTCCGTGCACCTTGGTGTTTAGTCATGCCGGCCACATGACCACGGAAACGTCTTCGGACAGCGCTGGCACCGCAACCCTAGAGTCGGATCCAACTGGCTTTCGAGCAAGAGAACCTTTACCTTTACTAGACAAGGTGGAATGTGTCCAGAGGAGGGCAATGAAGATGGTGAGGGGTCTGGAGACCAAGTCCTATGAGGAAAGGTTGAAGGACCTGGGTATGTTTAGCCTGGAGAGGAGATTGAGAGGTGATATGGTCACCATCTTCAAGTACTTGAAGGGCTATCATCTAGAGGATGGTGAGGAGTTGTTTTCAGTTGCCTCAGAAGGTTGGATCGAAACCAATGGGTTGAAATTAAATCAGTAAAGTTTTTGGCTAAACATTAGGAAGAACTTCCTGACAGAGCGGTTCCTCAGTGGAACAGGCTTCTTTGGGAGGTGGTGGGCTCTCCTTTGGAGATTTTAAAACGGCCACATGGCCAACTGACAAAAATGTTGATTCTTTAAACTTAGTATCAGAAATGTCTGTTTCCTATTTTACACTGAGTTCCCTATCTCATCCCTGCATTGCGCTTGCGTAGGTATGTTGGCAGTAATGTGGGAGCTTCTTCTATGCCGCTCAGTCTTATCACGGTGGCCTTGAATGTAGGCTTTGGGTTATTCTTGAGCTGATGAGAATTTTCCAGTCCTGTGAAGACGAGGGGAGGAGGGAGTCGTCTCCCGCCCATTAAGAAACTCTCCCGCCGGGAGTTTCCCGCGTGCGTGCTTACAGTTCATTTGCTAGTAGCATTTTGCATCACACTATAACCTTGCTTGCACCACTTCTCCCGCCATTCCTGACAATGACCCTTCACTGTGGGTTTTAGCACTGTATTCCAATAAAGCCCTTCTTGATTAAGAATGCTTGGATCTACTTGCTTTTGAACCTGACAGAAATTGTCAGGAATCAAACCATTACCCTACCACCTCCAGCCCCTGCCTTCCATCAAGATGAGCAGTGCTGGAGGAACACCGGTTACGGTCCCAGTGACTACCACACCTGTCACTATGGTTTCTGTTACCACTGCGGTGATCCCAGTGACCACGGTTCCCGTTATGACCGTACCGAATGTGCCAGTGACTCCGGTAACGACAGCATTGATCCCATACTGTTCGGCCGGACCTGTCACCCCTCCATTGATCAGCACCGTGGGAGCATCGTACACTCTCCCAATCTACAGCCCGGCGGGGCCAACCCAGAGCCATGGAGGGGCGATACCCTGAACCTACTACTACAGTGCCCCGATTCCCTGGGATACGTTAGCGTATGGCAAAAAGCTTTATAGAATTCAGCTGGTAGACCATCTATTCCGGGTGACTTGTTGGTTTTTAAGGTCTTGATGGTGTCTTGTAGTTCTTGATGCGATATCGGTTTTTCCATGAGGGCAGAGTGATTCAAGGAGAGATGTTTGACTGCCCCTAAATGATTAAGATAATGTCTTATATTCCTGATGTCAGGAGATTTGGATGTATACAGTTGTTCATAAAACGATGCAAAAATCTGTGCAATTTTCTTGGGTTCTGTAGATTGGGTACCAGATTGATTCTTCAAAGACGTCACAGCTAGTGTTCTCTTTTTTTCTTTTACTCTCCAGGACAACAGACGTATACTTCTTGGAGATCTGTGCCAGTAACGTTGTTTCATATAAAGTAGATTGCGTTGAATTTGTGTGGTCTCCAATGATTCCAAGATCTTCCGTTCAGATAGGAGTTTAGCATAGATTTTCTTGTTTCCTGTGCGTTTGTGTTCTTCTTCTAACCTTGCAATCCTTTGGGAGACTTCCAGCGTAACTTTCTCTCGTTCTTTTTTTAGGTGCGCTGCTAATGATGTGATGGACCCCCGAATCACCGCCTTCATTGTGTCCCAGACATTGGCTGGAGTTGTGTCTGAGACCAGGTTTTCTTCGAAGAATCTCTTGAGATGTTCATTTATATTGTTTCTTGTTGTTTCCTTTAATAAAAGGGTTGTGTCTAGCACCCACTGCCTGTCTGCATATGTTGCAGAGTTTTTCCGAATAGAACAATCGATCCATGCATGGTCTGTAAGATGTCGTATGCCGATATTTGCTGATTTCAGCCTTGGCAAAAGTGATCTAGATACTAGGAGATAGTCAATTCTTGAGAAAGTGTTGTGCTTCACTGAAAAGAAGGAGTAGTCCCTTTCCGTAGGATGAAGAACTCTCCAAGTATCACAGAGTTGGTGTTTGTCAAACAGTTTAGCCAGGCGTGTTCCTGAATGGACTAACTTCTGGTACTTCAAAGACTTGTTCGACCTATCCAGGGTGTTGTTTGCTGTGAGGTTTAGATCACCACCGACTATTAAGTCGCCCTCCTTAAAGGAAGTCAGAAGTGTGAGAATATCCTGCAAAAAATTAAATTGATTCTGGTTTGGCGCATACACCGTTACCAAAGTGATCATTTGGCCATTGGTTGTTCCCTTCACAAATAAAAATCTCCCTGAAGGATCTACTTTGGAGTCTTTCAAAATGAAGTTAACATTTTTTGATATTAAAATTGCCACACCTCGGGACTTAGGTGACCCTGGTGCCTGAAATTGTAGTGGGTATAATGGAGATTTTAAAAGTGGGCCGGTGTTTTTTCTAGCATGTGTTTCCTGGATGAATAGTATCGATGCCCGAAGTGGTTTCACGTATTTTAGCACCCTTTTTCTTTTGATTGGATTGCCCAGGCCTTTAATGTTGACTGAGCATATTTTTAAAAGCTCCGTGTTTCCTGATCTGAGTTGATTCCTTGGAGCTAGTCAATCGATTTCTTCTATCAAATCAAGTCTCCTATGGGTGTCGTTGATAATACATCCGTTTGATCGCGGATGGTGAGATATAGAAGAAGATATTTCCATAGGTTCCGAAGTTAAATTTGTCAGATCAGCTTGAGTGGAGGGTGTTGCAGGAGGATGGAGAGTAGCTTGGGAGGAAGCTTGGGCAGGCAGCTCAGTTCCTAGTGCTGAGCTTTTCCCCTGAAGTGAGGCAGAAGAGGACAGAGCCATAGGCATTTTATGTACTTGGAGACATTGCAGGGTACATTCTAGTCTCTCAATGACTCTCTGTTGTTCCAAAGTAGACAGATTTTCAAATGAGTGAAGAAAAGAGTTTTCTAATGGACTATCCATATTGTCGTTGGTAGGTTCTGGCTGTGAAGTTGTATCCTGTGAACAGACAATAGGTGTTGGAGTCTCTTCCTGCTGTCTGAGGAAATTGGACTTGATTGCTTCCCTTGGGCAGAGGGCAGATATCACTGTGTTTATAAAATAGCGAGCTGGAAAGATTCCTTTTTTCCACAGTTCTGATTTGTACTTCAATACAGCCACAGGAATTCTTGAGGTTTTAAAAGTAAGCAGAACTTTATTAGTTTGATTGCCACGGTCAAGACTTCCAATATTGGTTAAATCAATTTTATGAAGGTCGATGTGGAGAAGTGCACTAAGGTGGGATTTCACGTGACAGCTGTTTCTCCAGTTTGGAACTCTGCCTCTGTAACGGCATATTGATAAACAGATTTTATTTGGCTGGAATACCAAGCATTGGGAGTTATCTCTCAATCTCCCTTTGGAGTTGTTGTTCAGCCGAGGATTCTTCTCATTCATATGGGGTAACTCGCGAGGAGGATCTCTATCTGCATTAATGATGTTAGGGATAGGTGGAGCAGAGCTTGTGTTATTCAATACAGAGATTAGTTTCTTGACTTCAGAGGAAAGATTTATTAGCCCGACTTCCATCGCTCTAATCTTGCTAAATAGGCATTCCACAGTTTTGGCAATCAGCAAATAACCTGAAGGGTTAAGTTCTTCATTAGTCTCATGGGATATTTCAGACTCCTTATCAGCCTGAGTTATAGCTTCTATACTACAGGTTAGTTCATGAGATTCGTTAGTAACTGACTCTCCTCCATTGTCAGAAGCAGTCTGTAGGGGAGAGAACCGGTTTGCTGTTTCAATAGCAAAGATGTATCGCTCCTCATGGGTACTTTTTGGTGCAAAGAAATCCCCAATCTTTGACTGTTTACAGACTGGGGGCTCAGGTGACTCATCAAAATCCCTTAGACGTTTACCAGATGCCATTAAAAAAAGAGGTGGAATGGGTAGTAATTTCACCACCCACCACTGTAGCAGACCAACTTCTTAAGAGAGTAAAATTCGTCGGCAGTTTGCCAAGAAAGCAAAACAAAACAAAACAAAAATCCCAACTTGAGTAATTAACCCAGCCAATTAGTTGGTCTGAAATCTGACGATATCAGCAGTCCTACAGACACACACTTAGGAGTTTCAATGCAGAAAAAACTTGATTAAAACCTTTTAAAACTGTAGGCGTTGGAGCTCCAAAAACAAACCAGCCGCCAGCCTCCGCACATGCTCCGTCTGGAGCTCCGTTCATTTGTGATAGTCCCACAAGCCCAGTTCCCCCTGGTTTTGGGCAGCCCGTGGCTACATGGTCATGATCCTTATATTCTATGGGATGAAGGAATAGTACATTTTATTTCCCCAAAATGTACGGAGCATAAGTGGGACCCAGTGTGGGGAAATCCTCCAGACAACGATCCCCCAGGAGCCTGCCTAGCGACCGAGGACATTAACTGCATTCCCAAAGAATACAGGCACTTGGCTCGTGTTTTTGAGGAGGAAGAGGCTGATGAACTGCCCCCCCACCGTAATTCAGACTGTGCTATAGAGATTCTTCCCGGACAGAAATTGCCTAGAGGGAAAATATACGCTATGAGTCCCATGGAAAAGGAGGAACTACGTAGGTTCATTGATAAGAACCTAGCTCGTGGAGTTATCCACGATGGGGTCTCAGACTTTGCACCGATTACAGGGGACTTACTGCAGTTTCAGCCACCAATGCCTATCCCATGCCCCTCATCAAAGACCTGTTAGCAGAGGTGGCGAAGGGGAAGGTGTTTTCCAAACTGGATTTGTGCGATGCTTACTTCCGAGTCCGCATTAGACAAGGGGATGAGAACAAGACTGCGTTTAATACCCCTCTAGGACAGTTTGAATACCGAGTCATGCCCTTCGGATTACAAGGGGCTCCTGGGGTCTTCATGAACTTGATAAATGAGGTGTTGCACCCCTATTTGTTCAAGGGGGTGGTTGTTTACTTGGATGATATCTTGGTGTACAGCCCAGATCTACATACCCACATCAAAATGCTCTGGGAGGTACTGAAAAGGTTGTTAGAAAACAAACTGTTTGTCAAACTGTCTAAGTGCGAATTTCATCAAAGGTGCATTGACTTTTTAGGGTACCGCATATCCCCGGATGGGTTGGAGATGGACCCGAAAAAGGTCCAGGATGTTTTAGCTTGGGAACCCCCCAAAACCAGGCAACAACTCCAGAGTTTCCTCGGCTTCACCAATTTTTACCACCAATTCTTGCCCAACTTTGCCCAGGTTGCCCTCCCTCTCACGGACCTTTTCAAAACCAGGGGGAGAGGGGCAAAAGCATCCCAGCCAGGCGCTCGCTTAGATTGGACTCCTCAGTGCCAACAAGCATTTGACCAACTCAAACAGTTGTTCACCTCTGAACCTGTGCTGGTGCACCCAGATGAGACCAAAAAATTCATTGTCCAAGTAGACGCCTCAGACACCGTTATGGGGGGCGATTTTGCAGGAGGATGCACAGGGACACCTCCACCCGCTTGCCTATGTATCTCAGAAATTTAATGAAACTGAGAGGTTCTGGCCCATTTGGGACAAGGAAGCAGCGTCCATTCGATTGGCTCTACTCACCTGGCGACACTGGCTGGAGGGAGCCCGAGTCCCATTTGAAATTTGGACTGACCATAAGAATCTCGAGGTACTACGCAAGCCCCGAGTCTTAAATGCCAAGCAGTTCAGATGGGCTGAGTTTTTTTCCAAATTCCAATTCACACTGCACTACTTTCCAGGTAAATCCAACCACTTAGCAGATGCTCTCTCACGCCTGCCCCAGCATGATAGCAAGAAAGCTGAGGTGAGAAAGTCATTTTTCACCCCAAACCAATTGAGTAGTGACCCGCAAGCGGAGCCGACTAGACCCAAGTCCCCAAACCCCGGGGGTGCCTTGGGAGGAGCGCTTTGCCACAGCCGTGACCGATCAGGAGAAGAAAGAGCTACAAGCTTGGGGGGATCTGGCGTGCAAGCCCAATGGCTGCTGGTACAAAGGAAATAAATTGTTTGTTCCTGAAAGCTCACGTAAACAGGTACTGCAGTCAGTCCATGATTTGAAACCTGCAGGGCACTTCGGGTACGTGAAATCACTGCACCTGTTGCAACGCACCTTCTGGTGGCCCCGAATGAAGAAGGATTTGTCACTTTATATACAGTCCTGTCCAACTTGTAGCCGTTGTAACCCAGAGCAGGAAAAACCCCGGGACTCCTGCAACCATTGCCCACTCCAAGCTGCCCCTGGGAAGTCATTTCCATGGACTTTATTACAGACCTCCCCCCTAGCAAACAAATGACCGTGATTTGGGTGGTGGTCGATCTGTTTTCTAAGCAAGCACACTTTATACCATTTTCCGGCTTGCCAACGGCTAAAGTCCTGGCTAGGGTCTTTTTACAACACATTGTACGGCTCCACACTTTGCCTATCAAAATAATATCCGACTGCGGGGTTCAGTTTGTTTCCAAATTATGGACTGAACTGATGGCCCTCATGGGCATAGAATGTGCTTTGAGCAGTGCATACCACCCGGAAACCGATGGCCAAACAGAAAGGGTGAACCAAACTTTGGAACAATTTTTACGTTGGTTCACCAACTATCAACAAGACAATTGGGTGGATTTATTACCATTGGCAGAATTTGCATATAATAACTCTTGGCATGCTTCTACCAGAATATCTCCCTTCAAACGATAGCCCCCCTCTCCCTTTTTTGAAACCTGAGGGATTGGGGGAGAAAGCCACAGATTGGTGTAAGACTTTTCGTGATTCGTGGCCAGTGATTGTAGAAACCTTGAATGAGACCAAAGCTCAATATAAGAAGCAGGCTGACAAGAAAAGGGCGGAGGGATGGGATCTTCAGCCTGGGGACTATGTGTACCTGTCTACCAAGAACTTGCGTCTCTCCCAAGCATCCAGGAAACTGCCTTGGAAGTATATTGGCCCATTCAAGATTATTCGTTGAATCAATAAAGTGACTTTCCAATTGGACCTGCCTAAAGCTCTTAAAACAATTCATCCCATTTTCCATTTCAGCCTCCTCAAACCTGCGTTTCCCCTGACTAAGTGGCATCCAGAGCATCCTGCACCCCCCCACCCCCGCTGATGGTAGATGGAGAAGAACATTATGAACTGGCTGACATCCTGGACTCTAAGTTAATAAGGGGACAGTTATATTACTTGGTTGAATGGGTTCACTTTGGACCCCAACATCGAGAATGGGTGAAAGTCGCTGATATCAATGCACCTGAACTCCTCAAGGACTTTCACTCTCACTTCCCGGCGAAACCGGGCGGCCCCTTTTTTTCCCCTTCCTGAGTGGTGGGTGGGAGGTATTTTGGGAAGGGCAGAGTGTCAGAAATGTCTGTTTCCTATTTTACACTGAGTCCATTGTTCTGTGTTCCCTATCTCATCCCTGCATTGCGCTTGCGTAGGTATGCTGGCAGTAACGTGGGAGCTTCTTCTATGCCGCTCAGTCTTATCACGGTGGCCTTGAATGTAGGCTTCTTGAGCTGATGAGAATTTTCCAGTCCTGTTAAGACGAGGGGAGGAGGGAGTCGTCCCCCACCCATTAAGTAACTCTCCCGCCGGGAGTTTCCCGCGTGCGTGCTTACAGTTCATTTGCTAGTAGCATTTTGCATCACACTATAACCTTGCTTGCGCCACTTCTCCCGCCATTCCTGACAATGACCCTTCACTGTGGGTTTTAGCACTGTATTCCAATAAAGCCCTTCTTGATTAAGAATGCTTGGATCTACTTGCTTTTGAACCTGACACTTAGGCAGATCATTAGAGGGAGGGCAGGAAGGGTTGCATCAGTGCTTAGTTCTTGTGGCCTTCTTACATGTACAGGGAAATGTTGATTTCCACTTTGGGGTCAGGAAGCAATGTTTCTCCAGGCCAGTTTGACTGGAGATCCTGGAGGGTTTTTTGTCATCTTCTGGATTTGGGATAGCAGTGACTGTGGGTGTGAAGGGAGAGATATTTGTGATTTCCTGCCTTGTGCAGGGGGTTGACCCTGGAGGTTCCTTCGAACTCTATGATTCTATGATTCTGTGATTCTGTTAAACACCTTTATTATAGTCTTCAGTCTGTACTGAGACGCAAAGTGTAAACGCTGCCACTAGATGGCACCATTGTATCTTCCTATCCTCACATGACTTCAGCGTTCACCTGCTACAGTGATAAGTTGGGAGGATTTAAAGATGTTATGGCGGACTTAAACAAATCCTCTCCTTCTAATCTCTTGGCCTTTGGACTTCATAGAGAATCACATCTGATAATGACTCTGGGCCACATATCTACAGGCTTGCAAACCGATCAGAGAATCATGCCTCCACCAGCTGGACATCAATTGTGCTGCTCAAACACACTCCAGTTCATAAGCTGTGTGCGGCGACTCTTTTACTTCCCCTCTCTGGTGGCTCCAGTTTCAGGACATGACATCTCCATTGCTCGTGCAGGTGGGAAAGAAGGGGGCTTTGTGCCTTAGATTCTCCAGAATCTAGGAGGAGCATGGCACATTATTGAGCCACAGAGCATGCTTTATTCATGCGGTTTAGGCGACTAGGAGTGTAATACCATCGGGAGACTATTTTAAAAAATTGCATTCTTACTTTGAATATTTTTGATCTAGTGGCTTTAGATGACCAAATCTGAGACCACTGTTGTTCAGACAGTTCAGTTTGTAAATCTCGTTGCCAGGCAGACTGGAATGCCATTTTCATTGTACTGTTGAGTTCTGTTAAGATTTTATATATTTTTGAAAGAAGATGCTTTGAAGAGTCAGAGAATGTTTCTAACAGTATTTCAAATTGGTTTTTTGAACTCTTGAAAACCTTTTTATCAGCCAGGTGCTCTACAAGATTCTTTAATTGATAATATCTAAGCCATGGAATAGGTTTGCCAATTCGCTCCTCGAAATCATTCTTGTTCATTATTTTCCCTTTCTTTTCTTTTCTTTTTAATAACATTTTATTAATAAATGCAAAAAGGAAAATAGCAATTAACAAAACAGGTAAGTTGGAGTATACACGAAAAGAGTGTTAGAGTTACTAAAAAGAGTATTACATTTTCAAAGTTACAGTATCAGTTTACATTTTTCAAATCAAGGAGACATTCACATCTTACCATAAATTTAAGTCATTAACTGTAGTAGGGATTTCACCCTGATCAATTAAATATTCCACAATAGGGAACCAAATCATAGCGTGATCTAAAGAAGATTTGTATACATCTCTTCCATCTACATTTTCCGTTATTTTTGACATTATATAGAACTTCCAAAGTTTAGCATGCCAATGATGTTGTTGAGGACTTTTAGTGTCTTTCCAAAATAAGGCTACTGCATTTTTAGCTGCTGCCAACAAAATGGCTATTCTTTTCATAGTATTACTAGATTGTATATGCATTTGCCATCTATTTAGTAGTATATGTTCCACTGTGCATTGCAATTCATAACCAGTTATATTTTTAACCTGAGTTATTATTTCTTTCCAGAACAGCTCTAGTTTTGGGCATTCAAGCCAACAATGGACATAATTTCCCACACCTCCACATTTCTTCCAACATGCAGGAGAAACAGCAGATGTTATATGCGATAATTTCTGAGGTGTTAAATACCAAAAAGTAAGTATTTTAAAAGTTTGTAATTTTATTTCTATAATATTCGTATTAAAGGGAAACGTCCTCCATATGTAGTGCCAGTCGTCATCAGATAAAATAGAATTACAGATAGAATGCCACCTTTTCTGATATGTCAATAAGTTGTGAGACTCTATTTCCATTAATTCTAAATATAGTTTAGCCATGTTGTCTTCTAGAGGTATTCATCCATTTATATATCTTTTCAAAATTTGATAAAGGACGCTTAATGATATTATTTAAATGTATTTGAGAACAAAAGTGGGATATTTGTAGAAATTGCATCCAAGAGATAGTAGAACCCAGTTTTGCTTCTAATTGAGTTTTATTCATTAAAATATTGTTTTCTACAATATCTTCAATTTTTGTAATGTTTGCTTTTTTCCATGTTTCCTGGTGTATTGGGAAATTTGGAGGTAATAAACTTTTTTGATTAAAGAGATGTTGGAATTTTGAAAGTCCAGGGATCAATTGTTTTCTTTTATTTTCCCAGGTGGCTAAGAAGGTTTGCAGGATCAGACTATCAGTTATTTTTTTGGAACGTTCTGAAGGTGTTTGCCAGATTGTTTCCGGAACATCATATGGGTAGGTATAGTGTGTTTGTATTATAATCCAATCCTTACTTTGGTAATCATGTAGCATTTTGAGAATGTTGGCTAGGTGATTAGCTTGGTAGTATTTATATAGGTCTGGAAAGCCTAGTCCCCCTTTAAAGTTTATGCTTGGTTAATGTTTCCACGCTAACCCTATGGCGTTTATAAGCCCAAAAAAGTTTAATAAGATTTTTTGCCATACCTCAATTTGTTTCTTAGATATTGTTATTGGTAGAATTCTAAAAAGAAATAAGAACTTAGGTAATACATATGTTCGAATGATGTTTAGGCGATCATGCCAAGAAAGAGACATTTTATGCCATTGAGTAAATTTTCTCTTAAGTTCTTCTATTAAGGAATCATAGTTAACTGAAAGTATATCTTTAAGTTGCAAAGGAATTTTAAGCCCTAAATAGCTCAAATATTTTGTGGTCCATTTATAAAGGACTGATTTTTTAAGCTTTTTCACAGTATCATCCTCTAAGTATATTGGAAAAATAGAGGATTTGGCAATATTGACTTGTAATCCTGATACATTGTCAAACTCTTCCAATATTTTTTGAAGCGATGGTAAAGAAATTGTAGGTTTAGTCAAAAATAATAAAATATCATCTGCAAATAAAGCTAATTTAAAAATTTTATTTGCTATATGTATCCCATGTAGATTTGAATGCATTCTAATCCTTGAGGCTAAAGGCTCCATTACCAAAGCGAATAATTGAGGAGATAATGGGCATCCCTGCCTAGTGCCCCGTTTTAAATTAAACTTATCCGAAATAGAGCTATTTATACAAAGTTGAGCTGTAGGTTGATCATATATTGCATTAATTATGCGTATAAAGCTTTCACCAAACCCTAAATGTTTTAGCAATTGTTTTAAATATATAAAGTTAACTGAATCAAAGGCTTTTTGTATATCTAAGGCAACACAAATGGCTTGTAATTTATTTTGTTTACAAAAATTAATTAAACTCAGTGTTTTATAAGTACTGTCCGTAATGTCTCTGTGGGGCATAAAGCCAACTTGGTCTTGATGGACATATTGCGTCACAAATGAGCTTAGACGTGATGCTATTATAGTGGAGAAGAACTTAAAATCACTGTTTAAAAGGGAAATTGGCCTGTAAGAGGCAACATCAGTCAAATCTTTACCTGCTTTTGGAATAACTATTATTGAGGCTTGCAGCCACGAAGGGGGTAAAATTCCATATTGCATGACATAGTTGCAGGTTGTAGTAAAGGGTAAAGCTATGGTATCCTGATATTTTTTGTATAATTCTGAGCTAAAGCCATCCGGGCCAGGAGCTTTATTACACTTGGATTTTTTAATAGCTGCAATCACTTCCTTTTCAGTAATAGGACTCTCCATTACTGCTTTATGTTCTTCTGACAGTTTAATATTGTTATAGTATTTTTCTAGATATATTTTAATTGAGGTTGCATTTATTTCTTTTGTTTCATATAATTGTTTATAATATTCTAAAAAAGCCTTTGTTATTTGCTGTGTTTCAAATTGTAGTTTACCTTGTCTGTCCTTTATTGAGGTAATTAATCTGGCTTCCCTTTTCTGTCTGACTCTTCTAGTCAAAACTTTCAGTGCCTTCGATGTGTTTTGCCATGATTTTTGTTGCAAGTAGAGTAAGTTTTGCTGTATTTGATTGATGTCAAGTGTGTCTAGCTCCCGTCTTATGGCTAATAATTTCTTGTATGCCTTTTTATTGCCTGTTTGTTTGTGATTCATTTCCAGCACAGCTATTTCTGTTAACAGTTTTTCTCTTTTTTGCTTTCTTTGTTTGTTTAGATAAGCTGCCTTGGATATCAACTCACCCCTTACGACAGGCTTCATCGCATCCCATATAATTGCTGGGGATACATCTTCTGTGTTATTGTCTATGAAATAATTTTTAATGACTGATTCTATCTCAGCTGCTATGATTTGATTTTTTAATAAATTTGTATTTAGCTTCCATGTTTTTTGTCTTACTTCCATACCTAGTTCTAAATCACAGCTGACCCAATGATGGTCAGACCATTGCAGATTCCCAATTTGGGCTGATTTAATTTTATTTATTATAGATGGTGAAGCTAATAAGTAATCAATTCTGGTATAGGTTTTATGTCTCTGTGAATAATATGTGTAGTCACGTTCTTCTATATGTAACTGTCTCCAGATATCTATTAAAGAATATAGTTGGATCAACCTCGCAAGGGGGGTTTGTTTCTTCTCAAGCTGTATGCATTTTTTCTGCATCTTATTGAAGGAGGATCTATCCAAGGAATAATCCATAATACAGTTTAGTTCTCCCCCGATTATTAAATCACCTTCTTGAAAGTTGGCTAGCTTATTTAGGACTTCAGTCATAAAAGCTATTTGATTTGTATTTGGTGCATACAAAACAGCTAGAGTTACAACAGTTGTATCAACACTTGCTTTTGAACCTGACACTTAGGCAGATCATTAGAGGGAGGGCAGGAAGGGTTGCATCAGTGCTTAGTTCTTGTGGCCTTCTTACATGTACAGGGAAATGTTGATTTCCACTTTGGGGTCAGGAAGCAATGTTTCTCCAGGCCAGTTTGGCTGGAGATCCTGGAGGGTTTTTTGTCATCTTCTGGATTTGGGATAGCAGTGACTGTGGGTGTGAAGGGAGAGATATTTGTGATTTCCTGCCTTGTGCAGGGGTTGACCCTGGAGGTTCCTTCGAACTCTATGATTCTATGATTCTGTGATTCTGTTAAACACCTTTATTATAGTCTTCAGTCTGTACTGAGACGCAAAGTGTAAACGCTGCCACTAGATGGCACCATTGTATCTTCCTATCCTCACATGACTTCAGCGTTCACCTGCTACAGTGATAAGTTGGGAGGATTTAAAGATGTTATGGCGGACTTAAACAAATCCTCTCCTTCTAATCTCTTGGCCTTTGGACTTCATAGAGAATCACATCTGATAATGACTCTGGGCCACATATCTACAGGCTTGCAAACCGATCAGAGAATCATGCCTCCACCAGCTGGACATCAATTGTGCTGCTCAAACACACTCCAGTTCATAAGCTGTGTGCGGCGACTCTTTTACTTCCCCTCTCTGGTGGCTCCAGTTTCAGGACATGACATCTCCATTGCTCGTGCAGGTGGGAAAGAAGGGGGCTTTGTGCCTTAGATTCTCCAGAATCTAGGAGGAGCATGGCACATTATTGAGCCACAGAACAAGGTCGCGCATGCGGACAACAGAAGAGAGCAGTTTGCCTGCAGGCACAGAGCTTGGGGCGAGAACAAGGCCAATGCAGCACATCTTTTAGGACGGTGTTGTGAAATTTCCCAGATAATTTATGTTAATTAGCGGGTTCAAGAGGCTATAATGATTGCAGCTTAGATCTTTAATTCAATAACGTTAAGAACAACAACACACGGAGTGAGCCGCAACTATATACAAAAACCCCAGTCCCAAACACACCCACAAAATACAAATAAACCAATAAGAACACAGTAGCTAGGAGCCTTCATTTGCATGGCATCACTTACAGTTCTGTTACCTGATTGGTCTGCTCTGCAAGGGCAGCCAATCTGAATGTAGGAGCTAGGAGCTTCTCTAACAATGCTTGTTCATGTGAAGCTCTCACTACACAATTTATAAACTCCAGGGCAGAGGGCTGTTCCCTATCAGGGTTGTTCCTTTCTTCCTGACCCAAGAGGAAGAGGTATAATCTAGGTTTCTGGCTTTCCCAGTCTCTGTATTTAGGTGGCTTTCCCAGTCTCTGTCCTTAGGTGTGACATTCTAGACAAAGTGTTGGATTTTAGCCTTAGCTGCCAAGAAAATCCAATCTAAGTTAGTGTTCAAAGACTAGGTCAGCAAAATGTTATTCTTTTCTGTAACAAGCTGGATGAATTCCTGAAGGACCATTCTTTTTTGAAATGAATTTTTAATGCTTACAAAAATGAAACTTTTAATAGTTATGGTAGTAATCCAGTTTTGATTATTTGTTTATTCATAGTTATTTTACATGTTTGTAATGGCCTTTGACCCTGTGCAGTAAAACCCAAAGGAACGGAACTCGGTTGCTGTTCACTTCCCAATTCTAAATTCTGGCCGTTATCATTTCCCCGCTCTGTACTTTCTGTATTGGAGAGGCAGCATATGCATTTCCTAAACAAATAAATACTTCTTCTAAGCCTCCCTCCCAGTCAAGGAGCCTTCTGTCAAACAACACTCCTGCAGAGGTGCAGAAGAACACCGGGGGAAGGGACTGCTTGGTGAAAAAGGACCCAGTTGAGATCCTCAGAGTACTTCCCAAACGCCACAGCCAGCAGGAGAACTGTTCAGTGACTTCTGACATAAATAAAACGTGTCACTAAGGCAGGGATGTTTAAATGTCTTTTTTGTCAGAAAAATATGAGCACACACATACAAGATAAGCACAAAAATATGTGCACATGTATACAAAAGATGAACAGTCACATTCATCTTCATGGAGCTTAGCCAAAATCCCAGAGCTCATGAAATCCATGGCCTCCTTTCCCTCCAGACATACCAGTTTTGCTCCAGAGCTCTGATCTTACATTCCTGATACCCACAGCACTTATTTTTATTTATTTATTTATTTATTAGTTTCTATTTATATCCTGCCTAGCCAGGAATTTAGTCACTCTTACCCTTGGTTCTCAGAAGAAAGGTGGATAATCCACATCATAAAAAGAGACATTAACAGATTAAAAATATAACTCAACTTTTACAGACGATACTGGTGGTGGAAAATGCCTGTCGGGAAGCCCCCCCACGGAGTTTTAGTCATACTGTGGAACGTGTCTTTGCAGCCATTTGTCTTTCACTGTGCTTCTTATCTGCCTGTTGGCCTTGAGCGCCCGGCTCCTTAGGCCCAAAGTCTCTGCCGCCTCCCACTCACCTCTGAACCGTTAACCATTTCCCTGCACTTATTATTAATTCTTCATTGGCCTCTGGGTGCCAGAGGTTTTTTTTATGAATCCACTATAATTGCTATGGCCATTTTGTATGCTCCATTCCTGACTTGAAAGTCCATGATGACTCCATCTCTATCTGATCAATAAAGCTGAACCTGTTTAAGGACCTGCTGTTGATACTGAGTTCTTGGAGTGCCTGACAGAGAGTCAGGAATCCATTTCTCCTCTACCTGCACCTTCAAGAAGATGAGCAGAGAAGAGGAACCGCAGATACCTTACTAGAGGGGCTGCCTGTCCCCGATGTGCTGGTGACCACCATGCCAGTAACCACTGTTCCAATGACGACCCTTCCCACAACGGTGCCTGTCCCTGTGTGTTTGGGAGAGGGGAGGCAGGTGGGTTCAGATGGAAGCAAGGGGAGCCCCAAGGCTTCAAGTGGTCCATGTTCAACATGGGCACTTAAGAATCCTGGATGTTAACTCCTGCCCAAGCGAGGGGAAGCCACTATGAGTACCAGCCACCCCTTGAGACAGGAGCATGCAGATAGCACAAAGAAGAGAAAAGAAGCTGGGAAGAGTGCCTCATCTGAATCGCATGGGCACAGGAATGGATGACCCGGGCACTGAAAGACACCTGATGGACATCCCCTATATGAAGGCTCAGTTGGTGCAGGCAGAATTACGCCTGCAGCAGCCACAGGTCCCGCTGCAGCCACTGCAGCAGCTGCAGCAACCACCACCACCACTCCCTCCAGAGGATCAGCAGGTGCTGGTAATCCCGGCTCCTGTGGGGCCAGCTCCAATACCAAGGATGCCGGAGATCCTACCTAAGGGATTGTTGGATGCAAAGTTTGATGGCACCCCCAAAAAACTGGCCTTTTCGTGGTACAGGTGGAGAAGTTCATCCAAACTTGGGGCCACCTGTTTCCTACCGATGGCAGAAGAATGGACTACATAGCGGCTCAACTCAGAGGGGGGGTGGCTGACTGGTATGTGTGTTTGCACAATGCACGGGGCCCTGAGCTACAAGAGATGGCCACGTTCATGTGGGCTCTTGGGGTGCAGTATGAAGACCAACTGGAGAGCGAGCGCACACAAAACCACCTGCGCACCCTGAAGCAAGGCAGATGCACAGTCTGTGACTACACGGAAGCATTCCAAATGTATGCGGCTAAAGTGCAAGGCTGGCCAAACGAGGTGCTAGCAGAGCAGTATCGGGTGGGGCTTCACCCGGAAATCCGTGAGACCATACTGCGGAGTGTGCACCCCATCTCCTTCAATGCATGGGTGCAGGAAGCAGCCAACGCCGAGGCCCACCTCCAGATGAACAAGATAGATGGACCTGCCCAGACGCCCCAGACTTTTTGGGCTATTGCATCTCTCCCTGAGGGTTGGAGATGAACCCCACAAAGGTGCACAGTGTCCTGGGGTGGGAGGCCCCTTGCACCAGGAGGCAACTCCAGTCCCTCCTTAGATTTGCAAATTTTTATCGAAATTTTATTGCCAATTTTGCCCAGGTCAGTCTCCCCCTTACTGATTTGTTGAAAACTAAAGGGAAGGGCCCAGACAGTACTAAACCTAGTACATGGTTGGTTTGGACAACAGAATGCCAGGATTCTTTTGATAAACTTAAGGCATTTTTCACATCTGAACCTGTGCTGGCACATCCAGATGAAAATAAAAAATTCACCATCTAGGTCGATGCTTCGGATGTGACGATGGGGGGGGGCTATCCTACAAGAAGGGGAGGATGGTAAATTGCACCCCCTTGCCTATGTCTCTCAGAAATTTAATGCCACTGAATGCAATTGGGCTGTGTGGGATAAAGAGGCTGGAGCCATCCAGCTTGCCCTTTCCACCTGGAGGCATTGGTTGGAGGGGGCCCATGTGTCGTTCGAAGTGTGGACTGATCATAAAAACCTCAAGGTCCTCCGCACCTCCTGTAACCTTAATGCCAAACAGTTATGGTGGGATGTTTATTTTTCTAAGTTCCAATTCACTTTGCACCATTTTCCTAGGAAGGCAAACTCCCTGGCTGATGCCCACTCATGCCCCCCTCAGCATGACAGCCACCGGAGGGAGTGGTGGACTCAATGTTCACTCCCACCCAACTAGGTGGGGTGGTGGTGACACGGAGTAAAGCAAAGGCTGAGAGGGACGCTGAGGGGCAAGACTGGGCTGCCGAATTTGCCCCCACCTTCTCTGACTCTGACTGTTTAGAGATTGAATTAGATGGGGGTCCCGAGCAAAGTCAGGATGGCTGCTGGTACAAGGACCACAGCCTATTCATCCCCGGGTCCCTGCATGGCCGTGTGATGACAGCAGCCCATGGATCAAAACTGGAGGGGCACTTGGGCTATTTAATGACATTACATCTCTTGCAAAAGCAGTTTTGGTGGGCGGGGATGTGGAAAGACATTTCTTTGTATGTGCAATCCTGTCCCACCTGCATCATGTGTAAGCCCCGACCAGGAAAGCCCCCTGGACTGTTGCAACTACTCCCAATCCCCGCCCAACCATGGGAAGTGATTTCCATGGACTTCATCATGGACCTGCCCCCAAGTGAAGTAGTAGTGGACATGTTTTCCAAGCAAGCTCATTTTTTCCCCCTCAAACAGCTACCGACCGCAAAACATTTAGCTAGGCTGTTAATGCACAACTTTGTGAAGCTCTATTCGATCCTCAAGAAGGTGGTCTCCAATCGGGGAATCACAATTAATTGCCAAATTCTGGGGGGAACTGATGAGAACCCTGGGCATTAAGCACAGACTCAGTAGCACCTACCGACAGCCAGACTGAACGGGTTAATCAAATGCTTGAACAGTTCTTGCGTTGTTTTACCGACTTTCAACAAAATGACTAGGTAGAGTTACTCCCTTACGCAGAATATTGCTACAACAATGCTGTTCATTCCTCTATAGGAGTTTCCTCGTTTCAGGCGGTTCACAGCTATGAGGGGTCCCCGCTTCCTTGTTTACCTACCAATAGTCCTGGAGGGGGGACTGTTGAGGACTGGTGGTGACACATCAAAGATGCCTGGCCGCTCCTCCAGAAAACCTTAGATGATGCCATCTAAGATAAGGCACAAGTGGACCACAAACGCCTCGCTGCGTGGGAGGTGTGGATTGGGGACACAGTCTATGTCCCTACTAAAAATCTGCACAGCTTACAACCCAGCTACAAGTTGGGCTGGAAATTCATTGGCCCCTTCCCTGTCGTATGGAAGATCAATGATGTCACTGTTGAACTGGAGTTGCCTAAGACTCTTAAACATGTGCACCCTGTGCTTCACTTTTCCCTCCTCAGGAAGGACCCGGGACTCAACGTCTGGCACCCTACCCAGGCCCCCTGCTCCCCGTGACGGTGGATGGGCAGCCACATTTTGAAGTTGCTCAGATTCTGGATTCTCATGTAAAACATAACCGCTTGTATTATTTGAACGATTGGGTTTATTTTGGCCCAGAACAACGAGAATAGGTTAAATCCTCTGATGTTAATGCTCCCTGCCTCTTTCACTCTCATTTCCCGGATAAGCCGGGGTGGGGGCTTTAGGGGGGCAGGATGTCGGGTAGCCCGGCCATGGAGTTTTAGTTATACTGTGGGATGTGTCTTTGCAGCTGTTTGTCTTTTACTGTGCTTCTTATCTGCCTGTTGGCCTTGAGCACCTAGCTCCTTAGGTGTGGCGTCTCTGCCGCCTCTCACTCACCTCTGAACCATTAACCACTTCCCCGCGCTTATTATTAATTGTTCATTGGCCTCTGGGTGTCAGGGTGGTTGGTATGAATCTGCTATAATTGCTATGGCCATTTTGTATGCTCCATTCCTGACCTAAAGTCCGTGATGACTCCATCTCTATCAGATCAATAAAGCTGAACCTGTTTAAGGACCTGCTATCGATACTGAGTTCTTGGCGTATCTGACAGTGCCATCAAGTCACAGCTGACAGCTGAGGTGGGTGACCATTGGCTGCCTCTGTTTAGTGACCCTGGACTTCCTTGGTGGTCTCCCATCCACATACTGACCAGGGCCAGCTGTGCTTAGCTTTCCAGGATCTGACAAGATCAGGCTAGTCTGGGCCATCCAGGTCAGGGGAACGGATAAGAGAAGTAATAAACAGGGCTGCCAGGTCTGGGTTGGAAAATACCTAGAGACCTTGAGGGTGGATCCAGGAAAAGGCAGGCTTTGGGGAGGGGAGGGGCCTCAGCATGGTACAATGCCCTCAGAGCCCGCCCTCCAAAGCAGCCATTTTCTCCAAGGGAATAGGTCTCTGTCAGCTGGAGATGAGTTGTAAAACCAGGAAATCCCCAGGCCCCACCTGGAGGCTGGCAGTCCTAGTAATAAGTGCTACTTCTTCTCTCTCTCACAAAGCCAGAGACTATCAAAGCCAAAGCTTAGGAGGCACCCATCAGACTTCCACGGACACAACAGGTTTGGATGCTCTAACTCCTGTGGATACAGATCACGTCATGACCACCTATAGGCCCCCCATTTATCAATGAGTGGATTGAGTGTTTTCTGAGCAATTCATTGGAGTTCACCACGCACAACTAGCTCTCATTCATGTGTGCTGTTTAACCAATGCATGGTCATACTAAACTGAGCTAAAATAAAAGGTGGGGTTTAAATATTTGAGTAAACAAATGAATAAACTTTGAGGAATGGGATGGTAGGATAAACATAGGATCCACCCCATTGGCTTCAGCAACCAGAAAGGCTGAGGCCCTTTATCAAGGTTTGCTTGCTGGTGTGTAAATATATTGTTTCCTTTGGCTTGGGAGCCACAGTGATAGAATCTCATAGTTGACCTGGCCAGCAGCCTCATGGGCTGACCACAGGAGGAGCAAGGAGCCCCTTCCGATAGGCCACAGCAATGACTATTGAGCTAATGCAGTCATGTGAGTTGCAACATAATTCCAATACAGTCAGGTGTGTGTGGGACTAAGAGTGCCAGCATGATATGGGTGCCTTCGGGTATATAAGGAAAGGGAATCTTATGTGTTTATCTAGCTGCATATACCCAGACGACTGTATACATGGACTTTGTTGGGTGCCCCACCATGGGTTAACTGGCTGAATTATGGGTGAGATGGAATGTGCTTTGCCTTGCAGCTGTAATGTGTCTACAGCCTCCCTTATCTTCGCCTGGCCTTGACTGCCTAGTCTCCTGTGCGTCTCTGAACCGTTACTTGCCTCCCCGCCATTTTCCCTGTTTGCTTATTGGTTCCCGGGTGTCAGAGGGGTCTGTATGAACCCACTATAATTGCTATAGCCATTTTGTATTCTTCATTCCTGACACTAACGTTATCGATCGCTTCACTTGGCTCTGATCAAAATAAAGCTTTGCCTGTTTAAGGACCTGCTGTTGCACTGAGTTATTGGAGTGCATGACAGACTTCGCCAGATGGCCAATACAAAAATCAAATAGATTATGTAATAGAAGCAGAAGATGAAGAAGGACTATACTATCTACTAAAACAAGACCAGGAGCCAACTGTGGTACAGACCATGAATTGTTAATATCAAAAATTAGAATATAGCTGAAGAAAAACAGCAAAATATTCATAGTGCCAAAACACAATTTAAACAATATTTCTGAAGAGTTTAAAAAACATGTACAGAACAGCTTTGCATTAATTGTTCTTGAGTGGAGATGACCGGAACATACCAGCAGGGTCTCTATTACTCTTAACAATTAAGAAGGATACTTTTACACATTAGCCTCCTACATGGACATATTTATTGCCCCACTGGTTTTCCCCCCATAATTAAATCCAAGCATATTGTGACCTATAAACTTAGCTTGTTACTGCTATTCAGGGGTCTTTTCGGGGGGGAGCGCACCGGAGCGCAGCTCCGGGAGCTCAGGAGCCAAGCCCCGCCCCCAGCCGGCGTCCCGGAGAGTCTTTCAGGCAGCCGAATGTCAATTTCAGCTCCATTATATCCTATGGGCCATTGAAGTCAATGGTGAAAACATAGGGTATATTCTAGGGGCTGGAGCTTTTTTCCCCACCATAGAGAACAATGGAGGAAATGGGGCAACCTGTTTGGGGCCCCATAGAATTGGACCCTCTGGAAACGTGGTGGGTATCTTGAAACGTGGTGGGTATCTTGGGGAGAGGCTCCATCAGCTATCCTGTGATCTTGGAGCCTCTCCCTCAAACCCCCTCCCCTCCAGCCTCCAGAATATACCCTATGTTTTCACCATTGACTTCAATGGCCCATAGGGTATAATGGGGCTGAATTGCCACTGAATTTCTTTCATTCCTCCTTTCCGTCTTTCTTTTTCCTCTTTCCCTCATTCTTCTCTTTCTTTCTTTCTTTCTTTCTTTCTTTCTTTCTTTCTTTCTTTCTTTCTTTCTTTCTTTCTTTCTTTCTTTCTTTCTTTCTTTCTTCACCTTCTTTCTTCTTCTCTTCTTTTTTCCTCCTTTCCCTGTTTCCCTCCTTCTTCCCTCTCTTTCTTTCCCTCTTTCCTTCCTTCTTTCCTTCTCTCTACTCTCTCTCTTTCCTTCCCTCTTTCCTCCTTCTGTGGCCCAACTCTCATGAGAAGGAGTTTAAACTTTAAACCCCTTCTCTCTTAGCTCCCCCACCCAGACCAGCTGGGGAAGGGAAGGGGAGGCTTTTGAAGATGCTTCCCCCCTTTGCTTCCCCTTCTGACATCACTTCCGGTGATGGCAGGGGGCGTGGCATATGCTAATAGCCTAATAGCTCATTAGCATACCATATGCTAATGAGCTCCTGCAGCTGTTCTTCTACAAAAAGACCCCTGCTGCTATTTAATCTTTGCATATGTCAAAACATCCTCATTAAGTCGTATGCTAATTTGCTGTTCAACTATGTAGAGGTATCTGCCTATATATATATATAAAACATTCACTTCCATTTCTATGTATCTGAAGAATCACAAAATCAGAATCATAGAGCTGGAAGGGACGATCAGGGTCATCAAGTCCAACCCCCTGCACAATGCAGGAAATTCCCAAGAAGTATGTGTGGATATGAAAGCTCATACCTTGAATAAACTGTTGTTGGTCTTAAAGGTGCCACTGGACTCAAAATTTAAATGGTAAAACATTTGAGACATGAATTAGACTGAGATAGGCAGTGGCTGGCCCAGACACCCCCCAGCAGAGCCTTCCCTGGCAGAGCGGGGATTTGAGCCGGGTCTTCCAGATCCTCTGACCGACACGAACCACTGCACTACAATGGCTCTCTTACATTTCATATCTTCCCTTAAAGCTGTTCACTTACCAGTGGGCCTGCACAATTAACATTTAAGCAGGCTGGTGGCTTCTGAACACACACACAATGCTTAGTGCTGTAAATTTACCAGGGGAGCAACACATTTGACTCACAACGTGTGTTCCCTCAAGGTTTGTATATATAGACGAGGGGAGAAAAAATAGCTTCTCCCAGACAGAGGAGTACGCAGATTCGTATGCAGAGCAAGAGTGTTCCCGTATCACCTTTCATAATGAGAGAAGCTCTAGTCTGAACTCAGAAAGCAGCGCCAGGGACACCAATGTGGCACTTGAGCCAGGATATGAACTAGGCGAGACTCCTTTACAACGGTAGGGAAGCGAAATGGGTTTTTAGGAACTCTAAAGTTCTGCGGGGAGTGGCACGTACGCTAGGTAATGTTAACTCACAGGTAAGTACAGAAATAAAGAAGAAGAAGAAGAGTTTGGATTTATACCCCACCCTTCACTGCCCAAAGGCGTCTCAGAACAGCTTACAAACTCCTTTCCCTTCCCCTCCCTATAACAGACACCCTGTGAGGTAGGTGGGGCTGAGAGAACTCTAACACAAACTGTCCTTGAGAACAGCTGTGCCAGGTCACATCAGCAGGTGAAAGTGGAGGAGTGGGGAATCAAACCCGGTTCTCCCAGATAAGAGTCCACGCACTTAACCACTACACCAAACTGGCTCACCAAACAAAAACCTCAGGGTGCATAAAACTTGGATTCCAGTGGTTCTACACTAGTGTGCAGAGTACGGGGAACAAGCAGGAGGAACTGGAAGTCCTAATACAGGACTATGACCTAACAGGCATTACTGAAACTTGGTGGGATGACACTCCCAACTGGAATATTAGGACTGAGGGGTACAACTTATTTAAAAGGGACGGACAAATAAGGAAGGGCGGAGGAGTTGCATCATATGTAAAGGAGGTATATACTTGTGAGGAAACATGTGAATTTGAAGTAGGAATTTGAAAGGAGTAGGAAATAATGCTGATGTCATGGTGGGGGTCTGCTATAGGCCACCAAGCCAGGCAGAGGATTTGGATGAGACAAGGGGATCTGCTATCTTGGACTTGATTCTCACCAGCAGGGAAGAACTGGTTGACCAAGGAAAGTAGTGGGCACCCTGGGTAGTAGTGACCGTGTAATTTTGGAATTTACAGTCTTGGGGAAGGGAAAAGCTGTGCATAGCCAGACATATAGGGTGGACTTGAGGAAAGAAAATTTTGACAAACTTAAAGTGATGCTAGGTAGAATCCCATGGTCAGAAATACTTAAAGAGAAGGGAGTTGAAGAGGGATGGGGGTTTCTTAAACGCAAAATACTGAAGGCAGAATCACAAATGATTCCTATGAGAATGAAAAATGGGAGGAGCCTAAAGAATCCAAGGTGGCTTCATAAACATTTAGTAAATGGAAGGATAGCCTTATAACGAAGGAAGAATATAAACAAATAACCAGTACTTGGAGAGAGAGAGTTAGGAAAGCTAAAGTTTAGTATGAGCTTAGGCTAGCAAGAGATGCTAAAAATAACAAAAAAGGTTTCTTTTATGTTCAAAGTAAGAAAAAGAGCAAGAAAATGATTAGGTCCATTGCGGGGACAGGAAAGTGCAATTGTAACAGGTGAGGAAGGGAGGGCAGAACTGCTCAATTCCTACTTTTCCTCAGTCTTCTCTTGTGAGGGCAATGGCAAAAACAGAACACATGATGAGGGAAGGGAGTTGCAGCCTAGGATTGACATAAACACCCGGTTTCTTTAAACACCCGGGGCCAGATGAACTGTATCCAAGGGTACTAAAAGAACTCGCGAATGTTATTTCTGAGCCTCTGTCCATTATCTTTGAGAATTCTTAGAGAACAGGTGAGGTGCCAGAAGATTGGAGGTGGGCAAATGTTGTCCCCATCTTCAAGAAGGCGGAAAAGGAGGAGCAGGGTAACTACTGGCCCATCACCTTGACATCTATACCTAGGAAAGATTCAGAACAAATAATCAAACAGACAGTCCTTCGGCATTTAGAAAGGACCACTGTAGTTATTGAGAGCCAGCATGGGTTTCTCAAGAACCAGTCATGTCAGACTAACCTTATCTCTTTTTTTGAGAAAGTGACTACCTTGCTGGATTGGGGGAATGTTGTAAACAGTTTATCTTGATTTCAGTAAGGCTTTAGATAAGGTTCCACATAATATTCGTGTTGATAAGTTGGTAATATGTGGTTTGGATGCTATGACTGTTAGATGGATCTGTAACTGGTTGAAAGTTCACACCCAAAGAGTGGTTGTGAATGGTTCCTCATTCTCTTGGAGAGTGCCTCAAGAATCTGTCCTGGGATCTGTTTTATTCAACATCTATCAATAATTTGGATGAAGGAATAGAGTGAATGCTTATTAAATTTGCAGATGATACTAAATTGGGAGGGGCAGCCAGTACAAGGAGCTGTGATGACTCAAGTGGTTAAGATGCTGAACTGCAGGCTGGAAGGTCGGTAGTTCAGCAGTTCGAGACCTGTCTCTGGTTCCAGCTCCTGCCAACCTAGCAGTTCAAAAGCTAGAAACTGCAAGTAGATAAATAGGTACCATTTTGGTGGGAAGGTAACAGCGTTCCGTGCACCTCGGTGTCTAGTCATGCCGGCAACATAACCACGGAAACGTCTTCGGACAGCGCTGGCTCTACAGCTTGGAAACGGAGATGAGCACCACATCCCTAGAGTCAGATTCAACTGGCTTTCGAGCAAGGGAAACCTTTACCTAGCCAATACGGGAGAAGACAGAGTCAGGATACAGGATGATCTTGACAGGCTGGATAACTGGGCTAAAACAAATCAAATGAATTTCAATGGGGATAAATGTAAAGTTCTGCATTTAGGTAGGAAAAATAAAATTCATAGTTACAGGTTGTGGGAGACTTGCCTTGGCAGTAGTATGTGCGAAAAGGATCGAGGGGTTTTAGGAGAACATGAGTCAGGATCGAGGGGTCTTAGAAGAATATGAGTCACCAGTGTGATGCGGTTACTAAAAAGGCAAATGTGATTTTGGGCTGTATCAGCAGAAGTATAGTGTCCAGATCATGCAAAGTGATCGTAGCATTTTACTCTGCTCTGGTTAGACCTCACCTAGAGTATTGTGTTCAGCCTTATCTCCCCCCCCCCCCAAGCCCACGGGAGCTGAGGGCAAGGCTGGAAGGTGTTTGGCTCTAAGAGATCCAAGCCCCTTTCAGCCTTGTCTCTCCCCCACTACCACCCCCAAGCCCGCAGGAGCCCAGGACAAGGGTCAGGGAGTGTGGCATATGCAAACAGGTTATGCTAATGAGTTATGCTAAAGAGCTTCTGCGCCTCTTTTTCTACGAAATGACCTCTGAAGGGATTTGTGAATTTCCTGCCTTGTGCAGGGGGTTGGACTAGATGACCCTGGAGGTCCTTTCCAACTTTCTGATTCTATGATTCTAAGTGAGAACAGAAAACCGTTCCAGAAAGGGTAGTGCTGCCTATGAACTGTGCTGCTTCATGTCAAGTTCAGACTTGTGGGAAAACAAAGCTCCGCACACCTCTCACTCTTGGAAGACGTATATCCAGAACCCTTCCCCCTGCACACATTTATTTCTGAGATGAAAACTGATCTCTAGGCTACAGGACTCAGTTCCCCTGGGGCAGGGTGTTTTTTTGTCGAGAAAGCCCAGCAGGAACTCATTAGCATAATAGGCCACACCCAACAGCAGAAACTCATTAGCATATTAGCCCACACACCCCAACACAACAGCTCATTAGCATATTAGGCCACACCCCCATGTTGCCAGAAGTGTGGTCATCCAGCCACACCCATCTTTTGCTTCTTATTCTGTTTACCATGTTTGATGTCAAAACCCAGGGCTCTTTTTGTAGCAGGAACTCTTTTGCATGTTAGGCCACACCTCTATAATGTAGCCAGTCCTAATGAGTTTCTGCTGTTGGGTGTGGCCTATTATGCTAATGAGTTCCTGCTGGGTGTGGCCAACTCGGGAGCCAACCAGAACTCCGTTCCTGTGCGTTCCTGCCCCAAAATAGCCCCGCCCTGGAGGGAAAATGCTTCTCTGGAGGGTAGAAACCAGGGGGCATTATACCCTGCCCTTCCTAAGGCTCCACCCCCAAATCCCCAGAAATGTCCCTGCTGGGAGGAGCTCCCACTCTCAAAGGTCAGCATCCTATCCTGCTGCTGCCAGACTCATGAAGTTTAAAAGTAATGAAATATCACTATGGTAACTGGCCTGTGTTTGCACTACAGAATGCACAGTAGAGAGTCGGAAGGGCCCAGAAGCCCCTTGAAGACTCACAACATTTGCGGCAGGGGAGGGGCTTTTGCGAGTCACTGTTCACGTCTTCAGACCTGTGTGTGCACGAGGCAGTAGCAAAGAGCACAGACCCAACATGTCTAAGCCCTGATTTCACAGATTCACAATTGCCTCCTTGCCAGGGTCAGGGGCCAGAAGCCCTGTTGTGTCCCAAGAGAGACTGCGCACGTGGTCGGTCGGGCTCCCACGTGGCCATGCAGACAAGCCGAGCTTCGCTCCCACAGCAATAGAAGCGGAGGATCGTATAACTTGCCACTTGGGCAGTTCGGATCCTAAAGGGAACCCGTGAGGGACAGGGGCAATGTAAATCGACCAATCACGGGAATGTGTGTGTGTGTTGGGTGTGGTTGGCACGGGAATATAAGCGGACCTTCGGGTCCCACACGCATCTCAAGTTCTCCATGTAACAAATAAAGTATGAGCTGAAACCACTCCTCCGGGCATCAGTCTCAGCACTTTATAAGCCCAATGCTTCAGACAGGCCTGCCTGGAAATCCTTCCTTCCCCCAAAGCAGTCACCCTGGAGGTGGAAGGCCCCTCACGGCTCAGGGAACCATCCAGCCCGCCAGGCAGGCCTCTCAGAGCACCACGGGGGCAGCAGCAGCAGCAGCAGCATGAGAATTTCCTTCCTAGCAACACCCCCCCCAACATCTCCTGGTGCCCCTAAGGAGGGGCCTTGGTGGTCATGTACAAGCTGGGTGCTCAAAGTCTGATGGCAGGGAGATGTCTTATGCCAATTCCCCCCCCCTCCAAAACAAGACCGACAGCAGAGCAGAAAGTGGATCATGTGCAAAGGGTCACCACATGACAGGGTTGTCCCAGGGAGCTCCTCCCACCACATGGATGCAACAGAGGATCACCCACCTCCAGCCGGAGCCCGGAGTGCTTCCATCTTTGCAACTGATCCTCCCGATGCCCACGGTCCAGGCTAGAAGGAGAAGAGCGGTGAACAGCAGCCCTTAAACTCTTTGCCATCAGGTTCCTTCAATAGGGCCCCTCTGAGTTACTCCCTCCCGCTCTCGTCGCTGCCCCAGTGGCCACGGAAGCTTTGGCACGGGTGGCTTCCATCATATCTGGGGCCTTGAGATCCCTACTGTCTAGGGATGCCAGCCTCCAGGTGGGACCTGGGGACCCTTCAGTATTACAGCTCCTCCCTAGACTACAGAAATCAGTTTCCCTGGAGAAAATTGGGGACGTGGATGCGTTGGAGGGTGGCCTCTGTGACACTGTACCCCACTAAAGTCCCTGTCCTCCCCAGGCTCCAGCCCCAAATACCCAGGAGTTTCCTAAACTGGATCTGGCAACCCTCCCCCATCCCCTGCCAGTGCCCGGGGGAGGGGGGAATCTGGCAAGCCGGGTGCTGCTGCCTGAGGTCTCTCAACTCCCACCGTTCCGTCTTCCCTGGGGTGGGGACCCTTCAAGGACAGTTTCCTTCAGCTCTGTTCTTCTCTCACTTGTTCCTTTCAGAACCCCTTTGCACTTCGCTTTATGTCCTTTATGTGGGAGGGCTTCTGGTGTCCTGGCCCCGCTGCTGGACCTCCTGAGGGCACCTGGTATATTCTGGCCGCTGTGTGACACAGAGTGTTGGACTGGATGGGCCACTGGCCTGATTCAACATGGGCTTCTCTTATGTTCTTATGTCCAAAGCAAAGAACCCACCCCACTTTTCCCAACCAAAACCAACCACATATACTGGTAACAGTTTGCAAATGTTAAGGATGCCAACTCCAGCTGGGGCCTGAAGGTTTCCCAGAATGGCAACAGACCTCCAGCCAACGGAGATCAGTTCCCCGGGAGGCAACAGCAGCTCTGGAAGTCGGTCTCTAGGGTATCACACCTGGCTGGAGCCCCTCCTCTCTCCAGAATCCAGGCTCACTAGGCTCCACCCCCAAATCCCTAGGAATTGCTGGAGTTGTCAGCCCTGAAGGGTAATGTGAAGTCATTCATTTTCTTCCCATTTCACACAGGTGGGATTCAAAACACATAGGTAACGGTTTCCCTTGCTCGAAATCCAATCAGATCCGACTCTATGTCTCATTTCCATTTCCAAGCCAAAGAGCCAGCACTGTCCAAAGACATTTCTTGACGCCGAGGCATGACTAGATGCTGAGGTGCACGAAATGCTGTTACCTTCCCAATGAAGCAGTACCTACTTATCTCCTTGCAATTTCTTGCTTTCGAACTGCTAGGTTGGCAGGAGCTGAGGCCAGAGACGGGAGCTCACTCCATCATGTGGCACTTGAGGTTTATAAGATTATGAATGGGACTGAGCAGGTAGAGAAAGAAGTCCTTTTCTCCCTTTCTCACAATACAAGAACTCGTGGGCACTCCATGAAATTGCTGAGCAGTCGGGTTAGAACAGATAAAAGGAAATACTTCTTCACCCAAAGAGTGATTAACATATGGAATTCACTGCCACAGGAGGTGGTGGCAGCTACAAGCATGGACAGTTTCAAGAGGGAATTAGATAAGCATATGGAGCAGAGGTCCATCAGTGGCTATTAGCCACAGGGTATAGATGGGAACTCTCAGTCTGGGGCAGGTGATGCACTCTATTCTTGGTGCTGGGGGGGGCAGCAGTGGGAGGGCTTGTAGTGTCCTGGCCCCACTGCTGGACCTCCTGAGGGCACCTGGTATATTTTGGCCGCTGTGTGACAGAGTGTTGGACTAGATGGGCCATTGGCCTGATTCAACATTGGCTTCTCTTATGTTCTTCTGTCTGGGGCAGGTGATGCACTCAATTCTTCGTGCTGGGGGGGCAGCAGTGGGAGGGCTTCTAGTGTCCTGGCCCCACTGCTGGACCTCCTGATGGCAGCTGGTATTTTTGGCCACTGTGTGACAGAGTGTTGGACTAGAGGGGCCATTGGCTTGATCCAACATGGGCTTCTCTTATGTTCTTATGGTCCTGAACTGCAGAACTACTGACCTTCCAGTCTGCAGTTCAGCATCTTAACCAGTTGAGCCACATATAGCATGCACATTAATCTCCAAGGCCACATGGAGCAGATTCACTGGACACAGTTCCTGCTTTGGGCAGTTCAAGGAGAGGCGGCCGCCAATACACCGCAGGGGCTCACCCCCCCCCCACATCTGGCACTGCAGGCAAATTGCCCTCCCCCACCCAGGCCTGTGAGGCTACCTTGAGGTGTTGCCACCTGGGCTTGTTCTGGACCTGCCCAGTAGTGGTGTGGGTCCAGGGCGGGGAAGGGGAGGGGTTGACAAATCCCTTGAACTAGCCCTGTGACCACAGCAGTATGGGCTCCATGCAACGCAAGTGAGAGAGCTCTGCTGCGTTCCCTCAGGGACACCAGGAGCCTTTCAGAGTCTACTTACTTGGCACAGATGTAAAGTTTTGTGCAACTGTGTGCCTCCCCCCCCCCGCCCGCTGCTCCTCCCATACAACCTCCAGAGCAGAAGGGCCTCAGATGTCGATATACACAATTCATATCACATTTATGCAGCACCCAGCACTTCAGAACCGCACACTCTTCTGGGCACCTGTGAAAGGAGGAGGAGGAGAGCTCTCCATGTCTGGCCCCAGGCTGAGGTGGCCGCTTTGAGAGGGCAGAGGTGCTCTCCCCCCCCGCCCACACTTCTGCCTAGGCTGGTGCCATCTGAGCCCTCGCACTCCGAGATCCCCTCGACTATTAATAACCGCAGGATGCCTGCGAGAGCAGAGTCTCCAAGAGTCAAATTCACAGCACTCCGCATCAGCACTTTGTGCCGTGCAGACCCTGATCAGGGAGCGTGGGGCCCTGGGATAACCAGGGGAAGGGGGGGGGTCAAGAACCCGACGAGCCTCCTGCAGAGGCGCCCAAAGGAGGAACGCCAGAGACCCCGGCCTTTGCTCTTGCTGCTGGAGGCTCCGTGGAGTGGTCTGTGCATGTATCTCTGAGCCTAAGGTGAGTCTCTCCAAGGACGGCCGCGCCAGGGAAGACAGTCTGGAATGAAAGAGCAAGTGTTAGGAGAGAGGAGGGAACAGGCAGAGGGGAGACTGCACTGCGTTGCAGCAGGTTGCCTGGGGATCGGGTGGAGGGCTAAAAGGAGGCTCAGAGAAGGCCAGGACTAGTGTCTGCAGACTTCTCCCTGGGGTCCCTTTATCCTGAGGGTCACCAAAGGTTCTTTTCCCCTTGTGTAGTCCTATAGGCACTGGCCTCATTCTGACACAAGAGAAACAAAGAAGCAGAGATTCCCTGAAATCCCTGGAACCTGACATGATCCACTCTTCCTATCTTCCTATCAGCACCCAAAAGTACAACATTCCTTTAGCTGCTGCCCAGAACGTTCTGGAGGACTGCCAGCTCTCCCCTGTTCCCTTCTTGGCCTTATTAGATGCCAATAGATCAGCTCTTTCCCCCCCCCATCCTTCAATATATCACACTTTGAGGGATGCCCACCTCCAGATGTTTCCCCCACTTGTCAGCCTCGGGCACGAGTACAGTAGAATCCCTTTGTGGCCAAGTCCCATTCCTCCTGCCATTATTCTCCACCCACCTCCTTCTCTTGTCTATAGCCCACTGTCTCCCGGAAGAATTTGTACATTTTCTCAGGGCACCTGCTGTTGCCTCTGACTCTGCACAAGTTTGGGCACGGATTTCACAGCTGTATTGCATAAAGCTCAGTTAGGAAGGAAACCCCAGACCTGATAATTAAGCCCAGGCGAGGATACCATTTGCTAAACTGAGAAGAATTCTTCTCCTGGCCAAAGCGTTGATGGCAACAGAAGATGCCCTCACATATCTTAAATGGCATGGAACAGCACAACGTAATTCCTAAATGCATTTCAGATTTTGGATGGAGGAGCTCTAACTCAATTGAACTCCTGGGACTGAGTCAAGAATTACTGGGCAATGTTTTCACCTGTCTTAAACCAGACAACAATCACACTGTCCTCTGCCCTTGACATCTAGGAATAATGAAAGGGAAGCCTTGCTTGCAATCGACACGCTCCTCAAATCCTCTCAGCCTAATGCCTGAACTTCTGTAGTTCTAATCAGAGTGGGGAGAGCAGATGGCACCCGGGAAGAACCGGGCTGAGCACTGATTTCTCCTCCTGCTCTAAATAGAAGGCGCAATCGGCTCTCGGGCTATCGGTTGGGCCATCTGTCAGAGAAGCTCTACCTATTTGTCTCGGGTTGAAAACTTGGCATGTGGATTCCGTATCTCTGACACACACTTTATTGTGGTTGTCAAAATGGATGCTCAGGAGGTTTCCTTAAATGTAACTGCTGTCTGTATTCTGGAGAGCAAACAAGGCTAATAATTCAGGCTGTAGAAATCCTCTCGAACCTTAGCCTGCATCCCGTAGCTTGTGGGCGGGGAGGGGGGAGCAGAAGGGAGAATGGGGGATCCACTGCCCCCATTCTAAGGCAGGTTGGAGGGGGAAATCTGAAACGTCCCAATTTTAACAAACATAAAGCAACTTACTTAGCCAAACTGTACTCCCCTCCCCTAGTTCGGTATTTCTGGCGTAAGTTGCCTCTGTGTTCATAAAAACAAAGAAATGTGTTATTCCGATATAATGTTTTATGGGAAAAGAAAGAACTTTTTGATTTTGAAGACATTGTCCTATGCGTTAAAAAAAAGACAACAAAACATTGCACCATTTGACTCCAGCAAGTAAATGTAAATGCGTTGTATGTGGTGTATATTCTAAATATATCGATATTTATCTGCTGTTGAAAGTACATTATGGCCCTCAGAGACAAAATACAGTGTACTGAGGCCAAACAGACAGGAAAAAGTAAGGAAAGCAGGGACTAGTGTTGTACACAAACCTCATGTTTAGAAATGAACCGATCTGTGGGATCCAATGTGAGGTTTCCATTTCTAGCAAGCTTTTGTGACTTTAGAGGTCAGAAGTGGGAAATTAACTACTGGAAGTGGAGGAAACAGACCCTGTAAATGGAGGAAACAGACCCAGCCATGTTGATCTGTGGAAGGAGAAGACCAAATCAAGGAACCCTTCAGAGACCAACGAGAGGTTCGGAGTAGAAGCTTTTGAGAGAGTCCGAGAGCCCCCTTCGTCAGATGCCGCCATTTGACTCTCGACAGCTTCTGCCCTGGAAATCTTGCTGGTCTCCAACATGCTTCAGGATCTTGCTTTTCAGACCCTGCAAATGGTACCCAGTCACTTGTTAATGTGACAACCTCTGGCACTCTGGGGAAGGGACCCAATCTTTGAAGGAGAGTGGATATAGGGAAAGTATGTAAAGTATTATTCCGTGATATCCAGGAGGACTACAAGATTAATTGCCTCAAGGTATGACGCGGATCAGACTTCTAGGCAGCCTTATAGGGAACAGTGCTCTTGGGCCTGTAGAATGGGTACCAGTGACATAGGGAAATGTCAGCAAGACGTTCTGGGTGCTAAATTTAGGCGGTTAGGTAAGAAAGTAAAGTTGGGACCTCCACGGTGGCTCTCTTTAAATACACCTCTGGTTTCCAGAGAGAGACCAAGCAGGCAGGCCAAGTATTAATCAGAAAACCATGTCAAACAAACAAACAAAAACGCAAGGGTTTTATTCGGTGTTAACTAAGGCATCTTCTGTGAGGAAAGAAAAAATATCAATGAATTTTAATGAAAGCAAAATAGAGCCAATGTTATGCCTGAAAGCTTGGAGAAGTCCGTTAAGAAAGAGAGAACTGATCAGTCTTTGCAGAGAAAGAAACTGCTAATCTATTAGCCAGTACTGGGCGCAGCCATACAAGTGGGGGGGGTGTTTGCAGCCATCATCGGATCTTTTCTCAACATTTTATTTTATATTTATATTTATTTTGAGATTTATACCCCGCCCTATCCGTTAGCTCAGGGCGGCTAACAAGCGGCCAAGCCGAGTTTACATAAACATAAACTTTACTACAAATCTGGTGGCTTTGCTTTAGACCCAGTCCCAAAAGATTGTGACGGTTCTTCCTCTCCTGCAGTTGAAGCAAGGGATTCTGGGCAGCTTCACAAATGATCCCACCCTCACCCCTTTTTTGGTTTGTTTTTAACTTTTTAAAGTACACGTTGTAACTTCTGAAGATTGGCACGATCCCTTACATTTGCTGTGAACACCTGAAATAACTAATTAGCTTCCCAACACTTCCCTTGCGCTTCTCAAATGACGCAGCATTCGCTTCATGGAGATCAGCTTTGAGGAAGAAGAAATGCAGTGGGTGAATTGATCCTAGTCTACCCGTGGTAGATCCATTCCTCTGGATTTGATCTACAAGCTGTGCATAAATGCAAGACATAGGCTCCGTAGACCTGGGCTTAAATCCCCACTCAGCAATTAAGAAGAAGAGGAGATTGGATTTACCCCTTGCCCTTCACTACCCAAAGGCGTCTCAGAGCGGCTAACAAACCCCTTTCCCTTCCCCTCCCCACAACAGATACCCTGTGAGGGAGGTGTCACTGGCACAGGAGGTGGTGGCAGCTACAAGCATGGACAGCTTCAAGAGGGAATTAGATAAGCATATGGAGCAGAAATCCATCAGTGGCTATTAGCCACAAGGTATAGATAGGGACTCTCAGGCTGGGGCGAGGGATGCTCTGTCTTCTTGGTGCTGGGTGGGGCAACAGTGGGAGGGCTTCTAGTGTCCTGGCCCCACTGCTGGACCTCATGATGGCACCTGGTATTTTTGGCCACTGTGTGACACAGAGTGTCGCACTGGATGGGCCACTGACCTGATCCAACATTGGCTCCTCTCTTATGTTCTTATGTTCTCTTAGGTGGGGTTGAGAGGGCTCTGACAGAGACTGCTCTTTTTCGAGAACAGCTGTGCCAGAACTATGGCTTGTCCAAGGTCATCGAGCAGGTGCAAGTGGAGGAGTGGGGAATCAAACCCGGTTCTCCCAGATTAGAGTCCGCACACTGATAACCATGACACCAGACGGCTCTCGCTAGATTAACCACACTAGAGACTCTAAGCACCCTTCTACACTTGTAGGAGGCATAACCCCATCCCTGTAGCCAGAACTCTGGGGCTGGTGGGGCATGGGGGAATTTTGTAGGAGAGCGGGGGGGGGGGGAGAGCCACACACCTTCCCTGAACTCCAAGCAGCAAAAGCCCTTGCAGGAGGTGAGGGACGGACAGGGGTGGCTTCTGGCTGCATGCCTCCCCTGAACTCCAAGCGACACCGCTCAGAGTTCAGGGGAGGCGTCCACCCAGCAGTCGCCCCTCTCCCCCCTGCAAGGGAGGGGCTGGTCGCACACCGTCCCTGAACTTCAAGGGGTGATTTCGCCGCTCGGGTTCCAGGTGTGGGCAGCCCCCACTAGAAAAACAGCATTTCCCTTTAAATGCTTTTTTTTTTTAAGAAGAAGGGCTGCAAGATTTAAACGGCCCTCCAGTTGATTGGCAGGCTGCTGATCAGCTGGGGGGAGGGGGAGGGGCAGCAGCTGTTGTGGGGGGGCGTGCCTCATATTTGAGGGGGCAGAGCCCCCAAAATGCAGCCTGTCACTAGATATGAGACAGTAAAAATTCTCTAAAGGAGAATAAACTGCATAAATCCTGCCAAGTTAAATGTAGAACCATAAATCTTGCCCTCAAACAGAGGCATGCCAATTTAACAATCTAACAAAGAACAGAGACACTAGCAAACATACCAAAATGTCGGTGAGAAGGTGGTGCTGAATGGGCCCATTGGGAAAAGCTCAGTCCACACCATTGATGTAACAGACGAGGAAAACCCACTTGGGCTGCATCAAGTATGACGCTTGTGGACAATCTTTCGAAGAACTTTGCACCTGTAGGAGAGACCATCACAGAACATCAGTTCTCATTACTGAATGTATAATTGGAAAATGCACTATTACATTGGAAAGCATTTCTCTGTTTTTTGATGGGTTCATTTTACTGTTAATGAGAATGAATAATTTGAGAATCATTCTGGAATTTCCCAAATAGGTCCTTGCAATAGACTCCACAGCTTTCAAACTGGTAGTCAAACTGGTAGAAACAAAGCCAGTTTCTAGGCTCTACCAAGAAGCTATGCTATGCAGATAGGAGTAGGGTTCAGTTCAGAAAGAGTGCCTTATGAGTTAAGTGGATTCCACAGGACCAAGTAAACTAACAGCACAACTGTTGGATGCATGCAACATATTGGGAATATATTTAGCCCCTGCCCTTGTTGTGCCACTGCATGTATACCAGTCCTTCGCCCCATGTAAGTGACTGGGTGTTATTTATCCAATGGCAAAATATTAAGGGGTACACCCTTGTAGTGGAACAAGACCTAACCCATGCTATGAACCCTCGGTGCCCGGGCCTCAGTTGAGAAGGAACATATAGGAGACAGGGAGAGAGGACGCGCCTGGTAGCACAGATCCATTCTGCATCTCACATTTGCTCTGCTGTTTTACCAAACCCACGTTGGAACAGAAATTCACCTCTGCATTGCATGCCAGCTTCACTTTCTTTGGTTCTCAGATTTTATTGAACCCTTCACACTGCATGCCGGTTTCACTTCCCTTGATCTCTCAGTTTTATGGTACTGTCCACATAGATTGATGGCTGTTTTATGGCTGTTCAGGGTGACTCTCGGTACAGTGCTGGCCCAGGGTATTTGGTCTAATCTGCATCTAGCATTTGCTCTGCTGTTTTAGCAAACCCACACTGGAACAGAAAAAGATGAGACTCAAAACCGCATTCAAATGCCCCGGGCCAACACTGTACTGACTGCAGAGTCACCCCTGAATGGCCATAAAACGGCCAGAAATCTATGCAGATGGCTACCATAAGACTGAGGTATCAAATGAAGTGAAAGCAGCATGCAGTCTGGACCCGGCCATAAAATCCGACCCTCAGAGAAAGTGAGAGTGGCATGCAATGCAGAGGGGACTTTCTGTTCCAGTGTGGGTTTGGTAAGACGGGAGCAAACGTTAGATGCAGATCGGGCCTTTGAATGTGGTTTTGAGCCGCATCTTTTCCTGTTCCAGTGTGTGTTTGGCAAAACAATGGAGCGAATGCTAGATGCAGCTTGGGACACACTGTGGACATTTCCAGCTCTTTCTGTCTGTGTTTCATTCCATCTTCAGTTTGCTTATCTGGTATCAATCACTTTATCAGCAGGGAATTCTAACCTGCCAAGTTCAGATATAGTCTTTCGTTTCTCATTCTTTATGATTAGTTCCTTGAGTCCTTCCTGTGTAACTATTACTGCAGATCCTTATTGTTTTCTTTATCTTTTAAAGTCAGACCTAGTTTTTAATCAGTATTCAGTAAATCCACGTATTTCCTTCCTCATGTGTGAGCAGACCTCGTAGAGGGAAGGGTTTCCATCTCCACAATCTGCCATCATTTGACCAAACACCCTTTCTATTTTGATCCTCGTTTAGTTTCGGCTGGCTGGAATAAACATCCTTGGCTGCTGTCAGCCAACTCCTTCTAAACTGCTTTTCTCTTGCAGCAGGCGGCCTCAACATTATTTTTATTTTTAAGTCCCTAAGACATTGCCACATCACCTCAATAATTTCTGTAGCTTCCTTCAAGAATCTATCAACTTGAGGGAAACTCCATTACATGTGTAGAACATCTGCACTGACTACCGCATACATCTAACACCAAAAACACGTTTATAAATTCCACTCCATTTTATTTATGTTATTATAGTTTGTCTTTCTCACTGAGGCAAATTACACAGCGTATCTGAATGCCATCAAGAGGATTGGGCATCCGATAAGCTACGTGATAGGATTAGGATCCTTGAGACATCATCAACTACAGACAACTTTGTGTGAGAATTTATCTGCTGCTTGGTGTATTCCCATAATCCTGTTCTCAGTTCCTGCCCAATTGTCATGTTTTATTGATGCTGCAAATGGTTTATTTCACTGTAAGTTGTCTCTAATAATATCTCACACACCCAGGACATAATAATTGTTACTACCTTCTCAATAACTTTTCAGTTTTTGAGAAATTCCTCCAAGTCATTGTTTTGCTGAACTATCTCCAGTATAGATTCAGATGGGTCACCGTGTTGGCGTGAAACAGTAGAACAACGTCTGAGTCCGGTGGGGGCACCTTTAAGACCAACAAAGTTGTATTCTGGGTAGAAGCTTTCCTGTGCGCGCACGCTTTTATAATGAAACTAAAATGGAAATTACCACTCCATACATATAGGTAGGGGGTGAGCAGTAAGTTAGCATACAGCATAATGAAAACATGCAAGTTATTACAATGCTCAGGACAATGGAATCCCTAGGACTTAAGAGGGATACCGGTTTCTTCTCTCACTACGTATGCTAACTTCATTCAGCCTTTACATCTGTATTCTCACCAGTCTCCCAGAGGGGCCACACGTCCTCTTTATTTATTTTATTTCTTATTTGGAATAATAGATTAGAACACTAGATTGTAATGTAACATAATGAAAAATGGAATGGAACGGAATTTGGAATGTTAGATGGAAATGTGTTTCTCTGGTCTGGGGACAGGGGAGGTAACTCTACACAGCCCATCATCCCACTTCAAAGAGGACACTCTAAGGTTGCCTCCGTGCTTGAGAGGAGAGGGATAGAACATCATGGCAGGGTCCCCATTAATTACTTTCAGCATTTCACAGTTAAGGACACATCTGCCCATCAGTCTCCAATACTGACATATTTATTTTCTCCATTATGTTTTCCCCCCCCTCAGAATTAAACCCAAACAAATGGTAACCATATAAACTAAGCGTAAATCTGTTAAACATCTTTACTATGCTGTATGCTAATTTACTGCTCACCCTCTACCGATATGTATGGACTGATAATTTCCATTTCATTGTATCTGCACATGAAAGCCTATAACTTGAATAAAACTTTGTTGGTCTTAAATATGCCACTGGACTCAAACTTTGTTCTGTCTGCATTATAAAATGCCTAATTTGCCAATGCCTGAATAAACTTTGGATAACTATCCACTGAACAGTGCCAAAGGGCTTAGAAGGGTATAACTCTGTGGAGGAGAAGAGGAGAGAAGAGATTGGATTTATACCCCGCCTTTCACTACCCAAAGGAGTCTCAGAGCAGGCTTACAATCTCCTTTCCCTTCCCCTCCCCACAACAGACACCCTGTGAGGTAGGCGAGGGTGAGAGAGCTCTTTCAAGGACTGCTTGTGAAAGAACAACTCTGAAAGAACTTATGACTGACCCAAGGTCACACCAGCAGCTGCATGTGAAGAAGTGGGGAATCAAACCTGGTTCTCCCAGACATTTTTAATTCAAATGTTATATTCACAAAATGCAAAATGGTTGCTGCAGCATGATTCTGATTTATTCTGGCCACTGCTGGAAAAATACAGATTATGTGAGATGCTCCAACAGGAAGTCTGGTGAGTTCTGGTTAAACTGAGAAAGGTACAGGAAAGAGTGGGGGGGGGTTGGAATGAAAGAGGAATAGGTAGGCAGACATTTAATAAACCATGTGCCGCCTGCTAAAAGTGACTAGAGAACTTGTTTTTGTCTTATTTATTTATTATTTGAACTTTTAGGCCGCCCTTCCCTGAGCACAGGGCTCAGGGCAATTTACAGCAGAATGGGACAATAAATAATCTGGGTTAAGTTAAAATCCATAATAAAACACAGTACAGAATCAACAAATAAAACTGCCTATTCCAAGGTGACGAAGAATTTCAACAGAAAACTGCAGCTTCCTGTGGCCTCCTAAGGCGGGGGGGCGGGGCGGGGGGGCGGGAGGCCTGGAAGCGCCAGACGACTTGCTTATTTATTTATTTATTTATTTATTTATTTATTTATTTATTTATTTATTTATTTACCAAATTTATACCCCGCCCTCCCCACAAAGCAGACTCAGGGCGGCTTCCATACAAACACAAATACAGTTAAAATCATACAATCATTTGAAACACAACAGGTAAAACAGATACAAACACAAAGTGCTGGCGGCAGTTAAAAAATTAACTTAGATGGCACATTTTCAAAATGGATTTCTGCTTCCCAGATGTTCTCAGAATGTTCTTCTGCTCAGAATTTCTTGTGGCATCAGCTCAATGTTAAAAAAAACCCGCAGGGAAGGGCTCTACGGCAGTGGCGGCCCCTAACTGAAAGCCTGGAGGAAGAGCTCCATCTTGCAGGCCCTGTGGAACTGTGAGAGGTCCCACAGAGTTCTGATCTCCTCTGGGAGCTCTTTCCAGCAGGTAGGGGCCAACACTGAAAAGGCCCCAACCCTGTTAGTAGCTAGTCAGGCCTCCCTCGGGCCAGGGAGGGTCAATCGATTTTGAGACCCAGACCATAGTGCTCTCTGGGGTATGTACGGGGAAAGGCGGTCCCATAGATATGCCGGACCCTGGCCATATAGGGCTTTAAAGGTAAGAACCAGCACCTTAAAGCAGATTCGGTATGCTATTGGCAGCCAGTGCAGTGTCCTCAGCACAGGCTGGATGTGCTCCTACCTGGGGGGGCCCATCAACAGCCTGGCTGTGGCATTCTGCACTAGCTGCAGCTTCCGAATCCGCGACAAGGGCAGCCCCATGTAGAGAGCATTACAGTAGTCTAGTCTCGAGGTGACCATTGCATGGATCACTGTAGCCAGGTCGGCGCGGTCAAGGAAGGGAACCAACTGCCTAATCAGCCTAAGGGGACAAAAGGCCAACTTGGCAGTGGCCACTACCTGGGCCTCCATAGTAAAGGAGGGATCCAGGAGCACTCCCAGACTCCTAAACCTCTGGCACTGGCATCAGTGGAGCCCCCCTGAAGATCGGGAATGGGATCCCCACCCCTGAACTTCTCTGACTCCGACACAGGACCTCCGTCTTCGCTGGATTCAGCTTCAGCCGGCTCAGTCTAAGCCAACCAGCAACGGCTTGTAAAGCCCGGTCCAGGTTTTCCAGTCTGGAGCCCAACTGGCCGCCCAACATCAGGTAGAACTAAGTGTCATCAGCGTACCGGTGACATCCCAGCTCATGCCTCCAGGCAATCTGGGCAAGGGGGCACCTATAGATGTTAAATACCATTGGGGAGAGCATGGTCCCTTGGGGCACACCGCTCTCAAGCGGGTGTCTCCGGGACTGCTGTTCCCCTAGTGCCACCCTTTGTCCCCGACCCTGGAGAAAGGAAGCAACCCTAACCCTGAATCCCCATGTCGGCAAGGAAGTGGACCAGTAACTGGTGGTCGACCATGTCAAATGTAGCCAACAGATCTAACAGCAACAGTACCACCGACCCGCCCCAATCCAGATGACTTCGGAGGTCATCAGTCAGAGTGACCAGCACAGTTTCCGTCCCGTGTCCCGGGCGAAAGCCAGACTGGAAGGGATCTAATACAGAAGCATCATCCAGAAAGCTCTGCAGCTGTATCGCCACCGCCCTCTCAATTAATTTGCCCAAATAGGGCAAATTGGAGACCAGCCGATAGTTGGCCAATTCAGCCAGGTCTAAAGATGGTTTTTTCAGGAGAGGGCGGACCATCGCTTCCTTGAGTGCCTTATCTTGTCGCATAACTAATTGAAAACTGACAAGGGAATTCTCTCATACGAACTTCATTGAAATTAATGAGGGCGTGTACAAAGAAACATTCAACAGGGTTTGTGCAGGAGATCTTCCCAGGGGATTGCACCCAGGTGAAGAAACAGGCAGCAGATGTAAAATAAATACATATTCTGCATTGGCACCAGATATTGTTATTGTCAGTACTTATAACTGGAGTGTGGGGGCAAGCATCTACCAGGAATTTGACAAATTAATACTGACAAACGGGGGGGGGTGTATGTTGTAGGTATGTCGGGCTATCTTTCGGCTATGCTCCTGCAGAGTGCAGGGGGTTGGACTAGATGACCTGCAAGGTCCCTTCCAACTCTAACATTCTATGATTTTATGATTCTATGAATTGGGCTGTGCAAGCAAAGGCCTAGCAAGCCCAGGGAGCCTGAGTAGCAGTGGGAGGAGGCCCGGCTCACAACTCCCAGAAGCCCCTGAGAGGTTTTGGCGCCAATTTCACCCAGTCATAGAGAAAGGGGACTTATAATAAAAGAGCTGATGCAGAAGAAGAGCTGTTCTTTCTTCCAAGAGAGCAGGGCCAGAGGGAAGGCTGCCGCTGGGAGGGGTCCTCACCCTGAGAGGAAGGGTGAGCAGACCCAGGCCCCACTGAGACAGTGGACTAGGGGACTGCGAGTCTAGTCACGTTGGGGCATTTGGTTTCTTTTCTCTTATTGCTATGGTTCTTGCACCTTGTTTGCTTCCCATATTGGGCTGACCTCCTATAAAAATAAGCCTCTTATTTGTTGTTTACTCTGCCCAGTCCTCACATCTATTATTTGGCCAAATAAGGGAGGTCTGGGAGGGTATTCTGGGCCTTCTCAAGGGATCCTAAACCCAGAGTGGTGGCAGCATCAGGTGATGCCCCAGCTGAGCCATGACACCAACTATTTTGATGATTGTTACTACTACGGAGTATGCAACTGAGATTCTAAAATAAATACTAAAGAAAATAATCAGGTGGGTAGCCGTGTTGGCCTGAAGCAGCAGAGCAAAGTTTGAGTTCACTCAAGATGCGTAAGTAACTGAGCAGTAAATAACTTGTAACTCATACTCAGCAATCTCCCATTCTAGTTTGTTTCTGAAATTCCTTTGTATAAAACAGCTACTTTGAGGTCCCTTGTTGTATGTCCTGGAAGGCTGAAGTGTTCTCTTGCAGGTTTCTCAAAGTAGCTGTTTTATTGCAAAGGATTTTCAGAAACAAACTTGAATGGGAGACTGCTGAGTTACAAGCTATTACAACACTCAGGACAAGGGAACCCCCGGGGCTTAACAGAGATATAGGTTTCTTATCACACTACACATGTTAAGGTCATTCTGTTTTCACATCTGTTTGTAAACTCTTTTATGATGTGTGCTATCAATTGCCTTTATCCAATTTTAGCTATGTTTACTGTTCAGTTACTTATGCATCTTGATGGTAATTAGCCCTTCCTGGCAACACCCTCCCCACCCTCTACCTATATGTAATGGTTGGTAGCTTCTGTTTCAATGTATCTAAAGAACAGTGCATGCACACGAAAGTGGAAGCTTATACCTCGAATAAAACTTTGTTGGTCTTCAAGGTGCCTGACTGGACTTGAACTTTGTTCAGGAGAAAGGACGTTAGTCTGAACGGCAGAGGCTGGGAGGCAGACAAGAGCAGAGGTGCTTTACAGACATATATGCTTCACTGATTTTCACACGCAACAGCCAGTTTCCTTCATCAGATGTGTAAAGTTTTAACGGAGGAAGCAGCAATGTACATGCCACATGTTGTGGCAAATGTCAGACTAAACTGCAAATGAAGTAGAAAAGCTTAATCACATGAATCAGTGGAAGACATTGATCTGTAACTCAGGATGTAGCTTTATGTTTGGATTGCTCCTAAAAATCTAATTGATGGGAGCTGGCCAATAATGGCTAGGATGAATTACTCATCCTATAATTACCACCTTGCCTAGACTTTGCCTCTGAAACATCTGGCCCTGGCTGTGCCATAGGCAGAGAGTATCAGTATTTTGGGCAGAAAGAGAGTCTGAGACTTTTCAGTTTAGAAAAGGGGCAGCTAAGAGGGAGGTTTATAAAATTATGCACGTGGTCGAGAGAGCGGACCGAGATAACTTTTCCTTCTTCTCCCAAAATACTACGGTTTGAGGGCATCCCATGTAGTTGGTGCTCAGTAGATTCAGAAGAGACAAAAGGAAATACTTCTTTGCTCAACAAGTGATTAAAATGTGCAGTGAACTACCAGAGGACATAGTGATGGCCACAGGGACAAAAGGCTTTCAAAGGTTAGAGAGATTCATGGAGAATAGGTCTATCAGTGGCTACTAGATATGGTTCCTAAAGGGAACCTCCACATTCAGAGGCAGTAAACCCCTGAATGCTAGTGCCGGGAGGCAACATCACCCTTTATGTCCTATTGTTGGACCTCCAGACCACTGTGTGAGGCAGCTGGTTGGACTAGATGGACTACTGATCTGATCCAGCTGCTCTCAAGTCATCCTGGAAGCAATGCACGTTGGTTGGAATCACTCAGTGGTGAGAGAAGACAAACACCCGTAGTCCACTCTCAAAGGAGTTCTCTTTTCCATCTAGTTTACACATGTGAGGGGGGGTGGAATAGGCCAAGATACGTCTGTAATTGGTGCTGGTGACATACTCCTCCATCACTTAAGGAACTTAAGGAAGCAGTGGTACGCCCCCTCTTGAAAAAGTCATCACTGGACCCAGCCGAATTGGCCAGCTATCGGCCGGTTTTCAACTTGCCCTATTTGGGCAAGATAATAGAGAGGGCAGTGGCAATTCAGTTACAGGGCTTACTGGATGACGTTTCCATATTAGATCCCTTCCAGTCCGGTTTCCATCCAGGTCACAGGATGGAGACAGCACTGGTCGCCCTCACAGATGACCTCCAGAGGCATCTGGATCGAAGCGGAGCGGCCATGCTGCTGTTGTTAGACCTGTCAGCGGCATTTGTCATGATTGACCATCAGCTACTGATCTACCATCTCGCCAACATCAGAGTAAAGGGGCTGGCCTTGCAGTGGCTAGTTTCCTTCCTCCAAGGTCGGGGACAAAGAATGGCGCTAGGGGATCAACTGTCTCAGAGGCACCCACTTGAATGTGGTGTGCCCCAAGGAGCTGTGTTGTCCCCAGCGCTCTTCAACATCTATATGTGCCCTCTTGTCCAGATTGCCAGGAGGTATGGGCTGGGTTGTCATCAATACGTGGATGACACTCAGCTCTATCTGTTGTTGGGCAGACGGTCCAACTCCAAATCAGTAGATCTTGACTTGGTATTGCAAGCCATGGCTGGTTGGCTTAGGCTGAGCTGGCTGAAATTGAATCCGACGAAGACGGAGGCCCTGTGCCTGAGTCGGAGCGGTCCGGGGGTAGGGACCCCACTCCCGGCCTTTGATGGGGTGCTGTTGGTGCCAGTGCCAGAGGTCTCCTAGTGTGCTCCTAGATGTCTCCTTAACAATGGAGGCCCAGGTAGCGGCCACTGCCAGGTCGGCTTTTTACCATCTTAGGTTGATTAAGCAGTTGGTTCCCTTCCTTGAACGCAACGACTTGGCAACAGTGATCCACGCAATGGTCACCTCGAGATTGGATTACTGTAATGCCCTCTACCTGGGGCTGCCCTTGGCCCAAATCCGGAAGCTGCAGCTAGTGCAGAACGCAGCGGCGAGGCTGTTGCTGTGTCGTCCTCTGCAGGAACACATCCAGCCCACCCTAAAATAACTGCACTGGCTGCCTACAGCATACCGGATTTGGTTCAAGGTGCTGGTTATCACATTTAAAGCCCTTTATGACCAGGGACCTGCATACCTGAGGGACCACCTTTCCCTAAATGCTCCCCAGAGAGCACTGCGATCGGGGACCAAGAACCGGCTGGTCCTCCCGACCATCAAGGAGGCCAGGCTTGTGTCAGGTTCAACAGCAAGCAAGTCCAGGCACTCTTCACAGTGAAAAATATGCTTTATTGGAATACAAGTATGTTGACCATAGATGCAGATTCATTGTCAGGAATAACCCCAAAAGCATGGATGCTTAAGTATATACTCTGATGCATTAGCTCAACTAGCAAATGAAAACTTAGTGCGCATGCGGGAATTCTCCCAGCGGGAGTTTACATAATGAACGGGAGAACACCCCCCGACCACCTGCAGGCAGGGATATTTCCATCGGCTGGGAACACAAGCCTTCGCCTCTTCTCAAGGCCAAATAGATAGCAGTTGCCGGCAGAGAGTTCTCCCACGGTTCCAGCAAGGCAAGGCTACGCGCATGCATGCAGGTTAAACAAGACGTAATACAGAATACATGGCAGCTATCTGACAGCTTGCTTCAATGAGAGCTAGGGCCTTCTTGGTGGTGGCTCCATTCTGGTGGAATGAGCTCCCGGAGAAGAACAGGCCCCTGTTACAGTTCCGCAGGGCCTGTAAAACGGAGCTCTTCCGCCAGACCTTTGGAGCTGCCACCATCGACACCTGAGAGTTCTTGAGGAGCGAGCCCGACCCTCTGGGTCCCCTAAACACAGCCTGCCCTGAGTGCCTGGGACATCTGGAGTAAAATGGGATGCTGACTGTGCTGAGGAATTGTTGCTAGCACTTTATTAAGTTGTATAATATGGTTTTAACTTATGTTGTTGGTTTTACTATTTATTGTATTGTTTTTTTATTGTTGTAAGCCGCCCTTGAGCCGGCTTTACTGGGAGGGCGGGGTAGAAATCTCATAAATAAATAAATCACCTGTGTCACTGAAACAGGATCTCCTATTGCTTTTGATGGACGATCCAAGAACCCTGTTCAGCCTGGTTATGCTTTGGGCACCTTGCATCCTGGGAGAAGGCACTTTGAGCCATCCTCCTGTGCAGTTCTGTATAGTTAAGGCAATGCACACTGTTTCCTGTTTCAGTACATACCATTGGAAACAATTCGAAAATATATGAAATACCCTGGTTCACAGAACATGGGAAATGGTATGTCATGAGAGAACTGGATGTAGCATGTTGTCCCGGGATGCAAAAATGGTAATGTAAAAATGTTGCATTTGAACAAAGCTTAACTTGTGGGAACTGATCATCCACATCCCCCCAGCAGCAGGTACCTCTAATCAGGACCTATCTATTTCTTCTGCATTCCAGAATTCTACACTACAAAATACTTAATACAGAACAGTATGAGACAAAAAGTTCTAGAGTTCTACGCCATACTTTTGTGCTTCCCATTAAACTCGGGGTGGCAGCCTCCGGGTGACCCCTGGGGATGCCCCAGGATTAGAGCTCCTCTCCAGATGACAGAAGTCACCATTCCCATGGAGAAAATGGATGCTTCTGAGGGTGGGCCCTGGAGCCTTGGACTCCACTGAGGTCCCTGTCCTCCCCAGGCTCTGTCCCCAAATCTCCAGGAGTTTCCCAACCTGGATTGGGCAGCCCTAACCCCCCACCCCCTGCCCGTGGCCAGGGGGGACTGGGCAATCGGACTACAGACAGAACCAGCAGGTTCCCTTGCTCGAAAGCCGGTGCTCATCTCCGTTTCAAAGCCGAAAAGCCAGCACTGTCCGAAGACGTTTCCGTGGTCATGTGGCCGGCATGACTAAACACCAAGGCGCACGGAATGCTGTTACCTTCCCACCGAAGTGGTACCTATTTATCTACTTGCAATTTCTTGCTTTCGAACTGCTAGGTTGGCAGGAGCTGGAACTAGAGACAGGAGCTCACTCCATCTTGCGACACCTGGGTCTTGAACTGCTGAACTACTGACCTTCCACAGCCTGCAGTTCAGCGTCTTAACCAGTTGAGCCACCGCAGCTCCTAGAGTCTTACTTAGTCTTACTAAGATACTGCTAATTGCTCTTCTTTAGCAGAAGATACCTGCCCCTAGAAGCTTCTGGAATTCAGCCCTTTTTACACTATTATTCCATCAGGGTGACGATTAATCCAAACCATGGTAGTGATTTCATTGACATTCCTCTCCATCCCCACATATTATTATCGCAACGGAACCCATAGATTTCACGTCAGCACTCACCATGCCTCACAAAGTCCAGCACTTTGATAGATCAGTCCTTTTGTGTCTTTTATCCTCCCTCACAAACCCCAGTCTTGATCTGATCCCCTGTGTAACGGCATCCTTGGCTGCAATGAAAGGGTTGGGGGGAGGGCATAAAACCAACCCTTAGAATCGTAGAATCACAGAGCTGGAAGGGGCCACTCAGAGGCCATCTAGTCCAACCCCCTCTGCTCTGTGCAGGATCAGCCTGGAGCATCCCTGACAAGCGTTTGTCCAGACGCTGTTTCAAGACGGCCAGTGAGAAGGGAGCTCACCACCTCCTGAGGCAGCTGATTCCACTGCTGCACAACTCTTACTGCAGAAAAGGTTTTTCCCTAAGATCCAGCCGGTACCTTCCCGCCCTTAATTTAAACCCATTCTTGCGAGTCCTCTCCTCTGCTGCCAATAGGAAGAGCTCCCTGCCCTCCTCCTGTAAGTGACAGCCCTTCAAAGTTCTTCAGGAGAGCAATCCTGTCCCCCCTCAACCTCCTCTTCTCCAGACTAAACATTCCCAAGAAGTCCCTCAGCCTTTCCTCACAGGGCTTCCTGGTCTCCGGGACCCCCGATCAGCCTCGTCACTCTCCTCTGCACCTGCTCCATTCTGTCCACATCCTTTTTGAAGGGAGGCCTCCAGAACTGCACACAGGACTCCAGATGCGGCCTGACTGATGCCGTGTACAGCAGGACTATCACATCTTGTGATTTGGATGTTGTGCCTCTGTTGATACACCCCAAGATTACATTAGTCTTTTTGGTTGCCACATCACACTGGCTGCTCATATTTGACTTTCAGCCCCCCACAACTAAGCTAAGCAGCTCTAGGTCTGATCAGTGCCTGAACAGGAAATCTACTGGGAACTCTCAAGTATGATGCTTCGAGTTCCTGGAAGCTAGAAAGTCTCCGGATAAAAATATCATAAAATAAATTGTGCAGTATTTTATAAATGTGCAAGAGAGCCTGTGTGCATCCCTGAAACACAAACTGACTCTTGAGATGCCATCGTATGCAGAATCTTATCAATGCACAAGAACATGGTCATTAATGCAGAGGAGGAAAAGTACACTAACGTAGGAAATAAACGTTATGCATGGCTATTTTGGGGCAGGAACGCACAGGAACGGAGTTCCAGCTGGGTCCTGAGTTGGCCACACCCAGCAGGAACTCATTAGCATAATAGGCCACACCCAGCAGCAGAAACTCATTAGGATTGGCTACATTAGGGGTGTGCAAAGGAGTTCCTGCTCTAAAAAAAGCCCTGGGTTTTGACAACAAACAAAGTAAACAGAATAAGAAGCAAAAAGTGGATGTGGCTGGATGACCTCACTTCTGTTAACATGGGGGTGTGGCCTAGTATGCTAATGAGCAGTGTCCTCAGGGATGTGGCCTAATATGCTAATGAGTTTCTGCTGTTGGGTGTGGCCTAATATGCTAATGAGTTCCTGCTGGGCTTTTTCTACAACACAAGCCCTGACGTTATGACAGAACGAAGCACAGCACAGAGAGGAACAGAGAAGGGATACAACAGGGGAAATGGGCTCCCAGGCAAGTGAACTCCGCTAACTCTAAGCCTACTGGGCAGGTGGGCCCTGCATAGCCCACCTTTGGCCAGGCCAGGCCCTTTGGTGGGGAACATTCTGAAACCGGCCATAATCAGTGCAAAACTTCCTCCCAGGAACAGGGAAGCATTGGTGTTGACGCCCCTCCTAGAGACCATCTAGGAAACGGTTCTTTGGTCTGCCTAGAATGCGTCTGTACTGGTGGGAAGGAAAGTGCAGATAGTGCCCATATCTTGAGGAGATGAAGCTTGACTGGTAGGTCTTCTACATACAAAGGAATTGTAGAGTGCGTAAGGATGGAATGAAAAGGTGCCTGTCCCACGGCGGGAGAGGCAGGCAGTGACTTCGTCACAGGTCGTGTGAGCAGGCACTCATTTCCACACTGTTCTGTTCTCATACAGAAACTCCCGCGCACAGCATGCCTCTTGCAGGAACCCCGGCACCCAACAAGAAGAGAAAGCCAACTAAGCTCATTTTAGAATTAACCCAAGAAGGTAAGATGTACGCTCATGTGTGCATACACACACATACATACATACATGCATACAGATGTGCGCGCACTCCTCTCCCAGCACTCTCTCTCCTGCATGTCTGTCTTGTCTGCAGATTGTCATGTAGAGGACAATCAGGAATCCTTCTCCAAGGGGAAGTGGGTGACCACCACAGACGGGAGAAAGGGAGCACTCACGGGTCTGAATTTGTTATTCCAAGGAAAGAGCCACAGTAGGGGGGATGCAGACTTCTGGCTCACTGCCAGAGGAGGCGAGGGGGCGTGGAGTCACCTGCACTTCTTACCCCCAAGGCTGACCAGACTAGGCCCAAAGCATGGCTCTGGGCACAGGCGTCCACAATGCTTGTTGGGGTTAGAGTGGTAAATGAGCACCAGCATGGCATGGGGGGGGCAGAAGATAGAGATCAAAACACCCTTAAAACACCCTGGAGATGTCAGAAGGAAACGGCCACTGTGGAGGACTGGGTCAGGAAAAGCCCCGTCGCCACTGTGGGGAATTGCCACATGATGTTTCCCCACCTTCATCTTTTTTCCTACCGATCCTTTTGACCTCCAGAAAGATTGTCCTTCCTCACATGGGGAACAATGGCTGTTTGCTTTATTTGTTTATTTTTCGCATTTCTATCCCGCCCATCCTGTAAGCATGCTCAGGGCAGCTTACAACATTTCAAGAAGTACAATAAAATTTTAAACACATGATACATATATAAAATCAAAAATCACATTCGTTGTTGCAGATTTTCTGGGCTGTATGGCATTGTGGCATTGCAGGACCTGATGTTTCACCAGCAGCTGTGACTGGCATCCTCAGAGGTATAACACAGAGAGATGGAGTACTCTCTGTGTCAAGGTGAGAAGAAAAATAGTAGGCAGGTAAGTTATATCTACTCAGGAAGGTGGGGTAGGGCTGAATCATTATCTTGTGGGAGTTTCCCAGGCTGTCACATGCTAATAGAGGAGCTTTCCTGAGGAGGTTCTTTTGCATATGGATTGGCTGTTGAAATTCTAATCTTATCTGTAGTGCTGATGTAAGATGTAGAGCATGTTGTGTTTTTCAGGAGAGGAAACCATGCCCTATTTATTTTTAAATTCTCTTCTTTCCTGTTGAAATTTATGTTTATGTTTATGAATTTCAGTGGCTTCCCTGTGTAATCTGACATGGTAATTGGATGTGTTGTCCAGCATTTCAGTGTCTTGGAATAAAATACTGTGTCCCATTTGAGTTCAGCTATGTTCAGCCACTGCTGATTTTTCAGGTTGGCTCAGTCTGCAGTGTCTTTCACGTTCTTTTATTCATGTCTGAATGCTACGCTGTGTGGTCCCAATATAAACCTGTCCATAACTGTGTGGTATGCGGTATACTCCTGCAGAAGCGAAGGGGTCTCTTCTATCTTTTGCCGATTGTGGCATCTGTTGTATTTTTCTGGTGGGTCTGAATGCTGTTTGTAGGTTCTGCCCTGAAAAATACAAAATGCTCTACATCTTACAATAGTACTATAAATAAGATTAGAATTTCAACAGCCAATCCATAGACAAAAGAACCTCCTCAGGAAAGCTCCTCCATTAGCATGTCACAGCCTGGGGAACTCCTACAAGATAATGACTCAGCCCTATCCCACCTTCCTGAGTAGATATAAATTACCTGCCTACCATTTTTCTTCTCACCTTGACACAGAGAGCACTCCATCTTTCTGTGTTATACCTCTAAGGATGCCAGTCACAGCTGCTGGTGAAATGTCAGGTCCTACAATGCCAAGGGCTTCTAGTGTCCTGGCCCCACTGCTGGACCTCCTGATGGCACCTGGTATTTTTGGCCACTGTGTGACAGAGTGTTGGACTAGATGGGCCATTGGCCTGATTCAACATTGGCTTCTCGTATGCTCTTATGACCACGGCCATACAGCCTGGAAAACCTACAACAACAAATGAACTCTGGCCATGAAAGCCTTTGACAACCTATTCAATAATCACAGCTTGCTGTAGGGAGAAACTGGCCCATTGATGTAGATAGGTATGGCCGGTTATCAGTGGGTAGGAGACAGCAACCTCAGGGGTGGGACCCTGTGTGAACACCCGCTGCCTCAGGCAGAGGTCTGGCAGAACAGCTCCATCTTGCAGGCCCTGCAGAATTGAAGAAGGTTCCACAGGGCCCTGATCTCAATGGGGAACATGTTCCACTGGGGGGGGGGCAGGGCAGGAAAAGCCCTGGCCCTGGTCAAGGCTAGGCAGACATCCTTTAGGCCAGGGATCACCAGGAGATGTTGACTCTCAGAGCGTAACGCTCTTTGAGGCGTATCTGGGAGGGGATTGTGAGTTGGGGAGGGGCCAGGGATGAAATTACCCTCTCTGCTCAGCTGGGCTGTGTTTGTGAAAGAGGTTTCATCCCATCATCCCTCCTCACTTCAGCACCCCCTCCCATCTCCGTGGTTCTTCCTCCTTGTGGACCCTGGGATTTGGCAATGATCATTCAGGGGGTTTGAAAGGGGCCGAAGGAACGGAGAGCAACACAGGAAAACTCTGCATTTTGTCCACAGATGGTTGGATGCAGGCCCACTTGACAGCCAGAAAACAGAGGCTGTGGCCATGCAGAGACGCCTTAGCTCTTTGATACATTGCCTGGAGGGTGCAGGAATGTGCACAAATGTACCATCCAGTTGCAGCCACCCACACCATTTTTCCTTAGGGGCATGATTCAGTCCAACAAACGGGAGCCCTATCTGGTAAGATTCCCAGTAAAATAGTCTCCGGTTTCATCTGGAATTTGCTTTTTAAAATATTTTGAATTTCTTCGTGTATATTTTCCCAGTGTCTTTTGGGGTTGATACAAGTCCACCACATACGATAAAAGGTGCCATCTTCTTTTTTACATTTCCAGCAAACCCCTTTGTAATTCTTATCCAAGCGACTTTTCCAATACTGGGTGTCAGTCTTAGAGCCTTTTGTTCTCTCTTTGGACAGCTGTTGTACGCTGTGAGTAGGCAGAAGTTTGTCCCGTATACAAGTCTCCACCACTCTGCCACAGTGAGGCAGGCAGTGAGGACAACAGGAATTCCCTTGCCTTGTGTTACTGCTTGCCAAAGGGACTGTTCGTTTGGCTGGTGTCACCTGAATGGAGTGGTTATTAATCAGGAGAGCGTTTTGCCTGTGATAGCAGCTGTGTTGGCTGATTGTAAGTGCGGACACGATGTGGCCGGGACCAAGCGGCCGGCCACCTTAAAAACTGAATGGCGCTACCTGAGCAGAGCATCCAGCAGCTAAATGTTTCCACAAGCTTTATAAAATGATGTCTGGCTGTCAAGGAAAGAGTGCACGCAGCAGCACCAAGTCTTTATCTGTGTTTTTGCCTTAGTGCAGAATTGTGGGAAGATAACTAAACTTGCTTTTGAGGATGGTAGTCGTGGCTCTTTGTGTTTGTGTCAGAACTCTCTCAGCCCCGCCTACCTCACAGGGTGTCTGTTGTGGGGAGGGAAAGGGAAAGGGGTTTGTAAGCCGCTCTGAGACGCCTTTGGGTAGTGAAGGGCGGGGTATAAATCCAATCTCTTCCTCTTCTTCTACCTCACAGGGGGTGTCTGTTGTGGGGAGGGGAAGGGAAAGGAGTTTGTAAGCCGCTCTGAGACTCCTTCGGGTAGTGAAGGGCGGGGTATAAATCCAATCTCTTCCTCTTCTTCTACCTCACAGGGGGCGTCTGTTGTGGGGAGGGGGAGGGAAAGGGGTTTGTAAGCCGCTCTGAGACGCCTTTGGGCAGTGAAGGGCAGGGTATGAATCCAATCTCCTCTTCTCATCTTCTTCTTTCTTATTGAGTCTTGCACACAATATACGGCACACGATGTCACGATCCGCTGCCGAATCCAGTCCAGTCACTCTGTTATGTAAAAGGAACCTCCTTCCAACAAGCCCTGCTGTGAGAAGTGTATTCTGTTTGCATACCTGCCTGGTGGGCCTGGAGTCAGGCCTCCCTTTACTCTCCCTGTCTCAGTCCCTCTCCAAGGGGATCGTTGGGGATTCTTGGACATCAGACCACAGAAAACACACATACACAGAGGAGGCTGCCTGAGACTGAACCAGACCGTTGGTCCATCAGAGTCCGTGCTGTCTACTCAGACTGGCAGCGGCTCTCCAGGGTCTTTCGCATCCCCTCCTGCCTGGCCCTTTAAACTGGGGATGCTGCCGGGGATTGGACCTGGGACCTTCTGCATGCCGAGCAGAGGCTCTGCCACTGAGCCACAGCCCTTCCTCCAGATAGGGGAACATATCAGACATTCTGCATGTAGGTCCTCCTGGATCAATTAGCCTGCTTTCACAGGGACACTCTAGGTGGAATGAGACATTTGTGGGGCACATCAGTGTTCCCAAGCCTGTGTTTGCCAAGATAATAGGGAGTACTCAGCAAGGATGTTTGGCAGGTGGGAGGCAGGAATACTTTTCCTCTTCAGTACGTGCCACTTGCCCCCAAGTCTCTAGGTTCCTCCTCTGTAGGACAATATCAAAGACTCGGCAGAGCTTTAGAGAAGGCCATTTCCACCTCTAACAGTTGATTAAGGGGACGGTGCCTTGAACTTCTCTGCTTGCAGCTAGTGGTGAGACACTGGGGGTTGGGGGGTTGGGTGCCTGCCGTTCTAAGGACCCTTCTTATTGTACCTCTCCAGTCATGCCACAAGAAGTGTCCAAGCTGAACCTGGGGAAGAAGATCAGCATCCCCAAGGATGTGATGCTGGAAGAGCTCTCCCTCCTCACCAACAGGGGATCCAAGATGTTCAAACTTCGCCAGATGAGGGTGGAGAAATTCATATATGAGAACAACCCAGATGCCTTCACTGACAATTCTGTGGTAGGTACAGTCTGCACCGGAGGTGGCACGGTTGATGTCTCGTGACTTCTTTGACCCTGGGAAATGTGGAAAGCTCAGATGGCTCTGTGGGGTCGGCCTAAGAAACACGATGCACATGACCCAAAGGTTGTTGCTTTTTTCCTTTTGGGTTGTTGGGTTTTTGAGTGTGTTTTTGTCTTTTGAATCCCAAGATCAGGACATGTTTGAAATGTCTGAGGAAGAACTGTCAGGGAAAACAAAAAACGGTGCTGCCAGGAAGAGGGAAGACACTGCCTGCCCTCCCGGGGGGAGGGAGGGAGACGGCTTGCTGGGGTGCCTCCCAGCCAGGGTCTGATGCCAGACCCAGAGTAAATGGGGAAGTGACAGGGCTGGTTGGTGCTGCTTCACCTCTGGTGGTGCCCTAGGGAATCACCTAGGCAGGCCTAGTGAACTGGTTGGCCCTGAGGATCAGAAGTCATCCCCTGTGAGAAAATGTAGCACACCAGAGGGAGATTGTCTGTTTCCCCTTCCTTCAACCTGCTGCGCATATGATGAGGGTTAGATGGCCCTGTTGCAACCGGGGTCCACTGTAAGAGATGTGCTTCCTTTTCCAGCTCACGTACACCTGTCTTGCTGGAGAGAGAGAATGCTGTGTCTCTGCAGCACCCACATGCAGAGAGCTTTACGACACCCTTTCTAAGATCTGGATCGGCAGGAAAACTCCATTCCAGTGCTCAGCACAGAAATGTACATCCATGGTGGAAGAGGCGAACCATATAATTACATAGGTTACTAGAACTGACTCTTCTAGAGCCAGATTGGTGTCGTGGTTAAGTGCGTGGACTCTAATCTGGGAGAACCGGGTTTGATTCCCCACTCCTCCACTTGCACCTGCTGATGTGACCTTGGGTCAGTCACAAGCTCTGGCACAGCTGTTCTTGAAAAAGAGCAGTTTCTGTCAGAAGTTCTCTCAGCCCCGCCTACCTCACAGGGTGTCTGTTGTGGGGAGGGGAAGGGAAAGGAGTTTGTAAGCCGCTCTGAGATTCCCTTGGGCAGTGAAGGGCGGGGTATAAATCCAATCTCTTCTCTTCTCTTCTTCTTCTTCTCCCGTGGTGGGTGGTTAGAGTGCTGGGTTCAAGAGACCCAGGTTCAAATCCTGTCTCTGTGATGAAGCTCAAGGGTGGCCTAGGGTCAGTCACTCTCATTTAGCCTGACCTACCTGGCAGGGTTGCTGGGAAGATAAACTGGAGGTGATGGGAACCCTGAGCTCCTGGAAGGAAGGGAGAGAGGGAAATATACTCACCACCACCGTTTTCAGCTCTGGTACAGCAACTGTAATCATAAGATGCTAAAGTGACGGATATCCTTGACTCAGACCTTATTAGTGTGATTGGAGATAATTTTCTATTGAGCTGTTATTTGGTCTAATACATGTGCCCACTTTCCTTTTGAAAATGCCCCAGGCAGCTGACGAAGAATGAGAATATAAAATATAATTGTGGTATCTGTACTTTGTTGAGCAATGAGAACTTCCACAGGCCGCGCTCATCAGGGCTGGTCCCCTTTGGAGAAGAGGCCCTAGCCGTTCCAGGGTCAGGGCCTCATATTTGTGTTATCTACCAGTGCATAAGCAGGGCAGGAGGAGCAGAGGGGTCCTTCTGGCAGAGCAGGAGATTTGCTAGCCCACTCCAGGGGCCCCAGATGCTTCAGCCAGCTGCCAACAGAGCCCAGCTGCTTCTGTCACCTGTCAAATTTAAACTGCTGCTTCTTCACGTAGCCCTCCGTGACTTGCTAGGTGCTCTGACAGGGCCACGTCCCAACACAGTTGTCACGCCCGTCGCCCTTCCTGCGGGAGAGAGTTCCCCCACTTATGGGCAGCAGTCAGGAAAGTCTCTACACGGGCCTCACCAGCCAACCTTCCCAGAGCACAACTTCAACAGATGGCCCCAGGATCCCACTCAATAAAGAAAAACAAGACTGCATTGGTGTGGCCTTTCTAGAAGCCCCAGGCTTTCACAGAGCCAAACACAGGCAATACCATTCAAGCGCTTCCTCGGTGTTCCCAGCTGGGCCTCTCTTTCTATTCAGGGGATTGAGCACCCAATCATGGTTTAGACCGGGGTGGCCAAGCGTGCCTAACGACATGACCAAATATTATACACACATTTTTACTGAAGAGTATGCAAAGGCCATAGTCAGACGTGCCTTTAGATCCAACTCAGCTGCAAATGCCTGAGGGATCTAAAGGGCACAATCAGACAGCAATACCTGGGAAAGGTCCCACAGCCATTAGCACCCCGTCCTGCCCCGCCATGGAAGCAGAGTTAAAAGACACCGGGAAAGTCCAGTTCTCATGCTTGCTGACGGGCTACAGATGGACTTTCCCCTGTCTGATTGCTTAAGCACACTTTCATTCCATCAGGACGGTCTGCTCATTCCATCCTGACTTGGTGCCGTTTTTCCCCCCTCGGTTAGCAGTATGCACATAACTGGATACTCCATGGGAAACCCTCAGTATGGTGGTGCAATCCATCAGTTTGGTTGTAGTGGTTAGGAGCGTGGACTCCTATCTGGGAGAACCAGGTTTGATTCCCCACTTCTCCACATGCAGCTGCTGGTGGGACCTTGGGTCGGTCATAAGTTCTTTCAGAGGGAAAGGGATTGTAGGCCGCTCTGAGACTCCTTCAGGTAATGAAGGGTGGGGAATAAATCCAATATCTTCTCTTCTTCTTCTCTCTCATTTATGCACAAGGGAAACAAAGGACAAAAAAAACCCCCACTTGGACAAACGTGCTGTCTGATCGGGCAGTGATGGGCTGAGCCCGCAGCCACAAAGGGTGTGTGATTGTGCAACTCCGCATCAATCTCAGCTGGGGGAAACAGGCCCACTTCTGTGCCGCACCAAATGGCATGTCTGACCAGGGCCAAATTTGCTTTTCATTAACATTAAATTAGTCTGCCAAAAACAAAAGCAAAAGAGGTAAAAACAGATATTGATAATGATAAAAGATAGAGAGAGAGAGAAAGAGAGAGAGAGAGAGAATTAGAAAGAAAGAATGAAAGAGGTGGAAAGAAAGAGAGAGGAACAAAGAAAGCAAATGGATGGTGAAAAGTACTGAGACTGATTTCAGCTCTCACATACTTTATTAGTTGAAGAACAAGACAAGAGAAGCCGGCTCGCAGGCCGGCTTTTATCCCCAAAAGAACCCACACCCCAACACACACCACACCCCGTGATTTGGTATTTACAGTGATTGAGTTATCTTCTGCTCCTCGATTGGAGGGGAGCTGGGATCCTGCAGTCCATTGTCTTTGGAAGCGAAGCTCAGGCCCTTCACCTGGCCGCATGGTGGACCGGTTAAAACCAGTCCGAGCACATGGCTGTCCTGAGCCATTGTTCCCGAGTGGATACATTACAGATGGAGAAGGAAGGAAGGAAGGAAGGAAGGAAGGAAGGAAGGAAGGAAGGAAGGAAGGAAGGAAGGAAGGAAGGAAGGAAGGAGGAAAGAGAGACTGCTGGACCTCCTGATGGCCCCTGGTATTTTTGACCACCGTGTGACAGAGTGTTGGACTAGATGGGCCATTGGCCTGACCCAACATTGGCTTCTCTTATGTTCTTATGTAGAAAGAAAGAAAGAAAATAGAAGAGGGAGGGGAGGAAGGAAGGGAGACAGAGAAAAACAGAAACAAAGAAAGCAAATAGATGGGGGAAGGAGGGAGGGAGGGGAAGGAAGAAGGTTGAGGAAGGAAGGAAGGAAGGAAGGAAGGAAGGAAGGAAGGCAGAAAGAAAGAAAGAAAGAAAGAAAGAAAGAAAGAAAGAAAGAAAGAAAGAAAGAAAGAAAGAAAGAAAGAAAGAAAGAAAGAAAGAAAGAAAGAAAGAAAGAAAGAAAGAAAGAAAGATGAAGGAGAGGGAGGGAGAGGATGGAAAGTAGAGAGAGGAAGGAAGGGAAAAAGAGAGAGAGAAAGTTGAAAAGAAAGCAAAGGGTGGAAAGAAAGTAAATAGGTGGGGGGAGGGGGAGTGAGAGAGAGAGGTGGAAAGAAAGCAGCTAAATGGGAAGGGGGAGGGAGAGGTGGAAAGAAAGCACCTTTAACTTTATTTATTTATTTATTTATTTATTTATTTATTTATTTATTAGTTCGATTTATACTCCACCAAATTTGTTCCAAACCCCCCCCCACTACCCATGCCAGTTGGCTTGTCTTGGAGAAGGGATTTAAAGAGACAAATGCCTCCCCCAAACTCATGGGCAGAGCCAGAGGGCAGGGGCTTAGAGAATGCCTTTACTTTCAAACGTGTTTCCCAAGCCCCCTGCCCCCACGGCAGCCGCAGTTTGGCCACCCCCAGCCTATTTATTCAGCAAGCCAGGAACAGAAGATAGGACTGGGGGGGGCATGGGTGATCGAGGTTCAGATTCCTGACCTGAAGCGGTGAGTATCTCAGCCCAGCCAAGAGGATTTTGTGAGACAGCCTTCATGCACTCGTGGACGTGTGTGTGTGTGTAAGAGTTTGGCCAGTGGTGGCTGGTATCCAGGAGGGCTGGTGGCAGTGTTCCCTCTAAGCTGAGTTAGGGTGAGCTAGCTCACAGTTTTTTAGCCTCTGGCTCACACATTTCTTGTCTCAGCTCAGGGAGGATGGTTCCAGAGCAAAGTAATGTATGCAGTAGCCAAATCGCTTGCTCACAACTTTAATGCCAGTGGCTCACAAAGTAGAATTTCTGCTCACAAGGCTCCACAGCTTAGAGGGAACATTGGCTGGTGGGGCAGGGCAGGGCAAGGCAGACGACTCCAGGCAGAGACAGAGGCACCTGATTCTGGTTTTGTCCCCATCTGCCTCCCTTGGAATGACAGTTAAGCAAACAAACTCAAGCACTGCAGTACAGTTCCTTAATGGACAGACAAAAGGAAACACTACTTTATACAATGAGTGATTGAAATTTGCTGCCAAAGGATGCAGTGATGGCCACCGGTACAGGCAGCTCCAAAAGAGGACTGGACAGATCCAGGGAGGATGGGTCTCTCAGTGGCCAGGAGCCATGGTGACGAAAGGGAACCTCCGCATGCAGAGGCACGAATCCTCTGAATCCCAGAGCCAGGAGGCAGCATCAGGGGAAGGCCTCTCTGCCCTGTTGCTGGCCTTCCAGAGGCACTGGCTGGCCACTGGGTGAGACGGGAGGCTGGACTGGACAGACCCTCACGGGTCTGACCCAGCAGGCTCGTCTTAATGCTTAATTGATCCTTATGCAGGCGCTAGCCTAAGCCCTCCCCTCCCCCCTGAAAAGTACTGGGTTTCGGGCCTCATGACTCGGACGACGACATAAGACAAGACGCGTTTATTCGTACTTCACACAAGACAAAGACAAAGACTAATGGCCGAAGGCCAACTACATACAGTAAGGGGGGGGACGCCCCACATTCCTATTGGCGGGTTTGAATCGCCCGCCAATGCTGCCATTGGTTCTTTACTGGCGAGCTCAGGAGCCTAGTCCCTATTGTTCTCAGCGAGCGGAGCTTGGCTGCATTTCGCCAGCTCATACTCCTGATCTCAGGACACAACACCCCTCCCCCCATAGTTTGTCTCCTATCAGGTGACGTAGTCTTTTAGGTAGGCTGGTGGCCTCCGTTCTCTTAGTGATCTTCGGGGGGCCGGCACCGGACTGGTGGGGCCCCCTTCTGGTGGACCTCCTGCACTAGGAGCTTGGATGTCCGGCAATGCCGGCGACGGTGGCGGCGGCGGCGTTGGCTCGGCTTGCTCTGGGACCCCCTCCGTGCTCCGCAAACTTTCTGGCGCTTGTTCCGCTACAGGCGCCGGCGGCTGATTGGTTGCTGGGGCGGCCTCGGTGCCTTCCGGTAGTGGGGCCTTGATCTTGCCGCCTCCGGAGTTGGTCCACGTGCTTACGGAGGACCCGGTCCCCGTTTGCCAGGACCTCATATGAAACTGGCCCGGTGGGTTTGAGAATGCGCCCGGCCAGCCACTGAGGACCCACCCCGTAGTTCCTAAAGTAGACAGGTTCCCCTGGGTGGAAACTCCTGGGTGCCTCCCGGGTTTCAACCAGCTTTCTCTCTGGGGCTCGGTCCGGGTGGAGCCTGTCTAACAGTGTCGTGGGGCGGCGGCCCATCAATAATTCTGCTGGGCAATGCCCGGAGATGGGGTTTGGGGTGGTGCGCTGTGTGAGGAGGAAGCGGGCCAGCCGGAACTCCCCCTCCCCCTCAGTTATGCGGCTCAGGGCTTCTTTGGTGGTGCGTACCGTCCTCTCCGCCTGCCCATTTGTTGCCAGGTGGAAGGGCGCGGAGCATATATGCTTGATTAAGTTCCTTGCGAGGAACGCTTGGAACTCCGCTGATGTGAACGCGGCCCCGTTGTCCGACACGATCGTGTCTGGCAAGCCGTGTGTAGCAAATATTCTGCGCAGGGCCCTTATTGCCGCTTTTGCAGAGGTGGTAGCCACCGGACTTATTTCTACCCACTTAGAGTAGGAGTCTACCGTTACCAAGAACTGGAGCCCCTGAAACGGCCCGGCAAAGTCGACGTGTAAGCATGACCACGGCTTGTGGGTGGACTCCCAGCTTTGGGTTGGCGCTCTCGGGGGATTGGGGCGGACTTCCTGGCACCATGTGCACCCCCGGACCCAGGTTTCAATTTCTGAGTCTATCCCGGGCCACCACACGTAGCTCCTTGCCAGAGCTTTCATTCGTACAATGCCAGGGTGGGCCTTGTGAAGCGTCTCTAGAACCCCTTGTCACATGGGCCCCGGGATGACCACCCTGTCCCCCCATAGTAAGCACCCTTTCAAGGCGGATAACTCTTCCCTCCTGGCTTTGTATGCCGTGAACTCTGGCCCTGTCTGTTCCGCTGGCCATCCCCTCACCACCTAGTTTAGGACCCGGGAGATAATAGGATCTCGGGACGAGCGGGCGGCCATGTCTGCAGCCTGAAGGGGGGGGTTGGGCAGCTCCTCCATCAACAATACTGCGGGAGCTGGGGCCGGATCCTTCCCCGTATGCGGCAGCGGCAGGCGGCTCAGGGCGTCGGCATGACCCAGCGCCTTGCCCGGCCGATACTCCAACCGGTACTGATAGCCCGCTAAAAACAAGGACCAGCGCAACACCCGGGGCGACAGTACCTGTGGCGTTTGTTTGTCCGCCGTGAACAGTCCCAGGAGCGGCTTGTGATCAGTTACGAGCGTGAAGGGCCGCCCATACACAAAGTTGTGGAATTTTTTTACCCCCGCCACCAGGGCCAAGCCCTCCCGGTCTATTTGTGCATAGTTACGCTCCACGGGGGACAGCGTGCGGGAGTAGTAAGCCACCGGAACTTCCCTCCCGTCTGGTAGCTTGTGGCCCAAGACCGCCCCGACCCCATACGGCGATGCGTCGCATGCGAGGATTACCGGGAGCTTTTTGTCAAAGTGGGCGAGTACAGCGTTAGAAATCAATAGTATCTTAACCCCCCGGAATGCCGCCTCCTCCCTCGCTCCCCATGCCCAAGGCGTCGCCTTATCCAGCAGCCTGTGTAGGGGTTCTGCCACGGCGGCTTTGTGTGGGAGAAAGGCGTGATAAAAGTTCAGGAGGCCTAAGAACGCCTGGAGCTCCGCCTTGGACTTCGGGGCGGGGGCCTCCATGATGGCCTTCACCTTGTCCCTCGCCGGATGCAGGCCCATTGCGTCAACCCGGTACCCCAAGAACTCCACCTCCGGCACCCCGAGGAGGCACTTTTCCCGCTTCACCTTCAGCCCCGCAGCTTGGAAGCGTCCCAGGACAGTTCGGAGGCAGGCGGCGAAGCTCTCCGGGGTGGCCGCAGTGATGAGGACGTCGTAAAAGAACGGCGTCACACAGGGATCCCTTTTAACAAATCGTCCATTAGATTCTGGAAGATCCATGGGGCCACACTGACCCCGAACTGCAGCCGCTTCACCCTGAAGGCCCCCTGGTGGGTTACTATGGTTTGTGCCTCGGCAGTGGCCTCATCCACAGGGAGTTGCTGGTACGCCTGCGCGAGATCCAGCTTACCAAATATGCGCGCCCCCGCCAGTGTGGCCAATACGTGGCTGACTACGGGTACGGGGTATGCATGCGCCTGGAGTGCCTGGTTAATAGTGCACTTGTAATCCGCGCAGATGCGGATTTCCCCGTTCGGCTTCATGGGTGTCACAATCGGGGTCTCCCATCGTGCATTAGGGACGGGCTCTAGGACTCCCTGGGCCACCAACCGGTCCAGTTCTGCCTCTATTTTAGGGCGGAGGGCCAGGGGCATGGTGCGGAAGTGCCGCCGGATGGGCGTCACCGTCGGGTCTAAGTGAAGTGACACCGGGGCCCCTTTATAACACCCCAGCTCCCCATCAAAGACCTCGGGGAATTCCTTGCACGCCGCCCCCCAGTCCCATGTCCCGCACTTATTCACTCCCCCTATCGTAATGCCTAGGGCCTCGAACCACGCACGCCCCAGGAGACTCACAAGGTTTCCCTCTACCACCACCAAGTCCAAGTTCCCCTCAACGTCTCAGTATTGCACTCGGAAAGTGCCGACTCCCCGAATGGGGACAGGGTTCTTTTGAAAGTCCACCAAGCTAAGCGGCGATGGGCATAGAGGGGGTCCCCCGGATGGGCAAAGTTTTTTAAGAGTGTCCACAGAAATTATGGATGCAGCCGATCCCGAGTCCACCTCCATGCAGCAGGGGGACCCCTCGATCCGCACGTTTACTTGGATCTTCGGGGTGGAGGAGAGGTTGGGGTTGGGGAGGCGAAGTACTTGTAGCAGTTGATCCGTAAGATGGTACAGCTCGGCGACCTCTTCCGTCATCTCGTAGGCGGTGGATGGTGCGCGGTGCGGTGGGGCCGACGATCTCGAGTTCCGGGGGCCCTTGGACCGGCAGACCCGTGTGAGGTGTCCCTGCTTCCCACACCCGTGACAGACAGCATCCCGGAACTTGCAGGTCTTCCTCCCATGGCCTTCTCCACAGCTGGCGCACCCGGTCCGGTTGCCGGAAGGCTTGGCTGGCTCCCTGTCGGCCTGTGCTGGGTCTGCGCCGGCCGGTGGTGTTGGGGTCTGAGGGCGTAGACCTCTTCGGTGTCTGAGTTCCCGGGGCTGGGTCCCCTCCTGACCGCATGGGCAGCCGCGGCTGGGAGTTCCCCTTCGGCGGCCTCGTGTGTGGTTGCGGCATCGATGGCCTCGTCCAGGGTGAGCCGCCGGTTGCCAATCAACCTGTGCCGCAGCTTGGAGTCTGCCAAGCCCCACACGAGCTGCGTCAGCAAGTTGTCTTCCACCTTCGAGAACCCGCAGTCCACCGCGAGCGCCCTCAGCGCTGCCAGGAAGGCGGCAGCGGATTCCCCTTGGGTCTGGACGCGCCTCTGGAACTCCATCCTCTTGGCCAGGAAGGTAGGCCAGGGGCTGAAGTACCCATTGAGGACGTTCAGGATCTCCGCAAATGAGCTTTCTAGGGCCGTGCGGGGCACCAAGAGGCTCTTGGCGAGGCGGACTGTTTGGGTCACGAATCTCGTTGAATTCCATGTAGCTTATGAACTGGTCGACCCAGGCGTCCCAGGTTTCTGGCTGTGACGGGTCGAAGCACTCGAGTATTACATGTGTGGCGGCCATAGCTCCATCTGGGAAGGTGTGCGCCGGTGCGAGCGGTGTGGTGCTGCTCTCGGGGTCAGCAATGCGATGCTCGGCGAGCGGTGTGGTGCTGCTCTCGGGGTCAGCGATGCGGTGCTCGGGGGTGGCCTTGTTGTCCTCTTCGTCGCTCATGGAGTCAAGGAAGGCATTGACATCCCATCCTCGTCGCCACTGAAAAGTACTGGGTTTCGGGCCTCATGACTCGGACGACGACATAAGAGAAGACGCGTTTATTCGTACTTCACACAAGACAAAGACAAAGACAAAGAGTAATGGCCGAAGGCCAACTATATACAGTAAGGGGGGACACCCCACATTCCTATTGGCGGGTTTGAATCGCCCGCCAATGCTGCCATTGGTTCTTTACTGGCGAGCTCAGGAGCCTAGTCCCTATTGTTCTCAGCGAGCGGAGCTTGGCTGCATTTCGCCAGCTCATACTCCTGATCTCAGGACACAACACCCCCCACACATGCCAGTGTTTGCAACAACAGCAGGGATCCTCCGTGCAGGAAAAAAGAACCCCGGCACAAGCCCCACTTTCCTCAGACCCATCACTTCTCTCTCAACATGCTGCCCAGAGGAGTTTGTTCACAAGACAAAGCCACCAGCACTGGAGATCTCAAATGGAGCCAGAACTCTCCGAATCCCACGGTCAAGAAGAACTTGTTTCATTGGTGCAACCTCGTTTGGAATACTGTGTACCGTTCTGGTCGCCACACCTAAAAAAGGATATTATAGCATTGAGAAAAGTGCAGAGAAGGGCAACTAGAATGATCAAAGGGTTGAAATACCTTCCCTATGAAGAAAGGTTAAAATGCTTGGGGCTCTTTAGCTTGGAGAAACGACGGCTGAGGGGTGACATGATCGAGGTTTTATAAGATTATGAATGGGATTGAGCAGGTTGAGAAAGAAGTACTTTTCTCCCTTTCTCACAATACAAGAACTCGTGGGCGCTCCATGAAATTGCTGAGCAGTCGGGTTAGAACAGATAAAAGGAAGGACTTCTTCACCCAAAGAGTGACTAACATGTGGAATCCCCTGCCACAGGAGGTGGTGGCAGCTGCAAGCATGGACAGTTTCAAGAGGGAATTAGATAAACATCTGGAGCAGAAGTCCATCCGTGGCAATTAGCCACAGGGTATAGATGGGAACTCTCAGTCTGGGGCAGGTGATGCACTCTATTCTTGGTGCTGGAGGGGGCGGCAGTGGGAGGGCTTCTGGTGCCCTGGCCCCACTGCTGGACCTCCTGATGGCACCTGGTATATTTTGGCCGCTGTGTGACAGAGTGTTGGACTGGATGGGCCATTGGCCTGATTCAACATTGGCTTCTCTTATGTTCTTATGTTCCTTCTTAAACTTCTCAGACCAGGTGGGAAGAGTGAAGAACAAAACATTTCCCTTCACACTGGGAAGGACACCTCTCCTCAAATTGCGTAGAGGTAAAACTTCCCTGAGACACACACACCTGTGGGACTCCTTCCCTCCAGGCTGCCCCCCCCCCACTTCTCCTCCCAGGTCTGGAGGTGCTGGACGCTTCATACAGTAACGGGGCATAGTCAGACTTGCTTAGGTTTGCTGTCCCGGTCTCCCCTATCATTTTTGTTGAAGGAGGATTTGTGGGACCTGGACCCAAAGGAACCTTGCTTGGTTGTAGATCTGGATTAGTTGGGTTCCTGGTGAGGCCTAGCCAAGGAGCGCTGAGTGCGAAAGGAGTAATTTCCACGCCTCTCAGGTCTGCGTGGGTTTCTGGGCATGGCCTTCTTCTTATCCTGCATCTCCACTAAGATTTTATCTAGAGCGTCTCTGAAGAGGCGATCACCTTGGAAGGGGTAAGAAGTGACGATCGACCCAGACAGCCCGTCAGCCTGCCATGCTCTCAGCCGGAGATGTCTCCAGGCCACTGCTGCTGAAGAGAAGCAAAGGTTAAAAATGCCCAAAGTGGCATCAGCTGTAAAAGAAGTAGCTTTGAGAATGCGGGTGGCACCCTCCAACAACCCCCGACTGTTCTCTGGAAGGAGTTGGATCAGCTTATGTATCCAGACAATGGAAGCTCTGGAAGCAGTGGATGATCTGACCATCATGGCAAGTGATTCATGAACCTTCTTGAGGGCCGCGTCCACCTTCTTGCTTGTGGGGTCATACAGATCCCCGGCCATCCTCAGGCAACAGCCCCATGGACTGGAGTGGTGCTACTGGCCCATCTACTGGAGATGCCTGTAATAACTCCTTGGTATCGTTAGGAAGTGCGTACGGCTTTTCTACAAATAGGGGAAACGGCTTGTTAGCAGTGGGTCTATTCCATTATACCCTCAAAGTATGCTAGAAAAGGAAAGACGTTTTCCACCCTCTCCTCGGGGTGGGGTGGGGTGGGGACTTGCTGTCCCTAGTGGAATAGGATTTGAGCTTGGACCTAGTGGATATTTGTTCCTCAGAGGGAGGATTGTCATGAAGATCCAATGCTTTAATTGTTGTTGTTGTTGTTCAGTCGCACAGTCGAGTCCGACTCTTTGCGACCCCATCGACCAGATCACGCCAGGCCCTCCTGTCTTCTGCTGTCCGCTGAAGTTTGCTCAATTTCATGTTCATTGCATCGATGACACCGTCTAACCATCTCATCCTTTGCCGTCCCCTGCTTCTTTGACCTTCAATCTTTCCCAGCATCAGGGTCTTCTCCAGTGAGGGCTCCCTTCTCATTTGGTGGCCAAAGTATTTGAGCTTCAGCTTCAGGATCTGGCCTTCCAGGGAACAATCAAGGTTGATTTCTTTTAGGATTGACTGATTTGATCTCCTTGCAGTCCAAGGGACTCTCAAGAGTCTTCTCCAGCACCATAGTTCAAAAGAATCTATTCTTCGGCGCTCGGCCTTCCTTATAGTCCAACTCTCGCAGCCATACATTACTACAGGGAATACCATTGCTTTGACCATGCGGACTTTTGTTGGCAAGGTGATGTCTCTGCTTTTTATCATGCTGTTTAGGTTTGCCATCGCTTTCCTCCCCAGGAGCAGGCCTCTTTTAATTTCATGGCTGCAGTCACCATCTGCAGTGATCTGGGATCCCAGGAACGTGAAGTCTGTCACTACTTCTACGACTTCCCCTTCTATTTGCCAAGGAGTGATGGGGCCAGATGCCATGATCTTAGTTTTTTTGATGTTGAGCTTCAAGCCCACTTTTGCGCTCTCCTCTTTCACTCTGAGCAAGAGGCTCTTTAGGTCCTCTTCACTTCCTGCCATCAGAGTGGTATCGTCTGCATATCTGAGGTTATTGATCTTTTCCCCAGCAATCTTAACTCCAGCTTGTGATTCATCCAGGCCAGCATTTCGCTTTAATAGCCTTATTCAATAAGTAATGGTAGTCCTCTGCTTTGAAAAATCTGGAGGACTGCTCTGGAAGTTTAATATCCTCCTCTTCCCCATCTGAGAGGAATTCACCTTCCTCCCTGTCATCCACTATAGATACAGATAGATCCTCCTCCTCCCCCCATTGCTTTCCCCTGGGCTGCTTGTTATGGGGTGGAGGAGTCCTTTGGGCAGCTTTGGTGGGCCATGGGTTACTAGATTGCACTGAATGGGGCTGAGTAAGGGCTGCTCCCTGAACACCCAGCCCCACCCTAGCACAGAAGGAAGACATTGTCAGGCTCCTTAGTCAGGTCACACAACACAGGGCTTCATCAGAAGATAACTGTTTTATTGGTGAATCAGAACTAAAGACACGTGTACGAGTTGTGTCAGGAATGCCCGGGAACAGTAGGGCTTTCTAAGCTATACTACAATCAAACACCCCCTTAACGAGGTGAAGCCAATGAGTATAGTTCGTGCGCATGGGTAAAGCAAGCAGGCAAAGCAGGCAATTAATCTAAAAGCTGTTTGTTCCCAGCTTAAGAGTTCTGCAGCTGGAGCTTCTACAAGGTCACATAGATGATAACATACAGATAGTGAAAACGGTAATGTTCAGAGGCTGGTGAACTAAGAGTACTCCCTCTACATTCCATTCCTATGACAGGGCTACCTGACATCCTGCCCTCCCAAGCACCTCCTCCTGGGTTTGTTGGGGTAGTGATGATGGAAACGCCGAAGAAGGTGGGAGGCCCTGATGTGATCCACCTCCACCCACTCCCTATGTTGTGGCCCAAAGTCCACCCGTTCAACCAAGTAGAATAACTTGTTTAGTTTAAGCTTAGAGTCTAAAATGTCAGCAACTTGGTAATACGGTTCACCTTGCACCATCAGAAGTGGTGGCTGTGCACACTGAGGTCACCAAGCATTAGGTCCAGAGTCCCGGCGAAGTAATCTGAAATGGAAAACAGGGTGCAAATGTTTCAAAGTCTTTGGCAATTCAAGTTCCACAGGGACCTCATTTATTTTCCGTTTTACTGGGAACGGGCCCACAAATTTTCAACCCAGCTTCTGGCTAGGCTGGAGTCCCTTGATGTTCTTGGTAGACACATAAACCGAGTCACCAGGTTGGATGTCCCAGCCCACAGTGCGATTCTTGTCAGCCTGAAGTTTGTAGGCCTGTTTAGCCCCATCTAACGCTTTGCACAAAAGCGGCCAGTCTGCCTGCAACCGTTTTCACCAGTCCCCCACCTCTCCCTCCAGCAGGGCCGCACCAGATAGGAACGGGAGAGGTGGCGCCTTGTAACCATCAGCTGCCATAAATGGTGAGACTCCCGTGGAGGAATGGCACATGTTATTGTAACAAAACTCCGCTAGAGGGAGGAGTCCCTCCCAATCGTCTTGTTGAAAGTTAGTGAAACAGCGGAGGTACTGCACAAGGATTTGATTGCCCCGTTCTGTCTGGCCATCAGTCTCAGGGTGATAAGCACTGCTCAAACCCCATTCCACTCCCATGAGATGCATCTGTTCACCCCAAAACTTGGAAACAAATTGTGAGCCCCGGTCAGAAATTATCTGTAGTGTATGCAGTCAAAACACCTGCCGAATAAATGCCTTGGCCGGTACTCATGCAGTTGGTAGGGACTTAAACGGGATGAAGTGAGCCTGCTTTGAAAACAGATCCACTATGACCCAGATAACAGTCTTTCCCCAACTAGGAGGCAAGTCCATGATAAAGTCCATTGAGATGACTTCCCATGGTCTACCAGGCGTAGGTAGGGGTTGTAGGAGCCCTGGTGGTTTCCTGGGTCTCGGCTTGCCCATGATGCAGGTTTGGCATGACTGGACAAACAAGAAGAGGTCCTTCCTCATCCCCAGCCACCAGAATTGGCATGATAATAAATGCAGGGATTTCACAAACCCCAGGTGTCCCACCAGTTTATTGCCGTGTACTGTTAACATGATTTCACCCCACAAAGCCGAAGGCACAAACAGTTTATGGTTGCAGTATCAACAGCCATTTGCCCGCTCCTCCACCTCCACCTCTTTTTGTAATTCCAGCCAATCACTGTCGGAGAAGGCGGAGGCGAACTTCAGTTCCCAGGATTCAGTGTCCATTAGGGGCTGGGCTGTCGTTTGACTGCATGTCACGACTGCCCCTCCCAACTGGGACGGTGTAAACATGGAGTCAAGAACCTCCTCTCTGTGGCTGTTGTGCTGTGGGAGACGGGACAACGCGTCTGCCAAGGAATTAGCTTTGCCCAGGAAATGGTGGAGCGTGAAATTAAACGTAGAGAAGAAATCTGCCCATCTAAGCTGTTCCGCATTGAGATTGCGGGGTGTTCTGAGTCCCTTGAAGTTTTTATGGTCAGTCCACACTTCAAACGGCACCCTGGCACCCTCCAGCCAGTGCCACCACGTAGACAGCACTAACTTAATAGCTCCCACCTCCTTGTCCCAAACTGACCAATTGCACTCAGTATCAGTAAACTTCTGGGAGACATATGAAAGGGGGTGCATTTTCCCATCTTCCCTCTCCTGCAAGATGGCACCACCCATAGCGACGTCTGACACATCCACTTGAACGATAAATTTTTTGAGTTCATTTGGGTGCACTAGCACAGGTTCAGATGTGAACAGAGCTTTTAAGTAGTTGAATGCCTCCTGGCATTCGTTTGTCCATGTTAGCTTAGCACCAGGCCACGTTCTCTCAGGATCCTTCCCTTTCATCTTTAAGAGTTCCGTGAGCGGTAGGCTCACCTGGGCAAAGTTAGCGAGAAATGCTCTGTAAAAATTGGCAAATCCTAAGAATGCCTGGAGTTGTCTCTGGGTTCGAGGGGATTCCCGCCCCACCACGTCCTGGACTTTAGCCAGGTCCATCTCCAAACCCCAGGGGGAAATATGGTAGCCCAAATAGTCAATTTCTGTGCAGTGGAATTCACATTTCGACAGCTTAGCAAAGAGTCTGGGCTTGTGCAACGTTTTCAAGACTTCCCTTAGCAAAGTCACATGGGAATCCTTTTTGGGGAAATAAAGCAAGATATCATCTAGATAAACCAGAACGCCCTTGAACAGGTGCTTGTGCAATACTTCATTGATCCGGTTCATGAAGACCCCAGGAGCCCCCTGAGGCTTGAAGGGCATCACCCAGTATTCAAACTGAACCAACAGGGTATTAAACACCATTTTGTATTCACTCCCTCCTTTATCTGGACCTGGAAATAGGCATCACGGAGGTCGAGCTTGGAGTAGATTTTCCCCTTTGCAATCTCGGCTAAGAGGTCCTTTATCAGGGGGAGGGGGTAGGAATTGGTAGTATTCACTGCATTCAAACCCCTATAGTCCGTGCACAGTCTCAACCCCCCATCTTTCTTTTTGCAGAACAACACAGGGGCAGCGAACAGGGAGGAAGCGGGCCAAATGACACCTCTAGAAAGGTTTTTATCGATGAACTTATGCAGCTCCTCCTTTTCACTTGGGCTCATCGCATACAGTTTCCCCTTGGGTAATTTCTGCCCTGGCAACAATTCTATGGCATAGTCTGAGTGTCTGTGTGGTGGCAACTCGTCTGCCTCTTAGAATCATAGAATGTTAGCATTGGAAGGGACCTTGCATGTCATCTAGTCCAACCCCCTGCACTCTGCAGGACCGTAGCCGAAAGATAGCTCTACATACCTACAACATACCCGAAAGATGGTTGTCCAATATCCGCTTGAAAATGTCCAGCAAAGGAGCATCCACTACCTCCCGAGGCAGGCTGTTCCATTGCTCAACCACTCTTACAGTTTCTCCTGATATTTAGCCAGTAACGATTCCCTTGTCATTTCCACCCATTAGATCTAGTCTTGCAATCCAGAGCAAGAGAGAATAGATCTGCTCCATCTTCTACATGACAGCCCTTCAAATATTTGAAGACTGCAATCATGTGCCCTCTAAGCCTTCTCTTTCCCAGGCTAAACATACCCCACTCTTTCAGCCTTTCCTCATAAGACTTGGATTCCAACCCTCTCACCATCCTGGTCACCCTCTTCTGGATACGCTCGAGCTTGTCAACATCCTTCCTAAAATGTGGTGTCCAAAACCGGACACAATACTCCAGGTGAGGCCTGACCATAGCAGAATAGAGTGGAACTACCACCTCCCGTGATCTAGACACAATGCTTCTGTTAATGCATCCTAAGATTGCATTAGCTTTCTTCACAGACACATCGCACTACAGGCTCATATTTAGCTTGTGATCAACCATAACACCTAGATCCCTTTCACATGTGCTGCTGTCAAGCCAAGTCCCTCCCATTCTATATCTGTGCCTTTGATTTTTTGTACCTAAGTGTAGGACTTTGCACTTATCTCTATCGAAATTCATTTTATTTGTCTCAGCCCACTGTTCCAGCCTATCTAGATCATTTTGAATCCTCACTCTGCCTTCTTCAGAATTAGCAATCCCACCCAGCTTCGTGTCACCTGCAGATTTGATAAGCATCCCCTCTATGTCTTCCTCCAGGTAATTTATAAAAACATTAAACAACACTGGGCCCAGGACCAAGCCCTGCGGCACTCCACTCGAGACTTCCTTCCATGTAGACACAGAGCCATTTATGAGCACTTGTTGGGTACGATTTTTCAACCAACCATGAATCCATCCAATGGTTGCACCATCTAGCCCACACTTAACCAGCTTATCCTCAAGGATATCATGAGAAATTTTGTCAAATGCTTTACTGAAATCTAGATACACTATATCCACAGCATTGCCAGCGTCAACCATTTTAGTAACTCTGTCAAAAAGGGGATAAGGTTGGTCTGGCATGACTTATTCTTGATGAACCCATGCTGGCTATAACCAATTAATTCATTCCGTTCAAGGTGCTCACAGACAGAGCGTTTAATAATTTGCTCTAGAATTTTCCCAGGTATTGATGTCAAACTGACAGGCCTGTAATTTCCTGGGTCCGTCTTTTTTCCTTTCTTGAAGATCGGGACAACATTCGCTCTTCTCCAGTCTTCCAGCACAACACCAGTACTCCATGACATCTCAAAGATTAGAGCCAGAGGATCTGAAATAACATCTGCAATTTCTTTTAGCACCCTGGGATGCAAGCCATCCGGCCCTGGAGATTCAAAAGTATTTAAGGCAGCTAGATGCTTCCTAACCATTTCCTTACTTATTCTGGACTGGCAGTTCCCCCTTCCTTCATATGCCCTGCATTCTTCAGTTTGTATACAGCTCGCCTTATGGTTAAAGACTGATACAAAGTAAGAGTTGAGTAATTCCACTTTGTCTTCATCCCTTGTTAAGACTTGACCATCTTCCCCTAGCAATGAGCTTACCCCATCCCTGTTCCTCTTTTTGCTCCGAACATAGGCATAGAAATTTTTCTTGTTATTTTTAGCATCCCTCGCAAGTCTCAGCTCCATCTGCGCTTTAGCTTTTCTGACACCATCCCTACAGATTCGAGCCTGCTTCTTGTACTCACCCTCAGTAATCTGACCCTCCTTCCAGTTTCTGTACATTTCCCTTTTTAGTCTCAGCTCTTCAGAGAGTTCCTTGTTCAGCCACCTCGGCTTCATTAGCCATCTCCCACCTTTCTTTCTCACTGGGACAGTTTGCAATTGTGCCTTAAGAACTTAAGTTTTCAGCATCACCCATCCTTCCTGTGCAGATTTCCCCCTCAGCATTTCCAGCCAGGGGATCCTACCTATTATTTCTCTGAGTTTTTTGAAATCAGCTTTCCTGAAGTCCAGGATACGAGTCCTATTATGTCCTGGTTTCACATCCTTTTCTATATCAAATTCCAAGCTGACATGGTCACTATTCCCCAAGGATACCACAACATCCACTTCATCAATCAGTTCTTCCTTGTTAGTCAGAATTAAATCTAGGACAGCAGATCCTCTGGTTCCCACCTCCACCTTCTGAGAGATGAAGTTGTCCAAAAGACTATTCAAGAATCTGCGGGATGCCCCATGTCTAGCAAAGTTAGATTTCCAGCAAATATCTGGATAGCTGAAATCTCCCATAACCACAACATCTTGTCTCTGTGGAAGTTTAGTAAGCTGTTGTACAAATGCATTATCCTGTTCCTCCGGTTGATTTGGAGGTCTGTAGTATACCCCCACAACAATATCCCCTTCTATCCTTACCCACACACTTTCAACAGGGCAAGTCTTAAAATCCTAAATTTCAGTGCAAGCGTATTCATTTTTGACATATAGTGCCACCCTGCCTCCTTTTTTATTTATTCTGTTCTGTTTGAACAAGGTATATCCTTCAATTGCTGTGCTCCATATATGAGACTCATCCCACCAAGTCTCAGTGATACCTATCAGATCATACTTATTTTCCGATATTTGAAGTTCAAGTTCCTCCTGCTTATTACCCATAATTCGTGTATTAGTATAAAGACATCTCAGATTACAGACATCCTTTCCTACCATAGGTCTTTTCAAATTTACCTGAAAACTACTGAACTCACCTGTCTCCCGTTCATTTATTCTCTGGTTACTCCTCTTCTTGAACTTAGTGTTGGGGATGTCACACATCAGGCTTTTTCTTCCCACCCCCGATGTCTTCAGTTTAAAGCCTTCCTGATCAGCTTTGCAAGTCTTCCAGCAAAGACATTCCTCCCATTCTTTGTAAGGTGCACCCCATCCATCGCCAACAGTCCTTCATGTTGGAGGTACATACCATGGTCCAGGAAGCCAAATCCCTCTCAACGGCACCATCTATGTTACCATCTATGTATGGTTACATAACCAGCCATTCACCTCCAGTATCCTGTTCTCCCTTCCAGCTCCATGGCCCCCAACAGGTAAAATGGAGGAGAACACGACACCACACCTACCCTGGATGGGCTTTGGGAGGTATGGGGCTGAAAACAGGCTGCGGAAGCCCCAGCTCCATAACAGATGAATCTTGAATACATTTAAAAAAAAGAGAGAGAGAGAGAGAGGGCTTACCAAATGGGTGTTGCAGAGGGAAGGTTGAGTTTGGCTAGTATTTGCCATTTAAAAAATTTAAAGACTCGGTCACTGCTGCTAGACTGCTTCTAAAAGCAAAGCTATTTCTTTTAATTTTTTTTAAAAATAGGGGACCCTACATGGGGGCTGTTAATGATCATCAGTAATGACTCAAATGCTAGTCGGTGGCTCTTTAGCAACTATGCAGCAGCGTTTAGCACAGATATACTGGTGGTGGGTACACATTGAGTGCTGGGAAAACATGGTTCCTACAAAGCTAGACATGCGGGGGGGGGAGGTTTTGCTCTCCTGTCCCAGTGGAATATTTTAAGAGTGCTCCATGCACAAGGAACAATTTTCCTATTTCAAATGAAAAAAGATCCTTTTTTTTGCTTTTTTTTTTTGCAACTGCAACTTCTAGAGTGACTGTAACTCCAGAAGTGTTGTTAATAACATAGATGGTAAGCATTTTGGGAAGCTCTTCATCAGGGAGGTCAAAATAGAAACACACATGGTCGTCTCAATCATTCCTTTCAGAGCACACCAAAAGCAGCTCGTGGTGCCCCCCCCCCACCGGTCCAGGAGGCCCCCTCCTCCTGTGACGCACGGGCCTCACGATGCCAAGCAATTCCCCCTCCTTGGGACAGATCAGCTTTCAGGGCTTGTTTCTCCTGGAGCACACATAGAAGCGCTGGAACCGGAGCGAGCCAAAGTGCCTTACGGCGTCGGGGAGGTTTTGCCACTACCAGGACTTCAGGGCAGGATTACTGAAGAGTGCACAAGTTCATCCCTCCTCCTGGCACCGAAGGCCTGAATCGAAGCGGAAGGTGCCCTTCAGACTACATCTCTGTTGGCTCGCTTAGAGGAGTTGGGCAACCTTTTTTTTTTTTTTTGGAGGGGGGAGAATCCAAATAACTGTTCTGATCTGCTTTGAATGCTAAGATGCACACACAAAACATGAATCTTAAAATCCAGAGTTCATTATGTCCCCGAGGTCACAGCTGGCTCCTATTGTGTCCTGGGGGTGTGTGGAAAGCGCCATCAAGATGCGGCTGATTTATGTGGACTCCTGGCAAGAGACCTTCAGCAGTGCTTTGCCAGTACCTGCCTTTGCGTGGTGACTCTGGACCTCCGTGGTGGTCTCCCATCCAAGCACTGACCAGGGCTCACCCTGCTTAGCGCCTGAGATCGGACGAGATTGGGCTAGCTAGCCGACAGGGTTGTCAACTTCCAGGTGGGGCCTGGATTCCTCCCAGAATTACAGATTTCTCCAGACTACCTAGAGGAAATGGCCGCTTTGGATGACAGAGTCTATACCAACCCATCCCCACTGATATCTCTCCCCAGATCCCACGTTCCCTGGGCATGGCCTCCAGAATTTCCCCAACCTGAGTTAGCTGACCTAACTGGCACGTCGGAGAATTGAGAGATATGCGACCTCCCTATGTTCCCCTGCAGTTAGGCCGTATATAGGAGAACTGCAAAGACCCCACCAGTCTCTCTCGGAGTGATATCTCCATTCATTTGTTCATTTGTTTGTTTGTTCGTTCATTCATCGGGGCACTAAGAAGCCCAGAAGTGTCAAAGTGGCTTTTGAGGAAAGCAAGGGCATCTGATGTTCCTCTTATCTGCCTGCTCTGCCTCCTGCCTGGGAACCATGACCTAGATGGGGGCACGTGAATAGAATCAAGAGGAACTTTCCTCCATCTCAACATAATAACGGAACCCATGATCAGGACAGTCAGAATTTAGTTCTTTGTCATATAATGCATAGGAGCTGTGGTGGCTCAAGTGGTTAAGACACTGAACTGCAGGCTGTGGAAGGTCAGTAGGTCAGCAGTTCGAGACCCGAGAGTGCCGCATGATGGAGTGAGCTCCCATCTCTAGTTCCAGCTCCTGACAACCAAGCAGTTCAAAAGCAAGAAATTGCAAGTAGATAAATAGGTACCGCTTCGGTGGGGAGGTAACAGCGTTCCATGCACCTTGGTGTTCAGTCATGCCGACCACATGACCACGGAAACGTCTTCGGACAGCTCTGGCTCTTTGGCTTTGAAACGGAGATGAGCACCGCAACCCTAGAGTTGGATTCGACTGGCTTTTGAGCAAGGGAACCTTTACCTTTACATATAATGCATAATGGAATGAATTGTCACAAGATGTAGAGAGAGATGACGTCCTCCAAGAGCTTGGCTCATTTCCAGCCATCAGTGCTGGCTGGGTCAAAGTCTGGACAAACACCTGAGAAAGTCGTGGCCCTCTACAGACTGATAAAGTGCTTCCATGCCATTTGGACCAGGAAGACCTGCATTCAGGTCCCTGCTGAGTCTTGAAGTGTGCTGTGTGGCTTTGGGCCAGTCATTATATCTCAGCCTAACCTGCCTCACAGAGCAGCTGCTTGCAAGTTTAAGTTGGTGATGCTCCAGGTGAGCAGTCTGGAGCCTTATGGAAGGAGCACTCCAGTGATGTGATCAGAAAGCAAAATCATAGCATCAGACACAAGGAAACTTTGGCTTCTCCATAATTTACCATGATTTCCCAAAGGCAAGAAGAGACTGAACTGGTCCATTTAGAATGGAAGTCCCCAACACGGTGCCCATGGGTGACACGGTTCCTACCAACAACTTTCCTGGCGCCCACCAAATGTTTACAGAAAGGCCTTTGCCCAGCAAGGCCTCTGACTGGCCATTCAAGATCTGATTGGCTGTGTTGATTTTTTAAAATGTTGCTTTGGCTGCTGCCACCACCCCAGCCCAAGGATCTTCACGGTGTGACTGAGGGTAAGACGCGGCAGCCATTTTGCAACTGGCTCTGCCTGCTGCAGTGGCCATTTTGTGTAGGGTTGCCAGGCCTTACTTCCTCGCCAGCAGGGGGTGGGAGGGAGCTTTCTGGGAGTGAGGGGCAGGGCAGCATCACTGCACATGATGTCCCTGATGTGATATCACACAGAAATGATGTCACCACACCGGGGGCATTGCACGGTGATGCTCTGGTATTTGGGGCCAAACTCTGCTTTCCATAGAGTTTTGCCAAAAATACAAGAACATTGCCGTGTGACATCCCCGCATGAGGACATCACTTCTGTGTGACGTCATCAGATTGGGGATGTTGTGTCAGGGCATGGGGCCGTTGGGGATGGGGAGCCTGCAAAATCGGGGGGCACCCTGCTCCCTCCTGGGGGGGGCTGGCAGCCCTAATTCTGTGTCTGCCCCCACCAGGCTGTGTCAAAATTCGAAAGGTGCTCCTAGGCTCAAAAAGGTTGGGGACCCCTGCTTTAGAACATGGAAGCAGCCACCCAGCACAGGAGCGCTGCAAAGCTAAAACCTGCTCCTTTAGTAGAATCTCACTGGCCAGCCGCTGTGGAGGGTTCCAGGGTGAGTTTAAGGCGGCTACTCATCTTAGCAACCTCGAACCCATCCGGGGCCTTGATTCTTCTCCCCTCCCCTCCCCTCCGTCTTCCCCTGTCTTCAAACCTCCAGTCAGGGTCTGACTCGGCCAAACTGGAAAGAAGAAGAGGAGGGCTCGGCTTTAATACTTCACTTTTCTCTACCTTAAGGAGTCCCAAAGCGGCTTGCAACCAATGCTCCCTCTAAGCTGTGGGGTCTTGTGAGCAAAAATTCTACTTTGTGAGCGACTGGCATTAAAGTTGTGAGCGAGTGATCTGGCTCCTGCATAAATTAGTTTGCTCTGCAGCCCTCCTTCCTGAGCGAAGACAAAAATGTGTGAGCTGGAGGCTAAAAGACTGTGAGCTAGCTCACACTAACTCAGCTTAGAGGGAACACTGCTTGCAACTGCCTTTCCCTTCCTCTCTCCCCACAACAGGCACCCCATGAGGCAGGTGGGGCTTGAAAGAGAGTTCCGAGAGAACGGTGACCGGCCCAAGGTCACCCAGCAGCAGCAGCAGCAAATGAGAAAAAAAGGGCCCACTTGAACCATGTTTCTGAGTTGACCAGCGGCCATGATGTCGGACTGATATGAAATTACTCCCCGCTCTTCCCGTGCTTCACAATGGATGGAGCTCTCATTTACTGTTTTTACCTGGGGTGGGGGAGGAGCCGCAATTGAGGCTGTGTGCCCTGAACTCCACAGTGCCTTCCCCCGATCTGCTTGAGCAGTCCCCAGACTGCCGTGCCTGGCACACACACACACACACACACACACACTGGGGCTGCAGAGCTGCCATTTGCTTTGCTTCAAGGACAAATGACCCCTGAGGGCTTCCCTGGCAAAACCCCAAGCAGGGCAACAAGGCTGACTGCACAGGTCAGGACCCACTGCTCATATGCACGGTGAATATCCCTGCGTGGTCGATACCAAATACGCTGCCCCATCAAACTGACACGCTCACATGTTTTGACATCTCCATTCATTTGATCACTTCCATTTTGAGGCTCTCTGAGACTCGGAATGTTTCCCTGTGGGAGGGAGGGAGGAGGGAGGAGATTCCCACTTCATTACCTTGGTCTGAACCCCACCAGCACCCCAGATCTCCAGTCTCTTCTTGGTGGCTGCAGACAAGCCCCGCCATGCTTCAGTTTTCAGGGACTCTAAACCACTCTGGTCCTAGGTTGTAGCACTGGCAGGCAATGGGGGCACTTCGCTGAATGCAGGTTACAGAACAAAACTTTCAGTGCCGGTTGTTTGGGAGGCTGCCAATCCCCACTCGGTCCCTGCAGATTGTTTTGTGGGGGTGGCTGGGCTCACGGCTTCAGAAGAAAACTTGGGGTTGCTGTCTGCTTTTTCAGCAGAGTGATGGAAAGCCCAGTCAAGTGGCAACCAACTTACAGCAACTGCATGTGGCTTTCAAGGTTTTACCCTTGCCTGCTTCTGGATAGTGACCCTGGACTCCCTAATGGTCTCCAATCCGAGTTCTAACCAGGGCCGGCCCTGCTTAGCTTCTGAGCCCTGGTGAGACGGGGCTACCCTCCGGGCCTTGCACTCGTCTCTGGACCAGACCGCAGAACGTGTCTCAGGCTGCTGGCTGTTCCCTGTCTATGTGAGTGCTGCAGGGAGCAGTGTGGGAAGCAGATGTGGATGACTGAATGGCCCATCCTGGGAAGGGGCTGTGTGGGCTGGAAGTTCCACAGCTGCAAAGCCTGCTTGGGAAACACTCATGTGCTGTAGGGCTCTCCCGCCTCCAGCTGCAGCAGCACCGCATGGCCTGCCTCCCATGCCCCAAGACCAGCCTCCGATTTCAGTTTGCATTCGTGCTGCTCCCTGCTTTTCCCTGCTCCCCACCAGAGCAGACAGCCTGTGTGCATAGCTTCAGGCCCTGGAGAGGGAACCTTCATTGCTGGGATTCTCTTCATCTGTCATCCCCTGCCCCCGCCGTGTTTCCTGACATTCAAGGGAACTTTATCCTCCTTGTTCTTAAATGAGAAGCTCATATATTCTGGGGGAGGGACATTCCCCAAAGACCTCCCCCCCCAGCTCTGCCGGTCCATTGGGCCAATGGCCGTCTGCCCAGCCGGCAGATTGGGTGACCCACTGCAGAGAGCTGGTCACGGCTGCGGGAGACGTGGAGGGAAGCAGCATTAGATAATTCTACACTCCGCCTGGTGGGGTTTTCGCTCCTCCTTGGCTATATTTAGCTGGCCGGACAGCTGGCCTTGGGAGTCCTGTTTACAGGCCGGAAAGCTTCTCCTTGCTGCACAGAACAAGCAAGTGGTCCTTGCCCCATAGAAACGGCAATGGCAGAAGTGAGGGGTTCCACAGTGTTTCTGGAGTGTTTCTGAGTGTTTCTGGAAGCACGTGATACTTCTGAGAGGCTGTTGTGGACACTTGGTGATGGCACCACAGTGATGCGGTCCAGGTTCTGCCAGGCTTAGGGTTGCCAGCTCTGAGCTGGGAGGTTTCTGGAGATTTGGGGGCAGAGCCCGGGAAGAGTGGGCCTGGAAGGAAAGGACCTCAGTGGGTCCTTCCAATCTTTGTCCCATCCCAGGATACATGTGTGTGTGTGTGGAGGCTAGAAGTGGTTACTCCCCTTCCTCACTGGTGTTGTGCAATGCCAAGTCCATTAATAATAAGACCAAGACACTACACGGTTATCTTGCACTGCAGAATAGGGACCTGGCTTGCATGACTCAGACTAGCATGATTACAAAGGGTACAGAAACAATGGAGTATCTGCTTCTTCTTGACCCTTAGAAAGGAAGTCACCTGGAACCAGTAACCAATCAGTATTACAATACAGACTACTTTTCCTGTGGTTTCTCCCCATTGGCTCTGAGCCAGGTTTCCCTTCCAGGTCAGTCTAAACAATAGTAGAAATGGTAAACAAGTTAACCCTATAATGGCTGGAATCTGAGACCTTGCAAACACATACATTTCCAACACCCCTTCTCAAGGTCTAACATGTAAGCCATTATACACACACATACAAAACATTATTCATTATTCATTTCAACATTTGCATCAAGCATATTCAATATTTCACAAAGTCGTTCACATTTTTCTTTGGTCAGCAGCTTAGTTAAAATGTCAGCCATTTCCTCTTTGCGGAAGTGTTCAGTGTCAATTAGCTTCTTCTGGTTCAAATCTTTCACTAACGCACACTTAATACCAATTGATCTACTTCTTGCAGTGGTGCTTTTTTCCTTACATATAGTAATACAGGCCTGATTATCCTCAAACGTAAGTACACGCACAGGTTCTCTTATTCCAAAGTCCTTCAACATATGAAAAATCCATTCAAGTCTACTACAGGCACTTGCTGCTGAAACACATTCAGCTTCCACTGTAGTCTTGTCAGGCTCCTGAGTTAGGTCACACAATGCAGGGCTTCAGTAGAAGAATCTCTTTATTGGTGAATCATAACTAAAGACACGTGTACAGCTTGTGTCAGGAATGCCCGGGAACAGCAGGGCTCCCTAAATTATAGTGGAATCAAACACCCCCCTAAACAAGCTGAAGCCAATGAGTATAGTTTGCGCACATGGGCAAAGCAAGCTGGCAAAGCGGGCAAAACAATTTAAAAGCCGTTGATTCCCAGCAGAGGAGTTCTGCAGCTGGAGACACTACAAGGTCAGGAAGATGATAACATACCGACAGTAGAATACTAATGGTCAGAGGCTGGTAGACTGAGACTACTCCCCTCGCATTCCAACTCCATGACAGGGCTACCTGACATCCTGCTCCTCCAAGCACCTCCCCACTAGCTTGTCGGGATAGTGACGATGGAAATGGCAGATGAGGCGGGGAGCCCGAATGTGATCCACCTCCACCCACTCTCTGTGTTGTTGTGGCCCAAAGTCTACCCATTCAACCAAATAGAACAGTTTATTCCTAACAAGCTTAGAGTCTAGAATGTCAGAACTTCATAATGCGGTCCACCTTCCACCATCGGGGGCGGTTGTGCACGTTGTGGTCGCCAAGCATTAGGTCCAGGATTACGGCGGAGTAAACTGAAATGGAAAACAGGGTGCAATTGTCTCAAAGTTTTTGGCAGTTCAAGTTCCACAGTCACATAATTGATTTTACATTTCACAGGGAACAAGCCCACATATTTCCAGCCCAGCTTTCGACTAGCCTGGAGTCCCTTTTTTGGTCGACACATAGACCGAGTCACCAGGCTGGATGTCCCAGCCCATGGAGCATTTCTTATCTGCCTGCTGTTTATAACCCAGTTTAGCCTTGTCTAAGGCTTTGCATAGAAGTGGCCAGGCTGCTTGTAGCTTCTTACACCAGTCCCTCACCTCCCCTTCTGGCAGGGCTGCATCAGATAAAAACAGGAGGGGTGGCACCTCATAGCCATAAACGGAGAGACCCCCTGGAAGAACGGCACACATTGTTGTAGCAAAACTCCGCCAGAGGGAGGAGCCCCTCCCAATTATCCTGTTGGAAATTAGTGAAACAGCGGAGGTACTCTTCAAGGGTTTGATTCACCCGCTCCGTCTGACCATCAGTCTCGGGGTGGTAAGCACTGCTTAAACTGCGATCAACTCCCATGAGACCCATCAGTTCACCCCAAAACTTGGAAACAAATTGTGAGCCCTGGTCGGAGATAATCTTCCTGGGAAGTGTATGCAACCTAAACACCTGTTGGAGAAAAGCCTTGGCTAGCACTCGAGCAGTGGGCAAGGACTTAAAAGGAACAAAGTGAGCCTGTTTCGAAAACAGATCCACCACCACCCAGATAACAGTCTTGCCACGGCTGGGGGAGTAAATCAGTGATAAAGTCCATAGAGATAACTTCCCACAGCCATCCAGGCATGGTTAAGGGTTGTAGGAGCCCCGGCAGCTTCCTGGGTCTCAGCTTGCCCATAATGCAAGTATGGCAAGACTGAACCAACAAAGAGAGGTCCTTCCTCATCCCTGGCCACCAGAACTGACGTTGCAACAAGTGGAGGGATTTCACAAACCCCAGGTGCCCTGCCAATTTGTTGCCATACACTGCCAACATGATATCACCCCGCAAAGCCAAAGGCACCAACAGTTTATGGCCATGGTACCAACAGCCATCAGCTCATTCCTTCCCCTCCCCCTCCTTCTGTAGTTCAAGCCAGTCACTGTCAGAGAAGGTGGAGGCGAACTTCAGTTCCCAGGATTCTGTGTCCACAGGGGGTTGGGCAGCTGACTGGCTGCACGTCACGACTGCTCCTCCCAACTAGGAGGGCGTAAACATTGAGTCCAGAACCTCCTCCTGCCTACTGTCATGCTGTGGGAGGTGTGACAATGCGTCCGCTAGGGAATTAGCTTTGCCCGGGAAATGGTGGAGTGTAAAATTGAACTTAGAAAAGAAATTAGCCCAACGGAGCTGTTTCACATTAAGATTTCGGGGCATTCTTAACACTTCCAAGTTTTTATGGTCAGTCCACACTTCAAATGGTACCCTGGCCCCCTCCACTCAGTGATGCCACATAGCGAGTGCCAATTTAATAGCACTCGCCTCCTTGTTCCCAAACCGACCAATTGCGTTCCGTATCGTTAAACTTCTGGGAGACATATGCGAGGGGGTGCAATTTATTATCCTCCCCCTCTTGCAAGATGGTGCCACCCATAGCAACGTCAGACGTATCCACTTGAACGATAAATTTTTTGAGTTCATTTGGGCGGGCAAGCACAGGCTCGGACGTGAACAGGGCTTTCAAGTGGTCGAACGCCTCCTGGCATTCATTTGTCCACAGTATCTTAGGACCTGGCTGGGCACTCTCAGGGTCCTTCCTTTTGTCTTTAAGAGATCCGTGAGCGGTAAGCTCACCTGGGCAAAGTTAGTGAGAAAGGCCCTGTAGAACTTGGCAAAACCAAGGAATGCCTAGAGTTGCCTCCGAGTTTGAGGGGGCTCCCACCCCACCACATCCCGGACTTTGGCTGGGTCCATCTCAAAACCCCGGGGGAAATATGGTAGCCCAAAAATTCAATCTCCTTACAATGGAATTCACATTTTGACAGCTTGGCAAACAGTTTGTGCTTGTGCAACGTTGTGCAACATCACAGACCAAAGCCACATGGGACTTTTTATCAGGGGAGTGCAACAAGATATCATCTAACTAAACGACAACGCCCTTGAACAAGTGCTTGTGCAATACTTCATTTATCAGGTTCATGAAGACCCCCCGGAGCCCCCTGAAGTCCAAAGGGCATCACCCAGTACTCAAATTGACCCAACGGGGTGTTAAACGCCATTTTGTATTCATCCCCCTCCTTAATCCAGACCTGGAAGTAAGCATCGTGGAGGTCGAGTTTGGAGTAAATTTTCCCTTTCCTAACTTCCGCCAAGAGGTCTTTGATCAGGGATAAGCGTTTGTAGTAGACACTGCATTCAAGCCTCTATAGTCTGCGCATAGCCGCAATCCCCTGTCCTTTTTTTTCCAGAACAATACGGGGGCAGCGAATGGGCAGGAAGCTGGCCAAATGAAACCTCTGGCAAGGTTATTGTCAATGAACGCATGCAGCTCCTCCTTTTTCAGTTGGACTCATGGCATACAACTTTCCCTTGGGTAATTGGTGCCCAGGCAATAATTCAATGGCACAATCTGAGTGTCTATGAAGTGGTAACTCATCCGCTTCCTCTTCCTCAAACACCCATGCTAAGTCTCGGTATTCAGGGGGAATAGCATTCATCTCCAGGCTAGCCAGGCATGCCTGCACCGGCTCATCGGGAGAGGGGGTCCCCCATGCCCCATCCCATCCATGTGCTTGACATTTGGGTGATATGAATCAGACCATCCCCTTGTCCCACAAAATATAGGGGTCATGGTCATGGAGCCCTGGGCTGCTCAGCACCAATGGGAATCGAGCTGTCACGGTGGTCATGAAAGGCCAGTCTTGTATTTGCAAGGGTCTCTCATGGCAGACCCATCCATTTGGGTAAACACCAGGGATTCTGGGAGTTTAACAACCTTGGCCCCAAGTCCTGTCACAAGTGAAGGATTGATCAGATCCCGTCCACACGCCGAATCAATTAGACCCCGTACCCACACACAGGGTTAGGGTTAGGGTTAGCCTGGGGCACCCACCCCACCGCGGATGCCAACCTCCCAGTGGGGCCTGCAGATGGCCCAGCGCCGTTGTCCCTTTCCCTCCCAGCGGCGGCGCAGCTCTCCTGGGCGCCTCACAGTTGCGAGGCGCCCAGGAGAGCCGAGGAAGGGGTGGGCTTAGAACGTCCGCCCCTTCCCTCCCAGCGGCGGCGCTGGCTTTTTTGGGCGCCTTGCACAGTCGAGTCACACAGTCACACAGTCAAGTCCGATTCTTTGTGACCCCATGGACCCCATCACGCCAGGCCCTCCTGTCTTCCGTCGTGCTCTGGAGTTTGCTTAATTTCATGTTCATTGCCTCGATAACACTGTCTGACCATCTCATCCTTTGTCGTCCCCTGCTTCTTTGACCTTCAATCTTTCCCAGCGTCATCAGGGTCTTCTCCAGTGAGTGCTCCCTTCTCATTTGGTGGCCAAAGTATTTGAGCTTCAGCTTCAGGATCTGGCCTTCCAGGGAACAGTCAGGGTTGGTTTCTTTTAGGATTGACTGATTTGATCTCCTTGCAGTCCAAGGGACTCTCGAGAGTCTTCTCCAGCACCATAGTTCAAAAGAATCTATTCTTCGGCTCTCGGCCTTCCTTATATGCAGTTATCTAAATCTGCAGATAGGGGGCATGCTTACCCCAAACAAGTTTTTCTGCAAACTTGGGTGACCTCCCCTAGGTTTGCAGAAAAATCTGAAAACGTTAAAAAAAATACATTGGGGGTTTAAATCCCCTCCCCAAATAAAAAGTGTTGTCTACGCAACGCAACTTACCATTGAGGGCCTGGCTGCTGCTGCTGCTGCTGTGGAGCCAGTCTGGCCCAGCTGCGGGGGCAGGGAATGCTGGGAGCTGCTCTGAGCCCAGCCATGCCAGCAGATAATGCCAGGAGAGGCGCCAGGCTCAGCCACCACAGCAGGGAACACCAGGAGCCACTCCGGGCCCAGCTGTGGCGGTGCAAAACATCGGCAGAGACTCTGGGTGGGGCCGCCACAGCGAGGAATGGTGGGAGAGATTCTGGGCCTGGCTGCGGAAGACACCAGGAGCTGCTCCAGACCTGGCCACCACCGGGAGCAGTACTCCCTCTAAGCTGTGGCGTCCCGTGAGCAAAAATTCTACTTTGTGAGCTCCTGGCATTAAAGTTGTGAGCCAGCGATTTGGCTCCTGCATAAATGAGTTTGCTCTGGAGCCATCTGGAGCTGTGTGAGCTAGGGGCTAAAAAATCTGTGAGCTAGCTCACACTAACTCAGCTTAGAGGGAACACTGCTCCCAGGCACTGTCACCACTGCTGGGCTCAAAAGTAGGGAAAAAGAGGAAGGGCAATATTGGCTTGGGGGCAGGGTGTCAGAATGCCTGCATTGCTGTTTACACTGAGTTCATATGTTCTGTGTTTTTTTTCTTGTCTATCACTTGTGCGCCTGCGTAGAAATGCCAGCAGCAGCGTGGGAGCAGACTTTCCTGCCGCCTCACCTTATCTCGGCAGCCTTGGAGAAGAGGCTTTGGAGCGTTCCTCGGTCTGGAGAATTTTCCAGTCCTACGGGACAAGGTGGTGGGGGGAGTGGTGCTCCCGACTATTAAGTAATCCTCCCGCCGGGAGTTTCCCGCGCGCGCGTGCTAAAAGTTCATTTGCTACTTTGGCTTTTGCGTCATACTATATCAGGGACTGAGTGTCCCCATGCCTCCATTCCTGACAATAGCAGTATTACTGTGGGCAACAGCACTGTATTCCAATAAAGCTTTTCTTTACTTGAAAAATGCCTGGATCCACTTGCTATTGAGCCTGACAGGGGGAGAGAAAAGAAAAGATGGGGGTATTGGCTTAGGGGGGAAAGAAAGAAGGGGGCTTGGCTTGGGAGAGAGAGAGGGGGGAGAGAAAGATAAAGGAGGGATTGGCTTGGTGGAGGGTTGGAAAGAAAAAGAAGGGGAGATTGGCTGGGGGGGGCAGAAAGAAATGGGAAGCAAGGGTTGGGGAATGCCCACCCCGCAAGTTTCTTGCAGGTCCCCACTTGTAAATAAATATTTTACAAGGCTTGCACTGAAAATATATTTAACTATTATTTTACGCTGTCTTGAACCACACGGAAAGGCAGGATATGTTTTAGTATAAAATAAATAAATAGATAAATGCCAAGCTGGGGTTTCTGAACAACTGGTCCAGCCTGGCCCCAGCAGAGGCAGACAGCCCAAGTCCTGCCAGAAAGAGGGGCCAGTAGGCCGCATCTAAAGCCCTGTGTGTGTGTTTCACGATCACAGTTACATAATTCTCTCTCTCTCTGCCCCTCCCTCCCTCCCTCTTTCAGGATAATTTTCAGAGGTTCATCCCGTCTGTCGGGGGACATTACGGAGTTGATGCTCACAGTTACTCTCTCAGCGGTGGGCGGATGGTGAGCGGCGTAACCGTAGGGCCGTACGGATCTGGCAGACTGCAGCACCCTCCCAACCCTCCCCCAAAGCCTGGGAGCAAAGGCGGAGCTGGAGGAACCAGAGTCGGGGGAACTGGAGCCGGACACCCCGAGGGAACCGCTGGCACCACCGGGGAGGAGTGGATGGCGGAGGAAGCGAGAACAGTGGTGGGAAAGGCAAGTATCGCCACACATGGATCAAAAAGAGATTCCGGGGGGGGGGGAGAGGCCAGGACCTCACCCGCCTTCCTCAACAGATGGGTTCCAAAAGAGCAAGACAGAACTTGAACCTTTTCCATGCTCCGGATCCCTGCGATAGTCGTATTCAATCATTTAGACTGCCTGGCTTTGCAAAGGGAGATAATTTTTTTTAAAAAATATCCTAATTACATCCAACAAATACTTTTCAAAACTGCATGAGAAATAATGTCTTGCTCTGCATGGGCCACCAGAAAAGTACAGAAAGGTTTCATAGTACATAACTAAACACGGGGTTGTCATCAGCACAGCAAAAAAGGTCACTTCTAATGCTAACCTAACTTCTCCCCAGGGATTTTAGTATTGCTTTAAAAACCTCCTTTTATTTGAATATTGGAGCCAATATAGAAAACATCTGGTTAAGAATGCAGTTCATCCACCACGGAATGGTATAAAGTTAACATCTAAATAAGCAAGGAGAAAAACATCTGGTGCCTGCATTTGCATGTCATACAACAAAACATATTCGAATGTGAAATGGATCGAGATCGGTCTGTAGCAGCGGCAAAGAGCAAGAATCTGGGAGCGCCTTAAAGACTAACACCATTCGTGGCAGGGGAGGCGCTCCCGTGAGTCACGGCTCACTTCTTCAGGCGCAGCTGGAACGGGAGCCCTTCTCTCCTTATATCTTGGGAGAGGAGTGCGATTTCAGATGCCGAGTGACAGCAGCAGGTGAATGACAATCGCAGGTACATTACAACAGCAGACATGTGTGATTAGGGCGTGACATGCAGAGGGGTCTCCCAGCAGTCTTTCTGAGGGAGAACATTTTAACCTCCCAGGATGTTCAGTTGCTAACCTAAGAGTAGCAGTTCTCTTACAAAGGAATTTCAAAGGCAGATTAGAAAGAAAGACTGCTGAATTGCAACTGATAATGAAGCTCAAGATAATGCATCCTCCTGGACTGAATAGAAACCTCGGTTTCCTGTCTCATTATCTATGCTGATTCCTCCACGCCTTCTATCCTGCTGCATCTCACAGCTCATCCAGTCAAGCCTGCTATTGTTATTGGTCTGCTGCTGTCATTCGGCATCCAAAATCACTCCTCTCTCCAAGGTATAGAGACGGGTGGACTCACAGTCTAGCGGTACCTGAAGCAGTGAGCCGTGTGACTCACGGAAGCCCCTCCCCGGCCACAAATGTTGCTGGGCTTTAAGATGCTCCTGCACTCTTGCTCTTTTCTACTGACGCAAAATGATAAATAAGAGTTGTACTTCCCCTGAGGATGACCGACTGTTGTATAGTGGGTCAGACGCATAATGAAACCACAGACAGCAATGTAGTGATCAGCATGGCTCGCTATTATACAAGACAACATTACCTGGCCAGGTGGCCAACTATATACAAGCGAAGGGGAACACCCCCTGGTGCCATTGGCAGGTTTGAATTCCCGCCGCCATTCCCATTGGTTCCCCTAAGCTGGAGCCAGGAGCCCCAGTCCCATTGTTCTCCGGGACTCAAGCTCAGGCTCCTTCGCTGACGGCCTGTAGTGGTCAGCGGACACAACATCGACAGAGACTGTAACACCATCATACTGAAAATATTAAATGCCACAATGGAGTTTTGAGATGCCATGGTGAGCTGGCACCTGTGATTGGTCAGGCCGTGGGTTAAGTGACCCAGGGGAAAGTGATTATATGGGGCAGGGACTGGACACCAGAGTTCTGTGTTCTAAAGTAAAAGTAAAGGTTCCCTTCCTCGAAAGCCAGTCAAATCCGACTCTAGGGTTGCGGTGCTCATCTCCGTTTCAAAGCCGAAGAGCCAGCGCTGTCCGAAGACTTTTCCGTGGTCATGTGGCTGGCATGACTAAACACCACGGTGCACGGAACGCTGTTACCTTCCCACCAAAGTGGTACCTATTGATCGACTTGCAATTTCTTGCTTTCGAACTGCTAGGTTGGCAGGAGCTGGAACTAGAGACGGGAGCTCACTCCGTCATGCGGCACTCTTGGGTCTTGAACTGTTTTCTTGGGGCACCTTAAAGACTAACCGGTTTAAGCTTTTGTTGGCTAGACCCAAGCTGCTGGGTCACTGAAGTGAAACCTCATTCAGCAGAAATATATGTACACAGGGCTCTTCTTGTAGCAGGAACTCCTTTGCATATTAGGCCACGCACCCTTAATGTAGCCAATCCTCCAAGAGCTTACAGGAGCCCCTGTTAAGAAGAGCTCTATGAGCTCTTGGAGGATTGGCTACATTAAGGGTGTGTCGCCTAATATGCCCAGGAGTTCCTGCTACGAAAAGAGCCCTGTATGTACAGAAGAAGAGTGGGCAGGAGAACAGGAGCACAAAAGGGAAACACGAAACCAGCTGTGCTCACCGTGTACACTCTGAGTTTCGCCACAGAATCGGTGGCCTTGTAATCCACTTCCTCTCTTGCGGACATAAGCCCAGGCAGCCTGCTCAGTGAGGTGTCGCTTTAGTACCTGAAGGAGGCGCTCCCTTCAAGGAAGCTTTAACCTGTCCCAAGGCTCACAGTGGCTTGCGGTGACTTGCACATTCCTGTCGGGAGAAAGGCGGCATAAAAGCTTCCAAGGGTAATAAAATACACGTGCCCGTGATTCTCTCGGTGGCCTCTCTTCCCCTGTATTTATTAGCCTTCATCGTTGCATTCCTTCTCGGATCTTCCCTGTCTTGTGTTACTCCGACATTTGCTAAAATGTACTGAATTATGCAAAACCCATTCCATTGCTGTGAATGAGGGATGTCCACGTGAGAAAAAAAGCTGGTCCCAGATCATTTATTCTGAGCACAGAGTTTGGGTGTTCTTTTTTGTGTGTGTGGGGGGGATTAAATTTGGATTTCATTAGAGGAAATCCTTGGCTTGCCTTGGCTGGGTTTTTCCTACCCTGTCCCCCCAAAAACCCTCTCTGAATATATTTGCCTCACTTCAAGCACACAAACGGAGGAGAAGGGAATATTTCCCTCACTTAACCTCTTATTTGCCGTCCTTGTAAAACAGGTGACAATAAGGCCGGGAGTGGGAAACACATCACCATTTTCAAGACCTATCTCTCCCCGTGGGAAAGAGCACTTGGCATCACCCCTCAGGAAAAAAGCGAGTCCACCGTCGACCTCTTGTCGTATGGCTCCAAAGCAGATCTCTGCTTTTACAAATCCTTTAACAGGTAAGGACACAACGAGGACGTATCAGTTGAACTAGGGCTGAGAGAGTCCTGGGTTCAAGTTCTCACCCAACCATGAAGTTCATGGATCAGCTACTCTCTTTCAGCCTGACCTACCTCACAGTATAAAATGTGTAGTGACAGCCAGTTTGGTGTAGTGGTTAGGACTGTGGACTCTAATCTGGGAGAACTGACTTTGAGTTCTCACTCCTCCATATGCAGCTGCTGGTGTGACCTTGGGTCAGTCACAAGTTCTCTCTCAGCGCTGTTCTCTCAAGGGCAGTTCTCGAAAGAGCTCTCTCAGCCCCTCCCGCCTCCCAGGGTGTCTGTTGTGGGGAGAGGAAGCGAAAGGAGATTGTAAGCTGCTCTGAGACTCCTTCAGTTAGTGAAAGGCGGGGTATAAATCCAACTTCTATAATATGGTAGAATGGGGGCGGGGGGGGGCCTTTATTTATTTATTTATTTTTCACATTTATATCCTGCCCATCCCATAAACGGGTTCAGGGCGGGTCACAACATTTCGATAAATACAATAAAATTTAAAACAGTAGGTGGGAGACCACAACCTCGGCGGGGGGGAGGCTGTATGTGGAGGCCCGCTGCCTCAGCCAAAGGCCTGGTGGAAGAGCTCCATCTTGCGGGCCTCTGTCCATTATTTTTGAGCATTCTTGGAGAACAGGTGAGGTGCCAGAAGATTGGAGGCAGGCAAATGTTCTCCCCATCTTCAAGAAGGGGAAAAAGGAGGAGCCGGGTAGGTACTCACCTATCAGCTTGACATCTATACCTGGGAAAGTTTTAGAACAGATCATCAAACAATCTTTGAGCATCTAGAAAAGATGGCTGTGATTACTAAAATCCAGAGTGGGTTTCTCAAGAAGTCATGTCAGATTGAAATCTCTTTTTTTGAGAAAGTGACTACCTTGCTGGATCACGGGAATGCTATAGACTAGTTTATCTTGATTTCAGTAAGGCTTCTGATAAGGTTTCACATAACCGGCTACAGGACAATCCCGTTCAGGTCCTGAGCAGAGCTGCCGAGTACATGTGCTCTCCCCGCTGGAAGGTAAAAGTGCTTAACCGTCGGCAGGATTGTGTCCTACTGTCTTTTTAAGTGCGCTTTCTTTCTTTAATCTGATTTGGGCAGGGCAGGCGGAAGAGAATAAAGCGATTTAGAAAGCCGTTCAGTTAAAAATAAGTGGCTAGAAATCTTTTTTCTCTGGGCGATTGCTTCTATCCTGGGGAAAATCTCTTTCCAGGCGGCCTGTTCAGATGTGCCTCTTACAGCTCAGGCCTAATCATGCCTAGTCCGAAGTAATCTCTTGGGGACTCTAGTGGGACTTTTCTCCGGGTTCAGTGAGGTTTTGCCACCTGCTACAGGTGCTGAGTGATGCACTCTATTCTTGGTGCTATTAGTTTTGCTCACAAGACTCCACAGCTTAGAGGGAGCCTTGCCGACCCCCTGGAACTATTCTGGGGCAGGTGATGCACTCTATTCTTGGTGCTGGAGGAGGCAGCAGTGGGAGGGCTTCTAGTGTCCTGGCCCCACTGCTGGACCTCCTGATGGCCCCTGGTATTTTTGGCCACTGTGTGACAGAGTGTTGGACTAGATGGGCCATTGGCCTGATCCAACTTTGGCTTCTCTTATGTTCTTATGTAATATTCTTGTTGACAAGTTGGTAAAATGCACACACACACTCAGGGAAAGGAGACAGGGTGCACGCAGCCCCCCCTCCATCCCTCACTCCTATGGCACTGGGCCCCGCAGCGTGCACACCCACACCCAATGTGTGACCCACCTCTGTCCTATCTTCCTGGTAGGCAAACCTCTTTGGGGCACTGGGGCCTGGTGGCGCAGGCACCAACACCCACCTTTACAGGAGGGGTGGAGCCAGCCCGCAAGGACCCCTGCCCTGAGCCACAGAGCTCTGCACTGGTTAGCGGGAACTCTGTGGCAAACCCTGAGAACTTGGAGGCCTCCAGCTGTGGGGCTCTAGCCTTCCACTCTATGGTTTCCATAGAGACTAGGAGGAAGAGCGTCACCTGACCACCACCATCCCCCCCCTGCCCGATGCTTCAAAATCGAGGGTGTTTGTGCTGAAAGCAGGGAATCCCCTGCCCCCACGGGAGGGGGGGGGCGGCATGCTTAGCTGCAGCTGAACTTCAGACATGCCGGGAAGATCCTTGTGATGTGGTTGGCAGCTGCAGCCAAAGCAACTTTTTAAAAAAACTGCACAGCCAATCAAAACTCCACTGGCCAATCAGAAGCTCTTATGTATTGTGTTGAAACATGCCTAAGCTTCAACTTTAAGCTGGTATCATAAAATGCACATTCTGATTGGTTACTCTGCGCAGTAGACCAATCAGAGCATATAGGAAGGTTCTGGAGGGAACTGAATCCATTGGTTGTCATCTAAGCATTCTTATTGGTTGTTAACTTACTTAGGGGCATGGTCATACATGCCCGGAAAGTTTAAAAGAGAGCCTTCTGCTCTCCTGTTTTCATGTCTGTTACGGTTCTGTTCAAATAAAGCTGAATCGCTTGTTTAACAGCTGCCTGAAGTCTCGTGCTTAACAGAAGCCTTGATGGGGAAAAGTTGCTTTCTAAAAACACCTGCTGGATGCTGGGAAAGCGGTCAGCAGGTGCCCTGGCTCCCACGGGCACCGCGTTGAAGACCCCTGCTAGAGCTAGCTATAGCCTATGCGTGCACTGGCCTGGTGGGAAATGGCCTTGGGGCATTATTTTCAAAAAACCCATTCTCCTTCTCACTCTGCTCTAGGACTGCAGTTCCTTACGGGGGATACGAGAAGGCGGCCAAGCTGATGACCTTCCAGATGCCGGAGTTTGATGCCGGCCCCTTGGAACCCGTGGTCGTCTTTAACCAAGAAGTCAGCAACAGACCTTCATTCAACAGGACCCCCGTCCCTTGGCTGGCTTCAGGAGACCCTGCAGAATACGGCATTGAGGTGAACGTGCCCCTGGCAGGAGAAACCGAAGAGTTATAAAACCTCCCCCCCCCCCCCGCTGGCCACACACACACACACTCCTTTCTACCAAACTCGCCCACTCACGAGTCTGTGACGAGGATCTGAAAAATGTACTTCCTGGTCCAGAGATTCCTCCTCATCTTGGCCTTTAGAGCAGCTGAGTTCCCAGTAGGTTCTAACATTACTTTGCTGTGGCATTTACCTGTATCAGAGGCAACAGAAGGAAATCACTAGTGTGAGAAAGAAGGAAGGGGAGAACGGGCTAATGAATGAATGCCAGGGAAATGGCACACCTCTCTGCCCACCAAGACAAAAAGACAGCCTTAAGAATGTCCCGAGATAATAAACGCTGCCTGCCTGCCTGCTCTGTGCTGATCCTTTCTCTGTCATTCGGGAAAAAAACGAATAAAGTGTCTAGAAAGTAAGACCAGCCTCTCTGCTCTTGCTTGGCCTCTGTTTCAAACTCAGGGCGGCACACGGTCAGAATCCCTACCAGTCAGGGCCAGATGTCTCCTCAGCCATCTAGTGGCCCCCTGGGGTGGCACAATGAAGGGCTCAACGTGCTCCCGGCCATCCGTGGTACAGGATCGGGGGGGGGGCTGGCATTATCTACCAGCTGCTGCCCAGAGCAGCAAGGCTTGGAAGCCCGTGTCTGTGTGCCAGTGCTGTCTGTGCCAGGGTGTGAAAACAAAGGACAGGGGGTTGGGGAGCCTCAGAAGAAGGCAGCCTCTTTTGCCCCACAGCCAAAGATAACATCTGGATTTATTGCTCAAAGATCCCAGGCAGCTTTGTACCACGCTGAGCAAAAAGGTTGGCGGAGACAATCCATGCTGTAAAGCAGAGCAAGAAAACCCAGCACGGTCCTTAGGCTTAGCTTATTTAGGAGAAAGAGAACGGGACAAGAACTGGAGAATGCTTATCTCCCCCCCCCCCGAAGGAATTTCTGGAGTACCTGGATATATCAGTTATGTCTGATACACAATGCTGATTCAAAACGGGTGACAGTAACAAAATAGATCTGGTAACATCAAAATAACTGTCAAACACAAAGCGCTTACACAATTTGTATATGTTATTATAACTTCAAAACATTAACACAAAATATACAATATTGTGTAGTTTCAGATGATCGTCCAGAATTTAACAGGACCAACAAGGAGACAGTGAACTCCGGAATGCTTTTCCCATTTCGACTACAAAAGTCTTCTTCTGACCAAGATGAATCTTGTAAACTACTTTGGACTTCAATAATATGGCAACATTGTCACAGCAGTGCACAAACTTGATCACATTTTCAGACTGGATTTCATGTTCTAGAGCAAATTCTTTACAAACTTAACAGGTAAAGAATTTGCCCTAGAACATGAAATCCAGTCTGAAAATGTGATCAAGTTTGTGCACTGCTGTGACAATGTTGCCATATTATTGAAATCCAAAGTAGTCTACAAGATTCATCTTGGTCAGAAGAAGACTTTTGTAGTCTAAACGGGAAAAGCATTCCGGAGTCCACCGTCTCCTTGTCGGTCCTGTTAAATTCTGGACGATTGTCTGAAACTACACAATATTGTATATTTTGTGTTGTTAATGTTTTGAAGTTATAATAACATATACAAAAATGTGTAGGCGCTTTGTGTTTGACAGTTATTTTGATGTTACTGATACACAATGCTGCCCAATATGTCCAAGGAAGTCAATTGCCTGGGGGGGCCTTTGCATCATCTTTGCTAAATTAAAATGTTTTTTTTGGGGGGGCATCCATCTTTTTTCAGTTGCACTTGAAAAATGGCTGTTGCCCTTCCTCAGAAACAAGAATTTGGCCACCGTCTTCTGTGCCTTGGAACCTCAAAGATCAAGGACATTAATGTTCTCCATGTGCCTTTGAAAGAAGTTCTAGTTGACACTGCTGGACTCCCAGCAGGTATGGAGTGGAAGGGAGCACATTCAAGCAGGCTGAACAGGCCCTCTTTCACTCTGTGCCCGCCAGGGGTTCGGGTGCCCCAGCTGGAAGGAACTCCTTTCAAAGACACAGAGAAACAATCTTCCAGTTAGCTTCCAGGCTCAACTTAGGAGACTGGCATTGGCCTTTGCATCACTCCGTGCCTTGTGATTTACTGCCTCTTTGAAAGCTCCTGTGTCCCTGTCCCCTCAAACACACACTGCTGATTGAAATCTGCTGGCCCCGTCACTAAAAGAAATCGGGGTACCATTGGGGCAGACGAGGGGCTTCTTGGTAGCTACACTCTGCAGCTTTAGAATCCATTCTCTGAAGAGGCACATTCTTGCATGACACACTTTAACAAAACCAAAACACTTTAATCCATTTGTTTTTGCACGATCTTCAATGAACGCAGTGCAAGGGAAGACTATTTTATGTTGTTCGTCGTACTGTAGTGCACCCACTTTTTGAAATTTATCACATGTATATCCCTCCTTTCTCTCCAACGGGAACCCTAAGTGGCTTTACGTTGCTCTCTTCCATTTTGTCCTCACAATAAAGTGGGTTAGGCTGAGAGCATGTGACTGGCCCAAGGTCACCCGGCAAGCTTCCATGGCAGAATGGGAATTCGAACCTGGTTCGTTGTTCTCTTTATATTGCTCTCTTCCATTTCGTCCTCACAATAAGGTGGTTAGGTCACCCAGCAAGCTTCCATGGCAGAATGGGAATTCGAATCTGGTTCGTTGTTCTCTTTACGTTGCTCTCTTCCATTTCATCCTCACAATAAGGTGGGTTAGGACACCCAGCAAGCTTCCATGGCAGAATGGGAATTCGAACCCGGTTCTCCCATATTCTGGGCCAGGTCCCTAACCATTACACCACACCGGCTCTTTTTAACTTTGTGTTTTACTGTATACCGTTGACTTTTTGCCAAGTTGCTGTTTCAGAAAGATGACCTAAATTTTCTTTAAATACACACACATTTCATCGATAAATATATAAAGGGTGGGACATAGTACATGCACCTGGATGAATATCATTTTGCCGCATGAAGCAAATCGTAAGGTGACATCACTGAAAAGACTTGACAGGCACTGGAAGGACTCGGCAAAATGGGCCCCAAGGATTCTGCGGAAGTGCAGAAAAATAGCCCTGGGCATTCTCCAGAGATTAAGCAGTTCAGGGAGTGCTATGTTACGATGCAGGGGCAGAAACTTCATTCAGAGCTGAACACCTGAATCTTTGTCACGTGGGCCTCAAGGCTGGGCAGTTCGCTGTCACGAACATTTTCTCTTGAAGCAGAAGGAAACTCGTTTATCAAAGTTGCAGACAGGAATGCCCAGGAAGCCGAACCGCCTTCTGACATGGGGGGGGGGCTAGGCATGCATGCTTTTCTGCCAGGATATAAAGATGTACCAAAATGAACACCATGCAACATTTCATTCATAAATATATGAATTGAATATATATTCAAAAACACTTCATTGCGGGTGTAACAGCTGTCTAAAGGTAAAGGTTCCCTTACTCGAAAGCCAGTCGAATCTGACTCTAGGGTTGCAGCACTCATATCCGTTTCAAAGCCGAAGAGCCAGCGCTGTCCGAAGACGTTTCCGTGGTCATGTGGCTGGCATGACTAAACACCAAGGTGCACGGAACGCTGTTACCTTCCCACCAAAGTGGTACCTATTTATCTACTTGCAATTTCTTGCTTTCGAACTGCTAGGTTGGCAGGAGCTGGAACTAGAGACGGGAGCTCACTCCGTCACGCAGCACCCGGGTCTCGATCTGCTGAACTACTGACCTTCCACAGCCTGCAGAACCTAGCCCTTCACTGGAAATGCCTGGACATTTTGGGGGTGGAGCTTGGGGAGGGTTGGGTTTGGGTCCCAGCTCTGCGGAGGCTGAAGATGAGGGCTTTATACATTTTCTTGGTCTATCTATTTCCCTCTGTAGTCTGGAGATCAGCTGTAATTCCAGAAGATCTTCGGCCCCCACTTGGAGGTTGGCACAGGGTTGCCAGCTCTGGGTGGGGAGATTTGGGGGGGCGGAGCCTGAGGAGGGCTGGGTGAGTGTGGGGGAAGGGACTGTTGGGGCCTGATGCCCGCAGAGTCCACCTTCCAAAGCTGCCCTTTTCTCCAGGTGCAATGAGACGTCACCCAGAGATTAGCTGTAATCCCAGAATCTCTCCAGTCACCACCTGGAGGTTGGCAACCCTAGTCTGGCAACTCTTCTCCTCTCTTGCAGTCTAAGAAGAACAGCAGAAAAATGAGAGAAGCTCACATGCTGGTAGACAGGGTTCCTTCAGGGCTCTGCTTTGATCCTCTCTTGGTTGGCTGCCCACAGGCAGCCATGGATTTGTCACCAGTGAGGGCATCACTCCAATTCCCCCTCTCCACATGCTTGCCTCTCAGAGGGTCTCAGCTCTGGGGAGGCTGAAGATGAGGGCTTTATACGTTTTCTTGGTCTGTTTCCATCAGAGGCCTGGGACCGTAGCCCCTCCCTTAAGAGAAGGCCAGCCACCATTATCTCTACTTCTAACACAGCAGAAATGAAATTGCGCACTGCTTGGGTAACAACCTCTGTTTTTAATGACTCTCTGCTCTGTGTGCTGGTCTGCTGAGAGGGCGAGTATTGCAACTGTCTGCATGAGAAGAAAAATAATTTCCCTGGCACATAAACGGCACACTTATGCAGCTCTACATAAAATTTTGGGTAGGCATTCAAGATACATTCCTGTTTGCAAGGAACGAAGCACCATATGCATAGAATCCCCGGGATTTTGATGGGAAAGTATTATGTAGCAGGATTCCGGTGGGGTGGGAGGGTGCAGGGCTCCCTCAGTTGGGTCTGTGGGCAAAGATATATTTGATGCATACTCCTGTCCATGAAGGCCAGGTAGATACATCAGAAGAAGGTTTTTCCTGCACCACAACAGCACGGCAAAAGGCAGCACATTACTGTTCCCAGCCTCAGAAGAAAATGACAATCATTCGTATCAATGGGGGAAATGAAAGGGGTGTACTTGAGGCCTCTTTCTCAGTGCCAGAAATCTGCCCCAACCCTTGCTGAAACCGGGAGAACCCAGCTTGAGAATTATGTGTAACTTTCATTTGCACCTCTGTCAGAAATGCGAGTTGTTCTCACCAAGAACAAAGCTTTACAGAGACGGAACTTTTTCAGTGAAGCAGAATAGTTTATCGAATGATACACTCTTGCAAGCGTGGGTGATCAGTCCAGATGAACTGACCACACCTTGTATTTGAAAGCAGGCAGTTTTATACTTCCTTCCCCGACACGTTGGAAAATGAGAAACACCCTGGCCAGTCCCCGTAGGCTGGAGTACGTGGTTCACATTCTCAAATCACGTCTCGCCTTTAGGACCCCGTGACAACACGCCTCTGATTACTCTTCCTCTTTTCCTAATTAGTCCACTCCTCTAAATATGCTAAAATCTGTTTACTTTCTCCTAAAAAGGTATTAATCTTCCCAGCCTTCCCCTGACATTTTCCCACCATCTACTGCAAATGTCACTCTCGGGTGAGCCTGGTCATTCTTGTGTCATGTCTTCCTGTTACTGGGCTTTCAGACAGAAGGATGTTCTATCCTTAGGCCTGTCTTCTTTCAAAATGTTTGTTCGACAGAGTTAACTTCCCATTTTTCTGTTGGTTATACTCTGCAAGCAAACCAAGGAGCGCAAACATGTCTCTATGCTGACCATTGTGCTTCTGAATAGGTACTTTCCAGATGGGCTAGACATGCTTTCCTTATCCCAATGGTCAGTTCTAATCTTAGGCTGTCTGGCCTTTTAGTCTTATAGATTCATGAAGCAAATGCACTAAGCTTCCAAGATACATAGAGCACAAGCTTAACATGTTAATCAAATCAATTAAAAATCTTCATTTTCATTTCTCACACCTCCACCCCCAGGAACAGGCATGCATACACATGCATATCTGTGTGTAACCCCAGTTGAGGGAAGAAATTATGGGACCCGGGTTTGTTAATGAAGGGGGGGAGGTTGGCAAAAAAGAAAGGAGGAAATAAGCAAGCAAGCAGTGGTGTTTCCAGCCCACTGGCCTCCATTTCCTAACAGGAGTAGGCCAGCAGTAGGCCAAAGAAAATAAATGAAAATTAAAAGACAACTCCCGAACTCTCCAATCAAAAAGCCTAAACAACTGATTGACTCCCTGTATATAACCCTGTCCCCCAGTGTTATTTTAAGCAAATTTGGATTTGTGTTTAAAGTGGAGGGTGTCATAACCCTCTGTATAGAAGACGGCGAACTGGCGGTAGAGAGGGGGAAAGTAGGCCGAGAGCCCCCTGCAGCTACATATTTGGTGGTAGCATCGTGAGCCAAATTAAACCTAGAAAAAGTGTTCCACAAACACAAATAAAGTGACAGGGAAACAAATTTAAGGCTTTTTTTTTTAAGAGAAAATTTAAAGAAAAATTCCTGTCAGAAATGGCACCTCTACTGTTGTATAGTGGGTTAGATGCATAATGAAACCACAGACGACGACGTAGTGATCAGCATGGTTCACTATTATGCAACACAAGCCCAAGTTACCTGGCCAGGTGGCCAACTATATACAAGCGAAGGGGACGACCCCTGGTGCCATTGGCGGGTTTGAATTCCTGCCGCCGTTCCTATTGGTTCCCCTACGCGGGAGCCAGGAGCCCCCGTCCCATTGCTCACAGGACCTCAAGCTCTGGCTCCTTCGCTGATGGCCCGTAGTGGTCTGCGGACACAACATCTACAGAAAACAGTTAAAACAACTGGGGATAGACAGGCACAGGGAGGGATTCCTGAGAATTCTAGCCAAAATATTGAGACCACGAAATTACGGTTGGAGTTAGTCCGCACAGAGGCTGAAAAAGACATTCAAATGGCCAGGATACTAGCAGAAAAAGAACACAGGCAGGCAAAGGAAGAACAAAAAGAAAAAGACAGAGAACTTGAGAGGCTTAAACTTGCAGAAGAAAGAGAACTTGAGAGGCTTAGAATAGAGGACAAAGAAAGACAAAGAGAAGCAGGAAGAGAACAGGAAGAGAAAATGTTTCATTTGAAGCTCCATGAAATTCAGTTAAGAGCAAACCTCCACATTAACCCTAGAGAGGAACACCATCCCTCAGCAGAACAGAAAAAGTTCCCTAGATATCATTCTTATTTACTGGGTAGGAAGGGCTATTAATAGGAAGGAGCAGGAAGAGGAAAAGGAAGCAAATTGTATTTCGTTTTGACAACACTTATGACACAGCCCACGAGCTCTTCTGCAGGAATTTTAGCAGAACAGGCAAGACAGCCCACAGATGCTACATAAATTCAATTACGCTGAATATTAACACAGTCAAGATGTGAAGCGTCTACTGAAGGAGTAATTGCTTCCACATTTTAGTATAAACACACAAGCCTCTTCATATGACCCAAACGCAACCGCAATGCTTCCTTCTATCTCCTCTCCATCAATCTTTGCCTTAATTATTCCCCTCCCCTCCAGAACTTGGAGGCACCCCCTCCCCAGCACCTTCTGTTCTGCAACATGGACAGCTCAGTTTACAATTGCAACAGCACAGAAAGAAGCAAGTGAGTGTTATGATGAAAACACCGCTCTTCTGGGAAATACACACATTTTCTTCTGGAATTTTTCAGGTGCTGTTTATGTGTATTTTTCTTCTGATATTTTTTTTTTTTTGGTAACATCAGTTTACTTTCGCTTTTAAACTATATTGCACAGACAGTGTTGGGTGAGCTGTTGATGCAAAAGGTATCTGTACAAGGCTTGGATTGCCACCTGTAGGTGACGTGCAAAAATATGAAAACATAACACCAGCATGGCACCTATGGGCACCCTTGTACCCACCAGGTGTTTTGAGAAGGTGGGCTGGGCCAGGCAGGGCTTTTCTGAGGGGCCAGGGAAGATCTGATCACGCCTGAGCAGATTAAAATAATGTTGTTTCTGCAACAACTGCCACTCCAGTGTGGGTTTTATTCTCTCTCTCCTCCTTCTTGGCATCTGTTTAAACATTTTTTTTTAAAACCCCCGAAGGGGATTTTATTTTTTATTGCATTTTCTAAAGACTACAAACTACAAAGAAAAAAAGGGAAGGGGAGACAACTACAACTAAGGATACAGAAAAGAAAACCACTAATAACTAAAACCCCAAGTATAGGAGATCCTTACATTAGCTTGTGTAAGTGTTATTCTTAACATGCTTCGATTACATTGAACATGGTCATTTATGCTAATATATTTAGCTTTTAGCCCATCATTTAACTATTTTAAGACAATTCCAAGAGCAGCATTAAAGTAAATGTTTTAAGGCACAATTCAGAGTCCTTCAGTCTTCATTTAGCTTCATTCTTTCTTTTCCTCAGTTGATAGTCTTGCTTGGGGGCTGCTGCCCCCTTATCTGAGGCAGAGTCCTCATCTGAAGCCACAGAGTCCATATCATCACTGGATTTACTGTGTTCTTCTTCCCCACCGACCTCTCCGGGATCTCCCAATTGCAGTCTCAGAAACTCACGTGCTTTAAAGACAGAGCCAATCTTTTCTTTTTTGTCCTGAATTTTAAAGGTGATGTCTTTGGGAATCAACCATCTTTAGGTAATGCTGTTCGTTTGCAGAAATGATATTAAGTCTTCATACTCCTTCCTCTTCTTCCTGATTTCAAATGGGATATCTTTTAAAATTCTGATGTTATTCCCTCCCATTTTCAGGGGTACTCCTGTAGTTGTTTTGGGTATTGAGTCCCTGACATGTCTCTTCAAGAATCTAACCACAATCTCTCCAGGCAGATTATTTTTCTTGATATAGTTGGAGTAGGATCTATAGATCACATCCATTTCGCTTATCAAGTATTCCGCATTTAAATCTGTAACTGGAGCTAATGCTTCGCTCAAAAGTTCTTTTAGATTCTCTCCTTTTGTCTCAGGGACCCCTTGGAATCAGAGGACTAGGTTAGCGCTCTCCATTTGCAGCTTCAAAATTTGAATTTCACCTGAAGTTTGTTTCTTTTCCAGCATTTGCACCTTTTTCTTGACTTTTTTGGTCTTTGCATCCACTTCCTTGACTTTCTCCACTGTTTGCTCTGTTATTTTTGTGGTTTCCACTAGTTGGAGCTGCTGAGTTGCAAGCTTTTGATTCAGTACAGTTAGCTGCTGGTTAACGTTGGTCATTTGGTCCAGCAGAGGGCGCATGGTTTCTGCTAGTATTTTGGATAGCTCTGATGAGTCCTCCATCTGGGGACTGAAGCCTCTCATTAGTTTCATTTTTGCTAGCTTGCCTTTCTCCATTTTCTTCCCTGCCATGTTTGAGGATTATTTACTTTTAGTAAAAGTTGCTAAAATCTCTGAAATTCACCCAAGCTCTGGTAAATCTCTTAAAACTTATTTCCACGTTCTTACTTCTGCTCCCCCCCGGCAGATCGTTGTTTTATTTATGCATGTGGGAGGAACCCCTTCCCCACTCGCTCGTCTCGCCGTTCCCGGGGGGGGGGCGGCTTTCTTTTAGTTTTTCAGCATCTCTTTTTTACTTGACTCACTGTTCATTGTTGGCCCAAGGACCTCGCTCGATTGTGGTTAAATCGCCTGATCTCCAGCGCTTGTTTTGGCCAGCAGCTCTGGACCCATACGGACGCAACAGCGGCAGGACCATCGGGGTGGAGGAGTGCCTCAATTCCGCAGCATCTTGCTATGGAAGAGGCTACCCCTCAAAAGCCCCATGGTGAGGCGCCTTTCACACAGGCTCCCTGGGGGGGCAACAAACAATCGAGCCCCCTCCTCACCGCAGGCGCTCAGATTGCCTCCCCGGAAGTCCGGGAGAGACGTCTGCACCATTAACCAGAAGTCCTACAACAAATGTCCGTCTTGTCCCCTGGACTTGGGCCTTCCTCTGGGTGTGTGGTTAGGATCCACCTCCCACAGAGGCCATTTTGTGGCTCTGCTCCCAGCACCCCACATCGGGAATCTGACCATGTCCACAGGCTTAGAAAGGGTTAGGACCCCCCTGACATGAACAATGGAATAGATTTCAATCCCACCACGCATTAAACCTCCAATTCAACTTGGGCAGCTGCCATACAAATACTCTCCTAACAAAACAAATGTACAGAGCCAAGAGTTAAAGTCAGGTCACCAGGATTCTCTTCATAGTAGCATTTCATCAATAATTCCAGTTAGGTCACTGAATAAAATACTAGTCTTAAAGATTATCTACATTTTCGCCTCTCTCTTTCCAAGCAATGGAAGCAGCTCTCACTAGATTTCATCCATGCCCATCCAGATTCACATTGGGGAAGGGGAAAACTGCATTTGGGGAAAGTCCTGTAAACTGTTTTGAGTTGATGTAATGGACCAAGATATAACCAGCTCAGGATGTAGATAAATAAAATGACATGCATTTGGCACTGGCCCATGACTGTGCTCTCAGCTGAGCTCAGCTGGGAGATGGGAGCAGCAAGCAGCAATTCTTGGGCTTGGGGAATACATTGGTCCTAAGACTGTTATGAAGCTCTCCCTGGGTCAGCAAAACACTGGAGGATACCAACATGACAACAAGCATTTCCACTTGCCATGGAATGCCTTTGGTCGCGTGTTCGACGCGTGTGAATAATGTTAAAGCAAGGCAGAACCAGAAGACAACTAGCTTCAAATTATCCATGCCAGCTAGTGCAGGTTCGGTGTTTAAATTATCAGTGTGATAAGTGTAGAAACAAAATAAACCATCACTTCTTAAAATAATCGTGGTGGTGCTGAAGTTGGAGGTTGCAGTGTGGGTACAGAGCCATATGTAGCTTGAGAATCCATCCAGAGGTATAGAATTCTAGGGGATGTAGATGGGTGCCTACTGTTCTTTCTGTATTTCCCCACTTGCATTACAGCAAGACATAGCCTGGACTTTGATGCATGGCTATTTACCCTGGGATAATATAAACAGGGGCAAACAGGAAAGAGGGTGTCAGCATACAGTTCATTGCCTAACCATCTAGCATGCTTGAGACACTGGGATAGGGTGCCAAGTTTCCAATCCACCCAGAATGCAAGAACAGTCCTTCTAGAGCTTCCACTACCACCAGTCATGGCCACCTTATTCCAGACTCTACATAAGAACATAAAAGAAGCCATGTTGGCCCATCCAGTCCAGCAATCTGTGCCCCAAAACCAGGTGCCATGAGGAGGTCCACCAGTGGGGTCAGAACTCCAGAAGCCCTCCCCGTTGTCTCCCAAGCACCAAGAATAAAGAGCACCACTGCACCAGACACAGCGTTCCATCTATACCTTGCAGCTAATAGCCACTGATGGACCTCTGCTCCATATGCTTATCTAATTCCCTATTGAAGCCGCTTGTAGCTGCCACCACTTCCTGTGGCAGTGAATTCCATGTGTTAATCACTCTTTGAGTGAAGAAGGACTTCCTTTTATCCATTCTAACCCGACTGCTCAGCAATTTCATGGGAGTGCCCACGAGTTCTTGTATTGTGAGAAAGGGAGAAAAGTCCTTCTTTCTCTACCTGCTCTATCCCATGCAGAGTCTTATAAACCTCGATCATGTCACCCCTCAGCCGTCCTTTCTCCAAGCTGAAGAGCCCCAAGCGTTTTAACCTTTCTTCATAGGGAAAAGTGTCCCAACCCTTTTGGTAGCAGGAACCCCTTTGGGTATTAGGCGACACACCCCTAATGCAGCCAATCCTCTATGAGTTTACAGAGCTCTTCTTACAGGGGGCTACTGTAAGCTCTCCGAGGATTGGCTACATGGGGGGGGGGTGTCGCCTAATAGGCAAAGGAGTTCCTGCCACAAAAGACCCCTGCCCTTAATCACAAGGGTGACGGAGGCCTTTGGGACGGAACCCATGCCCGCCAAAAGGCTGGCGGAGCTCCGCTGCCTCTTCTTCTCCCCGGCGGGGTCGGGGTCGGCTTCTGCCCGCCCCTCCCCCCTCCCTTGAGCGCGGCCCTCCCGGCCGGCACGGCGACCGGTTGGTTGGTTGGGTGGGTGAAATCTCGCGAGATTTCGCCCGCCCCTCGCCGGGAGGCGCGGCGGCCCGGCGCGCGAGTTCTCGGCCCCGAAGTCTCGCGAGAAGCGGTTGCCTTGGCGCCCCGTAGCTATAGCAGCGCGCGAGGCGGGGCGGCCGAGAAGGAGGTGGGGTGAGGCGGCGCTGCTGCCGGCGTTGCCGCTGCCCGGCGGAGGGGGGACTCGGGCGGAGCCGCCGCTGGGTGAGTTGACCGGGGCGGCGGGGGGTAGGGGGGCTTCGGTCTCGGGGTCAGGAGGGCGCGAGGGAGGCGGCCGGGAGGGGCGGCGGGTCGACCTTGCCCGGAGGGAGCGGGCGGGCCTCTCGCTCGGGGGGGGGGCGGGGTCCCCCTCCCTCCCCTCCCTCCCCCTCGTCATAGTCTGGGGGGGTCGTCCCGGGGCGCCCCCCCGAGAGACTCGGCCCCGCCCCCTTCGGGCTGCATCCCCCCTCCCCTCCTCCGTTTCATCCTCACGACCCCCCTGCGAGGGAGGGCGGGGCGGCGTGTGCGCGGCCCGGTCACCCAAGGTCACCCGCGGAGCTCCCCCCCCCCCCGCCACAGCACCTCCCCAGAAAACTGCATTGATGGTCCCCTGCGACAGGGCCCCGAAGTGGTGCCCTCCCTTGGCACAGCCACCCCACACACCTGTGTGTTTAGCATTGCCAGCCAGTGGCACCTGTCGTGGAAAGGGCCACCCGCCTTGCCCTGCATGCCTTCGTGCTTTGGAGACCTCCTGCAGCCTCCGACGTTTTCTGGCTCCCCTTGGCACGGTGGGGTTTGCAGTTTCCCCTCTCTCTGTGCTCCTCTGTGTGTGTGTGTGTGTGCGAAACAACAACAACAATTCTTCCCCGCCCCCCAACTTGTCCCAGACCTTGTTCCTTTGAGAACATCTGGGGGGGGAGTGCCAGCTGGGAGAGAGGGTTGCACGTGGGGCCTGGAGATCTCCTGAATTACACATGATCTCCAGACTACAGAGGTCAGTTCCCTTGGAGGAAACAGCTGCTTCAGAGGGTGGACTCTATGGCATTGTACCCTGCAGAGGTCCCTCTCCTTCCCAAACCCGGGCAATATACAGAACGGCATTAGGAGCAGTATACAAACATCAAATATACTAAAATTGATAGCACTAAAACCAGTTTAAGACAAATTCAGGATGGCATCAGTAACAGTTATACAATTGGGAATCTGGAATTCTGAACAACTTTGGTCACTTCCTCAGTTCTGTTTTGTTTTTGGGGGGATGAGGGCGCCAGCCATGTTGGAAAACCGTCGCTGTCCCTCACCTAAAGCCTGGCGGGACATCTCTACCTTGCAGGCCCTGCAGAACTGCATGAGGTCCCGCAGGGCTCTGACCCTATTTGGCACAGAGTTCCTCCAGGTTGGGCCCGGGACTGAAAAGGCCTTGGTCAGGGGCAGCCAGACCTCCTTGGAGCCAGGGGCCACCAGGAAGTTGTTATCTGCGGAGCGTGACACTCTCCCGGGGACACAGTGAAGGAGGCGGTCCCGTAGATAGGAAGTGCATATTTTTCAAATATTTCATAAGGTCAACTATAATCCACAAAACCTTGAGCCAGCATAAATCAGTCTGATTTTGATGTGCTAGAAATCTGTCAGAGAGAGTTTTTTCCCTTTGCTGTGTCTTGAGTGGTCACTTTTCTTTCATGTCCTCTCACTTCTGGCCTCCCCTCTGTTGCACTATTTGAAAAGCCAGGCATCCTTTACAGAAGCAGGCCACTTACGAACCATCGATTAAAACTGCAGCCCCAGTTTCAGAGGGCTGTACAAGAGCCAGGTTCGAGTCCAGTAGGACCTTAAGAGACCCACAGGATTTTGGAGGGTAAAAACTTTTGAGAGTAAAAGCCCAATTCATACCTGACTATCGACAGCTGCAGTCCTAGTTGCTCTTATGCAGATGTAAAGTCCTGGTGATTTTGAGAGGGACCATTGCTCTCAGGTAAATGTGCATAGATTCCAATTTAAGATGCTGTTATGCTTCTTAATATTGCATATGTGCGTCCTGTCACTGGATTTTATTAAGTACCCAGGCTTTATGCTCAGCTTTCAATAATGTGGATGTGGTTTTACTGAGGCCAGCACATGAGCACAAATGGAATGGATGCGAAGAAAGACTATGTGTATATATGAAGGTATCAGATAATGAATGATGTGGATTGGAGTAGTGGTAAAGATACTAAACTACGGAGAAGGTATGGATGGGACTACAATAAAATTATTTTGAGATGTTGTGAAGCTGTAGCTCTTTCCCATGGACCCTCAGTGGAATGGCAGCCATGCCTCCCTGGAAGACAGAGTGCCTGGGCCACCCCTACCAACTGCTCCCTGCGGTTTGCAGCTTTAGAAGACTCTGGGATGCATTCTCAGTTTTACGGAACCCAGGACAAGCTTGGTCATTACCTGTTGTGAGCTGTGTGTATTCCCTACAACACATTCCAGAGTCCTCTACAATGCACAGGGATTCCTCTGCAAGCAGACTGATGGAGAAAGTGTTCCTTAAGAACTGCTGCTCTATGTGGAAGTGTTAGGTGACTGATGCTTTCCTGAGACATCCCAGAGATGTAACTCTTTGGGTAGTATGTGGTCAATGTAACAGAACACTGTAAGTAGTAGTGGGCCATAAGAGGCATGTGGAAGAGAAAATCATCATCATCAGTAATATATAATTGTCTTACACGTTGGCCATTCCCTGCTCTCCTGTTGGCTGTGCTATGCCCTCCCTCAACCATTGGCCCATCAACTGCCACTCGAGTACCCACGTGCTATTGGCTGGGTGCTGAGTCTGCTCCTCTTCCCCGCCCACTGCCACTGTTCCCTGTCAGAATAACTGCCAAAACGGCTGTCTCTCCTGATGAATACACTTTTCCTGCTTGGCTCCTGTGGGGCTAACTTTTCCCTCAGTGGCTGTTGCTAAGCAACCAAGCTTGGTTCTGTCACTAAAAAGACAAAGGAAGGAAACCCTTTCGAGGCCTTTGTAAGGAATTCATTGGGGCCAGTCCTGACTAGGGTTTTTCTGGATATTCTGTGTCTATCGAAGCCAGTCTAAGGAAGCCAGAGTTTGGGGAGGGGAGAGGCCTCAGGTGAATAGAATGCTATAGAGCCCACCATCCAAAGCAGTTATTTTCTCTAGGAGGAGGGGGGGAAGAGATCTGTGGTCTGGACCTGGTGATCTTCAGGCTTCACCTGGAAGTTGGCTACCCTAGGCATAGCAGTTAGCGCTTCAGAGCAGAGTCTGCTAGACCCAGGTTTTTGGTCTGGAAGTTGAGTGGGTGATTTTGGACCAGTCAGACTTTCAGCCTAACCTACCTCACAGGGTTGTTGTGCAGATCAAAAGGGGGAGAGGAGAATGATGTAAGCTTTTTTGGTCTCCACTGTGGAGAAAGACAGTACTTTTCCTCCTGGGGAATCACTGCCGCCAATCTCCAGATGAGGGCTGGAGATCACTCAGAATTAAAACTGCTCTCCATATCAGGGGCAGATAATGGTAGGTTGATGAATGGCTAGGAAGGAAATAGGGTTGCCAACTCTAGGTTGGGAAATTGCTAGAGATTTGAGGGGTGGAGCCTGGAGAGGGTGGGGTTTGTGGAGGGGTGGGACCTCAGACAGGTACAATGCCATAGACTCCATCCTCCAAACCACCCATTTCCTCTTGGGAAACCATTGTTGCCAATCTCCAGGTGAGGGCTGGAGATCACTCAGAATTACAACTGTTCTTCAGATTTATTTATTGATTAGACTTTTATTCTGCCCTCCCCGCCAAGGTGGGCTCAGGGCAGCTCCCATAAAATTAATAAAATGATACATCTTATAAAATTACAGATACATCATTTAAAAGCATTAATATCGGTGGCAATACAAACAGTAAAGTGCAATTAGAAACACGTTCAGCAGTACCACCGCGCTATGTCACTTCTAAGTCTGAGTCCACATAGGGCGTAGCTGGTAAGGTGCCACTCCTATTGGAATGCCTGCCTAAAAAGCTCCATTTTCACAGCCCTGCGGAACTCTGGGAGGTTCTGCAGGGCCCTGATCTCGCCAGGGAGCTGATTCCAATAGGACGGAGCTGCCAGAGAGAATGCCCTGGTCCTTGTTGATGTCAACCTTGCAGCCTTCGGGCCAGGCGGTTGTGAGATCCTGATCACAGTGTTCTCTCGGGAACACGTGGGGAAAGGCAGTCCCTCAGGTAGGCTGGTCCCTGACCATACAGGGCTTTAAAGGTCAAAACCAGCACATTGAAGCAAATCTGGTATGCTATTGGCAACCAGTGAAATGTCTTTAGCACAGGCTGGATGTGCTCCCACTTGGGGAGACCCATCAGTAGCCTGGCTGCCGCATTTTGCACCAGTTGCAGCTTCCGGAGTTGCACCAAGGGCAGCCCCATGTAGAGAGTGTTGCAGTAGTCCAACCTCGAGGTGACCATTGCATGGATTACTGCAGCCAGATCATTGCATTTGAGGAAGGGAACTAACTGCCTAATGCAGCCGAAGATGGTAGAAGGCTGCCTTGGCAGTGGCTGCTACCTGGGCCTCCATTGTTAAGGAAGCATCCAGGAGCACTCCCAAGCTCCTGACCCTTGACGCTGGCACCAGCGGTGCCCCATCAAAGGCCGGGAGTGGGGTCCTTACCCCTGTACCTCTCCTACTCAGGCACGGGACCTCCGTCTTCATCAGATTCAATTTCATCCTGTAATGCCTAGTCCAGGTCTTCCAGGGTAGAGTCAGACTGACCGCCCAACATCAGATAGAGCTGGGTGTCATCTGCATACTGGTGACATCCCAGCCCATGCCTCTGGGCAAGGGGGCGTATATAGATATTAAATAGCATCGGGGAGAGCACAGCCCCCTGAGGCACTCCACATACTAGTGGGTGCCTTCGGGACTGCTGCTCCCCAAAAGCCACCCTTTGTCCCCAACCTTGGAGAAAGGAGACAAGCCGTTGTGTGGCCAGCCCCTGAATTCCCACGTCAGCGAGGCAGTGGGCAAACAACCGGTAGTTGACCGTGTCGAATGCCACTGGCAGGTCGAACAACAGCAGCACCGCCGTCCCGCCCCGATACTAGCCTGGAAGTGTCATCCATAAAGCTCTGCAACTGTATCGCCACCGCCCTCTCAATTAATTTGCCCAAATAAAGCAAATTGGAAACTGGCCCGGTAATTAGCCAGTTCGGCTGGATCCAGAGATGGTTTTTTAAGGAGAGGACGGACCATCGCTTCCTTGAGAGCCCCCGGGAACAGCCCCTCAGGGATGGCAGGGATCAGTTCCCCTGGAGAAAAGGGTGGGCTCTGTATCATTATACCCTGCTGAGGTGGCTCCCCCAAGACAGACAGTGTGACGTGGCACTTAGCACTTCAGAGCAGGATCTTGCAGACTCGGGTTCTTCCTGTGGAAGCTGACTGAAGTGATTTCAGACCACTCTCAGACTTTCAGCATAACCTACCTCATAGGGTTGTTGTGCAAATCAAAAGGGGGAGAGGAGAATGATGTGAGCTGCTTTGGTCACCACTGTGGAGAAAGACTGTACTTTTCCTAGGTAGAGGCTATGGGAAGGGTGGAAGAGATGGAAACCTGAAGTCAGATGAGCAGATATTGGTATGTTGATGGTTGGCTGGGAAGGAAATAGGGTTGCCAACTCTTGTTTGGGGAATTCCTGGAGATTTGAGGAGTGGAGCCTGGAGAGGGTGGGCTTTGAGGAGGGGTGGGACCTCAGACAGGTATAATGCTATAACCCCCCCTTCCAAACCAGCCATTTCCTCCTGGGGAACTACTACTGCCATTCTCCAGGTGAGGGCTGGAGATCACTCAGAATTAAAACTGCTCTCCAGACGGCACGGATCAGTTCCCCTGGAGAAAATGCCTGCTTTGCAAGGTGGACTCTGAGTCATTATACTCTGCTGAGATTGCTTCCCCTCCTGACTGGGTCCCCAGTGAGGAGGAGAAGGACTGTACTTTTCCTAGGTAGTGGCTCCAGGTGTGGGGGGGGAGATGGAAAGCTGAAGTTAGAGGGGTAGATAACAGTATGTCGATGGTTGGCTGGGAAGGAGATAGGGTTGCTACCTCCAAGACAGGTACAATGCCATAGACTCTACTCACCAAACCAGCCATTTCCTCAAGGGGAACCATTGTTGCCAATCTCCAGGGGCGGGCTGGAGATCAGTCAGAATTACAACTGCTCTTCAGATGGCAGAGATCCGTTCCCCTGGAGAAAACAGTAAGCTCTGTGTCATTATACTCTGCTGAGCTTGCCACAGCAAATTGATGCTGAGTGCCCAAGGCCAGGGCACCCGCCCAGAGCCTCATTCTAGAGCTCGTGTTTATTTCCACAACGGGCCTTATTCCTAATTTATAATAAGGCTAGCAGGGCAGGGAAATCGAGGGCATGCATAAAATCACATGGAAAAAATGCATAACAGATAGGATCGAGGTGCAGCCATTGGAAGGAAGTGAAATGACAGGTGTGTGAAGAATTTTGATTTACAAGTATCAAAACATTTTTGTACGGCACCTGCAGAGGTGCTGAATAAACTGTTAAAACAATGAAACACTCTTTTATAGATTAGCTGTAGAATGAAAACCGCCTTGGTGTAGGTGGATTCAGCTCCGTCTGAGGTTATGTCTGCTGTAACAGCTCCCACAGGTTCTACCACGGAGGAGGCGTTGTGGCACACACTCTGTCTGTAAGCATTTCTACCACCATTTTTTCTTGGGATATGTCCAGATTTTATGTTCAGTCACTGACTCATGCTCCTCTTCTGGTTTGGCTTTGGGAAAACAAACTCTTTCCCACTGTGTTTCTTGAGGTGTTTGTTTCTGGCAGGCCATTACTGAGGAAGGATGGCAGAGCCTGGCTTTCATAGGGCAAACTGTAGCTGAAATGGCTCCAGCTTCAGCTGTGTGATATGGCAGGCTCTATCCCTTTCCTACAAGTAGATCCATTGACTTCAGACTGTGGGAGGAGGAGGAGGCTCACCCCTTCCTGTTTGTCTCTCTGTTACTGAGTTCACTTGCGAGATGGGCTGGGATCTGTTGTGTGATAACAGCAGCCTGATGGGAACCCTTCCTGATGGGAACCCTTCATGGTGGCATTTCATAGAATCATAGAGTTGGAAGAGACCTCCAGGGTCAGTGCAGGAAATTCACAACTGCCTCCCCCCCCGTACCCCCAGTGACCCCATGCCCAGAAGATGGCAAGACAACAAACAACAAACCATCCAGGAACCCTGGGCAAGGTGGCCTGGGGAAAATTCCTTCCTGACCCCAAAGTGGCGATTGGCATTTCCTGAGAATGTAAGAAAGAGCAACGAGAACTGAGCACTGATGCAACTCTTCCTGCCCTCCCTGTCATGATCTGCCTAAGTTCACAGAATCAGCATTGCTGTTAGATGGCCATCTAGCCTCTGTTTGAAAAACTCCAAAGAAGGAGAGCCCACCACGTCCTGAGGAAGCCTCTTCCACTGAGGAACTGCTCTGTCAGGAAGTTCTTCCTAATATTTAGCTGAAAACTCTTCTGATTTCATTTCAACCCGTTGGTTCCGGTCTGACCTTCTGGGGCAACAGAAAACAACCCCGTACCATCCTCTATATGACAGCCCTTGAAGTACTTGAAGATGGTGATCATATCACCTCTGAGTCATCTCCTCTCCAGGCTAAACATACCCAGCTCTTTCAGCCTTTCCTCATAGGACTTGGTCTGCAGACCCCTGACCATCTTTGTTGCCCTCTTCTGGACACGTTCCAGCGTGTCTTCCTAAATTGTGGTGCTCAAAACGGAACATCATACTCAAGGTGAGGTCTAACCAGAGCAGAGTAAAGTCGTACCATCACTGCGCGTGGATGACGCATGCAAAGAACAGCAGGAATTCACCACCAAAGGTGGCGGGGGAGGGGGGGAGAGGATCCTGAAAATGTCTGCTCCTCTTTCTCCCGCTGGGGACTTGGTTTGCATGCACAAGCTTTTAGGAACAGGGATCCCAACATCGTGCAGAAATGTGACATTTCAGTTTACTGGTCTGTAGGGAAGATCATGTGGATCCATTATTTATTACAGCGCTCCAGTGTACAACTCACTCCTGGCATAGTAGATTACAGAGACGAGTAGTGTTGCATCTGACCTAAAAATGTCACCAGTTTTCACTGGCAAAAACGTGACCCAGTTCATATCATTAGAGGGGCTAAACACCTCAGGCTTGAAAATATTCACTCCTCTGGTTGCTAGTATTGCTTCTAGGTGACCAAGCCAGGGGGCTCTTCAAAAGGGGGAGAAAAGGTGCCCGAGGAACCCTGTTTCATTTTTACTGCATTGGTCTTAACACATGGCTGTCTGTACGAAACCAGAGCGGGACAGCGGGGGCTTTTCCGTACTTGCCCCCCTGATACGTGTTTCAAGTAACTTAACATAAATACGTGTAGGGCAGGCAGGCAGGCTGGTTGGCTGGCTGTTGTTGACTTATTTTCAGGCCTGCTCTGATTCTTAATAGGAATTATGATATTGTGGCTTTTGGGAGTGCGCATGGGGACGCTGATGGAGTCTAGTGTGCTGCTGTTGAGAGCTTTAGATTTCTTGTTAAGAAAAAGCTTTGTGCTGCTGTTAACCGCTGTCAAGGTTGTTAATTCGTTACTGGGAAATAAATTTGAGTCGCTGCAGTAAATTTTAATCCCACTGCACTCTGAATACTACGCTGAGATGTCGAGTAGGAATTTTTCAGTTTCTAAAGGTTCCTTGTTTCCTGGAGGGTGGCCAGCTCTGGGGTCGGAGATACCTGGAGGTTTGGAGGGCGGGGTCTGAGGAGGGGAGAGGCCTCAGTGCGGTGTAAGGCCATAAAGCCCACCTTCCAAAGCGGAGCCATTTACTCCAGGCAAACTGATTTCTATCACCTGGGGATCCGTTGTAGTCCCAGGAGGCTGGCAACTCCGTTGGGGGCCCGGCCTACACCATCTCTGCCCTTTCTTAACTGCTGGGTTGCTGGCTAATGTGGTTTTAACCTTGGCCTTTAACCTAATATTCCCAGGGGTAATACCCTGAAACACTCCACAGGATCCAGTAACCCTGAAAACCACCAACGTAACAGCAGCGATTCACGCTACTAGCGCTAAAGATTGGCTGATGGAGCACTACTGTAAGGCTGGAATTAAAATGGAAAAGGAGGTGTGGGAATCCGCAGATCTGGATAAGCAAATTATTCCAGTTGCCAAGACAAGTCACCCCATTCCGATGTAAGAATGAAGTGAGGTGAAGTGGGGAGGAGAGGGCTAAGAAAACACAAATGGTTGCATTCGTATACGAGATGGTCACAGATCCTAACATCAGCAGAAGATCTACCACCATTGAAGGAGGTGCTGGTGCGTGGGCACCTACTCAGCCTAAAAGGAAGGAAAAGCAGGGCTGTGTTTCATTTTGTTGGTTTTAAACTGTAGTATTTCAAATTATGATTTGCAAGCTGTCTGGAGCCACAAGGAAAGTTGAGATATAAATACCATAGAAATGAATAAATAATTCATGAGGACTGCAGTCCCGCTGGCAGCTGGGCGCAGCACGGAGGCGCTGCTCTTTGCACTGGAAAAAGTAATAGTGGGAAGGGATGATCAGGCAGTACCGCTCGAGCGTCTAGGTTGTAGATGTGTGGCAACCACAGGGCACAGTGTCCTGTGGGTTTTTTCTTTAATCCGGTTGCACACGCACATATGTGCCTGTGCACACAGATTAAAAATACCACGGCTGAAACAACTCTTGTGTTCACACGTCCCTTCCGGCTTCCATTCACCACAACTCCGTTCAAATGTCTGGAAATGCAGAGAGGGAACACAAGCATCCGCTAATACTGGACTTTCCCTGGTGCCTAATTATTCCAGATGCACAGTGGGGCACCCCTGGGTGGTGACAACTGCCACACAGAAGGCAGATGTTCTTGTCTGGTCGTGCTCTTTTAATCCACACAGGTAATGCTACTATTTTGCTACAAACTGCCTGTGTTACCGCAACCCAGATCAGGGCTTGAACTCTCAAGACAAGGGTATATCTGGGAATGCAAGCACAGGCATATTGTAGGGAAAGATTCTTTCCCTAGTTGTAGGGAGAGCAGGAGTGGTATAGAATATTCAACAAGGTAGCATTGGATTTGGTGAGACGGTATTTGGGTGACCCTAGGGATAAGCCGTGTTTTTGGTCTGAAGACAAAAGGTATGCAGAAACCAGAGCCAGGTTACTGTGGTCTGATCGCTTCTGAGTGCCATTTGGATGGGGCATTGTCTCAAGTTTATTTTTTCTTCCAGATTCTCTCCAGGTTGCCTATTCATCTATATATAATGGTTGGCAAAGTCTGTTTTCGATGTATCTGATGAAGTGCGCATGCGCACGAAAGCTTATACCCAGAATTAAACTTTGTGGGTCTTAAAGGTGCCACTCTGGACTCGAACTTTGCATTGTTCTGTTGCTTCAGACCAACACAGCCACCCACATGACTCTATTCACTCCTAGTCAGTGACTGAATTGGGAGCCTTCTGCTCTTCAGTCTCTGCTTTTCTGTCTTATATAGACCACAGTTTCCTTGCAGAGACTTGGCCCAGGTTCGGTGCCCAGTGGGGCGGGGGGTGGGTTAGAAAGTAGGCTTCAGCCCCAGAACTAAGTCACTGTAAGTCCTCAACTGCAGAAAAGGTTGTAAACCGCGGGGTCAGCACTCTGTCTCTGTGCACTTCAGCAGCCCGCCTTGGTCGAAGCAGCTGCCTTGGCAGAAGCGGAGGGTTTCCCTATGCCACCTTTGTACAGTGGTCGAAGTAACAAGACATTTTGGGGTCTTTCGGAATGCATCTATCTGGTTCGATTTGTTGTAGGTTTCTTTGACCTCGCCCTCTCTGTTCAACTATGATGTTTGCTGTTCTGTAATCAAAGATTAGAGCACTAAAAATAAACCAAAACAAACGCTCTTGAAAATTCCCCGGCACTGTGCCCTTCTGCCATCTCCGTGAACAAGGGACAGAAAGGCTTGGAAGTGGACGATTATAGGTATCTGTTACAATATTCCAGGGGTCATTTTGTAGAAAAAGAAGTGCAGGAGCTCATTAGCATAACTCATTAGCATAACTTATTTGCATATGCCGCACCCCTGGCATCACCGGAAGTGTGTCAGAAGGCAACACCCACTGCTCAGCCTCCACCCAAAAATCTCCCAAGTATTTTCCAACTCAGATTTAAACCTGGGTCTCCCAAATCCTTGTCTGGAGCACTAACCACTACACCGCACTTCATGGGGCAGCGGCTGTTGAGCAGGAGCAAGCGGCTGGGCCTTGCAGGAATTATGCAAGTTGCAGGGGGTCAGGTTGTCCGGTGGCTGCTGTCAGGCCGGACGTGGCTCCCCCCCCCATTTCACTGACAGAAACAAATGCTTGAGGGCTGGAAATACTGCCGCGGTTGACAGGCAATGGGCCGCTGAGGGAATTCCTTTCCTATGGCTACAGGTGCTGCTTCTCTTGTGGGTGAGGGTTGACCCCGTGCATTTCCAGCTGCCATCGATGATGGGCGGCAGTAGGCCAGGTACTTCCCTACTGGTCTGAATCTTTCTCAGCTAACAATGTTTTCTCATGAAGATGTTTTTGGCTGACACACTCAAACTATAAATCAACCATAATAAATCTATTTAATTCTCAACATGTCCAAATTAGTCCCTAATGTAAGAGCCTTTCTGTCTAATCCCAACAGTCTATGCAACCCATTGATTTTTCTGCTGGGGTGGAAATTTTACGAAGATCCATATTTTTCAGTCTCCAAATTAAGATCGCCCACAAATGGAGGAATTAAACCTGACACAAACTAGTCTGGCTATGATCTCATATTTGTCCGCTGCTGTTGTCATTAACTTTGCAGTACGACTTTTCAACATTTCTTTGTAAAGTAGACCTATGAATCTAGGCACCACTATAACCATTTTGCCACATGCTTTCCTACACATTTTGTCACCTATCTGCACTTGGTGTGTGTTAAAATATCCACTTATTAGATAACACAGACCAAAAGCAGTCGATTTTTTGCCCCTTAGTAATATACACTGCCCTAACCACATCTTCAAGTCATTTTTTTTTTTTTGAGCTTAGAGGTATACAGGGAATGGGTTTGTACCTAATGGCAAATTTGGTGGAACATTTCCATGATGCCCTCTGCATATACAGAAGTACACCCATAGACTCTGGGACTCTGATGAAGCCACTCCTTTTTTGGCATGTGATCCCATTCCCCTTAATGCACGTTCAGAATATGCACAAGCAAATGTCTGCACAGGGCTCAATCTATCTCCGAATGAGAATGTTCATCCTGGGGTAGTTTGGTTTCTCTGCATGGGCTCAGTCAATGCTCCCTTGGTATTACCATAGTTTCCTTTAGATAATTTTCGCATGTGTCCCTCCAAAGATAAGTGTTCATTTCTAATAGCAGTAAAGCATAAAGAAAGGTGCCCAGTTTAGCAACACTATCAAACTGTTCTTGTTTTGTTTAGTTCTCAGTTGGCCAAACATATTCGAAATAGTATTTAGCAATAGTTATGCACAATATTATTAAACAGAGATATTTTATTACAATTTTTTGTTGGCATATATTATACATTGTGAGACTTCTACTGCACTGCAACAGACCAGATGGACAATGAATTAACACTACCCAGTCAGGATACTTGGCAAATAGAAGGGTAAGTCATAGAAATAGTGACAGACTTCACGTTCCTGGGATCCCAGATCACTGCAGATGGTGACTGCAGCCATGAAATTAAAAGACGCCTGCTCCTTGGGAGGAAAGCAATGGCAAACCTAAACAGCATGATAAAAAGCAGAGACATCACCCTGCCAACAAAAGTCCGCATGGTCAAAGCAATGGAATTCCCCATAGTACTGTATGGCTGCGAGTGTTGGATTATAAGGAAGGCCGAGCGCCGAAGAATAGATTCTTTTGAACTATGGTGCTGGAGAAGACTCTTGAGAGTCCCTTGGACTGCAAGGAGATCAAATCATTCAATCCTAAAAGAAATCAACCCTGACTGTTCCCTGGAAGGCCAGATCCTGAAGCTGAAGCTCAAATACTTTGGCCACCAAATGAGAAGGGAGCATTCACTGGAGAAGACCCTGATGCTGGGAAAGATTGAAGGTCAAAGAAGAAGGGGATGGCAAAGGATGAGATGGTTAGACAGTGTCATCGATGCAACGAACATAAAACTGAGCAAACTTCAGCGGACAGCGGAAGACGGGAGGGCCTGGCGTAATCTGGTCCATGGGGTCGCGAAGAGTCGGACTCAACTGTGCGACTGAACAACAACTACAAATCAGGATACATACCAGGTTACTCTTAACAATGCCGTATCTTTAGCTAGAAGTCTTGGTCCTCTTATTTTTAAATACTGCGCCGATTACATATTCCTTGCATTTTAATACAATTTGGCAAATAAACATCTAAAGCATAAATCAGTTTTAATATATAGTTATTAAAAGCACGTTAAAAGCAAAAGTGAATAAGATTCCACACATGACAGTTTCTATTTACTTGAACCAGGTATCTTTATGCCCAAGAATATCAGGAAGTATTATGGGTACATAAAAGCTGAATTCAAGCTCAGAAGAGATTTCATTTTACATGAGTTTTGATCCTGCTGACGAGCTAACTAAATGTTTTGTGCAACAATGCCCTGGTACTCATTTACTTAAAAAGACAAAAAGCTTTTGCAGGGGGGAAATTTTGAGTGCGGAAATAGCTGATGGTACTTAAGCTGTCTCCTGCCCTGCTCAAAATTCTCCCTCTGGAAGCAGGTTTTTTTAAAAAATTTTTTTAAAGAATAGGATCCAGACCCTGTTATATGCATTCGAATGTGACATGTTATTAGCCCCTTATACTCCACAAGGAAGTAAAACCACAATAATCAGTATAGCATAACCATTCCCTTGTGTTCCAGCTTAAGCACGCTTCAGCCCCCTTCCCCCACCAAACAAACTTCGCCACCCACCCCAGAGCAGCCAGGTCATCTGTAGCCTCTTTGGCTTGGAGAAGATGCAGGCAAGCTGAGCACGCTCTACCCCTCCCCAAAACAAACCCTACCACCCACCCCAGAGTGGAGCAGACCGCACCCTCCCCCACTTACTAGCTGGGCTGGTGTCGACGGAAGGAAGTCCCAACAGGCCATGCAGCCCCCAGCAGCCTGACCGAGGGCTGCTGGGGGTGGGGTTTAGCTACCAGGGCTTCCTGGATGACTAATTCACTCCCAGAGCACCGTTCCCCCGCACTCTGGGTGGAAATGAGCCCGCAATATACCAATAACTCAAAGCATTGAGAGCACAGTAAGGTATCTGATATACATAAACTTACTGTAACCATTTGTATTCCTTTATTATTTTATTATGGTCCACCTTTCTCTCGGAGAGTCAAGGTGGATTGCAAAACTGGAAAAGCAATGCAATAAAACATGTTTTTGTATCCCCCCCCCACCTCAGGATAGGTAACAGCATTTTGAAACTATTAGCAAAAGATATTGTTGACTTTTTTTAAAAAAAATCTGATTACCCCTGATCCTGCCTTGCTTCCATCTGTGCTGTTTCTTAGGAGGAGGAGCATTTTGCACCTTGTAGTGCTTCTGTATGGTCTTTTATGGTTCAAATGTTGTGCCAAGGATACCAGATAAGTATACTCTGGGGTGACTAGAGAGCTCACAGTTGGATATGAGGAGGAAGGCAGTCTCTTTGTTGTTGTTCAGTGGCACAGTCGAGTTCGACTCTTCGCGACCCCATGGACCGCATCACGCTAGGCTCTCCTGTCTTCCGTCATGTCCGGAATTCACTTAATTTCATGTTTGTTGCCTCGATAACACTGTCTAACCATCTCATCCTTTGCTGTCCCCTTCTTCTTTGATCTTCAATCTTTCCCAGCATCAGGGTCTTCTCCAGTGAATGCTCCCTTCTCATTTGGTGGCCAAAGTATTTGAGCTTCAGCTTCAGGATCTGGCCTTCCAGGGAACAGTCAGGGTTGGTTTCTTTTAGGATTGACTGATTCAATCTCCTTGCAGTCCAAGGGACTCTCAAGAGTCTTCTCCAGCACCATAATTCAAAGGAATCTATTCTTCGGCTCTCGGCCTTCCTTACAGTCCAACTCTCGCAGCCATACATTACTACTGGGAATACCATTGCTTTGACCATGCGGACTTTTGTTGGCAGGGTGATGTCTCTACTTTTTATTATGGTGTTTAGGTTTGCCATCGCTTTCCTCCCCAGGAGCAGGTGTCTTTTAATTTCATGGCTGCAAGTCACCATCTGCAGTGATCTTGGATCCCAGGAACTTGGTGTCTGTCACTATTCCACAATTTCTCCTTCTATTTGCCAAGGAGTGATGGGGCTGGATGCCATGATCTTAGTGTTTTTGATATTGAATTTCAAGCCAACCTTTGCACTCTCCTCTTTGACCCTTAGCAAGAGGCTCTTCAGGTCCTCTTCACTTTCTGCCATTAGAGTGGTATCGTCTGCATATCTGAGGTTGTTGATCTTTTCCCCAGCAATCTTAATTCCAGCTTGTGATTCATCCAGGCTGGCATTTCGCATGATGTACTCTGCATATAAGTTAAATAAGCAAGGTGACAATATACATCCTTGTTGTACTCCTTTTCCAATGCCAAACCAATCAGTTGTTCCATATCCAGTCCTAACTGTTGCTTCTTGACCGTTATACAGGTTTTTCAAGAGACATGTGAGGTGGTCTGGTACTCCCATCTCTTTAAAGACTTGCCATAGTTCGTTGTGATCCACACAATCAAAGGTTTTAGCGTAGTTAATGAAGCAGAAGTAGATGTTTCTCTGGTATTCCCTTGCTTTCTCCATAATCCATCGAATGTTGGCAATTTGATCTTTAGTTCCTCTACCTCTTCAAAACCCAGCTTGTACTCCTGGCAGTTCTCTATCCATGTACTGCTGAAACCTACTTTGTAGGATCTTGAGCATGACCCTGCTAGCGTGTGAAATGAGTGCAATTGTGTGTATATTCCTTGGCATTGCCCTTCTTTGGGAATGGAATGTAAATTGACCTTTTCCGATCCTGTGGCCACCGTTACTGTAGTAACCCGGAGGCTATTTTATTTTTTTAATTGTTCATTTGTATGTAGTTCCTTGCAGAAACCCAGTGTTTGGTTTGGTGTTCTTGAGCCTGAGACTGCTGATAAGGCCACCTGCACACCGTTAGCTTTTGGTTGCCTAGCACTGACATGGTGAAGACTTGTTTTTTGTGTGGAATGGCCTTGGACAGTTGGGGCTGGTTGGGCTTCCCATTCAGTGGCCGAGCATGTGAGTCTCAATCAGTTCCACCTTCAATTACCTTTGTCAAATACTTTATTTACCTTTGTCAAATTCCCTAACCTGTATTGGGATCAGGTGAACCTTTGTTGCTAGGTTTAATTGATAATTAGTGCTTATGGTTAGGTATTACCAGAAGTGGTTAAAAATGAAGTCCTTCCCTATCCTCTTCATCTGACTTCAGACCTGTAGCTGGTTATGCCACAGGGGCTGTTGTTTTTCCATTTGAAGGGAAACCCTGAACCTCTGCTGGAGGGACTGAGAGTTGTGGTCTGCCCGGCTGAACTGCTGTGGATAACGATGCTGTAATATCCAAGGTAATAACTAGCTAGAGATACTAAAAACCGTTTTTATTTTCTGTTTGCATGGTGTGTTGATATTGCTTTGCACTAAAAATAAAACTTTTAGTTACATACCTGGTTGGTGAGTTTGCAGAAGGTTTGTTCTGGGGTTTGCAGAAGGTTTGTTCTGGGGTTTGCAGAAGGTTTTTTCTAGTTGCCTTTTGACCCTACCAATACTATATGAGTGGAACTCCTGACTCCGGAGAGGGTTTGGCTTTCTACTCAAGGTCCTAAAGGAAACAGGGCTGGTCTGTGCCTTGCATTCCTGGATGAAGCAGGTCTGGTGGCAATCCATTGTGGTTTAGGAGCAAGAGGAACTTGGCTTCTGATCTTGTAATATTAGTAGGTATGTGCAAAAAAAAATGTATTTTTTGGATTCAGATATATTGAACCCGATTTTTTTCAGGAAATCTGAAAAGACCTGAATATCTATACTGGTATTCATATAGAATTCCCGAAAAATTTGGGTCCATTATATCCAATGGGGCCATTGAACTTAATGGCAAAAATCTTCTGAAGAGTTTGCAGGGGGCTGGGGCGGGAGGGGTTTGAGGTAGAGACTCTAAATTGGGCCTGGAACTGCTGGAGTCTCTCCCCAAAAGACCCCCAACGTTTTGAAAAGATTGGACCTGGGGTCCAATTCCAGGAGCATCCAAAGTGGTTGCCCCCAATTCTCCATTGTTTCCTATGGGAAAAAGGCAGGCAGCAGATGGCGTCTCCCCGAGAATCTCTCTGTAAGAAAGTAAGTGAGATGTGGTGTGAGGGGGTATGTTCGCCAGGCCAGCAGCAGAACCTGTGCAATGTGCCCCCCAGAACCAGTGCCACTGTGCCAGTCAGTGCCCAAACCCAACTGGACTCAGTTCAAACCAGAGAATCTCTGCAGCATAAACTGAGGGGGCATGTTTGCCACTGCCAGCGAGGCCAACAGCAGAACCTGTGCAATATGGAACTCAGCCAGAACCTGTGCCAGTCAGTGGCAAACCCAACAGAACTCCGGTAGAACCAGAGGACCTCTGCAGCATAAACTGAGGGGGGCAGGACCTGTGCAAGTTAGTAATCTCGAGGGGTGTGCAATTTGGCCTGACAAAGAGAAATTAATGTCGTAACAAATGAGTTTGACATCTCTGCGGCTAGAATCATAGAGTTGGAAGGGACCTCCAGGGTCATCTACTCCAACCCCCTGCACAATGCATGAAATTCACAGATACCTCCCCCTCCACATCCCCAGTGACCCCTGCTCCATGCCCAGAAGATGCCTAGCCTGTTTTTTTAAATCCAAAGGTGCCCACAGGCTCAAAAAGATTTCAACCCCTGTTCTAAACAATGATTTGCCCAAAAGCCATGGCTGGGTGTGAACACAGCCCACTTTGTCAGAAGCATGAAGTGACACCTCTACTTAGCACAGAAGGTGACGCTCGTGCATCCCAGACCAAGAAAGCAGCCTCTGTCTCATATTGTCAGCTTACCTCAAAATGCGTTTGTCTCTCTGATGTGCCCCAGGACTCTTCTTTGCAAACCTACGTGAAAGACCGCCACCACCACAAGAAGCCCTGCCCACTATTGCCTCGGGAAGTGAGAGGGAGGGGGTAGGGTCTATCTGTCCACGGATCCTCCTCTCTCGCAGCAGGACACCAAGACCAGCCATCACTGCCTGCCTCCGTGGAGGAGGCTTAGCCTAGGTGTGGCAGCTGCCACTCATCACAGGCTCTCCCTCCCTTATCCCACCTCACCCCTGCAAAAAAGAAAGTTATTTTTCCATACACACAACCAGTGTTCCATAAGAACATAAGAGAAGCCAATGTTGAATCAGGCCAATGGCCCATCTAGTCCAACACTCTGTCACACAGCGGCCAAAATATACCAGGGGCCATCAGGAGGTCCAGCAGTGGGGCCAGGACACCAGAAGCCCCCTCCCACTGCTGCCCCCTCAGCACCAAGAATAGAGTGCATCACCTGCCCCAGACTGAGAGTTCCCATCTATACCCTGTGGCTAATAGCCACTGATGGACTTCTGCTCCAGATGTTTATCTATTCCCTCTTGAAACTGTCCATGCTTGTTGCTGCCACCACCTCCTGTGGCAGTGAATTCCATATGTGAATCACTCTTTGGGTGAAGAAGTACTTCCTTTTATCTGTTCTAACCTGACTGCTCAGCAATTTCATGGAGTGCCCACAAGTTCTTGTATTGTGGGAAAGGGAGAAAAGTACTTCTTTCTCAACCTGCTCAATCCCATTCATAATCTTATAAACCTCAATCATGTCACCCCTCAGCCATCGTTTCTCCAAGCTGAAGAACCCCAAGCCTTTTAACCTGTCTTCATAGGGAAGGTGTTCCAACCCTTTTATCATTCTAGTTGCCCTTCTGTGCACTTTTTCAATGCTATAATATCCTTTTTGAGATGTGGTGACCAGAATTGTACACAGTATTCCAAATGAGGTCGCACCAATGATTTATACAGGGGCATGATGATACTGGCTGATTTGTTTTCAGTTCCCTTCCTAATAATCCCCAGCATAGTGTTGGCCTTCTTTATTGCAGCTACACACTGTCTAGACATTCTCATTGAGTTATCCACTACAACTCCAAGATCTTTCTCTTGGTCCGTCTCTGCCAGTTCAGACCCCATCAACGTGTATTTATATTTAGGATTTTTGGCTCCAATGTGCATCACTTTGCACTTGGCCACATTGAACCCCATTTGCCACGTTGACGCCCACTTACCCATCCTCGACAGATCCCTTTGGAGTGCCTCACAATCCTCCCTGGTTTTCTTCACCCTGAACAACTTCGTGTCATCTGCAAATTTAGCCACTTCACTGCTTACTCCCAATTCCAAATCATTAATAAACAAGTTAAAAAGCATTGGACCAAGTACTGATCCCTGTGGTACCCCACTGCTTACCACCCTCCACTGAGAAAGTTTCCCATTTATGCTCACTCTCTGTTTCCTATTTATAAGCCAGTTTTTGATCCACAAGAGGACTTGTCCTTTTATCCCATGACTATTGAGCTTACTTAGGAGCCTTTGATGAGGAACTGTATCAAAAGCTTTCCGGAAGTCAAGGTAAATAATATCTATTGGGTCCCCCTTGTCCACATGTTTGTTCACTCCCTCAAAAAACACTAACAGGTTAGTGAGACAAGATCTTCCCTTACAGAACCCATGCTGAGTCTGCCTCAGTAGTTTTTGTTCATCAGTGTGCCTACTCATTCTTTCCTTAATAACAGTTTCCACCAACTTACCCGGTATCGATGTCAGACTGACTGGCCTGTAATTTCCCGGATCTCCCCTGGAGCCCTTTTTAAAGATGGGAGTGACATTAGCTACCTTCCAGTCCTCAGGAATGGAGGCAGATTTTAAAGAAAGATTATATATCCCTCTAAGCAGAGTTAGTGTGAGCTAGCTCACAGATTTTTAAGCCTCCAGCTCACACATTTTTGTCTTAGCTCAGGAAAGATGGCTCCAGAGCAAACTAATCTATGCAGTAGCCCAATCGCTCGCTCCAGTAGCTCACAAGGTAGAATTTTAGCTCACAAAACTCCACCACTTAGATGGAGCATTGCACACAACATACATTTACATTTATTATTTATGGTGCTCCTGTGGGTGCTGCTGGTTTCTGGCTGCTTGGCATCTACCCTACTCTACCTTGTTCAAATGGAGAACAATTTTTGTGCTGCTGTTTCAGTTTCAGCATGCAATTTTGTTTTGGGGTGGCTGGCAGTGTAACTTAGGTGCAGACACGCACCACCCTCAACATCACTCTGGCTACCAGGGTTCTGTGGAGGTACTTCTGCTGCAGGTGGGATGGATGGAAGTGGGCGGGGAGATTGGTGGGGCATTTCTGTGCCAATCAAAATGGTCATGGCCCTGGCTGCTACTTCTCTCTAGCCTCTCTGGTTTTAGTCATGGGAAGAGCATTGTAACCCAACTTTCCAACACAGACCGAGAGGGGATTGCAGGCACAAGTATGCTTCACTTCAATCACCCTCATAGTCTAGCTCCGGGAAACCAAACAGTGGCAAGTTGACCTTCAGGAAGATCAAGTGCTCAATTGACCAGGGGCTCAGGCGTGAGCAATGCGAGTAGAGAATGTCGCCCGCATGGGGAAAAACATGCTCACTCTGCACGCTCGTCGGAGGGCACAAGAGGAGCTTCAGGGCCACGCCAGAGAGGTCTGGCCAGACTGCCTCTTTCATGGCCCAGTACCTCAGTGGACACGTCGCCTGTGACTCATAGGGTTCCGCAAGGTACTTCCTCATCATTGCAGCCGCTGTGTCCTCTCTCGTGCACCTGCCGCTCCCAGGAGAGGGGCCAAGGATCTGCCCGATGAGTGCCATCTCAACACTCATCACGGTGGGGGGACGCTGCCTAGCAGGGGAGGTGGGGGATGAACAGCAGTGGAGCTGCTGGCACCCTCCTCTTCCTCAGCCAATGGCAACATGACCCTCTTGGCTCACATGTGCTCAACTCACTCGGAAAGGATGTCTATCCATTGAACTCGTTGGCCCACTCGGTGATCCTGTCCTTGATGAGCGGGTCACACATGGTCACCATCATGTAGTCCTTCTGCCAGAGGATAGACTGAAAGCGCCTCTCAAGTCCGCTTTGCAGCCTTCTCACCAGCATGCGCACATCGCTGGAAGCATGTCTGCATGTCCTGCAGCTGGCTCCAGAAATGAGGCCAAGTCCTCACGGGCCATGTGGACCATGGGGATGGCCAGAGCCGGACTTGCCGTGTCAGATGAGAGCATTTCTGTGTAGCTCTTAAAGGGCTTAAGAACTTCCACAGTCTGAGAGACGGTCAACCAGTCATCCCGACTGAGCCGGCTTTCTGCCTGAATGACCCCGTTCTCAGAGATCAGGGCAGTCAGGGCGCTCTCCTGCTTCGCCAAGCGTTCAAGCATGGCACAGGTAGAGTTCCAGTGAGTGGAGACGTCACTAAGCAGGCAGTGCTCCAGCACACCTGCCAGCGCCTGCTTCTCGCGCCACAGATAAAGGTCCTTCATACTGCAAGAGAAGTGACTCACGATGTGCAGGCATTTCTGGAGGAGATGCCACAACTCACAAGTCTCAGCGTCCAGATTGGTGTCAGGTTTAAAAGCAAGTAGATCCAAGCATTCTTTGATTAAGAAGGGCTTTATTGGAATACAGTGCTAAAACCCACAGTGAAGGATCATTGTCAGGAATGGCGGGAGAAGCAGCTCAAGCAAGGTTATAGTGTGATGCAAAATGCAACTAGCAAATGAACTGTAAGCACGCGCGGGAAACTCCCGGCGGGAGAATTACTTAATGGGCGGGAAACAACCTTGATGTTGTCCGCCATGTGCGACACATTGAGTTTCTCGATGTGAAGCAGAATCTGGCAGTAGCCAGCCTAGTGACCCTGACCCTGCCTGACCCTGGTTTCCCCTCCCCCACCCAAAATGTTGCTTGGTTGCCCCCAGAGCACAGTCAATGAAAGGCATGAATCGTGTGCCTGACAGGAGGTCCAGAGGTCGTACATGAAGTGCACATATCTCTCACGAGCACGGGGCAAGTGTGCCTTCATGTGGTCCCTGGAAAACCCTATTTTTTTCGGGGGTGTGTGTGTCCAAAAATACTTTTTGGATTTGGGAAACCCGAATGCACACCCCTAAATATTAGTCAGAGTGCTCTGCCTGTCAGGGCTCCAGCCCAACCTCCTGCCGGGTTGGCAAAGGAGTGTTGGAGGTCTTGGTGGTACTACAGGTGCGTTTTCCAAATTTTCTGGCAAACTGAGTGCAGCACTTTAACAGTCTCTAAAGGACCTACATAGTTCAGGGATATAAAAGTGAATGTTGACATAGCGTTACTTCAAAAGCACCAGGGAAAGATGCGGCCTCCAGCCTAAGGACCCTTCCTCCAGCAGAAGTGGGATGGGACCTTTTGGGCTGGAGAAAGGGTCCTGATGTGGCTCAGGAGAGTGGGAGAACAGGATCCCCCCATTTTGTCGGGGACCATCCCAATAAACAGTACAGGATAGGACTTTCGTGCCAGCAGACGGATTCTTCCCGTTCTATCAGATTGGAGAAGATGTGACCCGCTCCCGTGTTCCTTGCCTCTGCTGTTTATCAGATAACACAGGACAAGTTATACAAAGATGCACTCCGTCTCCGAAGAAGGCTGTGTCGGGAAAGGCGAGAAGTGTAGAATGGGTGGGGTGCAGCCAGAGTCAGTGCAGCCGTTGGGACTGGAGTAGTCAGGGGGCTGCTTTTTCTCCACTCTTGTTGGTATCAGGGTATCAACTGGGTAAGGAAATTCCTGGAGGTTTGAAAGTGGCGCTTCGGAGGGGAGGGAGATCAGCTGGGATATGATGCTGTAGAGGCCGCTGTACAAAGCTGCCGTTTTCCCCGGGGAACTGATTTCTGTGCTCTGGAGATGAGTCATATTTCTGGGAGAACTCCAGAGCCGTATAGATCTTCTTGTCAACCAAGATAAAATAGTTGTTAGTATAATGTATAACATACAAACATTGTTAGTATAACATATAACCTGAATTGTTAACTCTTGTTGTAGGAGACTTATTGCATTATTTTAGATCCCTTGGTTCTTTTAAAAACCAGCCACATTGAAAAGATTCCACAGGTAAATCAGATGTCATTTCAGAGACTGCATTCCCCTTTTGTCTCTCCCCCTTCTGAAGTGATGACTGGCATTCCCTCCTCGAGCCTCCCTTCAAATGCATGGAAGAGGCTTGGTGCGCTCCTGGGTTGAAGATGATTAACCTTTCTCAGAGGGGTATTTTAGAGCAGGCTGCAGTGCTGGAAATTTCCTTGCGAGTAGGCACCATTGAAATCAGCTGGTAGTCTGAGTAACTCAGTCCAAAAGCCATATTCTTTTTGTTATGAACTGTTGTTTTTATGCATATTCAGCTTTCTTGCAAATTTAATATTTATTTATTTATTTATTGTTTCTATTTGTATCCCACCTTGCCGGACATGCTGGCTCAAGGTGGCTAACAAGATCAAAATATCACAAAACAATCCAAAGTTAAAACAGTTAAAAACAACATCAGAGTTAAACAGCATCAATTTACAGATAAAGACAAGCAAATGATGGCAGTAGAGATAACCCAATGGTAGAGATAACATCCAACAAGGTCAGATGATAACGATGTTCCGAGTCACAATGTTCCGAGTCCACCCAGTGGTGAAAATAGCATCCAACAGGGTCCCAGGCCAGAAGATGTTCTAGGGCACGTTCATCAGTGGCACACTCATCAGTGGCGGCTCCTAATCAAAAGCCTGGTGGAAGAGCTCCGTTTTACAGGCTCTGTGGAACTGTAAAAGTTCCTGCAGGGCCCCGATGTCCTCCGGGAGCTCATTCCACCAGTGTGGGGCCACCACTGAGAAAGCCCTGGTTCTGGTGATATCCAGTCTGGCTTCTTTCGGACCAGGGAAAGTCAGACGATGTTGTGACCCTGACCTCAGTGCGCTCTAGGGCAGATATGGGGAAAGGCAGTCCCTCAAGTAGGCAGGCCCCTGACCATATAGGGATTTAAAGGTTAAAACCAGCACCTTGAACCGAACCTGGTACACTATGGGCAGCCAGTGCAGTGTCCTTAGCACAGGGTTAGGATGTGGTCCCGTGCATTCTGCACTAGCTGCAGTTTCCAGATCTGGGACAAGGGCAGCCCCATGTAGAGAACTTTGCAGTAGTCTAACCTCAAGGTGACCATTATGTGGATCACTGTTGCTAGGTCATTGCATTCGAGGAAGGGAACCAACTGCCTAATCAGCCGTAGGTGGTAAAAGGCCGACTTGGCAGTGGCTGCTACCTGGGCCTCCATTGTTAAGGAAGGATCCAGGAGCACTCCCAAACTCCTAACCCTCAGCGCTGGCACCAGTGGAGCCCGACTGAAGGTCGGTAGTGGGATCCCTACCGCTGACCCACTCCGACTCAAGCGCAGGACCTCCGTCTTTGTTGGATTCAATTTCAGTCGACTCAGCCTAAGCCAGCCTGCCACATCATGTAACGCCTGCTCCAGGTCATCTGGGGTGGAGTCGGACTGGCTGCCCAACAACAGATATAGCTGGGTGTCATCAGCGTACTGTTGACAACCCAGCCTGTGCCTCCAGGCAATCTGAGTGAGGGGGCACATGTAGATGTTAAACAACATCGGGGATAATACCACCCCTTGAGGCACCCCACAGGTCAATGGGTGCCTCTGGGACGTCTGATCCCCTAGCGCCACACTCTGTCCCTGACCTTGGAGAAAGGAAGCAAGCCATTGCAAGGCAAGCCCTTGATTCCAGTGTCGGCGGGGCAGTGGCTCAGTAACTGGTGGTCGGCGGTGTCAAACACTGCCGACCGATCCAACAGCACCAGTACCGCCATGTCGCCTCGATCCAGATGCCTTCGGAGGTCATCTGTGAGGGCGGGCGATCCGTGCCATCTCTGTCCCATGACCAGGCTGAAACCTGGACTGAAACGGGTCCAGCGTGGAAGTGTCATCTATAAAGCCCTGCAACTGAATCGCCACCGCTCTCTCCAGTACTTTGCCCAAATAAGGCAAATTGGAAACCAGCCGATAGTTGGCCAATTCAGCCAGATCCCGTGATGGTTTTTTCAGAAGAGGGCGGACCATCGCTTTTTCTGCCCCTATGGAATCCAAAGTGGGGCAAAAAAGGTGAGAAAGAGGAATAACGAATTAAAATGCCATAGTCCCTCAATCTTTTTAGGATAGCATTCTGTTTCTGTAGAATGAGAGTTTTAAAATATGTTTCACACAACCAGTCAGGTCTTTTGACTGTCTTTTTTTTGGGGGGGGGAGCCCTGTAACGTTTCAAAATGTCCAACTGGTTTTCCGTACAAAAGCAATGTAAAATATGATTGTTTCTGTAACTTCTGCTGAGTTCATATCTTGGAGATCACAGCACTAATTTTTCATGACTATGAGCTTGGTCTTGAGTTAAACCACCAGACCAGTATTGCAAAGTAGCGTATCCTATTACCAATCCTTTGAGCTAGCCAAATGCCACTTCATCCCCAAATCCGTATGGTCCTTTCCAATAGGGCCTGAGGTAAAGATCAGGCACCACGCACAGTTAACGACACTTTAAGACTGCCCATATGAATTGTCTGCTCTGCTCTGGATGTGAGTAGATTAATGTTAAATATAGCAGTAGTTTCTTCTTATGCAGTGAAGCTTTCCTGGAGCAATTCTCTGTGATCACTGCATAAACCCAGCCATATGGCCAACCCCAGCATGATCTTAAATCCATTAACTAGGATCTTGCTGCTGTAACCAAACGGAAAACGAATTCACAGCTTTTGTGATGGGCTTGTGTCAAGCTTGAATAAAATAACGTTGGAATCAGTATTGTCTCAGAAACACAACCAGTTCTTTCCTGATTCAGGAGCTCATTACCTTATATTTTATTCAGTATTCATGATAAATGTTTACTTGAACTTAAGAGCTCTGTAAAAAAATAGGGTAGATAATTATATTCTTTCCAAAGTTTAGTAGGCTGCACCTCAACATTGTCCACTGAAACTTCTGTTTAAAAAAGGCAATACATCCATTCAGATGATCTGAGCTTCAGCTTCAGGATCTGGCCTTCCAGGGAACAGTCAGGGTTGATTTCTTTTAGGATTGACTGATTTGATCTCCTTGCAGTCCAAGGGACTCTCAAGAGTCTTCTCACCTCCACAATTAATTGTGGATTGTGAACTACTTTTGAAAACTTAAAATAAAATATTCCAAAAAAAAAAAAGAGTCTTCTCCAGCACCAAAGTTCAAAAGAATCTATTCTTCGGCACTCGGCCTTCCTTATAGTCCAACCCTCGCAGCCATACATTACTACTGGGAATACCATTGCTTTGACTATATGGACTTTTGTTGGCAGTGTGATATCTCTACTTTTTATTATGCTGTCTAGGTTTGCCATCGCTTTCCTTCCCAGGAGCAGGCGTCTTTTAATTTCATGGCTGCATTCGCCATCTGCAATGATCTGGGATTCCAGGAATGTGAAGTCTGTCACTGCTTCCATGACTTCCCCTTCTATTTGCCAAGGAGTGATGGGGCCGGATGCCATGATCTTAGTGTTTTTGATGTCGAGTTTCAAGCCAACCTTTGGCCTCTCCTCTTTCATTCTTAGCAAGAGACTCTTTAGGTCCTCTTCACTTTCTGCCATTAGAGTGGTATCATGTGAGGTTGTTGATCTTTTCCCCAGCAATCTTAATTCCGGCTTCTGATTCATCCAGGCCAGCATTTCGCATGATGTCCTCTGCATATAAATTAAATAAGCAAGGTGACAATATACTTCCTTGTTGTACTCCTTTTCCAATGCTAAACCAATCAGTTGTTCCATATCCTGTTCTAACTGTAGCTTCTTGACCCTCTGAAGGTTAAATACAAGCAGCCAGTGTGATGCAGCAACAGAGGCATAACATCCAAATCACAAGATGTGATAGTCCTTCTATACACTGCATTGGTCAGGCCACACCTGGAGTATTATGTGCAGTTCTGGAGTCCTCCCTTCAAAAAGGATGTGGACAGAATGGAGCGGGTGCAGAGGAGAGTGACGAGGCTGATCGGGGGTCCCGGAGACCAGGAAGCCCTGTGAGGAAAGGCTGAGGGACTTCTTGGGAATGTTTAGTCTGGAGAAGAGGAGGTTGAGGGGGGACAGGACTGCATTCCTGAAGTATCTGAAGGGCTGTCACTTAACCGAGGGCAGGGAGCTATTCTTGTTGGCAGCAGAGGAGAGGACTCGGAATGGTGGATTTAAATTCAGGGTGGGAAGGTACTGGCTGAATCTTAGGGAGAACTTTTTCTGCAACAAGAGTTGTGCAGCAGTGGAATCAGCTGCCTCAGGAGGTGGTGAGCTCCCCCTCACTGGCCGTCTTGAAGCAGCGGCTGGACAAACACTTGTCAGGGATGCTCCAGGCTGATCCTGCATTGAGGAGGGGGTTGGACTAGGTGGCCTCTATGACCCCTTCCGACTCTGTGATTCAGCGATTCTGTGAGTCCGTTCACCTAATGCTGTGGATTTTCCTCCCTTTATGTCACGTGATCTTGAGCTGAAAACTCTTTAAGACTTTGTAACCCCTCTCCATAAACTACATTTGAATTATGGAATCCTTTGGGCTTGTCAATTCTCCAAAGAAACCCTTTGCAAAGATGAGGTGACCAAACTGCTTTGAAAAGACCGTGGTTTCACAGGCGGATTATTGGTATGTTCCTAAAGGCAGTCTGTAAACCACTTAGTGTAGCGTGGATATCTGTACTGCCCGTGCTCTGCAGGCTGCTGCCCATAAAGCCACCCGGGAGGCCCCCGCCCTTGGAATCTGGTACCACTGATGGATGAGAGGCAGGGGAGAATGGCCACTGGGGTTCCCCCCCCATTCAAGCGCAGTTTAAAATGAGCCATACACACAAAGGAAGTCAAATGCCTGTCAGGATGCTGGAGTTCTGTGTTGCCATTTTTACACCGTGTTCATTGTTTACTATCTTGTCTCCTGCTTTCGCGCCTGCGTAGTTGTGCCTGCTGTAACGTGGGAGCGCACTCCCTTGCCACTGCTGCTTATCACGGTGGTCTTGACAGATAGACTTTGGAACATCCCATTGTCTGGGGAATTTTCCAGTCTTCTGTGACTAAGTGGTGGTGGGGGTAGTGCTCCCGCGTATTAAGTAACACTCCTGCCGGGAGTTTTCCCGCGCGTGCGCTAAGAGTTATATGCTAGTTTTGGCTTTGCATCATCCTATATTAATGTCTCACTGGATCTCAAGGGGCATTCCTGACAATAGCAGTATTACTGTGGGCAACATCCTTGTATACCAATAAAGCATATCTTTATATGAAGAATGCCTGGATTTACCTGCTGTTGAGCCTGACAATGCCAACCCAGTCCAGGAAAGCTCCGTGTCCCTTGTTGTCTAGATCCTGGCCTGGGTACCGGGTGATTACTTTTGACTCCACCCAGCGGACGTGTGGGAAGGATTCACTCCCTCCCCCACACCGAGCAGGAAGCGGATCAGTTGCGCCCCGAATGGAAGCAGGCGGGCTGCCTTGTCTGGAGAAGCAGGCCTTTGACTGGGTCAGCTTCTACCCCCCCACACCTGCTAGTCCTTTGTCTTTTTGACCCCATTCAGTCACCTTTCCCGCACACCCTGCCTGCCGCCCTCTCAGCAGCCCCTGGCAGCTCTGCCAAAAAGCTGTCATTCTTCCTCCAAGCCCAGCAGTCCCAGTATTTAAAGGGTTCTCTCGCTCAGCCATTTGGACTCCGTCACCCCTAGGGACTCAGACACTGACTTGGAACCAGGGACACCCCAAAAGGGCGCCCCCTCCTCCCTGGACCATGGACCGCCTTCTCGCCTCATCGGAAAGGGAAAGTCTATTTCGCACTCTCCCTTTTATTCCCCCTTCAGGCAGCAACTCCCGGCCCCCCAAGTTTCTTCACATAGGACTAGACTGTATACCAGCTTCCTCTGGGTGTATCCTCTGCTGGATCAGCGGCTTAGTTTTGAATTGGCTGTCTCTCTCTCTCCACTTTTCACTACACTGCCCCTTTTATTCTAAATAAAAGTATATTGTTTAAATGTTCTTTGCACCATTCTGTTAGCAGAAATACACTACCTATTGTGATGAATTAGAGCAAAGTTCCAGTCCAGTGGCACTTTGGAGAGGAATAAACTTTTATTCAAGGTATGAGCTTTTGTGGGCACGCACAGTTCCTCAGATACATTGAAATGGACGTTAACAGTCCATACAGTCATTTGAATAAAACTTTGTTGGTCTTAAAGGTACCACTGGACTCAGACTTTGTTCTACTCTGCTTCAGATCAACACAGCTGCCCACCTGGAGCTATTGTGATCCAGGTATACACAGGCTTTAAGGTCCCAAGAATGGGGGGGGAAACCCCCTATGCCTTCTGCTGTGCCACCTGGCACAGTTGAGCATACCAACTGATTTCCCAGCCAGTGGGAGTGCACCTAGGCAGTAGTTCAGTTCAGAAGCCTTTAATAGCATAAAATAAGGTAAAATGCAATTAATGAGAATAGATGCCAACAATGATTCCAGACATAGAATAAAATGTTTTAAAAGTTAAAACAATATCATCAGTCCTAATATCTCTAACGATTCCAATCAAGAGTTCCCTGGCTTTGATTGAGTGGGGTAGTTACCAACAGGACATGAGCCAAATACTCTGCCACCATTTCTGTCACTTTGGGATATTTATCCGCCAATAGATATTGAGTAGTTCCCTCAAAAGATCCAGGGTCATTAGGAATAACTGGGTCAAGAGGTTGTTTATGAAGTTTGTGGAACTTCAGGCAATAAAGATATGAGAAACTGAATCAGGTTCTAATGCACAATGATTGCATAATCTTTTCTCAAAAGGGGTTTTCTGATACCTGCCCAAAAGGACGGTTGAGGGAAAAGTATTCAATCTGGCTCACATGAAAGCCCAGCGGTGTAAGGGCTTAGTAAGCGATTCCTTGACCCAGGATAGTGTGCAAACCGAAGTAATGAGGGGAACATATTGGATTAATTCCTGCTTCAATAGTCTGGCTTTCAATATCCCATATTCTTTGGCGGATAATATAAAATGATTGGGTTTCACTATAATTGGCTAGGGACTCAAAATCAATACCAGAAGAGGCCATTTTAATCTAATATGTTGGTGCCATTTAGAAATGTATGAATCCCTTAGTAGCTCATACAGCAAGGAATTAGGACGGGTCAGAAAATGGAAACGCAGCCAATACTTGGCAGTAATCGTCGAAGCGATGGTAGATGGCAAATGAAGGCCTACTTCACTGATGAGAGTGGAAAGTCTAATTGTGTTTGGTAACCCTAAAATACGGCGTAGAAAAAGAGCTGCAATGTTATCAATTTCAGAGTTAACTGCTTGGATCCAAATTGGAATCCCATAAAGGAGCAGGTTAATAACCTTCGTCTGAAAAATCTGAAGGGCTGCTGGTACAAATTGGTTCCCACTATGGTAATGGAATCGAGACACTGCTAATAGCCGGTTCCTTGCCGCCTTCCTATGGGGGAGTCCAGTTTAATTGGTAATGGAATAGGAGACCCAATTATCTAAAAGATTTAACTTGTTCCACCAGGTTCCAATCAATCTTCCAAGAACTACATTTCTAGGACCTAGAAAATACCAAGATCTTGTTTTTTTCAACATTGATAGTTAAATCATTCTGTGAGCAAAAGTCAGAAAAAGCAGAAAGCAGATGTAAAAGACCAACTCTAGTGATAAACAATAGAACAGTATCATCTGCATACATCAGAACAGGCACTGGGAGTGAGTTCATCTTTGGAGCGTGATTCTCAGATTTAGCTAAATGGACTGGCAGGAAGGAGCCAGTGGAAGGGGGCAGCCCTGCTTTACCCCTTTGATGACCAGTCAAAAGGCCATCGTGAATGAATGAATGAATTTATTCATTGTCACTGACCAGCACATAAAGCACTTTACATTTTATAACATAGAAAGAAAACATCACATTAAAATAGAAGCAATTTTTTTTAAGACTGTTTATAAAAACCATAAAATCATAATGGTTAAAATTAACAAAACTAAATCTTTTCAAGCTACTATAGATTTTCTAATTCTTTGGGCAAGCCATCCAAACCCAGCCACACCTGGTAAGTAACTTCTGCCCGGCTAGCGAATTTCTTAAAAGGCAGATTCTTTGCCTGCGAGAGAGGGGGAGTGTCTTAGGGAAAGGAAGAGACTCGCGGATGTTATTATATGCTTTACAATCAAAAATTATATGTTCTACAGACTCAATACCATCCGCACAACAGGGGCATATCCTTTCTTCGTAAGGAATCTTGTTAAATTTTCCTTCCAGGACTGCAGATGGGTGTACATCCCAATGCATTAATGTAAATGTTCTTCTGTAGTCCTGATTTAATAAGCAGGAGAGGTAAGGCACAGGGATTACTCAGTTATCTGGAGCCAGAAGGACTCGCCATTTCTCTCTCATATTTAGATCATGTTGTCTTGAGATGATATCCAGTATTCTCTGTCTCACCGTAAACTTGGCCTTTTCATAACCCATAGAACACAAATACTGTTTAGACAAACCGTAAGAGGCTAATTTATTATCTTGCACCTTAAACCAAGGGGGTTCAAAATGGCCTGACATTATTAGACTTGTCAGTCCCTTTGGTAGAAAAGCTAGCTTTAACCAAAACATTGTCACTGCAATCCATAGCTTTGCCGCAACTGTAATCATGCCTTTCTCTATGTGAATAAGGGCATTTGGAACCTCATTAGGGGCTTGTAGAATTGCTCTTGAAAATTTTGACAGAACTGTGTCTGCTTTCTTAAGGTTTGCTGTAATGTTAATGTAAGCTGAGACAAGGATTTAGCCTTAAATAATCCAAGGGCAGCCACGGGACATTTATCCCCTTTATTCCAGTAAAATTTTTGAATCGCCCCAGAGCTCCTTTTAGCCTCTGAGACAACAGTATTTATATTCACTGATCTTGAACCATTTGCCTGGAAGAAAACTCCCACATACTTAAAACATGAAACTTGTTTGATCGGAATTGCATTTAGAGACCAATGATAAATTTTTGGTGATTTATTTTTTGCAAAAGTCATTACCTTTGTTTTGGAGTAGTTGACATCTAGTTTATTTTCACAACAGTATTGGGTGAAAGTGTAAAAGGCCATTGTGGTTTAGATGCACTTGGCAACTCGAATCAGAAATAGTAGATGAGGATCCATTCCCAGATTGGTTAATCCTTCCTTATATATATTTGAGTTTTGGTCATACCTTATATGGTCAAAATGCGCGCCGGAATCAGTTGGCCGAGGGACTTGCCAGTCAGAGACGGAGTCCCTCGCCACTGGCTGCTTAGCCTTCCGGCGTGGCTGTGCGCCCTCCCACTCAGCCACTGCGCAGCCTCACGCCCCCAGTCTGCTCCAGCCACCGATCGCTTCGGGCTGGGGGGCGGCGGCTACCGGCTCGGAGGGACTTCACCCAAAGCTGGGTATGGAGGCTTTGTGGGGGAGGGCGCAGCAGGCCTCGGGAGCGCTGCCCGGCCACCCCTCCCTGAAGGCTTTCGGGAACGCGATGTGCGGGGGCGGGGTTGCCCATTTCGGAGGGCCCTCCCGAACGGGTCAGCGGCGGGCCTCGGACGCTTCCCTTGCCCGGAGAACACCGCCCCTCCTCCCTGCGTGACGGGGCCAGCCCAGCCACCTTGCCCACCCCCAAGGACTCTCCCTAGGGCCCGTTGCCTCGGCCGCAACGGGCTTCCCCCTAGTTTATTCCATAAAAGAGACCTATTAATAGAGTCGAATGCTCCCTGTAAGTCTATAATTTGCCTTTTAGTTGTATTTCTCAGCTAAGAAAGCGAGCATCAACGAGTGGTCAAGAGTCGAGTGACCAGTGCAAAACCCCTCTTATTCTTTACCCAGAAGGTTTTTGTTAGCCACCTAGGTCAGAAGGCGATTCAGGAGAGCCTCTGGCTCTAATATTTGAGATGTCCTGGAGTACTGGTGTTGTGCCGGAAGACTGGAGAAGAGCTAATGTTGTCCCGATCTTCAAAAAAGGAAAAAAGACGGACCTGGGAAATTATAGACCTGTCAGTTTGACATCAATACCTGGGAAAATTCTAGAGCAGATTATTAAATGCTCTGTGAGCACCTTGAACGGAATGAGTTAACTGGTAGTAGCCAGCATGGGTTTATCAAGAATAAGTCATGTCAGACCAACCTTATCTCCTTTTTTGACAGAGTTACTAAAATGGTTGACTCTGGCAATGCTGTGGACATACTGTATCTAGATTTCAGTAAGGCATTTGACAAAGTTTTTCATGATATCCTTGAGGATAAGCTGGTTACGTGTGGACTAGATGGTGCAATCATTGGATGGATTCATGGTTGGTTGAAGAATTGTACCCACGAGTGCTCGTAAATAGCTCTGCATCTACATGGAGGGAAGTCTCGAGTGGAGTGCCGCAGGGCTCGGTCCTGGGCCCGGTGTTTAATGCTTTTATAAATGACCTGGAGGAAGACATAGAGGGGATGCTTATCAAATTTGCAGATGACACGAAGCTGGGTTGGATTGCTATTTCTGAAGAAGACAGAGTGAGGATTCAAAATGATCTAGATGGGCTGGAACAGTGGGCTGAGACAAATAAAATGAATTTCGATAGAGATCAGTGCAAAGTCCTACACTTAGGTATAAAAAATCAAAGGCACAGATGTAGAATGGGAGGGACTTGGCTTGACAGCAGCACATGTGAAAGGGATCTAGGTGTTCTGGTTGATCACAAGCTAAACATGAGCCTGCAGTGTGATGCGGCTGTGAAGGAAGCTAATGCAAGCTTAGGATGCATTAGCAGAAGCATTGTGTCCAGATCACGGGAGGTGGTAGTTCCGCTGTATTCTGCTATAGTCAGGCCTCCCCTGGAGTACTGTGTCCAGTTTTGGGCACCACATTTTAGGAAGGATGTTGACAAGCTGGAGCAACCAGGATGGTGAGAGGGTTGGAATCCAAGTCTTATGAGGAAAGGCTGAAAGAGTTGGGTATGTTTAGCCTGGGAAAGAGAAGACTTAGAGGGGACATGATTGCATTCTTCAAGTATTTGAAGGGCTATCATGTAGAAGATGGAGCAGATCTATTCTCTCTTGCTCCGGATTGCAAGACTAGATCTAATGGGTGGAAATTACAAGGGAGTCGTTACTGGCTAAATATCAGGAGAAACGTCCTAACTGTAAGAGTGGTTGAGCAGTGGAACAGCCCACCTCAGGAGGTGGTGGATGCTCCTTCGCTGGACGTTTTCAAGCAGAGACAGGACAACCATCTTTCGGGTATGTTGTAGGCATGTAGAGCTATCTTTCGGCTATGCTCCTGCAGAGTGCAGGGGGTTGGACTAGATGACCTGCAAGGTCCCTTCCTACTCTAACATTCTATGATTCTATGTTTTGAATATAATTTTCCTACTGTGGATAGCAAACTTATTGGACAGTAGTTACTGGGAAGATTTGGGTTACCATTTTTAAAAATTGGTATAATAATAGAAGTTAGTCAAGAATCAGGAAGTATCCCAAAGTTATTAAGGTGAATAAGCAAGCTAACAGTTCTGACCACCAGTCCGGCTTATTTTTTAGGAGGTTGGCAGGGATGCCATCAGGGCCTGGGGCCTTACCTGGTTTCAGTGAAGTTATAAGGTCAAAGATCTCTTGTTTAGTTACTGGAGGCCAGGCTCCCTGTTGGAATTTGCAAATGTTCAGAGGAATCAAGTATTGCCAGGTTCGAAAATACGTTGGCATAATAAGCTATCCAGTCAGCAGAAGGAATCAGAGGAATATAAGAGGTATTAGATGAAGAATTTGGCCGTGCAACCATCGCCTAGAAGTCTTTCATGTTCTTCATGTGGGAGGCATGTAATAATAATGGTGAATTCCTCAGAGCATGGGCTTGTTTTTTCCTCTCCAAGAGGCTTTGACAGTCCTTCTTTGCCTCGAGAGTGAGGGCAAGTAGCTCAGGTGAAAAGCGAGAATGTAATAAATGGAAAAGATGCCAAAGTGTTCTCTTAAAATCCCAAATTCAGAATCAAACCAAGGAGGAGCTCCACAAGAGTTCTTGGAGAAAGTATTGAACCAGGTAATTCAATTATGGAGTTAATAATGATCTGGTATTTGCAGTCAAAGATGGAGAAGCTCTATCCAGTCAGTAAAACAAGACCTGGAGCTGACTGCAGCTCAGATCATGAGCTACTCATTGCAAAATTCAGACTTAAACTGAAGAAAGTTGGGAAAACCACTAGGCCATTCAGATTTGGCCTAGATCAGATCCCTGATGAATATACAGTGGAGGTGAAGAATAGGTTTGAGGGACTAGATTTGATAGAATGCCTGAAGAACTATGGGCAGAGGTTCGTGACATTGTACAGGAGGCAGCAATCACCACCATCCCAAATAAAAAGAAATGCAAGCAAACAAAGTGGCTGTCTGATGAGGCTTTACAAATAGCAGAGGAAAGAAGGAAAGCAAAAGGCAAAGGTGAAAAGGAAAGATTTACCCAACTGAATGCAGATTTACAGAGAACAGCAAGGAGAGATAAGGAGGCTTTCCTGAATGAACAATGCAAAGTAATACAGGAAAACAGTAGAATGGGAAGGACTAGAGATCTCTTCAAGAAAATTGGAGAAATCAAGGGATCATTCCGTGCAAAGCTGGCCATGATTAAGGACAAAAACTGATAGGGACCTAACAGAAGCAGAAGAGATTAGGAAAAGATGGCAAGAATACACAGAAGAACTATACCAGAAGGATCTCAATGTCCTTGACAACCACGACGGTGTAATCACTGACCTTGAGCCAGACATCCTGGAATCCAAAGTCAAATGGACCTTAGAAAGCATTGCTAAAAACAAAGCTAGTGCAGGTGATGGTATCCCAGCTGAGCTATTCAAAGTCTTAAAAGAAGATGCTGTTAAAGTGCTGCACTCAATTTGCCAGCAAATTTGGAAAACACAATAGTGGCCACAGGTTTGGAAAAGGTCAGTATACAGTTCAATCCCAAAGAAGGGCAATGCCAAGGAATGTTCAAATGATCACGCAATTGCACTCATTGCACATGCTAGCAAGGTCATGCTCAAGATCCTACAAGGTAGGCTTCAGCAGTATGTGGATAGAGAACTGCCAGAAGTAAAAGCTGGGTTTTGAAGAGGTAGAGGAACTATAGATCAAATTGCTAACATTCGCTGGATTATGGAGAAAGCAAGAGAGTACCAGAAAAAGATCCACTTCTGCTTCATTGACTACGCTAAAGCCTTTGATTGCGTGGATCACAACAAACTATGGCAAGTCCTTAAAGAGATGGGAGTACCAGACCACCTCACGTGTCTCTTGAGAAATCTGTATAAGGCTTAAGAAGCAACAGTTAGAGCTCAATATGGAACAACTGATTGGTTCAGCATCGGAAAAGGAGTATGACAAGGATGTCACCTTGCTTATTTAATTTATATGCAGAGTACATCATGCGAAATGCCAGCCTGGATGATTCAGAAGCCGGAATTAAGATTGCTGGGGAAAAGATCAACAACCTCAGATATGCAGACGATACCACTCTAATGGCAGAAAGTGAAGAGGACCTAAAGAGCCTCTTGCTGAGGATCAAAGAGGAGAGCGCAAAGGTTGGCTTGAAACTCATCATCAAAAAAACTAAGATCATGGCATCTGGCCCGATCACTCCTTGGCAAATAGGAGGAGAAGTTGTGGAAGCAGCAACAGACTTCACGTTCCTGGGATCCAAGATCACCGCAGACAGTGACTGCAGCCATGAAATTAAAAGACACCTGCTCCTGGGGAGGAAAGCGATGGCAAACCTAGACAGCATAATAAAAAGTAGAGACATCCCCCTGCCAACAAAAGTCCGTATGGTCAAAGCAATGGTATTCCCAGTAGTGATGTATGGCTGCAAGAGTTGGACTATAAGGAAGGCCGAGTGCCAAAGAATAGATTCTTTTGAATTATGATGCTGGAGAAGACTCTTGAGAGTCCCCTGGACTGCAAGGAGATTGAATCAGTCAATCCTAAAAGAAATCAATCCTGACCGTTCCCTGGAAGGTCAGATACTGAAGTTGAAGCTCAAATATTTTGGCCACCAAATGAGAAGGGAGCACTCACTGGAGAAGACCCTGATGCTGGGAAAGATTGAAGGTCAAAGAAGAAGGGGACGGCAAAGGATGAGATGGTTAGACAGTGTTATTGAGGCAACGAACATGAAATTAAGCAATCTTTGGAGCACGACAGAAGATAGGAGGCCCTGGCATGATGCGGTCCATAGTGTCGCGAAGAGTCGGACTCTACTGTGCGACTGAACAACAGCATCCCTCAATGGCTTTTGTTGGAGAGTTGAATTTCATAACTTCAGATGAACTGGTCCATTGGTCAAACGAACCTTTGAGGTTATTGGACCATTTCACTCTCTGATGAATTCTGAGGGGTGGTTCCAACAATGGTTCCACATGCATAGGTGTTTCCAGCCCTAGGGACAGCAAAGTTGGAGAATGGTCACTTTCAGAGTGGGTACCAGTCCTGAAATCTATTACTCGTGTGAGTAGGTCAGGAGAGACTAAGATGTAATCCAGCACGCTTGATCCTCTAGAAGAGAGGAAGGTAAAGTTTCCATAGCTATCACCTGAAACAGAGCCATTTAAAATCCTGACATCATATCTACTACAGAGATCAATTAAGTAAATAGCTGACCTAGGCAGTATAAAGACCCCTTCCAGAATGCCAGTATCTCATGTGACAGGGCATGCAGCGTGGGACTACTTTTTGGCCTTGTGTTTTGTGGACTTGTGGCCAAACCAGCCATATGTTCAGTGTGGTATTGTTCTGGATGACTCTGGTCAGGCCTGATTCAGATATAGGTGTGGCACTTAAGATATAGGTGTGGCACTTAAGAAAGGTGCCGGCTGGATATTAGGAAAAACTTTTTCATGGTCAGAGTGGTTCAAAGGTGGAATCAGCTGCCTAGAGAGGTGGTTAGCTCCCCTTCACTGTCAGCTTTCAAGAGGCTGGACGAATATTTGTCAGAGATGCTTTAGGCTGGTCCTGCTGTCAGAGTCCCAAGTAATTCAAGCTCAACAACAGTCCTTCAGAGAAGTTCAGTTTTATTGAGATAAGTGCTTAGGTCATCATTGAACACACTCCGTGTCAGGAATGGGGGTCAAGCGGGAAATTGGACACTTATACACAATTCATACAAGACCACTTGATGTGGGGGAGCCAATAAAGAGGGCACCTGTGCGTGCCCAAGGAAAAACAGCTTGCGGCTCCCAGCAGGAAAAAATGGTGTGGTGGAGTTCAGCTAAGCTTAGCTCCAAGGACACAGGGAGAGATAAGAGATGCACTAGGCACACATACCAAGACACCTGGGAGGGGGAAGGCGATTCAGGAGTGAGCAGGAGGGGGAAGGGAGAGAGTGCAAAACCCATGATGGTGTTAGCTGACATTCTGCTCCTCCAAAGGGCCCACCCGCCCCCGTGTTTAAGAGGGAAGAGCTTATGAAAAGCACGGAGGAGTTTCAGGGCATGGACATGAGAACCCTCCACCCACTCCCTGTGTTCAGGACCAAAGTCCCTCCATTCAACCAAATAATACAGTTTCCCCCTTTTCAACTTTGAGTCCAAAATTTGAGACACTTCAAAATGCTGTTCACCATCCACCATCAACAGGTGTGTTTGTTTTTTTTATGCGGCTTCTGAGGTCTCCACACGTTGGGTCCTGGATCCTTCTTCAAATAAGCTGTGGTAAAAAACGGGATGCGAATGTCTCAGATTTTTAGGCAAGTCAAGTTCAACAGTAACCTCATTAAATTTACGCACAATCTTAAACGATCCCACCTATTTCCATCCCAATTTATGGCTGGGTTGCAAACCCCGCATGTTTTTGGTAGATACATAGACAGAATCCCCAGTGTTCAGGTCCCACCCCACCAAGCATTTTTTATCAGCTTGGGATTTGTACGCGGCTTTAGCCTTCTCCAAAGTCTTCTGGATAGTGTGCCAAGTATCTTGAAGATCTTTCCACCACGACTGTACGTCTCCCTCAGTGGTCCTCTGGGCATCACCAGCAACGGGCAACAGATTCCCTTCATAGCTGAACACCACTCTAAAAGGGGAAAGCCCCATGGAGGAATGCACCGTGTTGTTGTAGCAATATTCTACATAGGGGAGTAAGTCCATCCAGTCATCTTATCTATAATTAGTGAAGTATCGGAGAAACTGCTCCAAGATCTGATTAACCCTTTCAGTTTGCCTGTCTGTTTTGGGGTGGTAGGCACTACTCAGTCCACGTCCACCCCCAGTAAGTCCATTAGAACCCCCAAAAAGTTAGGAACAAATTGTGAATGTCTGTTGGAGATTATTTTTGTAGGCAGTGAATGTAATTTCACAATGTTGTTCATGAACATCCTAGCCAGCACCTTGGCTGTGGGTAATTGCCGAAAGGGGATAAAATGGGCTTGCTTTGAAAACAAATCAACTACCACCCACACAACCATCTTTCCCTTGCTCAGTGAGAGATCAGTAATAAAGTCCATGGAGATCACTTCCCAGGGCTGGCTGGGAGTGGGAAGTGGTTTGAGCAGCCCCAGTGCTTTCCCCGGCCGGGCTTTACACATGATGCAAGTTTGGCAAGATTGGACAAACAAGGATGCTTCCTTCCTCATCCTCAAAATTGACGTTGCAGGAGGTGGAGTGTTGCAGGAGGTGGCCAGTGATTTTAGTCCCGTGGGCTATGTGCATGACCTTCCCCCGAAGGGAGATGGGAACGAACAGTCAGGGTCCCTTGTACCAACAGCCATTGGATTTCTGTTCCAGGGACCCGTCAGAATCTATTTCAATCGTGACCTTTTCTAAGAAAGGTGAGGTAAATTCATGCTCCCAACCAGTTTCACCCCCTCCCTTCTCGGCTTTGGCTCGGCTGCGAGTGAGCACTGCCCCTCCCCCCCCAGTTGGGCGAGTGTGAACATCGAGTCCACTACTTCCTCCCTCTGACTGTCATGTTGAGGGAGGCGCGAGAGTGCATCAGCCAGTGAGTTGGATTTGCCCAGGAAGTTGGAACTTTGAAAAGAAGTCTGCCCACCTAAGCTGTTTTGTGTTCAGATTATGGGGGGGTCTGTCGCACTGCCAGGTTTTTGTGGTCTGTCCAGACGTCAAACGGGATCCTAGCCCCCTCCAACCAATGCCTCCAGGTTGCAAGGGCGAGTTTGATGGTGCACGCCTCCTTGTCCCACACCACCCAGTTGCGTTCAGCCGGTAAGAACTTGCACTTGGAGAGTTTCACAAACAGTTTGTGCTTGTACAATGTTTGAAGTACCTCCCACACCAGTAGCATATGGGACTCTGGGTCGGGGGAGTACAGCAAGATGCCATCAAGATGAAAAAGGGCCCCCCTGAACAGGTGCTTGTGCAAAACTTCATTAATCAAGTTCATGTACACCCCCGGAGCCTCTTGGAGCCCGAACAGTATGACCAAATACTCAAGTTGTCCCAGGGGGGTGTTAAATGCAGTCTTCCAACCAATTAATCAGGTCATATGGTTGGTTTGATGGGTTTTATGGAGTGAGTGTGATGAGTGACTGGGTAGCCCTCAGTGTCTTTCCTCGTCTTTCAGGTGTTTTCTTGTGCTATTGAAAACCGATTATAGAGTTTTATGATGCTGATTCCTTATTTTGAATACGTTCTAATTCAGTTGTAGAAACGTGTTTAGACTGCTGGGGGATGGAGTGGAGCAGAAGGATGGGGCCGTCTAGTCACCGGTCTGTCAGGAGTGGGATTGGATGGACCAGGTTAGAAGGGAGTCAGTTGCAAGGGTATCTGCTTTCTTCTCCTTTTTCTAACTAAGGAGACCCTGGTTGCCATGTCCATTAAACTGTTGTGTTTAGTGCTCTGCTGTTGAATGTTAGGTCAGTGAATGGCAAAGCAATGATCACCTAGAATTTAGTCTAGTTTAAACATGTTGTACTAGAATATATTACTGAAGCATGACTGCATGAAAAAGGTGGAATTGAATTGTCTCATCTATGCCTGCCAGGCTTCTCAGTACAGTCAGTGGTTGGGTGGGAGTCTCTTCAATTTTTGTGCCCTCTAGTTTAAATGTATGCACTTGGTGTTAGGCTTATGCGCTATGTATTCTGTCTACGGATCATCCATTCCACTGCCCAATAGTCTCCCTGGCTACACTGACACAGCTGACCTCAGCATTGGAGGTCCCAAGTCTTATGGTTCTTGGGAATTTCAACATTTATGTCCAGGTTGCTCTGACTGAAGAAGCGTTATGATTTCATAGGCACCATAAACAGCCATGGGAATAGGGATGGGCACGAATTGGGAAAATGTAGTTCAGTTTGTTGTTCATGGCTTGCCTGGTTTGCAAACCATGAACCATCGTGAACTTTTAGGAGCTAAACAAATTGGTTCAGCTCAATTCATGAGGTTCATGATGAGGTAGAAGGCCCCCCCGCATGCTAGACAAACCAAAATCACTGGAGATTGTCGGCTTGCTCTCCAAGTTTGGTGAGGATTGGATTTATAGGGTCCAAGTTATGCTCCCCCCAAAGAAGGTGCCCCCCAAAAGTACTTTCTGGGGAAATGACAGGCATTTTGACAGGTGCAGGTTCAGGAGTGTATAGAACACATCTGTGCAAGCTAGAGTCTCAGAGGATCTCCCTCAGATGCTCCTCTGCATGCCCTCCAAGTTCCACCCACTGTTGCTTTGAAGTTTGGTGAACATTTAGATTGAGTGGAGATAGTCTGTCTGGAAATTTGTCCATTCAGAAATCACCACAAACAGAATGAAAGTTCATGGAAAGTTCATGCTGGTCGACCTGCCACAGACGTTGGTTTATGAGCCGGTTTGTGCCCATCCCTACACGGGACCATCCCAGTTAATCTTTGGCCCTGCACATAGCAGGTAACAATCTTGAATTGGGTATTATGTGAGAAGATCTGCTTATAGAGGAGCTTAAAGCACTGCCTTAAAGTTAAAAGTGGTGGTGTCAGTCTTTTTGGGCAACTCCCTTTTTATACAAATGTTAAACTCAATAACATTATGGTCACTGTTTCCAAGCGGTACAATCACTTTTACATCTCTCACCAGGTCTTGGGTGTTATTTAGGACCAAATCCAGGATTGCCTCTCCCTTGGTAGGTTCTGTGACCATCTGTTCCATAGCACAGTCATTAAGAGTGTCTAGAAACTCAATCTCTTTTTCCCAACTTGAACGCATATTGACTCAATGTGTGGGTAGTTAAAGTCACCTGTTATGGCACAGTTATTTCATCTAGCTGCTATCTTTAATTCATTCATCATTTTATAATTCTCCTCTATCTTTTGATCTGGTGGGCGATAACAAACTCCCAGTGTTAAGCTTCCTTTTGGGCCCACTATTTCAATCCATAGTATTTCCAGAAGCAAATCTAATTCATTTACCCTCTCAATCTTAATGGACTGTATACTCGCTCTGACATACAGAGCCACCCTACTTCCAGCCCTTCCCCCCTATCCTTCCGATATAATTTATAACCAGGAATCACTGTATCCCACTGATTTTCCTCATCCCCCCAAGTTTCTGAAATACCCACAATGTCATTCCCCCCCCAACACCAAGCATTCCAATTCCCCCGATTTTACCTCGGATACTTCTAGCATTTGTGTATGAACACCTATAGTTTCCCATGCATATTAAGCCCACAACCTTCCTCTTGCTGCCTTGAGACCTTCCCAGGCAGTCCATATCATTAGCCACAGTCTTGGTGGACAATTCTAATCCTTTTCCTTGTAGAGACGTAACAGCTACCCCTTCATCTCTTTGAGATGAAACATCCTGAACCAGAGACTTTTCATCTCCTGTTGGCTTTCCCCCATTTTTTTTTTTTTTATTATTATAAGCACCAGCGGCCTGGTTCCTTCTCGGGACAAGTGGAGACTGTCTCTTTTGTACAGCTCCCTCCTGTTCCAAAAAGCATCCCAGTTCCTAACAGACTTGAACCCTTCCCCCCTACACCATCGTCTCACTCAGGCATTGAGACTCCTGATCTGTGCCTGTCTCTCTGGCCCTGCGCGTGGAACAGGTAGCACTTCTGAGAAAGCTACCTTGGAGGTCCTGGTCTTGAGTTTCCTGCCTAGCAGCCTAAATTTTTCCTCCAGGACCTCACAACTGCATTTCCCCACATTGTTGGTGCCGACATGTACCACGACCAGTAGCTCCTCCCCAGCACTATCTATCAGCTTCCCAAAGTGGTACCTATTTATCTACTTGCAGTTTCTTGCGTTTGAACTGTCGGGTTGGCAGGAGCTGGGGTGAGAGACGAGAGACAGGAGCTCACTCCATCATCACATGGGACTCCGGTCTGCAGCTCAGCATCTTAACCTCTGAGCCACCGCAACCCCTTTGAAAGCCTATAAAGACTTAATATTGCAACCTATTTATCATATTGTCCTCTGCAGTCTAGTGGGCCTTTGAAATATAACTCTGAAATATAACTTGTGGTTGTAGTGGTTAAGAGTGTTGGACTTGTATCTCGGAGACCCAGGTTCGAATCCCCACTTATGCTATGGAAGCCTGCTGGTGGACCTTGAGCCGGTCACACTCTCCCAGCCCAGCCTACCTCCTAGGGAGGTTGTGAGGATGAAATGGAGGAGAACGAGGCACGCTGCTTTGCGGAGAATGGTGAGGTGCACATGAATCAAATACATATAACAGGGCCTTTTAACAAGTTACTTTAAATTCAGGTACTTCAGTGTTTACCATTCTTCAAGGAAACTTTTTCTCCTTTGGAAAAAACTAAAATGTAACTTCGGAGTTTTATAAGCAGTCCTGAGATTACATTTGGCTGAGAAATTGGTGTAAATTCTAAGAATGATCGTTAATTTACATATCTAGCATTACATTTGTGTTATACTTGAGAATGGCATACGGCTCTACCCCTGGTTTCCCCCTCTTCTGCCTCTTTTTGTGTACACTGGCCGGCTGAACACAGGCTTTAAAACTTGGGGTGGATTAGTGGTGGCTGTGGTCTTAGGCGATGATTGTCATCTTGCAGCAGTATCAAAAGTCCCAGGTCTCTCTCTCTCTGGTTGTCGTCTGTCAAGAGCAGGTCTTTTGTTTCTGCCAAGCAGGGTGTTGTAAGAATTGATTGAAATGTTGAGCTGCTGACTGTGGTTAGGAAGCCAGTGTCAAAAGGCAGTCTGTTGTTCCAAATGATGTGACAGCGATTTGGCATTCAGCCAATTTAGTCATCCAAAAAAAAAAAAGCCCTTCAGAACTGAAAGTGGATTGAATTACTGACTTACTAAAGGTTTCCCTTGTTCGAAAGCTAGTCGAATCCAACTCTAGAGGGCGGTGCTCATCTCCATTTCCAAGCTGAAGAGCCAGCGCTGTCCGAAGATGTTTCCCTGGTCATGTGGCCAGCCTGACTAAACACCAAGGCACAGGGAATGCTGTTACCTTCCCACCGAAGAGTTATACCTATTTATCTACTTGCAGTTTCTTGCTTTTGAACTGCTAGGTGGGCAGGAGGTGGGCCCAGAGACGGGAGCTCACTCTGTCACGTGGCACTTGGATCTCAAACTGCCGAACTACAGACTTTCCGGTCTGCAGCTCAGCATCTTAACCTCTAAGCCACTGCGGCCACTGACTTCGTAGCATGTTGTAAGAAAGAGCAACAGCTACAGTTTATTTAATAAATAGACCAAATAGACCTACGATGAATTGCTGTTCTATCTATTCTGTTTTGCAGTAAGTGTTTAGCTTTGTTCCAAATGCCAAGAGATAATGAGACTTTTGAAGTCTTAGAAAACTTTCTACAGATTTTGCAGATAGGGCCTCAATTCCTTGGGGCCCTTCTTTGGGTGGAAAGGTGGCAGAGAAATGTTTCAAATGAAGAAATTTGTGTGTTGCTGAAACTTCGTTGTCTCTGGGGAGCGGAAAGTATGAAGGACTGAAAGGTTCCCAGGTTAAGTCTCAAGCCTTATTGCTTCCGCACCTTCCCTCCCCCCGCCCCCCTGCCTTGAGGCAAATTTCCAACATTGCATGTTTGTTAAATGAAAGTGTGTTGGTCATAGTGAGAGCTATTGCTGGGGTGGGGGTGGGGGGGCTGTTTGCAGAGCTTCTTCATTGTGGAAAGACCCAAGGGAGTTTTGATTCTACACAAGGCACAAGTGTTGGGCATGGCGGCCAGTGTTGCCTCTTCTGTCCTGTGTCTGCTCCAGCGTTCCTGCATGCCTGTCTTTCTTTTCTGCAACAGGTCATTACCGATGCTGGGAGTGCCTCTTCTATTTAATGGCCATGCCGTCCCTTTCTTTTGGGTAAACTCTGAGGGTTTGGAATAACATCAGGGGGAAAATTACAAGGCAAACATGATGAAACCTTGGAGGAGGGAGGCTGGGCTGTTTTGTCTGGTGCTGGGCTGAACCTGGTTGATGAGCGTTTGGCAGCGTTTAACTGAGTCTTGTTACACAACTTGATTTAAAAGTTGCATCTTTGTTGTGCTGGACTAAGTCCAGATAATCCGGTAGCTCAATGCACACAGCAGTTGACTTGGTGTATTTGGCTGGATTTGGGCTGGTGGGATTCCATTCAGATTACCAAACAAGAAGCTGATCTGGGAACTTGTAGCAAGGTGACGGTGTCCCTTATTTGTCCGGTTTGTTTAATTCACATATCCAATACAAGGTGGAGGCTGGGATGTTAAATGGACAATGAAGGGAGATACATCATAGAGTTGCCAACCTCCAGGTGGGGGCTGGAGTTCTTCTGGAGTTGCAGAAGAAACTGGCAGCTTTGGAAGGCAAGCTGTATGGCTGAGCTCCTGCTCCTTCCCAAACTCTGCCCTCCCTATGCTCCATCCCCAAAATCTCAAGGAATACATCAGAAGAATCTATAGGATTAGGAGGGCAGTCTAAATTTGAAAAACATGAAGATTCCTGTTTAACAGAGTTATGGATTACAGCTTCAACAAAGCCAGTTTAAAGGTATCTGTCTGTTTACGTATTAGTGCGAGAGAGCCAGGTTTCCCCTCCCTTTAAGGAAAGCAATTCCTGTTGGGGAAATGACTCAGTGGAGAGGATTAGAAGATGGGCTTTAATGCAGATCAGCCACTCTCCTCTCACTTCTCTGGGGCTCCTTTTTAATGTTAAAGAAACTATTGGGGATCTGATTATGGCTCTCTCACAAATTGGTAGGTTGACCCTCCAGTTTTTCATAGTTGATACAGAGTTTAGGTAATTCTACAGACCTTCTAAGTATCCATATTTCTTGTGCTTGGAGTCAACATAAATGCACATATTTTACATGTTTGGTCAAAGCTAATGTAAAATATCACAGGGAATCTCTGTTGTACTGGAGAACTATCAATTTATTTGGGATTGCTTTGATAGGATATTTCAAGAGTCCTCAACCTTTTTGAACTTGTTGGGCACCTTTGGAATTCTGACACAATGGTAGACGCAACCTCAAAATGAAGAGGTGGAGCCAACCACAAAATCCGAGGGAGCAAGGTTAGCAAGTCTTCGACATTTCAGGCAGGAGCTCTATTTAACCGGGTGCCTTTTTAAGCTACAAAACCAGTCAGAAGCTCTGCTGGACAAAAACTATACCTGGTGAGGGGATTGGGGGGGGACATTATGAGGTGGGCAGGGATGTTGTATGGCATCCCCGACACAATGATGTCACGTGGAGGTGATGTCATCATGTTGGGGGTGTCACGCGGTGACACTCTTCATTTTGGGCAAAACTCTATGGGTTTTTTGCCATGTGATGTCCCAACATGATGATGTCACTTCCATGTGACGTCATCATGTCAGGGACATCACTGTTTGGGAGTGGGGCAGAAGCCTGAAGAACTGGGGGACCAGGGGGGTCTGGGCAACTCTAGCACCGTATTGGGGACCGCTGGGATAGTTCGACTGCTGTATAGTATGAACAGTTTCTTTTTCTCATGCCTTTTAAACTCAAGAATGTGTATGGTTAATCAACTTCATGCTTTGGGCTTCAGACTGGAGGTCCCATTGCCATATGTATGTATCACTCCCTATATGAGTAAAAGGATGTCTGCTGTGAGTATTTCCAGGAGACCTAACTAGGCGACAGGGTACTCTTGTGGAAAAGTAACAAGAGACCAGAACGACCCTTCTGCATCCTACTCCAAATCCTTCATCCCCAAGTAAGTTTCTGGTTGTGACTGGATGTCCCTCTCATGCAGAAGGAGGCCCACACATGTGATAAACCTTGGCTGGTTCCTGAGGGTGAACCACGGGCATTCCTGCAGTTGAAAATAAAGCCCACAGTGAATGCTTTGTGGGCCAAGGTTGGCTTCTTCTTTTTGGTAGTGAAGGGAGAAAGCTGTAGTTGAAGTGGGAAATCATTCATACCTAAAATCCAGGTCGGTACAACCGTGTTGGTCTGAAGCAGCGGGATGAAGTCTGAGTCCCCAGTGTGGGGCGGGGGACCTCTTTAAGGCCAACAGAGTTCTATTCAGAGTGTGAGCTTTCCTGTGCAAAGCGCACTTCTCTTCAGACACAATGGAATAAAATCTCCTCAAGGGCCACTTACAGGGAAAAAAGTGGGTGGGGGGCGGCCGTTAGAAGGGGCCACTCAGAGCCAAGAGGCATAGGCAGAGCTGAAATTGGATCAGCGGATAGCAGCAAATTAGCACGTAAATATAAGAGTTAGCAAAAAATATATATAAAAAAAATATAGCTGAGATTGGAATAATACATATAGTAGGACATGTAAATAGCAGCAAGTTGTTATACAGATAATAAAGGACTTAACAACAGACGTGAGACCCAGGTTTGAGTCCAGTGGCCTCTATGAGACTAATAAAAGTTTACTTTATGGGTATAAGTAAGAACAGAATGACTTAGTGTGTGTAGTGATATTTGTTGTTGTTCAGTCGCACAGTCAAGTCGGACTCTTCGAGACCCCATGGACCAGATTACGCCAGGCCCTCCTGTCTTCCGCTGTCCACTGAAGTTTGCTCAATTTCATGTTCATTACATCGATGACACTGTCTAACTATCTCATCCTTTGCCGTCCCCTTCTTCTTTGACCTTCAGTCTTTCCCAGCATCAGGGTCTTCTCCAGTGAATGCTCATTTGGTGGCCAAAGTATTTGAGCTTCAACTTCAGGATCTGGCCTTCCAGGGAACAGTCAGGGTTGATTTCTTTTAGGATTGAATGATTTGATCTCCTTGCAGTCCAAGGGACTCTCAAGAGTCTTCTCCAGCACCATAGCAGTAGTGTAGTGATATAAGAAACCTATATCTCTGTTAAGCCCTGAGTGTTGTAATAACTTGTGGAGTGTTGTCCTGAGTGTTGTAATAACTTGTAAGTCAGCGATCTCCCATTCCAGTCTGTTTCTCAAATTCCTTTGCAATAAAACAGCTATTTTGAGGTCACTCATTGAATGTCCTGGATGGCTGAAGTGTTCTCCTACAGGTTTCTCAGTCTTGTGTTTCTTGATGTCAGATTTGTGTCCATTTATCCTTTGGCCTGTTTGCCCTCTGTAGAGAACCAAAGGGCATTGTTGGCTTTTAATGGCATATCCCATGTTAGAAGATGAGCAGATGAATAAGCCTGAGATTGGTGTAGTTGAAGTTGTTAGGTCCAGTGATTGTGTTGTCTGAGAGCACGTGGCAGCAAGGTTGGAATCTGGTACCAGTGTCCCATGTTCAAATTAGGTGCTGCATTATTGGGGGGGGGAACTAATTCTATGATAGAGTTTTTACCCAAAAACCAGAGCGGCACCCTGATGTTTCTACATTACTTCCAGGTCATATTGGAAGTCATGTGGGCACATTGCGGAACATGTAACTCCCAGCGCCCAGTAACCCTAACCCCCATCCCCTGCCAGCTGCCCGAAGGGACTTGGCAGCCCTACTTTTCTCCCCAGTGGGGTCCCTAAGAATGAGCTCCAGCCAACCTAGCAGATTGAAAGCAAGAAATAGCAAGTAGATTAATAGGTACCTCTTCAGTGGGAAGGTAACAGCAATTCCATGCACCTCGGCCTTTAGTCATGCCAGTCACATAACCACGGAAACGTCTTTGGACAGTGCTGGCTCTTCAGCTTGGAAACGGAGATGAGCACCGCCCCCTAGAGTTGGATTCGATTGGCTTTCGAGCAAGGGGAAACTTTGCCTTTATAAAACTTTTTATTTGGGCTTTGTGTACCAGTACTACAATAGTGGGAAAATATAGTTCAAAAATGAGAGCAGTGTAAATATTCAGTCCATGGAACAAACATTTTTCTGGCTTTTTTATTTCACATCTCTGCATCAACCATGTAAAAACATGCTGTACGTATATGAACTTTCAAAGGGAAAATGAGCAACAAGCAGAGTTGCTTGTGGAATACGCTAAAACACATTATCAACATTGCAACTGAAGCAGAATTTAGAAACGTGATAGAGCGGAACTGGAGGGATTCGCTCCTTCCAAGCCGAGGGCTTGTGCAAAAGCAGCTACCGTGTCTTGCGCTGTGTTCTTCTAGGCTTCCTCTTCATCAGGGCTCTGTTGTGGCTCTGTTGAGGTGTCAAACCTCCAGTCCTTGCTGGTTCAAACCAATGCCCCATTTAATCCACATAGGGATTCTACAGATTTCCCTTTAATCCATTTCATTCACACCGTGGCCAGCCAGATGCCTCTGGAAGGCCCGTGGGCTGGGCACAGAGGTCAAAGCTTCCTCCTGCCGCTGCCCTCCCCAGCACTGGTATTCAGCCTCTGAACATGAGAGTCCTTTTATTCATTGCCCCTGACAGCCACTAGTGTATTTGTCTTCCATGGCTTTTCAAGTCCCTTTTAAAGCCGAGTAGACTACTGGCCATCACCACACCAGTGGGGCGCTGAATTCTACAAGTTAATTACTCACTGACTGAAGTGGTATTTCCTTGGTCTGACCTGAATCTGCTGCCCATCAAATACTGAGAGCAGGTGACTCCCAGTTTTATGGCAGAGGGACAGAAAGTCATCTCTCCACTTTCTCCCCACCAGGCCATACTTCCATAAGCCTCTGCCATGTCTCCCCAGCCTGCAGCCATCTTTTCTTTAAACCGGGGGTCCCCAACATTGTGGGGCGTCATGGCTGCTGCTGACAGTTTTTGTTTCTTGGGAATTCCAAAGGTACCGACTGGCTCAAAAAGGTTGGGGACCCCTCTTCTAGATTAACAGGTCCTGAACCTTAGCTTAGCCTTTCCTCGCAGAGAAGGTACTTCAACTACTCGATTATCTGGGTTGTCTTTTTTGGAATCTCTTCTAGTGCTTCTGTTTTAGTTTTGAGATACAGCAACCAAAATGGTGTGCAGTGTTCAAAGGCAGCCCTGTGGTCAATCTGTCCAAGGGGGCTGGGTCCAAGGTTGCTGTTCCATCAGCATAATGGTGCTTCTGTTAGTGAAGGAGGCATTTCTACCGATTTCCCTTCCCCACTGCAGGCCTCCATTCCCCTCCACGCTGTTTCTGAGGGTCCCTTGAACCCTGGGAGCTCAATGGGCCCCGTTAGTGCTACCCTGTGGCAAGCAGGGACTAGGGAGGCTTTCTGGAGGCTGCCAACACTCTGCTACGGGTCCTCTTGGGAAGGCTCAGTGTACCAACCTGAAAACCCCTTTTGTCCATTCTTTCCCAGTAGGACGTACTTTATATGTGACCGAATGAGGCTTGAGGACCCAGGCAGAATAATAAACAATTTTATTATAGAGGTCTAGTAACAACTGGTTTTCAAATAATTTGTAGAATAACGAGAACAGGAAAGGTGGGTAAGCAAGCAAATAAGAAAACCCTATCTCATCTAGTAGACTGTCCCTGGATGTCTCTTGGTGATGGGCTTTAAGCGGAGTCACCCCTTCCTGGATGAGAGTGTCCTCATCGCTGTTCCATAGGAGTGAACACCCTCCCACTTTGGGCCAGGCCTTTTATCCATTCTTCCTAGGCACCACCCCCTGCTCTTCTACTGGTGCAAGTTTTCCCTCCAAATCCCTGGTTGGCCAATCACAAGGTCCATAGGGGGCCTGGGAAATGTAGGCCCTGTAGCCACTCTAGTACGGGCTTCCCTGGAGCTACTAGGTCTCCCTAGAGCCTGTAGGCCGCACCACTATAGGCCCAGGATTATGGGGGGGGGAGGTATTTGTGTATTTCCTGCATTGTACAGGAGGTTGGACTACATGACCCTGGAGGTCCCTTCCAACTCTATGATTCTATTCTAAAGATTTCATTTTCCTTTTTTAAAGAGCCAAATTTGAGTCTGGAACATCGGTTGCTAATCCTGTGCTAAACTATTAATGTTGGATTAGGGACCTCTGCTGGTAGGTTGTCTGCTGGTAACCTGACGGGTAAAGCATCATTTGCCCCTGCTAGGGAATTGTTTAGATACGTGGAGGTGCATCTGTAAGTGCCAGAGAATGAATCCTTTTGAAGGAATTGAACAGTCTGCAGAAAACTTCCCATTTCTGTACATGGGTTTTTATCTGCTCAGCATACCTTCAAGACTGCTTCTCCCCATAGGAGCCCCAAGTAGAGCACTAACTGGTCTACTAATCAACATCTTTTGGTAGTCCCTGGCCCCAGGGACGGCCGACTTGTCTTCACCAGGGCCAGGGCTTTTCCAGCTGCACAGTGCTCTGGTTGTTTTCTGGGACGTGTTTTCGACTTCTGCCATTTGAATAGGAGCCCCTCCCCCAGCTACATCCTGTTGAGCTCCCAAAATGCCAGTCCAGGGGATCCTCAGGAATTGCTTGGGAGACAGTGGCAGGGGGTCTGCTGCAGTGGGTCCGGGGAGTCAGCAAAAAAACCCCATCTTTGCCACTGGTGGAAACCTTTGGATTTAGCCCAGGATCAGCAGCTAGTCCGTGTTACTAATTCCAAACAAATCAGCTTTACTAAAGAGTATATAAGAATAAGAGCCAGCGTAGCGTAGTGGTTAAGAACAGTGGAGGACTCTAATCTGGAGAACGGGGAGGTCTGACTCCCCACTCCTCCTCCTCCACATGAAACCTGCTGGGTGACCTTGGGCCAGTCACGGTTCTCTTGGAACTCTCTCGGCCCCACCTAACTCACAAGGTGCCTGTTGTGGGGAGAGGAAGGGAAGATGATGGGAAGCCACTTTGTGACTTCTTAGGGTAGAGAAATGCAGGGTATAAAACCTAACTCTTCTTACTCTTCCTCATAAATATTTGAAGATGCTTGCAGGAATTCTGTTGATTCCCCCCATCTCTAGATATTCACTGTATTTTATCATTCCATTGATGGAGCTAATACAAGATGGGAGGGAAGTTTATTGCGTCTGGGCAAAGGCTGTTATATCCAAAAGAAAAAAACATGCATTGGAGGAACATAAAATATAAGAGTTAACCGATCACAATTAAAACGAATCAAAATGAGCTTAAAATGTAGTGAGTCCATAAGAGCTGTGCTCTCTCAAAGGGAGTGTTTTGTGCACAGCACAAAGTCCCCACAATGCAGACCATAACAGACAGTAAAATAAATTTGCCTCTCTTTGTTGTTGTATTAGTTGGCTGGATTGTGACTGCATATTATGTTTAGTCAGTAGGCTGGTGATAGTGAAAAGGACGGGAACCGAGTGGCTGAGCAGGGGAGGAAGTAGAGAGAATGTATTTTTCGGCTCTGGATGTAAAATAGGTAAGAATTCCTTCTGCCTGTCTTTATACATCTGAGACAGCGTCATGGGATTCAGCTCTAATGCCGGTGGTGTAATATTTGGCACGCCACAGAGGTGAATTGTATGACCCACGTTCCGGCTATAATGAGGTGGCGTTGCTGTGAGTTTTCCCAGGGAGTGGTTTGCATCCTGGCTGAGTGAAGCAGGGCAGGACGGGCGCAGCAGCGGAATGATTGTGGGAATGTGCTCTGCAGTGCCGAGAGCATGCTGGCAAGGCGGGCGCTAGCTGTCACTTTAAAAATCCCCCACGACAATGACCTGCTTGTGGGAGGAGGGGCAGCTTCCTGAGAATCAGGTGCCGGGCTGTAGCGATGATGTCATCTTTCTTGCCAGACCTGCCTGAGGGAGGCGGATGCCGAGGAGGGAACCGTTTCCGAACAGCAGATCTCCAGCTGCTGGGAGAAGTAAGGAATGGATGGAACACCGAGGGAGTTTGTGAGTATTTTTAAAAAATTGCTGAGGCCATCTGCAGTCTTCAGGAACGAAGGTGCCACAAACTACTGAATTCTTAATTTAGGGCTGTGGAAAGATTATAGACACTGATTTGGAGAAGGTTTGGTTGCTTCCTGATGACACAAGTCCTTCCTAGAAAACAGCATGCAGTGTGACTCACTGAAGCATTCGTTCTCCAAGAGCCAGTCCTGAAGCATTCACTCTTGGCACAACATGACCATGCATGCGATGAAAAACGTTCTTTCCTTTAAAACATGAGAAGACCTCAGAAACTTCTTGCTGAAAGTTAATTTTCATTTCTGGCTTTCAGATATATTTGATGTGAGCAAAGGTAGGAAAGAAGAGAGAAAATTAGGAGCCATATTTTATGTTTTATGCTTTTTTGATAACTGTTTAATGGACAGTGATATCCTTGCTGGGCCACGCTGAAGTTCTGTGGTATAATGCCACACAGATCATCGTGAGATTGGGGAGCAAGGAAGTAGATTTCCTTGGAACTGGTTATCCCGGCTTCCCCTGTACAAATGAGCAGGCCTCAACAGACTCGTTAGGTGTGCCAGGGTACAAGACGGACGACACTCACTGTTTGGGTGGCTTAGAACATCAGAGAAATTAGGAACACTGATGGATATATTACATTGTACTGTAACTTTTAGCAGTACAGCTCTGCTCTAAAATGACATAGCACATAATCTAGAAATAGGGCTATAAAACAGTGTGGTTACAGTGGAATTTGACTGACATATACTTGTGAAGAGCAGGAAGAAGTGAAATGTTAGTCTTGGCTGAAGGATTATTGTAGATTTTTTTTTTTGGGGGGTGGCTGGCTAGGAATTCCTGTTTGCTGAAGCTAGGGCTGCCGGCCTCTGGGTGCTGGCTGAGAGTCTCCTGCAATTACAACTGATTTCCAGGTGATAGATATCAATTCACCTGGAGAAAATGGGTGCTTTGGAAGGTGGACTCTGTACCCCACTGAAGCCCCTCCCCTCCCCAAAGCGTGACTTCCTCAGGCTCCCCCCCCCCCAAATCTCCTGGTGTTTCCCAACCCAGAGCTGGCAACCCGAGATAACGCCCTGGTAGGCCCCATGTATTGGGCATATAAATATTTTAATAGTTGTTTTGGAAAATGTTGTCTGTGTTCTTTGCTTGATTCTTTGCAGATTTCACTTGCTTTTTTCTTAAACTATGCTTAAGCTTACAGTGCAGGACAGTACAATCTTTTGTCTTAGCACAGCACCCTCCAGGTTTTGAGCACAGTTGTAGTAAATATATCCACTGAGCAGATCTCTTGTGAGGCTAAAAACATTACGGTATCATAGGGAGTGAAGGCATAATGGGCCATGAAGTATTACCACTGAGTTCCGAAGCGCTCCAGCAGGCCCTGGGGAGGGGGGGGTGTTACACTGGAGGGAGGGGGTGATTCGGTCCGCCTGATTCTCTGCCCAGAAGTGTCCTTCCCCGAGTCTTCCGCCTGCCGGCTCCCACTTTGCCCCCAGCAGACTGTTGAGGTGACACGATGAGTCACGGGAACCCGGACCCCCAACCCCCCGGACCCTGGGGTGAGCCCTAAGCTCCCTCCGTTGTGTGTGTTGTGTTAACTTCATCACATCCATCCGTTCACCACAGTCTCCCTGGCCCCTGGGGCTGATTGTCAGTACGTGGCTGTTTATTTTGAGGTGAGTTTCTGAGGCTTGATGGTGTCAGCAGCACCAGGGATTCGGGGAGGGAAGGGAGCTCCTGGGTCCTGGGGAAGTTCTGCTCGTTATACAGAAGCAGCAGGTAATCTTGCCGAGCTGATGGGATGTCATTTGTGGAATGCCCCCTTCTCTCCCTGGGTTGTATTCACGGTGAAGGGATCCGAGGTGTATGGCTTAAGAATTATTTTTTTTTTTAATGGAAAGGCCTCCACAACAAGAAGAGACAAGGGCCTGTAGTCCAGCACAGAAATAAATAAATAAATAAATAAATAAATAGATGTAGATAATCTCAGCAGAGGAGAAACTGGACCACTAAAGACTTTATTGACCCCTGCAGCAATACTGTTCGGCTATTGGGGGTTCGATTCTGCCGGGGGTTACGATCTGCCCCATCTTGTTTTTACTTGCTTGTTCTAATAATGCTTGGATGTTGTTTTATATGTTTTTTGGTTTTACACTGTTTGAATCTGTTTTAAAGTTGGCATGCGTACCTCATTGTTAGCCGCCCTGAGACTCCGGGGAGGGCGGGATATAAATCCAAATAAATAAATAAATAAATAATAGTCACAGTTGCTGATAAGGTCCAAAATGGGAGGGGGGAGGGTCAACCCCGTGCAGGCCCGCCGGAACGCCTAGAGGCTGAGATCCTGCTACAGCGGAACAGCCATGAATGGAGGGCCTGCCTTGGTATTTGTTAGAGGTGCGATTCCCAGTAACAAGAGGGGCTGTGGTTCAGTGGCAGAGCATCCACGTGGCATGTCGACGGTTCCAGGTTCAAGCCCCAGCATCTTCAGTTAAAAAGATCAGGCAGGAGGTGATGTGGAAGACCTCCACATGAGAGCCGCTGCCAGTCTGAGCCGGTGAATACTGACCTTGGTGGACCCCGGGGGGGGGTCTGGCTCCTTACGAGAAGGAGAACTCTTAGCCAACCGCATCAGGAGGAAGGGCACGGTTATTTCTTGCTGAAGCATAGAACTGGCTGGATCAATATTTATGGTTCCAGTGATATCCGGGGATGTGCTACTGATTTTGGTGCACTCTGAAGGAGATAGTCCGCGAGGAGAAAGACACCTAGGAATCTCATCAGTGGACTTTGTGACACGATATTATTCTATGAGTGAAGGTCAACCAGTGTGGCTGGCCAGGGCACTCGATTCACTTCTTTGTATGCAGCAACACTGTAAACAGTGGAAGCATCACTGGGTGCAGAGTATTTTGCTTGCCGCTTGTGTATTTGTGTGAACTTATGGAATATATGCAACATATTTGGAAGTAGTTGCAAGATTGTGATGTCATAATAAGAAATACAATAATACACTTTTAATGTGAAAAATGAACTTTATTGTCTATTAATTGAGGGGAACAGTTTATACACAGTATTCGTCTTGTAGTTTCTACTTTTTACACCGTGTCCCTTTATTTTTGTGAGTGCTGGTTCATTATAAGGCCGGTTAAAGTGTTCACAGAGAAAAGGGCCTTTTCAGTTGTGATGCCGTGATGGTGAAATGCCCTCCTGTCATCTATCTGTCTTGTTTATTAGCTTTAGGGAGTAGATTAAGATGTATTTCTTTGCCTGAGTTTCTATTGTTGTTGTTGTTGTTGTTTTGACATATATTTGGTTTTCAATTGTATATCGTAATACTTCAAATGTAGCCTGATGGGGGCCTGAACTTGCTGAGACTGAGAGGGGAAAAGATCTTGGGGTCTCAGTGGGTAGCTCAATGAAAGTGTCAAGCCACCAGTGTGCCGCAGCAGTGAAAAAAGGCAAACTCTTTGTTAGGGATAATTAGGAGAGCAATTTGGAAAAAAACCCAGCCGATATTATAATGCCCCTGTATCGATCTATGGTGTGGCTTCATTTGGAATAATGTGTACAGTTGTCACATCTCAAAAAGGACACTGCAGAGCTGGAGAAAGTTGAGAGGAGGGTAGCCGAGATGATTAAGGGGCTGGAACTCCTTCCCCATGAGGAAAGGCCAAATAGTCTGGGACTTTTCAGTTTAGAAAAGAAACAAATAAGGAAGGGACACTATAGAGCAGGGGTCCTCAAACTTTTTAAACAGGGGGCCAGTTCACTGTCCCTCAGACTGTTGGAGGGCCGGACTATAGTAAAAACAAAAACTATGAACAAATTCCTATGCACACTGCATATATCTTATTTTGAAGTGAAGAAACAAAACGGGAACAAATACAATATTTAAAATCAAGTAAAGTTAAATCAACAAATTTACCAGTATTTCAATGGGAACTATGGGCCTGCTTTTGGCTAATGAGATGGTCAGTGTCCGGTTCCATATTTGTCACTACTTCCTTCTCATGTAAAAAAAAATGACAGACAAGCAGCGGCGGCATAAACACCCGGTGGGCCGTGTAAATGTCCTCGGCGGGCCGCATGTGGCCCGCGGGCCGTAGTTTGAGGACCCCTGCTATAGAGGTTTATGAAATTAAGCAAGTGGTGGAGAGAGTTGAGCAAGAGAAACTTTTCTTTCTCTCCCAAAATTCTAGAATTTGAGGGCATCTAATCAAGCCGATGGGCAGTAGATTCAAGACAGACTTGGGTTGGGAGGGAGGGAGGGGTGGGGTGGGGAGGACAGCCAATCCGCGTGCAGTTTGAAACTGGTGGGAAGAGTGAGGCAAGATTGGTGGCAATTTTGCGCTGACGTTTTGGGGACAGCTTCACCAGCCATTAGTGAATCCCACAAAACACTCCAATGGTCAGAACAGCCCCCCATGTTGCCGCGTGCGTCCAAAGGCGCACCCCTCCCCCACAGGCCGTAAGTACCTAGTAACTGCCCTTTTGTTTATTTTACTTAGTGCACCTAGATCTGGCCTTGGAATACTCTGAGTTTGTGTCTTGTAATTTAAGTTTAATTTAGTTTAATTCCCACTTCCTAATTTCTCCCCTTGGGCATTAGCAGTTCTTGTTGAGATAACTTTCACTCTGCAGCAATATATTTCCCAGGTCATTTGTACTGTGTGGTTTCCTTTGTATTTTTTCCAATATTGTAAGCACAAAATCTTTTTCTATATGATTGCTGCTAACAAAACGACCTGTTAAAGGCGCATCAAAGTTTTTATTTCCAATTTTACTTTTGTATTTAGTAATTCTAGTTCTTAATGTTCTCATAGTTGCTCCTACATAATGTGCATCATCTAAACTAATATACCTAATTAAATGTTTATGCCAAAAATATTGCTGCAGAGAGAAAGTTATTGGATATTTCATCTAAAATCATACTTCCCCTATGGATTAAATAAATGTTATAATTTATCTTGTTTTTTGTAAGAGTACAGTCAGGGGTCTTTTCGTAGAAAAACAGCTGCAGGAGCTCATTAGCATATAGTATGCTAATGAGCTATTAGGCTATTAGCATATGCCACGCCCCCTGACATCACCGGAAGTGATGTCAGAAGGGAAAGCAAAAGGGAGGGAGGCATCTTCAAAAGCCTCCCTTCCCTTCCCCAGCTGGCCTGGGTGGGGGAGCTAAGAGAGAAGGGGTTTAAAGTTTAAACTCCTTCTCATGAGAGTTGGGCCACAGAAGGAGGAAAGAGGGAAGGAAGGAAGGAAGGAAGGAAGGAAAGAAAGAAAGAAGGAGGAGAAAGAGGAAAAAGAGAGAAGGAAAGGAGGGGATGAAAGAAATTTGGCGGCAATTTGGCCCCATTATCTCCTATGGGCCATTGAAGTCAATGGTGAAAACATAGGGTATATTCTGGGAGCTGAAGGGGAGGGGGTTTGAGGGAGAGGCTCTAAACTCATAGAATAGCTGATGGAGCCTCTCCCCAAGATGCCCACCAAGTTTCAAGAACATTGGACCAGGGGGTCCAATTCTATGGGCCCCGAACAGGTTGCCCCTATTCCCTTCATTGTTCTCTATGGTGAGAAAAAAAGTTACTTTTTTCCCACCATAGAGAACAATGGAGGGAATGGGGCAACCTGTTTAGGGGCCCATAGAATTGGACCCCCTGATCCAATGTTCTTGAAACTTGGTGGGTATCTTGGGGAGAGGCTCCAACAGCTACCCTGTGAGTTTGGAGCCTCTCCCTCAAACCCCCTCCCCTCCAGCCCCCAGAATATACCCTATGTTTTCACCATTGACTTCAATGGCCCATAGGATATAATGGAGCTGAAATTGACATTCAGCTGCCTGAAAGACTACCCGGGACGCCGGCTGGGGGCGGGGCTTGGCTCCTGAGCTCCCGGAGCTGCGCTCCAGTGCGCTCCCCCCCCAAAAGACCCCTGAGTACAGTAATGCATAAAGAATAAGGTGTGAAGCCACTTTAAGAAATAATGACATGTACTGATGTGGTAGTTTAAATTGGGCTCTTGCCAAATCCCAGCTGAGGTGTCTGTTAGCAGCTTTCACTTTGGACAGCAGGTTTCCTACTAAACAGAATAAGCTCCGTGCCTGCTTTGTAAAAATTTCTAGGTAAGTGTAAATGTTTGATATAATACAATTATAAAATAAAAATGGAAACAAAAGGAAACTTTTAGAAATTATGAAAGGACAAGAAGCAGGACCCGCGATACTCACCGGGGGGGGGGAGTATTCCAAAAGGCTCCCAATCTGCAGAAGTAGCTCCGCAGGTAAGCCCTCTCTCCCCCCGTCCGGCCTGCTGATTTCCCCCCACCGCCGATTTTCTCTCCCCCCCTGTGGGCACTGGCGGCGAGGCCTGTGCGCCTCCCAGCCGCCGGGCCCGACAATCTTCCCCCTCCGCTGATTTTCCCTCCCTCCTCGGCACCAGCGGCGAGGCCTGAGCGCCTCTCAGCTGCTGGCCTGCCGCAGAGTTCCCAGAGTGTTCTCTGTGCATGCGCAGAGAACGCTCGTACTTTTTGGGGATTTAACTATTCCCCATACAGTTTTTAAAACTTTTTAGATTGTTCTGCACACCTGGGGACTTAGATATCCCCATGCAGGGGGGCTACTTGGGAAATAGATATATAGATTACCTTGTTTCTTACCGTGGCCTCCCATTAGAATCAACAGAACAAAAGCTTAATAATTTTTACTTGTAGAGAGAAGTGGTAAGATGATATATGTGCCATGTGATATATTTGCCAGTAAGATACACATTTATTGATATGGTTCTACCTATTTACTGTATCTTATTGATCTGATGAAGTCTTTTAGGCCGCAACAAGGGATGTAATACATCTGGGGCCTTGTGATTGAGACACACCAATCTGGCAAGTTACACTGGACATTTTTGTCTCTTCCTGGTTTCCAACAGAGTTTGTGGTTGTTTTTCATTGTAATGACTAAGATACTTAAATGTATACAAGTATGAGTCGAACTTAACAACTTTATTTGTATGTGCTTTTAGGAGAGAAATTACTCTTTGAACCTGTGCTCACGACAACTCCTGTAAGCTAGAACAAACCTACTCCTGCTTGTTGCCTGCAAACTCCAAACTGATGTATTGAGATAAACCCTGAATCCTACAAGAAATAGCTGGTTTAATCTTGAGAGTGTCTAAAAAAAGCTTGCTACCAGGCACTTATGGAATACAGGTGTGCAGGCTCTTCAATTACACTATAAGCTTTTCTTATTGGGAAAAAAGCTTATAGACAAGCTATAGAGTAAAGAAGATGCTTGCCTCACTAGCTGGCAAAAGCTAATCAGAGCTGCCAGGATAGAAATCTGAGTAAATTTTGGGAGCTGGTCACCTCTGTTTTACACCCTAGGAGTCCACTTCCATCTTCTGTTTCCATGCATACCTGGGAGGAACACTTTGCTAATACCTTTGCTAGTTCTTGTAGTGACTATAATAATTGGAATAATTGGAATAATTGGTAACCAGCTGAACTACTGAAGTGGCCCCCTGTTAGACCAGCTGAAATGAGTTTTCTGATTTCTCAGATGAATAAGGGGAGTTCCCTGGTGTAGATTTCATTCTCCCTGAACTCTTCAAAGCTAATATCTCATGGTGGAAGGATACATTGGTCAGTGCCTTCACTCACGTCGATGCGACAGGATTTGTGCCACTGGCTTGGAGGTACGCTGTCCTAATACCTGTCAGCCTTTTATCGGTGGCCGGGAATCTTTGCACTCTGTCCCTGGGCTGGTGGGAGATGAATAAAATCTTGGGAAGGGAACAGGCTGGTTTTAGGCAAGGGTCTGGTACAGGTGATCATCTTCTGACATTACCGATCTTCGTCGTGGTCTCTATGCATCACACCGATGGGAACGGCTCCTGCGCCAACCCCAATCTGGGAGACTTCTAGAAAGGCCTAAGAGATCTGGGCCCTCTCCCTCAGGCGTGCCCGTGCCTCCACCATGCATGCCCAGAGGGCGGCACCCCAGCATCCCGCCAGTTCTCTTCTGACCGCTGCCTTGATCAGTCAGATCTGCTCCGGTCTGGGAACTTCTGTGAGGAATTTTTCTCCTCAGCTTTTTTCTTCTTTAGTTTTTCTTTTTTTTATTGTCGTTCCTTTATTTTTTTCTTGTTATCTAAACAAAAAATCAGTTTAGTTGTGTTTTCCTTCCGACCATTGTCAGAACCCTCCCCCCTTCCCCCCTCACTCTGCGCCCAGTCTGTGGTAAAAGCGTTGGGGCCTTTTTAAGTGTTTTCCCCTCTGTGGGTCTAAATTGGCGCCTCTGGACAGACATTCCTTGTGCCTCCTTTGGAGGAATCGTATAAGCTGGACTCCTGTGCCCAGTGTGCGAAATTTTTGAACCAAACATGCAAAAACAGAGTGGCAAGTCTACAGGTAGCTTTACTGGAGTCGGTGCTCTCTCCACACCCAGTGGCCTCCACTTCTACTGATGCGGCGTCAATGTCAATGAACCAACCTCAAGTTTGCACCAACCAATCAACACCGGTCGATACCAACTGATAGACCTTGATCATTAGAGGCCTCAGCTTTGACACCATCGGCGGCTTCAGCATCCATTGTGAAAGTTACACCGCCTGAGAGCCTTTCCATACCTTCTACACCAATGGTGAAGAAGAAGAAGAAAAAGAGCCACACTAAGGTCAAGCATAAACACCTTAAGACTGGCTCCAAAACTGCTGTCTCTGGCGCTGGTGTTCCGGTTGTGAGTCTGACAGCAACTGTTGCTCGCCCAGCGTTGCCCGACTCTACCACCCGCCTGTGCTGCTCCTATCCAGCAGCCGCCTGTTTCGATGGCAGCATCAATAGCAATGGATGTTCACTTCACTGACTCCGAGGTGGAAGAGCTCCCAGTTTCTGTCTGTCTACTGGATCCTCCTAGCTCTCATTCCTCAGCACATTCTCAGTCGCCGGTCGAAGTTGACGATTGGCATCAACGAAGGCAAAAATTATGCCAGAATCTCATCAGTTGGTACCACTACAGGTGATATTGACGCCTCAGCACCAACAGACCCCACCACAATACCAACCGATGCAACTCGCTGACAGCCCAACTCATGCTACACTGTCTTCTCCAGATGCTTCCTCTCAGGTTCTGACTCAGAGGAGGATGGCTCTGGGGCTCAGAGGAAGATGGCTCTGGGGCTCCAGCCACTCCTTCAGAGCCATACCCATCACAGCTAATTGCAGATGATTTTCCAATCTTGCCTTCCAAGGACACCAGATCTTATGATGACCTAATCAAGCACATGGCCCATTCTCTTGGGCTAGCCATCACCCATCCTCAACCGGAAGTCACTGACGCAGTCTTTGGTATAATCCAACTTGCACTTCTACTGCTGTTGTGCTACCAATGACTGACTTTTTTCTAACCCCATTTCTACCCAGCATCTCAATCACATATATCAAATCCAGAAATCATGTGTGGAATTCCTTTGCACTCACTCAAAGACCAATTTGATGGTGCTCACGCTTTCTTCAAAAAGTAGGAAGACAGAGAGAGTAGGAAACTTGATACCTTCGGCCGTAGGTTCTGCGCCGCAGGGACTTTGGGTATCAAAATGGCTAATTACATAGCTTGCATAGGCTGTTACGAATACTCCTTTTGGGAGCAGATGTCCAAGCTACTTGTTCTCTTACCAGACCAAAACCGTGATGAGGCTCGGAAGTTGCAAAAGGAAGGAATGTTGCTCTCCAAACAGATCATCAACTCTGCAAAACATGCCGTAGACACAGCATCCAGGACCATGACATCTGTCGCCCTCTGCCGTCACTCCTGGCTTTGCGCAACTTCCCTGCAATGAGATACCAGGTCGTTCATTGAGGACTTGCTGTTTGATGGTGCTGGCCTATTCCACGCCACCACTGATGTTTGGGATCTCCTCTTCCTATCGTCCTCAGAGGCTGAGGACTTGGTCTCATTCCAACCGCAGGCTTTACAACAGGCAATCCCCAGATGATGCCTGGAAACCCAAGCAGCCTTCCTCTAGGTCTCAATACACCCTGCCGTCTAGATTTCAATCGACTCCACAGCAGAGCAAGATTAAGTCAGGGAAAACCTCCAGTCTCTTTGACTCCCCTACATGTTTGTGCCAGCCGTCTGTATGCCTTATTCAGTCCACCACTCGCTTAAGTGCGTTTTATCCATCTTGGAGTCGCATAACAACGAACTCTTGAGTTCTCTCCATCATAACCCATGGTTATGCAATACAGTTTGTTCAGGAACCTCCAGTGCCACACTTCATCCATACACCGATGTCTCTAGTTTTCTGTCAAGAAACTCTACAGCTCCTGGCAAAGCTTGCCATAGAACCAGTCCCGTCGGTGGAGAAGGGTCAAGGATTTTATTCCCGCTACTTCATGGTCCCAAAGAAAGATGGAGATCTCCGACTGATATTGGACCTCAGGTCCCTGAATGAATTTATCGCATATCGGAAATTCAGAATGGTTTCACTACAAAACATACTCCCTCTTCTGACTCTTGGTGTATGGTTGGCCATGATAGACTTGCAGGACACTTATTTTCACCTGAATATATTCCCGGCCCATCGGCATTTTCTCTGTTTCACCATTGGAGAAGACCACTACCAGTATCGTGTCCTTCCATTCGGCATCTCTGCAGCACCAAGAGTTTTCACAAAAATGATGGCAGTGGTAGCAGCTCACCTCAGATTGCAAGGCATAAAGATCTTCCCATACATCGCCGATTGGTTGCTGGTGGCGAACTCCAAACCTCTCCTGTCCAAAAACATTGATCACACCCTCAACCTCCTGAAGTCACTTGGCTTACGTGTCAATCACGCAAAATCAAACCTTGTGCTGTCACAGAAGGTAGATTTCATAGGGGCCACTATAGACTTGGTTGCAGGGAGATTGTTCCTCCCCCTTGTACGGGCCCAAACGCTGGCCACGTTGGTGAGTTGCCTCCATACATTGTCAACTACTACTGCTCTCAAAATGTTTATCAAGCATTATGCTGTGGACCTGCGCACAAGTCAACGTCCCTGTTTGGGCCAAGTGGTGCTCCAATCTGCGGTCTCCTGAGCGACTGCCAGCACCCTCCTCCAGGTAGGCTTGGGCTTGCTAGTCTCCCATTGGTGTGATGCATAGAGACCATGACAAAGATAAACAGGTTGCTTACCTATAACTGATTATCTTTGAGTGGTCATCTATGCATTCACACCCAGAAAACCCAGACTGGACAGCGATTGAGGAGGCATCTCTTGGTGGCCTGTCCTTCAGGGAATCACTCTGGAACAAAAACAACAAGGCCTTTTGTAAATTGACTGAAAACCCCTTTCTGAAAAACTCTCTTAAAATTTGGTACCATTTCAAACACAAACTTTCCCATCCTTACTCTGTATTAACTTCATTTACAGGCCCATCTTGGTTCCTATCTGCGAAATTTGGGGACACTTACCTTGCTTGGCGATCTGCTGGAATCACGAGAATAATCAATGTTTTACATAAAGGCAAACTCCTTACTAAAACAGATCTGCAAAACAAATATAAAACAAAGTTAAATTGGTTTGAATACTTCTTACTTGAATACTCAGACACCGTATCGAATCAACTGATTTCAGGACTTCGAAGAAGAATCCACTTACAACCTTCGAATCCACTTACAACTGCTGCATAAGGACTTTAAAAAGAAGGGGCTCATTTCTGCTATACACCAACTACTTTTAAATTGTTCCAATGTTAAACTTTTAAATTATAAAAAAGCATGGCACATAGATCTTCAATGCCAACTTATGGAAAATCAATGGGAAGCTATTTGGAAAACTCAGGTGAAAATTTCTAAATCTTTACTTGTACAAGAAGCATCTATGAAAGTTAGATGGTATCTAACCCTGGCACAGCTCTCTCATATTTATCCACAAGTGTCTGCTAAATGCTGGAAAGGTTGCAAGGGCAATGCAACTTATTTTCACAACTGGTGGTCCTGTCCGAGCATCGCTCATTTCTGGAATCAAATAATAGTTCAGATCAAAAGATTTACCAGCTGTGAACTACCTCCTGACCCAGCCCTGTTTTTGCTCAACTTATGGCCGCACAATGGCCCACCTGAAGATCAGACAACAAATTATTAACATCCTCATTACAGCTGCCAAAGTTACCATTGCTAAACAGTGGAAAGAGAAACAACCTCCCAGTATCCAACAATGGCTCTTTAAAGTTTGGGACTTTTATCTGTTAGAAGAATCCTCAATTTACAACTCTCTAGATCAAAATGAGGGAGCTGCGGTGGCTCAAGTGGTTAAGACGCTGAACTGCAGGCTGTGGAAGGTCAGTAGTTCAGCAGTTCAAGACCCGAGAGTGCCGCATGACGGGGTGAGCTCCTGTCTCTAGTTCCAGCTCCTGCCAACCTAGCAGTTCGAAAGCAAGAAATTGCAAGTAGATAAATAGGGACCACTTCGGTGGGAAGGTAACAGCGTTCCGTGCGCCTTGGTGTTTAGTCATGCCGGCCACATGACCACGGAAACGTCTTCGGACAGCGCTGGCTCTTCGGCTTTGAAACGGAGATGAGCACCGCAACCCTAGAGTCGAATTCGACTGGCTTTCAAGCAAGGGAACCTTTACCTTTACTTAGATCAAAATGAGTGTGCATTTCATGATCCTTTTGACAAGTGGTATCCAATTTTAGCCTTTTGTTACTGTCCATGGGGTTTTCTTGGCAAGATATTGGAGTGGGTTGTCATTTCCTTCTCCAGGGGATCACGCTTGGTCTGAGATCAAATTGCCAACATTCGCTGGATTATGGAGAAAGCAAGAGAGTACCAGAAAAACATCTACTTCTGCTTCATTGATGATGCTAAAGCCTTTGATTGTGTGGATCACAATAAACTATGGCAGGTTCTTAAAATGATGGGAGTACCAGACCACCTCACATGTCTCCTGAGAAACCTGTATAAGGGTCAGGAAGCAACAGTTAGAACCGGATATGGAACAACTGATTGGCTTAGCATAGGAAAAGGAGTACAACAAGGATGTATATTGTCACATTGCTTATTTAATTTATATGCAGAGTACATCATGTGAAATGCTGGCCTGTATGAATCACAAGCTGGAGTTAAGATTGCTGGGGAAAAGATCAATAACCTCAGATATGCAGACGATACCACTCTGATGGCAGAAAGTGAAGAGGACCTAAAGAGCCTCTTGCTCAGGGTGAAAGAGGATAGCGCAAAAGTGGGCTTGAAGCTCAACATCAAAAAAACTAAGATCATGACATCCGGCCCCATCACTCCTTGGCAAATAAAAGGGAAAGTCGTAGAAGTAGTGACAGACTTCATGTTCCTGGGATCCCAGATCACTGCAGATGATGACTGCAGCCATGAAATTAAAAGACACCTGCTCCTTGGGAGGAAAGCGATGGCAAACCTAAACAGCATGATAAAAAGCAGAGACATCACCCTGCCAACAAAAGTCCGCATGGTCAAAGCAATGGTATTCACTGTAGTAATGTATGGCTGCGAGAGTTGGACTATAAGGAAGGCCGAGCGCCAAAGAATAGATTCTTTTGAACTGTGGTGCTGGAGAAGACTCTTGAGAATCCCTTGGACTGCAAGGAGATGAAATCAGCCAATCCTAAAAGGCCAGATACTGAGACTGAAGCTCAAATGCTTTGGCCACCAAAGGAGAAGGGAGCACTCCCTGGAGAAGACCCTGATGCTGGGAACGACTGAAGGTCAAAGAAGAAGGGAAAGGCAAAGGATGAGATGGTTAGACAGTGTCATCGATGCGACGGACATGAAATTGGCAAACTTCAGTGGACAGCGGAAGACAGGAGGGCCTGGCGTGATCTGGTCCATGGGGTCGCGAAGAGTCGGACTCGACTGTGCGACTGAACAACAACAACAACAACAACATTCATCCTTAGTTATGAGGCCTCCCTCCCACTTTCTAAATGAGTCTTTTTTATTTCTCAAGTCTTTAGAAAGCTGTTTATGGCGCCACCTTGGCTTCTTTAGGCTCTTCCCATTTTTCCTTCTCCTAGGAATCGTTCCTGATTGTGCCTTCGTTATTTTGCTTTTAGGAAACTCCCATCCCTCTTGAACTCCTTTCTCCTGAAGTATTTCTGGCCTTGGGATTCTACCCAGCATCACTTTAAGTTTCTCAGGATTTGCTTTCCCGCAGTCCAACCTATATGTCTGACCACGTACAGCTTTTCCCTTCCCTGAGACGGTAAATTCCAAAATGACACGGTCACTAGTACCCAGGGTGCCCAGCACTTTCACCTTGTCGACCAGTTCTTCCCTGTTAGTGAAAGGGAGTGTTCCGTTTAAATGGCTTTTGCAAGCCATTTCAGCGATCCCTTGTGCTACCCCCACAGCTTCCAAGTGTGGTGGAGCGAAAAGGATCACTTGAAATGCCTTGCATATTTCAGCCTAATGGATGCAAGCCATTTCAGCAATCCCTCTTGGAAGCGGCGGGGGGGGGGAGCAAAAGGGAATACTGAAAGGAATGAAAGGCCCCAGAGTGGAATGGAGAGCTGCCTTAGATGGTACCAACCTCAGTTTCATTAAGAAGGCCTCAGATAGCAGCTGCATTTCTAGCAGTTGCAGGACATAGTCCATGAAAATCCCAGCTAGCCTCTTCCCTTCCTGGGCCACAGTTCATTATAATTTTTTTGGCCCATCAAGTCAGGTGATGGTGGCATCCGATCAGAATGTGTCTCCAAAAGAATCCTCTAGAACAGGGGTGTCAAACTCATTGGTTACGAGGGCCGGATCTTGGGACATAAATGAGACCTTGTTGGGCCGGGCCATGCTTGTGTCATAAAATGTAACACCAGTTAGCAGAGATATAAACTTTATAAAGGACACAAACACAGAGGGTTTTTTTTTACTTAAAATGAAAACATGCTTAAAACATTAACACTCTTTCAATATTTTATTTATTTAACAATATCTGATAACTGAGACCTCTTGTTCTGAATTATTGCATCAAAATGTCTGTGCTGTTGCAATCTTGAGTATGCTGTTCAGGTGTGTATCTGTAAGCTGCAAACCTACAATGACGCAGCAGCAGCAGAACTGGAAGCAGAAGCAGAAGACAGCCAGTTCCCCTGTGGGCCTGATAGAAGCCCTCTGGGGCCTGATCCGCCCCCGAGGCCGCATGTTTGACACCCCTGCTCACTTCTCCCTGCCTCCCCTCCCATCACAGATCACAGGGTCCCATGAGAAGTTAATTAACCAGTGTTGGAATTTACAAGTTACCAACATTTCACTCATTATAGAGTTAACTGTTGTTGTTAGTACACAGGATATGCATAACTGAGTTGTAACCAATTACAAGTAGTTTTAGCTTTGCCCGGGAGATTTGTTGGTGTTACTTAGTAAAATGAACTGACCTGTAACCTCTTCATTGATTATCAGTAGATTGGTTAGAGATGAAATGCTTTGGACTTGTATACCTCTATTTACATGTTCTATTGCAGACCTTCAGCTCTTTGTTCTGAGCAAGAAGAAGCAGCCGTCACACTGTCAGTAACCATGTAGCTGTGAGGTCCCAAGTTTAGACACTAGCATGTATTCTTTGTTTCTTTTATCCAAAGTTCCCTTGCCCTTTTATCTTTTAGTAAAGTAACTTTCTTTATAATCAAACACACAGTGTACGGCTCTTGTTTTAACTCTGCATTTAGTATCCCAATATCTAACAGCCGGCTTCCATCTTTGCCCTTGAAGCTGATAAGAAAGATGCAGGCCAAACAAAACAAAACATAGAATCACAGAGATGGAAGGGGCCCTACAGAGGCCATCTAGTCCAGCCCCCCCCCTGCCCAATGCGGGCTCAGCCTAGAGCATCCCTGACAAGTGTTTGTTCAGCCGCTGCTTAAATACTGCCGGGGAGGGGAAGTCGCCAGATGCTCTCTGCATGGAACAAACCAGGTTAGATGCAAAAAACTGAAACATACTTAACAGTCAGGACTGATAGCTTTGCCGTGTTTCGGAATGAAGTGTAGCACTTTCTAAAGTGAAAATTAAACTATCATAGCCAGTAGTTAGTTAGTTTATTCATACACTATCACAGCCAGTCGTTAGTTTATTAATACACAATTATTAATAATCAATGACCAGCACAAATCACAATACACAGTATGCCAAAATTATAAATAAAAAAGTAATCATGTACAATGTTTGTTGTATTTTGTTTTATTTTGTGTTGTTATGGCCAATGGCTAAGACAATAAACTTGGAACCTGGAAAAAAGTAATCCAATAAACAGTCTGTGCTGTAGTTCACTGGAAATGCGTCAAACAGGGAAAGTGAAGGGAGTTGAGGTGAGGAAACCTTTGAACAAGTAGTTGTTGAGAGGGTCAGTTTTGTGAGGAGGAAAAAACAGATTCAGTTAGAAAAAGCATGAGGGGAAAAGAAAATTTTAAGGAGTACTTTCAAAGTGCAGGTGAAGCACTGTGGATATTGCGAAGACCACATTCATTTTTTGGTTTTGTGCCAGAGTTTAAGGATCACTGAATTAGCACATTGAGAGAGCTGCCTGTGCTGTGGAACTGCTTGCTCCTGGCTCGCGCTGGGGTGTCATCCGTGTCCGGGGTTGATTGAATCTGTGTTTTTCTGTATTGGTATTTCTGAAGAGTTTTTGTCTGGAAAACATTCTGTCGTGAATACCATAGGCTTACATGATTAAATTCATTTTCAGACAGTTAAATATCATTATTACAACTTTTTTAGCAGGTTTGGAAGGGCATTCAGACGCTTCAGCCATCTTCTGAACACCGGGCAAACTGAGGCCCCCAAGTGCGATCTAGGTGGTGGGGGAAACGAAACGATTTTAAACCCTGCTTCTCATTTGATCCTTGCCCCCCAAGTACTGGAAACAGTTTGTTGTGTCTCCTTCCCTAATTGCTTCAGGGCGTGCCCCTGCCTGGATCATGGAACTGGCAAAAGCAGATTTGTGTTGGGGAATATCTATATATCTAATTCCCAACAGGCCCCCTCCATGCAGATATCTAAATCCGCACATCGGGAGCACTTGGGGGGCAGGGAGATTTTCTTGCACATTTGGGGCAATTCTCAGATGTGCAGAAAAATCTAAAAACTGTAAAAAAATATATAGGAGTGATATTTAAACCCCCCCAAAAGTAAAAGAGCGTTCCCTGCGCAGGCTCAGGGAACACTCTGAGAACAGCACCACTGCTGCTGCCGGGGAGGGGGCAGGAGAAGGCTTGGCTGGCCAGTGGCTGTAAGCCGCTCAGCCCTCGCTGCCACCGAGGGGGGTGGGGAGAAAGTTTGGCAGGCTAAGCTCAGGCCTTGCAGCTGCTGCTGCTACTGCTGCTGGGGCGGGGGGGAGAAAGCTTGGTGGGCTGACCAGGCCTCGCCGCCGCCAGGAGGGAGGGAGGGAGAAAGTTCGGCGGGCTGGCCAGGCCTTGCCGCCACCACCACTGCTGCTAGGGGGGGGAGAGAGCTTGGCGGGCCGTGCTCAGTGCTGGGAGGGAGGAGGGAGAAGGCTTGGAGGGGTGCAGGTCTCGCCGTGGGTGCCGGGGATGGGGGGCAGCGGAGAAGGTTCACCTGCGGCTGCTTCCTTCTCATCTCCCGGAACTTCTCTCCCCCCCCCGCGAGTACCGCGCGTCCCCCTTCTTGTATATTCAGAAAGGTATATGAGCTCAGCTACAGGGACCTGTCAGCAGATGCACAAAACTAAACAGCCCTGACTGCCTTTTTGGCTTTGGCGAAAGGGCTGGATTAAACACATCTCAATGTGTAACCAAATTCTTATAGTTCACATGAAGCTGCCTCACACTGAATCAGATGGTTGCCCGATGTGCCCGGCACAATGACGTCACTGAGAGGATGTCATTGCCCCGGGCATGTTGGGTGCCATGGAGCTCTTTGGGGTGGGGCTCCCCCGCCGGACAACTGGCCAATGGATGGATCAGGGGCCCTGGAATTGGTGGAACCCCATCGGGGGAATGGCAACCATATCTTCAGGGCTTGCAGAGCTACAGTTCTATGATTTTATATAAATTAAGTATTTTGGTTGCAGATTTCCGAAGGTTTAATCAGTTCTTTAAAAAACAAAAATAGGCTTTGCGTTAGTGGGTGTGACCATGGGGAATGAAGGAGGTGGTTTTGATTGGTGGAGGAGGTGAGTGTTGGGAGGGCCTTTTATGGCCTCCTGTCTCTGTACCCTCCTAACTAAGGTCAGGAAGCTTCAGAGGGAGTTGCCTCGCCTGATGGTCAGAGGCAGCACCAGGGAGAGCCGTTGGGCGGAGGGCTTGTGATCCAGGGTCCCACCCCCACCCGCCTCTCTGCCCCTCAGCTCTTCTCCCCCCTTTCCCCGCCCACTCCGCACCCTCAGCCCATCCCCCCACACTTGCGTGGGTGCTCACGCCTTTTGTCCAGCCACCATTCAGAATTGAAAGAAAAATATTCATTCGCTTGCACAAACTCAAATAAGTGGAGACGTGCAAACAGGAAGATGTCAAGTTGTGTAATGCTCCGTTTGTGAGGACAGTTTGTGATGTATGGAAATTTGTCTCCTCCTCCCTCAGTGTCACAAAGGAGTGCATACATTTTATATTTTCCAGTTGTCTGATTTCTGAGTTTCTGCTTTTCTCAAGGAAGGAACTGCAGGTGCTCTCTTGGCATACTGCTGGGTTCTGGGAAGCTGCCTTGCAATGAGGAATAGAACTGTAGCTGGGCCAGTGGAACGCCTCTTCCTCCCAAAGCGGGAAGGGTGCCGCTTGGCCCTTGCGTGTCTCCTCTTTGTCTTAGGCAGCTGTGTGAATCTGGTGACCATGAGCACTGCTGTGTCCAAGGGTTACTTTCTGTGGGTTACTTTCTGGCTTGACTTAGGGAGAGGTATGTTTCTAGGGCAGAAATGTGCCTTGTGTCCACCCCCCCCTTAGACAGAACAGAGTATTGGTGGAAGTATGGCACCAGGTTACTCAGCTATTAATTAAGAGAGAGTTCCAGGTCCTTAGCTGTCGTAATCCCATTCTAAACTGTTGCCTTTTCAAAGCCTGCTGCCAAACTTTAACCGTGGAAGCAAAATATATGTTGGGCAAAATGCACTTAACCACAGAAACAGGCCTGTTATTTGTTCTAGATGTGTCATTTCACATGAAATCCCAGTCTAATTCAGTAATCCTAGTACTCCTGCATTGTTTATTGGACGTTGTATGCTGCCTGACTGAATTGCTGCCCGTATTTTGGAATCCACCTGGAGTCTCAGCAGTAAACAAAGTACATGGATCATCTGTGGTCTTTCTGCTTGTCTTCCTTGATGGTGGTGGTTTGGTGGACATGGGAAATGGCCCTGCTGTGTTGCTCTGCCTTCTGTGTGCTTCCACATCTTCCTCTAAATGTCCTAAGCAGGCTGAGGGGAGGGGCTGTGGCTCAGTGCTTGGCATGCAGAAGGTCCCGGGTTCAATCCCTGGCATCTCCATGTACAAAGAAGGAGGTGATCTAAGAAACCGCAGCTTGAGACCCTGGAGACCTACGGCCGGCCTGAGTAGACAGTGCTGATGCTGGATGGACTGAGGGTCTGATTCAGTCTAAGGCAGTTTCGTGTTTCCAGGTATATTTATAATTTGTGATTAGGATGGTCATCAGAATGTGGAGACCTGGGTTCAAATTCTTGCTCACCTGCAAAGCTTATAGGATAACCTCTGGCCAGTGACTGTTTCTCAATTTAATTTTAATTCATTGAAAGAACTGCTGTGGGAATAAAGGGGACTGTGTATGTGAATCACGTGAGCATCCTTTTAGTTAGATGAACGTTGAGATAAAAATAAGAAAGCAAATTAGGTGTGTGTGTTTGGCCCTGCCTCATACAGACAAGTTTAGAACAAATTAAGTGCTAAGTACATTATGTATTCCAAAAGTTTAATATATTATCACAGTTTCTCTGAGCGTAGACAAGGATGATCAACGACAAAAAGATAGCTCTGTTTCCCAGCGGCCTTTTATGCTTGCCCAGTTTAGAAAACTTGATAATGACCAGGTCTGCTGTTTTTCATCTGCCAGTTTCATTTTAATTACACAGCCTGTAAGGTAAAGGGTAAAGGTTTCCCTTGCTTGAAAGCCAGTCGAATCCGACTCTAGGGTTGCGGTGCTCATCGCCGTTTCGAAGCCGAAGAGCCAGCGCTGTCCAAAGATGTTTCCGTGGTCATGTGGCTGGCATGACTAAACACCGAGGCGCACGGAACGCTGTCACCTTCCCACTGAAGTGGTCCCTATTTATCTACTTGCAATTTCTTGCTTTCGGACTGCTAGGTTGGCAGGAGCTGGAACTAGAGACGGGCGCTCACTCTGTCATGCGGCACTCTCGGGTCTCGAACTGCTGAACTACTGACCTTCCACAGCCTGCAGTTCAGCGTCTCAACCACTTGAGCCACCGCAGCTCCAAAAGCATGAGCTCAGACAGAGACCATCTCTTAGAGCACACACCGTTCCAGAATCATTCCGTTTCAGTGACATTGTGCTGCTGAGTGGTGGACTTTGTAAAGTGCATGATGAGCTAAGGAATTACACCCGTTCTTAAGTGCAGAGAGAAGTTGGGCTCCCAACAGTGGAATCCTTGTCAATGGAGTTAAATTATGTTGCTTCTCATCAATGCAAGTCTTTAGGCCCCATTTCTTAAATTTTTAGGAAATAAGTCAGGTCTGCAGTTCAGTTCTGTTGCGTGAAGAGTTACCAGAGAATGTGCTGCAGTGAGAAGCTACACAACTAGCCTAGTAGCTAAGGAACCACTTTCCTGGTTAAGCAAGGAGAATTTCCCTGTGCTTCCGGGCAGAACGGGCTGTGGTGGTGAGGATAAGCTGCGTTTGTGACCGGTGGACTCTGCCTCCCAGTCCCCTTTCTCCCCTCCTCCTCCTCCTCTCCTGTTTATTTTCAGCTTTAATGCTTTCTGTTCTTTGTATTCTGCTGGTTGTTCCTTTTTCTTCCTCGTTACTTCCTCATTCTTCCCTGTAAATTTCCCCTGCTCCAGACACGGGTATTCTCAGAGGCGTTTGTCTGTGGTTTCTTTTGGTCTGGCCACCAGCAGCTCTGAGGTCTTAAATTTAAACTCCAGATTTCCTGACTTTGGAAGGCAGGGCTTTGTGAAGCAAGTTGCTGCTCTCTTTTCTCAATAACCCTCATTTCATCTTGCCTAACATTCTGCTTTTTAAAATTCCAGATCTGCATAAATAGTATCTATTCCTTTTGCGGGCATGATTAATATAGAAGGGACACTTTTACTAATCTAACCCTGTTAGTTCTGTTCTGTGTCGGCAGCTACTGCAGTGGCTCCAGGGAACGACACACAAGAGGTAAGGTGGTATTTTATTGGATCAACACCTGTGGATGAGATAGGGGACTAGTACTGAGCTCTGTGCAGCTTTAAATTTTTTTTTTGGTAAACTAAATTTTGCTTTGGCACTGGCAGTCTTTCTGGGTATGTCTGTGGGTATGTCTTCTCTTGTAACAGATGTTGCTTCTTTCCAGTTGGGAAGCCTTTTTTCCTCCAGTTACGATGGGGGGAAGGGGGAGATTGTTCTAGGAAACATTATTGTTTTGCTGCTTATCAAGAAGTTTGTATGAGCTTTACCTGAAGTGTTTGAAGGTAATGAAATGTTGATGGTTTTTTCCACACTGTGGAAGGTGGGGACTGAGCAGATGGCCGGGGTTTGGCTAAAACAAGCACACGAGGAAATGGCTCTTCCTCTAAGCCATTACCTTGAAAGGCCCTAAGAGATTTGCTTCTTAGTTACTGGCGGGAACACCTGCTGGGCATTTCTTTCTAGTGTGCAGTACTTTGATGCTTCCAAGTCACGTGGTCATTAAAAGCACAGCAGGTAACTCTTCTTCCTGTTCTCTTCCCCGTCCCATACAATAAAAAATTGCAAATTTTATGCAGCTTTTTGTAAAACCTTTGAAATACACAGTTGAACTACTCCTTTAAGTCCTCCTCAGGACTCCCTCTTCGGTGGGAACCAGGTTCCAGCTCTCCGAGGCCTTGTTCTCGGCTGATCTCTTTTTTCTCTTTTGCCCTCTGTCTTTTACTGTGAAGGCTTTCTTGTCTTTTGATGGCTTTAAAAATGGTTCCTGTTGGGAGCAGATAGGACCTGGGTCCAGGAGGGCCTCAGAGACCAGCCAGGGCCGCCGGGGCAGGTGCTTTTGAGAGCCAAAGAGCTCCCTGGGTCAGACAGGAACAGGAATGGAGATCTCCAAGTCCTCCTTTCATCCCAGGCAGAAGGGGCGAGGGGCGTTGTAAAGAAGGCTTGTCAAGGATGCATTTTGTATAATGCATGCCCACAATCAGCTTGATTACAGCAGTGGGGAAATGTTTGGGCAGAAAATTAGCATCTGTAGTGAGATGAGGATCCCACGCCCCTGTTCAGCCCCCACCTCATTGTTCTGACCTCTGTGAGCAAATACATTAACTTTGGTACTTTCCATGTGTTGTTTGTGTCCCAGAATATGTGAGGCAGAATTGTGTCAATTACTCAAGGCCAAGGCAGAGGTGGATTTGTCCATGGATCACTAACATTCCCATGAACTAATGCTTCTACCAGGAAAAGTAATTAAAGAAAAACTGAAGCATGTTGAACATTTATTAAACTGATGCAGCTGAGTATAAATTATCTTTTTGTTCTTGTTTATCAAAAAATCACCTAATTTTGGGTGAAAGTTTGTATCTCCCATTGAATCAGAAAATTTGCGCAAAGTTTCTTTACTGTGCTTGTATGAAGCTGAACTCTTATTGTGTGACGCCATTCAAAGGCAGAGTCCATTTGTAATTAATAGTCTGTGTTGTGCTTTTCATCTCTCCCGAGGTCACGCTAAGCAGGATGTGAAAGAAACTTCAGCACACAGAGGTTTATTATGTTTCAAGTGAACATAGTATAGCTTGATATATTAATGATTGCTAACAACGCAACCTGCTTTATAAGCCTATTTCTCATAAAGTTATACTATAAAGTTATACAAACTTGTGTGCACACTCTTGCCATTAAAAAAAAATCGGTATGATAAATATGAGTTGAGTGCAGGAAATTTCTAGATAATGCAACAGCTAGTAGCAGGTGCAGGGGGGTGGCAGCCTTTACGGAAAGTTTGGATCTTTGGCGGGCTGAGTGCGAATACTGATTGGGTCGTGTGCCTTAGGGGGTAGGTCTTGCATGTAGTATAGGGTCGGTCCTGGCATCTGGGTGTCAGTTCTGACACCGAATCTGTCCATGGTTGGAACCGTTCCACTTCTCAGTAAACAAATCTTGCTGATACAAGAGTGGTAGAGAAGAGTGAGAGAGAAGAGAAGAGATTGGATTTATACCTCGCCCTTCACTACCCAAAGGAGTCTCAGAGTGGCTTACAAACTCCTTTCCCTTCCCCTCCTCACAACAGACACCCTGCAAGGTAGGTGGGGCTGAGAGAGCTCTTTCCAGAACTGTCCTTGAGAGAACAGCTCTAACAGAACTATGGCTTGCCCAAGGTCATCCAGCAGCTGGAAGTGGAGGAGTGGGGAATCAAACCCGGTTCTCCCAGATTAGAGTTCGCGCTCCTAACCACTACACCAAACTGGAGAGAGTGACTGTGTCCAAGACCTGACAGAAAGTCTCCAAAACTGTCCTAGCAGCAAAATCAAAGTATATTAAGAGAAGTAGAGAAGAGCGTTAACCCTAGCCCTTAATCCCATTGGACCCTTGTGCCTGTAGGACCACCCCTCCTGCTGTGTTCCACCAAGACAGCTGCTCTCCCCTGAGCAAAGCCTCCCTAAGGTGTCCCGCTGGAAAGAGGTGAAACCGGCACTCGCCAGTACCGCCATATGTTCTCGGTGGTGGGCTACCATACTACGGAATGGCCGGCCTCGGGCTATCAGGGTGGGGCCCCCACGCGTCTGTCATTTCTCAGGAGGTACAAAACAGAAGGGGATGGAATGTATAGGGAGGCAGGACCATGAAAATGCATTGTGGCTTTCCAGGTGTTGCAGATTCTGTCCTCCATACTTGTTCCCAGCTAGTTTTACACCCACATTTCTTGGCCTCTTCTTCCTTCACAACTTGCCTTATGTCATGCTCAGCAGATGGTAAGACTTGTATGGAGATGTTCGCTTCCCTTTCTGGCCTCTGCTTTGCCTAGATATTTTGCCCTTAGCTGCCTGCTTCTTCCAGCATTGCCCCTCTTGCTTCTGTCTTCTGCCTTGAGAGCACTGGCTTGCCTCCTCTTCCTACAAGCTAAAGCATATTCTTGTGGTATTGGTGAAATACCCACCCAATAGTTTTGGAGTGTTTCTGGAACTGTGACCTAGAATGATAGAATCATAGAGTTGGAAGGGACCTCCAGGGTCATCTAGTCCAACCCCCTGCATAATGCTGGAAATTCACAAATACCTCCTCCTCCACAACCGCAGTGACCCCTGTCCCATGCTCAGAAGATGACAAAAAACCTCCGGGATCTCTGGCCAAACTGGCCTGGAGAAAAATTGCTTCCTGACCCCAAAGTGGTGATCAGCATTTCCCTGGGTACATAAGAAAGGGCCACAAGAACTAAGCACTGAGGCAACCCTTCCGGCCTTCCCTTCTCGTGATCTGCCTAAGTTCATAAAATCCGCGTTGCTGTCAGATGGCCATCTAGCCTCTGTTTGAAAACCTCCAAAGAAGGAGAGCCCACCATCTCCCAAGGAAGCCTGTTCCACTGAGCATTTTGTATTTTTCAGGAGAGGAAACCATGCCCTATTTATTTTTAAACTCTCTTCTTTCCTGTTGAAACTGTGTTTATGTTTATGAATTTCAATGGCTTCCCTGTGTAATCTGACATGGTAATTGGATGTGTTGTCCAACATTTCAGTGTCTTGGAATAAGATACTGTGTCCTGTTTAAGGTAGGCTATGCTTTACAGAAAAATATCTACTTCTGCTTCATTGACTACGCTAAAGCCTTTGATTGTGTGGATCACAACAAACTGTGGCAAGTCCTTAAAGAGATGGGAGTACCAGACCACCTCACATGTCTCCTGAGAAACCTGTATAAGGGTCAAGAAGTGACAGTTAGGAGATGGAACAACTGATTGGTTCAGCATAGGAAAAGGAGTCCGACAAGGATGTATATTGTTACCTTGCTTATTTAATTTATATGCAGAGTACATCATGCAAAATGCCAGCCTCGATGATTCAGAAGCAGGAATTAAGATTGCTGGGGAAAAGATCAACAACCTTAGATATGCAGACAATACCATCTAATGGCAAAAAGTGAAGAGGACCTAAAGAGTCTCTTGCTCAGGGTAAAAGAGGAGAGCCCAAAGGTTGGCTTGAAACTCAACATCAAAAACACTAAGATCATCCGGCCCCATCGCTCCTTGGCCAAATAGAAGGGGAAGTTGTGGAAGCAGTGACAGACTTCACGTTCCTGGGATCCAAGATCACTGCAGACGGTGACTGCAGCCATGAAATTAGAAGACGCCTGCTCCTTGGGAGGAAAGCGATGGCAAACCTAGACAGCATATTAAAAAGTAGAGACATCACCCTGCCAACAAAAGTCCGTATGGTCAAAGCAATGGTATTCCCAGTAGTACTGTATAGCTGCGAGAGTTGGACTATAAGGAAGGCCGAGTGCTGAAGAATAGATTCTTTTGAATTATGGTGCTGGAGAAGACTCTTGAGAGTCCCGTGGACTGTAAGGAGATCAAATCAGTCAGCCCTAAAAGAAATCAACCCTGACTGTTCCCTGGAAGGCCAGATACTGAGGCTGAAGCTCAAATGCTTTGGCCACCAAATGAGAAGGGAGCCCTCACTGGAGAAGACCCTGATGCTGGGAAAGACTGAAGGTCAAAGAAGAAGGAGAAGCAAAGGATGAGATGGTTAGACAAACTCTGGAGCATGATGGAAGACAGGAGGGCCTGGCGTGATGTGTTCCATGGGGTCGCAAAGAGTTGGACTTGACTGTGTGACTGAACAACAACACGTGCTCTACATCTTACATCAGCACTACAGATAAGATTAGAATTTCAACAGTCAATCCATATACAAAAGAACCTCCTCAGGAAAGCTCTTCCACTAGCATGTCACAGCCTGGGAAACTCCTACAAGATAATGACTCAGCCCTACCCCACCTTCCTGAGTAGATATAAATTACCTGCTTACCATTTTTCTTCTCACCTTTACACAGAGAGCCCTCTATCTTTCAGTGTTATACCTCTGAGGCTACCAGTCACAGCTGCTGGCGAAACGTCAAGTACTACAATGCCAAGACCACGGCCACACAGCCCGGAAATTCCACAACAACTAATGAACTCTGATCGTGAAAGCCTTTGACAGCATATTCCTTCTGGGTCAGTTTTCCATGGGAATATTTCGGAAGTATTCCCATGGTGACTTTTTAAAAAAAATCAATGAGTTGAATCCGGTATTTGAAAGGCCTTGTTGTTTCAGAGTTTACAGCACAATCTACTTTGCATTTTTCCTTTCCACCAAACGGAGGCCGAAGTCAAGCTCAACTTGAGTCTGGAAGGTTGCCCTCGGTGTGTGTGCAGCACTTTTCATCCCTCTCTCTGCCTCTCGAAGACGGGTGCCTTGTGGGAGTGTGCTTTTCCCCACCTCCCTTGGGAATGAGTGTGAAGGCTGAGCTGGGGTTTCCACCTGGAATGGAGTCCAGCGTGTACATACCGTATTTAATTTTTTAAGGGTTGCATCACAACATGCCATAAAGAGTTGTTTTGCTTGGAAGCTGATTCAGCTGCTTAGACAGCAGTTTTAGTGCTTTTATTACCACTCTAGCTGCACAAGGAGAGTTCATAGAGAGGAAAACTTAATTTGAAAAAATATTAAATGGATAGAACTGCTTTAAGGTAGCTGAGCAGCCCGGAAAGTCTAGTTGGTGGAGATGAGCTACTTTTCTTCTTCTCTTCCCAGCGCAGTTTGCCTTGCCTTGGTTTTGTTCTTGTTTTTGACAGGTGTAGCAGTTAAGAGTGCAGACTCAAATCTGGGAGAACCAGGGTTGATTCCCCACTCCACCATGTGCAGCTGCTGGTGTGACCTTGGGTCAGTTACAAGTTGGTTCAGAGCTTTTATCTCACGAGGTGTTCTAGAAAGAGCTCTCAGCCCCACCTACCTCCCAGGGAGTCTGTTGTGGGGAGGGGAAAGGAAAGGAGACTGTAAGCCACTCTGAGACTCCTTCGAGTAGTGAAGGGCAGGGTGTAAATCCAATCTCTTCTCTTTCTTCTAGTGGCCCTTTTCCTATCCAGAGGGAGATTTTTGCCAATAAATATTGCACGTTAACGAGAGCAACAGTGCTTATGTTTCTGTAGGCCAGTGATGTTGTTTTTATAGAAAATTTCATCTTACAGCTGCCTAAAGTTGTACGTTAGCCACAAGAGTGCAGAGAATAAGAATGATAGAGCATTCTGCAGATTAGCAGTCACGCAGTTTAAAATGGCTGACTTTTAAATAAATTTATCATTGATTTTTCTGTTTTCCTGTTGCCTCACAAAACGAAGGCAGTTTTTGTGGGAAGCACGATTGGGCTTTTAACCCTATTCTGTTTTGTTTATGGCTGGATGTTACAGAACTCATTGCTGTGTGACTAAAGGAGAAAGGCGTTGAAACTAGAGGAAGCTGCCACTCGCTCAGCATATCTGAAGGCGGAAGGGCTGCCTTTGAGTGTCGAGGCGAGAGGGGTCTGTCGGTAGCCCTTCCTCAAAGGCTCACAAAGGGTGCTACGAAATTACTAGAAAAGAGGACTTTAGTGCAGCCAGAATCCCCTTCAAGGTCAACTCCAAGTCTTTCTTCACTGTCAGATAATAAGGCCTCTTTCTGAGCTGTCTGCAGGACCAGCAAAATGGTTCCCAAACTTATTTGGCCTGCTGCCAAAAGACTGACTTTCGATCGATTCGGGACTCTTCTTTCTTTAGGCGTCCCCTGCCCCCTTATTGCCCCCCCCCAGCTGCACCCAAGGCTCCGACCGCCCACCTGGATTGTTCCAGCACCCTCAGGGGGTGGCATTGCCCACTTTGGGAACCAGGGGGAGTGTAATATAAATTTAATTTGTAATCAATTCTGAGCTATAAGTTCCTGATTTTTAAAAAATAGTGTTTCCAGTGTATATACCTAAAAACACATTCCAGTCACTGCTTAGCTACAAGGCTTGAAATGGTTAAAGTAATACACTTGTACTTTCGTCAAGCAAAAGGATGCAACGGCAGATTTATTTATGCTGTTATGTTGCTTGACTTACATCTGTTCTGCTTCTTAACACATCCTGTATTTTACAAAACATGTTTTGTTTACTAGATGATTAACATTCTCCTCATGAGAAGGAGTTGTCAGGCTGGGGCAGTAGAACTCATTTATAATACTGCAGAGGAGAGTGCTTTTGGAAAACCGAGTATAGTCCAAATTGTGAGTTATACAGGTGCATATTCCGTGACAATAGATGGACACGGAGAATAGCTCGTTTGCTCAGTGTATAGTTGGCAAGCTACCTGTTTGGGGGCAGGAGGATTAGGAAGTGTCCCCAATATTCATTTGTAGTCACCATAGACTCTGCTTCTCATCTGAGCATAGAGATGGGATTTTGTCTGAGGTTGGATTGAGCTCTGGAGGGTCATTTGAAGGCCTGAGAGACCCTGTTTAACTGCAGAGGCTAGCTGCCGTTTAGGGGAGGCCCCTTTCTGCTGCAACACTGAGATTTGGAGACGCTTTGAAAGCTGTAAACTCTTTATTGATTCTCCAGTGGTCCAAGATGTGGCACTCACAGTCAGTGAGAAGAGGCTTCTCCCTGGAAGCAGTCAAGGTCTTCTACCTTTGGATGACTTCTAGTGGGAGGGGGCGTTTCCCCCAGTCTCCCAGTTTTGGCTTGCAGGCAGGTGGTCTTTAATTATGCCTGTTAAAGAGCACAGTAACTCTTTCTTTCCACAGCCTTTTCTGTTTTCCATCTTCTCCCCTGCCCTCTCTCTTCCTTATATGAGTGTCTCTTTGGGGAAGGGGTATTTTCCCCCCAGCTACTGCTGGGAGCCGAGGTTGGGCCTCCCTCCAAGGTTCAAGGTCATCAAGACAAGATGGGAGGCTCCTATGAAGTCCAACCATCAGCTTATTTCCAGTTTCTACTCTCTGGTTCTGGAAGAGGCTAACTATTTCAGGTGGTTGATGATCTGGTGGCTGACCTAACTCTTACCACCATCATTCCCACTGAGTCAGACAGATTTCCCAGGGTTCCTTGCAATGAGAGGATCAACTTGGCCTTACGTAAGACCTTGGAGGCTTTTTCTGTGGCCTTTTGGGCCCCCACAGAAGGCTCTCTGCTCACCAGAGCAATCTATCTCTGGGCCTTGGACTTCTCATCCACCAACAACAGCTTCCCTAAAGAGCTGAAAGATGATTGGGAAAAAATTGCCTTGAGAGCAGTGTTCATGGCAGAGCCTCCCTTGATGCCACCCAACTCTCATCCAGAGTGAAGGCTTCTGATGTCACCATGCTCGGTAATACCTGGCTGCATAGCCCCCCTCCCAGGCAGCCAGTGTTCTGTTCAGAGGCTGGGGACTCTGGGGCTGCTGTACACAGCTACTTGGCTGGAGAATGAGGATAAAAAGAAGGCATTGCTGAGTTGCAAGAAGGAAGACAAGACTAAAAAGAAACCCCAGCACTTTTGCTACTCCAGACCCAATGCAAACTTCAGACCTTCCAGAGCCAAGGGCAAAGGGCAGCAATCCGAGTCCTCTGTGAGTTCTCGCAAGCCCTCCTTTCTGCCGAGACAAGGAGGAAAGAAAAATTCAGCCTGATGGCCGGTTCACCAAGGCCAAGAAGTCTGCTTCGTGGATAGCAGCCACTGTTGGCTTTAAAGGGCTTCAGCCGGGTGGGCAGGGACTACGTGGCCCGGGACGATGTGGCCCCCCAACCAGCTGAAACCCGTTAAATCAGGCAAGAGAGGAAGGAGAGGGGTGGCTGGGCAGGTGGGCACTCTTGGAAGGTGGGGCGTGGGAGCATCTCCACCCACACCTGAAATGCTCCACCATATCCCCCTGCCAGAGCAAGGAAGGGACCTGGCGACCCTGGAGTGGAAGCTGAAAACTGAGGTCTTTCATTCCATTTGTCATTTGGAAAGGGGCACGTAGATCTTTTAGCATTCGCAGGCAGTAATCTGATCCACAGTTTTTTCTCAAGGACCAAGAGACCTTAGGCAATGGGAATAGATGCTCTTGTCAAGCTTGTGCCCTGCTTCTCATCGGTTGTTTTCCATGTTCTTTTGCATCAAGGGCTAACTCATTTTCTCCTCTCTGATTTTTCCCACTGCTTTCATTTATGTGTGTTCTTTGGGAGTGAGAGCGTGTGTGAATCTTTGCTTTGCTGGCCTAGAGCTTAGAGTGGTTGGCATGACCTTGCAGCACGGATAATATAAGGGTTAGTTTGCAGGTGCTGGGGGCGGCGGCCATGGAGTTGAGCTTGGAGCTTTGGCAGGCTGTGTGGGAATGGGTGATTGGGCACTTAGTGAAGCAGGGTTGGTCCCACACTCTGTATAGGTTTGGCCCTAGCCTGGGGCCAGCAGTTCCAGCACGAACTCTGTATATGATTGGAGGACCTGTAACTCAATAAACAAGTCTTGCTATCTCGAGAGTGTTGCAAGAGTACTTGGACCCAAGATCTGACCTAGTGTTGGAACCGCCGTCCCTTTGACCCAGCGCACCACTGGCAGGATGAGCGCTGGAGATGAGGACTCAGACTCCAAGACCCTCTCAGAGCCGAACAGTGGCAGACCGCAGGACCGATGCAGACTGAAGGAGAGCCAGGAGACCCCGACATGACACACGAGGGCCAAGGGACAGAGTCAGGGGGGTGGGATGCTCTGGACTGGGTGGCCCCCTCCCTTGGAGCTGCCAGAGGCCGGCAGTGGAAAACAGACGTGGACGGACGCCTGAGTTCGGGACTGTTCTACGATGGCCCTGAGTGCCTGAGGGTCGTGGGATCTCTCCAGGAGGAAGCGGAGATAGAGCAGGTCCAACAGGAGCTGAGGGCTGAGATAGCAGAGCTGCGCCAGGACACCCAGGCTGCCTTGGGGATCCTCCCGGACACTATTCGCAATGTCCTGCAACGAGCTCCGGGGCATGAGGCTGCAAGCAGGGGCAGAAGCCACGCCAGTTCCACGGGATGAGGATGCCCTGCTGGCGGCCCCCCCTCCTGTGCTTGCACCTCCTGGAGAGGCACTGGAAACAACTTTTGATGGGACCCTGGGGAAACTGGCCTTCTTTGTGCTGCAGGTGTGCAAATTCCTGTGGGAGTGGGGCCACACATTCACCTCAGATGAGCACCGAGTAGCTCGGCTGCAAGATCAAGCAACTGGCTGGTTTGGGGGGGGGGTAGAACTCCAGGATGCGGATGCTTTCATGAGGGCCCAACGCCGACAATATGAGGACCCAGTGGAGCCAGAGCAGGCCAGAACTTGGCCCAGGGGCTTGAAGCAAGGGAACCATTCTGTCAGAGCATTCTCTGGCAAATTCAAGACATATGCAGCCAAATTACAGGGTTGGTCAGAAGAAGTGCTGATAGAATTCTACCAGGCTGGCCTGAACCACACCATCCTGGACAGAGCCTTAACCCAGGAGAATCCAGTGACTTTGAATGGCTGCATTCAGGGAGGGTGTGAGGCTGAAAATTGCTGTAACCTCCTGAAGACATACCATCCCAAACCCTCCACGGGAGCTGGCTGGGAGGCTAGAGGCCAACATAGCCATCCCTCGGGGAAGGGGAGCAACAAGGAGCAGTGGCTGTGGCAGGGTCTGTGTCTGAGGTATGGGGACCCAGGCCCTTTTGCCACCAGTTGCCCTCCTGAGCAGAGTCCAAGTGCAACCAAAAAAGGGGAGAACAAACTTGAGAGAGAAGAAAAAGCTCAAGCCATTGGCAAGCTGCTTCAAGCACCTGAGTGCCATCCAGATGGGAGGGGGAACGGACTTGGAGAGTGTCTTCTTTAACACCATTTTTACTGAACTTATTTAATTCAATTTTAGACTCAGGCATAATTCCTCAAACGTGGTGTTTAGAAGGGGGCGTGGCGACACCTGCAAGAAGATGGCTGCTTAAAACGACCTCTCCGTGGGCATTCCCTCCTCTTCTAATCACCAACTTGGAAAATAAATCTAATAGCTAAATCTTTGTATGGGGAAAGACAGCGGAAGATCTCCTCGTCACAACGCTTCAAACACTTTAAAGGTACAATCGAAAATAAACGCTACTTCGGGTTCGTTTGTTTTAGGCCAGAGACGCTCGATCTCTGCTAAAATGGCGCCGACGACTCCTAGCGCGGATAAACAGAACAACCCGGTTACAACTGCCGAACTAGCAGCAGCTTTTGTAGAGAATAAAAAAACGATCTTAGATAGTATATCTAATATGCTTAAACCACTACACGACCAATTAGAGGCAATGCAAAAAAATCTCCAAGAAACGAGAGAAATTGCTGATACTGCAATGAATAATTCTATTCTGAACCAAAACGCTATTCAGGACATTCACCAGTCCGAAGATATGATTGCGGAACGTGCTTTAAAAATAGATCTGGCTATGAGACAAAATAATCTCAAAATTCGTGGGATGGCTGAGAACGTGGAGGATCCTACATTCCTCTCAAAATGGCTGTCGCAGGAAATTAAAATTGAAGGAGATGTGCTACCAGTTATTACGAAGGCTTACCGTCTGGGATCATTGAAAACTTTAAAAAATAGAACTTCGAGGGACATTTTAATTTCAGTACTAGACCTAAGATTCAAGCAACTAATCCTACAAACGGCACGATCCAGAGGTCATCTTAATTATAAAGGAGACAAGATCGAAATCTATCAAGATTTACCACCTGAGGCTTTGGAGAAAAGGCGGGAGCTGAAGCCCATCACCGCACGTCTGCAAGAAGCCAACCGGAGATACAAGTGGATATCGCCCTTCATATTGCAGCTTACTCATATGGGGAAAGTTCACAGGATCACTACATTAGATGAAGGAAAATCACTACTCCAGTCACTGAACTTAGAAGTTCCGATGGATATTACATTGAAATCGCAAAAAAGAAGAGGAGAGGCGTTGTCACCGCCGCCATCTGAACCAAGCAAAATCATCCGCTCAAACACATGAGTTCGGCACAATGTAAAGAAGACTCTATCAACATCCCATCAACTGGCCTTGTATTGTATATAGTTGTATTCTATGGTTTATACAATTGCAAAGGTTTTAAGTTTTATATGAATGTTGATATTGTAGTTGTTCCCGTTTTGGTTTTATTGCTTTAAATAATAGGTCTAAAATACTTGCACGATTATCATGTGGTATGTCCTTCAGAATTTCTTTTTGTTATTCTATGCTATACCAGAGAAGTATATTTCATACAGTAGTGAAAGTGCGAGGTTTATTTAAAAATAAATAAATAAATAAATAAATAAAAATAATACTTAGAGATGTCAACAATTTGTGGTATGTTTAGGTGTGTCTATATATATGGATATACGTGTGTATGTGTGATGGTGTGTACGTTCATATATGTGTATATATATGTCTTTATATATATCTATATCTATGTGTGTGTATGTGTGTGCAGGTATATCTATGTATATTTATAACAAAAAAAGGAAAACAAATCTAATAAAAATAATAAAAATAAAATAAAAATAGTTAAATAAACGGGGGGAAATCTATATATTAATAAAAATAAAAAATATATAAATAAAAAATAATTTAAAAATATTATACTTTACAAAATGCTAGAACATGGAGGTAAAGTGTATTTGTATTCTCCTTAGTATTGTTACCATTGTTTTAATAAAAATTACAATATACAGATTATTAATCACACAAAGTTGGTTATATATCATGTATATACAGCTTCTTTGGGTGGGGGGGGGAAGACCCAAGTAGAGGGTGTCCGTTTTTTGCTCCACTCACATTTTGAGTTCACAAGACATTATACTGGGTTTTCTGTACCTGGTCTTCTGTAGCACTTTTAGTGACTGCAGAAGTATTGTGAACTCACTTTGTTGTTTTATATTTGTTCTACTCTGTTTTGTTTATTAATAAACATAAAAATATTAAAAAAGAGAGGGTTCAAAAACTTTTAGTGTTACACAGCCTTTAATAAGTTATATTTCAATCTTTGATTATCATTTTTACATTATAATTGTTTATTACTGTTTTAATTGCACAAATCGAATTATCTTGTATAATATTGGTGTTTTCATTATAACTAATCAGTAGTGAATATTTAGTTCATCCTATCAATACCAATTCATTGTGGGACTTATAATTTATCTTAGGAAGTTAAAACTTCGGAATCAATCCAATTTTTATTTTCAAATCAGTTAGCGTGTTATAAAAGGGGGGTAAATCAGTATTGGGGACGGGGGAAATTAAATATACTGCATTCATTGTTAATTATCAAATTAAGGGTGGGGGTAAATCCAATTTACCCTAGTTCAGCTCAGATTAGCTAAGCTTAATTCGGTGTTATAGCAAACATCCATTCTTGAGTGTTTAAAAAAAAACAAAACTTTTTCTATGTGTTATTAGTGGGACTTACATCTAGTGTTTATTCTAGCCTGTTACTTCCAGAATAAGTTATTATTCTACTAAGATAACTTTCACCTTCTTGCTGGGATTGCATACCAAATACAAGTGTACTTGTACTCTTTTGTCAACTCATTCTTTTTTCCCTCATTTATTTAGGTTCCATTCAGAGGGCAATACGAACAGGTTGTGCTGAACTTCAAAAGAAGTCTCTTTGAAGGGAACTACTACTTGGGTAATCACCTTTCACAAACACAAACATTGAGACATTGAATCTACAGAATCTACATTAAGTTTATTTCTGTGATATAGTTCCTTTAGTAACACAGTTTTATTTTTGCTAAAATTAAATCGGCCATGTCCTATTACACAACTCCTATAGTATGGCTTCTCAAATGATAAAAGTGGTGTCTTCTAATGTACGTGGTCTTGGTACTGTAGTCAAAAGGAAACGTATTCTTTCTCAACTTAGAAAGTGTCAGGCAGATGTGGTGCTTTTACAAGAGACACATCTTAAAAAGCAAGACGGTCAGGTTTTTAAATCGGCCAAATTTCCATTACAATACACAGCATCAGGTACTTCTAAATCAAGAGGTGTTGCCATATTAATATCTAAAAAAGTCTCTTTTTCTTTTACTTCTAAAATAAGCGATCCTCAAGGCAGGTTTTTATTTGTTAAAGGTCTTCTGGATAACAAATTAACCACAATAGCAACTCTCTATGCCCCAAATGAAAACCAACTATCCTTTATAAGAGACACTACAAGTAAACTGAAATCCTTCTCTGATGGGGACATGATTTTGGGGGGTGATTTTAATCTTATTATAGATAAGCAAATGGACAGATCTTATTTTAAGCCACGCATACAGAAAAAATGCAAAAGATACACAGGATTAGACAACATTCTTAGACAAAATGATTTGATTGACATTTGGCGAGTCCTAAATCCAAATGTCAAAGACTATACGTATTATTCAGGCCGGCATGAGGTTTATACCAGGATTGACTACATATTAATTTCTTCTTCACTACAACAGAGAATATTATCAACATCAATTGAATCATCATTCTGGTCTGATCACTCGTGGTTACATTGTACTTTAATCCCTAATGATCAATCAGAACAAAACAGACACTGGTCACTTAATACATCTTTATTAGCAGATGCTTCTTTAAGACAGAATGTGGAAAAAGAAATTAAACAATATTTTAAAGATAATCCACAAGACAGCGTCTCTGCGGCTATCCGCTGGGATGCTCTTAAGCCGGTACTTCGGGGTGTTTTAATTTCTAAAGCTGCTTTCTTAAAGAAACAGAGAAGACAATTAGAAGAAAAGCTCACAGAACAAATTAAAGCATTAGAATCCAGACATAAACAAACGGCCAGCAAGAAAGTCTTTAAGCAACTTTTAATAGCTCGGAGAAGCTTAACACAACTTGAAACAGCAAAAATTAAGAAACAACTAGTATTTGTTAAACAAAAGTATTGGTTTAGGACACCTAGATACTTAAATCTCTTGTCACATAAAATTAAAATGCAAAAAGCTTCTAATAGGATCTCCAACATTAAAGATTCTCATGGAAGGATTCTCAATCAATCAAATTCTATTAGTGAAGTTTTTGAACATTATTATAAGACTCTGTACTCTTCCAATAATCCTTCCCAATTACAGACTGACCAATTCTTACAAGAATGTGGCAAAGTACCTACTCTTAATGCAAGCCACAGAAATATATTGGAGGAACCCTTCACTGAACAAGAAATAATGGATACGATCAAATCCCTCAAATCATCTAAATCTCCTGGCCCAGATAGCTACCCGTCAGATTTTTATAAAACTTTTATGTTATCAATAGCAGGTCCTCTAACAGCAGCTTGCAATGATATCCTGCTATGCGGTAATTTACCTCCCTCCTGGAAAGAGGCGCAAACAGTAGTAATTCCTAAAAAAGATAAAAGGTAAAGGTAAAGGTTCCCTTGCTCGAAAGCCAGTCGAATCCGACTCTAGGGTTGCGGTGCTCATCTCCGTTTCAAAGCCAAAGAGCCAGCGCTGTCCGAAGACGTTTCCGTGGTCATGTGGCCGGCATGACTAAACACCAAGGCGCACGGAACGCTGTTACCTTCCCACCGAAGTGGTCCCTATTTATCTACTTGCAATTTCTTGCTTTCGAACTGCTAGGTTGGCAGGAGCTGGAACTAGAGACAGGAGCTCACCCTGTCATGCGGCACCCGGGTCTCGAACTGCTGAACTACTGACCTTCCACAGCCTGCAGTTCAGTGTCTTAACCACTTGAGCCACCACAGCAGATAGAGATCTCTTAATCCCATCATCTTATAGACCCATTTCTCTCTTAAATCAAGATTTTAAAATATTGACTGCTGCTTTAGCTAAAAGAATCAATACTTTCATCTCAGAATATATTAACTCCGATCAAGTTGGTTTTATCCCAGGGAGAGATCTTGCCAACAATACTATTAAAACCTTATCTCTTCTTAACCACTCTCATAAATACAAAAAATCTGCTTTATTTTTATCTCTCGACATAGAGAAAGCTTTTGATTTGGTTGAATTTCGCTATCTTTTTTCAATTTTAGAATCAATGGGTTTTGGACATAGATTTCTTAACACAATTAGGACCATTTACTCTTCCCCCACAACTAGGATCAAAATTAATGGAACGCTCACTAACTCAATCTCCCTACTGCGTGGAACTAGGCAGGGTTGTCCTTTGTTACCCTTATTGTTTGCCCTAGCGATCGAGCCATTAGCCAACGCCATTAGGAATCACCCGAATATCTCAGATATTAGACTACGCTCTAATGAATATAAACTTGCAATGTTCGCAGATGATATGATTTTATATCTTACCAAACCACAGACGTCTCTCCCAGCATTATATAATCTCTTAGTGCGCTTTGGCTCAATATCAGGTCTGAAAATAAATGATAATAAATCCCAAATATTACCATCAAACATCTCCATTTCAGATACTGATTTCATCAAACAACGATATAATTTTAAATGGGTTTCTAAAGCGTTATCTTACCTGGGTATACATATTCCTTTGGATCAAACTGAATTATTAAAAATTAACCACCAACAGATGCATAATGAACTGTGCATCACCATAAATTATTGGAACAAGCTGAACTTAAATTGGTTTGAGAAATTCAATCTAATTAAGTCTTTTATCCTACCAAAATTTATTTTTTTATTTAGGACAATTCCATTGGCTATTCCGCTTACAACTATTAAACGCTGGCAAACTACTATCACCCAGTTTCTTTGGAATAAAAAACCACCTAGAATAAGCTTCTCCGTATTGAGGAGACCTAGATCAAGGGGAGGTTTTGCCCTACCCGATCTAACTTTATACAGTCGTGCAATCTTAATAGCTGTTACTATTAAAATGCTAAGATCCTCCAATAAACCTAATTGGGCAGATATTTATGATGATTTGTTGTTTCCACACTCCTTATCAGATTTGCTTTGGTCTCAAAGGAAAATCCCAGCTGACATAAGAGACTCCATAACAATACTTGCTCCGGCTATTCAGTGCTGGAAATCACAAACCAAAATTCTCTTACCCAAACTGTCCAGATACTCATCGTTTCTCAATCAACCTTGGTTTCTACCTGGCACTGACCACAACACAATAATCTTCTGTAGACAAAATAATATCTCTCGTTTTATTGACATCACCACAAAACATGGAATGAAAAGCAAAATTTCACTTGAGAAAGATTTACGCAGGACTTTGCCATGATTTTTTTATTTACAATTAAGTCACTTAGTTAATTCTCTGAAAATAACTGAGTTATTGGCTAAACCATTAACAGCTCTAGAATGTTTGATCCGTGACTCAGACGATCTCAACAGAGGAGTTATTTCCAAAATCTATTTGCTACTATTACAGAACGTTAGTAATTCACCACTTACATATCAAAGTGCATGGCAACAAGACTGCACTACAGAATTAGTTGATGACATTTGGACCAATTTCTGGAACTCCTCTAGCTTCACTACCAGATCCATAACAATACGTTTACAAAACTATAAAATAATGACAAGGTGGTATGCTACTCCTCTGAAACTTTCTCATATCACATCAAAAATCTCTCCGAATTGCTGGAAAGGTTGTGCACAAATCGGCAACTTTGCCCACTGTTGGTGGACCTGTATAAAAATTAGAACATTTTGGTTAGAAATCATTAAAATCATTGAAGAAGTCACCTCTGTACAAGTTCCCCTAAAACCTGAGACACTGTTTTTAAACACCTGGCCTCCAGACTTAATTAATAGACCACACAAGGACACTATTGAAATAATGCTTGATGCTGCCAAGACCACAATTACAGCTTATTGGAAAGACACTAATGCCCCTACGATTGATGCCTGGTTCCGCAAATTATGGAATCATTATATAATGGATGCTGTTACGAACAAATTATCTACTATTTCTCAAAATGCCAATCACTCGAGGTTTGTTGAAAGGTGGTTCCCAGTTTTAGAATATTTATCTCAGCAGCAATTCATTTCCTCTGAATGGTCCCTTTATCATAACTGGATTTAATGTTAATTTTTAGTTATACTATTCTTGATTACATGTATTAATTTTTTTTATATGTTCTCTTTACAATACTTCATATTAAGTAGTGCAAACTCTTTCTTAAGACGAGATTATGTTGTTTATACTCGATTTCATCCAAGAAACAATGTTCTTTTCTGCTGTTTAATGTTACTAAAGTATTTATGTCCCATGAATATTTGGTTATAACTACTTACCTGTATTGTTATGAGGTTTACACGTTTGGATATTCAATACTAATAAGTTATTTGTATTTTGATCTTATCTATGTATACATTGTTGTGAAGAAAAATAAAAATTTAAATGAGAAAAAAAACACGTGGTGTTTAGCAAAAGTTATACTGATTCCAAAGAAGGAACGAAACGCAAAGGATCCTACAGCTTTCTGGCCAATTTCTGTGCTTAATACCAATTATAAGTTATTCACCAACATTATTGCTCAAAGACTGAATAGAATTATAGGGGAATATATTGGAATAGACCAATCCAGATTCATTCCCCAGAGGGATTTGACCGATAATATCAGGAAAGCTCTTAATGTATTACAATATAGTAAAGGTTGTTCTAACACCGATACCTGTATACTTTCTCTTGACGTTGAAAAAGTGTTTGACATTTTGGAACATCAATATCTTTTTACGCTTTTGAAACATATGAAATTTGGTGACAAATTTACCTCAGTGGTGCAAGCCTTATATCTTGTTCCACAATCTTTTTTGAGAATCAATGAGACAAATTCTACTTTTATATCTATGGATAGGGGCACCAGACAGGGATGCCCATGTTCTCCTTTGTTATTTCCCTTTGTGGCCGAACTGCTTGCAAATTTGTTGAGAGATGAACCTCTTAATGAAGGAATAACTATTGATAAACAAAAAATAAAAATTAGTCTATTTGCAGACGATATGATTTTATTTGTATCTAATCCCAAAGAATCACTTTTGAAAACAGCTTCTCATTTGACAAATTTTAGTGTAATTTCTGGTCCTAAAATTAATAATAAGACAACATTATTATATCCTATTAATTTATCTGAGGATAGCCAAGACTACATCAAAACCAATTTTGGATACACTTGGGTAACTTCATCATTTAGGTATCTAGGAATTCAAATTCCTCTAGATTTAAAGGATCTTATAAAAATAAATCATTTACAGCTATCTTCACAAAATTCAGATTTTATGAAACACTGGAATGATTTAAGTTTGACTTTGTTAGAATGGATCAAAATAGTAAAATTTTTGATTCTTCCCAAGATGGTATTCTATATGAGAGCTATCCCCATAACATTGCCATCTTCTCTTCTTCGAAAATGGCAAAAAAATCTTTCTAATTTTATTTGGCACTTTAAAAAAACCACGAATCAACCTTGCAAAGATCACAACTCTATTATGATGTCATAATCTTGACTAATTTGGTTTAACAGTATAGATACTTCTATTGTGTAGAATGGAAAGACATAGAAGACTTATTTCTCCCTACTAGATCATTCCAAGAAACTTTATGGAACTACAGGACTCAGAATTTAGTTAAAACTGATTCCGATTTTTTTTTGAAATCTACTTTTAAAGTTTGGCATAAGTATAACAGAAAGTTCTGCCAATCTCACTTTTAACTAACTTTACAGGACAGAATTGGTTTCAACCAGCTAGGCAAAATTTTACCTTTAGGCAATGGAGGAAACTTAATATAACTAGACTTATTGATATTACCTCCAAAGGTTTTCTTAAAGATAAATGCGTTTTGGAGAATATATATAATACGAAATTACCATGGTTCAAATGCCTCTAGCTACACAATTTATTGAACATTCAGAAATTTGCGAGTTTATGTTTAGCTTTAACTGAGTTTGAAAAATTACAATATAATGAATCCCAACCTATAAAAGGTCTGATTTCAAACATATATATGATTTTAATTAATTTAAAAACACCAAATCTGTTTAGATATCAAAAAGCATGGCATGAAGATTTAGGTCAGCTACTTAGTGAAGACGAGTGGTCTCATATCTGGAACTCTTCGACTTATCTCTCTCCAGCTATGAATATACAACTGATAACTTATAAGGTGATATCTAGATGGTATCTAACCCTGTCCAGCTGTCCCACTATTCAACTAAGATATCTTCATGGTGCTGGAAGGGATGCGGGGACAAAGGTACTTTTTTCGCACCTGGTGGACTTGTCCAATAATTCAGCATTTTTGGAATCAAATATTAAAAGAAATTAGCTTCTTTATAGAATTTCAAATCCCTAAATTTCCTAAAATTATTTTACTAAATCTATGGGATGAGTGTAGAATACCCAAATATGCTCAGGAGCTAGCTGCGATTATGTTTGCTGCTGCAAAAAACGTCCTTGCATCTAAATAGAGAGAGAAAGAACTTCCTACTATACAGGCTTGGAAACACAAGGTTTAGCATTATTTTGTTTTTGATAAAATTACAATTGATATTGAAAATACAAACATTCTAAAGCATAAGAATTTTTTTGTACAAAAATGGTTACCTTTTATCAGTAAACTTGTTAATCCTATAAATGATAAAAATGACAAAATGCAGCACATTGTGAGGCTTCACTTGGTCCCCAAAAAGATTATATCAGATAGGGGTCCCAGTTTGTATCTACTTTTTGGAAAGAACTCTTGAAACTATTGGGCATTGAACAGGGTCTCACTAGTGGTTACGGATGGACAATCTGAACAAACAAATCAAATCTTGAAGCACTTCTTGAGATATTTTGTGAACTACCAACAAGATAACTGTCTTGATCTGTTGCCGTATGTGGAGTACAGCTATAACAACTCAGTTCACAGCTCCACTGGGGCTTCCCCATTTAAAATTGTACACGGTTATGAGGGAGCCCCCCTACCCACTTTTACATCTGGGACATTGGAACTGGGGGACCCGAATACTTGGAGGTCTGAGTAAGCTCAACAGTGGACCAAAAGACATTAACAAAAGCAAAAGACAGTTACGAAGCCCAAGCTGATTAACACAGGTCACCCAAGTGGGACCTGCACCCTCAGGACTCAGTGTATGTGTTGACTAAGAATTTAAAGGGCCTGCAGGCAGGGAAAAAAATTAGGATGGAAATATGTAGGGCCCTTCAAGATGGTGTGTTATTAACAAAGTGGCTGTTGAATTGGACATCCACCCTGTTTTCCATTTTAGTGTGCTAAATAAGGATCCAGGACCAACGACCTAGAGATCTTGCCTTCCAGCTCCACCTCTTCTGATGGTGGGTGGAGAACCCCACCAGTTGGTCAAGCTGATATACATTATTCAAGGGGGTCCCCTGAATGCTCCGGTCCAATCAGAGGCCAGGTAGAAACCCGCCAAAGTAATGAGCAATAGTTCTCAGGAGAAAGACTACACCAGACAATCAAGGTTGAAGGCTTCGGTTACATAGATAAAGAGACTGGAAACATAGCAGAAACTAAAGTCAAAATTCCAGAGTCTCCCCACACACACCCATGGCAGCTAGAACAGCCAGAGGCCTTGCTGATATCAAGCTGGCCTTAACCACCTGGAGACGTTGGCTGGAGGGGGCTCGGGTACCTTTTGAGGTCTGGACAGATCATAAAAATCTTGAGGTGCTGCGGGCCCCTTGGCGCCTAAACACCAAGCAGTTGAGGTGGATGGGAGTTCTTCTCTAAGTTTCATTTCACTCTAAAGGACCTCCCCAGGAAGTCCAATTTTCTGGCTGAAGCTCTGTTGCGCCTCCCCCAGCATGCTAGTCAATGGCAGGAGGTGGTGGACTCCATGTTCACACCTGCCCAACTGAGTGGGGCAGTAATGATGCTCAGCCATTACCCTCTTAAACTGTTAGGGTAGGTTCTTTGGGGTGGCAGTGTGTCAACTTTACCCGCTTTCTCAGGCTTAGTTGCCATGGGGACATAGGGGAGTGGGAATAATCTCTCCTTTCACTTTTGGCCATTTCACTGTTGCTTTCGTTATCTTATTCAGCCGAGACAAGTAACCTTGAGCCCCAGTCAAGCCTGGCATCATCTTTCCCCTGGGAACTATGGTTATTTTGGTGGGCCTCTAGCTTATGTGTGATTGGCCCCAGGCCATTAGGGTCTTGCTTGATTTAGGTGTAATTGCTTGCTTGCACGTTTTCCCCCAGATCTAACACAGAAACATTAAGAATCTGGATCCTATCAGTGTCTCAATAAACTTTCTATTCTTTTGAATGACTGTTGCTGGGAACTGATTTCTCCAGGAGTCTGACTGTCAGACCCTTGAGTTAATCCACTCTCAGTCCAAATAGTCTTTTATAAAAGCTTTATTAGAAACAGATTTGGATGTGCACAAGAGAGATCTCTTGTTCAGACTAAAGGACAGATCAAAGGTTAGTATTGTATAGTCAATCGATCCCTGTCCCACAATGCAATGATCCTACAGCCCCCATTCACTCACTTCTCCTCTTTCACTCCCCCCCCCATACTACTTTGCACTAAAAAGGGTTATATTTCAGCAACCTGTGTTTCTCCAAAGATGAAAGGCTTCCACCACTTATACATCCTGGGGTTGATCTCATAGGAAAGCCGACGCTATTCTATCCCTCTCTCACACACACACACACTCGCATTCACACCTACTCTTCTCATCCCTGGAGTTCTATGGCAGAGGGGGCTGGGAAGGAAGGAAGCCAAATGGTCGGGATGACTTTGAAGTGGAGGGAAACCACACAGGAAGACCTGTGTCACTGTGACATTCAACAGACCCCAATTCTGACACTGACAGAAGCTTTCACCAAACCCGGACATACTACCAGAAAACCAAAAGAGGCTTGCTCAGGTGATTCCAATGGAGGCCACCCACCTTTTGAAGCAGGAGGTTAATGCTGGCTGCCCTGCAGACAACTCTTCTGCCATATCAGTGGCATCTCTGCCGTAGTGCTTTGTTGTCATTTATGGCTGAGGACAACTCTGCCCATTCTTTGGAGTTACCTTTTGAGGGTGGGTCCCTTTTTTCAAAGACAGTGGATGAGTTTCTCTCATAGAAATAAGCAGACTGGAAAGTCTTTAGGGGTTATCGATACTGACTCACATCCTTACAGGCAGAAATTCTGTTCACGCCACCAGAGCCACACTTCTTCACACCTAAAGGACCAGCGATATTTCCCATTGTACCAACAGTATCGTTCTCAAAAGCAATACCAAGGGTCATCCTTCTCAAAGAGAAGGGGATTCTCCAGGCCTCAGGCAGGAGCCCAGCCACCCTCATCTCATCAATCTCAGCAGCCCTCTCAAAAGCAGCTGTTCTGACTGCAGGCATCCCCTTCACTGTGCCCTCTGAATTTTAGGGACAGACTTACCCTTTCTGCAAGAGTGGCGGGCGGTCTGTTGAGACTCACGGGTCCTGCCCATTGTTGAAAGAGGGTATTGTATAGAATTTAAGAGCACACCACTCTGCGAGATGTCTTCTCATGCTGTTTGAGAACTCTTTTCCTGAGTTACTATGTAAAGGAGCAGTTGAAACTGTCTCTGGGAAGTGTACCCAATAGAGTTTCCATTCTAGTATTTTTCTTGTAGATAAAGTAATGAGTGGCACGAGGCCCATCCTTGATTTTTGCAGGTTAAATAAATTTCTACAATGAACTAAGTTTTGTATGCTTACTTTTTGTCAAGTTATTCAGTTTCCTAGAATAATATGTGGTTTGTGGTCTTAGATTTGAAAGACACTTGCTTTCATGTGTCCATTTACAAGGGGTGCCACAAGTATCTTTGTTTTAGATATGGCAACAATATTTTTCAGTACACTGCGCTCTCCTTTGGTTTTGCAGCTGCCCCCCCCCAGGGGTCTTTGCAGAGTGCGTAGCTGTGGTAGTAGCCCACTTGAGAACAAAGGGCGGCTCGGTTTCCCCATATTGAGATACCTGGCTCACTGTGGCCTCGTCCAGGGATGAGTTCACATGGACCTTATGCTCTGCATTTGCCAGGGTCTTGGCGGGGGTTGCCAGCCTCCAGGGGGTGGCTGGAGATCTCCTGGAATGACAACTGATCTCCCAGCAACAGTGGTCAGTTCATCTCCAGAAGGGGGGCGGGGGGGGCACTCTTAAACTGCTGCTGGGACACATTCTGCAGGAACTGTTCCCAGCTCGCCTTGCTTATACAAAAATTGTTAGGCCTTACAGTGCCTACCACTGCTGTTCCTCAACAAGCCAGATTGAAAATTGGAATGTTAGCAGGTATGACCCTGACACTCATTCCCAGCAATGTGTGTTTCTCAGTCCTTAGATATGTCTTGAGGTGTCTCCTCTGGTGGAAGGAAGACTCTCACCTTTTCTCAGGGATTCCCTTCGGGTTCTGCGTCCCTTAGGTTACTGTGGCCACTGACGCTTCCTTACAGAGTTGGGGGGAGATGTTTGCCCAGTTCAGTTGGTCTGCGTTACAGGGGAGGCGGCACATTAAATTTCTTGAACTGAATGCCATCCCTTATGCTTTTATCTCTTTCACAAACATTTTACAGGGCAAAAGGGTATTGATACAGATTGGTAATACAACCTCATTGTTTTTATATGAATAAGTAAGAAGGTACTGGCTCCCTGGCTTTATGTTCAGAGACTGCAGTGCAATGTGACTGCGAAGAAAGCAAATGCAATCTTAGGATGCACTAACAGAAGCATTGTGTCCAGATCACGGGAGGTGGTAGTTTCCACTCTATTCTGCTGTGGTCAGGCCTCAGGTACTGTGTCCAGTTTTGGGCACCACATTTTAGGAGGGATGCTGACAAGCTTGCATGTGTCCAGAAGAGGGCAACCAGGAGGGTGAGAGGGTTGGGATCCAAGTTTTATGAGGAACGGATGAAAGAGTTGGTATGCTTAGCTTGGGAAAGAGAAGGCTTACAGGGGACATGATTGAAGTCTTCAAATATCTGAAGGGCTGTCATGTAGAAGATGGAGCAGATCTATTCTCTCTTGCTCCGGATTGCAAGACTAGATCTAATGGGTGGAAATTACAAGGGAGTTGATACTGGCTAAATATCAGGAGAAACTTCCTAACTGTAAGAGTGGTTGAGCAGTGGAACAGACTGCCTCGGGAGGTGGTGGATGCTCCTTTGCTGGATGTTTTCAAGCGGAGGCTGGATGACCATCTTTCGGGTATGTTGTAGGGCTATCTTTTGGCTACGCTTCTGCAGAGTGCAGGGGTTGGACTAGATGACCTGCAAGGTCCCTTCCAACTCTTTGATTCTATGACCGTCACTACTTGGGATGTGGCAATTTCCCATCATATGCCCCTAAGGGCCATTCACCTAGTGAGAACCCACATGCTCAGCACACTTTCCTCTCATCACAAATGGTCCATAAAGGACCACTACCGGTGGCCCATTTTTTAACTTTGGGGTACACCATAAATCGACCTTTTTGTGATACGGGCAATGGTGAAGGCCCCGGTCTTGTGTTTCATGCCAGGCAGTGAGTGACTCCATTCAACAGTGGATGCACTTCAGGTCTCTTGGACGGATGTTCTTTGTTGTGCATTCCCATCTCTCCCATACCTGGCAAGACCTGAGCAGACGACTCAGATGGCATATTCTAACACCTTTTCTGTTTTGCAAGATCAGGTCCTGAGAACTGTGCCAGCTGATGGTGTGAAGAACCTAATGACGTAGAGAACCCATCCATTAATTTAGTTTTTTCTGTAAGGGTGCAGGAGGCCTTGACCCAGTCCAGAAGGCTGTCTGCACACACTACTTATATTCTAACAAATGGAAGCATTTCTCCTCATGTGCCATTTCTACAGGTAGATCTCCTGCCCACTTCTTGGGATCCTGGGTTATCTACTTTCCCTAAATTCAGCAGTAGTAGCTTCCTCCTCTCTTAAGGTCCATCTGGTGGCCATATCTGCCTATCATGACTTAGTGGAGGGTTCTTCCATTTTCTCCCACAGAATCTCCCATGGTTCTTGAAGAGTCTACTTAATTTATATCCGTCAAAGCCCAAGATATTCCACAATGGTTGTCTGTAGTACTCTCAGCTAACGTCAGTTGGCTGCGCTGAGTGTAGGTAGATCTTCCCTTTCTTAAGAGCTATAATGAAAAGGTTGTGTTACGCACCAGGTTACAGTTTTTACTTGACTTGAGGAGAGCTTTATAGTTTTACATAAAAAGAACTGAACCATTTAGGAAAGAGCCTGATTTGTTTGCTACTCTGGCCCTCCAAAGGGTAAATTTGTATCCGCTCACTATTTGTCAAGGTGGGTGATGTCCACAATTAAGTTATGTTATGAAAATGCCAGTTTGCTTTGTCCTCTCAAAACACGACCTCCCTCCACCAAAATGCAGAGTTTCCTCTGCACCTTTCCATCACGAGGTACCTTGGTTGGACATCTGCAAGGCAGCAACCCGGTTTTCTGGAGACACTTTCATGAGACCGTTATGCCCTTGAACTGCAGGCAAGAAAAGGCACAGAGAGACGTCTGCAAAGCTGTTCTTCAGTCACTGTTCCCGTGAGAGTGTCACTCTGAGTGGCTAGCTTTCAAGAATCCCAGTGTGAGACTGCACAGAAGATGGAAGACAGGATTTCACTTACCTGCACGCACTCCTTCCCTTTCCCCCCCTCTGTGAGCTCTCCTTTGTTTTGTTGAGTTAGCACTGGAGAGTTTTTGCCGTGGACAAGCAGGGTCTAAGGGAAGGGGTGTTGGTCCACCAGAGCATGTGACAGTTTAGGCAGGGAAAAACTGTTGTGCTGGCTCTGGAGGCGAAGGAGTGCTCCCCTTGGGTTTGTTTTCTGGAGCTAGAAATTTCCGTCTGTGGCTGGCCACGTGTGGAACTGCGTAGAAGATACATCAATGAACGACAGTTACAGTTAAGTGCAACCCTGTTTTCTGAGCTGGTGGTTTGATGGGAACGCAATGCTTGGCTGTCCCGGTAGCAGTTGCAGAGCAGTACAGTGTTGAAATGCATTTCCAGGCATTGTGTCCCTTTTGATTGTCTCTTCTGGGAACAAGAAGACAAGACAGACCAGCTTACGGATTGGCTCACTACTTTGTCATCTGTTACCATGGATACAAGTGGTTACTGTAGTGTGTTCCTTATCTGTTTACTGCCTTGCTGGACAGCACATCTGGAGATCTGCTTACTGATCATGATGGTGGTGGTGATTAAGATAACGTAAAAGGTGGGTCAGGAGCTACACCTTCTTTCATAAAGCTGTTGGATGAATAACCTTTTCTGAGTAGGTCCATTGTCAAAGTTGATGTTCCTCTGTTTTTTTGTTGAGGGTTTACCCTCTGGGCATCCAACCACATGGGCCACTTTTAAGAATGCTGTGAGCCTAAAGGAAGTTTGACTGTGGGAAAGGGGCCCCTTCTTCCTTAATGGAACCCTTGTGATACTTTGTGCCTCTCCCCACCAAATGTTCTCTTTCCTTCGCTTTGCGAAAAACATAATGGGAAGCATATTGTAAGGCATACAGTAACATGTCATTCGTTTCCCAGAAATATTTACTGTAAAAGGTGTCTTGGCTCTTAGGTGTAATTGTACAGACTTCTTAACTTCATCTAAGGTTAACAGCTTCCACAAAAGCAAGTACCATTAGGTGAGTCCTGGGAAACTGTAGAATACCTACCTCATGGTGAACTCGCATGAGGTGGCCATCCTGAAGGTTCCAAAGTCTGACTCAGTTTTCTATCTGTCTCATTTTGGTCATGCTCTAAGGCAGGGGTGGGCAAACCGCAGTCTAATTTAATGTTAATAAAAAGCAAATTTGCATATTTTTAAATAAAAACATGTGTGTAATATTTGTTCATGTCTTGCGGCTCTCAAACAACTGACGTTTATTCTGTGTGGCTCTTAATGTTAAGCAAGTGTGGCCAGGCCTGCTCTAAGGAACTTGATGTTGTGTATGTGATTCTCCCCTGATCCAGGTTGCCCTCACAATAGTCTTGGGAGGCAGTTAAAGTGGAGAGATGGTGATTGGTCCAGGGTCACACAGTGAGCCTCACGCTCAACCACACTGACACCGCCTGGCCCTTTGGAGGCGAAGGTACTGAGACCATGACAGCCAACATATATGGAGTTCTCCATGCTGGCTTGGTTGGCCTTGCTGCACATGGAAGCAGAAGCTATAAGTTTTGTACTGCTTCTGTTGATGTCTTGCCAGGATTTCTGTTCTGAGAGCTAAGAGGGATGTGCAGGCACTGCACAAAGCAAGATCAGAGGGTAGGAGTAAACAAGGCAGTTTACTGGGATTGAGATGCTGCATGCATTCCCAGGCATTTTGGCTGTCATCTCTGTGTCAGATGTTACCTCTTTTCCAATGACCTCCTTCCCTGCTTAAGAGGGAGGGAAGGTTGCTTGTTATCTGTATTAAGTCTATTTTAGCAGATACTACCAACCTACGGTCCAAGAAAGTAAACTCATAGGAAGAATGGATTCTTATTTTACTGCTGAAAGGTTCAGAGGTTAGAACTTATGTTTCTTCAGTAGGCAGGGTAATACATCTTGCTTGAGAGCAGAGTCTATTTCTTGGATCTTGCGATGGAAAGGAATTGCTTTGATGGGAAAGAGGTAGAACAAAGAAACAGGAAGAGACTTTTCCTGGGCTTGCAAAAGCTGCCAAAAGGGCTTATCTATACCAATAGAGTGGGCTATTTTAGATCATATGACCTAAAGAGCCCTTAAACTACATTTCCCATGGTGCCATGTCTTAAAGGCAAAGGACTTATTTTCTTGCTCTGAAGCAACTGTCAGGTAGCCCTGTCTTGGTTTTGGAATGTGGAGGGGTACTCTTCGACTGCCTGCCTCTGAGCTTCACTGTTTCACTGCCTGTGTGTTATTGCTTGCTTGACCTTGTAGATGCTCCAGCTGCAGAACTCCTGGGCTGGGAACCAACAACTTTTAGTTTGCTTGCTCGTTTTGCCCACATGTGTGAACTGTACTCATTGGCTTCAGCATGTAAGGGAGGTGTTTGATTCTAGTATAACTCAGGAGGCCCTACTGTTCCCCGGCATTCCTGACACGAGCAGTACACGTGTCTTTAGTTCTGATTCACCAATAAACAGTTTTCTTCTGATGAAGCTCTGCGCTGTGTGACCTGACTAACGAGCCTGACAGCAACCTGCTAACTACATATTCTGTTGGAGGCACTACACTCCCCACCTGGAATTCTACGGATTCCACTATTCACAGGTGTTGCTAATGGAGCACTAAAAACTATAACATAACTAAGCGTATTTGGCATGCTACCCTGCTAACTAAACTCTAGGCAGAAACTGAGGCATGCAAAACTTGGGTTTCAGTCTTTGAGTTCTTCCTTGGTACAAAGCAGGTCCACATCAGTGATTGGCCTGGTGAAAGTTTTGGTCTACCTGGGACAGTCCTTTGGGCTGTTGTGTGTGACAACATGGACTTTAATCTTGTGAATCTGTCTGTCCCTGCCAGGCAAGGTCCAGTCTATGAGTTCTATGGGCCACAAATTTCTGGGTGCATCTTTCTCAGCAGGACAACATCTCCTTCCTGCATGTTAGACTCGAACTTTTCCCACTTGTGTTGACCCTGTAGAGTCAGAAGATACTCTTACTTCCATCGCTTCCAGAAGGTGTTTGCAAGGAGTCGAACTTGTCTCCCTTGCTGCTTGTACACGTCTTTGGTGCCAAAGTTCCCTTGGGGTGCTGGTGGTTGGGTTTGCAGGATCTAAAGACAGTGGGACCAGAGGCCTGCTATTGATGAGTAGATATTTGTTCTTACCACTTTTGCCACTGTACAGTATTTGTAGTTGCATCTGGATAATATTTTGTTGTTCTTTGTTAATTTTCAGTATGCATGCTATTTGTATCCCTCTTAGCTGAGGGTTTTGCAAATCTGTAATGGCCAATGGCTATCTACAGTAAACTGAACTGATGATGGCAAGATATTTCTGCTAGGAGAGTAGTGTGTGTGTGAAGGAAGGTGTTCCCACCAGCATGGAATCTAGAATCCTGTGTGCAATGCCTCTCATGAGCTCCCACATGCCTGATGCGTGGGGAGGATTGAATACCCACATGCAGTTCTGGATGCTCAGATAATTGCTGAGAGCAGAATCGAGGTTGGTACTTCTGTTTATTCCCCAGGCTCTGCAGGCTCCTATGAAGTTCATGCCACAGTTCGACCTGAGTAGCTTGATGGAGCCACATATGGCAAGAAGTCTTCTAAGGGCATTTTTGAAGCTGGAGGTATCCATGGACTTGATTACCTTGGTGTGAACAGTTTGGATACTCAGATATGTGAAAAGCACTGCCCAGTGCTTGCTGCTGGCCTGGCCCTCTTCTCCTTTTGTGTGTCACCATGCTCCACGGTCAAAACATGTTGAGGCCTACTTTAGTAATCAGAGGCTCTGTACTGAGTCGATCCGGTGGTAGATCTGCCATCTTCTGTTGCTGATAGCACCCCTTGAGCTTGGGACACTGTATGCAGTTCTGGATTACTGCAGCGATACATCTCTTCGGTCAGACAGTCCACAGGTCTGCTGCCTAAAGGCTCTTTCTGTGAGATGATATCCTTGATGACCAACACATCCATGATAGTGTCGCACCAGCAGGATGGTGGCATGCTGCTGAGCTGGGAGGATGATGGGATTCTTCATTTCTGGGACCATGTCAGCCATGTTCAAGTGTCTCCCTACTGGGAGTAACCCATCATCATCAAGGCAGGGGCTCAACTTGAGGAGGGGGCTGGTCTCCGGTATTGCCTTCTCACTTCTCAGGCACTCGAATGCCAGTGAATAAGACTCATGTTGCACACTGTGTAGGATTAGCTTCTCTGCCCAGCGTTGATCATCTAGCTGGGTCAGCCCGGTGTTCTGGCGATACACATAATGTGTGATACTTGCTACTCCTAGAACAAGTGGTGTCCAATGAGAGACGCATTTGAAACGCCATATTTCCAGCAAGTGGTGGCCCATCTTGATCTTCATTGCCATGCCTTGGTGTCCCCATCTGGATCTAAGAGCTTGTGGTGTTCCTCCTCATGTTGTGAAGGTCTGTCTGGGTGTAGGAGGAGTTTGGGACCGTTCAGCCAAGTTGACTTGGCTAGCTGAGATGCCAGAATAGAACACATCACGTGGTCCACTGGATTATGCTCCATGGGAAAGTATCTCCACTGCTCAGGATGTGAAAGCCATCTGATGCGTTCCACTCTGTTGTCCATATAAACCGCCGGCTCTGGTTGTATATGTAGCCTAGCACTACTTTGCTGTTCGTATAGAAGGTCATGGCCTTGAACTCAACATCCATTTCCCTCTGTATCATGTCTGCCAGCCCCATGGCTAATACAGCACCGCACACTTCCATCCTTGAGGATGGTGTGTCCTTGTTGTGGTGCTAGCTTAGCTTTTCCCATGATGAAGCCCATGTGGATGCATCTCTCCTAGCCAGTGATCCTACAGTATGCTACTGCTGCTGTCGCCTTGGTTGATGCGTCTGAGAAGATGTACAACTCTTTGCAGGAGGCAGCGGTGAGTGAGATTGGGACGTAGGTGTAGGATATGTGGATGCCTTACAAAATGCTAAGGAAGTCTCTCCATGCTTCCCAGTCCTGTCTCTGGTCAAGGAGAAGAGGTTTGTCCCAGTTTTGGTTCCCTGGGAGAGTGTGCATAGTAGGTGCTTCCCTTGGATAGTCACTGGAGCTGCGAACCCCAAAGGATCCAACAGGCTGTTCACCATTGACAAAACACCTCATCTGTTAAACTGCTTAAGCTGGCACTCGGAAGGTGAAGATGTCCCTCTTTAGGTCCCAGCTTAGACTGAGGCTGCGTTGGATGAGGAGGGTGTTGGGGGTGTTGTCGCCAAGGTCCCTCAGACCTTTGGTGTGATCTTCCAGTCAAATGCCACAAGCACTTGTGCACTGTTGGATGCAATTTTTTGCAGTTTGAGGTCAGCTACAGCCAGCATCTGTTGCATCCTTTTAAACAAGTCTATAGCTTCCTCTGGGGTGGGTATGGACTTCAGCCCATTATTGACATAGAAGTCCCATTTCATGAATTGCCTAGCATCTGGGACATGCTTCTCTTCCCTGTGCATATGGTTTGGTGCAACCCATAGTTGGTGCTTGTGGGGGATGGACCATTTCCAAAGATGTGTACCCTCATGCAATATTCGCTAATTAGTTGGGAATGCTGCTCGTCACTGAACCACAAGAATCATAAGTAGTTGCAGTGGTCTTCTCTGACGAGGAAGGAGTAAAATATCTGTTTGATGTCTGCTGTGACAGCTGCAGCTTCCTTCCTGAAGCAAATAAGCCCACCAAGTAGGCTGTTGGTCAGGTCTGGCCCCATGAGGAGGATCTTGTTCAGTGAAAGACCTTGGAACTGCATGCTGGAGTTGAAGACCACTCAGATCTTTTTTTTTTTTTTTAAGAAAATTTATTGACAGGTTATAATAACATGCTCCATATTTGGCTATTAATTCTTGCCATATCCCTTTCTACTAATTTTATCCCCCCTCCCCTGGCTTCCAACGATACTCCGCCCCCATTAACATTTCAATCAATATTCTCTTACATTCAATTCGTTTTCAGTATTCAAATCATACATTTCATTATTTTCCTTTTTCTAATCTAACTATTAGGTAACTCTTCCGTTACAATCTCTCTTGTTACAACACTTCTATTCTTAATAGCTGTCAAAACATAGTAGTCTATTTTTCACATCCCAGTTAAGCTCTAAATAGTCTTTAAAATCTTTCCAGTCTGCTGTGAATTCTTCGTCTTCTACTCCATGAAGTTTTCTTGTTAACTTGTCCATTTCAGCCATAAAAATCATTTTTTTAATCCACTCCCATTTATCAGGTACCTGCTCCTGCTTCCAGGACTGAGCATAAGTCATTCTTGCAGTTGAAATTAGGTACCATAACAAAGTTCTTTTTGCCATTTTAACTTCTTCTAATTTTAGCCCTAACAATAACATTTCTGGTTCTTTTTTGAAAGTACATTTCAAGATTTTCTGAATTTCATTGTGAATCTCAGTCCAAAAAGCACTTGCTTTTTCACAAGTCCACCACATATGGTAAAACGAGCCCTCTTTTTTCTTACATTTCCAACATTTGTTAGACATATTCTCATTCATATTAGCAATTTTTTTTGGTGTCATATACCATCTATACATCATTTTGTAACAATTTTCTTTAACATTAACACATGTTGAAATTTTGATCGATTTTTTCCACAGACATTCCCATGATGACATTTCTATATCTCTATTTACATTTATAGCCCATTTCACCATTTGCTCTTTTGAACACCACTCAGATCTGAACTGGCTTTTGTGGATGGTATACTGTGAGGAATGGGAGATACCAACATTCCTCGCCTTCTTTCAGTGGAGGCGTGAGTTCTGCGTGCTTGTTCTTGAGCATTTTGTCCACGAATTCCACAAGGTGAATGTTCACCTCAGGCTTTGAGACCTGTGCAAGGTGTTGACTCAAGGTAAGGCCTGTTGGCGGTTGTTGGGTAAACACTGTCTAGGTATATGGAAAGGGAGTGGAGCAACCCAACTCCCGGAATTGTCTTACCTGAGTTCCTTTGCAATGAGCCGCAGGAACTGCTTGTCTTCTATAGATGGAGTGGGCTTATTGTCCTCTTTGTTCATTTGTAGTGCCCAAGACAGAGTCTTTTTTTGGTTAACATGAGGTATTCTAGACATGATTTCAAGAACGAACGTCATTCATTGCCCAAAATGTTCATGGCAAAGATACTTGTCTGCTCTGGCATCTGCATGTGGTCTATACATACATTCCCTACAACGACCCACCCCAGCTCTAACCTGTGGGCATGTGGGGTGCCAGGAGTTCCTCTAAGCAGTTCGTGGCCCACCAGCAGATTAGAGATGTCTGTTCCCAACAGAAGCAAGATTTCTGCATCGGGATCCAGGACAGGGAGTTGGCTTGCAATGGGTCTTAAATGAGGATGGTAGAGCATGACGTCTGGCATAGGAATCTGGTTATGGTTGTCTGAAAGAGCATTGCGTTCCAATAGTGGTGGCAGAGAGAAAAGGGCTCCGCCATTGAGTGTTTTAATCTGGAACCCAAAGGTTCTTCTCCCTGCCATGCACTGGAATGGATATATTCAGAGTGTACTGAACTTCTCCCTGTAGGTTGAAAAGTTCAAAGAATGCTGGACTGGTCAAGGACTGATTGCTTTGTCCATCTAAGATAACGTATATCTTTGCAGCCTTCTCTGGATGGCCTGTAAGGAGCTTTGGCAATTATTGGCGCCACAAACCTGAGTGCAGTGGGCACCAATGGGCTGTTTTTGAACTGTCGTGGGGACGTGTTGACGCTGCTGTAGTGATTGTTGTGGCAGAGAAGCTAGATATGGGCTGCTGTGATGGATCAGAGTCTGGATGCAAGGTGGTGTGGTGCGTGTTGGTGTCACACACTTGCTAGTAGCTTTGCAATCCTTAGCCATATGGTCATTAGACGTGCAACTTTTGAGGCATACCTTGTACTCCTTGATCAACTCTCTGCATTTGTTCAGTGGGTGTGGCTTCTTGTGGAACAGACAAAATGGCCCTGTAAGCTTCACTGGCTCTGCCATTTTTTGACACTTCCATTGGCTTCATTGGCTTCTGTTCTGAGGGCCGTTCCCCTTTGGGCTTTGCCATGCTTGATACCCGTCTTCCTCAAGGACACTGTAGCCTTGGGTTCAGTATCTCATAGAGGTGTCTTCTCAGCACGAGGCTCATGGTGGCACCTGGTCTATCTGCACTGGAGATTTTTAAATGTCCTGGCCAGCTAGGCCATGAGGTTTACAAGGAATGAGAAGGGAGGGTTCTTGCCCCATTTGAATCCTTGTAATTGTACACTGCCTCACCTCACTTGTCTTGCGACGTGTATGGTAACTTGTCCATGATCTCCGTCTATGTCAAGCATTGGTTGAGACACACAAACCCTGGTGACTGTGGATTCTCCTTGGCTGTCTGCAATGACAAGAGGAGGTCAGAAAAGTTCCACAGTTTGCTAGGGTCCTTGACGTTTATGTTAGGAAATGCCTGCAGCCTTCACGTGAGTGAGGTCTTGATTGCTGTCAGGGCCCCATAGGGTTTGTTTATTTATTTATTTTATTAGATTTATATATCGCCCTCCCCAAACGGGCTCAGGGCCATGTACAATTAAAATAATACAATTAAAATAATGTTAAAATAACAATTTTTCACATAGTAATATCATATAATAAAATACTATGTAAACAGAGAGATCAGCAATTCAATATGTAATCAGATGTCCAGTCAGGACCAGGCCACTGATGGACAATTGGCCAAAAAAGCTGGGAGGGGGACGTCCGCTGTCACAACCAAAGGCCCCGTGAAAGAGCTCCATTTTCCAGGTCCTGCAGAACTGTAATAAGTCCTGCAGGGCCCTGATCTCGTTGGGGAGCTCATTCCACCAGGCGGGGTGGAGCACTGAGGTTGCAGTTTTGGGCACCTGTATGGGTGCTGTTGCTGCCTGCTGGCTCCCGTGTTCCAGCTGCTTGGGAGCTGCTGTCGATTGGTTCAGTGCTGCTCCCCTTGGTTCGAACTCTGGTGTCGCGGGGCTGAGCACCTGTGGCATGGCAGGGCTGGGTACCTGTGACATGGCAGGGTTGGGTACCTGTGATGGCGCCATCTTCTTGAGGCAGTCAAGGTGGAAAAGGGAGGCATACTGTTCCTCCATATAGGCCAATACCTGGTCTGCTGTGTCTGCATCACCCAACACTGCCAAGTTGAAGTTTGAGCTTGGGCCCCCGAGCTTGTCATCTAAAGCCTTTGTTCGAGCTAACATCTCCAATGCCTGTCTCTCTTCAAAGTGCTTCCAGCATTGCTTTGTGCTCATCCTTCTCATCCGGTAACGTGGCTTGCAGTATCGCTTCCTGTATGTCCTTTTCTTCCTATAACGCGACCTGTCTTTTGGCAGCCTCTGCCTGCAGCTGGGTCCATCACTGAGCAGCCTCTTTCTTCAGGATTTCATCCTTCTTGGTGGACGCCACCCCTTTTACTGTTGTGGGTGCCTCAACTTTTGCTTCAGCCACTTTTAAATGCTGGACGCTGCAGTGTTGTGGGAATGACGACTAGCATGAGAAGTGATGTTGGACCAAGACTAACCTTTGGAATGGTTGGATGTATTTGACAAGGGAGCTACAGACTGTACTCTTGGAGTCTTGTTTCCTGCCAGAGCATAGCTTGAAGGCTGTGAGGATGCGTGTTCCGTGTCGTTCAGGTTGGGGAGTCGCGCATACTCACCCTGGATGCGCTTGTCCAAGCCTTTTTGAGTGCTGTTGTAGAGTGTGTATCACAGGTGTATAAAGAGACCACCGGCTGAACAATACAGTGAAAAAATAGAAACAACAGTCGGGATAAAGTACTCAAACACTATTGAACTGTGGTTTTGCTTTGACAACAAAAATATTTATAACAAGAATTGCTCAAAAAACTCATCAAAAGTTACAGAAAATCAATATATATCAACACTGTCCAAATATTTTCCAAAAGATTAACGAAGCTTCCGGATTACATCTCTTCGTTTCCAAACTTCATCAGAAATAAAATTGATGCAAACAGTGTTCAACAGAACATCAATGGTGTGTTATCTTATTCAATTAACAAAGTTTACCAGGAGTAGTCAACTTCCACTGAAAAATCAGAAGAGTACAAAAGATTAAGTTGGCTTCAGTCTTTGGTGCCAAAGGCTACAGATTGCTGAATAGAGTGTGTATCACCATCTCTTCTTCTCCTGAAAGTGCCGTTTCTTTGTCAGTGCTTCAGGCATGTACATCCAGTATAAGATGGAGATGACCCGGTCCTGCAGTGCCCACTTCCCAAAACTGTTTATTGGGTGCATCTACAGGCCCTACATACTCTGCAGATCAGTTGCTGCATGGGTGAGTTCCTGTAACTTGCCTAACTTGCCCCAGGCCCTGTCTTGGTGCTCATATAGCTTCTTTCTTCTCAGCCAGATGTTCTCACATAATGGAGGTGAGTTCCCTTTCTTGCCCCTGTGGACACAGTCATAGCAGCTGCTGCCATCTGGTCAGTGTTGTCAAGTCCAGTAAGGTCTAATATGGTTTTTGAAGTTTCCTCCTTCATTTAATTAGTTTTGTCTTTACAATTTTAAAATTGTAATTTTAAAAATCTACAGCAGGTAATTTTTAAATTATTTAAAATTGCAATACTGGTTTCCACCCACTAGGTGTTGCTGTCGTGGTGATCACAGTTGCATTGGTGCTGCTTTGTTTGCATGAACCCATAGACTTGCACCAAAATTGCTTTTCTTGCAATTCTGAATTTCGCCATGAGGGGGCACTGCAGGTGCAGTTTAGCCCCTTGTCTATTTCTGTTGCTAACTTCTGGCCACCAGGTGGCGTTTCTAAAATTATGTTGTTGCACTTGCTGCTTCTTGCCAGCAGGTGGCAATTGGCACTGTCACTGTCTCAGGCTTTTCCTAGATTGGCCACTGGAGGTCACTGCAAGCACCTTTTTTGGCCTGATGCTTGCACTCAGCCTCTAGAGGGCTGCTGTGCTTACTGTTCTCTTAAAGACTCTTGATGCACTGATGCAGACTTGAAATGCTTCTGGCTGGGGAGGGGGGAATGGTTTTGAGCCCCATCTTCAGCTGTTTGGGGCTCCGACCTAACCTCTCTTCTCCCCTGCACTCTGAAAGTTGCTGCAGTATATTTCATGCCATTGCACAAGGCTCACTTGCTGAAATGACAAGCACTTAGGGCTGGCTGTGCTTTTGAGCCGGAGCTTGGAAGGACAGGACAGAAGGCAGAAAGGAGTTTTGCTTTTTCTTTGGAAGGAACTTGCTTGCATTTGCAAATCCAATAGCACAGACAGTATCTATTACAAAGGAGCCTTGATATGCAGATAGATGCTGCTGCTAGCCTGAAGCAGAGGGCAGGAGGGTGGGCAGGGGAGGAGAAAGCCAATCCTTTCAGGCTTCCTGCAGTCTGGAGCATTTTCTCTAGTTAAGAGGGGAGAAGGCTGTTTGTATGAGAGGTGGTGGATGCTCCTTCCCTAGACGTTTTCAAGCGGACAACCATCTTTTGGGTATGTTGTAGGTATGTTGGGCTATCTTTCGGCTCTGCTCCTGCAGAGTGCAGGGGGTTGGACTAGATGACCTGCAAGGTCCCTTCCAACTCCAGCATTCTATGATTCTATGAGCTCCCAGTTTTGCTCTGGAGACAGAGGGAGACTCAAGATGGAAGCCTTTGTATTCCTTTAAACTTGAGGTTTTTGCCTTTCAGTGGCTCTGCCCTGTTTTGGGCAAGGGGGGTGCGAATTGGCCTTTTGCCAAAGAAATAGCTGGCTGTAAAAGGCAGGGCTGACTGTTTACAATGTAACGATCTGTAGGGTTGGAGGGAAAGGAGTCCTTTATCTTGCACATCACAAGTCTTCATGCAGATCTCAGTGGTAGGTAGGAGACGCAGCCCTGTCCACTGGGCTCTAGACTAGAGAGTATTAAGTCCATTTTACCAGGTAGTGCCAACTCACAGTCCAAGAAAGTAAACTCATGGAAATACTGATTTTTATTCTGTTGCAGAAAGGTTCAGAGCTTGGAACTCATGTTCCTGCAGTAGGAAGGATAATATAGATCATCTTGCTTGAGGGCAAAGTCTTTTTCTCAGATCTTGCGGTGGAAAAGAATTGCTTTGATGCATCTCCTCACTGGGAAAGAGGTAGAACAAAGAAACAGGAAGAGACTTTTCCCGGGCTTGCAAAAGCTTCTGGAAAGGGCTTATCTATTCCAATAGAGTGAGCTATTTTAGACCATATGACCCAAAGGTTCCTTAAACTACATTTCCTGTGGTGCCATATCTTAAAGGCAAAGTGCTCATTTTCCTACTCTGAAACAATCTGCTAGCTATATATTCTGCTGGGGGCAGTCCATTGTGTGTGAAATTGCTTACAGAAGAAAACTGAGTTGCCTAGCAGTAATTGTGTTGGCTTGAGAGTGGTCCACAAATAGTCAGAATTCTTTCTGTGTGGAGTCTGTTTATTGTTTTACTCTTAACTTGCCAGATAGACTCTGAATAGAAGCGGGAAAGAGACCCTCCGTCTTCTGTATGTGGCATCTTCTGATAGTCTCTGGGTAGGGGAGAAATCTTTTTATTTATTTATGTATTTACTTTATCGTCCAACTTCCTCACTGAGATTCAAGTTTGATGGCACGGTGTAAGAAGTCCATGCAAGTGGTAGGATGAGACATTTTAAAAGCAATGTAATAGGACTGGGATTACAGAAATCTGAAATGAAGCATAATGTTATACATGTTACACAACTAAGAAAATGCTATTACATAGGTATAGAATAATTCAGCGAGAGCAAACACACACACACATATATATATATGCAAAGTAGTTAGTTTGCGGTCCCGTTCCCTTTATAAATGTGCCTTCCTGAACCAGTTTGTTATAATAATCGCCTTATTTTGCTTCATAAATATGCCCTCTTGAACAGTAAGGTCTTGCACTGAGGAATGACAGAGGCATGGAAGCCTTCCTGCCCAACTCAGGCAGACTCATCCACAAGAAGGGGGCCCCAGCAGAGAATGCAGCAAGTTGTTGATCTTGCTGATTGGTGGGGTGGCACCCTCAGAAGGCCTACCCATGAAGCTGTTGTAGCAGAGCATCGGAGGAGAGGCGCTTCTGCAGTGTGAGAGTCCATGGCCATGAAGGACTCAGTACCTTGAACAGAACCTGGTAACTGATGGGCAGCCAGTGGGGAGCCTGCAGTGTGGAGGGAACATGCATGTTCTGCCCAGGTCCTGCTGCTGCACTCTGTACCAACTGGAGTCTCCAAACTGACTTCAAGGGCAGACCCACGTAGCGTGCACTACAATAGTCTAGTCCAGGGATGGCCAAACTTGCTTAACGTAAGAGCCACATAGAATAAATGTCAGGTGTCTGAGAGCTGCAAGACAAAATTACACAGACATTTTTATTAACATTAAAATGAAACTGCCAAAAATAAAAACAAAAGGGTTAAAAACAGATATTGATAATGATATTTATTTGTCTGATGATATTTGTTTGCTAATGATATTTGTCTAAGAGAAAGAGAGAGAGAGAGAGAGAGAGGTGAAAAGAAAGACTGAAAGAGATGGAAAGAGAGAAAGAGAAACAAACAAAGCAAATAGATGGGGAAGTGAGGGAGGGGAAAGGAAGGAAAAGAGAGAGGAAGGAAGGAGGAGGAAAGAACACTGGCTGGGAAAGGAAAGACCGATCAGACAGGAATGCCTCCCCTTCACTTCCCCAGCTGCCCTGCCGGGAGCCGCACAATATGTGTGAAAGAGCCACATGCGGCTTCCGAGCCACAGTTTGACCAGCCCTGGTCTAGTCTCTTGTGTTACTGGGGCATGGATCCTGGTGGTCAGGTCAGCCAAGTCAAAGTGGGAGGCAGGCCCATAGGTACCGTGGGGTTATTCGGGCCTTCACTCCCTTCCTTAAAGAAACCACAAGATTTCCGCCTGAAACTTTTTATTTTTTTTTAACATTTTATGACTTTTAAAAGACACACCCTCCTGCGCTTTGCTGTGACCTGACTGCAAGCTTCCCTGTGGGGGAGGTGGCCCAGGCAGGGCCTGTGACCGCCTGACCATTGTGTGGCACGCTCCTGGGTGAGGAAATCACAGGTTGTCCATGGCCATCGGGTCGAGGTCCACTTGCCTTGGGGGTGGCGGCCCATGGGCCCCGAGGGAAGCATCTCACCCCAGGGGGAGTCTGGGGCTGGCTCAGCCACCCCTGGGAATCCCAGGCTGTAGTTGGCATTGTGTCTGGAAGGAGCCACCCGTGCTCTCAGCTGGCCTTGCCTGACCCAAGAGGCAGGAGCTCCCGGCTCCATCCGGAAGCGGTGGCAGGCAGAGGCTCCCCTGCCCTGGGCTGCTTTAAATGCTTTTGAGAAGAAGTGGGGGGTTGCGGCGTGTGCTTCTTTCCCTCCCTCCTGTAATATTTAAAGGGCCCACCAGCTGATCGGTGGGCTGCATACTCCCTGCTGATCAGCTTAAAGGCCCTTTAAAACTTGCAGGAGGTGAGGGAGAGGGGTACAGGGCCCCCCTCATTTGGTAAAAAATGGCAACCCCACCAGGAAAAAATTGCCCCACAGAATACAAAATCCCGGCTACGGGCCTGGTAGGAGGTCATCTTCTGCGCTAAAGGAAGTTGCGAGAGAGCATTTTTCGCAGCTTCTGCAGCAGAAAGGCTGGATGCAGTATAGCCCCTAGGCTCTGAACCAAGTCAGCAGGGGTCACAGTTTCCTTCAAGACCATTTTTCGAAACTGCGACTTGGATGAACTTGGATGTGGTGCATGTACAGTCCGTCAACAATTATAGTCAACATTTTGCTTTGTCACGTTTTTTTCTTGGTAAGTATATCCTGTTAGTACATTATCAGGCCTTTTGTTTTCTGCCTCGTGCAATTTGTTTGCCACTACTTTCTTTTATATATATATAATAGGTTTTTATTAGTTTTCCAGAAATACAAATAAAATGAGAGTAGTCTTTTGTGGTACATTCCGATTAGGTCTCTCCTACTTGTCTTATTGCAGAAAAAATATCAAGAATACATAAATGGCTTCATTTAAAATTATCTAAACATTCTAATAATAATATATTTTAGTAATATATATTCAAAGGCTGTTGCTGTAAAATTTCAGATTTTCATAATCATAATCTTTAATAAGGTCATTCCCCTTCTGTTTTCCATTACAAGTTCAAGTTTCCCTATAAAACAAATATATCAATTTTTCTTCTGGATTATTGCCTTATTTAAAACACATAAAAATAAATGTTCCTTCTTTATAATTCGCCTACAAGTCTATCTTACCTGCTGTTTTACTAAAAATCTTTACATTTTCGCTTCTCTCAGTTGATTTCTCATCAAAACAAGCCATTCTATTTGGTTGCACTTTAATAAAAACTTCCTAAGGCACTCTTAGATATGCAAAGAGGGAAAATTTCTTAATAGTATTTTTAGACATAAAGTTTAATATCTTTTCGTTACATTTTCACCTCTCTCAGTTGATTTCTTATCAAAACAAGCTGTTCTGTTTAGTTACACTTGGTTAAAAACTCCCTAAGGCTTTCTTATATGGAGTGAGGGTGAATTTCCCTAATGATAATTTTATACAAAAAGCTTAACATCTTTTTTCTTTGTCTGGTATCTTCTCTTCAGAAGGATCTTGTCTCTGTGTCTTTTGCCCTTGTGGACTGCATACATCTGTTTTAAGGGTTGTAGTAAATAGCTTAAAATACAGCTTGATTGGATGTTTTTTGTTGTCTTCTCTTCCTGAGTTGGCTCTTGCATAAAGAGTTTAGTTGCTCCGGGATACACCTGTTTCTTGGATTCTGTGAAATATAGTTCCATGAATTCCGGATGAGGTGTAGTTTGCTTTTTTGATGTGTTTTTCTTCTTGTAGGGTATCGTCCAATCAGCTGCAGAGAGGTCCTCTTGCTTGCAGTTTTGATTAGTGTCTCTCAAAGATTGCTCCAGCAGTTTCTCTGTAGATTTCAATAGAGCGGTTGAGCATATGTCAGATAGTTCAGTGCATGTTTCTTTGATTGCTCGCTTAATCGAGTCCCGAATCATATGTTCAAGAGCATCCCATGAAAGTTGAGCCAGCTCAGCGCCTGCAGTATCTTCTGTGTTTGGGGCTTTTGATTCACTTCCCGCTTGGAAATCCATTTTAAAAACAATTTCTGCAACCCCCGTACCAAAGAGAGTATAAGCAGATCAATCCATCAACAATCTAGCGGTTAAACCTCATTGCTAGATAAGTTGTTATAGCAGACATAATAACAACCGAGAGTCTTTCATTGAAGAGCCAGGTGATTGCTTTTAACCAATGTCTTCTGAGCCCAGAAAACATCAGAAGCAGGACTGACGTTACAGGAAGTCTATTACCATATAAGGAAGTTCCTTTTGACATGCCTGTATTTATTCTTCTTGTTGATAAAAGCCAGCAATTTAGCTAATTTGCAATTCCAATACAATTAGTAGAATGATCAGATAAGATTATTTATGTCCCTTTTCTCCCCCCCCCTTATAGTTCTTTAAAAGGTTTTGTATCCGATGCTTTTCCTAGCCAATTATGCAAAGGCAAGGGAAATGGAAGTTCCTCCTCCCCCTTTCCTCTCCGTCATGGATGCAAAGGGGGTTTAATCAAAGGGTCTTTTGCTTCTTTAATGTTGCATTGTAAATATATTCACTGTTTCTTCAGCGATGTTGGAGATGAGGTCTGGTGCTCTCTTGGCCGGGCATTCACCACTAACAGTCATGGCAGACCGTGACTGTGCTGGATCGTGCTCTTGCTTTGAGACAACCCGGCTCCTACCTGCTCGCTGCTGCTTGCAGGGGGCTCAGATCAAGTCTCCTGCTCCAGCCCTCTCTGTGGGAGGTCTGATGAAACTCAGGAAGACCGAGAGTTCCAATAAAAGCAACAAACAGCCAGCAGGGCTCAGGAGCAAGACTGAGCACCCACCACTTCATGGCGCCACTACCCAGAAGCTCCTTACATGCGCAACTACTTTCTTAACAATTTGTTATTTATGTGCAATCATTGGTGTATGTGACACTTCTCATAGTATGCTAAGCAAAAGATAAGTCCCTGTCCTTAGGAGCTCCAAATCCAACCTCCTGCCCAAGACTACAGATTCCTGTTTTTGAGTTTTATATAGTCCAGTGTTGCAAAGGAATTTCAGAAACAGACTAAAATGGAAGATTGCTAGGTTACAAGTTACTACAAAACTCAGGACAATGGAACACCCAGGGCTTAACAGAGATATCAGTTTCTTATCTCATTACACATGCTAACATCATTCAGTTCTCACATTTGTTTGTAAACTCTTTTATTATGCTGTGTCCTAATTTGCTGCTATTCCCATATCTTATCAATTGCCTTAATCCAGTCTTAACTATATTTATTGCTCAGTTACTTATACATCTTGACTCTCCCCACCCCCTACCCATATGTAATGGCTGGTGACTTCTGTTTCAATGTATCTGAAGAACTCTGCATGCACATAAAAGCTTATACCTAGAATAAAACTATGTTGGTTTTAAAGGTGCCACTGGACTCAAGCTTTATTCTGTAGTCTGGTGCTGTTACTGATTATAGATTCAAACAGATATTCTCCTCACAGTTATTCTCCAAAAGTTTGTCATTGTATTATTATTATTACTACTACTACTACTACTACTACTACTACTACCACCATTACTATTATTATTATTGTATTTGTGGATTGCCCAGTCCCTGCTACTGCAGAGCTCTGGGTAATGTACAACATTTGATAAAAACATCAAAATTAGGGTGTCAAATGTATGGCCCATGGGCCGGATGAGGCCCGTGCAGGGCTGCCATCTGGCCTGAGAGCAGCTGACTCTGTGCTGCTTCTTACTTCCTATATCTATCATTGCAGCTCCTTCTGGCTATTCTTTCCTAGTTCAATAGGCTTGGGGAGGAAGGGGGAAGGAAACAGCCAAAGAAAATGGCATCTCGTAGGACTTCTAAGACCAGCAACATTTTATTCCAGGTAGAAGCACACTTTTTCTTCAGAGGGAAGGAAGGAGCCAGAGGGAGCACAGCTGAAAAAGCGAGAGAGGCCTTTTTTTAACGACCAAAAAATGTTTTATTCCAGGTATTTGTGTGGGGGGAGTCATTTGTTTAAGAACCAAAACCATTTTTATTCCAGGTATGGGGGGAAGAGTCCTTTGTTTAAGAACCAAAACTGTTTTTATTCCAGGTATAGGGGGAAGTCCTTTGTTTAAGATCCAAAAAGTTTCATTGCAGGTATGGGGTGGGGGAATAGTCCTTTGTTTAAGACCAAAAAATATTTTTAATCCAGGTATTGGGGGGGGGGATAGTCCTTTGTTTAAGACCAAAAACATTTTATTCCAGGTACGTGGGGGGAAGAGTCCTGTGTTTAAGACCAAAAATGTTTTATTCCAGGCATGACACAGAGAGAGACAGACAGAGAGCGTCCCATAGCACTTGGAGAGATCCCCCTTTCCATTTCTAACAGATTGGGGTGGGGGAGAAAGCCTAACAGCACAGCTTGCATTCCTTATTAGTGAAAGGGAGCAAGAGTACAGCAGCACCGTAATGGCTAACAAAATTTGTGGCTCACTTCTTCAGACTTATTTCCATTTATTCTTTGTATCCTCCTGGAGTGAATCCTCCTGGACCAAACTAAGTTTCGTGTCTCATTACCAGTGCTGATATCTCCATGCCTCTGCATATCACACCTAATCCAATCACGCCTGCTGTTGCCATTCAGCATCTGAAATCATCTTTAAAGTTTATATCTCTGGTACCTTGTATTACATTTTATGGCACATGTGGCTCGGCCTGACAAAGTGACATTTATGTCAGATCCAGCCCTTGTAACAAATTAGTTTGACATCTCTTATCCAAACCATAGAATAAGATACATAAATAGTACTAATACAGCAAATCTAAAAGAATCAGATGGCAAAATTTCACAATTTCTTCTCATTACGGACTGCACCTCCAAAAGCCTGGTGGAACATCTCTGCCTTACATGCCCTGCAGAATTGCATAGGGTCCCACAAGGCCCTGATGGTGTTCGGCAGAGAGCTCCACCAGGTTGGGGCCAGGACTGAAAAGGCCTCGGGGCCCTGGTCGAGGACAGCTAGATTGGGGGGGGGGGGGCAGGGATCACCAGCAGATCGCTATCCAAGGAGTGAAACGCTCTCTCTGGGGACATACCAGGGGAGACGGTCCCACAGATACGTTGGTGGTCCCTGACCACTCAAGACCTTGAATATGTGATTCCCATGATAACTGGGATTTCTGAGCATAGTTGTATGAAGAGTGAATTTTAGTTACAGGTAACCCATGGCTCCAGAAAGAAATCTAATTACATTATGAGCAATGAGAGCAAAAAAGAAGCTTTGTTTTTGTTTCTCAAATTTGGGTTGATGTCTGCAAGGATGTTATTTGTTCTTTTGCCCTTGGACCTCTCACTCCTTTACATTTCCTATTCATCCCCATCACCACTGCAAGTACAAGACTTCATAAATGAATTAGTTTGCACAATAATAGTCAGATCATATCAAAGATTAAATACCCTTAGGGTCTTCATTCACTAGGATCTCAGTTGAGTGAATGGGGTTACTGTTAGAATGCAGTTATAAAGTATACAGTTTTTGCTACCCTTGTTAATGATATTTTGTCACGAAAGCGCATAAGGGCATATGTGTACACACAAAGCCAGACACTGAATTTTATTGTTTATATCCTGCCCTTTATCAAGAGATTTTAAAACAATATTTTATCCATACAGCACTGTATAAGGTAGATCGGGTAGCCTAGGTCCACCCAATAAGCTTCACATTTCAAGCATTTTAACTTGACTTTGTGTCATTTAGACCCAGCTCTCTAATATCCATTGTTATACAGGCTATGTGTCTAGTTTTGGTGAATGTTGCTGAACGAAGGTTGTTCCTGAGCTTTTGCTATGAAAGAATGTGCTTTAGAAATTCTACATAAGACTCTGGGAACCTTAGGTCTAGAATGCACTCACTGGATAAGCGTGGACAAGGTAATCCTCCTTCTGTATTTTTTCAGAGTGAAAGTCTGTTTTGAAAGGAAGAATCATTCATATATATAATTCTCTTAGCGTATTGACCGTTTCCAGCTCTCCCATTGGCTGTGCAGTGTGGTTCCATCAGCCATTGGGCTGTCAGCCGCCACTCAAGACTATTTGCGTGCCATTGGTCAGGTGCTGGGTCTGCTCCTCTTCCCCTCCCACTCCAGCCACTGTTACCTGTCAGATTTACTTGACAAAGACACTTCTGTTGGCTCTGTGTGGGACTAACTTTTCCCTCAGTGGCTGTTGGTAGGCAACCAAGTTTGGTTCTGTGAGTAAAAAGACAAAGGACTTTCAGTGTAATCCCCTCCCCTGCCCACTGCCTGCTTGGCCAATTTCCTGTCAGAATAAACTGAAAATGACTCTGTCTCCTGCTTGGCTCCACCGTGGCTAGCTGATTGGCTAATGAGGTGGGCGACCGGCCATCAAACCATTCTCTTCAACTCCCTGCTGTGTGGCTGACTTTCCCCTAGGGTTGCGAATCTCCAGGTGGGACCTGGGGATCTCCTTTTGTTACAATTGATCTCCAGATGACAGAGATCAGTTCCCCTGGAGAAAATGACTGCTTTGGAGGGTAGACCCTATGGCATTATACCCTGCTGAGTCCAGGGGAGGGATGGAAATCACTCAGAATTACAACTGATCTTCAGATGGCAGAGATCAGTTTCCCTGGAGAAAATGGTGGACTCCGTGTCATTAAACCCTGCTGAGGTTGCCACAGCAAAATGACGCTGAGTGCCCACAGCCATGGCACTCTCCCAGAGCCTCTTTCTAGAGCTCGTATTTATTTCCACAACGAGCCTTATTCCTAGTATATATAAATAATTATCTTTTGGTTTCGCAAGATTCCATGCGCTCCCATTGGCTGTAAAATGCCCTCCCTCAGCCATTGGTCCATCAGCCTCCACTCAAGAGTAGTCGCGTGCCATTGGCCGGGTGCTGGGTCTGCTCCTCTTCCCCACCCACTCCCCCTTTTGCATGCCAGATTTACTGGCAGACCAGCTCTCTCTCCTGAGGAAGACAGTTCTCTTGACTCCTGTGAGGGACTGTCCCCTCAGTGGCTGTTGGTAGGCAGCCAAGCTTGGTTCTGTGAGTAAAAAAACAAAGGACTTTCAGCATAACCCCCTCCCCCGCCCATAACCCCCTTCCCAATGGCCACTTTCCTGTCAGAATAAATGAAAAAAGGCTGTTTCTCCTGCTTAGCTTCAGCATGGCTGGCTGGCTAACGAGGTGGGCCAGCGACCATCAGACCATTTCCTTCAACTCCCCGCTGTGTGGCTGACTTTCCCCTAGGGTTGCCAATCTCCAGGTGGGACCTGGAGATCTCCCACTGTTACAATTGACCTTCAGATGACAGAGATCAGTTCCCCAGGAGAAAATGGTTGCTGTGGAGGGTAGACTCTATGGCATTATACCCTGCTGAGTCGTTCCACACACCCCCCAAATGCTGCCTTCCACAGGATCCACCCCCCCAAATCTCCAAGTATTTCCCTAATCAGAGTTGGCACCTGTACTTTCTCCTCTGTCAGTAAAAGGCCCTTTCCACACCTATGTTGGCCTTTGGGAGAAAACTCATTGGGCCCAGTCCTGATCAGGTTGCCAACTCCAGGTAGGCAATTCCTGGAGATTTGAGGGATGGAGCCTGGAGAGGGTGAGGTTTGAGGAGGGGTGGCACCTCAGACAGGTACGATGCCATAGACTCCACCCTCCAATCCAGCCATTCCCTGATGGGGAACCATTGTTGCCAATTTCCAGGTGGGGGGTGGAGATCACTCAAAATTACAACTGCTCTCTAGGAGGGAGGGGGAGGAGATGGAAAACTAAAGGTAGGTTGATGGTTGGCTGGGAGGGAGATAGAGTTGTCAACTCTAGGTTGGGAAATTCCTGGAGATTTGAGGGGTCAAACCTGGAGAGGGTGAGTGTTGAGGAGGGGTGGGACCTCAGACAGGTACAGTGCCATAGACTCCACCCTCCAAACCAGCCACTCCATCCTGGGGAACCACTGTTACCAATCTTGGGGGTGGGCTGGAGATCACTCAAAATTACTACTGCTCTTCAGATAGCAAAGATCAGTTCCTCTGGAGAAAATGGTGGACTGTGTCATTATACCCTGCTGAGATTGCCACAGCAAATTGTCACTGAGTGGCCAAAGCCAGGGCACTCTCCCAGAGCCTCTTTCTAGAGCCCGTTGTATTTATTTCCACAACGGGCCTTATTCCTAGTATATATATAATTCTCTTGATGTGTTGGCCATTTCTAGCTCTCCCATTGGCTGTGCTGTGTGCTCCATCAGCCACTGGCCCATCAGCCGCCACTCAAGAGTAATTGCGTGCTATTGGCTGGGTCCTGGGTCTGCTTCTCTTCCCCGCCCACTGCCTCCTCAGCCACTGTTCCTGTCAGAATAACTGCCAAAACAGCTGTCTCTCCTGCTTGGCTCCACCATGGCTGGCTGGCTACTGATGTGGGCTAGCAGCCGTCACACCATTCTCTTCAACTCCCTGCTGTGCAGCTGACTTTCCCTAGGGTTGCCAACCTCTAGGTGGGACCAGGAGATCTCCCACTGTTACTATTGATCTCCAGGTGACAGAGATCAGTTCCCCTGGAGAAAAAGACTGCTTTGTAGACCCTATGGCATTATACCCTGCTGAGTCCTTCCTCTCCCCAAACACTGCCCTCCACAGGTTCTGTCCCAAAAATCTCCAGGTATTTTTCCTACTCAGAGCTGGCAACCCTACTTTCCTCTCAGTGCCTCTTGCTAGGTGACCAAGCTTGGTTCTGTCAGTCAAAGGTGTGGCGGGGGGGAGACCCTTTTCTATGAGTATTTTGGCTTTTGGGAGAAAACTCATTGGGGCTAGTCCTGACTAGGTTGCCAGCTCCAGGTTGGGAAATTCCTGGAGATTTTTGGGACAGAACCTGTGGAGGGCAGTGTTTGGGGAGAGGAAGGACTCAGCAGGGTATAATGCCATAGGGTCTACAAAGCAGTCTTTTTCTCCAGGGGGAGAGAGAGATCTGTTGTCTGGAGTTCAGTTGCGATACCAGGTGATACCACAGCCAGTGTGGTGTAGCAGTTAGCACTTCAGAGCAGGGTCTGCCAGACCGAGGTTCTTGCTGTGCAAGCTGAGTGTCTGATTTTGGACCAGTCACAGACTTTCAGCCTAACCAACCTCACAGGGTTGTTGTGCAAATCAAAAGGGGGAGAGGAGAATGATGTAAAATGTATTGGTCCCCACTGCAGAGAAAGACCTGTTCCTCCAGGGGAACCATTACTGCCGATCTCCAGGTTGGGAAATTCCAGGGCTTTAGAATAGGGTAGAGGCTGCGGGAGGGGGGAGATGGAAAGCTGAAGTCAGAGGGCCAGATAAGGGTAGGTTGATGGTTGTCTGGGAATGAGATATGGTTGCCAACTCCAGGTTGGGAAATTCCTGGAGATTTGAGGGGTGGAGCCTGGAGAGGGTGAGGTTTGAGGAGGGGTGGGACCTCAGATAGGTACAATGCCATAGACTCCACCCTCCAAACCAGCCATTTCCTCCTGGGGAACCATTGTTGCCAATCTCCAGGTGGGGGCTGGGGATAACTTAGAATTACAACTGCTCTCCAGGAGGGAGGGGGAGGAGATGGAAAGTGAAGTCAGAGGGGCTGATAAAGATAGATTGATGGTTGGCTGGGAAGGAAATAGTTGCCAACTCCAGGTTGGGAAACTCCTGGAAATTTGAGGGATGGTGCTTGGAGAGGGTGGGGTTTGAGAAGGGGTGAGTCCTCAGAGAGGTACAATGCCATAGACTCTAACCTCCAAATCAGCCATTTCATCCTGGGGAGCCATTGTTGCCAATCTCCAGGGGAGGGCTGGAGACCAGTCAGAATTACAACTGCTCTTCAGATGGCAGAGATCAGTTCCTCTGGAGAAAACGGTAAGCTCTGTGTCATTATACCCTGCTAAGGTTACCACAGCAAATTGACTCTGAGTGCCCAAGGCCAGGGCACTCACCCAGAGCCTCTTTCTAGAGCTCATTGTATTTATTTCCACAATGGGCCTTATTCCTAGTACAGAATAATTTTAGAGATTAATGTTGTTCTCTGCTCTTTCTCTCTATTTCAACATAGTACAGCGTGAGAGGCCCAAGGGCAAAATCTTATGAAATACAGCATGGAGCAGTAGGAGTAGGGCAGACATCTCCCCACACCTTTCATGCCTGATTAAATGACCTTATTTGAGCATCGCTTTTGTGAATCTGATACTTTATAACCCTTATTATACCTATAATTAACAGGGATATATTTTAATGAATAGCAGTCATTAGATTCATCAAGTGCTGCTTTGAGATGGTTTTGAGTCCTGAACAAAGGGGAGGGTTGGTATTTCAAGCTGCTTTGAAATAATTCTTGTATATCGTTCACTGTTCAAGAATGCTGCAGAACTGGTTTGTTCTAAGTCCTTTATACTGACACTTCCTAAAAGGGTGTTGATAAGTAGCTCAGAAGCGACATGGAGAACAAGGAATGGTCCATCTGAAGGCTGAATTTCACTTGTCTGCCACGCGGGGACAGTGGGAGCAGGCCTAAGCAGGTCTACTCAGAAACAAGTGCCCACTTTGTCCAATAGGGCTTACTTTCAGGGAAGTGTTGTTAGGATTGCAGTCCTTGAGACTTAATATTTCCATAATTTGATTCTTAGATGATTGGAGTGACAGAGCAAACAATCCCCAGTAGAAGACAGCGCTTGAGGGAGGGTCACCAAACTTAGTTCTGAAAATACAAGTGACCCTGGTCTACAGATGGCAGAGATCAGTTCTCTTGGAGAAAATGGCGGCTTTGGAGGGCGACAAAGGAAGGGGGGGTAAACTCAAAACGAATTGAATTAAGAACCAAAAAGTTAAGGAAATCAGAATACAAGGGGGCTCGATAGTTCCGTGCATAAACCTGAAGCGTAAATATTACCAAATATACAAAATATGCATGTATTTATTACAAATTCAATAAATAGGCCCAAGTAATAGTCCTAGTTCAGAATAAAATTGCATGTTAATCTCAAAGACAGACCATGATTGCCCTGACTTGCATAGCCCAGGTAAGCCCTGTCCCATCAGATCTCAGGAACTCAGCAGGGCCGACCCTGGCAAGTATTTCGATTGGGAGACCTCCAGAGAACACCAGGGCCAGGAGGCCCAAGGCAGGCTATCAAGCCACTTCTCTGAATGTCCTCCGTACCCCAGTAGGCATTGCCAGAGGTCGCCATGACTTCCAGGCATGGACACACCCACACCCACGCACTCACCCACGCAAAAATGCCAAAAAAAAGAGAGAGAAAGAGAGAAAAATAGACTGTTACTGACCCTGACCAAATGCGTTTTGGGCAACTGGCCTTCCTCAATGGTCAAACAGTGTTGTTACATAATGCCTACAGACTAGGGTTTCCAGCCTCCAGGTGGTGGCTGGAGATGTTCTGGGATTACAACTGATCCCCCGGCAACCAAGACCAGTTTGTGCCCCACTGAAGCCCCTCCCCTCCCCAAGCCCCGCCCTCCTTAGGCTTCACCCCCCCCCCCAAATCTCCAGGTATTTCCCAGCCCGGAGCTGACATAATAGTCGTTTCTTAAACTTAGACCAAGGTAAAAAAAAAAATATAATCAGACAGACAGACAGATGACCTTTGTTAGCATATCGGAGATAAAAGTACATTAAAATTTAGGAATACATCAAAAATGTGGCTGTCATGCAAACAAACAAACAGCAAGGAGAAAAGAACTGATCCGTTTATAGTTTCCCTGGTTTGAATTGCAGATTGAAGAAAACGGGCGACATTAAAAGTTGTAGAAGAGTTTTGCCCCGAGAGTAACAACTGGACTTTGACGCTTTCAGGAAGACCATGCCATGTAAAAAGAAGGGAGCCCAGAAATGTATCCCGGGTCTTAGTATAAAATGGGCAGTTTAAAAGGACACGGGAAACAGATTCAATGGCACCTGGGCTACAAGGGCGTTGTCTAAGTTCATAAGGGATTTTATGGCATCTTCCAAAGAAGATGGCCGATGGCAGTGCATTAGATCGGGCTAACATAAATGCCCTTCTTTGATGGGGGTCAGTTAAAGAGCAAAAATAAGTAGCTGTCTGGCCCAGCATCAAAAGCCAGGCCCAAGTTTCCAGGGATATCTGACCAGTTTCAAGAGACATCACAGCATATGGGACACAATTAGGAAGTCCAAGGATTTTCCACACAAAAAAGGATTGTAAACCCTCTGCTGATTGGTTAATTGCACTTATCCAAATGGGAGCACCATATAGGAATTGTGAACTAGATTTTGCGCTGAAGACTTTTAAGGCGATTGGGACATATCTGTTGCCTCTCATGTAGAAGAAACGGGCGATGGGCTCAGCACTGTTTCTTGCTAGAGTGGTAGCACATTTGCAATGCGTAGCCCAGCTCCCGTTGTAGTAGAAGATGATCCTTAAGTATTTAAATGATTTGACCTGCTCAATGCGATTTCCCTGAATTGCCCATGAGGACTGTTTCCAGGATTTGGAAAAGATGAAGATCTTTGTTTTCCCATAATTCAAAGTTAACCTGTTGTTATTACAGTCGGTCAAACATTGGTGTAGAAGATGCCTCAGTCCAATATGTGAACATGAGAGTAAGGAGGCATTGTCTGCATGTAAAATAATTGGAATATGACTTTGGCCAATTTTAGGGACATGTCCGCCAATTTCAGACAAGGATGGAGCCAGGTCATTTAAAAACAAAACAAAGAGTGAAGGGGCAAGGATGCAGCCCTGTTTTATGCCTTTACAAATCGGAATTTTGGGGGCTAGATTCCCCTGTGGATTGAATTTAACCTGACAACTGGTATGTGAATATAGGTTTTTTATTTAAAAAAAGCAATCTGGGATCTACATTCATTCTAGCCATCTTATCCCATAAGAGTTCTCTTGGGATTGAATCAAACGCCACCTGAAGATCTGAAAAGGCAGCAGAAAGCTTGTTGCTTGGTTTCTCACCGTATTTAGTAACAAGGTGTGGTAATACTGCACAGTGGTCCAGAGTGGATCTACCCCGACGAAACCCTGTTTGTTCTGGCCCTGGTGTATTATGGTCAGTCATCCATCCATCTGGTCTAATTAGAAGATGTTTGGCATAAAGTTTGCCAACTGCTGATAACAAACTAACTGGTCTATAATTTTCGGGAGAGGAAGAATCGCCCTTTGTAAAAATGGGGACAGTGATTGCATTTGCCCATGACTTTGGCATTATTCCAGTGTTATTTATCATGGTAAATAAAGCAGCCAAAGGAGGGGCCCACCATTCCGGGTGAGACTTCAATAGTTCGGGGGGGGGACTGCATCAGGGCCAGGGGCTCTTTTTTTGTTTAAGGCATGTGGTCAGGGTAATAATATCCTCAGGGGACACAGGCAGAGAGAGAGGTAAATCAGAGGCCTCCTCCTAGGTAACTTGCTGCCATGATCAGGTCCCCTTCCCTTGAACAATGGTTCGATTTTGTATCGTTCACTCCTGGTTTTGAAAGAAGTGGGTGCAGTGAGGACGGAGCCCCTAGTAATGTTTGTTCTAACATTCTAACCATGTACTTAATTCTGGCCTGTGCTGCCTTTGCTCACCTGTTGGGTTAAGTCACTGGAGGTTCATCTGGGGCGCAAATCCAGTTTTCCCTTGTGGTTATTACCTGCTCCAGACACTCCCCTGAGCTGAGGCTCAGGCGGGGCTCTTAACTCCCCCTCCCCCAGTGTCAAAATTGCGAGAGGTGATGTGGCAGAGCCCCTCCCCGGCTGCTTGTTCCCAGGCACAAGCCGGGAAGCAGCCGAACTGGCTCGGCAGAGAGAGAGCACTGCACAAAGGCCTCTTCTGCTGTTCATGTTTTTTTTGGGGGGGGCTTCAGAGGTAGAGACGGTGTCACTGGCCCCTTTCACCCTTGCCACACTGAAAATGCGGCCCCTACTGAAAACTGCCTGCCCAGAACTTGGTGGCTAAAAAGCCATTTATTTGAGTATCACGTTTTCAGTGGTCGGTTCCATTGCCACTTTGTCTGATACTTATGAGCCATAGATTGCCTTTCTGCAGAATTTAATACATATGCCCCCGCTGATAAACAAGGACCGATGCCGTCAGTGTCTAGATTATACACAGAGCCAGGTTGCCAGCCTCCAGGTGGGGCCTGGATATCTCCTGGAGTGACAGCTCAGCTCCAGACAAGAGGGGTCAGTTTCCCAGTAAAAAAAAATAGCTGTGCCGGGCTGTGCCCTGCCGAGGTCCCTCCCCTCCCCCAAACGCCACCGTCCCCAAGTGTCCCACCCCCCAATCTCCAGAAATTCCCCAACCCAGAGCCAGCAAACCCCCCCCCCCGTGCAAAGCACTAATCGGACAGAACCAAGGAAGTTCACAGAACGTTGAGAATCTGAAACTGACCGCTCCAGAATGACCGTTCTCTTTTTCTGACATACATTTAGGTGAGCTGATGTACAGGAAAACGTCTTCTACTTTTTGCAGTATAAAATGCGATGTTTCCTTTTGGGCTATTGTGAGGTGGTGGTGGTTGTTTTTGTGGCGTGTGCTGTCCCTGCTCCTGAGTTTCTGGTAGGAGGTGAGGCAAGGCTGATCTTGGCAGAAGACAGCAAAACCGAACGAGTAATTAAGTGACGCAAGCCTTTGATTGTTTCTCTCCCCCCCCCTTCTTTCTGATGCAGCTGGGGCATTCCACTCTCACGGAAGAGGAGCACCGTAGAAGAAGCGGCTCCAGCTCCGTGCAGGAGAGGAAAAGAAGTTCGGGAAAGGAGGGCCTTTGCTGCTCGGACCGAAGGACATCGTTCTAGAACTGCCTCCTTCCACTGTTCATGAGGTGCCAAGGTGCCCGTGTTGGTATTCCCGTGAGGAGCGACGGGCAAGAAGCAGCCAAAGGCTTTGGTTGTGGCTGGCCGGTTCTCGGGCCGTGCTCCTTGGCCTGAGGAGGTCACAGAAGAACCACAAGAGGTCATTTTTACTTGTTCCTGTCTCTTGTCTCTTGTTGAACTCCAGCAGTCGTGCTGTTTGTAGACGTGTTCCCCTGAATTTTTGGCTTTTTTAAAGAATAAAGGATGGTCCAACTGTCCCTGGAAGCCCACGGATTATTGAGCTTGTTTTTCATCTATTTAGATGTGAAGGCAGGTGTTTCCCTGCATGAGATGCACTGTTCTACTGGCATTGGCTGGATTTAAAGGGGAATATACAGTATTATAACGTAGCCTCATGAAGTGTACGTGAACAAAATGGAGAGCAAAAAAAAATTTTTTTTTAGTATCGCACAGGACAGTTCTTATGCTGAATCAAAGTGAGGACCTGATCAGAATAATATCCATATGTAACCCCCCAGCCCCCCGTATGGTACAGAGCTAAATGTGAAAGATGTCTTGGAAGAGGAATTATTTTTCTGTGGGACGGGGTGGTGTGCAAGGAATGTTCACGCCACGCAATACAACATCTATAGCACCTAGTAAAGGTCTCAGCAATGAGCCGGGGCAGAACAGCTGCTTTTTGAATAGTGCATTGCAGGTAAGCAGTGTGAATGAACATCTGCTGGTCTTTTTATACATGTTTTCCTCTGCTATGCCTAAAATACTGCTTGAGAACATCTGTGCAAAACAAGCAATTACCCAAAAATGTTGAACCTGCTGTAAGAGTTTACAACCCATTCCCTATTGATCTGGTCACAGGAGTGTCCTGGTGTGATGAAATGTTTTCTTCTTGGATTTACTTTGCTACCATTGTCAGAGCCCATACTTTAAAATGTACATAGTGTCAAATGGGAAGCTTTGCTAGTCTGTAGTAATAGAACAAAATGTGAGTCCAGTAGTACTTAAGACCAACAAAATTTTCCAGGGTAAAAGCTTTTGTAAGGACAAAGGAGGTTTTGACTCAGAAACCCTTATGCCCTGAAAAATGTTGTTGGTCTTTCCGGTGCCAGTGGATTCTTATCTTGTTTTAAAATGTACCTGTCTCTGGAATTTTTAGATAGGGTAGGATCAATCAGACCAAAAAGCATATAGAAATCTGCTTTTCTGGTTCTGCATTTACTGTTTTATACATTTTACAACTCAGTGCATGTTTTAGAAAGAAAGCTGATCATGTCATCCCAGTTAATTAAGAGCAATTTTGAAAGTATTTTCAAAAAGTTGGTAAAATATTGTTTAGGGATCACCTAGGATAGAATCACCTAGCTGCGGTGGCTCAAGTGGTTAAGACGCTGAACTGCAGGCTGTGGAAGGTCAGTAGTTCAGCAGTTTGAGACCCGGGTGCCGCATGACAGGGTGAGCTCCTGTCTCTAGTTCCAGCTCCTGCCAACCTAGCAGTTCGAAAGCAAGAAATTGCAAGTAGATAAATAGGTACCACTTTGGTGGGAAGGTAACAGCGTTCCGTGCGCCTTGGTGTTTAGTCATGCCGGCCACATGACCACGGAAACGTCTTCGGACAGCGCTGGCTCTTCGGCTTTGAAACGGAGATGAGCACCGCAACCCTAGAGTCGGATTCGACTGGCTTTCGAGCAAGGGAACCTTTACCTTGAGAGCTGCGGTGGCTCAAGTGGTTAAGACACTGAACGGCAGGCTGTGGAAGGTCAGTAGTTCAGCAGTTCGAGACCCGAGAGTGCCGCATGACGGAGTGAGCTCCCGTCTCTAGTTCCAGCTCCTGCCAACCTAGCAGTTCGAAAGCAAGAAATTGCAAGTAGATAAATAGGTACCACTTCGGTGGTAAGGTAACAGCGTTCCGTGCGCCTTGGTGTTTAGTCATGCCGGCCACATGACCACGGAAATGTCTTTGGACAGCGCTGGCTCTTCGGCTTTGAAACGGAGATGAGCACCGCAACCCTAGAGTCGGATTCGACTGGCTTTCGAGCAAGGGAACCTTTACCTTTACCTAGGATAGAATAAGAGAGCTGACCTTGACTCTGAATCCTGTTGGCGTATTCCTTTTTAAACGAAGTGCCTTGTGAGAATTTTGCTCAGTAAAGAGGACTGGGCCCTGTATTACAAACCAACTAATATAATTTGAAAACTTAACAAACATTTATTTGTTAATATTTCTTTGGATTAATTGAGCAGCGTGCTTGTCCATTAGAAGCTATCGTTCTGGCTTTATAGATAGGGATGCTAAAGTATACGATCAAACTGCTCAGGAATACTAACTAGTGTAGTATAGTAGTTAGAGTGTCGCCCTTGGACTGACTGATTGATTGGATTGGATGACTGATTCAGTTTATAAGCCACCCTCCCCCCGAGGGCTTACGGTAGTGTACAACATATGACAATACATCAGTAGATTTAAATAATTAACAATAGAAACAGTTAAGACAGTATAATACAACATAGAACTCATCCAAGGCATTTGATATCAGTTATAGATAGCTTCCTGTGGGGGAGAGGGGGAGAGAAGGAGGCCGGATTAGATGGCAAACCATTCCTGTCCTCAACCGTAGGCCCGGCGGAACATTTCCGTCTTACAGGCCCTGCGGAACTGTACCAGGTCCTGCAAGGCATGGATGTCACTAGGCAGGGAGTTCCACCAGGACAGAACCAGGGCCAGAAAGGCTATGGCTCTGGTCAAGGATAGCCGGATGTCTTTCAGGTCAGGGATCACCAGGAGATTTTGCTCCCCATAGCCCAGTGCTCTTCAAGGGATATGCCAGGAGAAGTGGCCCCGAAGGTCCACGCTGGCCCCTGACCCTTCAAGGTCTTAATTCAGGTGGGCAGTCCATGAAATGGCTGAGCAGTCGGGTTAGAACAGAAAAAAGGAAGTCCTTCTTCACCCAAAAGAGCGATGAACACATGGAATTCACTGCCACGGAAGGTGGTGGCAGCTACAAGCATGGGCGGCTTCAAGAGGGAATTAGATAAACATACAGAGCAGAGGTCCCTCAGTGGCTATTAGCCACAAGGTATAGATAGGGACTCTGGGGCAACCCCCAGCTCAATGTAGGATTGGCCTAGAGCATCCCTGGCAAGTGTTTGTCCAGCCGCTGTTTCAAGACTGCCAGTGAGGGGGAGCCCACCACCTCCCGAGGCAGCTGATTCCACTCTTGCACAACTCTTACTGTAAAAATGTTTTTCCTAAGATCCAGCCAGTACCTTCCCAAACTTAATTTAAACCCATTCTTGTGATTCCTATCCTCTGTTGCCAACAGGAAGAGCTCCCTGCCCTCCTCTAAGTGACAGCCCTTCAAGTACTTCAGGAGAGCAATCCTGTCCCCCCTCAACCTCCTCTTCTCCAGACTAAACATTCCCAAGTCTCTCAGCCTTTCCTCAGAGGGCTTCTTGGTCTCCAGGCCCCTGATCATCCTCATCGCTCCCCTCTGCACCTGCTCCATTCTGTCCACATCCTTTTTGAAGGGAGGCCTCCAGAACTGCACACACACATACTCCAGGTGTGGCCCGACCAATGCAGTGTACAGCAGGACTATGACATCTTGCAATTTGGATGTTATGCCTGTGTTTGGACACCCCAAGATTGCATTAGCCTTTTTTGTCGATGCATCACACTTGTTGCTCATATTGAACTTTCTGTCCACCCGTACCCCAAGATTTTGTTCATACACTGCTGCCCCGTCCAGTATGTGTGATCCTCATTTTTGTTACCCAGCTTTAGAATTCAGCACTTATCCTTGTTAAATTGGATCTTGTTCACATCTGCCCACTTTCCTAGCATGTTCAGATCTCACTGGATTCTGTCTCTATCTTCTGGTGTGTTTGCTGCTCCTCCCAATTTGGTGTCATCTGCAGATTTAATGAGTAGCCCCTCCACACCCTCATCCACATCATTTATAAAAATACTGAAAAGTACTGGGCCAAGGAACCCCACCGGACACCTCCCTCCATTCAGATGAAATGCCATCGAGCACTACGCTTTGAGTGCGGTTCTCCAACTAGTTCCCTGCCCACCGAACTATCCTAGAAATGTACTCATGTTGGTTGGGGTAAGAAATGCAGTAAGAGAGACTATTATGTCTGTGTCTGACAGTTGCCCATTTCCATTTGTTCTGTTGATTGACTCATATAGCTTTTATTAAGTCAGTATTAGGCAATAGCATAGGGTTTATGTTTCATGGCAAAAACTGTTGCACAAGCAGTTCAAGACAAAGGAACAATTCCCTGACTGTCTGGTCTGGAACCCTAGCCTTGTGAATGTGTTATGGTTTTACTGGTAAGCTTGGTTCTTGAAACTAGAATGATATAGACCCCATTCGTGAAACTGAGCAGATTTTTTTTGAACTAATTTGTAACTGTTGTAATCCCCCCCATGATTGGTCCTTTAAAATTGATAAAAGTATTTATTAAAGAAATTACGATATGGCTTTAATGGGCGAGGTTTATTAATCTGTTCAGCTCTTGAAATCGTGTTTAAAGTTAAGTCCTTGATCAATAGAAAGGAACTTCATTTGCATTTTAAGTATATGTCATACTCTAAAAGATTTAAGATTTCTTTAAATAAATGTTCAATTAAGGTAGAGGGTAGGAAGACTAGTCCCTGTACTAGGAGATTACTGTAGTACTGCTGATATGTGAAGTTTCAGATACAAGCAATATCTGTCATCCTTCAGTTAATGCATAAAATAAAATTTATTATTTGTCTGAATTTAGCCTTAGCTTTCTTGCCAAACATTCTCATGTTAATTTAAAAACAAACCAATAAACAATGTCCTGCTTTGTTTTTATAGGTTCTCTGGCATCTTGATATTTTTCGACGCAGTTTCCGACAACTTGCAACCCACAAATGCATGGGAGATTCCTGTATATTTTGTGCTCTCAAAGTAAGCAATACAGTGAATGAGGGGGAAATTCTCTGCTGTGTTATCGGCCACTGTGAAAAATGGGAAAGAGTCGCACAGCCCTCTACTGTGGGGGAACATGATGAGCGTACAAAATGCACGGTAGAACCCGCTGACCCCTTGGGCATGGCAAGCTGTGAGAGAGCTGCCCAGCGGGGCTTGCTGGGCATGCGGGGGGAGCCGGGCAGCAGGAGAGGGAAGCCCAGTTGCTGCCGCCTGGACGCCCCCTCCCAGAGCTCCGCCCCTCTCTGGTGGTCCAGGCTCACAATGGCAGGCCCCACGTGGGTCCTGCTCCAGGGGTTCTCTGCGGCTCTGCCCACCCCCTTCCCGGCCCCGTCTTCCTTCACCCCTGGGAGCCAGATTCTCCACGGTTTCAAAGTGACCCCTTCCCAGGTGTTCCCGAGTGCAGCTAGTCCTGCTGTCAAGAGGTGCTGCCTCCAAGGCACAGCAGTGCCCACCACTCTGGTTCGCTGGAGAGTGATGATGCTTCCGAGCTGGGCGGGGGACTCTGGCGTGTGGGAGCAGGGCCATCCCCCCACATTGCCACTCTGCAGATGGTGAGAAGCCTCCCCTCCCTCCCCGGACAAGGAGGAAGGCCATGCCTCTGCTCGGAAACAGAAATGCACGCAGAAACTCAGGCAGCCCCGGCAAACTTTTGCTGTCATGGGAATGCGACACACACACACACCCTGCTCGTGTGCTTTTCCCTGTGCTAGCACTCTCCTGCACCACTGTCTACATTTGCACGGTTCTGCTCAGAACCAGTTTCAGCAGGGGACCTCGAGGGAAATGCCTGGTTCTCCCGCCTGCGGCTTTCCCTTCCAGCTGGAGCTGGGCTCCCATTGGCTGTCCACAGCTGCTGAAAGAGAAGAGATTGGATTTAGATCCCACCCTTCACTACCAAAGGAGTCTCAGAGCGGCTTACAATCCCTTCCCCTCCCCCTCCCAACAACAGACACCCTGTGAGGTAGGTGGGGCTGAGAGAGCTCTTCCGAGGACTGCCCTTGAGAGAACAGCTCTGAAAGAACTTGTGACTGACCCAAGGTCACACCAAGCAGCTCCGTGTGGAGGACTGGGGAATCAAACCCGCATTCCTAACCACTACACCACATTGGTTCTCAAGGGGCTTCCAGTCATTTTTTTTACAGCGATCTGAGACTAGCGTTACTGTCATTTCGCTAGACTCGGATCACTTTTAAAGATTTTTTAAAAAATGTAAAACGAGAGAATGGCAGAAGGTACGGAGTGGGCGTGGCTTATGAGGGGCTAGGAAAAGGGCTGGGAGGAAAAATCCAAGGGGTTCTGTATGCTTTTGAATTAACTTGGGCTTGGAAGCAAAGCAAGGGAAAACCCGGCACAAAAGCACACTCAGGAAACCCGGGAAACAGCAAACAGGAAGTGAACTGAGTTCTGAAGAGAGGAAAGGCGACACTGAATGAAAAAGAAAACCCGACGGAGATGCACGGTGAAAGTGAGGGGGAAACACTTGTACCTAAGAGGTCATGCTCTGTCATGGGCCCAGAGAAAGTCTTTCTGTTTTGTGCCAAAGGTTAACCCGGCAGCACCTGCTTCTTCTTCTGCTTCCCACCTTCCACACTGGCCTGTCCCTCGGAGGGAATACAAATAGATATATGGTTGAAAGTAAAACAAGGTGCAATTATTAAAGGAGCAACAAAGGGAAGGCCTTTCCGTGTGCTTCTGGAAAGGAACAACAGAAGTCAGCACCATCTGAAAGCGCCTGAGTCAAAAGGCTGTTCTTGTTAAATGGAAGCGTGCTGCTGAAAACAGACTTCTGCTGATTAACTTCTAAGTTGTGTTTTGGTCACACTGAAACAGAGCTGTAAGCGAGTTTGGTGTTTTGCTTCCTCTTGGGGACTCTGATCCAGGCTTCTTCACAAGGAAATCCCTTTGTTGTGAATATACCATTGAAAATATAAATTTCAGATCCTGCAGTACCTCGTTGCTTAGAGGCCTGGTGGCACGAGAGGTGTCAGTGCATCAAGTACCGGAGTCAGTCTGTTTCCAGGATAAATAAACACGTACTCCTTGGTGCCCTTCCAAATCTCTGGCCTAGAAAGCAACCGTGAGTGGTGCCGAATTGCGCATGTGGCTCAAGGTCCCTTCTTTTTGTCATCCCAGCTGTCTTAGCGACTGCAGGATCCAGCAGCACTGCTGTAACACTGGAACAATTTTCTGATCTATTATGCATATTCAAGTCTGCTGCGCACAGGCCTGGCTTTCTCTATTCATCTAGTGCATGACTTCAGTTTGGTGTTTATCTCTGCAAAGGGAAATGGAGGGGGGGGATTGGTCCACAGTTCTAAGTATGCCACAAAGAACTTGTTTGCCTTCCAGGGATTGTAGTGCCAGGATGTAGGACAGAGGGTGCTTTGTTGTTTGTGGAGAAGAATGAAGCGTTGATTTGTAGATTCTCTTAGAGCTTCTGTACTAGAAGTTTTTCATATGCAACAAAGGCAGGAAGAATTAACCTTCTGGGCAGAAAGGGTGTTTGTCTTAGGTGAAAGCCAAGGTACACAATGTTTGGATTGGGGTTAAGGACAGAAACATAGTCCAGTTCTGGTGTTGGTATGCGGGTCAATATTGTGGAGCCCAAATGGATTTTGTATATTGACACATACAGCCCATGTTCTGCTTTGGTTTCTGAAGTTCTCCAGCAATCACGGCCAACTTGGTATTTTACCCCAAAATGTCCTCCACGAGCCCTAGGTGGGTGCATTCTCTAATGCCAAATCTGCTTGTAGATAGCACATTGCATATTTGAGCAATCTAAGCCACAGATTGTGCGCAGGCCTGTGGTCTGTTCCCATTAATGAAACTGGTTGCCATAGACGTTACGTTAGGGAAGCAGACAATACTCCGATTGCTAGATTAATTAATGGCCCTTTCTTCAGTGCGAGGGTGTATTTAAGGCTTGATGTTTCTCTCTTTGCATCTGTTGTCCTGTCCTCTACAGCTTTGTTAGTACAAACACTTGCCATTGAGATAAAGGGCAAACAAAATGATGCCATTTTATATCATTAATTTGTATAATTTCTGTAGATTCAGGTGGGTGGCCGTGTTGGTCTGAAGTAGCAGAACTGTGGCCCCGGTCATACGGGCCAGAAAACACGGGGGAGAGGCGTGGCAGTTCGCCCCGGAGCTAAATAAGGCACGCTAGCCCGATCACACGGGCCACCGGGTTGCCACACTCCAGCTCTGCGCCCCAATCACACCGAGCTGCTGCAGCACGACAAAAAGCAGCGAAGTGCGCATGCGTCATTGGGGGGGGGGCGGGCCGCTGTCGGTGTCTTGTGTGTGCGCATGCGCTGTTCAGCGTTGGTGCGCATCCCATGGACACTTACAACATCCGGAAACCCCGGGGACATGGGCGGGCGCCGGAAGCCGCAGGATACTGGCACTCCCGCGATCAGACGCCAGCCTTTGCCCCGGAGTTTCTGGAAACTAGTACTTCGGACCTACTAGTTTTTTACTCCGCGTTTTCCACGGGAAGCCACGGGTTGGCCACGGGAGCACTACGCCTCCCAGATGTGCTTGTATGATCGCGCACGGAAAGTCCACAGGGCTCCCGTGCCTTCAGCGGGGCAAATGCTCAGTGTGAACGGGGCCTAAGTTGGAGTCCAGTGGCACATTTGGGGGTAAAATACCAAGTTGGCTGTGATTGCTGGAGAACACATTTCTCCAGCACATTTAAGACCAACGAAGGTTTTTTGGGGTTTTTTGGCCCCCCCGAAGGGGATTTTTTAATTGCTTTTTTATAATACACTACTAAAACTACAACGAAAAAAGGAAGGGGACTAACAGCTAGGGAGAAAGAAAAGTATACCCACACTAAACTAAAAACCCAAGAGGAGGAGATCCTTAACCCAGTTAAAATCTATGTTAGTACTCTTTTTGTTAGTAAACAACGCATGCTGTGAGTGCTATCTAACCCTGATCAAAAGTTAGCTAGTTACTTATTATGGGAGAGTTCCAGAGCATCCCCCACGCTTGCTTCATAAAGGCAATTTACAGAGTCCTTCTGCCTTTACTTAGGCTTTCTATCTCTAAGTCATAGGTTGATTTGTGGGCAGCAGCGCCTTCTTCCGCAGCCAAGTCTTCGTCTGTCTCCAAAGGTGTGGAGCCACTCAAACCAGTTTCACCATCTTCTTTGGTTCCCAGATGGTGTTTCAGGAATTCCTTAGCCTTGTACATGGAGTCAATCTTCTCTCTCTTGTCATGTAGCTTAAAGATGACCCCTTCTGGAACTGCCCATTTGTATGCGATTTGATTAGTTTGAAGAAAGAGAATTAAATCTTTGTAGCTCTTTCATTTTTGGGAATTACAAATGGAATGTCTTTTAAAATCTTGATAATAGCATTCCCCAGTTTCAGTGGAGTTGCTGATGTAGCTTTTAGAATTGCATCTCTGGTTTGTCTTCTTGAGAATATGACTGATATTTCTCCAGGTAGGCTATTCTTTTTGGTGTAATTGGAATACACCCTATACGCTGCATCCATATCATGCATTAATTCTTCCGCTTTCAAGCCTACTACTGGCGCAGTGAGATCACTGAGAAGCTTCTTCAAATCCTCCGTCAGTGATTCAGGAACTCCCTGGAATCTGACGATCATATTCGCTTTCTCCATTTGTAGAAACAACAGTCTATTTTCCTGGTGATTCTGTTTATTCGTTATTTGGTCCACTCTTTTCTTCAAAATCTTGTTTTGGGTATGCATCTCTTTCACTACTTCCATCGTTTGCACCGTCTGCTTAACTGTTTCGGCCAGCTGAAGCAGTTGCACTGCGAAAGTCTAATTAAGAACGGTTAGCTGCTGGTTAATACCAGCGAGTTGATCCATGACAGGCTTGAGTGTATCCGCTAGCAGTCTCATGACACCCATTCCCTCTTCTTCCGGCCTCAGACATTGACCGCCCATAAGTTTCCGTTTCGTTCCTTTCCTCCCTGCGCCCGACATCTTGATCGATTGTTTACAAAAGCCAATCGCTGTTTCACCACCTCTGAAAATCGCTTACGCTTTAAATCCGCTCTGGTAAGTCTCACAAAACAAGCCAAACGCTCGATTTTTCCATTCCCCCCTCTCTTTTTCTGCAACTTTTCTTGCTCGCGGGGACGGTTCCCTCTGCTCTTCATTTACCGATATGGGAGGGGGGGAGGCCCTAAGGGATTTTCCAGTTAATAAATGCCTTGAATAAAACTTTTTTGGTCTTAAAGGTGCCATTGGATTCAAATGTTGTTCTGTAATTTCTATCCTTAGCTGTTAAGTGCAGGACTGTTGGATTTCTTTTAGGGTTTTTTGTTTTGATCCAGAAGGGTTTCTGTGTTTCTGTTTATTGCGCATAGGTAAAGGTAAATGTTTCCCTTGCTCAAAAGCCAGTCGAATCCAACTCTAAGGATGCGGTGCTCATCTCTGTTTCCAAGCCGAAGAGCCAGCGCTGTCCAAAGAAGTTTCTGTGGTCATGTGGCCGGCACGACTAGACACCGAGGCGCACGGAACACTGTTACCTATTTATCTACTTGCAGTTCCTTGCTTTTGAACAGCTAGGTTGGCAGGAGCTGGGGCCAGAGACGGGAGCTCACTCCATCATGCGGCACTCTCGGGTCTCGAACTCCTGAACTTCCGACCTCCCCAAAGTGGAAGGGCCCAAGCCATGTGTTTAACAACCTTCCTTCTTTTCTGTGTAGGATTTATTCTTGGTTATGAATTATGTCTCTGCGGCCACTGTGGCTTGCTTCACAGGCTTCCAGAGACTGAAACACGAAGTTTCATATCTCCAGGTTCTGCAGAGGTGCAGGGTTTGCGGGGTGGTTCTTCCTTGAAAAGTTCACTCTGTTGGCATCACTGTCAGCACAATAATAACAATCAGCCATCGTTCGATGCTACACAGACAAACCCCGTGCTTGTGCAGTTCCGATTCCGGGGCATGCCTTAGTTTGTCGTTACATCCAAACAAGCAAACTGTGGCTTCTCTGCCAAAGCTGGATTTCAAACCACCTTCAAATGATGGTGCAGCTCCGGTTTGGAGGGGAAGCACAATCATAGTTTGCCTGTTAGGAACTAATGATGAACTGGTTTATGGGAAAGCAGGAACTGTTAGTTTACTTGCAGCCTGAAAGGAAGAGGAGGGATTATATGAGTGCAGCACTTGTTCTTAGTGATGCTGTATCCCTATGCCTGAGCCAGCCCACTGTTACGGGTGGTCGTGGGCGCACTGGCCATTACTTGGAAATTTCCCCACTTGATGCAGCCAGTTCCTTGAACACCTTCACATTCTGGTGTTTGCTTAGTCTCACTGGAAAAAATGTTGCTTCCTCACCGTTGATTCTTATCACAGACGTTCACCATAGTATTACCTAATGTCCTCTTTGTGCCAAATTTCCCCAAAAGGGCTAGCGAGATAAGATTATAAGAAAATAAACAAACAGTTAACCAGTGAATTCTAAATCCAACCTGACACTGAAAGGATGCTCTGTTATATGTTTTCCTCAATTTTTAACAGTTTAAACCAGAAGAATTCCCGACTGCCACACCAGTGGATGCATCTCAGTTATTAGAATTTTAAACGTTCTCCTTGATGAATATTCCAATTTGTAATCACCTAGCAGTTGCCCATAGCCCTTTTCACACGGCAGCCACCAGCGTTCGAAGACCTGATTGCTTCTGTACTGATACAAGCCGTCACATCTCTGCCAGTGAGCCCTGGACAGAGTTTGCCGGTCTCTTCTGTTGGCAGAAAAGGACACGGCTCCATTTCAGGGCCCTCCTTATCAGGACTTCTGCCGCAGCCGCCCCCGTTATCATAGAGAATCTGCAGAAATAACAGCTGGCTCTTGATTGAGCACAGGCACTTTCAGCTGCTGTAGCCCTGACTAGGCAGGAGTAGAGCTGGTATTGATCACAGCTTCAGCACTGTCCTTGGCACAGCTGTTGACACAGTTTCGACACAGAACTTGCTGTGTGGAAGCTCCCACCTTCTTATGTGGGTACTACTAAAACTCAGCACTCCAGGACTGACTTGAGATGATTTATGACTATATTTACCCCATTTATACCAGGCCCTTCTCCCCGGGGGGGGACCCAACGTGGCTTCCATTGTTTTCCTCTCCTCCATTTTATCCTCACAAAAAAACCCTGCTAGGTAGGTTAGGATGAGAGTGTGTGCCTGGCGCAGAGCAACCCAGATTGGGGAGCTCCGGGAGAATCACACGACACAAGAGAGAGAGTGATGCTTCTGGTTCTCTCTTACTGATTATTTGGGATTAGTTCGGTGTCGTGGTTAAGAGCAGCAGACTCTAATCTGGAGAACCGGGTTCGATTCCCCACTCCTCCACTTGCGCCTGACTGGATGACCTTGGGTCAGTCACAGCTCTCTCAGAGCTCTCTCAGCCCCACCTAACTAACAGGGTGTCTGTTGTGGGGAGAGGAAGGGAAGGAGATTGTCAGCTGCTCTGAGACTCCCGAGTGAAAGACAGGGTATAAATACAACTCTTCTTCCTTTCCTTTCCTTTCCTTTCCTTTCCTTTCCTTTCCTTTCCTTTCCTTTCCTTTCCTACCCTTAGAAGCTCATTGATTTACAAATCTTGAGCAGCAGAAAATACTTATTGCCTATTTTTTAGATGCAAGGGCTAAAAGGACTGAGACGAATTTTGCAATTGCTAGAGTGAACTTGGGATCCTTATCACTGAGCAAAAGAGCCGGGGTTTCTGGAGTATTGGGGGACGACTGGTAGAATAAAGGCTTAATATAGTAATCTCTCATAATCTCAAAGAATCTGTATTCCAGCAGGGCATGAAAGGTTGTATCAATTCCGCCAAGGCCATCTTCTTATGCTATATATTGTTTTTTGCCATTGTATGAGATATGCCACTAGCACTCTCACACCTTTCCGGCCAGGGACTTGAAGACAAATCTCTTAAGCTTTGGCCTCTTAAGGAAGTTTGGCAGTTTCTTTGGGGGAAATGTCTACAAATCGTAAAAAGCACTCCAGGAGAGACCTTCAATGCCACCCTCCATTTCCAGATATTCAGAATAGAAATTCTTAAAACCTTTATTGTAGGAAAATCTGAACAAACAACTATTCATTAATATGCAAATGCAGTGAAAGGCAGGGCTCATTTTTGATTTCATTATAAGGAAAAACAGGTTACAGGGTGGATCAAAAGTGAATTAAAAAACCTTTTAAAAATACACACCCCATTTCCCGATCTGCTCCCTCAGTGGGAGGAACACAGAAGGCGTTTGCTTTTCTTTGTTAATTGTCTTGGTTTCCCGAGAGACAGCCTGCCTCCTGCCGCGGGAGGAATCAGATTCCCTCTTCTAAATGCACCAGCACTTCTGGCTGTAAAAGTAATGTTTGTGTGCTGCCTCTAGGCAGGGGAATTGTAAATACGACCGATAGAAGATTTTCAAGAAAATTGTAGTAAAAATAGCATACAGACCACTTGGTCCTGCATACAGTTTAATTAGCTGTTGGGATAGGTTACGCCAGACACTTGCTGCAGCTTGAATGGGTACTGTTACAGAATCAGATGACGGCCACATTCCGGTGTCGTGACAAACCCTCTTTCTGTGGTGGCCACAAACATGTCTTGCTCCTGTGCTGTGCCTCCTGCCTCCTGCCCCTCCCCTCCTCCTTTTGCTCCCAGTTTAGCAGCCTGTGTTGTTAGGAGGAAAGGAATTCCAGTTTGCCCAGGGGCCTGCACACAGGTGTCATGGCGCTGAACACCTGAAGCTGTTTTATACGGAGCTGGAATCTGTCAACGATGTCTCCTCTGACTGGCAACAGCTCTCCAGGGGCTTGGCTGGAGGTCTTTCCACCGGAGACGCCATGGATTGAACCTGAGACCTTTGTCATACAGATCAGTCGCTGAGCCGTGGCCCTGCTCCCTGGAATCAGGAGGTTTCTCTTTGCAAAGAAGGAGGGAAGCAGCACGTCAGCGATACTGTCTTGTGCCCATCACAGACAACCGGAAGTTCATCATGGCATTTAACTGTGGCCAACTGTGTCTAGGAGGACTGCTGTGCACCACAGAAGTGGGGCTTACGAGCATTTTTCAGCCTTGGTTCGTTATGCTGTGTCCTCTTTTGTGTTTACCATCATAGAAGTGAGGCAGAATGGTGGGTCACGGACAGTGTAGTCCCTTGAACACTATTGAATAGGACAAACACCCTGTTGCATCTGCCGCATGATCACAGAATGCCAACTACAAAGTTCCCCATGGGAACTCAATTCAGAAGCCCAGCAGAGGCCTGATTCAGGTTAGACCTGTGGCGTGGGTGGGGGGAAGCTCAAGCCTTCCTCCAAGGCAGTTTCCCTAAACCAAACTGGCCCCACGCAGCATTATTTGCCTTACTGCAGGGCTATGTGTACAAGCAGTGTTGTGTCCATGGACTGCCACCAGGGGTCTGCGGCCTGAGTCCCCGAGCTTGGCTCCTAATACAATAGGGGCCAAGGATCCTAGTCCACCTTTTAGTCCACCAATAGGGAGTTTGGCAGGAGATTCAAACCCCCCCCCCATAGGACTGTGGGTGTGTCTGGGGTGTGTGTATATAATTGTTTCAAACAGTGGGGCAATAGCCACAGCCCAGGGCTGTTTCCGGTCAGGAAGATGGTCTGGTGAGGAAGGCAGAAAGCAGGAGCCCTTCCTTCCCCTGTGCTGCCGGCTCAGTTAGGATCGGGCCCTTGCAGCAACACTTTCTGAACTGAGTTCCCACCACAGGGGAAAGATGGCTGTTGTTGCCCATGTTGTGGGTATGACAGGTAACTGGGGCCTGAGCTGTGGAAAATTTGAGCTTAAATTGTTTTTCTAGCCATGAATATACAGTGACGACTCGTTGCTCTCTGCCCCTTGATTCCTTGTCATAGTATTTTAATAGTAGTACTGAGCATCTTCAGAGAGAGAAAGCAAAGGGCTAGTTAGACCAGGAAAAAATCATAATCGTGCCTGTTTTCTTTCTTTAGAGTTAGTTTGATTTCTACTCCGTAGATGCTGTACTAGATTTCATCTCATTGGACCAGTCCCCTTATCTTTCTTACCCCAGGAAGCTGGTTTCTGCCAGAATGAACAATTCAAACATCAGAATGTTGGTCAGATACTTGTCAGACTCTTGAACAAACTTGTTCCCAACAACACTCTTTTGGCAGTGATTTGTTTATTGAGAGTTCAAGATGTTTCAAGCTGAGACCATTTGTGTCAGAACTGACTCCTGTGGTGCCAGCTCCAAAGTTATACAGGATTCAGAGAAGCCTCCCCCCGTGACCCGTCCAGTCACTCCATTCATTCAGCCTGCCTAAATCTAGCGGGCTCCATTAGCCCTCCTTCCCCCCACCTGTGAACCTACAGTCACATTACCCACTACAAGCTGGCTAGCAGAGGCTGGCATTTGAGGTCATTGTGCATTCTTCCCATTGTGGAGAGGCCCACTTGGAAAATGGTCAGAAATCAGCACGGCAAAGCAGTCTACACACCCACACCCACTCTCTTACAGTCTGCTCCCCCCCATTTCCCAACATGAAAGAATAACACATCAAAGACAGTGAAAATAGAACATGGCAAACGAGGGTCTGAGTCTGACAATACTACAAGTACAAATAGTGGATTCACACTGAATCGATTCATTTCTCCACCCACCCCACCCCCAGTATATGCCGAATTAAGCATGTCTGGTTTTTAAAGTTCTACAAAGTCATCTTCATCACACTCTTTATTACGAGCTTGATGGTTCCATGCCTGTACATGAAGGAAGGTATCTGCAGACGTGTGGGGCAGGGGGGGTCCCCCCAGCGTGTTCAAGCCTGTGAGCACTTTTGGAATTCTGGCACAGAGTGGGAGGCACAGCCACAAAATGGCTGCTGCAGGAGGCGGAGCCAGCCACAAAATGGTTACCCTTAAGGGGCCGAGCCAACCACAGAACGTCAGGGACTGAGGTTATGTATGACTCTGAGAGAAATTCTCCAGCATTTCAGGAAGAAACTCTTAACATGATGTCTTTTAAGATAAACTTGTATTTAAAATTTTCTTTCATATTAACAACTTCCCGTCAGTAAATTAGTGAGGATCCTTGTGCTGTACTGGCACCTGCTTGCTTGTCTGACTCCATCCGCTTTCGAAAAACAATCGAGGGGGTTGGGAGAGGTGTTGGTGGGCACCCGTGGGCACTACCACATTGGGTACTCCTGTGCCAGGGTTTCTGCATGCCGGAGAGATTTCCTAGGCGTACAGAAGAAAATTAGGCTGTCAGGGAGCAGAGGGCAGCCTCCAAGTAGCCCAATGAAAACTGAGGGTATTTATCGTCCTCTGTGAAAAGCACCGGTGCTAATCTTCACCCTGGCCATTTGGCTGCTAGGCTGAATCACAGAGTGGGAAGGGGCCTCCAGGGTCATCTAGTCCAACCCCCTGCACAAGGCAGGAAATTCACCAATACCTCCCCCTCCACACCCACAGGGACTGCCATTCCACGCCCAGAAAGACAGGCAACTGGCATTTTTCTTCTTTCCCTTCAGAGCAGTAAAGAGCTGTGGTCTGAGATCTAATTTTCCACCCCTCTAATTCTATTCCTTTTCCAGGATTTTTAAACTGTGAAGGGATCTGCCCAGATTACAGTTTAAGTGGTCCTTTCCAGGGGTGGGGATTAATTAGCAGAAGAAGAAAAGTGTTTCCTGTGTTCCTAATTGATAACACACACCCTGGCCTCCTCAGAGTGCCAAAATGTTTCATCTTCAGGGAGTGGAGTAGTTTACCCGGACCTCCGTGCTCTACGTTTAAGAGTTCTGGTTGAAACTGGGGTCGGGGAGTATGTTCCCTCCGGAGGTGCATAATGTTAGGTGGGAATCCCTTGACCCCAGTTTCAGCCAGAACTCTTAAATGCAAAGCATGGAGGGAGAGGTGAAATGCTCCCCTCTGGGAATATGAAAAGTTTGGCATTCTGATGCTATAAAGCGGGAGGGGAAAAATCCTCCATCGCTTCTCCCCCTTTCTCTATGATTCCATGTCTCCCATCGCCCCGTATTTAAGTAACAGAAGCTGATCAGTGGCTGAAGGACAGCAAACGGCAACAGCACTCTCTTTATCAAAAGGTTTCTTTATTGAGAAAAGTACTAGTTCCAGGTGAAGGCATCTTTGTGTTAGAACTAATGATTTTTGGCAAGTTTCCAGTTAATATAGGCCATTCGAAAGTACCCCTCCCCAATAGCAGAACACGCCCACAGTGTCACATTTATCGCACCTGACCATTACATGGGAATGCAGCATCCCACTATCTAGAAGGAGACCAGGCTCCAAACAGTCTCCAGGCAAACTGTTGGGTTTGATTCTTAAAGAAAGTTTGTATTAAGCAGAGTAAAAATCATTCTAGTCAGCAGAGTAAGTACTGAGAGACGGAGTCCATGTGAATATAAGAAGTATAAAAGTTTACTTTAACACTAGCATGGGAAAAGGGTACTTGGGTAGTAAAATAACAAAGAGCTACTTTGCTACATCCTCATAGCTAGATAGACAAGACAGGAAGAATGGCTTCTCCGTCTTCAACAAGAACAAAGGCAGGAAGGAGAATCCCAATATGGTAAATACCTGGTGCATTGATTTCCAATCAGAGAGCTAGGGTTCTTACAAAGTTCCCAGGCATTCTACAGAGTAAATACATTGGTTACCAACAAACATGTGACTTCCTGTTTACCAATACTAACAACATTAACCCTGTAAATACTGAAGTGTTTTAACTTGTTACATCCAACACAACCCCCCCCCCGGGAGGTGTCATCCTTGGGAAAGTTACGCTGCTAAGAGCAAAGGGTTCACACAGACATCTGTCACTCCCCTCCCCATAGGAATTCCCCTTCCCCCTTTTGTTATGGCAAACAGAGCCGGGTGCGAGGTTTGACACAGTTCCTAAAATCCATGGACACTGGGAAGAGATTTCAAATGAGACTGCATTTGGTAGATTGAGGTGGGCAGCCATTTTGGTCTGAAGCAATAGAACAACGTCTGAGTCCAGCAGCACCTTGAAGACCAACAAGGCTCAGTTCCGAGTCTAAGCTTGGTTGGTCTTCAAGGTGCCACTGGACTCAAACTTTGCTGCATTGGGTAGGTCAAGTTTCTTAACAAAGCCTAAACAAGAAGAAGACATCAGCATTAAAAGGAGGGGAGGTGCCCCTGGGAGCCAAGAGCCGAGCCCCAGAGCCAGCAGAGGGGCATCGGATCCATTGGGCGGGCGGCCATGAGGGAGTCGAACAGCCAAAAGGCCACTGAGAAATGCTGCTGTGGAAATGGTACATGAAGCCCGGGCAAAGAGTCATTGGCCTTGAGTGCAGCGTGCGCGGAGTGGGTGTATGTGAGAGAAGACAGCGTTGGAACATGGGCCCAGACTGGATGAGTGAGCACCTCCTGCTGGCCAAGGTGCTCTAAGGCACTCCGGCACAGAGTCATGAGCAAGCACGACAATGACAACAGAAAGCTGAATGGGAGAATAGGTGCGCGTGAACATGTGAGGTGCGCGTGAACTGATGAAAAGTTCATTTGCACTGCCCTGTTCCCAAGTCCAGTTTTAAGAAGTTTGTACTTGCAGGTGGTTTCCTGCATGGCTATTGCTTGCTAGCTGGAATGCACTGAATTGCTGTCACAGGGCTGGCTTCCGGCCTTTCCCGCTGGAGCTCTTTGCATGTTTGAGAACCTGTTCCTGGTGAATGGAGGCCACTGCAGCACTGTCAGAGATGGGGAAAGTCCCAAGGGAGGCCCACATACGTGGGTCCCCAGAAGTTCTTCAAGGGCACATGGGAGGGTTCCTTAGTTCCTGGCAATTGTGCCTTGTCATGCCAGTACATTGCCTGACAGTGAAAGATTGCAAAGAGGTCGCTATGTTAGTCTGCTGTAGCGAAATAAAGCAAAGGCCCAGGGGCACCTTAAAAGACCAGCAACATTTATTTAATGAGTCAGATCTTCCCTCTGAAGAAGTGAGTGTGACTCACAAACGTTTGTATGGAAATAATGCCGTGTAGGTCCCGCTGGGCTCATATTTGCCAACAGCGAAAGATGGACCAGGAGAAAAGACCATGTGCTGCAGGGGTGTCAGGCGTAAGGCCCAGGGGCTGGAACTGGCCCACCTGGAGCTCTTCTGGGCCCCACGAGCAACGGGTGCAAGGGAGGGAATGGGGGGCTTGGGGGGGTGGAGCCACTGGGGGCTGCAGCAGGGCAGAACAAACTCGTCTGCAGCAGTCAAGCAGCATGGGAGCGCCTGCCCAGGGCTGCGCCACTGGCTCTCCAGTCCGCCCTTGTGGGTTTTCCTTTGCACACACACCCCTCCCAGCCCAGGGGGCCTTGCTGTGAAGGATACGACAACTCAGAGCTCGCCAGCTGCTGTCCATCTTTTATACAGTTTATATCCCCGGCACCTGGCGTCACATTTGATGGCACACATGGCCTGGCCCGGCAAAGTGGCTTTTATGTCCAATCCAGCCTTTGTAACGAATGAGTTTAACACCTCTGAGGTACCGGCCGTGCCTTCAACTGGTGTCAGCTGAGTTCAGAGGGCCGTTATATGTCGCTGCACAAGCATCCTCAACACTGTGCCCCCTTCTCTGGCCTTGGGGTGGAAAGTTCAGCACAGACTCCTAAGCATATGAATCCAGACTGTCTCACAGCATTTAGTAAGTTTTGCAGATAATGAACTGAAAAGGGGGAAGGAGGAGTACCGGAGGCTACGGCCAGTACCAAAAGATGCTGGTTTTCAAAGAACCCCCTGACACAGACACACTTGAATTCAGGCATCTAGTTCCCCTTAGTAACTGGCAAATTTTGATTGTATCTCTCTTGGAACATTTGTGAACAAGTGGGTCTTTTCACCTACAAAATCCATCTTTTTTCCTGTCTCCCCGTCTCCAGGGTATCTTCAACCAGTTCCAGTGCAGCAGTGAGAAGGTGCTGCCTTCTGACGCTCTCCGCAGCGCTCTTGCAAAGACCTTTCAGGATGAGCAGCGCTTCCAGCTGGGCATCATGGATGACGCCGCGGAGTGCTTTGTGAGTAACGACTCCTGCAGGTCCCCCTTTTCCAGGCAGGGAGGGACGGCTAACCGGAGCAGCACTCCGAGTCTCGTGAGGAAAGCCTCCACTTAATCGTAGGGTTGTTCACTGGAAGTCCATTTTTGCGGATAGGTATTAGGAAGGAATATTTTTGGTTAGGCGTTTTTCTACCATCTTTCCACCCAACTTAGAGACCTCAATACAGGGAACAGTCAGAAGCATTAAAAATAAGGTTTGCGTAAATACAAAGCAGTTAAAGAAATCACAAACAGGGAGGTGGCTCAGTGAAGGGATGCCGAATAGGAAATCTCCCCCTGCCCCCCCCGCCACTGGCAGAGCAGCGTGATAGAGGGGGACAGGTGAGTCTCCCTGGGGAGGGGGTCCCGTAGCCTTGGTGCCGTGGCCAAGAAGCTCCCGTCGGGGGGCATCTGAGGTGGGGTCCAATAGAGGGGGAGCGCGGAGATAACATAAGAACATAAGAGAAGCCAATGTTGAATCAGGCCAATGGCCCATCTAGTCCAACACTCTGTCACACAGCGGCCAAAATATACCAGGTGCCATCAGGAGGTCCAGCAGTGGGGCCAGGACACCAGAAGCCCCCTCCCACTGCTGCCCCCCCAAGCACCAAGAATACAGTGCATCACTTGCCCTAGACTGGGAGTTCCCATCTATACCCTGTGGCTAATAGCCACTGATGGACTTCTGCTCCATATGCTTATCTAATTCCCTCTTGAAACTGTCCATGCTTGTAGCTCCTCGCCAGCACACTGGGGGAAAGTGCCCCTTTGCGCTCAGAAGAGCTCTCTGGTGTCAGGAGCCCAGGCAGGAGGGTTTCTGTTTTGAGTGCTTGAGCCGAAGTCTCTTTCTGGCATCTGGCGGTACACGGGGGCTCCTCAGCAGGAGGCTTTCTTGCATAGTGAGATTTTTTTCCCCTCTGAATTTGGGTAAAATGTTCAGGCTCTGCTGGACGAATCTTTGAGCTTAGGTTATCAGGAAGAAAAAGAACTTGTCATGCCTGGTGTAAGCAAACGTGCTTGTCTTGCGTCAAGTGAACCTGCCAGCTATTCGAGCTAACAGGCCTTAAGTCGTGCCTGTTTCCTTTTCCTGCACCACCGGTCCCAGCAGTGCGGCCGGTGCCTTGGAGATCTGGCCCTGGTAGGGATGCCAGCCTCCAGGCAGAACCTGGAAATTCCCTGGGATTACAGCTCATCTCCTGAGACCAGTTCCCCCTGGGGAGAAAGCCGATGTTTTGGAGGGTGGACTCTCTGTGGCATTTGCACCTCACTGAGGTGGTCCCTGTCCTCCCCCTCCCCCAGGCTCCACCCCCACCCACCCACCCACATCTCTGGTTGTTTCCCAACCTGGATCTGGCCACCCTTGCTAGTGGCTGGCAGGAGGGGACCTGGCGACCCGAGGGCCTGGGCGCTAAGCAACTGGAGGCAGATAAAGCGTAAAGATAAAAAGGAGCTTATATTAGCAACACCAGGTAAAGTAGTCAATGAATCTGGAGGAGGAGGAGGAGGAGGAGGAGATGATGGAGAGGGAGGCACTGCCATAATGGGCCCTTGAGCCAAACCCACGGGTATCTGAATGTTTGGCAGGACAAAGTCTGGTAAAACCTCAGGATTCATTAGCAAATGCGTAAAAGGCTAACTAGCGTTAACAGCCTGCATAGGTGGAGCACCAAAATAGCTGCTTGTGTTAATAACAAGCTCTGTCAGCCTCCTTAGTTCTTAAATGAATTTAAGACTTCCAGACTGAAGATTCCAGCCTACCCTCAAATGTCACTTTTGCTCTCTTGTTTTTGGTCCGTTGTTACTTTAAATGCTTGTTTCCGCTTCCTTTCCTCCGGGGTGCAGGAGAATCTCTTGATGAGGATTCACTTCCACATTGCAGATGAGTCCAAAGAAGACATCTGCACTGCCCCGCACTGCATTTCACACCAGAAATTTGCCATGACCTTATTTGAGCAGGTATGGTGACAGAGCACGTTTGTCACTAATTTCGTGACGAGTGGAGGCACACTCTGACCCGGGGGGGGGGGCAGGTGAGCCTGGTCTCCTCAGATCTCAGGAGCTCAGCAGGGTCAGCCCCGGTCAGCCTTGGAATGGGAGACCCCCAAGGAAGTCCCGGGTCATCATGCAGAGGCAGGCAAATGGCCAACCCATCTCTGAAGGCCTCTGGCCTTGAAAATCCCACGAGGGGTTCAAACAAGTTGGCAGCGACTTCCCCGGGGGGGGGCGCGGGCGCAGGAGGTGTAGAGACCCGGGCTTGTCTGCTTCTGCTTCGTGTTCCAGAATTTTGTCTCCCTGGTTTAGTGTGTCTGTACCAGCTGCGGCGCCACCTCTGATCCTCTGCCCTTCATCCAGATGGTGCACTACATCTCCACCACTTCTCTCTGGTGAGTCTCTCCTTTTTGTTCTGGGAACAGAAGAACCTGCCCCTTGGCTCAGTGCTGAGCGTAGCCATAAGCGGCTGAGATCTGCGTCAGGCACAGGGTGAGACGAAGGGGCACACCCCGTTCCCCGACCAGGGAGGGGGAGCGAGGATGGTGTGCTTGGGGACAATCCGGCTGCTGCGTGCTCAGAGGCAGCAGGTGACTGGCCAGTGATCCCAGCCTGAGAAGGGAGTTGTGGCCACAGGAGACCGGCGGCACGAGAGCCTCTTCTCTGGATGCGGGAGCAGCCAAGCCAGGAAGAGGAACTGACGTGTCCCATCCTACCCCTTGGGCGCGAGTGTGACCCCCGGGAGCCGAGCACTCTGTAGAGTCGAGCCCGTGCTCGCAAGGCGTTGAGTAGATTAGAGCGTGTGCTCACACAGGGCAGAAGAAGAAGAAGCAGCTTAAGAAGGGCTGCATAAAAGAAAAATTAGCTAAACTGTCAATAATCAGCCCAAAATACTTGATAAAGATATTCATCATTTTAAATGGTCGATCTGTGTCTGTTTTAAGTGTTCCGTAAGTTGATTGGAGTTCTGGAGAAAAGGTCATAGAACACTCCCGTAAAGAAAATAAAGCGATATGTTGTTGCAGTAACTTTTTAGTCAACTGCCTAGCAAGTTTTTTTCTTTTCAGAAATCTGAATTGACTTGGTAACGAGTTCCCTGTAACTGATTCTTCCTGCTTTTTATGGTTGCATTTCACTATTTCACAGCTCAGATTCAGAGCGTAAGTCCCTTGGAGGCCGGTGATTGACTCTGGTGAAGGACATTGTCCACAGCTTTCTCAAAGTCCCCGAGTCTCTCGTGTCTCCTGCCCCCCTCTCATTCTGATGCTCGATGCTGCCAGGAGTTCCAAGTCCTCTTCCACACGTCGTGGCTCCGTATTCCCTGCACTTCAGCATAGCGCCTCTCTTGCTTCCTTCACAGGAGCATATCGTGGTACCTCTGACCCACTGACTGGCCCCCTCCCCGTATCTCTGCCATAGGCCTGCAACAGTGCCTTTCTCTTTTGCCCAGAACACTTGCAGCCCCCTTCAGCTTCCTCAAGCGCACGCAGCTGTCTTTATGTGCATGCACCCACAGTCTCCTGTGCTGCAGCCTGCCTCGCCCGGCTCTACACACTTGGCCTCACTACTCTGTCATTTAAAATGAGAATTTTGAGACCTGTTATGATGTTTAGGGATACACAGCGCCTTTTCTCTGAGCCAGAGACAGGAAGAATCCTGCAACAGACTGGGGAGGTTTCGGGGAAGGGGAGGATTAAACATGTATCTGGGTGAATAAAAAACCAGAACTGTATGACAGGGCCTTGCACCTCAGCGCACCGCTTCAGAACGCCTGTCATTCAACCGTCAGTCACTCAATAATGTATTACGATCAGCATGATAAAATGCAGGAAGATCAAGGTGCTTTTAAACTGTGGAGCCATTCCCGCGACCAAATGCAAGGAATCCACAGCTGCCTGAATGAAACAAGACGTTACATAAAACCACCACAGCATTCAGTGGTTTTTTCTAACATATTGTTTCTGTTGTGAGCCACCCTGGGGCCAACTTGGAAGCAGACTCCTCAGAGGAAGCCCGGGAGGAGCCAAAGGTTGGTCTGAGGGAGGACCAGGAGGCCCAGGGGACCCCCAGACCCCCACTGGCCCCCTTCCAGACCCAGAGAGCCCCCTGGATCCTGAGCAATGTTCCCTCTAAGCTGTGGAGTCTTGTGAGCAAAAATTCTACTTCGTGAGCTACTGGCATTAAAGTTGTGAGCAAGTAATTTGATTGCTGCATAAATTAGTTTGCTCTGGAGCCCTCCTTCCTGAGCTAAGACAAAAATCTGTGAGCCGGCGGCTAAAAAACTGTGAGCTAGCTCACCCTAACTCAGCGTAGAGGGAACATTGATCCTGAGGCCTCAGCCAAAGGGCTCACCCCCGGAGGCTTGGCTTCAGGCAATGCTGCCAGCATGTGCTGGAACCCAGGGCGACCCGTCCCCGGCTTTGTAGGGCCAGCTGCCAGACCACCAGTCCCCGAGTTCTCCCCCCGCCTGCTGTGAGTGACAGACGGTGGACCAGTGAGGGGGCAGCTCAGCAGCAAAGGAGCACCAGCCCGTGTTCCAGCTCCTGAGGCAGGTCACCACCGAAGGACGCATGCTGTGTGCGCCTGCCACATGATGCTCTGCAGAACTGGAGCTCCGTCAAGCCCTGGCCAGGGGAAGCCCAGCAGGGCACAGGAGGGTCCTGGTCTCACTGGAGAGTCCTTGGCTGGCGAGTTCCTTCCTTGCTGCCTGTGAGACCAGGCTCAGCACCCAGCAACTGAATCTGTTTCGTGCCTTGTCCTCGGAGCTAGAATTGTGTCCGGGGGGGGGGAGAGCATGTGGCAATGGAGAGACCAGCAGCAGCAGCCGGGGACTTCGTTCTGTGCCCTCCAATGGGGAGGCCCTTCTCGGGGGCCTTCTGGGAGTCTGGGTTCTCAACAGACACTGTTCACAGATGCACAGGCGCGACTTGAACTGTACGTTACCAGTGATGTTATGATGTGTTTTGACTATTTTTTCCCTGTCCTTATTCTTTGACTAATCCCCCCACCCCACCCGTCCTTATTCTTTTCCCTAATGGAAGCAATCAGGCAATTTGCATGCTGGAAAGACGAGAGAAACCCACTCCGGACATGTTTGGAGAGCTGCTCCAGAATGCCAGCACGATGGGGGACCTGAGAAATTGCCCGGTGTGTATACTTGCCTTGTCCTAAAAGCAGTAGACTGAATCGGGGTGCTGGGATCTGTTTTGAAATGCAGTCGGTTTGGGAATCTAGTTCTTCTGTATGCCGGTGGGATCTGGAACTTCTCTTGGCCCTCAGAGGGAATGTCATGTGCCCGAGTGGCACTGCTACCCAGCAGGGATGTAAACAGGGTCAAAGTGGCATTTGGCCATAGAACTTGCAGGGAAGCCTCTGAGCGGGTGGGCCACTGCCCTAGCAAGACATTGGTGGCCCAGCACCTCAGGTGACGCTTTCTCAGACCCTTCATTGATAATTGCGGTCAGCTGACCAAGCGTCTCCTCCTGTGCCGCTCCCATTTTGTGGGATGAGAACATAAGAACATAAGAGAAGCCAATGTTGGATCAGGCCAATGGCCCATCCAGTCCAACACTCTGTCACACAGTGGCCAAAAATACCAGGTGCCCTCAGAAGGTCCAGCAGTGGGGCCAGGACACCAGAAGCCCTCCCACTGTTGACCCCCCCCAGCACCAAGAATAGAGTGCATCCCTTGCCCCAGAGTCCCTATCTATAGGTAAAGGTAAAGGTTCCCTTGCTCGAAAGCCAGTCGAATCCGACTCTAGGGTTGCGGTGCTCATCTCCGTTTCAAAGCCGAAGAGTCCAAAGACGTTTCCGTGGTCATGTGGCCGGCATGACTAAACACCAAGGTGCACGGAACGCTGTTATCTATACCTTGTGGCTAATAACCACCAATGAACCTCTGCTCCATATGTTTATCTAATTCCCTCTTGAAGCCGTCCATGCTTGTAGCTGCCACCACCTCCTGTGGCAGTGAATTCCATATGTTAATCACTCTTTGGGTGAAGAAGTACTTCCTTTTATCCATTCTAACCCGACCACTCAGCAATTTCATTGAGTGCCCACAAGTTCTTGTATTGTGAGAAAGGAGAAAAGTACCTCTTTCTCTACCTGCTCTACCCCATGCATAGTCTTATAAACCTCGATCATGTCATCCCTCAGCCGTCATTTCTCCAAGCTAAAGAGCCCCAAGTGCTTTAACCTTTCTTCCTAGGGAAAGTGTTCCAACCCTTTCATCATTCTGGTTGCCCTTTTCCGCACTTTTTCCAATGCTATAATATCCTTTTTGAGGTGTGGCGACCAGAACTGTACACAGTACTCCAAATGAGGTCACACCATCGATTTATACAGGGGCATGATGATACTGGCTGATTTGTTTTCAGTTCCCTTCCTAATAATCCCCAGCATAGCGTCGGCCTTTCTTATTGCAGTTGCACACTGTCTCAACATTTTCAGTGAGTTATCTACTATGACTCCAAGATCTCTCTCTTGGTCAGTCTCTGCCAGTTCGGACCCCATCAGCGTGTATTTATAGTTAGGATTTTTGACTGCGATGGGCATCATGAGGCGATGGGTGAGCCAGTGCCCACTGCTGGTGCCACGGGAGTGCAGTGGGGCCTCTGAAGGCCTGGCTTGTGGCACCACAGGAGCTGCCCGGCTGAGCTGGTTCTAGGGCCATTTTCACTTCCCAGTCCTCTCCGATTGGTGATGACCCTTTCCGATCAACTGACTTCCCTTATTTCCCTTTCATTTCCTTCTTCTGCCCCAGCAGCTCCAGTGGTCCCATGGCAACGGGGGCATGATTAAGAAGTGTTGAGAAGGGTGTTGAGAAGGATGCCAGCAAGTCTTGTTAGGGACGTCCCCGGTGAAGTGCTGTCTTTCCCCCTCTTTGCAGTCCTCTTTGCAGTTTTTGGAGGCGGGCCTTCCCCCCTTTCTCCAGACAAGAAAACATCCCTTCTCCAGTCTCATCTTCCTTCCCTGTCATACTCCTTGAGGAGCTAGTATCATGGGGAGAAAGAAGCATGGTCTACTGGGAGTTTTGCTTTCTACGTCAAAATGCTGTGCCCTGGCCTCAGGAGTTTCAGGAGAGCACTCCGTTTGTGCAGGCATGAGAGAGAGCCCAGAGACAGCCTACCTGTGTGTGTGGTCGGTCTGAGCACAAGCCCCCGTCCCAGATTTATGAGCTGCAGTTAGCTGAAGAACAGGGGGGGGGGAGCGCATATTGTGCCTGTGTTTATCAACAGACATTTGTCCAAAAGCTCTCTTTGTCCCCCGCTCTGTTCTCGGACTGTTTGGCTTTCAAGAGGCTGCAGCAAAGCTTCCCAAAAGACTCCCAGTGAGTGGGTGGGCTCCAGCCCGGTGCTGTGGAGAGGGAAGGCTGCTTGGGGGTAGGGGGGAGGGGGGGTCATGGCCGACTGGATCAAGTGGCAAAATGAGACTCCCTAGAAAAGAGGGTATTTTTGCGATGGCTTTTGTCCCGCAAGACTCTCTGGTTCCCAGGTGGAAGGGAAAGTTTTTGAAGGAGGGAGAGACGCAAGTTAAGCTAAAAACCTTCCCTTGTTCCGGGAACTTTTGGAGGCTTTTTAAAGTCGGCCTGTTTATATCCTTCTGGGGGTCATGAGTGTGTGTGTGGGGGGGGGGTACAGGCTCCCTAAATATATTTTAAAAATAAGTTGTTATTTTAAAAGCGTAGAAATACATTTCACGAAGGCGAGTGTAAACTTGACTTGTTCTCCAAAGAAAGTTTCCAAATGGCCTTTTAAAACCTCATCATTTGGTTTCTCTCCCTCCCCTTAATGCCTTTTTTAAAAAAAATCTTTAATATCCTGGGAGGCCTGCCTTCCATGCTTGTGTCCTTTTGGAAGAGGGCCCTCTCTGCCTTCGAAGAATCCATCAGCTTCTGCACTCCCACATTCCTGCTGGGAAGCCTGTCATATTCCAAGCCCTTTTATGTGTGCAAGCAAAATGTCTGGAAATGACTGAAAAACCCAGCCAGAATCTGCTCCGGGCTTCATTTTAGTCAAACAAGTGAAAGCTTCCTTTTATGCCTCCTCAGAGCAACTGCGGAGAAAAGATTCGCATCCGTCGTGTGCTGATGAACTCCCCCCAGATCATCACGATTGGGCTGGTGTGGGACTCGGACCACTCGGACCTGGCCGAGGACGTCATCCACAGCCTGGGCACCTGCCTGAAACTGGGAGATGTGAGTCCCTTGCACGTCACGGCACTCTCTTGCCTGCTCTGCTGCGCGTGGTCATGCCCATAGCCCCGTTGCTCGTATGTTTCCTGGGCCCGTGGAAGGGTGCGCAGAGAGCGTGCATGTGCACTGGATGAAAGCTGGAGCCTCAGAGACGGCCTTCCATCCCGGACCCTCTCTTTAAAACCGCCCCGCTGTGCTGGAGCGGCAGTTCCCGTCAGGGCCATTGTTGCTCGTTTGGGCAGTTAGAGCCAAAATCTCTCCAACTGGTTTAAATTGAAATAAGCACGCCTAAGAAATTTCCACAGAATGAATTTTAAGTTTTTAAATGCAAAAAAAAGAAAGTATTGTGGTGATTCCTCCTTTTTACCCTTCAAAGCTTTTCTTCAGAGTGACAGATGACAGAGCAAAGCTGTGTGAACTGTACTTGGTTGGAATGATCTGTTACTATGGGAAGCATTACTCCACCTTCTTCTTCCAAACAAAGATCCGCAAGTGGATGTACTTTGATGATGCGCATGTCAAAGAGGTAAGGGAACGGAAGGTTTTGGGGGAAACGAGAAATTCTTGAGCCTTGAGTACTTTTCCAAAGATAAGTGTGTCAGCCCATACTTCTGTCAGCTCACAAGGCATGTTCTTGTGCAATTTCCAGGTCAGTTGCGCTCTGGCTTCTAAAAGTGTCCCTCGATAAGGTGAGAGGGCCCTACGAAGGCCTTTGGAAACCCGGCTGGCTCCCTGCAGCCGGTCCTTGCTGTGCCGCAGCAGCTGCAGCCTTGCCCAGTGGGTCAGGCCGAGAGCCTTTATTGGCCTTTGCACGTCGTGGCCAGTTGAGATGGCATGTAGGACTTTGTCCTATCGGTGTGGTGAGCCGCTGCGCAGAAAGGATTCTCATGAGCAGGCAGTGCACAGAAAGCAAGTAGGCCTGCCTCTGTGTTGCGGATTTAATGTGAACCCTGGTGAGGCTGAGGGAGGGATGTCCAGGGCAAAGACAGGGTCTTATGAAAATGGGGGATAATGCCACGAATGAAACAAGACTGCAGAACCTGGCAGAGGGCCATAGAAGTGGTCTACGGGGAACAACAAAATATCTTAAAATATATTCCTTAGTAACTTCCTCAACTTTTCTTTCTCTGGGTTATAAATGCGTGTCTTTTCTAATTTACCGTCCTGTCACCTGAAAAGCAGGAGGGTATGTCATTATTTGTTGTTTCTTTCCCATTGACCTTCCTGAAGATTCTTTGGGGGTTTTCTGCTACTGTCTAATGTTGAAAAGCCACCACTGCCTGGTGGAGTGGAACCAGGAGGTGCCTTTCTCAGAGGACTGTGCTAAACCCTTCAAGTACTGTTGTACTTTCTTCTTCCCTTCTCAGGTGTATCAATCCTAGCTTTTGGGAGTGAGGAAGAGGGCCTGGATTTGGCCTGAACGTGTCATAAATGTGACGGAATGGATGTGAACTAGGGATGTGCATTCGGTTTGTTCAAACCAAATGCACCCCTGAAAATGTCCCATTCGGGCCCCTTTCAGGCTTCTGAGCGCCGATTCAGATTCTCTGATCTGGATCGGCTTATTGCCGAATTGCCACCGAAATTCGGCAGCAATTCGGCCCCATTATATCCTATGGGCCATTGAAGTCAATGGCGAAAACATAGGATATATTCTGGGGGCTGGAGGGGAGGGGGTTTGAGGGAGAAGTGCCAAACTCACAGGGTAGCTGATGGAGCCTCTCCCCAAGATACCTACCAAGTTTAAAGAACATTGGACCAGGGGGTCCAATTCTATGGGCCCCCAAACAGGTTGCCCCCATCCCCTCCATTGTTCTCTATGGTGAGAAAAAAAAGTTACTTTTTTCTCACGATGCTGTTAGTGGCTCTGGGGGAGAGGGGATTTGAGGGAGAGGCTCCAAATTTTCAGGGTAGCTTTGGGAGCCTGTCCCCACATACACCCCCATGTTCCAAATCAATTGGACCAATGAGCCCAATTCCATGGGCACCCAAACAGGTTACCCCCATTACCTTCATTGTTTCCAATGGGGAAACCCAGCCAGCAGCACTTAAGGCAGGCAAGCAGGCAGCACCAGCAGTCAGACTCTCCCAGAGAATCTCAGGGAAAGTGAATTTGGGGGTTGTTGTTTGCCGTCAGAACAAGTGGCTCTGTGGCAGTGCAATCATGCCACAGTGCCACATAGAAACCCCAAAAGACGAACAGGAACAACATTTATACATGTGTAAATTGATGGTGCAACCTCATTGGACCACTCACACCACATGCACCTCAAAAAGAATATTTATAGCACTGGAAAAAATACAGAAAAGGGCCAACTGCAGATGAAAGGAAGTACTTCTTCACCGAAACAGTGATTAACTCATGGAATTCACTGCTGCAGGAGGTGGTGGTGGTGGCTGGCATGAACAGCTTCCAGATGGAATTTGACAAACGTATGGAGGCTGGAGCAGACAGGAAAAAAAACAAACCAACCCCCCCCCAAGCAACAGCAACCAGCAGAACTTTTTAAAGTTGTAAACCTGTAAGAACCAAAAAACCTTTCATCTGTTCTAACTTCTAACCTGACTGCTCAGCAATTTCATTGAGTGCCCACGAGTTCTTCTCTTGTGAGAAAGGGTGAAAAGTACTTCTTTCTCTACCTGCTCTATCCCATGCATAGTCTTGTAAACCCCTTTTCATGTCACCCTCAGTCATTGTTTCTCAAAGCTAAGATCCCCAAGTGGGATAACCTTTCTTCATAGGGAAAGTGTCCTCCTCTTATCATTGCAGTTGCCCTTTTCTGCATTTTTTCCAGTGCTATAAATATTCCTTTTGAGGTATGTGTGGTGTGAGTGGTCCAATGAGGTTGCACCATCAATTTATACATGTATAAACGATGTTCCTTTTGGTCTTTGGGGAGTTTTGTGTGGCACTGTGGCATGATTGCACTGCCACAGTGCCACTTGTTCTGGAGTGTGCCACTTGTTCTCTTGGCAAACAAGCACCTCCCAAGACAGTTCACTTTCCCTGAGATTCTCTGTGAGAGTCTGACTGCTGGGTGGCTGCCTTCTTAAGTGCCACTGGCTGGGTTTCCCCATTGGAAACAATGAAGGTAATGGGGGTAACCTGTTTGGGTGCCCATGGAATTGGGCCCATTGGTCCAATTGCTTAGAGACGTGGGGGTGTATGTGGGGAGAGGCTCCCAAAGCTACCCTGAAAATCTGGAGCCTCTCCCTCAAATCCCCTCCCCCCTTGAAACTTGGTAGGTATCTTAGAGAGAAGCTCCACCAGCTACCCTGTGAGTTTGGAGCCTCTCCCTCCAATCCCCTCCCCTCCAGCCCCAGAATATACCCTATGTTTTCGCCACTGACTTCAATGGCCCATAGAATATAATGGGGGTGAAATTGACATTCGGCTGGAATCCTTCCTACTGCTGAAACTGACATGTGGGAGCCTTTGTAGAAAATTTGGAGCCCCTCCCTCAAATTCCCTCCCCCCTTCAAACTTGGTAGGTATCTTGGGGAAAGGCTCCATCAGCTACCCTGTAAGTTTGGAGCTTCTCCCTCAAACCCCCTTCCCTCCAGCCCCCAGAATATACCCTATGTTTTCACCATTGACTTCAATGGCCCATAGGATATAATGGGGGTGAAATTGACATTCAGCTGGCCGAAAGACTCCTGAATGGGTTGGTCCTGCCGAAACTGACATGCGGAAGCCTTTCTGCCCTCCAAAACTGATTGTGCCCAATTCAGCCGAACTGAATCGGGCCAAATTATTTTTTTTTTTGCACACCCCCTAATGTGAACTGGTGCAAATTTAGGCATTGGGATTTATGCTTAGATGCACTTTCCTTTGAAGCCCTAGAATGAATGGTGTTAAAGCCCTGGGCTGTAGGCACAGAGTTGCTACAGTGGCACAATTGTGCATCCCATGTAATTATCCATTTGCTTATTCTTCCTTGTCCGAAGGCCAAAAATAAGACAAGGGAGTTTTCTGCTACAGTTTTTACAACCCTTGACCTTTTAAGACTTAAATTTCTTGTTAAAGTCACCTTCATATCTTAAATGATTTTTTTAAAAATAAGGAACACATCCTTTTGAGATGTTTGCTTCTCTGAGCACCTTGTTGTGGAGTGTGATAAGAGGGATAAAGCAGAAAAAAGATTTTGAGCTTGTGGCAACCACCTACATGCTGCCCAAATTCCTTTCTATATATTACTTCTGACACAGGTTGCCCCTTTGGTCTTGGAAGAATGTGGCCTTTCTTCCTGTAGGCCTGAGTAGCTTTGGTGGGTGGGGGGATGGACCATAACAGGTAGATTAATTTGTAACAGTAATTAACAGTTTATATACAAGTTGAACAAGTCACATTTGACTCCTTAAAAGTTTTGGTTTCATTTACATCCTCTTAGGTTATTCTTAAAGGAAGCCCTTCAAGCAGGATAAAAATAGCAATATTTAAAATGCTGCAATGGAACCATCTGTTTTTAAAAAATCTAGATCTAGAACGAGTGATGTGTAAAGTGAAGCACAGATTGGACCCACGTGGGAGGCTGCTAAGATATGCTTATTGTCGTTTAATTTCCAGATAGGTCCCAAGTGGAAAGACGTTGTGACCAAGTGCATTAAGGGTCACTATCAGCCCTTGCTGCTGCTGTACGCAGACCCTCGAGGCACCCCGGTCTCGGCCCAGGAGAGCCCGGCGCAGGCGGATCTGCAGCACTACACCCGGACTTATTATGACAGTGAAGACTCAGGTGACTTTTTCGATCTGTTCGGCACTAGAGGTTTTCCTTTCTCTTTTTTGTTCCTGAGAAGGATGGCTTGTGAGGGCCCTTCCATTTTTTAAGTCTCCACATAGCCCACCATGAACAATTCTGCCTGGTGACGTGGCAGAAGCCGAAGGCATGGCAGACATTCTGGCAGATGGGCTCCCGTATCCTCTGTAGCCGTTTCCTCTTCCTTGTGACTAACAGAAGCAGATTAAATTACTCAAAACAAATATTGGCAAATGTGTTCGATTTGCATAAGAGATGCAAAAAAATTCCTAACATAGAATTTACATAGCCAACTACATAGCCAGGCTGGGGGGGGGAAGGCGTCCTGAAGACTCTTTCATCCCAAATTAATTCTGGACTTGGAATTCTGTGTGATGTTTATCTTGCACAGACGTGCTCGAATCTCTGTACAAAATCCTGGCGTTCTCAGAGGCCCCGGTCTCCGTTTGAGCTTTTAGAGAACAGCCAAGGGGAACAGCAAGGTATTGGTGGGTAGAGGGAAGGAAGGTGGAAATGAGGCATCCTCTTTATTCCTATTCCTGTCCTCATGTTCCTGAGAATAAATTGACTGCCAGAGAATGGATCACGCCGAAGAAGCTTTCTTCCCTTCAGAGACCACTACATTTCTGAGCCCTTCCTCTGTCCTGGAAGCTGCATTTCTGGGTTCAAAAGTCTGTGTTTGCAGCCTGCTTCAGAGCCCACCACGGTTACAGGAGGGAGGTTATGCCTGCTTTCAGGCCGCTATGACTGTCTGCCTGCCTGCCTGCCTGCCTGCCTGCCTGCCTGCCTGCCTGCCTACCTATCTACCTGACTATCTATCTCTCTTACTGCTTGCGGTGGACCAGGCCTGCGTCAGCTGGCGGGCCCCTCCCCACCTACCCCTCCTTTGCCTGACCTGACACCTGAAGGGGCTGTTCCACTCCACTGCCTCCGGGTACTACCGCCACCACTGTCCCCGTCTTGGGCTCTGGCTGGGTGAGACAGCCTCCTAACCTCCCTCTGGCATCAGTAGGAACCTGCCTTGGGGCTCCCCAGGGATCTTTGGGGCTCCTCTGGAGAGTTGGCGACTGGTCATTTTCACACACTTTTCTCCTCCCTAGGGATCCCCTGACCCATTCCTCACCTTTCCAAGCAGCTGGGGGAACTATGTGGTACAGAGGGATTTCACTCCTTCAACCATCAAAGGATTGTATATACAGGCACATCAGAAGTGAATGGAAGAATCAGAATAACATTGACAAAAACCCTTCATCTGTCTCCCTCCTCTAAACTCAGGCCCTGTCTAGGTGGTATGCAGAGCAGGTGCATTGCTTTGTTACTCTGGAGTAAGCTGGACAAACTTGTCCCCCCAGATGGCCTTCGTCTCTGGCGCGGAAGCAGGATTAGACCTGCCTCTGTCTCTTGCAAGCTCCGACCGACTGACTGGCTTCCTGCTCCAAAACTCCATAATATAAACAGCAGTTCCCACCCAGGCACCAGCTCTCCCTCCTGCAGCATTCTGGGGCAGGTCTCCTCATCATCACCGAGGTGGACTTCCTGTCCTCTCTAGGGAGCTGCCCTCAGATTACTGGTTGGAGGCAGGAGGGGAGGGGGGGAATGAGGAGGAGGTTGGACCAAGGCCTACCTGAAGTCTGAGGGTCTCCTCCCATCCAGCCCACAGAACGTTAAACCCCCACACAAGATGGTTTTTGTACACCCTGCTCATATGGCTCTAGCCCTGAGCAGAAAATAATTAAATAAGATAATGCCTTACTTGATATTCTTCTGCTGCTGTTTAATTATTGCCCCTAAAAATTTTGCCACAGAAAGAGTAACAGAATCCTTTGCATCTGATAATAGCCAAGTCGCTTGTGACCTCGCACTATCAGGTACCTCGTTAGACCTTTCCATCATTTGGAGTAAAGGAGTAATTAAACTGGCCCTCAACTCATTAAACAGAGGACACTCCATAATCATGTGCTCAGTAGTTCCAACTTTTATCAGAGGACCATCTACATATTCCGTTTGTATAGGGCACTTTTTTATATCTGCCCTCCAAGACCACTGATGGAAGAGAATTCCTTCTGGCCAAAGCAAAAGCTCTTCTGAGCTTTGGTATTGTCAACTGATAAAGGAATTTGGCAGTCACATCGGGAGGGCAATGCCCAAAAAAGACACCAAGCATACCTTGCGAGCCCAGACAGATGTGCTGTTAAAATCCAATTTCTGAATGTGCAATTTAATTCGCCTAATTAGTTCTTTGGTCTCCATGATCTTCACCATATGGTTTGTTATACCGAGAGATTTCATTTTCTTTTCCAGTACTTGTTCCCGTTGGCTATTATATGCATCTGCTTGTAAAAGTCCAAGGAGGGTAATTTTAAGGTCTTAACTTTCAAAAGAAATGCTTATATAAAAATGTAATAAATAATAATTTAATCCAGGGGTGGCCAAACTGCAGCTGGGGAGCCACATGCATCTCTTTCACACAATGTTAATAACAAGCAAATTTGCATGTTTCCCAATAAAAATGTGTGTGTGATATTTGTTCGCAAACATCTGACGTTTATTCTGTGTGGCTCTTAACGTTAAGCAAGCCTGGCCACCCCTGCTTTAATCCCTGCCTTCGCCTCCATCGATGATTCATCCAATTCGCCTCCTTTCAGTTCTGAAGAAAACGTGCCTGTGGAGTAGGTAGGAATTTCTTAATATTTCTTCATTAAAATATTTAAATGCTGCCTTCCATCACAGCTCCTGGTAGCTTAAGAGGCCCTCGGGAAGAGCTGGCGCTGTGGCCCAAGAGTTCTGGCGCGCCACAGTGGCCTCTTCCTGCATGGGCTCAGTGGGGACAGCGGCCTCCTTGCTTCCCGCATGCCTGGCTGCGTTTCTCGTAGAGGTGGAGGACTTCTCCCTGCCTGCCACCCTCCGCCGTGAGAGGGGCAACTGGACCAAACACCAGACTCGGCCCTGAGTGCTTCTGGGGATTTGGGGGAGGGGCAAACGAGGCAGGAACGGTTGGCTTTGAGGGAGGAGGTGCAGCCAGACTTTTGGGTCACTCTGGGCTCATCCAACCCGCTCCGTTAAGACAGGCAGGCCAGGCCGGAGCTCCTGTGGATTGAGCGGAGCAGAGCAGAGCGGAGCTGCCTGGTGAGGCTTTCAGGATATTCTGCCTCATGACGAGAGTTGTTAGGTGTTGGGTAAATGACTGTGTGTGTTAACAGGAAGATCTTTTTTTGGGGGGGGAGGTCGCGTTGGGACCCTTGCCAGTCTGCTTTATGGCCTGCCCGCCTAGACAAAGGTGGCGCCCGTGTGCTGTGGTGATCTCGTTGGAGCCCCGGGTCCCCCCTTTGACGCCCTTTAATCACGGGATGTCAGGGGAGGCAGCAGGGGGAGCAGGCTGGCCTTTTTGCCTGGATGTTCCCGGGAAATGGCGTGTGTGGGGGAGCTCGCCTTCAGGCTCTCTTTGCAAACTTCCGTGTAGGGGGGAGGCGCAGAGCCCATCCTGCCAGAGGTTCGGTGGCCCTCTCGGTTTGTATCCTTTTGAATAGCTCTGAAGCTGCGGGGAGGAGCGGAATCAGGCAGCAGAGGGTCCCGGGTGCCCTCCTGTGGGCAGTGGGCAGCCAGCCCCCCAGTCCTCCTTTGAATCCGTTCAGGTCGAGCCCTGGGGCCACGGTGCTTACCGTTGCTTCAGTCTGGTGACTAGATATGGATTTGTGTGGTAAATCAGAGAGAGCAGAGGTCATTTCGTAGAAAAAGAGGTGCAGGGGCTCATTAGCATAACTCATTAGCTTAACTTTTTTGCCGCCACCCCCCCCCCCGACATCACCGGAAGTGTGTCAGAAGGCAACACCCACCGCTCAGGCTCCACCCCCAAAATCCCCAGGTATTTCCCAACTCAGATTCCCAAACCGGGGTCTCCCAGATCCTTGTCTGGAACACAAACCCCCCCACAGCACTTCACGGGGCAGCGGCTGTTGAGCAGTCGAAACGGCTGGGCCTGCAGGAGTTGTGCACACCCCCAGTGACCGCTGCTCCACACCCAGAAGGTGGGTTTTGGCTTGCAGTGAGTGGAGTGTGTGTCCCGGGACAAGCGAGGGGCATTTGGTCCCAGCCTTGCAACTGCAATGGGGAACAGGACGATATTAAGCTACTTTACCGGACTGTTCTGAGACTGACTGACAACACACGTTGTCAGGTATCATACAAAGCAAGATCTGGCTTCCTTTTCATGTGACCATCAGCACCCTTAACCTGTGTCACGCTCCGTCCATGGCCCGGGAGCCGACCCACCCGTGGCCGTGGCGTCTGCCCTCCCAACGGGGTCGGCGGCACGCGGAGTTGGGGAGGGTTCATTAAAGGGGAGTTGTGGTTAAGGTCACCCCTTTAGCCCCTCTGCCAGCATCGTCCCTCTCTCTCGTTCGTGGACTCTCTGCGCCATTCCGCCACACGCTCTTCCTCCCCGCCCCCTCCTTTTATTTCCCCCGTCCCATTTCCAGTGCTGCCCGTGCTCCCCGCCCCCTCCCGGTCTGGCCCCGCCCCCTGTGATAAGCCTGAACCCCCCATGAAGCGCCGTCTGCAGGCAGCCGAGGTGCCACGGGAGTTGTTGTTCTTAGTGGCCTTCCCTCCGCAATGGAGCTCTGTTCTCTTGGATGCCATCACAACTTACAGATGGGCTGTGAGAGCTTTCCATCACACACGCTTTTAAGAGGATGCCAGCAGATTTTTTTCAAGTAAAAGACCTCCTATGACAACTGAGCATTTTTTTAACTGCACGTTTTGAGGAAGGGAATTTGCTCGGTACCCAAAAATGACTGGTCCCTCTGTGGGATCCTTCCCCTTGCTTTCTTTGCTCTTATCCACAGTCCGTCCCCCTCCAGCTCACCGTTTTCAGTCCTTTTCTGACCTGTGGTTCTGCTTCTCCTTTGACTTCCGTTGCCAGGGCGGGAGCCTTCCATTGCGAGCGACACGAGGACAGACTCCTCTACAGACAGTTACCCCCTGAAGCACTCGCACCATGAGTCCCTGGCCAGCCACTTCTCCTCTGACTCTCAGGGAACCGTCATTTACAACATGGAAAACGACGCGGCGTCACAGAGCAGCAGGGACACAGGTAACCCTTTCCTTAATGTAAGGGGGGGATTACAAACGGGGGTGGGTGGGTGGAATATAACCAGAGCCCCGTGAGGCCTGAAGGACTAACCGCACGGGCTCCAGCGTGAGCGTTCGTCAGTCAAGAGTGACGAAGAAGTGAGCTCTGACTCATCATGCTGGAATAAATGTCAGTCTTTTAGGGCTTCTCTTTGTTCTGTAGACTAAGACGGCTCCTCCTCTGGAATTACACTGGGGAGCCCGGGCATGAGACCTGGAATGCATCCTCTAGGCTAAAAAATTTTCAGTAGCTCAGCCAATGAACATCCCTTTCTGGGTGCTTTTTCAGGAAGAGTAATCTTTTTAACCACGGATGTGGAATTAATGAAAATTTCTTGGGTTTTGTGTTCTTGCTCAAAAACAGGCATTCAGTTCAGGAGGAATCTCTCTCTCTTCCATCTTCCCTTCTTGTTTTAGAAATTTGCAGGCTGCTGTCTGTCTCTCCCCTCCCTTCACGTCATGCCGCTGTGGATACAAGTTTAAAGAATAAAGCTTAAAGGGTTAGGGTGAGGCAGCTGGATGGTTTCGGGGCAAGGAGCTTTCGGGAGGGAGTTGACTGTGTCTCTTCAGGCTGTCGGCACCTTGGCTGAGCCGCCCGGAGAACCCTGAGGGGTGGTGTGGCGCTTGGGAAGGGGTGGAAACTGGATCCTCCCATACGGAGGCCTTGCTGACACCTTCCCAGTAGCTTGGTCCCTGTTGCTGAATGCCGTGTAGTGGGAACCACAGACCAAGAATGTAAGGGCAAAGTCTGAGTCCAGTGGGGGCACCTCGAAGACCAACAACGTTTAATTCTGGGTAGAAGCCTTCGTGTGCAGGGACACTCCTTCAGATGCACAGGAAAACTTACGCCCAGAATTGAACTCTGTTGGTCTTAAAGGTGCCGCTGGACTCAAATTTTGTTCCATTGCTTCAGACCAACACAGCAACCCACCCAAAAACTAAAATATCAGTGGAACAAGGATCAGAATAGCAGGATCTTAAGCTGTAAGACTGGTCAAAGGCTGGAGTAACAGTGTCTTGACCGGGCATCTGAACGCAAACCACGAGGTAGCCAAGAGTTCCGGAGACTGCGCACCACAATGGAAAAGGGCCCCTTCCGCAGGCCACCCCACCGTGTTTCGGACCACGGTGGGAGTGAAGCAGGGCCTCCCTCGGCACTTGAGTGTGGAGAGGGGTCCCTGTGGGGGCCAGCGTCCCTGGATGAGCCTGGCCTCAAGCCGGGTGTGGGCAGATTTCCCCTTAGGTGGCCTGAATGCAGCACCCAACTGATGTTCTGCCTCTGAGTTTCCTGGGCTGTATTTTATGCTGGTGTGCGTGTTTTAATTTTTGTATGTACACCATTGTGAAGAAAAAGTCCTTTTCATCAAATAGTACTTTTGGATGCTTGCAGCTGAATGCTGTCACTATAAGCTTCAGCAGTGCAAAGGCCCAGACTCTCTCCTCTGTGTAAAAAGTAGGATCACGTATAAGCAGCTAACTGACCAGTCGGAATTCTCTGTCCCTCTGAAGTCTGTTCTGTTCTTTCAGGACACCTGACTGACAGCGAATGTAGCCAGAGGCCTGTTAGCAAGAAGGGCTCCCTGGCAGACCGTAAGAGGAGCTCCAGCCGGTCTCGGAGGAAGGGGGACGAGTCGCAGCCCTCAGGATATCACAGTGAAGGCAAGGGGAGGAAAGGGCCTCACTCCCGTCACCTGGGGCTCTGTCTCTCCAGGCCAGGGCGCAGGCGAGGTCCCGCCTTCTGGCTTTGGGGCTTCGGGGAGGTGGTGTGAATAGGACCCGCTGGCTTTAAAGGGAAGTGATTTGTGTCCTCCTTCTCCTCCTCTTGAACTGCAGGGGAAACTCTGAAGGAGAAGCAGGCCCCTCGGACTGCCCCCAAAGCATCCAGCAGCACCAGCAGACTGCGGGACTTTAGAGAGACCGTCAGCAACATGATCCACCACCGGCCCTCGCAGACCGGCCAGGGCTCCCCACGGGGAGGGAAGGGCCAGGCGGAGGGGCAGCCCCTGCCCAGAGCCGTGCCCTCTCAGCCTCGAGACTGGGAGATGGAGAGCACCAGCAGCGAATCCAAGTCGAGCTCTTCGAGCAAGTACCGTCCCACCTGGAGACCGAAGAGGGAGTCACTGAATATAGACAGCATCTTCAGCAAGGAAAAGAGGAAACAGGGCGGCTACACGCCGCTGAGCCCTTTCTCGGAAGATGCAGGTAAGGAGGCGACAGAGGGGCATGTTTGGGGTGGAGCTGGAGACGCACGAGTGCATCGTGAATTGCTGCCTAGAAATGTCTGCAGGAGGCCTATGAAGGCATCTAGTCTACTTCTGCAGCCCCTGTTGGAGAATCCGAGAAGGAACGGTGACTTTTTTTGTGTGCTGTTTGTCTGTTCTGTACTCTGCTGCCCTCCCAATGGTAACTCTGGCCCTGTAGACACGGCAGAAGAAGCATTTTCTGCAAAAGACCTTCAGTGCTTTGAAACAATGTGAGAACCTCCCGGCATTCCTCTTTGCTGGACTATGCAAAAGGCAGGACTTGTGTACTGTGATGTGCATCTGTCTCCTTAGAGCTGAGGAAGGCCAAAGGCCCCTGCTTGTTACGGCCACTCTTGAGAACAGAGGCTTACGATGTGCCTAGCAGGCAGGGAAACCACACGTAACTTAAATTAGGGTTTGCCTCTGACAGCAGAACTCCAGAGCGGCAGGGCAAGATCCAGTCTCCAGTGAACAAATCCCGGCCTTCCCTGTTCTTCTTTGTGAGAATCAAAGGGAAGTATAGTCCAGCTACACGTTATACTCTGTTAAGAGGAAAGGGCATGAAAAGTTCAGCCAGAATTCTGCATCAGGAATGGTGAAGGCAAATGTCCAGCTCGAACCTTTCTCTGAAAGCATCCCTGGTTCTCCTTTGAAAGAGGAGACCGGTACAATCCGTGCCTGGGACTGGGGTGGGCAAGTGAAGCCGATGATTGGAGGGGTGGCCAGGTGGGAGGGAGGAGGCACCGAGAGCCCCGCAAGGGGGCCGGGAAACACGGGGAGTCTGCAGAGAGAGGAGGACGGGCATCCATGGGGGGATAGTTCTGACAAGAAGGACAAAATCAGAGGCCGAACAGGGGTAAGAGAGGAGTGGGAAGAACAAGGCAAAGCCGATGGTGAGTGAGATTTGTAGTTCTGTTATTGAGAGCAGAAGACCAGCATCCCATATACCATCCGTGTTCCACTTGGAAGGAGAGCTCCAGGTGGTCCAGCCGTGTCGGTCTGAAGGAGTAGGACAAATTGAGAGTCCATTCAGGCACCTTTAAGACCAACCAAGGTTTATTCAAGGTGTTGTTCAGCCTCTGTCTGTCTGCAGGTTTGAACTGTTCCCTTCCATTCCGATGTATCTGAAGAAGCGGGCGGGCACACGAAAGCTCGTGCCTTGAAAAAACCTTGGTTGTTCTTAGAGGTGCCCCGCGGGTCTCAGACTTCGTTCCACCACTTGGAAGAAGTTATACACATTTCAGTGTATCATTGAGAAGCAATATGTTGATGCTGAAAAGCAAAGGAGTAAGAAAGAAGGTTTCTGCCTCTGTGACAAAATAACAAAATTTCTTTGCTATTTCTCTGTTGGTAGTGCCAGGAGCAAAATATGTTTTTAACTTAGAAGAGGAGGTTAAATATCATAGTTGTTAATTTCAGGGTGGGCTAATTTTAAAAAGACAGTTTTAAAGCTGTGATTCAAACCATGTAAATCACCAGTTCTGTTATTCATATATTTTCTGGACAAGCTTATGCATTACTTGGTTTCTATAGCAATGAAACGTCCTGGTTTACAACTCAATGAACTCTTTATACATCCTCTGAGAATAGACTGCATATCTTTTGAGCGATAGAATTATTCATTTGGAGACCCGTTGGGCAGTTCTGAAACGGACAGGTTTTGTTTGACTCTGTAGTTGTGCAGGCAGACCCAGAGCCAGGCTGCTTCCTTGACCGCTCGATGCTTAACATATTCCAGAAGGTGGAGCTCCTGGTAGAAGCTGGGTTGTCCCTGACGAGGGAAGGGGAGGCACCGTCTGTCCAGGCGAGCGCTCACCTCTCACTGTCTCCTGTGGGAGAATAAAGCGTGAGATTAACAGGCTCAACTGGAAATTGTGGCAAATTAACTTCTGCCCTCCGTGTTATTAGTTTGATGGTGATAAATACAGTTAATTGCCAGTAATATTATTGTACCATATTTATGAATGGCCTCGGAAGGCAGTTATTTCCCCCTCCCCTGCGTAAATAACTCACTTCAACAGCTTGTTTCAGAGACAGCAACTAGCCATTGTTTGCCATGATGGGAATAAGCCTAAGGAAATGTGTCTCCTCCTTCCCTCAGTCACGGTGATCTAGTTAGATTCTTCCATGTGTTCTGCCGTTACCTCCAAACTGGCAGATGGGGGTCTGAACTTCCCCTAAAAACTGGGGGGTCTTTTAGAGTTCAAGCAGAAGTATCTTTAAAGGAACCTGCAGGAAAATCATGGGGACTGCGGAAACTTATTCCCTTTCTAATGCTATGAAGGGCAAACCACAAATCTTGGTGCTTCGACTGGCCCCAGTTTGCATGGAGGCTGCCCAGAGCCGGTCTCTTCAGCTGAGCGCCCGGGTCTCCTTTCTCCCCCCCCCCGCCCTTCGGTTGGGAGGCAGGGTCTGCTATGCCAGGACTCGAGTCACTTTTACCACCAGGGCTTTGCCCAAAGAATGACAAATGTTGGATGGTGTATGAGCATTTATAAAGCTCCTTTATTGCTCAGAAGGTAATCATAAGCCGTATTGCCCAGCCATCTAATAAGCTCCGCTCAAAAGCCGTTTCAAGCTGCACCTCCTGTAGAAAATGCCAACTGTGTCCCTGCAGCCTGTTCAGGACAAAACAAAGACACAGGCAAGAGCTCTCGGCAAAGACCGAGGCCGCCCCCTCTCTCACCGCACTCTTCTCGATTTGGCCTGTTCAGGAAGGGGACTGAAAGCCGGGCACTTGAAAAACAAAGCGCTGCGTGTGCGTGGGGGTGGGGGTGTTCTGATATGATAACAGATGAAAGTTCTCTCAGTACTGAAGAGAGGACATGCAATAGATGGGGGGGGCTGGTCAAGGCTGGGGAGGGTGTTGCAAATTGGAGTCTCTGAGCCGTCATTGCTTGGGGCAGTTTCTTATATCCCCACTGGCAAGCAGGGAGCCAGGGTCCTGTTTGTGACACCACGGGGGGGGGGGGGCATGGCCATCCTTGCCAGGCGGGGGGGAGGGAGCCTTAAGGCATCTTTAAAGCTTTCCTTTCCCAAACGTTCACTGATCGCTACTGCCACTTATCCCCAAAGATCTTTTCTGCATTGCTTTGAACTTTCATTTTGACTTCAAGAAGGCCTGCTGTCTACTGTGTCCAGGTACAACTTAGAAACGGGAAAAAAAATGTGTATAGAGGTTGACAGAGTGACATGTGACTCTTCTTTCCTCTTAATTTCGTCAGCTAAAGAATTTACAGAGGATGACTTAAAGGAGTCAGTTGCTCAAGAAACCAGGCCAAGCCAATCAAGCCACAGGTACAAGCACTGGGCTCTCGGTCGAGGGATGCACTATGTGACGGACCAGCATCCTCGCCTGATTCAGAGGATGGAGTCTGGCTACGAAAGCAGTGAGCGTAACAGCAGCAGCCCAGTTAGCCTGGACATGCCTTTGTCGGAGAGCTCCAGCACGTCCAGGTAGGCTTCAGACAGATGCATTTTAGCTCCTGTTAAACACCCTAAAGGTCGGTTCACAGGTTGTCCTCTTGATGAAGCAGTGCATGACTTAATTGTTAACTGCTGTAACAGCTGACGTTAAGTGGCAGCCTATACATTACAGTAATCACTAAATGATGTACAGAAGCTTCCTGAATTTTGCAGCGGCTGCTGTACTGCTGCTAAAGGCATCTGCCATTGGAGAGCCGCCTTCCATTACCCAAGCAGGTCACTGTCACTAACCACTCACCCTCTATTGGTGACCCTCGTGTTGCAGAGGGAAACCAGGAAGCAACGAGCCAGATTTTTCTTTCTTCGTTGCCCTTTTTGTTTTCCTCTTTGCTGCTTTCCCCCGTTCTGCCTTCCCACTGTAGGTGAGAACAACTGACAAGAGAGAGAACAAGGAAGGAAAGGAGGTGGGGGATAACCCCCTTGGTCTTCTTCGTGCATCACACCCTTGGGACCCCAGGGGCCTGCGCCGACCCCGAGCAGTGACTTCTAAGCTCCAAAAAGGATCTTCTGTGCCCCCTTCCCTGTGCGTGCTCAGGAACTCCATCGCACGTGCTCAGGGCAGGGCGCAGAGATCTCCCCAGTTCTCTTCTGACCGCCACGTGAACAGGACGTGTTTCTTCCTTGCTCCAGTCGGTGAACTTCTACCTTTCTTCAGCTCCGTTCTTCTCTCTGCAATAAACCCCCAACCCAATCGAACGTACTATTTCTCCTTTATTTAGGGTTCTTCGAACGGTGTTCCCGCTGTGGGAGCAAACTAGCTTCCTGTGCTTGCGGTGCCTGGGTGAGGCCCACGGGACGGACATTTGCCCCCTCTGCGCTAAGTTTTCCAAGCAGACCGGGAAAAACACAGCTGCTCATTTGCAAGCCGCACTCCTGGAATCAGCCCTGACCCCACCCACAATGGCCACTGAGTCCGCACTGGCCAAGGGATCGACTGACCAGTTGCCAGGCCCGGCTTGATACTCTACTCCATTGAAGCCATCGATGTTGACCCTGCCCAGTACTGGGGCATCGACATTGAAAAGGTCGGGCTTGAGTGTAAAGTCCTCCCCGGATTCTCCTGTGAAGGAATGCAAAAAGGTCCATGCACTGAATAAGAGCAAAGATACACGCTGTAGCCAGCAGCACCGAGCCATGAGTCCCACACAGGGCTCAGTGCTTCACCGTACGGATGCAGAGGCCGTGTCACGATCACCATCCAATCAGCACCAACTCAACAACAGAGGAATCGGGTGAACTCCCCGGTATCGAAACCCCACCATGTTGCGTCACAACACGTCACTCTCTCTGCGGTAGATGAGATCGATCTCACCCTGCGAAGCCATCACCGCTCCTCCTCACCAGGACTGACACCCATCGCCATCCATTGAGAGGTGCCCATGACACCCTGCACCACGGCACTCCAGACCAAGAGCCAGGCGACACCCACAATGCCCAACCGCCTCAGTGGCAAGTACCGCCAACGTTGCCATGGGTTCAGAGGCAACTCCAATTCTTATACGGTGCCTATCCTCCACCCTTTCCGTGGCTCCAGATGCGAGGACCACCGGTCTGGGATCAACGCTCCACGCTTTCCAGTCGTTCCCCACTGAGTGACATCGAAGAAACCGGTCAATGCACCGATATCAGCATGTTGACACAGACAGAAGACGGTGCCAAACTCGACAGAGCAAACATTGTCAATGCTGATGGGACCATCAACATCTATCAAACCCAAGTCATCAGTAACTCCCTTGCTGGCTGCATCGGACTTTTCCGGCACTGATCATAGTGCCCAAGGAAAAGACTCTGATGATGACGACTCAATGCATCACACCTCAGAGTCAGAGCCATCACCTCTTACCCGTACTTCTGAAGACTTACACATTTCTCCATCCGAAGATTTGAAATTGTATGGAGACCTCGTAAAAAGGATGGCACACACGTTAGGTCTCTCCGTTGTCCAGCCACGTCCAGATGTGACCCATATAGTCTTTGACATTGTGCAGCTTGACACATCTATGGCTGTAGACCTTCCCATGGCCATGCTTCAAGCGGCAAAGCAACCATGGGACAAACCCGTGTACATATCCTCAAGGCGGCTGGACCACCTGTATAAAGTCCAGGAGTTGGGATTGGAGTTTTTGTTCTCTCATTCCAAACCCAACTCTTTGGTGGGAAATTCCTCCTCTAGAAGTAAACACATCCTTTCCGCACCTTCTAAGAAGGAAGGGAAGAAACTTGATGTTTTGGGCAGGCATTTTTATTCCATGGCAACATTAGGGACTCCTTATGGGAACAAATTTCCGAGACCATTGCTAGTCTTCCCACAGACAAGAAGGTGTCAGCTAGGAAAATACAGAAAGAAGGCATGCCACTCTCTAAGCAGCAGCAGCTTAGCTCCGCCAAACATGTACTAGACACCTTCGCCAAAACACTCACCACTGCCGTGACACTCCAATGGCACTCATGGCTCAGATCCCCAGCCTTGAGCCCTGATCCAAGAACTTGCATTGAAGAACTGCCCTTTGATGGTGCTGGCCTCTTCCATGCCACGTCTTACACGTTACTACATGACATGGACAAGAGTATGAAAGCCTTGCAGAACTTAAGTGTTACCACCCCCACTTGGTCGTATAAGTCAAGATCCTGGTCCAGCTGCAGGGTTTTTGGGATGACACCTCCATATTAGACCCTTTCCAGTCCAGTTTCCACTCTCACAATCTCCAGAGGCATCTGGATCAGGGCGGTTCAGCAGCGTTGTTGTTGTTAGACCTGTCGGCAGCGTTTGACAGAGTCAACCATCAATGACTGACCCACCACCTCACCGATACCGGGATTCAGGGGTTTGCCTTGCAGTGGCTCTCCTCGTTCCTTCAGGGTTGGGGACAGAGAGTGGCGGTTGGGGAACAGCTATCTGGAAGGCACCCATTGATCTGCAGAGTGCCCCAAGGAGCAATGCTCTCCCCAATGCTGTTCAACATCTATATGCGCCCCCTTGCCCAGATTGCCCGGAATCGCAGACTGGGTTTTCACCAATATGCGGACGACACCCAGCTCTATCTGTTGCTGGACGGCCAGTCAAACTCCGGAAGATCTGGACCTGGCATTGAAAGCTGTGGCTGGTTGGCTTAGACTGAGTTGACTGAAATTGAAGCCAATGAAGACAGAGGTCCCGTGCCTGAGTCAGAGTGGTCCAAGGGTAGGAATCCCACTTCCGACCTTTGATGGGGCACTGTTGGTGCCAACGCCAGAGGTTAGGAGCTTGGGAGAACTCCTGGACTCCTCCTTAGTGATGGAGGCCCAGCTAGCAGCCACTGCGAAGTCAGCCTTCTGTTGTCTGTGGCTGATTAGGCAGTTGGTTCCCTTCCTTGAATGCAATGACTTGGCAACAGTGATCCATGCAATGATCACCGCGAGATTGGACTACTGTAATGCTCTCTACATGGAGCTGCCCTTGCCCCAAATACAGAAGCTGCAGCTGGTGCAGAATGCAGTGGCCAGGATGTTGTTACATCTCCCTGTGTGGGAGCACATCCAGCCTGCACTAAAAGCACTGCACCGGCTGCCGATAGCAGACTGAATTTGCTTCAAGGTGCTGGTTCTTACCTTTAAAGCCCTATATGGTCAGGGACCCGCATACCTAAGGGACCGCCTTTCCCCAATGTTCCCCAGAGAACACTGCGATCGGGGACCCAGAACTGGCTGGCCCTTCCACGCCCTAAAGAAGCCAGGCTAGCGGTAACGTGGGCCAGGGCCTCCTCAGTGGCGGACCCACACTGGTGGAACGAGCTCCCGGATGACATCAGGGCCCTGCAGGACCTTTTACAGTTCCGCAGGGCCTGTAAAACAGAGCTCTTCCACCAGGCGTTCGATTAGGGTGCCGCCCTTCCAATATAGAGGCCCTGGCCCCGATATCAACACCAACTTAAAAATCAACAGCCTGGCAAAAACCCAGACTATGGCGGTAGTTGACTACTTGGATGCTGAGAGATTGCCGCCATCGTTTATGAATGTACTAGCACTTTATGATATGTTTTAGTCTATATTGTTGTGGTTTTATTTAAATTCTGTGTTTTAACGTATCTTGTGTAAGCCACCCTGAGCCTGCCTTGGCAGGGAGGGCAGGATATAAATTAAACAAACAAACAGATTATGGACTCGTCGTCCATCCAATAGACTGTCCCCTGATCAGTCCTGGAGGCCACAGCACCAACAGCCAGGGAGTAGGCCGTCCTACAACTCCAAATCCAGTTTCCGAGCACCACAGCAGTCCACCAGGCCCAAGATTCCGCGGACTCCCAAGCAGACCCCCAAAGCAGACTCAGCCGTTTCCCGTGTCCTCACCCCACCTCCTGCCACCCACCCCCAACGACATTTGTCTCCATCAACATCTCGCAGCCCGGAGACGTATAACGACAGACAACTGGGTGCGATCTGTCATCTCCCAGGGGGACGCCATAGAATTCATTCATCTTCTTCCCCTCATGGGGGTCATTGCCCCTCCTCCATCAATGACCCTACTCAACGAAGTGCAATCCCTCCTTCTCAAGAGGGCCATAGAACGAGTGCCTCCAGATTCATGGGGATGTGGATTTTACTCCTGCTACTTTACAGTACCCAAGAAAGATGGTGGATTCTGCCCAATTATGGACCCACACTCCCTCAACCAGTTCATCATCTAGCACAAGTTTCAAATGACAACTCTTTCCCAGATACTTCCATTATTGGAGGAGGGGGTTTGGATGGCCACAGTCGATCTCCAAGATGCATACTTTCACATCAACATCAGGGTAAAGCACAGACAATACCTATGCTTCACAATAGAACAACCCCACTACCAGTATACCGCCCTCCCTTTCGGGATTTCCATGGCCCCGAAGGTGTTTATGAAAATGATGGTAGTAGTGGCAGCTTACCTTTGGCTTCACGGCATCGTCCTGTTTCCCTACATCAATGACAGGCTCTTGATAGCCAACTCAGAAAGCCAACTCCTGCAAAACATAGACATCACACTCTCTACTTCAAGAGCTGGGTATAGAAAGTGAACCTCAAAAAATCCAATCTCTCCCCATCCAGAAGGGTACGGTTTATTGGAGCCATCATAGACTTTACTTTATGCCGAGCCTTTCTCCCCATTCAAAGAGCAAGGACCATAACATCTTTGGTCAATCAAATCAGCGGGCATTGTTCACTGCTTACTGGGTCTTATGGTGGCCACAACCATAGTCCTGCTGTTTGCAAGGCTCAGAATGAGATCTCTGCAACTATGGTTCCTCAACTATGGGAGGCATATGACCCCCAATCCACAAGTTTCCTGATACTTCAGCATGTCCTTCTGTCCCTCTCTTGGTGGGGACATGAACCCAATCTACTGAATGGAGCCCCATTCCAACACCCCGCCCCTATGGAAACTCTCACCACAGATGCCTCCCTGTGGTGATGGGGAGCTCACCTCAGGGGCATGTCAGTGGGCTCAGTCCGGACAGATCTCCAACATCACCAGCATATAAACTTTCTGGAACTCCTGGTCATCCAGTTCGCCCTCCTCTCATTCCTGCCAACTTTGCGGGGGGAGAGTTATCTCTGTTCTCACAAACAACACAACAGCAATAAGTTACATAAACTGTCGGGGGGGACAGTATCCAAGAGACTCTGCCTCCTGTCAATCAATCTGTGGTCATGGTACCTACAACAGGGGATCTTCCTGATAGCCACACACCTGCCAGGGGAGCAGAAGACTCAAGCGGACCGCCTGAGCAGGGGTGGTGCCAAGTTGCACAAATGGGAAAGGAGCTGGACTCACCTGTGCCCAGCATTCGACAGATGGGGATAACCGACCATAGATGTCTTCGCAACGAGGTACGACAGGAAGTGCCCAAACTTCTGTTGCGGAGGGGGGTTTAGACCCATTGTTGCTGAGGGACTCATCCCCTGGTCGGACAGTTTTCTCTTCATGTTTCCTCCGATTCCACGCGTCACCAAAGTCACCAACAAGATCCTGAGGTAGAGGCCAGACTGCATCCTGGTGGTGGCCACATCAGTCTTGATTCCCGGTTCTCCTCCATCTGTCCCAGGGGAGATTCATCATTTCCCCCCTGCCCCGGACCTCCTTCTCTCTCACAGGGGAAAAAGCTGACAGTGTGGAGGATCACCTGGGCTCTTTCTCTCAAAGGGTGAGGGACGTCGTGATAAATAGTAGGAAACAGTCCACAAGCGGGCAAAGTTTGAGTCTCTTGCCCGGGACTACAGGGCCACCCTGGCCACAGCAGGCCTTCCTCTCAACTTTAATCACCTGCTGACTCTGGGGGATAGGGGGGCAGGAGTCACACATCTCTGCAGGTCTACCTTGCAGCCATCTTGGCCTACCACAATCGCATGGATGGCTCCTCTGTGTTCGCCCACCCAGACACTGAACACTTTCTGAAGGGCCTGCTCCATCTCTAGGCCCCAGTGAAGGAACCCACTCCAGCGTGGGACCTACCCCTTCTTCCCCATGGTTTCACTTGATGGCCCTTTGAACCTATGGCTACGTGCAGCCTTCAGCTGCTGTCCTGGAAAATGGCCTTTCTGGTGGCCGTTACCACCGCCAAATGGGTAGGCGAGTTGTGGGCACTTGGGTGCAACCCGCCTCATCTTCACTTCCATGGGGAAGGGGTGTCGTTAATCATTTCAGATTTTCATCTTCAAGCACAAGTCTCTTTCCTGACCTTCTTTCCTGACCCAAAGTCCGATTCAGAGAGGCGACTTCATCTACTGGATAATCACCTTTTCGTTTCCTGTGCAAAACATTAAAAGGGGCTCAGGATTTCGGCTCAACAGTTGTCGAAGTGGGCAGAGGAGACGATTAAGTTATGCTGCCTCCCGGCTAAACATCCATTTCCAGGCCCGGTCAGGGCACATTCCACGAGGGCACTGGCCACGTCCATGGCCTTCCTCAGGGGCACCCCCTTACAGGAGATCTGCAGAGCTGTGACTTGGGTGATGCCTGCCATGTTTGCCAAGCACTATGCCTTAGGTGTCTGACCCAGGAGCTGTGCTGCAGTGGAACAAGCCGTTCTTCAATCGATGTGCGGCTGAGTAGCTGCCACCACCCACCACCAGGTAGGTCGGAGCTTGCTACTCTCCCAAGAGTGTGATGCACAGAGACCACGAAGAAGATAAACAGGTTGCTTACCTGTAATTGATGATCTTCGAGTGGTCATCTGTGCATTCACACCACCCACCCGATCTTCCCCTCCACTGGCAGCCTACAGACTTGGGTGGGTTGGACAGCAGTCAGAACGAACTGGCGGGATCTCTGCACCCCACCCTGAGCATGCGCGGTGGAGTTCCTGGGCATGCACAGGGAAGGGGGGAGAGCGAAAGATCCTTTTTGGAGCTTAGAAGTCACCGCTTGAGGCTCCTGGAGTCCCAAGGGTGTGAATGCACAGATGACCACTCGGAGATCATCAGTTAACAGGTCAGCAACCTGTTCTTCTTCTCCGTTGAACAGTGTGGTTCCCTTTTTGCACAGTGTGTGAAACTTGGCTTCTGTATGTGTAGTTCTATTAAGAAGCCAACATACGAACTGTGTGTGGAACCTCAGTACTGCAGATAAAACAGAAATCCAGTACAATAGATAAGTAAACCAAACCTCAAAGTGTTAAGCCCCTGGTTTTGCACTCTACACTGTTCTAATGGGGTGAATATTTGGATTCTCCTGAGCAGCAAGGGAATGCAGGTATCCATTCCGATCCATAGTCCCCATGTGCCAGGACCTACACCTGCCAAGAGAGTTACAGCCGTTAACTGGCATTGAAGAAAGTACAGAAATCTTATCGTTTTCTAACTTGTAACTAAGGCCAATACTGAAGGATCTGGTGAAGATCCTAGTCATCGTGACGTTTCTTCAGGTACTCGTTTCTAATGCCTGCCGACCTGGCCAGTCAGCATAACCTCCGGAGCAAGAGGTGTGGCACTATCAGGTTTCGTTCTTGCGGCCGGCTCCTGATACTCAGCCTCTGCCCCTCTCTGGGAAGCAGGCACTACTTGCTTGCAAAAGCGACCCAGAAATTTTTAGAACAAAGTCTGAGTCCCGTGGGGGCACCTTTAAGACCCAACACAGTTTTATTCAAGGTGTGAGCTTCTGTGTGCAAGGCACACTGCATCAGACGAAGTGCACAGCTCACACCATGAATAGAACTCTGTTGGTCTTACAGGTGCCCCCCCCACACACACACTGGGGACTCAGGCGTTGTCCCCTGGCTTCAGACCAACATGGCAGTGCCCACCTTGATCCAGCAGTTTTTAGTTTTCCCTTGTATTTATTTATTAATTAAAATATTTTTATGTCACCTTTCCTCTTGGCTCAAGGTGGCTTGTAGTAATAATTAAAACAATACTAGTGAAAACCAAAATAAAATAACAACCCCCCCCAAAAGATGCTGCTCCGTTCATCAAAAGTCCTGGAGAAGAAACAGGCCTTGCATCACCTCCTAGAGATCTCTGACAAGGGGGCCTCCCCTACTTCCTCAGGTAGCCCCTCCCACAGCGTGGGGGCCGCAGCAGAAAAGGCCCGGGGCACTGGTTGATGCCAGGCAGCCTGCTCGGAGTGAGGAGTGGCCGAGGGGTGCACGGGAACATGTGAGGAGGAAGAGTCCTTCAGAGTGAGATGTGGGCCTCAGGCTGCGAAGGGCTGCAGCGGTCATAAGCAGCACCTTGAACAGGACTCAGATACAAACTGGCAGCCAGTGTGATCGTATCAGAACGGGCAACGTATGCTTCTCTGGCTGGCCCCTGACAGTAGTCGGGCTGCAGCATTCAGGGCCAGCTGCAAGTTTTGGGTTTCTTCAAGGGAAGACCAACGTAGAGCATGTTAGAGTAATCCAACTGTGAGGTTACAGAAGCACGGATCATTGTGGCCACAGTGGCTGAGTTGTTGAACTAGATGCAGCTGATAGAAGACGCTTGTAACTGTGCGCTTCATGTCTGCATACATGGGCTAACATTAGTGTCGATAAATGCATGGGATTGTTAGCCCAGGAACTATCAGCACGCTGCGTATTTGCCATAGACTAGGGAAGTCATTTGAGGTACTGGACTGAGGGTCAGAGCAGACAAATGCTTGGATCCAGTGAATGAGTCCCCTCAGGAGCGGAGCCTTCCTCCAGCGTAAAGAGGAAGATCCTGCTGTGAGCGGACCAGATCCATAGGGTCCAACTCTTCAGGTTGTTGGTTCCCCCTACCAGCCTTGATACCCCTGCCAGTGTTAACCATGGGCTTGTAGCCACAGTTAATCTTACCCAGAGTTGGCTTTACCCGCAGGAATAAAAACTAGGGTTCAAAGCTGTTTTTTAACAAGTGCCTTGGTTAGCATTAATTGTAGCCTGGGACTGAGACACAGATAAGCAGGCACGAAGGACCAGGACCAGGTGTGTATGTGGATTTGAACCCAAGGGGAGAGTGAGCACACAAACCAGTTCTGTAAATATGAATAAAGAATTAAGAACATAAGATACATATGTCGGCATGTATCAGTAAGTCCTAGAAAAACGACAGGGGTCTTATTTCTACCTCTTCTTCAAACTCAGACTGGGGGAGGTGGGGGGGTGGACTTCACGTTAGAATGACCTTTTCTTCCTTTCAAAAGGGATTCTCACATGAAGCGGCCTGGAGCTTTTGTCCCCGCGTGGCGAAATATACCAAAGTCCCACAGCAGCAGCATCTTGGAAGTGGAGTCGGCGGCGTCTCCTAGTGGCTGGGCAAAGAGCAAGCACTCCAAGGGTAAGGAGGCCTGTTCCGTCTCAGACTCGCAGTCCTGGACCATAGACTATTTGCGTGACTTCCCCTGTCTTCTGGCTGTTCTGTTTTCATCAAAGTAGGAAAAGGGACTGCCAGACGTTCTTTTGGTAATCGACTCAGAGCATCGTGTATTCCTCAGTTTTATTTACTTAAGTGTTTATTAAAATATTTCTCTCCTTGTGGATGGTCCTGGGCCAGCCCCATCTCGTCAGGTCTCAGAAGCTAAGCAGGGTTGGCCGTGGTTCGTATTTGGATGGGAGACCCCCTCCACCAAGGAAGCCCTGGGGGGGGGTTGGCTGAAGTGACCAAATGGAAGCCATCATACTTTGGTCACATTATGCAAAGACAAAGAGTCCATAGAAAGGACAATAATGTTAGGAAGAGTTGAAGACTTCAGGAAAAGAGGAAAACTCAATTAAGAGATGGGTGGAATCAAGTCAAGGGAGCCACAAAGGCCCTCGCTTTGCAGGATCTGACCGAGGCTGTTCTTGGAGGGACATTTGTGGGGGTCATGAATAGGGAAGTGCAAAAAAAAAAAAATTCGGCCCAAGTCGGGTTTGGCCGAGTTGGGCAGAATCAATTTTGGCAGGCAGAAAGGCTCCCGCATGTCAGTTTCGGCAGTACCAGCCCATTCCCCAGTCTTTCTGCCAGCTGAATGTCAATTTCGGCCCCATTATATCCTATGGGCCATTGAAGTCAATGGTGAAAACATAGGGTATATTCTGGGAGCTGGAGGGGAGGGGGTTTGAGGGAGAGGCTCCAAACTCACAGCATAGCTGCTGGAGCCTCTCCCCAAGATACCCACCAAGTTTCAAGAAAATTGGACCAGGGGGTCCAATTCTACGGGCCTGCAATCAGGAGCACCTCCCAAGACAGTTCACTTTCCCTGAGATTCTCTGGGAGAGTCTGACTGCTGGGAGCTGCCTGCTTGCCCGCCTTAAGTGCTGCTGGCTGGGTTTCCCCATTGGAAACAATGGAGATAATGGGGATAACCTGTTTGGGTGCCCATAGAATTGGGCCCACTGGTCCAATTGTTTTGGGACATGGGAGTCTATGTGGGGAGAGGCTCCCGAAGCCACCCTGAACATTTGGAGCCTCTCCCTCAAACCCCCTCCCCCCAGAGCCAGTAACAGCACCGTGGGAAAAAAGTAATTTTTTCCCCACCATAGAGAACAATGGAGGGGATAGCGGCAACCTGTTTGGGGGCCCGTAGAATTGGACCCCCTGGTCCAATGTTTTTGAAACATGCTACCCTGCAAGTTTGGAGCCTCTCCCACAAACCCTCTCCCCTCCAACCCCCAGAATATAACCTATGTATTCGCTATTGAATGAATATGGGGTTATGGTAAAGACGGACAGCAAGCGGATGGAAGCAAGCGGCTTCTTGAACATCCATGTTGGAGAGTTGATCTGAGACTGGGGGTGAGGGGTGGGATCTAGAAGTAAAAATAGTTCTAACTAAAAATCATACGGTGGTTTTGAAATGTCCCCCCCCCCCCCGTCCCAAAGGTGGGGAGATACTTGTCTCTTCTAAGAGCGAGCTAGATGAGCTGCAAGAAGAAGTGTCGCGGAGGGCCTTGGAGCAGGAACTCCGACGGAAGCGGGAGAAAGAGCTGGAGGCAGCGATGGGCTTCAATCCCCGTCCCAGCAGGTTCATGGACCTGGATGAGCTGCAGAACCAGGGTAACTCACGCAGGCCGGGCGCCTTCCTCGTGTGAAGCGGGTAGGACCCGAGTGGACTGGTCCCAGGCAGGGGTGACCTATGAAGGGCTGCCTTGTTCTGCTAGAAGCCCTGCACTCCCTGTTCGCTTGGCAGCTGAAGAGAGGCCTCCTGTAGCAGATTACATTACTCCAGACTCTGTTAGTTATCCAAAAAGAAAAAAGGAAATCCTGAACTTGCAATGCTACAGAATCTAAATGCTGTAAAGAGCAAATAATGTTTCGGCCACGTGAGGGAGAAAAATAGGAAACGCTTCCAGAGATGACGCTCACAGTGTACGACGGGATGGCTTTGGCCGTGCTGTGACTTGTGAGACTTGTTATTGGTGGGAGGGGAATCCTCTTTCCCCGCCTCCTACAGAAGTCATTTGGGGGATTTTCCTCTCCAAGAAATAGTGTTACCAGAAGGATAAAACTGCTCTGTATCCTAGCAACACAACGAGCAATGATTTATGATCTTTCACTGTTAATTTAACCTCCACTAAACACTGGCTCTTGCGAGGTCACTGGTCAGATCCCAGGACAAATGGCAACGGCCGTGCCGGGTTCTGCTGCTGTCGGTGTGAGAAGCCGCCTGCTCTGGGGCTCACGGATCTCTGCCTGTCGGGCCCCTGGCGGTGATCCCTGGCCACCACTTCCCCCGGCTGCTTTTAGGGTGGCCAGAAGTGGACTGGAACTCGATGGAGCTTCCCCCCCCCATCAGGGTTCGGGGCTGGGGGGCTGCTGTTTGAAATGCTGCAGAACTAGAGACAGCCGTGTGCTGAAGCCCGGAAAGACTGCCGGTGAAATGAAGAGTGCTGCCCCCTTGCAGGGAGGACCGACGGCCCCGAGCGGTCTGTGCAGGAGGCAGAGGCGGTCTTGGAGGAGTCACGGCATCAGGAGCAGAAGGGGGACTGTGCTGCGGCTTTGGCTCTCTGTAACGAAGCTATATGTAAGTAACCCTTAACAGCTACCGCTTCCTGCGCTTCCTGCAGTTTACTAACGTTGCCCCACCCAGGGCGGTGGCACTGGACGGGCCGGCACGCCTCACCACGGGGAGGCACCTTCTTTCCGCGCACCACTCCCACCGGCTCTCCTTCTGCATGACACGTGGCCACAAACAACGAAGGACGGCTGTGCCCTCCTCGCCAGCTCTTCTGCCCGTTCCATGTTCCCTTTTCCTCCTGCCTTCCAGCCCCCTGCGAGCAATTCCCCCAGTTCAGAGACTGGCCTGTCAAAGGGTTTAAAGCTCCCAAAGTTCAGCATGTAGGAAGGGGAAGAGAAGCTGGCCTGCAAAAGGAAAGAACAGGCGTGAATGCTGTGCTCCTTGAAGTTTCGGGGGAAGAAGAAGAAGAGGAGGCACCAGCTTTTTGATAAGCTTAGAATGTGTGCTCTGACTTTTGGGGGGGATCCGTGCTGCTGCGTTCCTTTATTTTGATTGGCTGGCTCTCCCTCCCCACCCTCCATCCCCTCCCGGCCAGTTGGCAAGGCTGCAGACCAGCGGGGGGGCTTCCAGCTTCGAGGGGCTGTGTCTGTGTCTGTCCGTGGGGGCCTGCTCTTCCGGGGGGAAGCAAACCAGGGGGCAAAGCACAGGCTCCACGAGGGCTCCTGCTAGCAAGTGTCCCAACCGGGTTTGTCTTGAGGCTACGTGTCCCGACCAGATTAATTTGGGGATAAACGGTGACCGTTGGAAACGAGTAGTTGCGTGGGGGTTGGAGTGTGACCCATGCTACCCGGGGGCGGGGGGGGTGTCGGGGGTGCCTAAAAAAACCAGAATTGAACTTTGTGTTCACCTTCACTTTGTTTCCGTTCCAATTAACCTGTTTGGACACACAGCTAACCGGAATGCACATTAATGGGAGCTCTTCTGTGGCAGCGTTTGCATGTTCCATTTTCTTTACGTTCCTGCAGCATTTTTTGGTTTTTTTTATCTCCCCCTCCCTCCAGTTTGGCTTTTTTGTTTCTGCTATGTTTTCTTTTGCTTTTTAGCTAAACTCAGACTTGCCATGCATGGTGCCGGCTCTAGCACTCACCACAGAGCCCTAGTCGATAAGAAGCTGCAAAGCTGTATCCGAAAAGCACGGAACCTCCAGGATCGCATGCAGCAGCCAGCACAACCGCCGCCGCCCACGTGCCGCCCACCGCAGGGGGGCAGCGTGACCCAGTCGACAAGGTAGACTAAGAATATTTGCAGCGTTCCGGATCTGGACTAGGCTGGATCTGGGAAGCGGGAGCGAGCTGCATGTCCCCCTGCTTATTCGCGACTTGTGCAATCGCTCTCTTGGTGCAGGGCGTTCGGGGCCTCTCCAGAATTCTTGGGAGCCCTTCGATTCTGTCAGCTGATGTAAAATAGTTGCAGCCGCCATTCCGTGCACTGCACGGGTCCACTGCACGGGTCCCTGGCTCTGTGGAATGGAGGGGCGGGGGGGGAGGGTGCCTTGCTCAGGTGGCGGAGGGGGTTCGATTATTATAAAAAAAAACCACCAAAATAATAGAAAGTATTTGGGTAGTTCTGTGGGAATGGGAGGAGTCTTGCTGATGCCTTCGAGGGGGTTTGCTACCAGTTTTTAAAGGCTGCATGAGCACCCTCTCCTGTGCTGGCCCAGGCAAAATGTTGTGTGTCCTGCCAGTTATGCCGTGGGCATTGTCTGGACTCTCACAGCTCCAGCACACAAAGAACCAACTGGGGCTGACAGGGGGGGAGGAGGAGAATGTGCTGCCGAGTCTCACCCAACTTAACAGCCCCCGGGCTATGGGGTGTTCGAGGCAAGAGAGGAGCAGAGATGGTTTGCGATTGCCTCCCTTCGCATAGCAAATCTAGGCGCCCTGGGTGGTCCCCCAAACCCAGTGCTCACCATGGCTGACCCTGCTTAGCTCCCAAGGTCTGAGGCGCCTGGGCTGTTGCTGGGCTATTTGGGCTGCTGGCTGAAAGAGAGGGGGCTGCACTTTCCCGACAACACGACTGCTCTTCCAGTACTGAAGAAACACAGTTTCCCTTCAGTTCATCCACTAGCTGGGAGGCAAACGTGATCCGCCATAACCACGTGAGAGACAACGGCTGTGCGTTCATTTTGCAATAAGATTACTGCTTGGAAAAGCTGTTTTTAATTTAATTCTGGCTACTGAATTTAATTCTGGTTTGTCGATCTTGCAGTTCTTGATTGCAAAGGGGAGGAAACAATATAGATGATTAGGGATGGGCACAGACCAGAATGCCGAGCTAAAATCTGGGCCGGACTTTGCCTGGTTCCAGGCTTGGATGGACCAGCTTGAGGGCCACGTGTCTGGCCTGCTGGAGCGCCTGAGCTAGTGTTCAAGTACTTTCCGCAGAGAATCCCTAACCCCTGCAGTGTTGCACAGAAAAGCGGGTGTGGGTGAGATTTCCCAGCTATTGAGGGACCAGTATCGAGCATCTGAAGCTGACAGACAAGTCCAGTTTCCAATCAGAGACGTCCATCCTTCTACTTCGAAATGGGAGGGTGTTCCCTGGAGGCGTGTGACTGTCCTTTGTTTTGCGTCACATTTTCTGCAAGTCTCCTTCTCCTTGTGCACATGAAAAAACCTTGTGGTGGTCCTGGAGTGGGAGGAAAAAGTTACTGGGGTCACCAGGTGGGTGAGTGGAGAAACCTGCTGGATATCCTGGCGACGATATAAACCACAAGATGGAAAACGTCCTCCCCTTCCCCTTCCCTGTCCTTTCCCCCCTTTCTGAGTTCCACGGTTGCGATGCTTTGTCACCTCCCTTATCTCTCTTTGATACAAGGGGTGGGAGATGGGGTTGAATTGTTTTGCTTCCGCAGTGCGTTTTTGTTTTCACTTAGAGCCTGTTTCCTTGGCAAGTGAGAGTTGCCCCACCTCTTTTGTGGGTTCTGCAAGCAGTTCTTTTCTCTGCCTGTTGCCTGTGGGGTTTGACTGTACTGCTCATCCCAAAAGGACCCCCACCTACCCATTCTGCTTGGGTTGGTTCCGTCTCTGACCTGGGAGTTCTCTCCTTGCCATGGCCAGTTGGCACCCAGCTTTCAATCCACTTTCGAGGGGGTGGCAGAGTCCCCTGGGCACTGGCTATGGGGCTTCCTGCACCCCCCCCCAACCCGTTTCTCATTGGGTTGCTTCAGTCTCTGACTTGAGAGTTCTCTCCACGCCCTGGCCAGTTGGCAACCCATTTTCAAACCACTTTCAGGGAAGGGATTGCTAAGTTCCCTTGTTACTGGCTGCTCCCAAAAGCAACTCCACTTCTTCCAGGGCCGCTAGAGTCTCTGAAGTGGGATCCCCAGGACTCCACTCCTGTCTTGCGATTACCCTTTCTCCTCTGCCCACTGGCTGTGGGGCTTGCCTTTCTGCTCCTCCCCAAAGTAACCCCCCTTTCTGCTTGGGTCGCCTGTGTCTCTGAAGTGGGGGTTCTCTCTCTGCCCTGTCCACTGGTTCTGGGGGTCTTGCCTTTACTGCCCCTGCCAACAGAAAGAAACCCTTCTTGCTGGGTGGGTCGAGTCTCTCACTTGGGGTCCCCCTCTCTCCTCTCCCATCATGTAACCACCAGCATTCTCCAGAGGCACTTGCAGAGGTTGCACCCTGGCTTGACACCACCATTGGGCATGGGGCACACACTCCAAGTCGATGGGGAGAGGGAGGCCAGGAGGGGCAGTAGTCCACCACAGTGGGGTCTCTGGGCCCCGCCATGGGTTCTCCCCGGCAAGCCACCCTTCAAGAGATCATGCTCCTGGGATCCTCCCCAGTGCCTGGGAGGAGGAGGAGGTCCAGGGGGCTCACAAAGTGATTGCTCAGCACATCGGGCGGATGATTGCCCTGGATGGCCAGCCTTTCTCTCTGTTGGAGGATGTGGGCCTCTGGGGGCTTCTGCAAGGCATGGCCCCCTGGCACACCATTCCTTCCAGGAGGACCATGAGCAAGCCGGTGAGTGCTGCCCGCCATGTATCAATCCACGATGCGTCTGGTGAAAGCCAAGTTAGCCAAGGCACGAGGGTGAGCTGTCCACCTGATGGCTGACCTTTGGAGCAGCCACCACAAAGGCTGCCTACTCCTTCACTGCACGCTGGTGGCAACCGAAGGAGTTCCGGGGTGGGCACTTCTCGAGACGCCTCATCAGGGCTTCGCGGTTGCTGAGAGAGAGGCAGGGTGAGAGTGACAAGACGGAGCCACGTCCTTATCCAGGATGTCGGCACCCGGTAGAACTCCACCTACGCCATGATTGCCCGTTTGGTGGGTCAGAAGAGGGTGGTCCAGGACGTCTTGTCCTCTGCATCCATCCAGCCGGGGGAGGGCGATCTGAGTATCAGCGCCAATGACTGGCTGACTCTCTCCCAGATTGTGCGCCTCCTGAAAATGTTTCAGGATGCCACCGATGTGCTCTGTGCCCACGCGGCCAGCCTGGGGCAAGTCATCCCCCTCATCCGCGAGCTCGATCAGGAGATGGAGTCTGTGTTGCAGCCGGGCACCGAGGGGAGTGAGGTTCTCCCTCATGCCAGGGCCCTGGTTGACAGGTTGTGCAAAGGCATCGTGGAGTGCTTGCATCTGCTCTTTGAGGTGTGAGAATTCAAGCTGGCATGCACGTCTGACCCCCGCATCAAGGGAAGCGTCGCCCTCTGAAACATGCGTCTTCTTCAGGGGAAGCATGAACTGTGCCACCGGGTGTGGTGGTTCCAACTCTGTGGCTGGGGGCAGAGGCAGCTGAGGGAGGTGGGAGAGGATGGGATGGAGGAGGAGGAGGATGAGGAGGAGGAGGAGGGGGGGAGTTGAGGCGGGAGAGGGGAGGGGTGGGGAGAGCAGGAGGGGAGAGGGGGTGGCGAGGAGGGCAAGGTCATGGAGAGCGGGGCAGCCCCAGATCTGAGAGGAGAGGTGGGAACGAGACATCCTTTGCCCACATCGATCCCGTCTAGACCTGGCCAGGGTGGACAAGCTGTCCCCTCTGAAGGTCAGCCCATGCTGGGCAACCGTGGGTCTCCCATCTTCCCTCTTCATGTCTCCCCTTCCTTCTTCCCCTCTTCCTCTATGGATGATCCCGGCATGCAGCCCACGGGGTGCGTCCTTTGGCACCTGGGTGGGAAGAAGGCCCCCTCTAACCCATGATGTCTAGATCTCCCCGAAGAACCATTTGGACCACAATCCTCCTCCTCCACATGGTGCGTTCCCCGACACGGAAACCAGAAAGGAGACCTGTCGTGTGTGAAAACCACCCTCCCTCTCTTTGCCCGCCCCTGGGTCCCTCAACACAGGCCCCTGGAAGTGACCGCTGACCACCTCCTCTTGGCATGCCCCCTCCCCCAGGCAACCCAATGCCATAAGTTTGCCTGACGTGATCCCTGTCTTCAACTTCTCTGCTCACCCCCTCCACCCCAGGGAACCCCCCCCAAAAAAACTTAAAAATAAACATGGATGGATGTGAGCCCTCCTACTCCCGGGATGTTTCCCGCACCAGACAACCTAGGAAGAGACATCTGTCGGACGTGAACCTTGTCCTCCAAGTCTCTTTGCATTCTCCACCCCAGGGAACCCCCCTCCAAAAAAACCCTTAAAAATAAACATGGATGGACGTGAGCAATGCCCTCTCCCTCCTGGAACATTCCCCGCACCAGGTAGCCTAGGAAGAGACATCTGTTGGAAGTGACCCTTGTCCTCCAAGTCTCCCTGCGCTCTCCACCCCAAGGAAACCCTCCCCCCACAAAAAGCCTTAAAAATAAACACTGATGGATGTGAGCAATGCCCTCCCTCTCCTGGGATGTTCCCCGGGCTGGTCGCCCTGGCTGGTGATCACGTTGCCGTTTCAGGGTGGAGGGTGGGGCCCGGGGCAGGAACACCCCCCGTCCCTGTGTGGCTGCTGGCCACGGGGTGCCTGCGGCCCAGCAACTCCTCCCCACCCACCCGTGGCTGCCATCCTGCCCATTCTAATTCGAATTGGGAATTTCCATAGGAGAGAAATAGATATCTTAGTACTCATGGCTGGTAGAATAGCTCTCATTGATGAATGAGCTGCCCATCCTCTGAATTGCAGGTTCTGAACCAAGAAAGGAGAGTCGTCTGGTCAGGCTGTGTGTAGGAAAGACTGTGTTCAACTCAGGCAGCACTCTGAGAAAGACGTCTATTAACTGTGCTCTAGGGTATATTTTTTCCTACTCCAGGCCAAATTCCAGTGCGTTTTGGGAAAATGTCCCATGGCCAAAAGAAATGTGTCTCTGGTGGTGGCAGAAGACATTGTGATTTATGTTACCCAAACCCCCAGAGCCTGGAAACACACTTTCCGGTCAGGCAGACAATAACTGCATCAATAAGGACATTAAAAACTGTAAACTGCCGGTCGGGGGTCTTTTTGTACCACAAGAACGCCTCTTTCTGTAGCGAGTAGCTCTTCTTCGGATTATCAGACCAGGGCCGTCCGTGGTCAGAACGGGGTGTCTCTCACCAGAGCACTTGAAGTATTTTGCTGGAGCACTGTTTTCTGGGTAGAACTGATGGGATATGGATATAGACATATAGATACAGACAGACAGACAGACAGACAGACAGACAGATAGATAGATAGATATAATGGGATGGGTTTGTTTTTTAAAGTCAAAATCACTATATTTCAAAATTTGTACCCCAGAATTTTTGTGTCCCGTGAGTACACAACAAGTACTCAGTGGCTGTACGTTGGGGGATATTGGCTAGTGATGAGTAGGTGACAATATCCTGAGAGGAGAATGTTGCCGAGCTGCTCCCTGTGTGTCGCCCACCCCAAAAGCGACTGCAATAAGGATTTTACATCAGCCCCTGGAGCAAAGGTGAACTTCCAGAGAGGCCACGTAAACAAATACAGGAACCGTCAGAAGCGTGATCTTTGTCCAGGCTGGTATTCAGGGGTGCCGCGTTCTTTTGTGTTTGCCACGTTTTCCTGCCGAGTTCTCACCTCTGCAACATGCTAGGTTGGGCTTCCTCGCTCTTATGCTGGGAGGATTGTTGAAGGTTGATGATCTGATCCTCGCTGCTCTTCCTCGCCCTGGTGCCATTGGAGGAAAGGACACAGCTCAGACTTCCCTGGGTTGCACACAATATCGTTCCAGGCCTGTTTCACCGCACTTTCATGTAGGGTTGCCAACCGCCTGGGGAAGAAATGCCGCTTCAGTCGAGGCGTCACGTATGGAAGTGGGCAGGGAAAGCTTTTCATGACACGGAGGTCAATCACATCACCTGGTCAATCACATCCTATCCAGCCTAGCAAGGGGCAAGACATTTTGGGGTCCAGATTGTTGGCAACCCTGTTTATATCCCTTCTGAGATTTTAGGTGGGAGATGCCCTGAAAGTCAAATCCCATTTTTTATTTTTTCCCCCTGCTCTTGCCGAGGAAGGAAACGCATCACATTCAAATCAGCCTAATATTTCCCCTTCCCTCTTTCCCGTCCATTGGAATTGTGACCCCCTTCTTTAAAGAGGTGGAAGATCATCCTTTCAAATATCTTTGCCTTGGTTGTAGTTCAGCATGTGAGTTTTTTGTGTCCTGTAGCAGAGCTGTGATGTCCTGAACATTCTCTCGTTGCCTGCTGTGAGGCGAAACTCAGAATTCTGAAAGTAACCTTCTGGCAGAATTTAAAAATACACCAACCCTCCACACACACAAAACCCCACAATGTTTTACATATTATATTTCATAGATTATCTCTGTTAAATAAATTCTCAGCCTAAATTAAAAATGCTATCTTAGATGAACACATCAGTACCGGAGTGGCTGAACCTGTGAGCAGAAGTCGCTCAGCAGTAAGGGTTCTTCCCATCAGACAGTCGTTATGAACAAACCTTCTACATGATCATGTAAACTTTCAACTGGATTCTCTTTTGGAGGCGAGAGGGTGGAATCAATCCTAAGAAGGGTTTTCTATTGTAACATGGAAGTTTTCACTGTTACCCATAGATCAGAGGGGTGGTGTGTTCCTCACCTATGGGGGAGGGTCTTCTCCATCCTGTGCTGCTTTAAAAGTCAAACTTCTATGGCAAATTTCAAATGTCCTTCTGGAAATCTTCAGGTCTGCTGCTCTACATGTCATGCACACCTTGACTAAGAGTTGTGCCGACAGACCTTGCATGGCATGTGGTCCTTCCCAGGGACTGCTGGGAATGGCCTCCAGTTGTACTTAGGCCTAAAAAAGTGACAGTGACTGCCCGCGTGGGTGACTTCTCCCCCTAATTCAAAAAACAAAAAACAAAACTAGCAAAGGAGGCTGAGGCTGGACTAGGGTGGATGTGATGGACGGGGTGTCAGATTGTGCTGCCTTGTCTTCCTCTTAGGGATGGCCCGGGAATTGACCATGGTTTTATGTGTGTTCCAGTGAACAGGCTGGCCCACTCCAAGTACTGCTGAGCCAGAAGATGCTCCTGGAACCCAGCAGAGAAGCAGAGCGTGGGTCCAGCTCCTACTTCCCTCCGCCAGCTTCCCATCGTGAATTGCAGCCATCCTATCCAGAGCCTTCCTCCCCACCCTCTCCGGAGCGGAGCTCTCGGGGCCCACGGCCTCTCTGAATTGCCCGGCGGCTTCTGCTGGCTTCAGTGAGCTGGTCGCCCCATTTCCCAGCCAACATGGGGCCAGTGACAGATCCAGGCAAACTGAGAATGAAGTCCACCGCAACGTGAAGCCGGAGGGAGTCCCCACCAATAATCTAACAAGCAATAAAGATTGCAGTAGTAGCAGTAAGTTCGAAGAAGCTCGAGACATAACAGCATCTCTCACTCCTCTTTGCAAAGCGAAATTGAACATGGTGAACTCTGGATCTTTGCCTGTCCTCTTCCCTCCTTCACGTCCCGTGCCAGTCCCCTCCGACAGGAAAGGCCCACCCCTCCCTGCTCTGAGCCATCCAGCTTCCCGGAGTGGCCCCGGAGGGCGGTCCAAGAAGGGGCCTGTCCCACCCTCTCCCGAGTCTCTCCCTCCCCTTTGCCTCATTGCCCTGCAGATCCATTACAGGTTGCAAGCAGGTGCCTCAGAGCAAAAAGCCACGAGAGTTTGCATCGTTTGCCGGAAGAGTTAGTGAATGGAGACGCTGGGGATTCTGAGAGGATCACCGCCAAGGGGCACGTTCGTTCCCTTGCAGAACAGTTCCAGCACTTGCGGGAAAGGGAAAGTGCGCGTGAGACGGAAAGGACTGCGGCTTTCTGCCATGATCAGAGGGCCCCAGAGTTATGGCAGGAATCCTTCGGTGGCCTTCCATCCTTGGGCTCTCGGCAGCCAATCATTGGGAGCCCAGGGGGTGGAATCCGGCCCGCTAGAAACTTGGACGTCTGCCTCGATTCTAGGGAGGAGCTGGGTTCTGTGGATTGTTTTACTGCTCACAGTGTGACCCCTAAGGATTCTGGCTTGCCCCGTGAAGAGCAGTGCCGCAGAGGGAGGCCGTGTGCTGTGGATTTGGACCTTAACCAAGGAAGGCTCAGCCATGAGGGAGAAGACGTGAGACAGGGGAAAGAGAGAAGTCCTGCTGGTTTTGTTGCATCTGTGCCGGTGGACTGCTGGGTAGACAATGTCAAAAGGTACTATGGTTCTCAACAGGACTGCCAGGTGGTGCCTGGGAAGGTGCCGCCTGCCTCCCATCCGAGAGCCCCCGAGGAGGACCCCATGCAGAAGCATCCTCAGTGGAACCAGGACACGGAGCAGGAGACCTCTGAGCTGGAGTCTCTGTACCAGGCCAGCTTACAGGTGCCTCACGCCAGCCGGTCTGTATCGGGAAGGCTGGACAGTTCTTGGCATCCACTGGGCAAGACAGGTAAGACCGCTGCAAGGGGTGGGTGGGGCCTTGTCTGGTTCAAAAATGGTGGGTGCTGCTCAGGGGCCTTGGCGTGACGGAGCTGCACTCCGCTGATCCTGCCCTCTGGCAACCTTTGGCTCCCAGGTGGCATCTGACCCCGCTTAACTCGACTCCTGTGGCCTTGTTGACAGAGGGTCTTCTGAACAGTAGAGTTTTTTGACCTTTGGGGGATTATATATTTATTTATTTAGAAAACATATGTGCTGCCTCTCCAGGAACCTGCCAGCTTTACAAAATATGAAAAAAACAAAACAAGAGAAGGCATGAATTGAAATCCTGCGTTAGAAACCCAGCCCAGTGTAAAAACGTAGGCCGTAGAAACATACTTCTGGCTGCTTAAAAGAACCGTTCCCAGACTAGAACTAGTGCTAAAAGATCGACTCCAGAATTAAGAGAGCGGGTGAATAGAAATGTTCTGGCCTCACACCTGGAGGGAAGGAAGAAAGAGCGTATGGGTCAGGGGAGCCGCAGGAGGAAAGGCCATAGGTGAGCAACCCTGGGGAAAAACCTCGTCTCGGGTGCCCCCCCCCCCCGAGAGCCGGGCCACAGAGAGCAGGGCTGGAGCTGGGGGGGGGATCTTAACTGGCCAGGTTCGTGTTGTCCCGCAGTGCCAGGTGCCTGTTTTGTATCTCTGTCGTAGGCCAGTTCGATATTGCATAGTTGTGTAGATCTCCCTGCAGATCTAAACGGCGGGGTTTTATGCTGGATGTAAAGTGATGTAATTATCAAATCGACCGCTAGGGGGAGAAGAACGCTTCTGGAAGAGACCCACCCCCAACAGGAACAGGCAAGCGAGAATGCAGAGAAGCCCTAAGTCTCACGCAGGGAATCTGCTAGCGATGAGCTATGTGCTCTGAATGCAAGCCATTAATTTAAATCCCTTGCAGGGGAAAAACCTGAAAACCAAGCATGAGAATGTGGCATTGTGCACCCATCATCATCTTCTCGTGTGCCAGGCTAATGGCAGGGATTTGTCCATCTGCCTCATAGGTTTTCCCTTTGCCCTTCCTCCAAGGAACTGAGCGTGGCCCACGTGACTCTTCTCTTCCCATTTCAACTGGGCCACAGCCCTGTGAAGTACCCCAGGCCGAGAACAAGTAGCTGGACTACGGTCTCACCCGGCAAGCTTCATGGCCGATTGGGGAACTCAGGTCTCCCCAGCGGTAGGTGGGGTGGCCAGCTCTGATCTGGGGAATTCCTGGAGAGGTGGTGATGGCGCCTGGGGTCTGGGGAGGGGGCGGAGCTCAGCCCACCCTCCCGAGCAGCCGCATTTTCCCCGGGGAACTGATCTTGGTCATCTGGAGACTAGTCGTAATAGCGGAAGATCTCCAGGTGCTACCTGAAGGTTGGCAACTCTAGGTGTAGGTAACATTTGGAGAAGCTAATAGTTAACATGTTTGATCATTTGCACATTCATTCAAATGAACATTCATAAGTTCAGGGCTATCTGTAAACAAAAGGGGTGTTTTTTTGCTTAAGGGTAATGATTAAAAAATCAAAAAGTAAGATACCAGTGTAGCATCTGAGCCGTTCCAAAGGATATGGGTTGGCTTTGCAGAGACTTACCGCTGATAATTGTCTCTTCCCACTTACTGTTATATAGGAACATAAACTGTTTTAGAATTTAGATGTCAATTTTAGAAAGTCTGGAATTAGACAGACATTTAGGTGGTCCTTTGTAGTCTTACAGGTTATGTTAATATGGTATTTCAGTTTAGAGGCTTAATGGACTTTGTGGACCATTAAGCAATGAAATGTGTTGTATCCCACCAACTGGCAGCTGTCAATCTTCCCTGCATCCCTTGTCATTCAGCAGCTACTCCTACCCCACAAAAGCTGGTGCTGGAAGCTGCAGGACTCGTGTGCATGAAAAGCCATGCATGTCCGGGGGCTGCAGTGAGAAGGGGGAATCCAGGAAAAACCGCCTCCCCCCTTCGGCTAGTGAAGCCTCAGAAGCTCCATAAGCAGAAAAGGGAGGAGGGGGGCCGCTTTGCCCCATTTCGCTCTTCTTCACATGGCTTTTTGTCTGTGCAGACCCTGTGGCCTACCACATCCGTTTTTTGGAGGTTAAAATGAACTGATGGGGGAAAGGAAATGCAGGGAAGGTCCGTTTCTAGATACAGCCTGTTGCGTTTCTGTTTTATTTTTTATTTTTAATTTAGAAGTTGTGATTCCTTCAGCATCACTTAAACTCTAGCGTAGCGTTTTGTCACTGTTATGCGACAGACTTCCAAGACGGTGGATGCAAATACAGTACTCATAGCGCTTTTTGGAATGTCGGTTATTTTTAAAAATGAATGCTGTTTACTTGCTCATATTCTTGTTTAAATGGACTTACAGCAGTTCTTACTAGTTATGACTTCTTTCCAGTAGATTGTGCTGTCTTGTCTTGGTGATGGGAGCTGCGCTTCTAACAAAACTCTTAGCCAGTTATGACTTTCCCTCCAGTTCCAAAATTGGGAATGTGCAGAAATTTCTTGAGGAAGGAGTAAAGCTTACTTTCCTTGAAGTAGAATCATGGCCATCCCTTTGGGTACACTAGGGCCTTTGCAGCCTGTCACGATCAGGACTAAACCTGGTGCTGTTGCTGTATCTGAGGTGTCCAGGGTACACAAATACAATGACAACAGGTACAGACGTGCACAGGAGTAAGGTCTACAGACTGGTCCAGAGTTGGATATCCAAAGGTCCAGTCCAAGGGTCAGGGGTCCAAGGCTTGGGAACAGATGCAGGATACTCTACACTAGTGCGCAGAGTACGGGAAACAAGCAGGAGGAACTTGAAGTCCTAATACAGGAAGGGGACTATGACCTAACAGGCATTACTGAAACTTGGTGGGATGACACTCACATCTGGAATATTAGGATTGAGGGGTATAACTTATTTAAAAGGGACAGACAAATAAGGAAGGGCGGAGGAGTTGCATCATATGTAAAGGAGGTATATACTTGTGAGGAAATATGTGAATTTGAGCATGAAAGTCTAGTTGAGAGTCTCTGGGTAAAAGTAAAAGGAGTAGGAAATAATGCTGATGTCATGGTGAGGGTCTGCTATAGACCACCAAGCCAGGCAGAGGATTTGGATGAGACACTCCTAGAACAAATTACAAAGTTCTCAGAGAGACGGGACACGGTGATCATGGGAGACTTCAATTACCCGGATATCTGCTGGAAGTCCAACTCTGCTAAGACTGAAAGGTCCAATAAATTCCTGACTTGTCTTGCTGTCAACTTCATTTTCCAGAAAGTGGAGAAGGAAACAGGGGAATCTGCTATGTTGGACTTGATTCTTACCAACAGGAAAGAACTGGTTGACCAAGTGAAAGTAGTGGGCACCCTGGGTAATAGTGACTGTGTAATTTTGGAATTTACAGTCTTGGGGAAGGGAAAAGCTGTACACAATCAGACATATAGGTTGGACTTGAGGAAAGCAAATTTTGACAAACTTAAAGTGATGCTGGGTAGAATCCCATGGTCAGAAATACTTAAGGAGAAGGGAGTTCAAGAGGGATGGGAGTTTCTTAAAAGTGAAATACTGAAGGCACAATCACAAACAATTCCTATGAGAAGGAAAAATGGGAGGAACCTAAAGAATCCAAGGTGGGTCCATAAACAGCTTTCTAAAGACTTGAGAAATAAAACAGATTCATTTAGAAAGTTGAAGGAGGACCTTATAACTAAGGATGAATATGAACAAATAACCAGTGCTTGGAGAGAGAGAGTTAGGAAAGCTAAAGCTCAGTATGAGCTTAGGCTAGCAAAAGATGCTAAAAACAACAAAAAAAGGGTTCTTTGCTTATGTTCAGAGTAAGAAAAAGAGCAAGGACATGGTAGGCCCATTCTGGGAATGGGAAAGTGAAATTGTACCAGGTGATGAAGAGAGGGCAGAACTGCTCAATTCCTACTTTTCCTCAGTCTTCCTTTGCAAGGGAAATAGTGCTCCATATGGCAAAAACAGAACACATGATGAGGGAAGGGAGTTGCAGCCTAAGATTGACATGGGGTAGTACATAAAACACCTAGTTTCTTTAAATGAAGCGAAGTCCTCAGGGCCAGATGAGCTGCATCCAAGGGTCTTAAAAGAATTCCTGGATGTAATTTCTGAGCCTCTGTCCATTATTTTTGAGCATTCTTGGAGAACAGGTGAGGTACCAGAAGACTGAAGGTGGGCAAATGTTGTTCCCATTCTTCAAGAAGGGGAAAGAGGAGGATCTGGGTAACTACTGACCCATCAGCTTGATGTCTATACCTGGGGACGTTTTAGAACAAATAATCAAACAGACAGCCCTTGAGCATTAAGAAAGGACAGCTGTAATTACTAAGAGCCAGCATGGGTTTTTCAAGAACAAATCATGTCAGACTAACCTTATCTCTTTTTTTGAGAAAGTTACTAACTTGCTGGATCAGAGGAATGCTGTAGACATAGTTTATCTTGATTTTAGTAAGGTTTTTGATAAGGTTCCACATAATATTCTTGCTGACAAATTGGAAAAATGTGATTTCAGTCCTTTGACTGTTAGGTGGATCTGTAACTGGTTGACAGATTGCACCCAAAGAGTGCTTGTGAATGGTTCCTCATCCTCCTGGAGAGGAGTGACAAGTGGAGTGCCTCAGGGATCTGTCCTGGGACCTGTTTTGTTCAACATCTTTATCAATGATTTGCATGAAGGGATAGGGGGCATGCTTATTAAATTTGCAGATGATACTAAATTGGGAGGGGCAGCCAATATGGGAGAAGACAGAGTCAGGATACAGGATGATCTTGACAGGCTGGAAAACTGGGATAAAACAAATAAAATGAATTTCAATGGGGATAAATGTGAAGTTCTGCATTTAGGTAGGAAAATCAAATGCATAATTATAGATTGGGGGAGACTTGTCTTGGCAGTAGTATGTGCAAAAAGGATCCAGGGGTCTTAGTGGACCATACACAGAACATGAGTCAGCAGTGTGGTGTGGTTGCTAAACAGGCAAATGTGATTTTGGGCTGTATCAGCAGAAGTATAGTGTCCAGATCACGCAGAGTGATGGTACCACTTTACTCTGCTCTGGTTAGACCTCATCTAGAGTATTGTGTTCAGGTTTGGGCACCACAGTCTAAGAAGGATATAGACAAGCTGGAATGTGTCCAGGGGAGAGGAACAAAGATGGTGAGGGGTCTAGAGACCAAGTCCTATGAGGAAAGGTTGAAGGAGCTGGGTATGTTTAGCCTGGAGAGGAGACGACTGAGAGGTGATATGATCACCATCTTCAAGTACCTGAAGGGCTGTTATCTAGAGGATGGTATGGAGTTGTTTTGTGTTGCCTCAGAAGGTCGGACCAGAACCAACCGGTTGAAATTAAATCAGAAGAGTTTTTGGCTAAATATTTGGAAGAACTTCCTTAGAGTGGTTCCTCAGTGGAACAGGCTTCCTCAGGAGGTGGTGGGCTCTCCTTCTTTGGAGGTTTTCAAACAGAGGCTAGATGGCCACCTGACAGCAATGCGGACTCTGCGAGCTTGGGCAGATCACGAGAAGGGAGGATTGCCTCAGTGCTTAGTTCTCATGGCCCTTTCTTACACGCCCAGGGAAATGCTGATTGCCATTTTGGGGTCAGGAAGCAATCTTTCTCCAGGCCAGTTTGGATGGAGATCCTGGAGGGTTTTTGTCATCTTGTGGGTGTGGAACACCAGTCACTGCAGGGGTGGAGGGGGAGGTATTTGTGAATTTCCTGCATTGTGCAGGGGGTTGGACTAGATGACCCTGGAGGTCCCTTCCAACTCTACGTTTCTATGATTCTAAGAGGGCACCTATCCAACATCTTTGAACAGTGCAGGAGTATTAAACACTAAGATAAAGGGGGTGGGGGGGAATTACATGCTTCTCAGTTATGGTTTACCTTCAGTGTTCTGTGTAGCAGCCCAGACTACCCCAGTCTTGTCAGATCTCAGGAGCTAAGCGGGGTGGGCACTTGGAGGGGAGGCCACGATGGAAGGCAGGGGCTGCCGAGCAGAGGAAGGCAACAGCAAACCCCTCTGCTCACGGAAGCCCCTTGCCAGGGGTCACTCTAAGGAGACTGCAGCTAAGTGGCGCTTCACACCCACTCGGAGGGGACACGCAGACACACAGACACGGCAAAGGAACAATCCATGTGGCTGGTTATGGGGGGGCTTTTGTTCCTTCTAGTAACCTTCTAGGGTTCAGGCTGCTATCCTAATACATGAGAGAAGGCCAGAGAAGCTGAAACAATCCACCAAGGTAAAGCTAAAACTTCAGCTTATTTCCACTTCTTCTCCCCTCCCTCCCCTCCCCCCCCGGTAGCATCTGGAAATTTAACTACGAGGAAGTTGCCCGGTGCAGTGGACCTGGGCCTCTCAAAAACTCCCACCGCTGAGATTGAGCGCAGCCTCTGCAGAACTACCACGTCTCCAGGATCCAAGGTAACATGCGCGGGGCATCCTAGGAGGAGGGTTATGTTAGTCAGACCCCTCATTTGTGCGTGGAAATGAAAAAGCAAGAATAAACGCCTGTTTTAGAGGGAGTGTCCTTAAAGTTCAGCATTAATCATGAGAGTAACTTACGAATGTTTGCCTAGTGCGTCTCCAAAGCCTTTTACCGCCATAGTTAGAAGACTGGTTACCTTTTATTGTTCTGAAGTTGGTTACATGAAGGTATATCGTTAATGACTGTAAAGTGGACTGAGTAGTAGACCAGGCACACTAGGAACAGAAAGTCAGATTTTCAGATTCAGAAAGGAGATTTTATGTTTTGAGAAGGCCACACCACTTTCAACATAATACCACAGTTTTCTGAAAGTAAAGGCAAGCTAAGGCCTATCTGTTTACAGTGCCTAGACCTCAATTGCCCTATGGCAGGGGTCCACAGCGTGGTGCCTGTGGGCACCAGGGCATGAGCCGACGCCTCTCCTGCCACCTGCCAAGTGTTTTTAGAAGAGTGGGCGGGGCTGGGTGGGGCTTGTGCCCAGCAAGGCTTCTGATTGGCAGGTGAGGATCTGATTAACTGTTGAGCAGAGCTTTCGCCAGAAAAACTGAAGAGTTACTATTAGAAATATGTATCACCTGACTCCCTGGCATTTTATGGTTGGCTTCATCTCTGGCGGCAGCTATTTTGTGGTTGCCTCCTGTGTCAGAATTCCATAGGAGCCTGCAGACTTTAAAAGGCTGTCACATGGTATACCATTTCTGGACTGGAGAAGTTGATTATTTGTATAATTTTCCCTTTCTGATAAGGTCTTTGTACTTCATCAAAAATATAACTGTATTCGATATGACAAGTCAACTGGGATCAGGAACTGAGAAATCATTACAAATCCACCCAGTTGCGCCATTCTCTGCCCACTAGATCTCAGACTCTGCCATGTATTGGGGGGGAAATTGGAGCCTGATTGCAAGGAACAGCTGTAGTGAGGATCACATGTAAGGATCCATTTGGATCCTGTTCTCTCGTTCTAATTTGTCTTCCCTGCTTAGAGGAGACCAGGCGTGGGGCCTCAGTCGTGCTCAGCCAAGGTCTGTAGTGTGAAGGTGAAGAAGAACGAAGGGGCTTGAGAGAAGCCCTGGTGTTCATTGCTGACTTTGTTTTATTACTGTGGCCTCTTCGGCCCAGAATTCTGGAGCCCCGTTTTCCATGAGGATGTCTTTCTGAACGCGCCGATCTCTCTGCAGGTGCCACACCCCAGAAACCATGGCAAGGAGCCGGAAGAAGAGATGTACAGTGCAGAGAACTTCCGTCGCATTGCCCGTAGTCTCAGTGGAACAGTCCTCTCAAGCAGGGAAGAGATGCTGGCCTCTTCCCACAGCTTTGTAAGTCCAGAGGGGCCAAGGACTGGGTGTGCTTTCTGTCCTTCAGCGCTGGCATAAACAAGGGGGCACACGTGCTCTTCAGCAGTCTTTTCTTGAGAGACATGCCTCAGCATTGCCTCTCTTTTGATGGATGCACCATGAGGTTGTAGAGCTCCTCACTGAAGTATTTTTGCTATATGCCCTGCTTCTTCCCAGCCGGTACCAATATTCTCCAATGCCCCCCTTTGATCATTTTTACTCAGATTTGCCTTTCCTCCACTCGCCACAAGCTGGCCGTCACCAGCTGAGAAGGTGTGGCTATAGACTGTGGACCTTTTTAAAACTGATTGGCATCTCATGGCTTCAGTCCATTTGCCTCTGTTGTTGGGCTGGTTTCTCCACTAAGACTGTTCATGTGTGCCGCGTATCACAACCTTTTGGTTTAAGTTCAGCTTGTGTGTGACGAGAGGTTCTTCCCACATCCCAGAATCCGGACTGAACAATTTCAAAAGGCTTTCCCTAGGCAAACAGTTTAGCAGCAGAGTTCTCCAGGATTTATCAATTATCAACATTTATTTATTTATTATTTTATTGTATTTTATTGAATTTATAACACGCTTTCCCCAAAAATGGATCACAGCAGGTAACAACATCTTATAAATACAATTAAAAGCCCTCTAAATACAACATACAATTACTCAAATCCATAAAACAGTAAAATCAGTAAAAAACGTCTGTAGAAATCCAGGTGGCATAAAATTCTTTCAGGGGTTGGTATACAGAGTGACTAAGAAGGGAAGAAGAGGGGGAAGTGGGGGGGGAAGGAGGGGAGGCCAGGCTCTAGCCACAGCCCATCGACTGGGGGGCCCAGTACTGCCCTCAACCATAGGCCCAGCAGAACAGGTCTGTTTTTCAGACCCTGTGGAATTGTGCCAGATCCCGCAGGGCCCTGATCTCTCCAGGAAGAGAGTTCCCCTGGGCCCTAGCCAAGGAGACCTGGACACCCTTTGGGCCAGGGACCACCAGCAGATTTTGATCCCTTGAGCATAGCGCTCTACGGGGGGGACACCAGGCCAGGTGGTCCCAAGGGTATGCTGGCCCCTGACTGTTAAGAGTTTTAAAGGTCAGCACCAGAACGCTGAACTTGATCCAGCCCTCAATCTGGAGCCAGTGCAGCTGATAAAGCACTAGTTGGATATGCGCTCTAAGGGTGTTCCTGTCAACAGACTTGCAGCTGCATCCTAGACCAGTTGCATTTTCTGGATCAACCTTAAGGGAAGCCCTATGTAGAGCGAGTTATAGTAATCCAGCCTGGAGGTGACCGTTGCATGGATCACTGTGGCCAGGTCAGAGCGTGACAGGTACAGGGCCAACTGTTTAACCTGGCAAAGGTCGTAGAACACGAGCTTAACCACCTTTGCGACTGGGCCTCCACTGAAAGGGAGGCATCCAGAATCACTCCCAAGCTCTTGACAAACAGCCCCACTGTTAACGGCACCCTGTTAAGAGAGGGGAGTTCGCAAGCCGTCTCAGCCTGCCCCCCCCGGCCCAGCCACAAGACCTCCATCTTCACTGGATTTAGTTTCATCCTACTCTGTTTTCACCAACCAACCACACCCTCCAAAACTGTGGCCAGATGTTCTGGGATGACCTCTGGCCAGCCTCTACCTCATCAGCAGGTAGAGCTGGGTATCATCTGCATACTGGTGACACCCCAGCCCATGATTCCGTGCCAGCTGGATGGATGGGTGCATAAAGATGTTGAATAACTTTGGGGGGAGGATAGCCACCTGGGGAACTACAACATACCAATGGGTATTGCGATGAAACCTTCTCCCCTAGCGCCACCCTCTGTCCCCAACCTTGGAGAAAGGAGGTGGACCACTGTAGGCTGTCCCCCGGATCCCCACGTTGACGAGGTGGTGGGTCGACCATGTCAAATGCTACTGATAAGTCCACTGCAGCACTGCAGCACTGACCCGCCTTGATCCAGCACTGCCTGTGGAGCTCCTCTGTGAGAGCGACCAGAGCCGTCTCCTTCCCATGGCCAGGGCGGGACCCAGACTGGAAGGAATCCAAGGCTGAGGTTTCATCTAAGAAAGCCTGGAGCTGCACCACTACTGTTCTCTCAACTACTTTTCCCAGGAACAATAAGTTCAATACTGGGTGGCAGTTGGCCAGACTACTAGGATCTAAGGATGGTTTTTTCAGGAGCATCCCAACTCCTGCCTCTTTTAAACTCCCCAGGAAGACCCCCTGAACACAGGGACAGATTTATAATGCCCACCAGGGGAGCCTGCGTTCCATCACCACTGGCCGTAACCAGCCATGACGGACATGGATCAGCGAGACAAGTGGTGGGCTTCACAGCATCTTGTCTACCTCAGAGCAGGTTCAATTGGTCCAACACTGGACCTGAAGACGGCCAAGGGGCCTCCAGTTCCCTTACTGTATCAACATTAATGGGCAGATCCTGGCAGAGCGACAAGACGTCATCAACAAAAAGGCTCACCGACACCTCGCAGCTGATGGCTGAATCCCTGTTATTTTGTGAACTTTCAGTGAGAGATGTTGAAGACCGAATTAATCATAGAGTCATCGAGTTGGAAAGGACCTCCAGGGTCATCTAGTCCAACCAACTGCACAATGCAGGACATTCACAGATACCTCCCCACTACACCCTCAGTGACTGCTGTTCCATGCCCAGAAGATTTAAAAAAACCTCCAGGATTTCCAGCCAAACTGGCCTGGAGAAAAATTGCTTCCTGACCCCAAAGTGGCGACCAAAATTACCCTAAACAATTGTGCCAGGTGAGAGCGAGTGGATGCAATTTAAAATCTGGTAATACAGATAAGTAACGTGTGAGTTTAGTTCGTTGAACTATTACCAGCAAACCAGACCAAGAACCTGTGGAGACTTTTTTATTGAGAAAAGAAACTGTTCTCTTATTAAAATTATTTGCTAAAATTAATTATCAAATTTCCTAGCATTGCTTAATTGTATTATAGTGATTAATAGTTTTAAAAGCAAACCAGGTTTCCGATTTTTGTCTCACCGCTTTTAGGGTTTATCAAAAAGCACAAGTTTATGCACCCCGAAATCTCACCTCATCTTCTTTGGAGGCTTCCATTCAGAGAAATCTGATTAGGTTACCACAGTAGTGCATATTTATTTTAAAAATCAATCTTTTTCTAAATCTGTTCAATCATAATCAAATGATTATTATCTAGATAAGGGATTGGTTCTAAGTATGAGATAATCAACAGAAGTGCAAATGATCCAATCAGTCAAGGGCATGTGAGATACATCTGATATAGCAAGATAAGAAGGCCAATCTCAGCTCTTAACCTCTATTAAAAAGCAGTTAGTCTAACTTTTCTGTGACAGTTTCCAGGATTAAAGTAGCTTTGAGCAAACAGAGTTCACTTACAGTTGAAGAGTTCCCAAACTGTCAGTTAGCTTGCAAGAATCAGCAGGGAAAAGTTGGTGATGTAGCAGCTACCACTACGTATGTTTGCCTTGTGGGACATACGGAGAAGTTCAGTTGAACAGCAATATCCAACATCACTTTGGAGGACACTGTGATAGTGACCAAACCTACAGACCTTCCAGAGGTGGTCCAGATTCAGTCCCAGGCACCAGCAGTGGGGCTCTCACAGGAGGGTTAGACCAGTTCACCTGCTGGGAGAGTGCCTACCAGTGGCACGGAAACTGTCACCTACCAACAGAGAGCTATCAAAGGGGGCCACAGGCAACATCTGCTGTACAGTCCGAATACAAATGTTCCCTCTTCCAACCTCACAATGGCACCCAAGTAGCCCATGAACACTTCCCAGACTGGCCACCCCCCACCAAGGAAACAGTACACTCACTCCTGTCTTTAGGAGACTTGCTGGGGTATTGGCAGTATACTAGGACTGGTCATACCCAGATTTTATTTTTTAAGTTCCTTCCTAACAATGTATATATGCTAATCATACCTACATCAGTGCTGAATGTAATATTACTTTTGAATTATTTAAATAAACTCTTCTTTAAAAATGAAACACACATGAGGGGTAGGATCCAAGGGTGCATCTAATGCTGATATTTGCATGCTTCCTGCAGCTTAGCCTGGTGTGGGGACCAGGCTATGGGCTAGTTCTGTGCCCAGACAGGACACTACCAGAGACTTCCAAAATATGCTGACTGAGGCTTTGCGCCCTCTGCTGTAGCAAATGACATCATTGCACATGAAATTCAACACTCAGCAAAGCCAGTTGACTGAAACTACCAAAAAGACTGATAAAATGGAGCAAGAACTTAAAGCAGTAGACGCTGATACACAGAAGCTTAAAAAACAAATGCAGGAGATGGAAAAAAAGAGGGCAGTTAATGAGGCCCAACTCTTACAGCTGCAGATGGAAAAGGCAAGCTATGTCTTAAGATTTCAGGGAATTCCTGAAGCAAAAGGAGAAGACCTGAGACACATCATGTGCGACGCATTGGGGCCGGTGACAGTTTTAAAAGCGGATTTTCTACAAAATGAAATAGATGTGATCTATAGGTCATATTCTGACTATATAAGAAAGAATAATCTGCCCGGCAAGGTTGTGGTGAGATTCTCCAGAAGACAAGTAAGAGACCAAGTATTGAAAGCAACAAGTGGAATTACCCTGAAAATCAAGGACAAAGAAATAAGAGTTTTGAAGGACATTCCATTTGAAATAAGGAAGAAGAGAAAGAAATGTGGAGACTTGGCACTATTCTTATAGAAGAATAACGTCTCCTACAAATGGATTACCCCTGTAGGATTAATTTTTAAATTTAAAGATACGAAAGAACAAATTGACTCTGTTACGAAGGCACGTGAATTTCTTCATCAATACGCCGTTCCAGCAGACAAAGAGGATAAAGAAGGAAATGACAGCAACAAGGGAAGAAGAAGGAGTACTGGCATCTTCCGATGAGGACTCAGATTTGGAATGGGGGGTGGCTGCTCCCAAAATAGGAGATAGACTGAGGAGCAAAAAAAGCAAAAAATGAGTTGTGATTCTCTCTAGATCCTGTTTAAAATGAATTTAAATCATTTTTCTCTAAGGCTTTTTACATATTGACACTTGTTGGCAATCTTAGTTTAAATAGTAACAACTGTATACTCACTTGACGTAGCAAATTTTAACAGCATTTAATTATGAGCTAATTTTATAAGCATTATGTATGACCACCATCTCTTGGGGTTTTAGTGGTTTTCTTTACTTTCTCCTGTAGTATGTAGTTACCCTGCCCTTTATTCTTCGTAGTTTATACAAAAAGCAATAAAAATCCCCTTCAGGGGGCAAAAAAAAAGTTAAAAAAGAGAGAAGCCATGTTGGATTGGGCTAATGGCCCATCCAGTCCAACACACTGTGTCACACAGTAGACAAAGCCCAGGTGCCATCAGGAGGTCCACCGGAGGGGCCAGAACTTCTGAAGCCTTCCCACTGTTGCCCCCCAGCACCAAGGATACAGAGCATCACTGCCCCAGACAGAGTGTTCCATCTAAATCTTGTGGCTAATAGCCAACCTCTGCTCCATATCTATATATCTAATTCCCAAGTGGCCCCCTATGTGCGGATATCTAAATCTGCACATCGGGGGCACCTGGGGGGCAGGGAGATTTTCCTGCGCACGTGGGGCAGTCCCCACGTGTGCAGAAAAATCTAAAAAGTGTTAAAAAGTCTAGGGGGGATATCAGAATCCCCAAAAAAGTAAGAGCGTTCCCTGCGCATGCGCAGGGAATGCTCTGGGAACTCTGCGGCGGCTGGCGGCTGAAAGCCACTCAGTCCTCACCACCGGAGCCGGGGCGGGGAGAGGAGAGAGCTGAAGGGGGGGAGGAGATTGGCAGGCCTGGCGGCTGGAAGCCGCTCGGGCCTCGCCTCCGGAGCCGGGGGGTGGGGGGAGGAGGAGGATCGCTGGGGGGGGGGAGATCGGCGGGCCCGGTGGCTGGAAGCCACTCGGGCCTCACCTCCGGAGCCGGGGGGTGGGGGGAGGAGGGGGACATAGCTGGAGCGGGGGGGGAGGAGATCGGCGGCGGCAGAGGAGGGTGACAGGAGCCGGGTGGGGGAGGGAGGAGATTGGCGGTGGCAGCAGAGGAGATTGCTAGGGCAGGGGGTGGGGAGGAGGTGATCGCCGGAGCGGGGGGGTGGGGTGGAGGAGAGGACATCGCCAGAGCCTTCCCCGCGAATATCGCGGGTCCCTCTTCTTGTGTTTATCTAATTCCCTCTTGAAGCTGCCTATGCTTGTAGCTGCCGCCATGTCCTGCAGCAGTGAATTCCACAAGCTAATCACTCTTTGGGTGAAGAAGTGCTTCCTTTTACCTGTTCTAGGCCTACTGTTCATTAATTTCATTGAGTGCCCATGAGCTCTTGTATTGTGAGAAAGGGAGAAAAGTACTTTTTTCTCTGCCTTCTGTAACCCATGCATAATTTTGTAAATCTCTATCATGTCACCCTTCAGTTCTGCCTGACCTTTCTGCAGGGGACATGCTTAGGGAACTGGCAATCAGAATTACTTGTCAGGTTGTCTTCTCCCTCCATCTCTCTCTCTCTCTCTCTGGTTGAGTTGACTGATGGAAAATAGCTGGAACCATCATGTCCTGATTGCAGCCCATTTCTCATCAAGATTTCCGATTCAGGCTCAGCTTCACAAACCAAGTTAGGTTACGTGTTGACTCTCATCTGGGCTGAAATGGCTTCACGCTCCTTGCAGGGAGGGCACTTTGTGATTACAGTCCAGTCGCTGAGAAAGCCATGCCAGGGGGCACTGCAAAATCTCACATATAAAAGTGCCGGAACATCTGGAAGAGTCAGCTACTGGGATTGGGAAGGTTGCCGTGGAAGAAGATTTACCTGCAGATACACTCAGCCCAAAACATTTAGGAAGCTGCTCAGTAATAAGCATTCGGCAACAAACCGCAGGTATTCTGTGAGGAAGTCAAACAAATGATCAGGCCAGGAGAGGTGGTGGCCATTTCCACAGCGCCAGGCCAGCTGATTAGCTTCCATTAATAACAGGTACTTATTAACATTAATGTTAAAACTACCCACTGCTCAAGTTAAGTGGGTTAAAACTCTGAACTGCAGGCTGTGGAAGGTCAGTAGTTCAGCAGTTCGAGACCCGAGTTCAGCCGCATGACGGAGTGAGCTCCCGTCTCTAGTTCCAGTTCCTGCCAACCTAGCAGTTCGAAAGCAAGAAATTGCAAGTAGATAAATAGGTACCACTTTGGTGGGAAGTAACAGCATTCCGTGCACCTTAGTGTTTAGTCATGCCAGCCACATGACCACAGAAATGTCTTCGGACAGCGCTGGCTCTTCGACTTTGAAACGGAGATGAGCACTGAACCTTTACCTTTAGTATTCACCTCACCCTCCCCATTATACTTTTCCTTAGTAAATTTGCATATCGTTGCCTTGTCTCATTTGCTGCCTAGTTATTTGTGTTATTCTACTGCTACTCAGGTCTGTGGTGTCAGAAAGGACATTCTGAAGGGCTTATGGTAAAATTACTCGGTTGGATCCAGTGGAAAGTTCACAGAACGAGTTAGCCAAGTGGATCTTCCCCAAGCTGTCAGCAGAGGAGAGAGAAGCGTGCACATGAACGCATGAAGCTGCTTTCATCCTGTGTCAGATTCTTGGTCAGTCTTTCCCACTCAGGCGGGCTGCAACTCTTTAGGGGCTCAGGCAGCAGAGGCCTTTCTCTTTACTGGTCCTTTTCACTGGAGATGCCCTGGCTCCCCCCCCCCAAGAGCCCTGGCTCCCCCTCATCACTGCAGCATCCTGTAGGGTAGGACATTTTGTCTTCAGACCCTCCAAGTCTGCTTCAAAAAGGGGGAAGATCTGTTCCAACTCCTTCTGTGAATTGTTCAGCGGGATCCAACCCAAGCAACAAATAGACTTTTATATGTATAAACTTGTGATACTAATCTGTAGTGAAGATAATTATTGTCCATTTATTAGGGGGTTTTATGATTTTTTTTTTACGAATTCTTAGAATATGTTTTAAAAACTCTTAGAATACTGAGAGTCTGTACTGGAGCAGCTTGCCCAGGAGGCACAAGCTGTGGTCCAGCAGGGCAGGTCACAGGCAAGGTTGCAGAGAGTAACCAAAGTCCAGTCCAAAAGTCAGGGGTTCCAGAGAACAGGTTTATCAAAATCCAGTTCCAGGCAGCAAGTCCAGTCCAAGGTCAGGGGTTCCAGAAAAGCCAGTTGTCAGGTCCAGTCCAAGGTACTAGCAGTCCAGTAGCAGCAAGGTTGGTGGCTCAGTAGCAAAGTGTACTCATTACATCCACAAACCACTGCTTCTCCCAGCTGAATTTATAGCCAAGTCTTAACAAGCTAAACTTCCAGCCAATTCTTTGACAGTCATTCTGGAACTACTCATTCGTCTCTTCAGTTGCCAGCTGATGATGAGCCATGAGTCTCGCACGCCTCCTTTCTGACAGCATCGGCTCTGCAATGGTGTGGGTGAGCTAGATGGGGCTGAGAGTGGCTTCTGAAGACTTGTTTACCGTTTCAGAGCTACATGATGTTGGCTCGGTTTCAGCTGTAGGCTGTGACTCCTGATCAGCCAGTAACTTGATCTCCTCTCATTCTCCTTCTGGCTCAGAGCCAGCTGCAGCCAGCTGTTCAATTACTGGCTGAGGGCTAGCAGGTAGCTCTTCATCTTAGAACTGAGCCATCACTCAGCACGGACTGACTTACGACAGAGTCTCTCTCCGTATTAGCTTTGGTGGCAGGTTCTAATTTGATTTTCTGATAGCAATTTCTGTGATTATTTTATATAAACTGCCTTGAGCAATTAGGAAAGGTGATTTTAATAAATAGTACATGCATCTGCATGTATCAGTGGGCTGATGCCTGCATTGCAACTAACCCTTATTTTTCATTCAGCAGAATTAGAGTTAAGTGATGTGGCATTCCTTCCATCCATCCAGTCTTTAATATTTTGACAAATGGTGGGATTTTCTCACTGCTGAGAAGATCACACCCTGCGATAGGATGGGTAGAGCTAAACCAGGAGGTTTCTTTTTTACCTTGTTCTTACTTACGCCAAAGATCTCGATAGAACACCATCATGACTTGACAAATCTAAAATGCTGCGCATCTGATAATGCCTCATGATATTCAGCCCTTGACTGTCTTTAACGTTCATTTCCATTCTCCAGGGCGTTCAACTCTCAGCCTCTGACCTGCTTTATTTACAGCTGCACGTTGATTTTTAACTTCTGACGCAGTCCTTGGTGTTTTCATTGTTAATTAACTTTAAAAAACAAATATTTCCTAATTGGTTTCAGTTGTTTTGATCACATCCATGTCAAGTTGAAAGTTATATTGTAAGGAGCCTTGCAAATGTCATAGAATCATAGAATCACGGAGTGGGAAGGGGTCCTACAGGCCATCTAGTCCAAGCCCCCCTTCTCAGTGCAATATTAGCCTAGAGCATCCCTGACAAGTGTTTGCTTCAAGGCTGCCAGTGTCTGTGTTAAAAGAACTTCTGGGAAGCGTCGTGCCCCCACGTACAGCGTGTTTCCTTCTGAGAGAGAGGCGAGCCCGTGCTCTAGTGGCTTTATTGGTTCTTTCCCCTGCCTGTATGCCCAGCTCTGTGCTTGCCCGGCGGATCCCAATTCTGTGTTTAATCATCATATTTTCTATTCTGTTTTCCTTTTGTCAAAAGGAAGTGTCCAATGAGAGGAAAATGCCAGTGGAGGCCGGGCACCGTTCTTCCAGCACCACTTCCCTCACTTCCCCTCACGACTCTCCTCCTGTGTTACCCTTTGACCCCCAGCACTGTTCAGCCCAACTGCAGCACCTCTCCCATGATGCACCAGTGCCTAGCATGGTGGGCAAGACACATAGACAATCAGGTAATCACTGGTCTCTTGCGATGGGAGATGAGAGATGTGGTTCCTCCTCCTCCTCCTCCTCCTCCTCCTCCTCTTGTAGCACCACGCTCTGGGCTGTGCTTGTCTGTCGTGGTGGTGATGTTGTGACTTCTTCAGCCGTCGGGAATGATCAGTGCCCCCCTTCCCCCCCAGACATCGTCTTGCACACCATGTGACTTGGCTGACCCTTAATATGGGGGAACGTGTAAAATAAAACATACAGCCTGCTTTTGGGAATAACGGCATTTTCTTAAAAAGTTGTTGCCACTTGAGTGACCCAGTCAGCACGCAGGAAGGGCCCAGAGGCTGACTTCTTAGCCACTGTTCAGTGACCAGCGTGTGTTTGAGAGTGCCGCCGTAAACGGAGCGGTCGGTATGACTCTCTTTGGCTCGACTGTACGAGAGATGATGCTTGGTTTTTCTTTATGTACTCTGTAAAGGGCTGTGATGTTTAATGGATGGGGGAGGGATGCAGAGTTTGAGTCCTCTCCTCAATTTACTCCCTCCTTCCACCATTCCGTACCCCACTTATCACCCTCACATCCCACCCTCCCACCCTTCCTAGGCGGACCTCGTTGTAGAGGAGGAGGAAGACGTGGTGCTGGGCCTGTTTTCATGAGGGGTGGGGTGTTGGAACCCCTGGCCCTGACCTGCAGGACTTCCTTCCCTTTTTTGTGCTGGTCCGGGTCCTGTTTTCGAGACACATGGGAATCTGACGGATTTGGGGCACGTCTCTTGAAGTTGCTGGGCACGTGTGAGATCTTTCACAATTTGAATCCATGCTGGCCACTGAAGTGCCAGTCAGTGGTCCTGGCAGCATTGCACGGACGGTATCCTTGCTGGCAGGAGGCTGCCTGGTCGATGGCGTTTGAGCACATGTAGTGGCTGGAGTCCTTGGCAAGGGTGTGCTTTATCAGCCAACGGTGACTTTTCCCATTTTCCGTTCTTTGTCTTTGGTCTTTGCAGCCTGATCCTGTGCATGCTGACAGAGACATAGATCCCAGTATGTGCAGAAAAGGCTGGCTGGCTTGTGAGTGTGCTCAGGTGTCCAGGAACTGCTCCCTTGGTCTGTGGCAGACGTGTATCCCAGGCCCACCCGTGGCTTCATTCTGTGACATGCCTGCACCCACAAGAAGAGGGTGGCTGGGAGCTCCCGCCTGGCATTTTCATCCCATCCGGGGGGGGGGGGATATACAGGGTTCTTCCTTCCCAGACTGAATTGGAGAGGGAGGGTGGGGAATCCACCCAGTGAGGTTTCCTGCCCGGAGTTTCATGCTGCCTCCCATTTAGCAGAGAACGGCTCGACCTCTTCCCCACCCCCAACGGCATCAGCAGTCAGGAAGGGCAGTGTTCCTCGTGCACGCATTGGATCAAATTTTTAAAATAAGCAGATGTGGCCGACTTGTTTCTTCCTGAGACTGAAGACAGCAGAGCAGCAGCAGAAAACAAAAGAGAACGTAGGATGTCAGGAGAGATTCCAGTCGATGGTTGAAGTCACTCAGAAAGTGTGTCTGTGTGACCTTGTGAATCCTCAACTGTTGCGTCGCCATTTGCCCTCCTTGTCCTTGCGCTGATCCCCCCACAGCCATCGGCATTAGGCCTGTAGGGTCGGCGGCAGCCGGTTAAAATCTGCTCCCACCGCACTGGCCACTGATGGTGTCTGCAAGCCTGGAAGGCCGCTGGCTTCTCTCCCCCGCCCCCAGCAGACCCTATGCAAAGCAACCGTGCACGTCTTTAGCCTTCCCAAACCATGGGGCGGGATGATGAGCCTGCGGCTGTGTTGTCCTGGGGTTACTTGTGGAAGCTGAAGTGACGGTCATTTGTTTCCCAGTCTTGGCAGAATGAATGGACAGAGGCTGTTCCCAGAATAGCACTCCACAATTCCTGCCTTGGCCAGGTGGGGTGCTGCTCATTCATTGTGACTGAAGATCGGTTCTGGTACATTCTGGTACCTCACTGTACTAGAGCTAAGCAGAGATTAGCAGGAGATTGTCCACGTGGCCCTTGCTCAGGACAAGTGGGTATTCTTTTGAGGGAGCAGAGGCAAGAAACCCAAACTGCGGCTGAGCTGATTGGCTGGGACTAACGGGAGGGCACCTGACCTTCGAGGTGCTGATCAGTCCCTATTTCGGTGGGCACAGCATCTCTCCCCCAGGGGGCTGACTCAAGTGGCTTTGTGCCGTGCCTCTCCCTGCCGCGTGTGCGCTGCCTTTCCCAGGCGTGCCCTGGCACGGGGGGTGAGGTGTGAACCGGCAGGCTGAGGCGAGTCAGCCACAATCCCTGTGCTCACGGCCCCGGTAAGAAATGGTCTCAGGCCATTCTTGGCAGCAGGGGGAAGCCGTGCCAAGAGCCCGAACGTGAGTCCCGGCACTGCTTTGTCCTCACGTGCTTAAACACCTTTGGTGAGCAACTCCCTAGAGACACGGTTGGGAATCTGTTACTTGCATTGTGCAGCTTCAGGAGAAGAAAACGTCCTCCTATATTCATGTGTCCTTTTCTCTTCCTCAGGAAGTCAGAAGAACATCCAGAAAATTCTGGCTGTGCTTGACAGGAGTGAAACATTCCGAGAGGAAGACAACCCCAGTGCGGCCGTGAGCGGTGGAAGCCCCCCCTTCCAACAGCAGGGCCCCCCTTCTCCAGGGCCGAGGCCCCTCCCCGGTCAGCATTCCAGAGGGCAAGACCCCGCCGGCGCCCCCGGCCCCTGGCTGCCGATGGGTCTCACTGCCAGACAGACAGCAACACTGCCAGACAAGCGGACTTCCCGCTGGGGTTCTCCTGCCCAGCCTCAGAAGGGATCAGAACTGCATTTCCTCCCGCCTCCATTCCAGCAAGGGAGCCATGCGCTGTATGTTGTGAACTGCAGGCCACTGCTTGGCACAGGCTGTGGTCCCTTGAGAATCGTGCGTGAGCCTGCAAGGGACGTGGTTAGTTTTGACACTTGCCCTGTGCCTCCCCCTCAGGCCAAGGCCCCAGGTCCCAGGAGGGTTGACATGCCCCCAGATGAAGACTGGCGGCAGAACAGCTACATCCCTCAGCCTGGAGCCAGGCGGAGGCTGCCAGTGCATCTGACGGACGTCTCTTACCCATCCGCCTCTGAGGCACATCAAGAGATGCTGGCGCGTGCGGTGGCTGCCTCCGTGCCGCCTGGCAGCGGCTGGTGAGGCCTCCGTCTAGGATCGCTCCCACGCGAAACAGGCTGTCTGACTGGTAGCTACAGAAATGCAGTCGATAACCGGGCAGGGAGTTGGGTTGTGTGGTTTTTATTTCTCTCCAGTTAGTGTCTGTGCCAATCTTGTCTTACAGAGTAGCTTGTACGGTAAGTGGGAGCGAATGGCACTGTGTTTCTGTATTGCTGAATCACTGTTGCGGGGTGGGGGGACTGTTCAGTGGCCCCATTCTTGAATGCTCTCCATGGGCATGTCTCACTGGCAAGAGGAAAAGATTTGCATCCGAGCTGAGAACGAAATCCTCTGTCGTCTGCCGCAGACTGTCTCGTCAAGGGCCACCTTTCGTGCCAGGAAGCCCAGCAGCTAACCTGCCTCTCAGTTTGGATTGTTCTCTGTTAGTTGGGGGTGGGATGGGATGGGGGGCGGAGGAAGCTTTCCAGGCTCCCCCACATTTTAAGGAAGTGGCAGCATTGGAAAGCCAGCGAGGCAGACGAGCGGTTCTTTGTGCTCTCGTGTCAGGTGGCCGGGGGGGAGGGATTCAGCGCAGACGCCCGCCAGGATTCCTCCGGCGCCCTCATGGCAAACTACTAACCGTGCTTCAGATAGCAAAGACTGTTAAAGCCGCATGCTTCCGTATAACCTTGTAAACACAGAATCACTTTAACTATTTTAGGGTCAAACATCCTTGCCTTTGTAAGTATTTTTCAAATAAATCAATCCAGTAGTTCTATCCCTTGAGTGGTGTATGAATGGTCGTCATGTCGCTCAAAGGACACGTGATCTAGAATCAAGGGGCTTTTCTCCCCCCCCCCCTTTTTTTGCACGCTCTTGCCTCCGAGCGCCTCGTTTTTCTCACCCAGTAGCACGGAAGGTTGTATCATTTGGTTCTTATGGGATGGTCTTCACTTCGAGAGACCACGAACATATTGCAAAAGAAGTTATTGTGCCACTATTTTATTAAGGAAGAAAATATTTATAAGCGCACACATTTGAGGACTGTCCGTCAAAGTGTGATGACCTTTTTGAGATCATCAATACATCACAGACTTTTTTTAAAGGATTCAGAAGTTGTTCAGTTTCTGTTCAGTAAAAAGGTTTTGTTTCCTCAAACTGAATGTAAAAACAATAACGCCCAGGTTCAAAGTTCATTTCTTTTGAAAAGTTTAGCTTAGCATCACGTGTGTGTCTTTTCCTCCCACAACTGGAGTATCCACAACAAGGCTTATATGGAGGGTGGAAGCAGGTGTCAGCTTCCTAGTTAAATCAGTTCCCAACAACAGTAACAGATACTGGACTGAAGACTCAGACTCTTTTGGGCTGTGGACCATCAGTCCTTTAGGTCCCCCCACCCACAATTGCAAATCTCCCAGTTTGGGCTCCTGGGTGGTCACCGTGGGGAAGGGGGCTCCTTCATGCCCATGCAGAGCCTTAAAGGGGGAGAGGCCAGAGGCACTGAGCACTGAGTTGTTATAACAGTATCCCATGTAAGAGAGGAGGTTGACCCAGTCATGCTGCAGGTAATTGGTGAAGCACCGGAGGAATTGATTCACCCTCAGTCTGCCCGTCCGTCTCGGGGTGATGGGAGCTGCTGAGACCTCGTTCCACCCCCAACACCTGCAGCAGTTCCTTCCAGAACTTAGCGATGAACTGCGACCCCCTGTCTGAAATGATCTTGCGGGGGAGGGAATACAGCCTCACAATGTGGTGCATGAAAAGCTTGGCTAGTGACTTGGCCGAAGGCAGTTGTTTGCAAGGAATAAAATGTGCCTGCTTGGAGAACGTGTTGACCACCACCCAAATCACCGTTTTTCCTCTATTGGGTGGTAAGTCAGTTATAAAGTACATTGAAATCACGGCCCATGGTCTCTCTGGTGTTTCAAGAGATTGCAAAGTCCCAGGGGGCTTTCCTGGTCTCCATTTCCCCATTAGGCAGGTCTGGCAAGAACCCACATATTGGGAAATGTCTGCCTCTACTCCACTGAATTGTCACTTTGAATGTCCTCCAAGTCCCCCTCTGTGAGAGCTGTTTTAAATTTGCAAATCCAGGGTTCAGCGTCAATAGGAGTCTCTGCTTTTGCTCGGCTGCAAGTTACCACCACCACCGCCCCAACTGGGTGGGTGTGAACATTGAGTCTATGACTTCTTCCCTCTGGCTGTCATGTTGCAGGAGGCAGGATAATGCATCAGCCAGAGGGCTTGCCTTCCCGGGGAGGTGCTGGAGGGTAAAACAAAACCTAGAGAAAAACTCCGCCCAACAGAGCTGCTTGGCATTCAGGCACCTGGGTGTGCATAATGATTCCAGATTTCTGTGGTCTGTCCACACCAAATGGCCCTCTCGCCCCCTCCAGCCAGTGCCTCCAGGTTGTAAGGGCCAGTTTGATGGCAGCCGCTTCCTTGTCCCAAACAGCCCAATTATGCTCTGTGGGGCAGAACTTCTTATACACATATGCCAGGGGGCAGAGTTTTCCATCCACCCCCCGTTGCAGGATCCCCCCCCGTTGCCACATCAGTAGCATCTACTTGGATCACAAAAGGCTTATTTTCATCAGGATGGTGTAAAATGGGATCAGAGGTAAACAGCTCCTTGAGCCTTTCAAATGCCTGCTGGCACTCCGGGGTCCAGTCCAGCTTGGTACTTGGCTTGCTGCATTTGGGACCCTTCCCCTTTGTTTTTAACAAGTCAGTAAGGGGCAGAACCACCTGGGTGAAGTTTGGGATGAATGCACGATAGAAACTGGTGAACCCAAGAAACGGAGCTGGCGACGGGTTCGAGGAGCCTCCCACCCCACCACGTTCTGCACCTCATGGGGGTCCATGCCCAGTCCCTTCCCTGAAATCCAACACCCTAGGAAATCCAGTTCATCCTTGTGAAACTCAGACTTGGAGAACTTGACAAAGAGCCAGTGCTTGTAAAGTGTTTGGAGCACCTCCCTGACACTGCGTTTAAGCCCCGGTAGTCAGTGCACAACTGCAGCCCACTGTCGTCCTCCTTTCGGAAGAGAACGGGGGCAGCAAAGGGGAAAGAGGCCGGATGGATGAAACCTCGAGCAAGGTTCTTGACTATAAACCTACGCAGCTCTTCTTTCTCCACCAGGCTCATTGCATACAGCTTCCCTCTGGGCATTTTGTGCCCCGGTAAAATCTTGATAGCACAGTCCGACTTTTCATGGGGGGGGAGCTCATCTGCCTCCTCCTCTCTGAAAACTCTAGCCAAGTCTCTGTACTCAGGAGGGATGAGATTGAGCTCTCCCTGTGCCAAGGAAATATGCCCCGGAACGGGATCTGTCACCTCCCCCCACTCAGGATTCCACCCGTGAGTCTTGCATCGGGGGTCTGGGAAGTGCAGGGCCCCTCCACTTCCCTGAACGTATGGGTCATGATCAGAGCTAGGGGTTGCACAGCACCACTGAGAACTTTGTAGCAGGGTTAATAAAGATTGGGCGTTGCTCCCAACAGATCCCCATCACCACGAGTACGGTTTGAGACTTGCACACCTCCTTCATTGGGGACCCATCCATCTGGGTGAAAACTATAGGTTTGGGCAATACTTGGATGGGTGCCCCTAGCCCGGTGATTAATGCTGGGCTGATTAAGTCCCGGGCACATCCAAAATTGATCAGGGCCCTCACCCATATCTGAGTGCCCTGCTTGGGATTTATCACAGTCACATAGAACAAAGGCGGAGGGGTTCTCACCAAACTTGGCACGTGGGACTTTCAGACCTGCCAGGTTGCGCCCTTCACAGTAGGTCCCAGCCTCTTCCCGCTAGCTCGTCTGCCTCATCTCTGCTGGAGGAGGTGCTGCCCAGCTCTCTTCGCTCTCCCGCTTGAAGCGCCTTGGTTTGCTTCATCTGCCCTCCTGGCGGCTTGGGCTTTTTCTTGGAGGTTTTGAGCTTGCTCACATTCCCATCTCTGGGGCTCTTGTCGAGAGGGCAACTAGCCGCAAAATGCCCCAGGGCCCCACATCTTAGGCACAGGCCCTGTTGCATTTGCTGGTCTCTGACGGCCTCTCTCGCCCTGGGTTTCGTTCCCTGTGGTTCTGTCGCCACCCCTGCGGGAGCCTGGGGCTGGTACATCTACAGGAGGTTGGGGCAGTTCTCTGCCTCACAGGCCACCTGTATCCACCTGTTCAGGGTTAGCGGGTTGCCCTGGGCCAAGGCCCAGTCCAGAATTGTGTGGTTCAGCCTGACCCGGTAGAAGTCGATGAGGACCTCCTTGGGCCACCCCTGGAATTTTGCTGCAGGGGGTCTTTGTATTTGCATTGGAGGGCCCATATGAAGGCATTCACGTCTTGGGGTTCCGCTCCCTGGACATTGTGAAACCCACAAACCAATCGGCCGCTGGGTCCTGGAGGCCACCTGGTCCTGATAAAATCCACACAGTGCTCCTCTGTGGTGAAAGTGGGGCCCAAATCACGTAAGAACTTGTGCACCTGCAGCAGGAAAAATGTCAGCTTCTCTTGGGTGCTATCGAACATAGCTTCCAGGGCATCACAGGGCTGCTCCAGAGTTGCTGTGGTTGCCAGCAGCACAGTTGGCCCGGTGGGGCCAGCAGGAACACCCGGAGGTGCCAGGGGAGGGGGGGGCACTTGTGGCAGGGCCGGTGGCGCCCTCCCGGCTCCATCATGGGCCCTTTCACAATTCCAGAATTCTTGCTGGATGGCATCCATGATGATACCTGGTATATCCAGGATCATGTTTTGCATCTCTCACCCTGATCTCTTCAGCCTTGCCTATGAAACTCCCTTCAGTGTTCTCCACGACACAGATGCACTCCGGGTCATCTTGAAATTAGCATCCATAGCACCTTCAGGTGCCGTCATGCGCAAACCTCGAACCTTACCACCCAGGTGGGTTCAGCCCAGGTGTCTGTGCCCTGCCTTGGGTCTGTGCCCCACCCTTGGGGCTCCGTGCTCATCCCCGGAGCCTCCATGGTCCATTGCTCAGGCACGGGTCCATCCGCCATAGTTGCAGGGACTTCCCCGTCCTCTCTGCTCATCACGTCTGTGGTGCAGGAGGTCGAGGAAGAAAAGGGAATTCTAACACTTCCTAGTTAAATCAGTTTCCAACAACATTCATTTTGAAGAAAGATCAGTTTATTGGGACAGTAACAGATACTGGACTGGAGACTCTCTTTGTTAGAACTGAAAGTGAAAGGGCGAAGATTACAGATATATTGTGTTCAAGCAGAGGCACTAAAGATCAGGATCCAATCACCCCATGGTATTTGCCCGCCGGAATTCAGTCAACTATCCCCCCACAGAGAGACCGAGTTTGGTGTAGCGGTTAAATGCGTGGACTCTAATCTGGGAGGACCGAATTTGATTCCTCACTCCTCCACTTGCACCTGCTGATGTGACCTTGGGTCAGTCACAAGCTCTGATAAGAGCTGTTCTTGAAAAAGAGCAGTTTCTGTCAAGAGCTCTCTCAGCCCCTCACAGGGTGTCTGTTGTGGGGAGGGGAAGGGAAAGGAGTTTGTAAGCCCCTCTGAGACTCCCTTGGGTAGTGAAGGGCGGGGTATTAATCCAATCTCCTCCTCCTCCTCCTCCTCCTCTTCTTCTTCTTCTTTTCACGTACCCCTCTACAGAAATAAAGCAGACCAACAGGTCTCAGCAACACATCAAAGCATTTAGAAAAGTGAAAGCATTTCGGATTCCACACCTCTCTCTCTCCTTCCTCCTTCCTCCATGGCAGGCATACCATAAAATGCATCAGGCATCTGACAGCAGGTCCATTTCACCTGTGCCACCCTGTGACTCTCCGGTGAAGGCAGGTGAAGCCACTGTGGTGCTGGAGGTAAATCAGTCACCCCCTCAGATTCCCTCTCAGATTCTGCCTCCTCCTTCTTTAAGTGTTGAAACTGACCATTTTGTCTCCAAATCTTTGCACAACATTAAAGTTTGTAACCATGATATTTTGCTGCAGTAAAAGCTGTACTGTAGCAGCTTGGCAGCTAACCCCATCTCCAAAGCTGTGTCATAGATGGAGTACTTTTTTCCTGACATTTTACCTTCCAAAGGTGGCCAGTGGCAGTTTTCTCCTTGAAGCCATCCAGATGGTTTTCATCTGTCTTTGTAGCATTTCTTTATTTTGGCCCCGATCACACGGGCCAGAAAACGCGCGGGGGAGGCGTGGCAGTTTGCCCTGGAGCTAAATAAGGCGCGGTAGCCCGATCATATGGGCCACCGGGTTGCCACACTCCAGCTCTGCGCCCCGATCACACTGCGCTGCTGCAGCGCAGCAAAAAAGCAGCGCAGTGCGCATGCGCCATTGGGGGGGGCGGGCCGCTGTCAGTGTCTTGTGTGTGCGCATGTGCTGTTCAGCGTTGGTGCGCATCCCATGGAAACTGACAACATCCGGAAACCCCGGGGACATGGGCGGGCATCGGAAGCCGCGGGATACTGGCGCTCCCGCGATCAGACGCCAGCCTTTGCCCCGGGGTTTCCGGAAACTAGTACTTCCGACCTACTAGTTTTTTACCCCACGTTTTCCAGGGGAAGCCGCGGGTTGGCCACGGGAGCACTACGCCTCCCAGATGTGCTCGTATGATCGAGCACGGAAAGTCCGCAGGGCTCCCGTGCCTTCAGCGGGGCAAATGCTCCGTGTGAACAGGGCCTATATTCTTTTTTTTAAAAAAAAAAGCGCCCCCAAAAGAGGCATTTTTATTATTTTTCCATCAAAGACATAACTACCACATTACACAACATAGTAGACAACACACCAACTACATAACAATACACACTGCACACCAAAGACAACCACAACATTAAACATTCACGGGGGGGTACAATTCTCATCACATCGCATCCAGTTTTACCCCTCCCACCTTACCGATCTAAGTATTATACCATTGCTTCTGTATCCACTAAATTCTAACTTTCTAACTTATTCAATTCTAATTAGCATAAAGTTAATAATATCCATTCCTCCTTATTTCTTTCCATCCTTTTCTCTCCGATCGTACCAGTCATAAAAGCGTTGCCAAGTGTTTGTAAAGGCTGATTCATCGTATCCGCATTTCTTTATTATATTCTGTTCAAATACCGATTTCAAAACAAGCTAGCTGTTGCAGCACCCATAATAAATGCCACATTTCTGCCCTGCCACCTCTGATTTTTGGCCATCAAGTCAAGCTGACTTCTGGCGACCCCTAATGGGGATAGAAGGCAAAGGGACATTCAGAGGTGGCTCTCCACTGCCTGCCTCTGCCTCCCGGCCCTGGTATTCCTTGGAGGTCGCCCTTCCAAGGTCTAGCTGGGGTCAGCCCTGCTTAGCTTCCAAGATCTGACGGAGCTGAGCTCACCCGGGCCATCCAGGTTAGGATGCCACCCCCAATTTCAAGTTTCTCTTTGTTTCTTGTGGTCACAGAATGTGCAATGCGTTTCCAAAGGACTCGCAGACATCAGGATGTGGCTCCTACAGGTTTGTTCATGTTTGGAAGATACTGTCTGTTTAGGCCCTGCGGTGGCCAGCAGTGCGTGTGAGACTGGATTCAAGTGACGCCTTGTAGAAAGTAGTTCAATTCATTTGACTCTTTTTCTGCAATGAACTGGCTTCCATTTATTTCTGACTCGTTATCATTGACAGATGTCTGAGATTAACATGGAATGTAAAGCAAAGCCTCGGGGCTTGAGCGGTATATAAGCTGAAAATACAAATAAATAAATAAATAGCCCTTCTGCTTCTCTTGAAAACGTCCTTCCACCAAGTAAGTGAAGAACTTTAGGGGAAGATGTCTGTTCCCAAAGTCCTTTGAAACATCCCCAAAACCTTATCACCATCTGGAACCTGAAAACAGTGCAGTTTTCTAAGATACCATTTCCACGGCTGTCCACTGTGATGGGGCATGATCAAATACGAACCCTGGTGTAATCCTTGTAACTTTTCTTGTGCAGCAATTATTGATGAGCTGAATCTGCCACTGGAAGAAAGGCAAGGCCAGCTTTTCCAAAATGGTGTCCAGCCAGCGTTGCTTGCAGGGTTTCTAATTACTTGTTCTCAACAGTTGTATCCAATGACCTCAGGAAGGCCTGACTTTACTCTGATGTAGATTTGTCAACTTTTGATAGTGCTCGGTAATGTTTTCTGAGGTTAGTAGAACAATAATTTCTTCTGCGGTTTGCTCAAGACAATCTCAAACTGCTACATTTGTTGTACAATTGCAATTCCCTGTCGCCTTGGATCTATCGAAATTAGTCTGACCGGTGTACTCTGTGACAATGAGCATAACAAAAATTCTGTAATATTTTTTTTTTAAATGGCATGCAGGTGGATTTTTTAAAAGTCCCTGTCAGGAGATTGGGGAGAGTTGTTTTAATCTGGTTGACACTGACTTTTTCTTGTATTACATGAGCAACCGGGGGGGAGGGGTTGCATCTGAGCACACCAGATGTTAATTCTGTATTTATTTCCAAAATTCATACCCTGCCTCTCTCCCCTCATCAGGGCCACCAAGGCAGCTAACGGATTTAAACACATATATAATAAAAAGACTTAAAAACCATTAAAACCAAACAAAAACACATCATTCAAACAATTAAAACCAAGTTAAAATATGCATACAGTGCAATAAAATATACATGAGAACAGGGCAGGAAGGAGGGAGGGATCACTGACGGAACACCGGGTGAAAGAAGACGCCTTCGTCTTTGGGGGAAGAGGACAACAGAAGGGGACAGGCAAGTGCTTCTGGGGGAGAGAGAGAGAGAGAGTTCCAGAGTTTTGATGCCATGACCAAGAAGGTCCTCTTCTGCATTGCCACCTGCTCAGTCTCAGAAGGTGAGCCTCAGAAGACTGACGGCAGTGGTTGGGGAGATTCTCAGGAGATTAGACAGCCCTTCAGGTATGTTGATCCCAAGCCACGCAGGGCTTTAAAAGTTGACACCATTGTGAATTGTGCATGGAAACAAATTCAGAGCTGTAGATGGCCAAACACTGAAGTAGTAGTGGTAGTTTATTAGTACTGGCATTGCCGGTAAAGCATTAAAATCCATACAAACACTACCCAGAATATCAAACATTAAAATATTCACAGTAAAATATTGTTAAATAATTATAATCTCAATTTAAGTACAATATTCACTAACTACTAATAGCCTGCCTCCGGATTTTGATAGCCTGCATGGCAAATTTTGCCATGTTTAAAGTAGTTTCCTGCTCTTTGTCAGCCAGCAACTTATCTAAGTAAAATCTCTCATTTCTCCCAGGAAACTGAGAACAAATCGGGATTATGTAAATGTCTCTAATACTTTGGTACATCTTACATTCAAACATCACGTTCCCTCGTTTCTACCTTCCCCTCTCCACAGACACACAATCTTTCCTCATAAGGTAATCTTTTATATTTACCTTCTAATACTGCAGATGGAGGCACATCAGCTCTGAGCAGGTAAATGCTCTTCTATAGTCAGGTTTGTCTAAATTTTGTAAATATACCATTGGTATTATCTTATTTAATCCCGCCCTTCCAGACAGATATCGCTTTCTCAAGTTAAAATCATGTTGCCTTTCATCATCCATGATTCTTTGCTTAACAAAAGATTTAATTTGATCATATTCCATGTTCATCAGGAATTGTTTAGAGACTCCATAATGGCCCAATTTAAGTTCTATTTCATTAATCCAGTGTAGTACCATAGAATCTCTTGGTATTAAAGCTGTTAATCCAATGGGATTTGTAAATAATTTAAACCAATAAAGAATGGCAGCAATCCAAAGGCATGCTTTTACAGTGACCATACTGGTTTCTATTCAGATAACTGTATTGGGAACACATGAATAGACTTGTAATATATATCTTAAAAATTTGGATTGAACTTTTCCCACAAACTGTGCATAGGATTGAGAAGCTGTAATACTTAAGGGAGCTCCATGTAATAATTGGGCAAGCGGTTTGGTCATAAAAATCCTAACTGCTGCCATTACATTTTGGCCTCCCGAAGTCCAAAAAAACTTCTCTATAGCACCAGAAATTTTGGAAGCATTTGATGTAACATGTTCCACCTGTGCTTTTCTATGCCCTGAGGCCTGAAAAACCACTCCTAGGTATTTAAAGCTTTGTACTTGCTCAATAGCTACCGTGTCAGTCCTCCACTGATGCAATCTAGGTCTGTTTGCAAAAACAAGGACTTTTGATTTTTGATAATTAATTTTAATGGTCCCTATGATATGGTGAGATGGTTAGACAGTGTCATCGATGCAACAAACATGAAATCGAGCAAACTTCAGAGGACAGCGGAAGACAGGAGGGCCTGGCGTGATCTGGTCCATGGGGTCGCGAAGAGTCGGACTCAACTGTGCGACTGAACAACAACATGATATGTGGTTCCTATGACCCACTCTGGTCCACATCCTGGCTGCAGCATTCTGCACCAATTGAAGTTTCTGAACACTTTTCAAGGGCAGCCCCACATGCCGTGAATTGCACTAATCTAGTCTAGATGTAACCAGGGCATGTACCAAAGTGGGCCAGATCTTTTCTGCTCAGGAAAAGCTGCAGCTGGCTAAGCAGGCAAAACTGATGAAAGGCACTCCTGGTTACAGCTGCAGCCCGCTTATCAAGCAGTAGGCCTGGACTGTGGGCCTGTTCCTTCAAGGGGAGTGCAGCCGGTCAAAGAGAGCCCCTCTTGCCTGCCCAAACCGGGCTGGGGATTCTCTTCACCAAGAGGCGAATTTGTTGTTGTTGTTTTACAGTTGAGTCTGACTCTTCGTGACCCCATGGACCACATTACGCCAAATCCTCCTGTCTTCTGTCCTTCTCTGGAGTTTGCTTAATTTCATGTTCGTTGCCTCGATAACACTGTCTAACCATCTCATCCTTTGCCGTCCCCTTCTTCTTTGACCTTCAATCTTTCCCAGCATCGAGGTCTTCTCCAGTGAGTGCTCCCCTCTCATTTGGTGGGCTTCAGCTTCAGGATCTGGCCTTCCAGGGAACAATCAGGGTCGATTTCTTTTAGGATTGACTGATTTGATCTCCTTACAGTCCAAGGGACTCTCAAGAGTCTTCTCCAGCACCATAGTTCAAAAGAATCTATTCTTCGGCGCTCGGCCTTCCTTATAGTCCAACTCTCGCAGCCATACATTACTACTGGGAATACCATTGCTTTGACCATGTGGACTTTTGATGGCAGGGTGATGTCTCTACTTTTTATTATGTTGTCTAGGTTTGCCATCGCTTTCCTTCCCGGGAGCAGGCGTCTTTTAATTTCATGGCTGCAGTCACCGTCTGCAGTGATCTTGGATCCTAGGAACGTGAAGTCACTGCTTCCATGACTTCCCCTTCTATTTGCCAAGGAGTGATGGGGCTGGATGCCATGATCTTAGTTTTTTTGATGTTGAGTTTCAAGCCAACTTTTGTGCTCTCCTCTTTCACTCTGAGCAAGAGGCTCTTTAGGTCCTCTTCACTTTCTGCCATTAGAGTGGTATCGTCCTCATATCTGTTGATGTTTTTCCCAGCAATCTTAATTCTGGTTTGTGATTCATCCAGGCCAGCATTTCACATGATGTACTTGGCATATAAATTAAATAAGCAAGGTGACAATATACATCCTTGTCATACTCCTTTTCCTATGCCAAACCAATCAGTTGTTCCATATCCGGTTCTAACAGTTGCTTCTTGACCGTTATACAGGTTTCTCAAGAGACATGTGAGGTGGTCTGGTACTCCCATCTCTTTAAGGATTTGCCATAGTTTGTTGTGATCCACACAATCGAAGGCTTTAGCGTAGTCAATGAAGCAGAAGTAGATGTTTCTCTGGTACTCTCTTGCTTTCTCCATAATCCAGCGAATGTTGGCAATTTGATCTCTAGCTCCTCTACCTCTTCGGAACCCAGCTTATACTTCTGGCAGTTCTCTATTCACGTATTGTTGGAGCCTTGCTTGTAGGATCTTTGACATGACCTTGCTAGCGTGTGAAATGAGTGCAATTGTGCGATAGTTTGAACATTCCTTGGCATTGCCCTTCTTTGGGATTAGAATGTAAACTGACCTTTTCCAATCCTGTGGCCACATGGAAGTACAACACAGACTGCTAGTGTTACCAGGTGCTTATCGGAATTGCAGGCCATGAGATGGAATCTCCGTTATGGTCTTCAGGCTGGATTCTAGAATCTGGTCACTTTAATGGGATGAAGCCATCACTCTGTGGTAGAGCGCATCATTTGCATTCAGAAGGTAATAAATTCAATCCCAGCAACCTCCCCAGTTTGGTGTAGTGGTTAAGAGTGCAGACTCTAATCTGGGAGAACCAGATTTGATTCCCACTCCTCCACTTGCAGCTGCTGGATGACCTTGGACAAGTCATAGTTCTCTCAGAGCTTCCTTGGCCCCTTACAGTCTTCCTTGGCGAGGTGGGTCTAGGGGCGAAGAGGGAAGGATATTTAGAGCCTGGCAAAACAGGCGAGGGAAAAGGGGGAGAGTTTCTTCTAAGCCTTGAGGGTCCCTGGGTGGCTAGCCTCTTACATAGACGTCGCCTTTGGTTTCGTTTCTAAGGAAATGCAGTTCTAATTTTCATTATGGGAGCGAGTTGGTTAGATGGCTAAACCTCCCCTCCCTCCTCCTCCCCCCCCTCCCACTTTAGGTGGGAAGGCAGCTAGCAGCCATCTCAAGTTTCTTATAGAAGTTCTACTTTCGTTTTTCCTTGCAGAGGCTAGTGAGATGGCTGACCTTGATAAAAGGGAAGGATCACAGGACAGAGACAGCTCCATTAGTGGTCTGAGCTTTCCCAGGCTACCTGTCTCCTTTGCTACTCAAGATATCATGGAGGCGGATAATAGAGGAAAGGAAAAGGCTGAACTGATGAACGGGTTCAGGAGTGAGATGTAAAAGGAATTTAAGGAGATGATTCAGGACACCTTTCAGAAATTTGATCAGGCTGAGTCTCCTTTGAAAAGGGGCAGATCCCTCAAGAGGGACAGATGCAGTAGGGAGGATGTTTCCTCAAGTACTTCTAGATCCCCTTCTAGACCCAAACAAAGAAAGAGAGCACATTCCACCCCCAGACTGCATAGCCCTCTCCTTGGAGACAGGCAGGCTGAGTCAGAATCTTCAGGCTCTTCCTCTGGGAAAGAGGAAGGTGAGCTGTCTGAGGAGGAAGAGGAAGTAATGCCTTCTGTACAGTCCAGGCTCTTTCCTCAAGAGTTGTATTCAAAAATCTTACCTAAGGTCCTGAGAACTCTGGACCTCACAACCAAACCTAAAGATATTACAGAACAGGACTCAGAGTTCCAGTCAGAGACAGGTAAAATTATGCCAAAGCTTTCTAAATATCAGCCAGGTCTCCCTCTCCCAGCTTCCTTTTATAATATAATGAAAATGGAATGGGAGCAACCAGCAAAACCAAATGTTAATCATCACTTGTTTTCTAAGTTTTATTCCTTAATGCTAGAGGCGACCAAAAGACTGAAGCTGCCAATAGTGGATGATCCGATTACTAGTTTATCTTCCAGTTCCGTCTTACCCATGGATGCAGAAGGGATACCAAAGGATCACTGTGATCAGCGCATTGAGCAGGCGCTTCACAGAAATTTTGAGGCCTCATCCCAATCATTAAGAGCTTCCACTGCAGGTTCTCTGTTCACCAGAGCTGCCTACGACTGGGCAGAACGCCTGGCCTTGGCAGGAAGCAGTGTTCCAAAGGAATTCAAAGATGAATTAAAGAAAATTGCACTGGCAGTCACTTTCGCTGCAGATGCTACCCTGGATGCCCTTCAGCTTTCAGCCAGAGCTATGGCATGTAGCGTGATGGCACGTAGAAATAACTGGCTCCGTCACAATTGATGTGGATTCATCATCTCAAGCCAAAGTGGCTGCAGTTCCTTTTAAAGGGGTTAATCTCTTTGGAGAAGGGCTAGACAGGTACCTAATTGAGGACAGAGATAAGAAAAAGTTCTTCCATCCAAAAAGAGGGACAATAAGTCTAGGAAAAGATTTCAGCCCTTTCAAGACATTAAAAGAGGACAGAAACCCTCATTCTCTAGGGCATTCAAAGCTAAGTGGCAACCTAGACCAAATATTAACAAGTCCTTTGGTCACTCTAAAGGAGACCAGTCAGCCAACAAACCCCCCAAGAAGGGCAATTCGGCATGACTATCTTTGCTCACAGAGTCAGTTGGGGATTGGGGGAAGACTAGTTCTTTGCAGAGCAGTGGCACCAAACCGTCACAGACCACTGGGTATTGGACATGGTTACAGACTGGAGTTTTCTTCCAACCCTCAAGAACAACTCATTCAGATAGCAAGGCACAGAGATCAGACGAAACATCAGTCGATGATAGCTGCCATTCAACATCTATTGGATATCGAGGCAATAGAGAGAGTACCCTCTGTTCAAAAGGGGAGGGAGTCTATTCAATATTCTTTTTGGTCCCAAAGAAAAATGGGGACACCAGAGCTATTTTGGAGACATATAAAAGACAGGAAGTTCAGGATGGAGACCCTATGGTCCATCCTTCCAGCTATTCAGAAGGGGGACTTCCTGTCCTCCATAGACTTTTCAGAGGCCTACCTACATATTCCAATTCACCAAGATCGTCAGAAATTTCTTCGATTTATGTATGCAGGTCTTCACTTTCAGTACAAGGCCCTCCCATTTGGATTAAAATCTTCCCTGAGGATCTTTACCAAAGTCCTTGTTTCTCTTGTAGCAGTGCTAAGGTTGAAGGGAGTAGAGCTCTTTCCATAGCTGGACGACATTCTCCTAAGTATCAATGCATCGCAGCTTACAGTGAGTACTCTGAAAGACCACGGATTTGTAGTTAACTTGGAGAAAAGTCATCTACAACCTACCCGAAGTCTGACCCACCTGGGAGTGAAGATAGATACGGTCCTGGACCGAGCCTTTATTTCCCAGGAGAGAGAATGGAAGATCCGAATGCTTCTCACAGAGATCCTAGGGAGGGAAAGAGTAGAACTAATGACGCTTGCCAAACTTTTGGGCATGTTGGTGTCATGCCAGGACACGGCCCCTTCAGAGGTTCCTGTTCCCATATCAAACAGCGATAGCAGGCAAGAGATTCAAGATGATACAACTATCAGAGAAGGTATGTGTGGAGCTGACATGGTGGCTGAATCCACAGTCGTTCTCACAGGGATGTCCTCTTCAGGACCCCCAGAGAGTATTGATGACCACGGATGCCAGGGTGGGGGGCGCACGCAGGTGGTCAGATGGTACAGGAAGAGTGGTCTCAGGAAGAGGCAATGAAAATTATCAACCTACTAGAGCTAAGGGCAATAAAGCTGGGCCTTCAGAGGCTCAGCAAACTGTTGTCAGGGCAACATGTGCTGGTCCAGATGGACAACATGACAGCCAAAGCTTATGTGAACCGTCAAGGGGGAACCAGAGCATGAGCATTACACAATGAAGCAACAGAATTGTTGGTTTGGGCAGAGAAACATCTTCTGTCCCTGAAAGCGACACGTGGCTGGAAAGGACAACATGCTGGCAGACTGGTTGAGTTGGAGACGACTGGACTAGTCTGAGTGGAAACTGAACGAGCAAGTCTTTCTTCAGATATGCGACAGATTCGGGACAGTGACAATGGATCTGTTTGCGATGGAGGGAAATCGACAAGTTCAAGAGTTTTTCTCCAGAGCAAAAAGCGAGCAGGACAGAGGGACAGACGCTCTAAATTGCAATTGACAACGAGGGTTACTCTATGCATTCCCTCCAACACAGATCCTACATAAAGTGCTCCAGAAAACACGTCAGCAGCAAGTGGAAGTGCTGCTGGTAGCTCCGTTTTGGCCACGTCGAGCGTGGTTTCTGGAACTAAGATCCAGGAACCATGGCAACTCCCTATTCAGGAGGATTTGCTAACACAAGGCTTAGTGAAACATCTACAACCAGACCTGTTCAGATTCACAGTGTGGAGGTTGAGCAGGAAATGCTAGTGGCCATAAGATATTCGGACAAGGTTGTCTCCGCCATGCTAGTGTCCAGGAAGAACTCCACTAATCAAGTGTACAATGCCACCTGGAAGGTGTTCTATTCCTGGTGCCTAGAGAATAGGCTAGATCCCTTTAAAGTGTCGGTTAGGGGTATCTTGCGCTTCCTGCAGGATGGTCTAGACAAGGGTCTCAGCACTAGCACGCTGAGGAGACAGGTGTCAACTGTTTCTGCTGTTCAGGGGGTTAAGATTGGGAAGTCCCTGTTGCGTCATCCTCATGTTAAGAGATTTCTACGAGGGGCATCCATAAGTAATCCCCCCCAGGTTCATAGATTTCCTACTTGGAATTTGAATACCATATTGAAGGCACTGTAGAGAACTCCGTTTGAGCCTATGATCTCATGTCCCCTTAAGGAATTAACCTTTAAAACGTCATTTCTGGTGGGCATCACTTCAGCTCATAGGGTGTCCGAGATTAGGGCATTGTCAGTCAATAGGGATCTCTGTGTTTTTCACAGGGATAAGGTGGTTCTTCATTTAGATCACGCCTTTATTCCAAAGGTAAACTCTGTGTTTCACAGGTCAGAGGAGGTGATACTACCCAATTTTTGTCCTAACCCCACTCATGACAAGGAGAGGGAATTACATTGCCTGGACGTGAAAAGAGCACTCAGCTTCTGTACTGAGAGAACCAAACAGTGTAGAAAATCAGATTCTCTTTTCATGTCTTTCTGGAAGTCATCGATGGGGGAGCGAGTGTCCGCATCCACCCTTAGCAGATGGATCAAGGGCTGCATCATTTTGGCTTATAGAGTCAAGGGCTTGGAGCCACCGGAGGGGATCATGGCTCACTCTTTAAGGGGGGCAGCCACCTTGGTGGCATACCAGTCGTTTCCTTCCTTGGAGACGATCTGTAGAGCAGCTACTTGGCGTTCTGTCCATTCTTTCACTAGACACTATAGGGTGGACAAATTGGCATCAGCAGATGCGGCATTTGGTCGCAGGGTCTTGCAACACGTCCTGTAAACAGGGAGACATGGTTCCCTCCCTTGGGGCTTGCTCTTGTATGTCCCAGTAGTAGGGACTGTCCCATTGATGAACCACTGGAGAATGGAAGATTTGTTCACTTACTGTGAAGCTTCCTTTCTCAGTGGTTTGGAGTGGGACAGTCCGGCCCGCCCAGTTGTGGTGGGTAGTCTCTTGTCGCGTTTGCAGTGGGTGTTGCTAGGTTGGTCTCTTAGCCAAAAAAGGTTGGCAGACAGGGTTAGTCAAATTGGTTCTAGGGGTACCTTTGGACGGTTTCCCAGTTTGATTAACAATGGTTATGTTCTTCCTGTTGATTAAGTTAACCTTTAGATTAGTCTCTTGGGTTTGGAGAGGTATTTTTCTTCTATACCAGATGGGTACAGAGGGCTTGTGCATGACCTGGAAAGCCTCCAGGGGATAGACCCCTCCCTGCCTGGATCAAAGCTTGGAGGCAGCCCTGATGGAGGAGGGAGGAGCCTACCCCAGTAGTACGGACTGTCCCATTCTGAACCACTGAGAAAGGAAGCTTCACGGTAAATGAACAAATCTTCTATTTGCACTCTCACCTGAAAGCATCCATTCCCCGGTTTCCACAGATGGCACTCTAGAGTGGCCTTTAAATACATTTCTCTGTATTCATTAAATTTCCCATCTTGTTACTTTTTTTTTGGTAGTGCAGTTTTATGGCACTAGACTTGAGGCACGTTTAACACAATGCTTCTGCTTATCCGGCTCGTGATTTGTACTGAGCAGCAGCTATTTGTGAACATTTTTACTTCTGACCTGGAGGTGGTTTGGTTGATGTTATGTACTGGTATATATAATGCCTGAGCTTGAAATCTATCTCCTATTTAAGTCTGGTATCATAAGTGGATACTCTGTGCAGCAGTCCAGGATACAAGAAAAGTTCAGGAGGGAGATGACTTGATTGTTTGTTATGTTCATATTTTGATTGGTTCTTATCTCAACTAAGGGTGTGGCCTACCAAGCCCGGATGGTTTAAAAGAGAGCCTGTTGCTCTCCAGTTGTGTGTTCGTCCTACCTTGTAAATAAAGCTGAATCACTTGTTATGAGCTGCTGCCTTAAGTCTCATACTTAATACTGGCAACGAGGATGGGATTATAGCGAGTAGGCAGCCCCACTGAACCACCGCCACCATGGCAGACGAAGCAGACTGATTCGGGGCTCCAGAAGAAAGATGACACCCTGCCATTCCACCGACAAGAGCGATGGCAGCTAGCATGAAGTTCAAGGCATTTGAACCTGAGCTGGAAGACTGGGGCTCCTGCATCACTTGGTTTGAGTCTCACTTACAGGCCCATCAAATTTAGGAGGACGCCACAAAGATGGCAATGCTGCTCAGCTCCTGTGGTCAAACCGTGTTCGACGTGGCCAGGTCTTTGGTCACTCTGGCCAATATTCTAACTGTCTCCCTAGCTGATATCAAGAGCAAGCTGAAAAATCACTTTGCACCCAAGCTCTCACAGATCGCCTGCAGACATGCGTTCTACAAGTGAGATCGGGGGCGAGCGAGTCAATTGCCAAATACGTCACAGCTCTACAGAAGGCAGCCAGGACCTGAAACTTCCCCAACTTGGAGGCAGCATTGTTCAATCAGTTGGTGTGTGGCCTGCGGGATGAAAAGTTCCAGCAGAGCTGACTTATGCTATAGCCAGTTTGGCATAGTGGTTAAGTGCGCGGACTCTAATCTGGGAGAACCGGGTTTGATTCCCCACTCCTCCACTTGCACCTGGCTGGATGACCTTGGGCAAGCCATAGTTCTGATAAGAGCAGTTTCTGTCAAGAGCTCTCTCAGCCCCACCTACCTCACAGGGTGTCTGTTGTGGGGAGGGGAAGGGAAAAGGAGTTTGTAAGCTGCTCTACCTTTGGGTAGTGAAGGGCGGGGTATAAATACAATCTCTTCTTCTTCTATGTCGAAGCCATTGCCCAGAAGCCACAGAGAGGTCTACCAAGGACGTTAGACAAGCTGGCAGTCTGCCCTGTCATCACCCGGAGAAGTTGGTACATCATGACTCAGCCAGTGAATCCAAGGGTGAGGACAATGATGTCAACAAAACTCAAGTGACAAGGCCCCGGCGGACCCCAGTGAAAGCTGCACCGAGGCAAGCCTGTGCAGGTTGCAGCGGAGCACATGACCGGGACTGCTGTTGAGCACGTGACATCAGATGCCAAACGTGCGACAAGCGGGGCCACTTGGCCAGTGTGCCAAGCCAAGGGGAAGAAGAAAACCACAAGGCACAGGACGTCAGAACAGTGAGGCCAGCTGACTGCAACGAGACCACCTGCTGCTCCTGCCCTACAACCATCATGAGCACTGGACCAAGGGCCAGGAAGAAGATACACGTAACCATGATGCTGGACGGGGAGCCGTGTGAAATGGAGGTCAACTCGGGATTGGCCATGGCTGTCATTTCCATGGAAACATTGCAGCGCCTGTTTCCACAGACGAGCCGCCGCCAGTTGGCACCCAGCCAGGTGCACCTGTCTGATTTTCAGGGACAGTGTATTCCTGTGGCCGGGGAGGCCGAGTTTGAGGTACAGTTTAAGGGTCACAAGAAGATGCTGAGCTTCCTGGTTGCTGAAGGGCATAGGGCCTGTCTGTTAGGCTTAGACTGGTTTGATGCCCTCGCTATTGCTGTGGCAGGGGTAAACCAAGTTTCTGATAATAAATTGAGTTCCATCTACTCAGAGTTCCCCGAGGTGTTTGATGGGTCGTTGGGACGGTATACGGGCCCGCCAATAACTTTTGACTTGGACCCATCAGACTAAAATACTGGTGAGTACCCATTGCGCTCAGACTGCAAATCGAAGTAGAATTGAACAAACTGGTTGCTCAGGGCGTACTCGAACCCGTACCACATGCTAGGTGGGAGACCCCTATTGTGACACCAATTAAGCCTGACGGGTCTGTTCGGATTTGCGCCAATTATAAATGTACTATTAATATGGCGTTACAACAGCATTCGTACCCAGTGCCTATCATAAGCCATGTGTTAGCATCTCTGGCGAGAGGGCAGATCTTTGCAAAATTAGATCTGGCCCAGGCCTACCAGCAATTGCCTGTCGATCAAAGTGCAGCTGAGGCACAAACTATTGTCACACACAGGGGGGCGTTCAAGGTTAACCACCTGCAATTCAGTGTGAATGTGGCCCCCTGGAATCTTCCAGGGATTGATGGAAGGGTTGTTGCAGGATCAGCAAGGAGTGGTACCATATTTCAATGTGCTAATTGCTGGGCTAATGAGACAGAGTTGGCTGATCGCATCAGGGCAGTATTGGGTTGGTTCCAGGCGGCCGGCCTTAAGGTAAAGAGAAACAAATGCCAAATTGGGGTACCCAGGGTAGAATTCTTAGGGTTCCTCATAGACGAACATGGAGTTCACCCTACGGAGGGCAAGGTTGCTGCAATTCAAAATGTGCCTCGACCACTAAACAAAAAAGAGCTGCAATCATTCCTAGGCATATTGAATTTTTATCATGCCTTTTTGCCTCATAAGGCATCAATAGTGGAGCCTCTGCATAGATTATTGGTGAAAGGTGGGAATTGGGAATGGGGGTTGTGGCACGACCGAGTGTTTGAGGCTATTAAGAACTTGTTGGTGTTGAATAATGTTCTGACGCATTTTGATGAGAACAAAACATTGGTCCTTGCTGTGGACACCTCCGCCTTCGTCATGGGCGCCGTTCTTAGCCATGTAATGGCGGACAGGTGGGAAGTACCAGTGGCATATTATTGCCAGACTTTGACTGCTGCTGAGAGGAACTATGCCAAAATTGATAAAGAGGGACTTGCCTTAGTTTCAGGCATAAAGAAAATTCATCATGGATGCAGGTTCCTCATGGTCATGGACCATAAACCGCTTCTGGGACTATTCGTGCCAAATTGCCAAACCCCACAGGTCTTATCACCTCGTATGCTGCGCTGGACTGTATTTCTGACAGCATACGACTTCGACCTTATCCACCGGCTGGGAAAGGCTATAGGGCACGCAGATGCATTAAGCCGGTGTCCTATTCCGGGGCCGGCTCTCAACCCAGCTCCTGCGTGTGAAGTAATGGCCATTGAAGAACTTCCTCAGCCGCCTGTGCACGCCTCCGACATCGCAGCTGGATTGGCCAAGGACCCCACAAAATTGCCCGTGTACTTAATTGGGTGTGGAGGGGGTGGCCGGTGGGTCGGTTCTCTGTGGAATTCCAGCTGTATAGCTCACGGCAACAAGAACTGTCAGTGCACAAGGGCTGTCTGTTATGGGGGAATCGGGTGGTGGTGCCTCCTAACCTAAGGAAACGGGTTCTGGAGGCTCTGCACGAAGGTCACCTGGGCATAGTCAGAATGAAGGCTCTAGCCCGGAGTTATGTTTGGTGGCCCCGTATAGACCATGAAATTGAGGAGTGGGTAAAAGTGTGTCAATCATGCTAGGAATCTCAGCCAGAACCCCCTCAGGCTCCCATACATCACTGGGAAAACACCACACAGACCATGGTTGAGATTGCATATTGATTTTGCGGGGCCATTTCAGGGGCAAGTGTTCTTAATAATAGTCAATGCGTACTCTAAATGGTTAGAGGTGGTACAAATGTCAAAAATTACTTCTGCCGCAGTCATAAAAGCACCGCACTGTATCTTTGCTACCCACAGCTTACCTGACATGGTAGTCTCAGATAACGGGACACAATTTACCTCAGCTGAATTCCTGGAGTTTTTGGGAAACAACTTAATTAAACACATCACATCCGCACCATTCCACCCAGCCACAAATGGGCAGGCTGAATGGATGGTGCAGACCACAAAGGAAGCCCTGCGGAGAATGATCCATGGGGACTGGGCTCAGAAGCTGGTATCCTTTATGCTGTACCAACATACTACGCTGCATACTGCAACTGGGAGGAGCCCAGCAGAGTTGCTGATGGGACACCATCTGGTGTCGCTACTGGACTGACTCCACCCCAACTTCACCACCAAGAAACCACCACAGAGTGAAGTCCTGGAAACTCTTCATTCCTTTTAAGTCGGGGATTCCATTTTTGCCTGGAACTATGGGGAGGGGCACCTTTGGCTCCCAGCAGTCATCACTGAAGTAACTGGCACTCTGTTGTATGCAGTACAAACTGCAGACGGAAGGCAGTTAAGGCGCCACATAGACCAACTTAGGCAGAGATGGGCTAACTCAAGCATTGAGGACAGTACTGAGCCTAACGAGGTTCCAACCCCCGCAGCTGAGCAAGCAGAACCTTTGAATTCAGAGGCTAGTGTTGCTAATTGGGATGTTGAGCTGGTTGCCGAGCCAGGATCAGAGCAGAACCCAATCCCTGACACTAGCCTCTCGAACAATAGTTCCACTGGGGAACAGGGTGGTGTCACAACCCCACCCTTCCACCTCTGTATTATTGCCCTTAACTGGGCTACTCTCAGAGACTACAGAGATGTTATCTTCCTTAATTCAGGGTCATTTTAATCAGCACACGGAGAGAGAGGGAGAGGGAGGTTTGTTTAGAAACTCCCTCAACCTTAATGAATACCTTAAGCCAAATTCAAGGGTCAGTGACTCACTCCAATTAAAAAGCTATAATTTTATTACAAAAGGAAAAACATATAAAAGCATACAAGTAGGGGAGAAATAAGTAGACGAGGTACAAACAAACAAACAGAAGCCTAACTATCTACTCTAATTATTTAACCTTGGGCAAATGCCCAAAGCAGCTTGGTTGAGAAGCTGGGCGGGTGCCAGGAGTTGCAGTACTTCCTCCAGCAGTCAAGGCCTTGTAACAAAGTCCCCGTGCATCCAGTTCGACAAACCTCCAGCAATGTGAGCACATAAGCATAGTTTCCCTGGCTCTCTCTGTATCCCAAGATCATCTGAGCCCGTTTTTAAGCCTGGCCTCACCCTGCCCTAAATAGCCAACGAGCTGTCATTCAATTACTGCATAATTAGTGCAAGCACATGGCAAGCTTAGATGGTCTCCTGTCAAGATCTAGCTGAGTCATTGTGACTCTTTGACAGTTTCCAGCTGCAATCTATCTTCCTAACCAGTAATTGGTATCAGATGTTAGGCTGACTGTGCTGTCATGTTAACTTATCTCGGCTAAACACATTAGCTGACTAGCTTCAGCAGAGACTCACAAGTCTTAAAGGGCAATATCTTGACAGGTGGTCTGAGAAACAGGGACGCAGAGATAGTACCTCCAACTAACCCTGTAAGACGGTTGCAACGAACACGACAACCTCCCTCTTATTTAAAAGATTCTGTATGTTCAACTTTCGGTTTCGGCGGAGTGAATGGCGGTCGCCTCTCGGGACGCTCCTGGAGGCGATCAGCCCACACACAGTCGGGGGGGTCTTCGCACAAGCAAAGGACCCTAGTGAGCCTTAGTCAAAGGCTCCGAACCAGGGGGCGCTTTGGGGAACAGCCTCTTTGCCGACCTGACGGTCGGGAAATTGAGGCTTTCCCTCTGCCTCAACGGCCCCGCTGTGTTGTGCCCGTATGGGACGCAGCAATGCCACCGACTTCCCGGAGTGAAGCAGCAGAGATGAATTAACAAAGGAAGAATCGGCAGCAAATTGTGAGTTGGAGATCTGTTTGGAAGCGGCATAAATGCGCTCCCCCCTATAATCGTATAAGTGCATGGGAGGAGGGAGGAATCCCCACCCCCCCTAGAAATCGGGACTGGTAAAGAAAGAGAGAAGGGGGGCGAAGCGAAAAAGCGGATTGGAAAAGATACCTTTGGGGGTTCTACTGAAGCTAAAGAAATTAGCTTGTCTCCTGAGAGTTGTGGCACGAACTTGGTTAAAATTAACAATAAAAATGTCGGGGCAGAAGAAGATTCCAGACAAGTCGGTAAAGAAGATGGGAGGGACTTCCGGTTCTGGTAGCCTCCCCCTGGAGCCAGCTATCAATCAGCAGAAAAGTGAGTCACTGCGCCCACTGCTGGATCAAATGCAGAAAATCAGCGAAACCCTTTGCAACATGGAAAGTGTGCTCAGTAGTCAACAAAAGCAATTAACAGATACAGCAAAGAAAATGGAGGAGATCGCACAGAAATGTTTGGTCTCGACGGAAGACACCAAGAAAATCAAGAAAAAGGTCAACAAATTACAAAGACATCAAATTAGCTCCAAATGGTGGATTCCCAAGGGACTATGTTTAAGTTTAATGACAAAAGAGAGAAGATTGACTCCGTTTTCAAAGCTCAAGAATTCCTGAAGAGACACGCCAGTTCAGAGGAAGATGCAGAACTCACTAATTGGACAGTGTTAAGCAGCGAGGAAGACAGCGGCCCAGAAGAGGGAGATGCAAGAGCGGGAGACGAAAAAGCAAAAGAGGGCCCATCGTACAACCTGAGAGACTTAAAAAGAAGACACCCCAAGATATAACAGTTGTTCATGAGACGACAGAATGGAGCTGATTAACAATTAACCCCAAAGGACTTTACTAATCTATCTAACAGATGTATTTTGGACTTTCGATAAGATGAAAAGAAGATCCTTCAACCATGGTAGAAGCCAAAAACTTTATTTGTGCTAACAAAAAAACCTAACATTTTAACAGAGAATTCACTCACCCCTTTTCTTTACCCATCTATATACCCTACCCTTTTTCTATATAAAAAAGCAATAAAATTCTCTCCTTTTTAGGAGAGTTTTATAAAAAAAAAAAAAAAAAAATTCTGTATGTTCCAGGATTGATTTATCTTAGTGGGAAGGGATGTTCTGTATTGGTATACATAATGCCTGAGCTTGAAATCTATCTCTTTGTACTTTATTTTTTTTAGCATATAAGGAGTTTCTTCTGTAAATCGCTTCTATCTCCGCAGAGATCTCTTCTTTAGTTCCTATATAAAGCTGTTCTAAGGGCGTGGCCTACCAAGCCCAGATAGCTTAAAAGAGAGCCTGTTGCTCTCCTGTTGTGTGTTCGTCCTACCTTGTAAATAAAGCTGAATCACTTGTTATGAGCTACTGCCTTAAGTCTCATACTTAACAGTTGACAATGCAGATTTCCCGCATTCCTCACTTGCATTTGTCGCGGGTTCGAACAGCAGAAGTGGTAGGCATGGAGGGGGCCAGAAGAGAGTGCGAGTATCCAAATAAATACTGAAGGCTTCAGCTAGGTGCAAACTATATACATTTATTTACACACAACAGCCACCATCAAATAGAGTGTCAAAGTGCTCTGCTGCAATCATACAAATGAGGAGGAGAAACTGTACATCACTCACTGTACACTTATACAAACACTAGCCAATCAGGCTTCAGTGCTGAGTCACTGTGATAGCAGTGGCAAGACTGCCCTGAACCAGTTATAGCCAGCTCTAACAGAGGTTCCTGGCTGACAGCTACCTGTCACCAGATCAAACACATCTAGCCAGACTTACAAGACATGTGGATCCCAACAGCATTGTCATAGAATGCCAGCAGCAGCAACTACATCTAGAACAACCTATCAAAGATTTGCAGGGAATTTTGTTTTATTTAAAAAAGTTTATAGGGCCCACCTTCCTTCCAGAAAGAGGGACCCATGGGGGCTAACAAAAGCATGTTAAATTTTACCCAGAACATTACAGCTACCCCCAGTCTCATCATCTCTTGGAACTTACTAAGCAGGGACACTGCTTGGATGGGAGACCACTGAGATGCAGAGGCAGGGGACAGCAAACCATCTCCTCTCCTCCCTTGCCTGGGAGACCCCACACGGTCGAAGTTCATGGAGTCTCCAGGAGTCACTGCCACACAATGACTCCTGGAGTTATTTTTGGATTGTAATGGCCCATGGCTAAATACAATAAAACCTTCTTCACATTGCCACACAATGGTGTCATCTACCTTTTCAAAAAAAAGCTTACTGCCCCCTTTTTCTTTGAGGACGCTGATGTCATAACTGCTGTTGGTTGTTTGGGAGCAGTCAGCTGACTTGATGGGTAAAAAGTTTCATAAAGCACAGCTTTGACAAAGCTCCTGTTTCTTGGGCAGGCAGTCAAAGCTGAAGACAATCATCAATCAGTCCAGTACCTTTGAACACTGGGCCTACAACATGGGGTTAGGGGGGACACGTATACTCAGCTGGGTATGAGATGAAAATATCAGCTGCTCATCAGCACAGACACCCGGGGAACACGCTGGGGCCCTTGCACTGCCACTGCCTTGGGTGGCTCATCATGGACGAGCTGGGGGCACCTGTGGCAGCGGCACGACTCCGGGGAGGTGATCGCAGGCACTGGCCATGTCTGCTGCCTCCTCCCACCAGGGTGGCTTTTCCTAAGAGGCTGGATATGAATGCAAGTGCCTGGTGTCAGAGCCTCCTGTGTACAAACCAGGGAGATCAAAGCAGAGTGCAGGGACAAATTCTGTGCTGTTGTCAGGTTTAAAATCAAGTAGATCCAGTCATTCTTGCACAAAGAAAGGTTTATTAGGATTATCTTGCTAAAACCCACAGTAGGAGGTCATTGTCAGGAATGGGGAGCAAAGCAGAGCAAGCTAACTTATAGTGTGATGCAATGAAGCGCCTAGCGAATAAAACTTGAGCACTCGCGCGGGAACTCCCGGCGGGAGAAATACTTCATGAGCGGGAGACTACTCCCCCCCTCCCCTTGCCTTCCCAGGACTGGAAAATTCTCAGCAGAATAAGAATAGTCCAAAGCCTACATTCAAGGCCACCGTGATAAGGAAAAGCGGCAGGGAAGAAGCTCCCACGTTTCTGGCTGCATAACTACGCAAGCGCAAAGCGGGGTAGGGAACATAAAACAATGGATTCAGTGAGAAACATCAAAGGCATCACTTTCTGACATTCTGCCCTTCCCAAAACACCACCCACCCACCACTCAGGAAGGAGCGAACGAGGGCCCCCCAGGTTTATTAGGGTATCGAGCGTGAAAGTCTTTCAGGTGATCAGGTGCATTGATATCAGAAACTTTCACCCATTCCCTGTATTGGGGCCCAAAGTGTACCCATTGCACAAGGTACAGGAGTTGTCCACGAAGTATCTTAGAGTCCAAAATATCAGCGATTTCGTAGTGCTCTTCACCGTCAACCATCAGAGGGGGGAGAAGCCGACGTCTCGGGATGCCATTTAGTTGGGGGTAAGGCCGGCTTGAGAAGGCTGTAATGGAAAATTGGATGTATTGCTTTAAGAGATTTAGGCAAGTCTAGCTGTACAGTTACTTGATTCACACATCTTAGCACTCGGAAAGGACCAATATATTTCCACGCAAGTTTCCTGGACTGTTGTGCTAGTCTTAGGTTCTTAGTCGACAGATAGACAGTGTCTCCCGGGTGCAATTTCCATCCCCCGGCCCTTTTTTTATCTGCTTGTTTTTTATACTGTGCCTTGGCCTCATTCAAAGTCTCGACAATTAGGGGCCAGGAGTCACGGAGAGTTTGACACCATGCCGAGGCTTTACCACCATTCTCACCAGGCTTTAAGAAGGGAAGAGGGGGCTGTCATAGCCCATGGCAGCTTTGAATGGTGACATTTTCGTGGAAGCGTGCCATGAGTTGTTGTATGCAAACTCCGCCAATGGTAACAAATCTACCCAATTGTCTTGTTGGTAATTAGAAAAACACCTTAGATATTGTTCCAACGTCTGGTTCACCCTTTCCGTCTGGCCATCAGTCTCAGGGTGATAGGCAGTACTAAGAGCACGTTCGATACCCATCAGAGTCATTAGCTCAGACCAAAATTTGGAAACAAACGGAACCCCCTGTCGGAAATGATCTTGAGGGGCAACGCATGCAACTTGGCAATGTGTTGAATAAATGCTTTGGCCAAGACTTTTGCTGTTGGCATACTGGGGAACGGTATGAAGTGAGCCTGCTTAGAGAATAAATCCACTACCACCCAAATGACCGTCATATGTTTAGAGGGGGAAGATCAGTGATAAAGTCCATAGAGATTACTTCCCAGGGTCTACTCGGGGTGGGTAGTGGTTGCAGGAGGCCTGGAGGTTTTCCTGGTCTGGTTTTACAACGATTACACGTTGGGCAGGACTGTATATAGCGAGACAACTCTTGTTTCATTCGGGGCCACCAGAAGCTACGTTGCAGAAGTCTTAAGGATTTTACATATCCAAAGTGTCCCGCAGCTTTTGAATCGTGAACTGTGTGCAAAATCTGGGCTCGGGTAGCTTCTGGGACAAACATTTTATTTCCCTTGTACCAGCAACCATTAGGGCCACAATTCACATCATCCCTGGCTTGTAACTCACTTGTTTCTGGTAGGGTGATGTCAGATAAAAACTGCTTTTCCCAAGTTAATGTTTGGATGGAACTCATTGGTGCTTGTTTAGCTTTCCGGGTTACAACTGCACCAACTAATTGTTCTGGGGTGAACATAGATTCCCGAACTTCGACCCTCTTAGAAAAATGTTGGGGAAGGCGGGAGAGAGCGTCCGCCAAATGGTTGGCTTTCCCTGGGAAATGGTGCAGGGTAAACTGAAATTTGGAGAAAAACTCAGCCCACCTGAACTGTTTAGCATTTAGATTTCGGGGTTTTCGCAATACTTCAAGGTTTTTGTGATCAGTCCAGATTTCAAAAGGTATTCGGGACCCCTCTAACCAATGTCTCCATGTGATCAATGCTAAACGGATAGACGCCGCTTCCTTATCCCAAATGGGCCAAAATCTCTCTGTGTCATTAAATTTTCTTGACACATAAGCCAGGGGTTGTAGCTGCTTTTGAGCATTCTCTTGCAAAATCACCCCACCCATAGCAGTGTCTGATGCGTCTACTTGCACTACAAATTTCTTTGTCTCATCAGGGTGTGCTAGTATGGGCTCAGACGTGAACAACCGTTTAAGTTGTTCAAACGCTTGCTGACACTGCGGGGTCCAGTCCAAAGGGGCCCCTGGGACTGAAGCCTTGGATCCCTTCCCCTTAGTTTTTAGCAGTTCCGTGAGGGGAAGGGCTACTTGGGCGAAGTGTGGCAGGAATTGACGGTAAAAGTTGGCGAAGCCGAGAAAACTTTGGAGCTGGCGCCTGGTTTTGGGGGGCTCCCATCTCAATACATCCTGGACCTTTTTGGGTCCATCTCCAACCCCGCGGAGGATATACGGTATCCCAAAAGTCAATGCTCTCTTGGTGAAATTCACATTTTGACAGTTTAACAAACAGTTTGTGTTCTAAAAGCTTTTCCAATACTTTCCGCATAAGGGTAGTGTGGGATTCCTGATCCGGGGTATAGACCAAGATATCATCTAAATAAACAACCACTCCCTTGAACAAATAGGGGTGTAACACTTCATTGATTAAGTTCATGAAGACCCCTGGTGCCCCTTGTAACCCGAAGGGCATCACCCGGTATTCAAATTGCCCCAGCGGGGTATTAAATGCAGTCTTGTATTCATCCCCCTCTCTGATACGAACCCGAAAGTAGGCATCTCGTAAATCCAGTTTAGAGAACACTTTCCCCTTAGCCACCTCTGCCAGTAAGTCTTTGATGAGGGGCATCGGGTAGGCATTAGTTGCAGACACTGCGTTAAGTCCCCGGTAATCCGTGCAGAGTCTGAGCCCCCATCCTTTTTTTACAAAATAATACAGGTGCTGCAAAAGGGGATGATGCTGGTCTAATGAATCCACGGGCCAGATTTTTATCAATAAAACGGCGAAGTTCTTCCTTTTCACTTGGGCTCATGGCATAAATTTTCCCTTTTGGTAATTTTTGACCCGGAAGAATCTCAATTGCACAGTCGGAGTTACGATGGGGGGCAATTCATCTGCTTCCTCCTCCTCAAACACCCGGGTTATATACTGGTAATCCTCAGGAATGCGGTTAAGATCCTCCGTTGCCAAACAAGCTCGTGGAGGTTCATTGCATGGGGGATTTCCCCACCCGGGGTCCCATTTGTGTTCTGTACATTTTGGGGAGATAAATTGTACCTCCCCTTCTTCCCATAAAATGTAAGGGTTATGTCCATGTAACCAGGGGCTACCCAACACCAAGGGAAACTGGGCTTGCGGAGCTATTACGAATGAGCGTAGCTCCCAGTGGTCACCAATGCCTATTCTTAAAGGAACAGTCTCAAATCGGCATGGTTTTTTCATTGGAGACCCATCCATCTGTGTGAAAGTTATTGGGTCTTTCAAGTGGACCACGGCTGCCTCCAACCCCATAACCATAGAAGGGTTTATGAGATCCCTCCCGCACCCTGAGTCAATGAGAGCCCGGACCCGAATGTGAGTCATCATTGCTGGATTCACCACCAAAACAGTCACAAAGAAGAGAGAGGGGTAGTTGCTCACCAGTTTAGGCGCCTCAGGTGCTGGGTCCTGCTGTGTAGCGCCATTCACCAACAGGACCATCTCATTTCCCTGCATCTCACTCTCCTCTTCTAGCATCAAGGAATCCACTTGGTCGGGGCTAGCAAACAGAGCCCGTGTGTTGCGTGGTTTGGCGGTACCTTTTCTCGGGGTAGGGGTTGTCCACCTTCTGGGCTCTTCTTGTGTTAGAGCTCTATTGGGATCCCCTTTCGGGCAGGCAGCGGCGAAATGCCCTTTCTCCCCACATCGCAGGCAGAGCCCCTGTCGCATACGCTGATCCCTCAGTCCACTCGGAGTAGATGTTGGTTTGGGTCTGGCCTGGCCCGCCGCACTACTCGGACGATTGTTACCCAAGGATAAATCCAGCTTCATCATTTGTAAGCGACTTTCGGCCTTCTCGGCTTCCTCCATCCAACCCTGGAGGGTACGAGGTTGCTGAGAGCTGAGGACATTATTGCGGACGTCAACGGCTAGTCCCATTCTATATTGTTGGGCCAACACCGCATCAGTCCAGTCTCGAATTTTCACAGCATGCCTTTGAAACTCTCTTGAGTACTCCCGCACTGAGAGTTTGCCTTGTCTGAAAGTGCGAAGGAAGGCTTCAGCTTTTTGGGCCGCCCCCGGATCTTCAAAACGATTTCTCAAAGCCCACATGAAGTCATCTACATTCCCCAACTCCTCCGCCTCTAGATCATGAAGGGCTACATACCAGCTAGTAGCACTCCCCCGGAACCTGGATGCAATAAACTCCACCTGCTGTTCTTCATCTGGGAATACATAGCCCCATCTTTGTACAAATTTTCCAACTTGTAATATGAAAAAGGACACAGTCTCAGGATCTCCATCAAATGTGATCTCCAGCATGTCTTTGGGGCGGATTACCGGGGGGCCTGCGCCATGATCGGTACCGGCTGCATGAGGGGTGCTGGAGCCGGAGGTTGAGGCGGAGGCACAGCTGGCGGCTGGATAGGTCCTGGTGGCCCTGGCCCCGCTCCCGGTACTGGGGCAACTACTGGAGGTGGGGCTGGTGCTGGCTGGCCCGGCCCCGGCCCTGGGGGAGCTGGTTGGCCCGGCCCCGGCCCTGGGGGAGCTGGTTGGCCCGGTCCTGGACCCGGTGGTACTGGTTGGCCTGGCCCCGGACCCGGAGGAGGAGGAGGTGGCCGTCCCGGCACCAACGGTGGCGCCGGGGCTGGAGCCGGAGCGGGTGCAGGTCTGGGTTGTGTCAGCGGATGGGCTCTAATAGCTTGGTCCATCATCTGGGGTAGGGACTGCATTAGTTTACTCATATCCCTTACCAGCCGTCGGGTGTCCTCTTGGATAGAATCCATGCGGGCATCAGTGTCTTGGCTGGACCCCGTTCTGGGAGATCCCCGGGACACCCGCCCTTGGGGAAGACCAAAACTACCTCTGGGATCCAGGAGGCTGTCACGGCTCTGGCTTCCCGGCATAGTCCAGGTGGTCTGGGTAGTGTCCAACAGGTTCTTAGTCCAATCGCGCGATCTGCGAAAAGTCACTCCTTTGTCCCAAGGTGTTGGGACTCCTGGCACATAGGTTCGTGGAACCGCACCTCCCTGACTTGGTATTGGCCCGGCCGGGCTGTAGATTGGGAGTGTGTACGTAGCTCCAATTGTGCCAATCAATGGTGGGGTAGCCAACCCGGCTGCTGAATAGATAGTCGGTGTCGTCACCACTGTAGTTGTAGTCACTGGAACCACGGTGGTAGTCGGAATAGTAACCACCGGAGCAGCCACAGAAGTAACGGGAGCCGTGGCTCCCAACGCCGTAGTCACTGGAATGGCACCTGTGGTTCCCGCCGTAGTGATCGTTGGAGCTGCCCCGGAGGCTCCTGAGGTGGTAATCAACGGGGCTGTGCCCGAGGCTCCCTTTCCCGCCCCGCTCATCGTGGTGGATGGCGGACGTTGACGGTGAGGGAAAGATGTGGATTCCTGACAATTTCTGTCAGGTTTAAAATCAAGTAGATCCAGTCATTCTTGCACAAAGAAAGGTTTATTAGGATTATCTTGCTAAAACCCACAGTAGGAGGTCATTGTCAGGAATGGGGAGCAAAGCAGAGCAAGCTAACTTATAGTGTGATGCAATGAAGCGCCTAGCGAATAAAACTTGAGCACTCGCGCGGGAACTCCCGGCGGGAGAAATACTTCATGAGCGGGAGACTACTCCCCCCTCCCCTTGCCTTCCCAGGACTGGAAAATTCTCAGCAGAATAAGAATAGTCCAAAGCCTACATTCAAGGCCACCGTGATAAGGAAAAGCGGCAGGGAAGAAGCTCCCACGTTTCTGGCTGCATAACTACGCAAGCGCAAAGCGGGGTAGGGAACATAAAACAATGGATTCAGTGAGAAACATCAAAGGCATCACTTTCTGACAGCTGTGAACAGAACCTGGAGTTGGCAACCCTATCTGTGACTGTACAGGGATTGCACGAGTTCACTGTGATGCGTGGCGTCTTTAAAGGACCAGTAACGGAGTGCAGCGCAGCTGTCTCTTGTAACGGGTGAAGCATTCATTGTCTGGGTATGCTGAGTGGTACTGCTAGGTTGTTGCTGATTACTGGTGTTGAGTTGTTGTTCAGTTGCACAGTCATGTCCACATCACGCCAGGCCCTCCTGTTATATGCAGTTTATGAAACACTCAGCACTTCATTATTATAGACGAAGAAGAGAAGAGATTGGATTTATACCTCACCCTTCACTACCCAAGGGAGCCTCAGAGTGGCTTACAAACTCCTTTCCCTTCCCCTCCACACAACAGATACCCTGTGAGGTTGGTGGGGCTGAGAGAAACTCTGACAGAAACTGCCCTTTTTCAAGGACAGCTGTGCCAGAGCTTGTGACTGACCCAAGGTCACATCAGCAGGTGCAAGTGGAGGAGTGGGGAATCAAACCTGGTTCTCCCAGATTAGAGTCCGCGCACTTAACCGCTACACCAAACATTTTTGTACTCTGCCACTGACTAACAGGGTGACTTAGGCACACTTAGTACCGCCCTGATATATAGATATCTACATATATGCTAAGTGCCATTTATAATTCTAGCCATCCTTATTCTAATTCCAGACTTTTTTTTTCTGTGCGGATACCTATTCCCTCCAACAGGGGCCTCACTCTCCCCCAACTCTCCTTCCTGCATAGTCAGTAGACTTCCTGGGTTTGTAGAAAAATCCAAACAGTGAGGAAATCCCTTCAAGGACGGTTGAATTCCCCTCAAAAAGCCTTTTGAAATGGCCTCTGCAGGGACCTGACTCCAGGCATCAACGGTGAGAGATTAGAACGTTGGGGGGGGGGAGGAGAGGCTTCTGACTGGCTCTGTCAGTAAAAGGGTGGGGGGAAGGGCCCTTTCTTTCCAGGCCTCTTTCGGCCTTGGAGGGAGGGGGAGGGAGGGAGGGAGCCTTGGGGCCAGGCTGGGGGATTCCTAGAGGTTTTGGGGTGGAGTGCAAGGAGGGCAGGATTTGGGGAAGGGAGAGGCCTCAGCTGGGCATCATGCCACAGAATCCACCCTCCAAAGCAGCCATTTTCTCCAGGGAGACAGATCTCTGTTGTTCACAGATCGCTGGAGTTCACCCTCCAGCAGGCCCCACTTGGAGGTTGCCAATCCTAGGCCTGGCAGCAGTCTAGAGTTGCCAGGTCCCCCCACGGGCACTGGCAGGGGATGGGGTAGTGGGGTTGCCAGCTCCAGGTCTGGAAACTCCTGGAGATTTGGGGATGGAGTCTGGGGAGGACAGGGACCTCAGTGGGGTACAATGCCCTAGAGTCCACCCTCCAAAGCATCCATTTTCTCCAGGGGAAGTTATCTCAGTAGTCTGGAGCTGAGCAGTAATTCCAGGGGATCCCCAGATCCCACCTGGAGGCTGGCATCCCTAGGCAGCACCCTCTGGGTGACTTGATACCACCTAATTTGCATGACTCAACTTGGCCTGGCTGCTTGCTGCTGTTCAGCAGCCACCCTATGAAAGCCAGCAGTGGTGCAGCAGTTAGAGCCTCAGAATAGGTCTGCAAGACCCAGGTTCAGATCCCCATATTGCGGTGGAAGCTGACTGGGTGATTTTGGACCAGTCACATACTTTCAGCCTAACCAACCTCACAGGGTTGTTGTGCAGATAAAAAGGAGGTGAGAATAATGTAAGCTGCTTTGGTCCCCACTGTGGAGAAAGACTATAATTTTCCTTGGTAGAAGCTGTGGGGGAGGGGGTGGAGACAAAAAGCTGAAGACAGATAAAGGCAGATAAAGGTTAAGTTGGCTGTTGGGTGGAAAGGAAATAGGGTTGCCAACTCTGGATTGGGAAACTCCTGGACATTTAAGGGGTGAATCCTGGGGATGGTGGGGTTTGAGAAGGGGAGGAACTTCAGGTCAGTATAATGCCACAGACTCCACCCTCCAAACCAGCCGTTTCCTCCATGAGAACTACCATTGCCAGCCTCTGGGTGAGGGCTGGAGATCACCCAGAATTACAACTGTTGTCTGGGTGACAGAGATCAGTTCCCCTGGATAAAATGGCTGCTTTGGAGGGTTGAGTCTATGGCTCCACCCCCAGAAGGGAGAAAGAGTGTGAGATAGGTAAGGGTAGAGGGGAGGAAGCAAAGGTGTGAGGAATGGGATGACCATCCCGCAAGTTTCTTGCGGGTCTCCACTTGTATAAACAGAAATTAACTATGGACATATATTCAGATCTCAGCTTTGGTTCATTTATGACTATTGCTTAAATGCATGACGGGAGAACGAAAACTGCTAGTTCTGCTGAAGCTGCTGGCCTTGGTAGGCCAGTGACAACTGCACAGCACGTCTCTGATACCTGTTAGGTTAGCTAAATGAAGAACAATAGCAGCCTGTAAAGGTGTTTCAGCTATAAATGGATACTTTTGGCTTATTGTTTAGCTGAAAGGAAAAAAGTTTACTTGGGAAAGCCCAGCCCCAAAGGTTTTCCGCCAATCAGAAACTGGTTAGGTCAGAGTGCTGCTGTCTGAGGGAACCAATAATTCTGTTCTATTTCTCTGATGTCATTGTGAAAGGTAAAATGTGATGTCACCCCTTGTAACACCGGAAGAGTCCTTTGGGCATTCAGGGTTCCAAAACCTTGAGATATGGCCTCTTCCTTTATTAATTAACTAGGAATAAGGCCCCTTATGGAACGGGCTCTAGAAAGAGGCTCTGGGAGAGTGCCCCGGCTTTGGGCACTCAGTGACAATTTGCTGCGGCAATCTCAGCAGGGTACAATGACAGAGTCCACCATTTTCTCCAGAGGAACTGATCTTTGCTACCTGAAGAGCAGTACTAATTTTGAGTGATCTCTAGCCCATCCCCAAGATTGGTAACAGTGGTTCCCCAGGAGGGAGTGGCTGGTTTGGAGGGGGGAGTCTATGGCATTGTACCTGTCTGAGGTCCCACCCCTCCTCAACACTCACCCTCTCCAGGTTCAACCCCTCAAATCTCCAGGAATTTCCAAACCTGGAGTTGACAACTCTATCTCCCTCCCAGCCAACCATCAACCTACCTTTAGTTTTCCATCTCCTCCCCCCTCCGTCCTAGAGAGCAGTTGTAATTTTGAGTGATCTCCAGCCCCCACCTGGAGATTGGCAACAATGGTTCCCCATCAGGGAATGGCTGGATTGGAGGGAGGAGTCTATGGCATCGTACCTGTCTGAGGTGCCACCTCTCCTGAAACCTCACCCTCTCCAGGCTCCATCCCTCAAATCTCCAGGAATTGCCCACCTGGAGTTGGCAACCTGATCAGGACTGGGCCCAATGAATTTTCTCCCAAAGGCCAACATAGGTGTGGAAAGGGCCTTTTACTGACAGAGGAGAAAGTACAGGTGCCAACTCTGATTAGGGAAATACCTGGAGATTGGGGGGTAGATCCTGTGGAGGGCAGCATTTGGTGTGTGTGTGTGGAAGGACTCAGCAGGGTATAATGCCATAGAGTCTACCCTCCACAGCAACCATTTTCTCCCGGGGAACTGATCTCTGTCATCTGGAGGTCAATTGTAACAGTGGGAGAGCTCTAGGTCCCACCTGGAGATTGGCAGCCCTAGGGGAAAGTCAGCTGCACAGCAGGGAGTTGAAGAAAAGCTCAGCCAGCCAGCCAGCCATGCTGAAGCTAAGCAGGAGAAAGAGCCTTTTTCCATTTATTCTGACAGGAAAGTGGCTGTTGGGGAGGGGGTTATGGGCGGGGGAGAGGATTAAGCTGAAAGTCCTTTTCTTTTCTTTTCTTTTTACTCACAGAACCAAGCTTGGCTGCCTACCAACAGCCACTGAGGGGACAGTCCCTCACAGGAGCCAAGAGAACTGTCTTCCTCAGGAGAGAGAGCTGTCTGCCAGGGGGAGCAGGTGGGGAAGAGGAGCAGACCCAGCACCCGGCCAATGGCAAGCGAGCTGATGGGCCAATGGCTGAGGGAGGGCATTTTACAGCCAATGGGAGCGCATGGAATCTTGCGAAACCAAAAGATAATTATTTATAAGGAGAGATTAATGAATTATTTGGGGGGTCTTCTACCCTCCAGGGGCCTGCTGTGTGTGTGTGAGCTCTCTCCCAGGGGCCTGGGCCAAGGAAGGCAGCCAGGGAGGGGAGGTCTTCTGTCCCTCGCCTGTCTCCTTCCCGCCCTCCGCCTCCTCCAGGGTCTGCTCGGCTCCTACCGGCGGAGGGTCTCAGGCGGGGTCGCCAGCAGTGCTCCCTCTAAGCTGTGGCGGAGTCCTGCGAGGGCCAATCCCGCCCTGGGAGCTCCCGGGGCATTCAAGCCCTGAGCGAGGGTTTGTGCCGCGGCATCCATCAGTCTGCTCCGGGGCCCCTTCCCCAAGCCCCGCCCCCTCTCTCTCCGGGCTCCTCCCCCCCCCGAGGCAGCCCCCTGAGGGGGGAGGGGCTCTCACCGCCCCCCTCCTCCCTCCCTCCCCCCCCCCCCGGGGCCGGCCTCGGACGCCTCCTGGCGGCGGGGGCGCGTGCGCGGTGCATGCCGGTCCCCGGCCGCCGCCGCCATGTTGCTCCGGGCCCCGCCGCCGCCCGGCCGCCCCGCCTCCTAGGCGCCCCCCGCCCCGCGGCCATGTCCGGCCCGGAGCGGGCGCTCGGGGGGGCGCCGGCCGGCACTCGCGGCGGGGAGCGGGCCGTCCAGGGTGAGTCGGGCGGGCGGGCAGTCAGTCAGTCAGTCAGCCAGGCCGCCGGGCCGGGAGCGCTGAGGGGGGCGGGCGGGAGGGGAGGGGAGGGGGGCCGCTTCCCTCAGGCCGCCTCGCCGCCGCCCCCCCCCCCACACACACAGCCTGGAGGGGGCGGGAAAGGCCTCCCCCGCCGAGCAGCCGCCGGCCCGGCCCCTTCCCCGGCCTCCCGTGGGCCCAGCGCCCTTTCCCCGGGGGGGGGGAGGAGGAGGAGGAGGAGTGGGGGGGCGCCCCGGTCAGGGAGAGCAAGGGGAGGGGGAGGCGGTGCGCGCGCACACACACAGGGTGGGAGGGGGCGCCCCACCGCCCCACAGCGAGGAATCCCGGAGGGGGGGGCTGCCTCGTGGTGCGGGCCTCGCGGAGCGCCACGCCCCTCCTGCCGCCGCCACGCCCCGCCTCGCTCGCTCTCCCCGCCCCCCCCTTGCCTGGCCCCGCGACCCACAGAGGGAGAGGCGTGCACCGTGTGTACCGTGTGCATATAACGGAGGAGGGCGGGGAGGGCAAGGAAAGTGGGTCGGACAGGGGCCTTTCAGCCGCACTTTGGGCAGGGGTGTGACTCCAGGTAGGGGCCCGGTGGCCCAGAGGTTTTAAGGGGCTGAAGGGGCAGGCGGGAAGGTCAGTCGCCGGGCGCTTCCAGACCCCAGTGCCAGGTGGCAGAGTGGAAACCCAGAAATTGCAAGTAGATAAAGAGGGGCCACTTTGGTGGGAAGGGAACAGCGTGCCTCCACGCTTAGTCATGCCAGCCACATGACCACGGAAACATCTTCTGACAGCGCTGGCTCTTCCACTTTGAAACAGAGATGAGCACCGCAACCCTAGAGTCGGATTCAAACTGTCTTTTGAGAAAGGGAAACCTTTACCTTGATGACTCAATTTGCATTTATGAGCCCTTGGCAAATTTCATTTAGGGGATTACCCTCTCTCAGACTTCAGGAACAATCTTTTGAAAGACTTCCAGGTGGATTTAAGGTGCCCTGCTCCCTGCTCTGGTTTGACAGAGTCCGGAGGCAGAGGTGGTTGTGCTGCCTGGTGGGCAGAAGGCCTCAACAGGTGCACAGAATTTGTCCCTGCACTCTGCTTTGATCTCCCTGGTTTGCACACAGGAGGCTCTGGCACCAGACACTTGCATTGGTATCCAGCCTCTTAGGAAAAGCCACTGGGTGGGAGGAGGCAGCAGACATGGCCAGTGCCTGCGATCACCTCCCCAGAGTCGTGCCGCTGCTATGGGAGCCCCCAGCTCGTCCATGATGAGCCACCCGAGGCAGCGGCAGTGCAAGGGCCCCAGCGTGTTCCCCAGGTGTCTGGCCAGGGACAAGGCTTGCCTCTCCCCTGCCCTTTTTGGCCAGGCAGACTTTTCCAAGACAGTTGCCTACTCCTGGGCTTCCTCTGCCCTGGTGTTCTGGTGATGCTCAGTATGGGTGTTGGCGTTAGATGCCCTGCCCTGCCCCTTACTGCTGATAACAAAGCATAATTGATGCCGATCCTACACCAGCAGAGAACCTTTCTATGGGATGGGACTTTCCTGGAGCTTTAATTTTGCTTCAGGAGATAGTGTGAGCAGTACAGTTTCAAAGGTGTTAACAAAGAGAGCTCCCAATTTGCATTATTGTTGTATGGGGGGGGAGAACCCCCACTGTGTAGAACTTGCAGTCTGGATTGATGATGCACTTTGTCTCATTTGTCCCAGCCTCATATATCTACTCTGGATGAGAGGAAAATCAGCTTTAGATTCAGGTTCGGTTCTTGCAAGCAGTATGTCTGAGCTGTCCCCCTTCAGACTGACTCACACAGTTGAATGCATTTCCTGCTTGTGGAAAGGTAGACGGCAAGGGGGGAGGCTTTCTAGTCTCACTCTCCCTGCGGTGCCCCTTCGCCTTCTGTGTTGAAGGGTCTATTTCGGGGGGAGGAGCGGGATTTCTGTCACCTGTAGTCCAAACTGAATTTACTACAGGTTTACTACTAACTAAATATTAAAACAGTAACAACAGTTATGTGTACAGAGAGACATAATAATAAGAACTATTAAACAAAAACAGTTTGACTTACATAAAATGAAGAACTTCATAATACTTTTGTGGTACAGAGTAACTTGAGAATATATTGTCACTGAAAACAGATTCGAGAAAAGTGAGCCATTTCAAATGCAAATCAGAATGTTTGGATGATAAACTAATATAGGCAACTTTATCTGAAATTTTGTCCATTGCATATTCCAAATCTTGGAATATCATAACAATAACGACAACTTATTTGATGATTTCCAACTACTAGCAACAACAACTTTAGCTGCGGTTAATAAGACAGAAATAAGTTCCTGACTAAGCTTTGGGAAATGGGAATCTCTCCATAGACGTAACAAAATAAATTCAGGTAGTAGTGGGATCAAGTGGCCTGTAATTTCCTCAATAGATTAAATGATTTTGGACCAGAATTGTTGAACAAACACACATGACCACCAACAATGAATGAAGGTACCCTGTTCCCTGCAAGATCTCCAACAAAGTGGTGAATATGGTTTAGATATTTTATGGAGTCTGCTTATAGCTTTGTGACTGAATGTTTAAGGAGTGGGAAGTGAGGGAAGGCAATGACCATATTTTGTCCCAGTTGGAAGATGTAATGGTACAGTTGGATTGCCAATGTTTTTGGTAGCTTAAAGTGTTTTTAGAATATGAAAGTATGAACTCTTTATATATGAATGAAATGTAACTCTTAAAGGATTTCTGGTTGAGTTTTAAAAAGCATTCAAAAGAGGTAAGTGGTCTACCAAGATTTGAGTGAACGTTCAAGGAAGTGACTAGAAGATTGACCTGTAAATATTCAAACCATGGGAGAGAACAATTATATTTGCTTTCGAGTAGATTTTTCCCAGCAACTGTGTTGTTCTGGAGGACAGAAAATAGGTGGGTATGTCTGTCCTTCCAGAGTTTGAAAGCGTCATGTGATTGCCCAGGAGCAAACCAAGATCCATTAATGATTGTTGTTAAAGGTGAAACAGATGGAGCCAAGATATTTTTCCGTCTGTCTCAGGTTAGAAGAGTGTTTGAAAGAAATATATTTTGAGAGATTGACTTTGATCCGTTCAGCTGTGCTTCCCACAAGATTGATCGGAAGGAGGTTGATCCAAGGTAAGATTCTTCTGGTGATTTCCAGTCTGTTTGAAAAGAAGCACTGTATAGCTTAAGTAAGCCCAGGAGGGTTGTAGCGTTGTGGTACAAAAAAAGGTCTGATAGGGCCAAACCACCTGATTTGGTTGGTCTCCACAGGGTATCACTCTGTGAATGGCGAATTTCCAAATGAATTTGGTGATAGAAGACTGCCAGGACTTGAAAGTTGCTTTAGGAATCGCCATTGGTATGGTACGAGACAGAAATAGAAACTTAGGAAAAATGAATGTTTTGAAAATCTGGATTCTCTCAATCCAGGGTGAAAGGGTTACACTCTGATGAGCATATAAATCGGTGATGAGTTTGTTGAGGGGCAAACAATTATATTTGAACTGGTCATTGAGACATAAAGGCACATGAATTCCAAGATATTGCCAGGGTATAGTTATCCAGGAAAAGTTAAAGTGATTCTTTATGTGTTCCTGTTGAGAGCTGGTTAGTCTGATAGGATATAACAATGTTTTAATGGGGTTAATTTTGAGGCCTGAGATTAGACCGTATGATTCCAGCAAGCTTTCAACTATAAAGTTTGCTCTGGATAAGAAGCATAGACCACTATGTCGTCAGCAAATAAGCTAATTTTGAATTGTCTTCTTCCCAGAGAGATCCCATGGAAGTGAGAGTGGGAGAGAATTGCTTGAGGAAGAGGTTTAGTAGCAAGGGCAAATAGGAGAGGGGAGGATGGGCATCCTTGCCTCGTGCCGCAGCAAAGAGTAATGTTTGTGGATGAAGAGCCATTAATACTGTGATGGGCTTTCGGAGATTGTTAGAGGGTGTGGAGCACTCTCATAAAGTTAGGGCCGAACCCAAAATTGTCAAGGACTGCTTCCAAGTATCGTGATTCCACAGTGTCAAAAGCTTTATCTCTATAGAGAGTATCAAAGATGAGTCAATTTGATTTTGGTGGCACAGCTGGATAAGGTTGAGAGTTTTTCTGGTGTTAATCCGAAATGTCTCTGTTTGGGATAAAACCCGTTTGGTCTGGGTGAATCAGAGAACCTATAAATTTGTTTAGTCTTGCTGCTAAAATAGCTGTAAAAATTTTGTAATCAGTATTAAGCAGGGAGGGAGGTCTGTATGAGTTTGGATTAGTCAGTTCTTGGCCTTTTTGGGGAATGACTATCAATTTTGCATGACTCCATGTAGGGGGCATGATTCCATCAAACAAGATTTGATTGCCAGGTGAGGCTGGGTGGCTTGCCAATAAAGGGCTGCACTTCTTGTAAAACTCATCTGTAAAGCCGTCACTTCCAGGTGATTTGTTATTTTTGAGTCTCTTGATGGAACCTTGAATTTCTTGAGGTGAGACAGGATGGTCAAGAAGATCCTTGTTTTGAGGGGTAAGGTGATTTTGAATGGGATGTTGAGAAAGAAAATTTTTATTGTCATGTATTCTAGGAATGCCAGACCTGTGTGATAGTAGATCTTGATAGCAGTGATGGAAGGACTCCGGGATCTCCTTAGTCGAAAACTGAAGAGAGCCGTTTTGGTTGCAAATTGAGGTAATAGGGCTATCAGTTCGTTTCTTTCTAAATTTCCAGGCTAGCAGTTTAGTTGAGTTTAAGCCAATAACATTGTTTAAGGTATAGAATGTTCTTTTGGATTTGTGAGACTTCCCATGAATCAAATTTTTTCCTTTCCAGCAATAACTTTTTGAAGGTTTTTTATGACCAAATCTCTGATATTCCTCTTTAAGATGTTTAATTTTCGTCATTAGATCTGATTTAATTTGATCTTTCCTTTTCTTGCAGGAGGAAGCAAGTGCAATCAGCTTGCCCCAAAGGACCGCTTTAAAGGCATCCCATACCATATGTTGGGAGACACCACAAGAGTTGCTGAGTTGGAAATAATCTGTGATACTTTTTTCAATGCCTTCTGATACTGAGGCCTCTAATAAAATATTGTTATTTAATCTCCAATTAGAGTCTTGTGTGGTTTTATTTGTGTCTTGTTTACTGCATTTGACCCATGAGTGGTCGGACCATAGATGAGTGCCAATATCTGATGACATAAAGGAATTACTAATAGAGTCTGAGACTACAATATAATCGATTTGTGTGTCTGTAAGATGCGGTGGCTCAAGTGGTTAAGACGCTGAACTGCAGGCTGTGGAAGGTCAGTAGTTCAGCAGTTTGAGACCCGGGTGCCGCATGACAGGGTGAGCTCCTGTCTCTAGTTCCAGCTCCTGCCAACCTAGCAGTTCGAAAGCAAGAAATTGCAAGTAGATAAATAGGTACCACTTTGGTGGGAAGGTAACAGCGTTCCGTGCGCCTTGGTGTTTAGTCATGCCGGCCACATGACCACGGAAACGTCTTCGGACAGCGCTGGCTCTTCGGCTTTGAAACGGAGATGAGCACCGCAACCCTAGAGTCGCGGTGCTCATCTCCGTTCCGAAGAGCCAGCGCTGTCCGAGACGTTTCGAGCAAGGGAACCTTTACCTTTACCTAAGATGCTTTGGAGAGAAATAAGTGTATACTCTTTCAGTGGGGTGTCTGGCCCTCCATATGTCACATAAATTGAAACGTGTAAAAAGGGTCTGAAGTTGAGTAGGAGAGCTATTTTTTGTTTTCAAGAATGGAATTTGTTTCAATCTAGGATGGGATCTGTCCAGTATGGAGTCTTGAGATGAAGTTGAAGTCTCCTCCTATGACATAGGGACCATCGCTGAAGGAGTCTAGTTTGTCCAGAGGTTTTTTAAGAAAAGTTATTTGCCCGTTGTTAGGTGCTCAAACTGAGGCAAGGGCCAAAGAGCTGCCATTAAGAGTGCCTTCTAGAAAAACAAATCTCCCTTGGGGGTCTTTTTTAATTTTGCTGAGAGTAAATCTGACAGTTTTGCTAATTAGAATAGTCACACCTCTGGCTTTTGAGGTCCCAGGAGCCAAAAATTGAGATATAAAATATTGTGTGTTGAAGACTTTGAGTTGTTTGTTATTTAGATGTGTTTCCTGTAGAAAGATTACATCAGGCTTCTGGGAGAGTAAGGCTGATTGAACTCTTTCTTTACATCAATTAAAGGAGAGAAATTTAGTTTCTGGGTGGCATGTCATATTGTACTATATGTCATATTGTACTATAGTACATTTATGTACTATAACAGGGTGGCAAGATAAGGCATAAATTCATTGTGTAACATCAAAAGTGAACAATTGATTAAGAAGAGATTGTTGAAATATGAATTGATTGGAGATAATAAAATCAGAGTGGATGTAAACCTCAGGTAAGTGCTTAACGAGGAGAAGAGTATGAGAATAGGGAAGAGATGTCCCTTTGGAGAACCTAGATAAAAAGTGCAAGTAATCAGTTTTTCCTCTATGAAATGTAAAAACAGTAGTGTCAACAGCAAGTATTACAAAGAAGTCTATTTGAAATTTTAACTGTATTAACAATCCAGTTGACAACAAACATAAACCAAAACTGCGCAGAACAAGCAGTGATGCTCTGCATTCCCTTTCAGTCAGGGAGTTAGTATGAATACCCATCTAGAAAGAGGGAATAAAATAAAAGGAGCAAGGAGCTAGAACACAGGTACACTCCTTCCCCCCTCCCCCTGCAGAACCACTCAAATGGTGGGTTACCAACAATAGCCATTAATTAGCCCTGTGATATGGTAAAATAAAACATTTAAACCATGGGCATAAAGATGCAATAGTCAATAGAGAAAAGAAATTAAAAAGTTCTAGTGTCACAGAGAATATTAGCAGTTATTTTGATAGCCTAAGGGATGGGTTAACATTATGTATTTGAAGGACCGTGGAACATGCTAAAGGCAGCTGTGCATTACAATGAAGCCTTGCAGAAAAGCGGAGGTTCAGGTGTCTCTCTTAAGTGTAGATTTTCTCTAGCGGTTGAGAGGTTGCTCATGTTTTGCTTGATCGTCATTTCCTGGGATGTCCTGTGGCATAGGTAAGGTCAAGTCTGCAAGAAGCTGTAAGCCTGAATCCAGGTCATTAGCATGGTAGATGTGATCATGATGAGTCACTTGGAGTTTGCAATATGCAATCCATCTATATTTAATCCTCACCGATGTAAGGGCTGATGTTATAGGTCTCAGTTGTTTCCTTTTTAGTAATGTTTCAGAGAATAGATCTTGGAAGACATAGATCTTAGTTTCCTGATAGAGGAGATACCTTCATCCAGATCAAGAATGGTAGCTAACCAAGAGGTTAGGAATGAACATAGACCAGATTGTCCTTCAGATTTTTCTGGGAAGTCACAAAATTTCAGATGATTAGCCTGGAGTTGGTTCTCCAGCGCCATTATGCGTTCAGTGGCCCATTCTTCCTGACGGTAGCAAAAGTGCACGTCTTCCTGAAGAGCAATGCTAGCTTCAAGAGCACTATCAGCCATTTTTGTTACCTTGGTAAGTGCTTCTTTCAGTTCTGTAAGCTGAACTGTGACTGGCTTGATCAAGTCGGTGAATGTGGTCACCATGTTCTTTTCTAGATTTTGCAGTGATGAAAAGAATTTGTGGCGCATCACGGAGAGGCCATCTTCGGTCAGGTTAGTGTTATCAGCCGCCATTTTGTCACCTTTAGATATCTGTGCACCTAAAGGAGAGTCTTTTTGGTGCACCAGGAAAATAGCGAAATCGGCTTCAGAGTAGGTTTTGGAGTTTTGTTTTTAGATCCTAAGGATCTTCCCATGCCGTTAGTAGCCATGGCAATGAGTTTAAAGGGCTGATTTTGATAAAATGAGGGGGGTTGGTAGTGAAACGTCTTCCTGTTCAGGTGTCCATCTTGGTCGGTTGCAACACCATGCCCCCACCCCAGAGTTCCTATCTGTACCTTGTGGCTAATAGCCACAGATGGATCTCTGCACCATAAGTTTATCTAATTCCCTCTTGAAGCCACCCATGGGTTACAGTGGAACCTCTGTCCATTATTCTTGAGAACTCTTGGAGAACAGGTGAGATTGGAGGTGGGCAAATGTCCCCATTTTCAAGAAGGGGGAAAAGGAGGACCCAGGTAATTACCGACCTGTCAGCTTGATGTCTAAAACTGGAAAAGTTTTAAAACAAATCATCCAGCAGTCAGTCCTTGAACACTTAGGAAGAACGGCTGTGATTACTAAGAGTTTCTCAAGAACATGTCAGACTAACCATATCTCTTTCTGAGAAAGTTACTACCTTGCTGGATCAGAGGAATGCTGTAGACATAGTTTATCTTGATTTCAGTAAGGCTTTTGATAAGGTTCCATATAATATTTTTGTTGGCAGATTGGTAAAATGTGGTTTGGATGCTATGACTGTTAGATAGATCTGTAACTGGTTGACAGATGGCACCCAAAGAGTGCTTGTGAATGGTTCCTCATCCTCTTGAAGAGGAGTGACAAGTGGAGTGCCTCAAGGATCTGTCCTGGGATATGTTTTGTTCAACATCTTTATCAATGCTTTGGATGAAGGAATAGAGGGAATGCTTATTAAATTTGCAGATGATACTAAATAGGGGAGGGGGAGCAACTATGGTAGAAGACAGAGTCAGGATACAGGATGATCTCGACAGGCTGGAAAAGTGGGCTAAAACAAATAAAATGAATTTCAGTGGAGATAAATGTAAAGGTCTGCATTTAGGCAGGAAATGCATAATTATGGGATGGGGGAGACTTGTCTTGGCAGTAGTATCTGTGAAAAGAATCTAGGCCGTCTTAGTAGACCGTACATTGAACATGAGTCACCAGTGTGATGCGGTTGCTAAAAAGGCAAATGCAATTTTGGGCTGTATCAAAAGAAGTGTAATGTCCAGATCACGCGAAGTGATGATATCGCTTTACCCTGCTCTGGTTAGACCTCACCTAGAGTATTGTGTTCAGTTTTGGGCACCACAATTTAAGAAGGATATAGACAAGCTGGAACGTGTCCAGAGGAGGGCAACGAAGATGGTGAGGGGTCTGGAGACCAAGTCCTATGAGGAAAGGTTGAAGGAGCTGGGTATGTTCAGCCTGGAGAAGGGACCCCAGTGGCGAGATCTTCAAGGACTGGCCCCAAGTAGACTGCATTGCAGCAATCTAATCTAGATGTTACCAGGGCATGCCCCACAGTGGCCAGATCTTCAAGGCCGGCCCCAAGTAGACTGCATTGCAGCAGCCTAATCTAGATGTTACCAGGGCATGCACCACAGTGGCGAGATCTTCAAGGCCGGCCCCAAGTAGACTGCATTGCAGCAGTCTAATCTAGATGTTACCAGGGCATGCACCACAGTGGCAAGATCTTCAAGGCCGGCCCCAAGTAGACTGCATTGCAGCAATCTAATCTAGATGTTACCAGGGCATGCACCACAGTGGCAAGATCTTCAAGGCCGGCCCCAAGTAGACTGCATTGCAGCAGATCTAACCTAGATGTTACCAGGGCATGCACCCCAGTGGCGAGATCCAGGATGTGCACAGCTGTCCACTGCTGCCACCTGTTTATCCAGCAGCACCCCCCCCCCGGCTACAAACTTGCTCCTTTTAGGGGAGTGCAACCCCATCCAAAATGGGATAACCCATTTCCCAGTCAGACCTTCTCTCTACCACTATCACCTCTGTTTTGTTGGGACTAAGTTCCAGCTGTTAGCCCTCCCATTCCAAAACTACCTTCAGCTCCCTGTTCATGGTTTCCACAGGTTCCATGGGATCTGTTGGTAACTAAGTGTCATCTTCATATTGGTGGCAGCTCAGCCCAAATCCCCGGATGACCTCTCCCTGCAGCTTTGCATAGATGTTGAAAAGCTTGGGCGGTGGGGGGGGGTGACTGAACCTTTGCAACCCCTATAGGCCAAAGGCCGAGGAGCAAAGCAGTGGTCCCCAGCACCACACTCAGAAAGATACCCTCGGGATAGGACCAGAACTCCTGCAGAGCAGTGCCTTCCAGCCCCAGTGATCTGGAAGGATGCCACAGTCAGTAGTATCAACAACCACTGAGAGGTCCAGGAGAAATAAAATTGCAGTTATTGACATCCCATTTTAGTTTTCCACAGACATTTGCAAGAGTTTTCTGGAGACCCGGAAAGGATAGTTCTTGGTTCAAAGAAAACAGTTAAAAAAAAATCTTTTGGAAACCTGGATTCTTTGTGTGTATTTATGCAACTGGGGTTAGGTCAGTAGGAGGTCAGACCTGTTCATGCTCTGTCTGTCTTGGGGAGCTGGTTTCCAAAGGCCTACCTGCCCAGCTGAGGGTCTGCGGCCTCTGGACAGGTCCGGTGCTGGACAGAGCACGCAGTGGCCAAGCCTCTGTCATCCTTTGGGGTTCTCTTCTTACGTCCCAGTGTAGTATTTGGCCTGTCCTGGGGACAGGCAGGGGAGGTGATTGTAAGCCGCTTTGAAACTCCTGAAGAAAAGTGAGATATATAAACCAACTCTTCTTCTTAGATCCTTCTGAACTCTGTTGACGTTTTTGGCCTTTTATAATCTAATCCTTGCCAGCAGCAAATTTTGTCCAATTGTGACGTCCCAACTTGTCTGCTGAAAAAGTCATTTGCCAACATCCTCATCCGCTCTCCCTACACACCACACTGTTATCCTAACTAAGAAACAGAAACCAAGGGGGAGGGGTGTCTGGGTGTGATTCCCTCACCCTTTTTGTGGCCAGGGCAGGGAGAAGATTAGCTCACACCTCTGGGGTATCACCAGATGCAGCCCATTAATGTCTCTCACAACAATGGCTGCCCTTCAGTCATATGGTGGAAATCAGGACAATGTAGTTCTTTATCAGTGATGTGGATGAATTTCAGTGGGGATAAATGTAAAGTTCTGCATTTAGGTAGGAAAAATCAAATGCATAATTATAGGTTGGGGGACTTGTCTTGGCAGTAGTATGTGTGAAAGGATCTAGGCATTTTAGCAGACCATAGACTGAACATGAGTCAGCAGTGTGATGCAGTTGTTAAAAAGGCAAACGGTATTTTGGGCTGTATCAACAGAAGTATAGGGTCCAGATCACAGGAAGTGGAGGTATCACTTTACTCAGCTCTGGTTAGACCTCTCCTAAGAGTATTGTGTTTAGTTTTGGGCACCACAATTTAAGAAGCATATAGACAAGCTGGAACGTGTCCAGAGCAGGGCAGTGAAGATGGTGAGGGGTCTGGAGACCAAGTCCTATGAGGAAGGAGCTGGGTATGTTTAGCCTGGAGAGGAGATGGCTGAGAGGTGATATGATCACCATCTTCAAGTACTTGAAGGGCTGTCATGGTACGGAGTTGTTTTGTGTTGCCCCAGAAGGTCAGACCAGAACCAACAGGTTGAAATTAAATCAGAAGAGTTTTTGGTTAAACATCAGGAAGAACTTCCTGACAGTGAGAGCGGTTCCTCAGTGGAACAGACTTCTTCGGGAGGTGGTGGGCTCTCCTTCTTTGGAGGTTTTCAAACAGAGGCTAGATGGCCGTCTGACAACAATGCAGATTCTGTGAACTTAGGCAGATCACGAGAAGGGAGGGCCGGAAGGGTTGCCTCAGTGCTTAGTTCTTGTGGCCCTTTCTTACATGCCCAGGGAAATGCCGATCACCACTTTGGGGTCAGGAAGCAATTTTTCTCCAGGCCAGTTTGGATGGACAAGATTTTGTCATCTTGTGGGTGTGGAATAGCGGTTACTGTGGGTGTGTGGAGGGGGAGGTATTTATGAATTTCCTTCCTTGTGCAGGGGGTTGGACTAGATGGCCCTGGAGGTCCATTCCAGCTCTGATTCTATGGTTCTATGGCCCCTGAAAGGCCAGGCCCTCACTGACAGGTACCCTGCAAGTAGTGTTCCGTGCGTTCCTCTTCAGGGAGCCTACGTAGATGCCGTCACCTTCTTCCACCCATATCTTGTCCATTTTTGCTACTTTACAATCCAGTCCCTTTTCTTTCAGAAACAACCCCGCCCCCCGGGTTAAAAGTGTGTTCATGTTCAGAACTGAAAGAGCGTTATAAGTAACATTGTTGGTTTTCTTTACATTTCAGCTGTCCCTTTCCCTCCCACTCATCGACTGACGTTGGAAGAAGTATTTGATTCAGATGGAAAGCCTCAAGTTGATATTTTGAAGACCCACTTAATAAAAGAAGGCCGAGTAGATGAAGAAATTGCACTTAGAATAATTAATGAGGGTGCAGCAATTTTAAGAAGAGAGAAAACCATGATAGAAGTTGAAGCTCCCATAACAGGTGCGTGTTTGTGTGTGATGCCATAAATGCACGGGAGACTATTTCAGTAGAAACCCTTCTGAAACTCAGTTATGAAGAAGCTGAGTTTTTGGCATTTGGGGTATGGTGAAATGGAACCGAAGCTGCTATCTTGGGTATTACACATAAGCTGCAGGGAGGACACGGGAGAACTCCATTTCTTCCTAGGAGACCTTTGGCCCTTGGAGAGGTGAGGCTCACATCTCTGTGTTCCAGCTGAGATGAATCAGGTGGAAAAATCTTTGTTTGGTCAGGGCTGTGCCAACTTTTGCACTCAAGACAAGCCCAAAAGCAAAACAAACAAAAACAAAACCCTGAGCCCAGAATTATAAATTTTGCGTATTGAGCTTTGCTTTGTTTGGATTGGCAAAAAGATGGGAACTGAGCAGTCTCTGGCCTTCGAAAGGTGGATTGACCTGAAAAACAAAATTGAAGCTGCTTAGAAGTGAAAGCGTTGTGAGTCGATCAAGAGTGCCAGCCAAAGAACACTTGCCTGGCAGTAAATCCCATTGAATAGACCTGGGTAGGATTCTGAATAGACCTGGTCTTAGGATTGCTTCCAGGGAGTCGCTTTTTGACCCATTACAAGCTGTCCAAAATGATAGACAGTATAAAAATTCAACAGCGGACCTAAAACACTGGATTGCCAGAAGTGCTCAATTAGGAGACATGGAATAGATTTTGGAATTTTTCCAGTTTCAAAACAAAAACTATAGCAGTGAGGCTCCAAAACATGAAAATCATGACGAGATGGTACATGATCCCTCAAAAACCCTCTCATATATCTTCCACGAATTCTCTACTATGTTAGAAGGAATGTCAACAAAGAGGTGATTTTGCCCATTGTTGGTGGAATTGTATAAAGATTCAGGGCTTTTGGAGAGAAGTGCTCAATATCATTCAGGAGGTAACATCTATAAAAATCCCATTTAAACCAGAGATGTTTATTTTTAAATACATGGCCATAAGGTTTAGTTGGAAGGACTCACAAAGCAACCATTGAAGTCATGCTGGACGCTACTAAAACTGCGATTGCAGCTTATTGGAAGGACACTAAGGCACCAACAGTTGTTGCATGGTTTCATAAATTATGGAATCACTATCTGATGGATGCTGTCACAAATAAATTGAATTATATGTCCGAAGGATCAAATCAAGAAGCCTTTATCGGCAAATGGTTCCCGGTTCTAGATTATTTGGCTCAACAGCAATATATTTCCTCTGAATGGTCCCAATGGATTTGACGTTTTCCCTTTAGTTATCCTATAACAACTCTAAATATAGTTATATTTTCAATACACTTAGTTAAGTATCTAATTGGTTACATATTTATTTAAGTTATAAACTGAGTACGTACAGGTTATATTTATGTTATACCACACAATATTTGGTCATAAAACTTTTGTTTATATCACCTTTACAATGGAGGTAGGATTTGAATGTCACGCTAATAGTTTTCTACAAATTTAATGCCACTGTAGAATATATACAATGTTTCATACGACTATCTTTATACAAAAATGGTATTTTTTTGGATCGATGTGGGATGTGTTTGTAATTGTTATCACCAATACAAAATTTTAAATTTTAAACCCACTGGATTGCAATGTAGCTTTTAGAAATATTTAGGTGAATATAGGCAATATTTTGGCCAGAGATTTTGTCTAAAGTTTATCTGCTATTCACATTCCAGAAAGTCCACCCCACCCCCCCTTTCCAATGGCAGAAGGTGTTTCCTTAATTGGTTAGTGGCCTGTACCAAATAAGATTCTGGGCAGGAAGGACCACCCTTCTTCTTAGTGAACCATTTACAGAGGTGGTTTTTTGCTTCCTGCCGAGGTGGCCAATCTTTTGTAGGGCAATTAGCCTCCCATATTTAGTCGTGGGAAAGTTTAAATTGTTGTACAGATGCTTTTTGTGAGAAGACCTGAGAGCACTCTTGGACTGTGCACGCAACTTAATGAGCAATTTGCTGGCACTTGTTACTTGGCAACGTTTCCCTAGTCCCGTTAGTCACAGTGTGATCAGTGGCTGAAAATAAATGTAGAAAGATAGCTGTAAGTTTTCTAAAGCTGCCCGTGGTAGCCATTGTTAAGGTCCAAGAACTAAAGGCAGTGGCTGGATTCTTGATTTGAAATATTCAGTACCTAGGCCCAGTTTTGGATATGGCAGGAAAAAAACAAACAAAAAAACATTTCTAATCTTTTTCCAGGCACAATTCAGGCCCATTCTGGGACCCACATCTCTAGTGGAATGTCTTTCCCCATATGATTCCATGCAGTGGTCTCTCTAAGCTGAGTTAGTGTGAGCTAGCTCACAGTTTTTTGGCCTCTGGCTCACGCATTTTTATCTTTGCTGAGGAAGGCTGACTCCAGAGCAAACTAATCTATGCAGTAGCCAAATTGCTCACTCACAACTTTAATGCCAGTAGCTCACAAAGTAAAATTTTTGCTCACAAGACTCCACCGCTTAGAGGGAGCATTGATTCCATGTGCCAGCTAAGGTCATCAGGTGCCTCACTTTTGGTGGCCCCCTTTGCTCTGGGGGGTCTGCTCATCTATAGCCTGGGGGCACTCATTTTCAGTGGCCACACCAGCACTTTGGAATAGGCTGCTGGATGTGCTACAGAAAGCTCCCGCAATCTCTCACGTCTGTAAAACGAGAGAAGAAGAAGAGATTGAATTTGTACCCTGCCCTCCACTACCCAAAGGAGTCTTAGAGTGGCTTACAATCTCCTTTCCCTACCCCTCCCCACAACAGATACCCTGTGAGGTAGGTGGGGCTGAGAGAGCTCTGACAGAAACTGCCCTTTTTCAAGAACACCTGTGCCAGAGCTTGTGACTGACCCAAGGTCACATCAGCAGGTGCAAGTGGAGGCGTGGGGAATCAAACCCGGTTCTCCCAGATTAGAGTCCGTGCACTTAACCACTACACCAAAAGGTGCAAAGTGGAAGTATTTTGAGGCATCCCTGGCAGATGTAACTAATGAATGTCTCTGACCGGCAGCTGGTGGTACTGCAGGAGTTGCAGTTTTAATTTGATGTACGTTATTTGTTTGTTTCAATTATGCTTTATATTTTGTAAGTTGTCGTGGGCATTGTGGAAAGATGGAATATAAATATTTTAAATAAATAATCAGCAGAATTTTTGTTTCAGTGTGTGGTGACATTCATGGCCAATTCTTTGACCTAATGAAATTGTTTGAAGTGGGAGGATCACCCGCTAACACAAGATACCTCTTCCTCGGTGACTATGTCGACAGAGGATATTTTAGCATAGAGGTAATTGAATGTTTGTGTTCATCTCAGGACTATAATGGGTAACGAGCAAACTGCAATTTAGATTATTTAATAGGTTTTATGTAATAACTTGTTGTTCACTGCCCTAAGCCCGCTTGCACACACAAAAAAAACTAATAATAATAGTGTGTGCGCACAACATTTTTACCATTTATTTATTTTTGTGACTCTCTTCATGCTGTTTTATTGTAGTTGTATTGATATTTCTGTTGGCCCGAGGGTTCCATCCAGTGTGCTTTCCCCTGTCCCCCTCCCTCCTCTCCCCTGTATAGATTCCTTCCCAAATGACCACTCTGCAAGTGTCAGACTCTTGAACAAACTTACTCTCAACAACACTCTCTGGGTAGTGACTTGTTTATTGAGAGATGAGAATGTATCAAGCTAAGACCATCTTGTGTCAGAACTGTCTAGGTTGGCGCCAGTTCTGGAATTATACGTGATTCAAAAAAGCCCCCCCCATGACCTGTCCAATCACTCCATTCACTCAGCCCACCTAAACCTCACGTGCTCCATTAGCCCTCCTCCCCCACCTGTGAGCCTGTTGTTGTTGTTGTTGTTCAGTCGCACAGTCGAGTCCGACTCTTCGCGACCCCATGGACCAGTTTACGCCAGGCCCTCCTGTCTTCCGCTGTCCGCTGAAGTTTGCTCAATTTCATGTTTGTTGCATCAATGACACTGTCTAACCATCTCATCCTTTGCCGTCCCCTTCTTCTTTGACCTTCAATCTTTCCCAGCATCAGGGTCTTCTCCAGTGAATGCTCCCTTCTCATTTGGTGGCCAAAGTATTTGAGCTTCAACTTCAGGATCTGGCCTTCCAGGGAGCAATCAGGGTTGATTTCTTTTAGGATTGACTGATTTGATCTCCTGGCAGTCCAAAGGACTCTCAAGAGTCTTCTCCAGCACCATAGTTCAAAAGAATCTATTCTTCGGCGCTCGGCCTTCCTTATAGTCCAACTCTCGCAGCCATACATTACTACAGGGAATACCATTGCTTTGACCATGCGGACTTTTGTTGGCAAGGTGATGTCTCTGCTTTTTATCATGCTGTTTAGGTTTGCCATCGCTTTCCTCCCAAGGAGCAGGCGTCTTTTAATTTCATGGCTGCAGTCACCATCTGCAGTGATCTGGGATCCTAGGAACGTGAAGTCTGTCACTACTTCTACGACTTCCCCTTCTATTTGCCAAGGAGTGATGGGGCCAGATGCCATGATCTTAGTTTTTTTGATGTTGAGCTTCAAGCCCACTTTTGTGCTCTCCTCTTTCACTCTGAGCAAGAGGCTCTTTAGGTCCTCTTCACTTTCTGCCATCAGAGTGGTATCGTCTGCATATCTGAGGTTATTGATCTTTTCCCCAGCAATCTTAACTCCGGCTTGTGATTCATCCAGGCCAGCATTTCGCATGATGTACTCTGCATATAAGTTAAATAAGCAAGGTGACAATATACATCCTTGTCGTACTCCTTTTCCTATGCTAAACCAATCAGTTGTTCCATATCTGGTTCTAACTGTTGCTTCTTGACCTTTATACAGGTTTCTCAGGAGACATGTGAGGTGGTCTGGTACTCCCATCTCTTTAAGAACCTGCCATAATTTATTGTGATCCACACAAATCAAAGGCTTTAGTATAGTCAATGAAGCAGAAGTAGATGTTTTTCTGGTACTCTCTTGTTTTCTCCATAATCCAGCGAATGTTGGCAATTTGATCTCTAGTTCCTCTACCTCTTCGAAACCCAGCTTGTACTTCTGGCAGTTCTCTATCCACGTACTGTTGGAGCCTAGCTTGTAGGATCTTGAGCATGACCTTGCTAGCGTGTGAAATGAGTGCAATTGTGCGATAGTTTGAACACTCCTTGACATTGCCCTTCTTTGGGATTGGAATGTACACTGACCTTTTCCAATCCTGTGGCCACTGTTGTGTTTTCCAAATTTGTTGGCAAATTGAGTGCAGCACTTTAACAGCATCTTCTTTTAAGACTTCGAATATCTCAGCTGGGATACCATCACCTCCACTAGCTTTGTTGTTAGTAATGCTTTCTAAGGCCCATTTAACTTCGCTTTCCAAGATGTCTGGCTCGAGGTCAGTGATTGTACCATTGTGGTTGTCAAGGACATCGAGGTCCTTCTTGTATAGTTCTTCTGTGTATTCTTGCCATCTTTTCCTAATCTCTTCTGCTTCTGTTAGGTCCCTACTGTTTTTGTCCTTTATCTTGGCCAGCTTTGCATGGAACGTTCCCTTGATTTCTCCAATTTTCTTGAAGAGATCGCTAGTCCTTCCCAATCTATTGTTTTCCTCTATTACTTTGCATTGGTCATTCAGGAAAGCCTCCTTATCTCTCCTTGCTGTTCTCTGGAAATCTGCATTCAGTTGGGCAAATCTTTCCTTTTCACCGTTGCCTTTAGCTTTCCTTCTTTCCTCTGCTATATGTAAAGCCTCATCAGACAGCCACTTTGCTTTTTTGCATTTCTTTTTCTTTGGGATGGCAGTGATTGCTGCCTCCTTTACAATGTCACGGACCTCTGTCCATAGTTCTTCAGGCACTCTGTCTATCAGATCTAGTCCCTTAAACCTATTCTTCACCTCTACTGTATATTCATTGGGGATGCGATCTAGGTCAAATCTGAATGGCCTAGTGGTTTTCCCAACTTTCTTCAATTTAAGTCTGAATTTTGCAATGAGTAGCTCATGATCTGAGCCACAGTCAGCTCCAGGTCTTGTTTTTACTGACTGGATAGAGCTTCTCCATCTTTGACTGCAAATTATATAATCAATCTGATTTCGGTGTTGCCCATCTGGTGATGTCCATGTGTAGAGACGCCTCTTAGGTTGTTGGAAAAGGGTGTTCGCTATGACCAGCGTGTTCTCTTGACAAAACTCTGTTAGCCTTTGCCCTGCTTCATTTTGTTCTCCAAGGCCAAACTTGTCTGTTATTCCAGTTACCTTTTGATTTCCTACTTTAGCATTCCAGTCCCCTATGATGATGAGGACATCATTTTTTGGTATTAGTTCTATGAGCTGTTGTAGGTCTTCATAGAACTGGTCCACTTCAGCCTCTTCTGCAGCAGTGGTTGGGGCATAGACTTGGATTACTGTGATATTGAATGGTTTGCCTTGGATTCGGACCGAGATCATTCTGTCATTTTTGAGGTTGTATCCCAATACTGCCTTTCTCACTCTCTTGTTGACTATAAAGGCCACACCATTTTTTCTACAGGATTCCTGGCCACAGTAGTAGATATAATGGTCTTCTGAGTTAAATTCGCCCATTCCTGTCCACTTTAGTTCACTGATTCCCAAGATGTCGATGTTCATTCTTGCCATCTCTTTTTTGACCACATCAAGCTTACCTTGATTCATAGATCTTACATTCCAGGTTCCTATGCAGTATTGTTCTTTATAGCATCGGACTTTCCTTTCACCGTCAGACACATCCACAACTGAGCGTCCTTTCGGCTTTGGCCCAGCCGCTTCACTCTTTCTGGGGTTACTCGTACTTGCCCTCTGCTCTTCCTCAGTAGCATATTGGACACCTTCCGACCTGAGGGGCTCATCTTCCGGCGTCATATCTTTTAGCCTTTTGTTACTGTCCATGGGGTTTTCTTGGCAAAGATACTGGAGTGGGTTGCCATTTCCTTCTCCAGGGGATCACGCTTGGTCTGAGTTCTCTGCTGTGGCCTGTCCGTCCTGGGTGGCCCTCCACGGCATAGCCCACAGCCTCATCGAACCACGCAAGCCCCCTCGCCACGACAAGGCAGTGATCCATGAGGGAACCTGTGAGCCTACAGTTACATTATCTGTGACAGGCTGGCTAGCAGAGACAGGCATCCGAGGTCGTTTCACATACTTCCTGCATTGGGAGGACTCTTAAGAAAACAGTTACAAAGCAGCTAAGTGAAGCAGTCCCCCACACACAGACTGTCTCTCATTTTCTGCCCCCCCAATGCCACGAATTCAGAATCCCAACGGTGTGGTTACAGGCAGTGATGATGGAATATATAAAACCCATGGCAAACGAGATTCTGAGTTGAACAGGAGGTGAGTTTGTCATCTGGTAGCTGAGTGGGCAGGACAAAGGAAAGGCCTGGGAGGTAGGATTCACCCCTCCAGCCAAACGTTTCCTGTTTCCACATTGCTGTGGGAGGGATGTTGGTCTGTGAATAATAGCAGACACTGACCAAGAGGGGAGTCGATTTCAACTCCGTGATGCTCTTCTCATCAGTACCAGCTGTTTCTCTTAGAGCGTGGAAGGAAGCTGCTTTCTGTGTGGCACCCAGGCAGAATGACTCCTCATCTCTCAATAAGCAGATCACTGCCAAGAGAGTGCTGTGGAGAGTAAGTTTGTTCAAGAGGCAGGGCAGAACGATTGCAAAGGCCTCACCGTCTTCTAGACCCCTAGAACCCAGGCACCAATACAAACACTGCCAGCGGCCTGCTTCCTTATAGTTCTCCCAATCAGGATAGTTGGTTCCTAGTCCAGCCAAAATCTAACATTTTTTCATTTTTGCACCGCATTTGGTACAAGGGTCCTGTTCCTCCAGTAGCAGACTGGCAAGTCATCTAGCACAACTCTCAGGTGCTAGATGACTTGCCAGTGGTTGTCACCTTCATGTCTTGTGGGCTGTCTGTCGAAGGGTGGGATTGCACGTGAATGGAGCAGGTGTCCTCTGCTACTTCTGTCTCTAGGCTCCTTCCCAACACTCACAAACCTGGGCCTGTGTCCGGGTTGAGGGGACAACAGTTAAAACTGGCTTATGCGGGGAAGGCTTGTAGGAAAAGAACCGGCGGTCGGGGCCTCTTGGCTTTTGTGTGACAGGTGGGCAGTCACGTTGGTCTCAAGCAGCAGAGCAAAGTTCGAGTCCACCGCCAGCCTTAAGACCAACAAAGGTATTTAAGAGTTTCATGTGCACGCACACACTTCCTCAGATACAGTGAAATGGAAATTAACAGTCCATACACTCATTTCAGGGTATTTGAGGAAGTGTGCGTGCACACAAAAATTCATACCTTGAATAAGACTTTGTTGGTCTTACAGGTGCCCCCACTGGTGTGAAACTGCTGTTAGTATGCCAGAATGGTTAAGAGTGTCGGGCTAGGATCTCAGAGACGCAGGTTCAAATCCCCACTCCGCCATGGAAGCCCGCTGGATGACCTCTGTATAACCTACCTCACAGGGGGGTTGTCAGGTTAGAATGAAGGAGAAGAGAATAATGTAAGAGAACATAAGAACATAAGAGAAGCCAATGTTGGAACATAAGAGAAGCCAATGGGCCATTGGCCCATCCAGTCCAACACTCTGTCACACAGTGGCCAGAAATACCAGGTGCCATCAGGAGGTCCAGCAGTGGGGCCGGGACACCAGAAGCCCCCCACTGCTGGCCCCCCCTCCAGCACCAGGAATAAAGTGCATCACCTGCCCCAGACTGAGAGTTCATATCTATACCTCGTGTGGCTAATAGCCACTGATGGACCTCTGTTCCATATGTTTAATTCTCTCTTGAAACTGTCCATGCTTGTAGCTGCCACCACCTCCTGTGGCAGTGAATTCCATGTGTTAATCACTCTTTGGGTGAAGAAGGACTTCCTTTTATCTGTTCTAACACGACTGCTCAGCAATTATATTGCTGGTTCTCAGGGAACGAGTTTGCTCCTTTGAGGCCCAGGTGGCTGACCTGGAGAAGCAGCGACATTCAGTTAGGCACATGGAGAAGACTCTCGGGGACTTGTTAGAAATGTCCCTCTCTGAATATGGCAGCCCCGCTGCTGTCAGGGAACATGAGGGTTGAGAGGAAACAGGACACTGTGCTGCGGATAAGGGGAATGTGCCCTCAGAAGGGAACGCGTATCCTTTCGCACCAAGGAACCATCCCTTGGCGGGGGGGGGCTCTTGGTAGTTGGTGATTTGATCCTTAGGCAGACAGACAGCTGGGTGGCGAACCCAAATACTGACCATGTGGTGACTTGCCTGCCTGGTGGGAAGGTAGTGGACATTACGCATGTTCTAAATAGGCTGGTAGATAGTGCTGGGGAGGAGCCAGTGGTCATGGTACATGTTGGCACCAACGATGTGGGGAAATGCAGTCGTGAGGTCTCGGAGGAAAAATTTAGGCTGCTAGGCAGGAAACTCAAAGCCAGGACCTCCAAGGTAGCCTTCTCAGAAGTGCTACCTGTTCCACACGCAGGGCCAGAGAGACAGGCACAGATCAGGAGTCTCAATGAGAAGATGGTGTAGGGGGGAAGGGTTCAAATCTGTTAGGCACTGGGATGCTTTTTGGAATAAGAGGGAGCTGTACAAAAGAGACGGTCTCCACTTGTCCGTAGAAGGAACCAGGCTGCTTGCACTTAAAAACAAAAAGGTGGCAGAGCAGTTTTAAACTGAATATTGGGGGAAAGCCGACAGGAGATTAAAAGTCTTTGGTTCGGGATGGCTCATCTCGAAGAGATGAAGGGGTAGCTGTCACTTTTCTACAAGGAAAAGGATTAGAATTGTCCGCTGAGACTGTGGCTAATGATAGGAACTGCCTGGCAAGGTCTCAAGGCAGCAAGAGGAAGGTTGTGGGCTCAACATGCATGAGAAACTATAGATGTTTATATACAAATGCTAGAAGTGTCTGAGGCAACATTGGGGAGTTGGGATGCTTGGTGTTGGGAAAAAACAGACATTGTGGGTATTTCAGAAACTTGGTGTGATGAGGAAAATCAGTGGGATACAGTGATTCCTGGCTATGAATTCTATCGGAAGGTTGGGGAGGAAGGGTTGGAGGTGGGGTGGCTCCGTATGTCAGAGAGGGTATACAGTCCAGTAAGACTGAGAGGGTAAGTGAATTGGATTTGCTTCTGGAAATGCTATGGGTTGGAATAGTGGGCCCAAAAGGAAGCTTAACACTGGGAGTTTGTTATCACCCACCAGTTCAAAAGATAGAGGAGGATTATAAAATGATGAATGAATTAAAGATAGCGGCTAGACGAAATAATTGTGTTGTGATAGGTGATTTTAACTACCCACACATCAATTGGGTCGGGAAAAAGAGATTGAGTTTCTAGACACTCTCAATGACTGTGCTATGGAGCAGATGGTCACAGAACCTACCAGGGGAGAGGCATTTCTGGATTTGGTCCTAAGTAACGGCCAAACCTGGTGAGAGATGTAAAAGTGATTGCACCGCTTGGGAACAGTGACCAAAATGTTATTGAGTTTAACATTTGTATAAATAGGGAGTTGCCCAAAAAGACTGACACGACCACTTTTAACTTTAAAAGGGGTAACTTCTCTGATATGAGGGGACATGTGAGGAAGAAACTGAAAGGAAAAGCAGAAAGGATCAAAACAATTGGAGGAGCTTGGAGACTATTTAAAACTACAATCCTAGAAGCTCAGAAAAATATATACCACAGATTAGGAAAGGCACAAATAGGTATAGAAAAAAGCCTGCATGGTTTACAAACAAAGTAATGAAAGCTGTAAAAGGTAAGAAGGATTCCTTTAAGTGGTGGAAAGCTAGTCACAGTGAGGTTGATAAAAGGGAACACAGGCTGTGGCAAATAAAATGCAAGTCAGTGATCAGGCAGGCAAAAAAGGAATATGAGGAACATAAGCAAAAATCATAAAGACCAACAATAAAACTTTCTTCAAATACATTAGAAGCAGGAAACCAGCCAGGGAGGCAGTGGGGCCCTTGGATGGCCAAGGGACAGGGCTATTTTTGGGCAGGAACACACGGGAATGGAGTTCTGGCTGGCTCCTGAGTTGGCCACGCCCAGCAAGAACTCATTAGCATAATAGGCCACACCCAACAGCAGAAACTCACTAGGATTGGCTACATTAGGGGTGTGTGGCCAAACATGCAAAGGAATTCCTGCTACAAAAAAGCCCTGGGTTTTGACAACAAACAAGGTATACAGAATAAGAAGCAAAAGGTGGGTGTGGCTGGATGACTACATTTCTGGTAACATGGGGTGTGTGGCCTAATATGCTAATGAGCCATGCTGTCAAGTGTGTGGCCTAATATGATAATGAGCTTCTGCTGTTGGTTGTGGCCTGTTATGCTAATGAGTTCCTGCTGGGCTTTTCCTACAAAAAAACCCTGCCAAGTTGTAAAAGGAGTACTGAAGGATTACAGGGAAATGGCTGAGAAGCTGAATGCATTTTTTGCCTCTGTCTTCACTGTGGAAGATGAGAAGTGCTTGCCCACTCCAGAACCACTGATTTCGGGAGGGGTGTTGAAAGACCTGAGTCAGATTGAGGTGACGAGAGAGGAGATCCTACTAGTGATAGACAACTTGACAACTGATAAATCACCAGGCCCAGATGGCATTCATCTGAGAGTTCTGAAAGAACTCAAATGTGAACTTGTGGATCTCCTGACAAAAATATGTAATCTTTCTTTAAAATCTGCCTCCATTCCTGAGGACTGGAAGGTAGCTAATGTCACTCCCATCTTTAAAAAGGGTTCCAGAGGAGATCCGGGAAATTACAGGCCTGTCAGTCTGACGTCGATACCGGGTAAGTTGGTGGAAACTGTTATTAAGGAAAGAATTAGTAGGCACATTGATGAACAAAACCTATTGAGGCAGACTCAGCATGGGTTCTGTAAGGGAAGATCTTGTCTCACTAACCTGTTAGTGTTCTTTGAGGGAGTGAACAAGCATGTGGACAAGGGGGACCCGATAGATGTTGTTTACCTTGACTTCCAGAAAGCTTTTGATAAAGTTCCTTCATCAAAAGCTCCTAAGTAAGCTTCAATAGTCACGGGATAAAAGGACAAGTCCTCTTGTGGATCAAAAACTGACTAATTAATAGGAAACAGAGAGTGAGTATAAATGGGAAATTTTCTCAGTGGAGGGTGGTAAGCAGTGGGGTACCACAGGGATCAGTACGGGGTCCAATGCTTTTTAACTTGTTTATTAATGGTTTGGAGTTGGGAGTAAGCAGTGAAGTAGCTAAATTTGCAGATGACACAAAGTTGTTCAGGGTGGTGAGAACCAGGGAGGATTGTGAGGCACTCCAAAGGGATCTGTTGGGGATGGGTGAGCGGGCATCAACGTGACAAATGGGGTTCAATGTGGCCAAGTGCAAAGTGATGCACACTGGAACCAAAAATCCTAACTGTGAATACACGTTGATGGGGTCTGAACTGGCAGAGACTGACCAAGAGAGAGATCTTGTAGTAGATAACTCAATGAAAAAGTCAAGACAGTGTGCGACTGCAATAAAAAAGGCCAGTGCCATGCTTGAGATTATTAGGAAGGGAACTGAAAACAAATCAGCCAGTATCATAATGCCCCTCTATAAATCATTGGTGTGACCTCACTTGGAGTACTGTGTACAGTTCTGGTCACCACACCGCAGAAAGGATATTACAGCATTGGAAAAAGTGCAGAGAAGGGCAACTAGAATGATAAAAGGGTTGGAACAGTTTTCCTATGAAGAAAGGTTAAAACGCTTGGGGCTCTTTAGCTTGGAGAAACGATGGCTGAGGGGTGACATGACTGAGGTTTATAAGATTATGCATGGGATTGAGCAGGTTGAGAAAGAAGTACTTTTCTCCCTTTCTCACAGTACAAGAACTCGTGGGCACTCCATGAAATGAGGCTTTTGGTCCCCATAGGGAAGAAAGGCATGGGGTGCAAATGAAGTGAATAAATAGTGTTGCTGTTCTACACCGGTGTAGTAACTTCACTGTTCATTAATTATGGAAATATCCAGTAAAACAATGATCTTTGACTAGGTGTCTTTGTTTTTCAACAGTGTGTGCTCTACTTGTGGGTCCTGAAGATTCTATACCCTAACACATTATTCCTTTTGAGAGGTAACCACGAATGCAGGCATCTGACAGAATATTTTACTTTTAAACAAGAATGTAAGTAATGGAAGCCTTTGCTTGCTTCTCAGATTAGCGTTTATCAGCTACTTCTTCCTTCTTTTATTTTGCTCTGGATGTGGTGGAGGGCTGTCAGGGCCTCTTGCAGGCACACTGTCCGTTAGAGTTGGGCTGTGTTAGCAAAGGGTATGTCGGTAGGGTGGGCAGAAAATTCTTTCACTGATCACATCCCCTTTGCTTCAGCTGCCTTGTGACAAGTCACAGGACTCCTCCATAGTACAGGGACCCTAGTTAGTGGTTCGCCCCTGACTTCAAATCAGAATTGATAGTGCAGTGGCAAGAGTTGTCTGAAAGCCAAACAACTCTTGGAGCCCAAACCTGTATTTTGATTGTGGCCAGATGCATCCCTCAAGAACTGTGGTGCAAAGTTGTCATAAGCTCAACGGAGAATTGGGCAGGGCATCCAGACAGACGAGTATCTGCCAGAGGCCCACATCTGTTTGCGTGTTTTGCTGTGTCTCTCTCACTTTAAAGCAGGTCATTTTAAAGCTTCTGTCATTTTAAAGGCTTGCCAAGCTGTTTAAAGGGCATTCTCCTGTTCTTTGGCATAATGGGCCCAACTCTGTTTCTTGATGAAGGCATAAATCTGTGTGCTGTCTTCAGGTTTTTTAGAGTGATTTACTGGCTGTCTTCCTTTCAGGATGTTGGGAATTTGGGGAGGTGGGGCTGTGGTGCAGCAAAGCAGACGATTTCTTGGGGGCTCCCGAGAATCACTGACTTTCGATGCTTCTTAGGGGATAATTGGGGGCTCCCGATATCCCACCGGCACTTCTGGAGAAGAGCCGGTTGCAGAGGACTTGATCCGAGCTCCCCGTGAGCTGCGATGAGTGGATTGAGGCTCGTGATCATCCTAAAGCCGAAGCACCGAGTTGCGCAGACGTGACGAGTCATGGCTGCCAAGCTGTGAACACCCCTTAGAAGAGAGCTTTGAACCTCACTATGACATCAGTGAAGAACAGATTGATAAGTGAGTAATTGCCTTCACAACTTTTAAGCTTTAAAAAACTCTCAAAACCTTCCTCTAAATCTTCCCAAGAAGTTAAGGAAACGCGGAGTGGAATTTCCCCCCTCCCTTTCCTCTCAAGTGGCTGCGAAGAGACTTGGAAGCTAAGGCATTTAAAATACCCTTGGGGGCTAAAGGCTTTACTGAAGCCTGAAAGCAGAATTATTGCTACTGCAGCGTTTATGACTTAAGACTTGTCAGTCATTCTTAACAGAGAATAGGCTATTTGCTTTATGAAAAAGGACTTGTGGAACTAAAATGGCTACTGAATCTGTGCTTGGTTAATGAGTAAATCCCACTGAAACGATAAACTATAAGACTGTGGATTTTGCAGATTTGATCTTAAACTGTCACAAGGTAACGTGATGGCTCTTTTAACCACACCTAAAGAGTTGGATACGTCGGAAACCTGTGATTCTACGCAACCTTTACAAGTTTTCTGCGAAAAACTTAAAGAGTAATTGATAGAAGTGTTGGCAGAGACTCTCCAGCAAATGTTTGAAAAAATCTTGGGAAGCAATGATGAGGAGCAGAACAACCCACTGGAAGCACCAGAACAGGAAGATACTCAACAACAACAACAGTTGTCATTTAAAAAACAGGATCCCAGGCAAGATGCTTTCCTGGAGAAACTGGTTGTCTCAGATAAAGAGATAACAAGCTTTTACATAGACCAAAGAAACCATACAATGGAAACTCTGTTAAATCTTCAACCTCCAGAGATGGCTAAGGAGAATATAACTTTTCCAGAAGACAAAACAGAATTAATGTTTTTTTTAATTTCCTGCCTTAATTAATTATAGAGAGGGGGGGAAATGATCCTACCTTTAAAGGGAAACGCCATGAGTTTATGATAGTGTTAAAAATGTACAGAGAAAGCAGAAAAAAGATTAAATATTATAAGTAAATTTTATAAGTAATGACTGTTTAACTGGCTGTAATTTACCTTGATTTATGTCCATTGATTTAATTGATTTACAGTAATATAACATATAAAACAACAGTATAATACCACAAAGATGAAAGGTACATAGCAATGTGACTGTGTATAACTGATTTTGATTTGTGTGCCCTGTATAATACCAATAAGATGAAAGATATATAGTAACAAGTGGAGACCCGCAAGAAACTTGCGGGATGGTCATCCCATTCCTCACACCTTTGCTTCCTCCCCTCTACCCTTACCTATCTCACACTCCTTCTCCCTTCTGGGGGTGGAGCCATGGACTCAACCCTCCAAAGCACCCATTTTATCCAGGGGAACTGATCTCTGTCACCTGGACAACAGTTGTAATGCTGGGTGATCTCCAGCCCTCACCCAGAGGCTGGCAATGGTAGTTCTCATGGAGGAAATGGCTGGTTTGGAGGGTGGAGTCTGTGGCATTATACTGACCTGAAGTTCCTCCCCTTCTCAAACCCCACCATCCCCAGGATCCACCCCTTAAATGTCCAGGAGTTTCCCAATCCAGAGTTGGCAACCCTATTTCCTTCCCACCCAACAGCCAACTTAACCTTTATCTGCCTTTGTCTGTCTTCAGCTTTTTGTCTCCACCCCCTCCCCCACAGCTTCTACCAAGGAAAATTACAGTCTTTCTCCACAGTGGGGACCAAAGCAGCTTACATTATTCTCACCTCCTTTTTATCTGCACAACAACCCTGTGAGGTTGGTTAGGCTGAAAGTATGTGACTGGTCCAAAATCACCCAGTCAGCTTCCACCGCAATATGGGGATCTGAACCTGGGTCTTGCAGACCCTACTCTGAGGCTCTAACTGCTGCATCACTGCTGGCTTTCATAGGGTGGCTGCTGAACAGCAGCAAGCAGCCAGGCCAAGTTGAGTCATGCAAATTAGGTGGCATCAAGTCACCCAGAGGGTGCTGCCTAGGGATGCCAGCCTCCAGGTAGGATCTGGGGATCCCCTGGAATTACTGCTCAGCTCCAGACTACTGAGATAACTTCCCCTGGAGAAAATGGATGCTTTGGAGGGTGGACTCTAGGGTATTGTACCCCACTGAGGTCCCTGTCCTCCCCAGGCTCCATCCCCAAATCTCCAGGAGTTTCCAGACCTGGAGCTGGCAGCCCCACTACCCCATCCCCTGCCAGTGCCCGTGGGGGGACCTGGCAACCCTGCCAGGCCTAGGGTTGGCAACCTCCAAGTGTGGCCTGCTGGAGAGTGAACTCCAGAGATCTGTGAACAACAGAGATCTGTCTCCCTGGAGAAAATGGCTGCTTTGGAGGGTGGATTCTGTGGCATGATACCCAGCTGAGGCCTCTCCCTTCCCCAAATCCTGCCCTCCTTGCACTCCACCCCAAAACCTCTAGGAATCCCCCAGCCTGGCCCCAAGGCGCCCCTCTCCCCCCCCTCCCTCCAAGGCCGAAAGAGGCCTGGAAAGAAAGGGCCCTTCCCCCCACCCTTGACTTGACAGAGCCAGTCAGAAGCCTCCTCCTCCTCCCCCTCCAACGTTCTAATCTCTCACCGTTGCTGCCTGGAGTCAGGTCCCTGCAGAGGCCATTTCAAAAGGCTTTTGGGGGGAATTCAATCGTCCCTGAAGGGATTTCCTCACTGTTTGGATTTTTCTACAAACCCAGGAAGTCTACTGACTATGTAGGAAAAGCTGTTGGGGGACAGTGAGGCCCCTGTTGGAGGGAATAGGTATCCGCACAGAGAAAAAAAAGTCTGGGATTAGAATATAAGATGTGATTTAAGTTTCACTATTAGCTACATGAAATGCAAGGTTTTGAAAGAAGATCATAAAGATGATTATAAGTAAATATTATAAGTAATGAGTGTTTAATTGGTTGTAACTTACCCTGATCTAATAATAGTACAATATAGATAAGAGAAAAGATTTATAGTAATGTGATTTAAATTTTTTAATTAATAACATGGATTGCTATAACGTGATAGGAAGGAATTGTATGGATTTGATGAGAATTTGGGGGCATGAAATGATTTTTTTTCTTTTTCTCTTCTTCCTCCCCCCCCCCCCGGTTATAAAGGCCGATTAAGAATAGCACTGCATGGACAAATCTAAATATAACAGTAAGATAATATAGTATAGTTAGCAAGATAGTATAGTTACATATATAGTTAATTATATAGTTTGCAAAGATGGTAAGATTTTATATTCTATTGTAGAATAAGAATATTTTTAGTAGAGATTGTTGGCTTTTTAGGATATACAAGAAGAGGGACCCGCGATATTTGCGGGGAAGGCTCTGCCAATGTCCTCCCCCCCCCCGGCTCCTGCGATCACCTCCTCCCCCCCCCCCCGACTCCAGCAGTGTTACCCGAGCAGCTTCCAGCAATCAGGCCCGCCGATCTCCTCTCCCCACCCCACCCCCGGCTCCAGCAATCTCCTCTGCTGCCAATCTCCTCCCTCCCCCCACCCAGCTCCAGCGATGTCCTCCTCCTCCCCACCCCCCGCAATGTCCCCCTCCTCCGCCGCCACTGATCTCCTCCTCCTCCCACCCGGCTCCGGAGGCGAGACCCAAGTGGCTTCCAGCTGCTGGGCCCGCCGATCTCCCCCCCCCCCGCTCCGGCAATCCTCCTCCTCCACCACCGCTGATCTCCTCTTCCCCCCCGACTCCGGTGGCGAGGACTGAGTGGCTTCCAGACACCGGCCACCACAGAGTTCTCTGCATGCGCAGGGAACGCTCTTACTTTTTTTGGGATTTAGATATCCCCCCTACACTTTTAAGAACTTTTTATATTTTTCTGCACACCTGGGGACTGCCCCACGTGCACAGGAAAATCTCCCTGTCCCCCAGGTGCCCAGGTGGGAATTAGATATATAGATGTTTGTAGAAGAGGAAATATTATGATAACACAGAATGTTGCCAGACATTATAAATAAGCAGAAAAAAGGAAATTTGTAAGCAAATACGATGTTATGCATGAGATATTGGAATGGATTTAAAAAAAAAAATGTATTGCTCTCTCTTTTTTCTTTCTTTTTTTGAAAACCCAATTAAAAATTTATATATATTAAAAAGGATGTTGGCAGTTAATGAGATCTGATTGTTAGCTGACGGGACAAAGTGTATACATAAACAGCACAGAAGGATAGAAACCAGTCAGTACTGTTCACTGCTTTGCAGACTGCCTGGGGAGATTGAGGGTCAGGCCAAATGGGGTACTGGGAGTTCTGTGAATGGTGCTTTTGGCATTCCCCCCCCCCCCTTTAAGAATAGGTGGCAGGAACTCAGGATTGTGACCGCACCACGGAATGTGTGTGTGAAATTTCCCCCTGAGACTGTTGCTCCCACCTGAAGTGGGCAGGGGATTTGCCTGGCCTGGATGTTTCTCCAGCAGACAGTGAGTGGCTCTGTGTGGCCATTTCACACGGGGGGGGGGGAATGTGGGCGAGGGTATTCGCCTTACCCCACGGTTGGGATCTGGGTGGGGCCTCTGCTCAAACTGAGCCTTAGTTCCTGTCCCTTGGGCAGGGGGGGCTTCCAGAACTCTCTCTATGGGGAAAAGGCATAAAGAGGAACAAATCTTAGAAACAGGGAAAATGCACCTAAATGTAGTAGCGAAATCAAAGCAGGGAGCGGTGAAAGAAAGGTGTCTTAGGTGCCATTATGGGCATTTAAGGTAACGGACAAATGGCGATGGGGGGGGGGTATGGCTAGCAACATGTGTGGATTAGCGTTGCAGGACACATGAGTAACGCTCACCTTTTCACCTTTTCCCATATCTCATTGATGGGCTCTTATATTCCTCCAGAAAGAAAAACATTGTTAAATAATACTTGTTTATTATATGTTTAATTTTTAAACAGAGGGACTCATTCATCAAATTTGCGCCCAGCAAGCTTAATAACCCATTCTTCCTGTTCGATGTAAGCCTGCCTTCATATACCCAGGGATGTGGTGTGATCCTACAGTTTTCCCCTCCTCCACAGGTAAAATAAAGTATTCGGAAAGAGTCTATGATGCTTGCATGGAAGCCTTTGACTGCCTCCCTCTAGCTGCACTTTTAAACCAACAGTTTCTGTGTGTCCATGGCGGCCTCTCACCAGAAATCAACACCATAGAGGACATTAGGAGGGTGAGTATTTCTGGACTGACAAGTGTGTTGAAGGTTTCCCGTTCTTAATGTCAGGATCATTCTTTTCTGGTGGAGAGGTTGGGCTCAGTCCTGCAGAGGTGCTCTCCTCCAGAGGAAATCTCCTCCCCCTGAATTAGGAGGCTCAAAAGACAGTCTCCACAGGAGCAAAGCTCCTCTGCTAGTGGGATGGGTCCACGGGATCCAATCCGTCCCGTTTAACCCTCTGATTTGAAAGAGAGTTTTCTCACATAGGTGAAAAATATTTCAGAGGAAAGTTCTCAAACTTTGCTTGAGATGGTAAATGCCTGTAGGTAGGCAAAGACGTTCCTCAAGCAAATAAAAAACAGAATTTGCATGTTTCAGGTATTTCTGTACAATATTTTTGCAGTGGTACAGAATATAAATATGGCGCTAGAAACAATGAACAGTGTACTGTTTGTATGTCTGTTGAAATAGTAGGACAGATATAGGCGTGGTCTAATTCCTATTTATTTGTATTTATAGCCCGCCCATCCCACAAGCAGGCTCAGAGCAGGTAACATCATGTAACAATACAATAAATACAGTTAAAAGTACACTTAATTTAAAAAAAAAAAATACTAATAAAGATTAAAAACAAATCACAATGCAGACGTCAACTGTTTGTGGGAGGTTCCCTGGCGTATCCAGAGAGCCAGTTTGGTGTAATGGTTAAGTGTGTGGACTCTAATCTGGGAGAACCGGGTTTGATTCCCCACTCCTTCACATGCAGCCAGCTGGGTGGCCTTGGGTCAGTCACAAGCTCTGGCACAGCTGTTCCTGAAAGAGCAGTTTGTGTTAAGAGTTCTCTCAGCCCCACCTACCTCACAGGGTGTCTGTTGTGGGGAGGGGAAGGGAAAGGAGTTTGTAAGCCGCTCTGAGACTCCAAGTGAAGGGCGGGGTATAAATCCAGTCTATTATTATTATTATTATTATTATTATTATTATTATTATTATTATTATTATTTGAGTTAGTAGGTGGGTGACAACAGCTGCACTTCAAATCAGGAACGGTTATAAGGGTGGAGAAGAGGTCGCTTGAACATAAGCCTGATAAAAGAGAGCAATGTTAATATCAGATAAACTTGTTTGGTGTGTGTGTGTATGTATGTCCCTGTGCACATAGGTGGCTGCAACTGATCTTTACTTTAAAAAACTGCTTAAAAGAAACAAAGGGCAATTTTTTTAATATAAATCACAATTACTGTAATGGTAAAATGGAGAGCAAAACCAAGGCGCATGTGTGCCTCCTGATTAGTGGGAATAGAATCATAGAATCAGAATCATAGCGTTGGAAGGGGCCATAGGTAAAGGTAAAGGTTTCCCTTGCTCAGAAGTCAGTCGAATCCGACTCCAGGGGGTGGTGCTCATCTCCGTTTCCAAGCTAAAGAGCCAGCGCTGTCCGTAGACTTTTCCATGGTCATGTGGTGGGCATGACTAAACACTGAGGCACATGGAATGCTGTTACCTTCCCACTGAAAGTGATACCTATTTATCTGCTTGCAATTTCTTGCTTTCAAAATGCTAGATTGGCAGAAGTTGGGTCCAGAGACGGGGGCTCACTCTGTCATGCGGCACTCAGGTCTCGAACTGCTGAGCTACTGACCTTCTGGTCTGCAGCTTAGCATCTTAACCTCTGAGCCATTGCGGCCCCGGGAAGTGGCCATACAGACCATCGAGTCCAACCCCCTGTCCAGTGCAGGACAAGCCTAAAGCACCTCTGACAGATATTCGTCCAGCCTTTTCTTGAAAGCTGTCAGTGAAGGGGAGCTAAGCACCTCCCTGGGCAGCTGATTCCACCTTTGAACCACTCTGACCGTGAAGAAGTTTTTCCTAATATCCAGCCGATACTTTCTGCATGTAATTTAAACCCGTTGCTTCGGGTCCTCTCCTCTGCCGCCAACTGGAATAGCTCCTGGCCCTCCTCCAAATGACAGCCTTTCAAATATTTAAAGAGAGCCATCATGTCCCCCTTCAGTTTCCTCCAAACTAGACATTCCTCATAGGGCTCAATCTCCAGACCCCAGATCATCCTCATCACTCTCTTCTGCACCCTCTCGACTCTGTCCACATCCTTTTTGAAGGGAGGCCTCCAGAACTGCACACAGGACTCCAGGTGCGGCCTGACCAAGGCAGTATGCAGAGGGGCTGTGACCTCCTGTGATTTTGATGCTATGGCCCTTTTAATACAACCCAAGACTGAATTTGCCTTTTTTGCCACCGCATCACACTGACTGCTCATATTATTTTAGAGTCCACCCTTACCCCAAGATCTCTACTCCCCAGGTGGTGAAAACCAGGGAGGAGTGTGAGGCACTCCAAAGGGATCTGTTGAGGATGGGTGAGTGGATGTCAATGTGGCAAATGGGGTTCAATGTGGCCAAGTGCAAAGTGATGCACACTGGAGTCAAAAATCCTAAATATAAATACACGTTGATGGGGTCTGAACTGGCAGAGACGGACCAAGAGAGAGATCTTGGAGTCGTAGTAGATAACTCAATGAAAATGTCTAGACAGTGTGTAGCTGCAATAAAGAAGGCCAACGCTATGCTGGGGATTATTAGGAAGGGAATTGAAAACAAATCAACCAGTATCATAATGCCCCTCTATAAATCATTGGTGCGATCTCATTTGGAATACTGTGTACAGTTCTGGTCACCACATCTCAAAAAGGATATTATAGCATTGGAAAAAGTGCAGAGAAGGGCAACTAAAAGGGTTGGAACACCTTCCCTATGAAGAAAGGTTAAAATGCTTGGGGCTCATTAGCTTGGAGAAATGACGGCTGAGGGGTGACATGATCGAGGTTTATAAGATTATGAATGGGATTGAGCAGGTTGAGAAAGAAGTACTTTTCTCCCTTTCTCACAATACAAGAACTGGTGGGCACTCCATGAAATTGCTGAGCAGTTGGGTTAGAACAGATAAAAGGAAATACTTCTTCACCCAAAGAGTGATTAACATATGGAATTCACTGCCACAGGACGTGGTGGCAGCTACAAGCATGGACAGTTTCAAGAGGGAATTAGATAAACATATGGAGCAGAAGTCTATCAGTGGCTATGAGCCACAGGGTATAGATGGGAACTCTCAGTCTGGGGCAGGTGATGCATTCTATTCTTGGTGCTGGGGGGGGGGCAGCAGTGCGAGGGCTTCTAGTGTCCTGGCCCCACTGCTGGACCTCCTGATGGCACCTGGTATATTTTGGCTGCTGTGTGACAGAGTGTTGGACTAGATGGGCCATTGGCCTGATTCAACATTGGCTTCTCTTATGTTCTTATGTTCTAATGGGTTGAAGTTAAATCAGAAGAGTTTTTGGCTAAACATTAGGAAGAACTTCCCGACAATTAGAGTGATTCCTCAGTGGAACAGACTTCCTCAGGAGGTGGTGGGCTCTCCCTCTTTGGAGGTTTTCGAACAGAGGCTAGGTGGCCATCTGACAGCAATGTGGACTCCGTGAACTTAGGCAGATCATGAGCAGGGAGGGCAGGATGGGTTGCCTCAGTGCTTAGTTCTCATGGCCCTTTCTTATGCGCCCAGGGAAATGCTGATCTCCACATTGGGGTCAGGAAGCAATTTTTCTCCAGGCCGGTTTGGCCAAGGATCCTAGAGGTTTTTTGTCATCTTCTGGGCATGGGACAGCAGTCACTGCGGGTGTGGAGGGGGAGGTTGTGAATTTCCTGCCTTGTGCATATGATTCTATGATTCTGTTCTGAATAACCACAACAGCATAAATCAGTTCTACAGTTCCTGGCTGCCAGAAAGGACTTGGGACTGATTTGCACCCCTCACAGAATACAGAAGGGAGCGTGGTCATATGCTTGGACTTTCCATGGATTTTAAAAAGTTATCAAATGTCTTAAGGTGTTCAAATTTGTGTAACTGGTTTATGAGATGGAGAATTGTATAAATTGAGCATATCACTGGAAGGGGGAAAATGGGCATCACACAAATCGTAACCACCTTGGTGTTTTCTTTTGAACAGTTGGATAGATTCAAAGAGCCACCCGCATTTGGACCAATGTGTGATTTATTGTGGTCAGATCCCTCAGAAGACTTTGGAAGTGAAAACTCGCAAGAGCATTTCAGTCACAACACAGTCAGAGGCTGCTCCTATTTTTATAGGTAACAAAGCAATTAGGATTAAGTTGATTATGCATTAGATTAAAGCCTTCATCCTAACACATAGTTGTTTTATTTCACAGCTACCCTGCAGTTTGTGAATTTTTGCAGAGTAATAATTTATTGTCCATTATCAGAGCTCACGAAGCACAAGATGCCGGGTAAGCGTCTTATGAGAAGAATATTCAGTGTTTCAGAACTTAGAGTTACCAGTTGCTTTGAGATGGAAAGTCAACTGTTTTTATTTTTCAGTTATAGAATGTACAGGAAAAGTCAAACAACAGGGTTCCCATCTTTAATAACAATTTTTTCGGCACCTAACTACTTAGATGTCTACAATAATAAAGGTAAGAGAAGTTCATCAACTTCCTTCTGATGAAAAGTATAGAGGTAGAATAATCAATCCATCAGCCTAAACTCACAGATCATTGAAGCAGATCAGTTGAAAACATGAATGCGCCAATAGCCAGGGGTCCATGAAGGGTTAAAAAAAAAGTCAGGAAGGGCCAGCTCTGTTTCACATGTATGGTGCAGCCTCACATGTGGTCTGTGCAAGGTCATGGTTAGACAGGACTTTTTAGAAAGCTCTGGAAGGCCAGGAGCACTGACCATACCAGTCCATCCATGAGAGGAGGCGGAGGCTGTAGAGCCTATTGGTGCCTTTTCTGGTTGTGTATAGCACAGGTGCAGAATTCTAAATTCTAAAACGTCTTCATTACATCTTGTTTTCATGGCAAGTCAGTTCACTGAAGTAGGAGAAAGTTTAACAAGGAGGCAGATGTTGTGCTGAAATTCCCATGTTGGACTTCCATCACCCTTGTCTTTCATGACTGAGTGTAGAGCTGTAAAATACCTTGCTAAATGACACTATGGGCAGGGGGCCCTGGAGAAGGAGGAGGAGATTGGATTTATACCCTGCCCTTCACTCGGAGTCTCAGAGCGGCTTACGAACTCCTTTCCTTTCCCCTCCCCACAACAGACACCCTGTGAGGTAGGTGGGGCTGAGAGAGCTCTCTCGAGAACTGGACTTTCAAGGTCTTGTCAGAACTATGGCTTGCCCAACGTCATCCAGCTGCTGCAAGTGGAGGAGTGGGGAATCAAACCCGGTTCTCCCAGATTAGAGGCCTCACTCCTAACCACTACACCAGACTGGAAAACTGTGGAAACTTGTAGGCGGGGGATTGCAACTTCTGCAGTATTTTCTTATCAGGTTTAAACTTTACAATGTATTATGTATAGCTTAGTTAACACACATACTTATGCTGTTTGATATGTTTATGAAATGTAGAAGATATAAAGGCCTTAATATTATTCATTCATGTAGTCATTTGAAAAAAATAAGACTTGAAAATGGAGATCATCAGCATGGTAGTACACAAAAAAAGAACTTTTTATTCTCTGGACCTGGAAATGGGTTCTTGTCCATACAGTCAGTTATGCAGAAACTCTTTTTTTTTTTTTTTGGGCCCCCCATAGGGGATTTTTTATTGGGTTTTTTTTGTAATACACTACAAAAACTACAACGAAAAAAGCGAGGGGGACTAAGTTAGGGAGAAAGGAAATAAACCCACACTAAACTAAAAACCCAAGAGGAGGAGATCCTTGACCCAGTTAAAATCTATGTTAATACTCTCACCGTCTTCTTTGGTTCCCAGATGACGTGTCAGGTTTGAAATCAAGTAGATCCAGTCATTCTTGCACAAAGAAAGTTTTATTAGGATTATCTTGCTAAAACCCACAGTAGGAGGTCATTGTCAGGAATGGGGGCGAAGCAAAGCAAGCCAACTTATAGTGTGATGCAATGAAGCGCCTAGCGAATAAAACTTGAGCACTCGCGCGGGAACTCCCGGCGGGAGAAATACTTAATGAGCGGGAGACTACTCCCCCCTCCCCTTGCCTTCCCAGGACTGGAAAATTCTCAGCTTAACAAGAATAGCCCAGAGCCTACATTCAAGGCCACCGTGATAAGGAAAAGCGGCAGGGAAGAAGCTCCCACGTTTCTGCCTGCATAGCTACGCAAGCGCAAAGCGGGGTAGGAAACATAAAACAATGGATTCAGTGAGAAACAACAAAGGCACCTTTTCTGACATTCTGCCCTTCCCAAAATACCACCCGCCCACCACTCAGGAAGGAGAGAACAAGGGCCCTCCAGGTTTATAAGGGTATCGAGTGTGAAAGTCTTTTAGGTGATCAGGTGCATTGATATCAGATACTTTCACCCACTCCCTGTGTTGGGGCCCAAAGTGTACCCATTGGATAAGGTACAAGAGTTGTCCACGAAGAATCTTAGAGTCCAGAATATCAGCAATTTCATAGTGCTCCTCATCGTCAACCATCAGAGGGGGGGGAGGAGCCGACATCTCAGCTTGCCATTTAGTCGGGGGTAACGCAGGTTTGAGGAGGCTGTAATGGAAAATTGGATGTATTGCTTTAAGAGATTTAGGCAAATCTAGTTGTACAGTTACTTGATTTACACATCTCAACACTTTGAAAGGACCAATATATTTCCAAGCAAGTTTTCTAGACTGCTGCGCTAGCCTTAGGTTCTTGGTTGACAAATACACAGAGTCTCCCGGTTGCAGCTTCCATCCACCGGATCTTTTTTTATCGGCCTGTTTTTTGTACTGTGCCTTGGCTTCATTCAAAGTTTCAACAATCAGGGGCCAAGAATCACGGAAAGTTTTACACCATGCTGAGGCTTTCCCCCATTCTCACCAGGCTTTAAGAACGGGAGAGGGGGCTGTCATAACCCATGGCAGCTTTGAAGGGTGACATTTTTGTTGAAGCGTGCCATGAGTTGTTGTACGCAAACTCCGCCAATGGCAATAAATCAACCCAATTGTCCTGTTGATAGTTAGAAAAACATCTCAGGTATTGTTCCAACGTCTGGTTTACTCTCTCCGTTTGCCCATCGGTTTCAGGGTGATAGGCAGTACTGAGAGCCCGTTCAATACCCATTAGAGTCATTAATTCCGACCATAACTTGGAAACAAATTGAACCCCCTGTCGGAGATTATCTTGAGTGGTAACGTATGTAGTCTGGCAATGTGTTGGAGGAATGCTTTGGCCAAGACTTTGGCTGTTGGCAAACTGGGGAATGGTATAAAGTGAGCTTGTTTAGAGAATAAATCCACGACCACCCAAATGACCGTCATATGTCTAGAGGGAGGAAGATCAGTGATAAAGTCCATAGAGATTACTTCCCAGGGTCTGCTCGGGGTGGGTAAAGGCTGCAAGAGACCTGGAGGTTTTCCTGGTCTGGCTTTGCAACGATTGCACGTTGGACAGGACTGTATATAGAGGGATAAATCCTGTTTCATTCGGGGCCACCAGAAACCACGTTGCAGAAGTCGTAAGGATTTTACATATCCGAAGTGCCCCGCAGCTTTTGAGTCATGAACTGTCTGCAACATTTTGGATCGGGTAGCTTCTGGGACAAACATTTTATTTCCCCTGTACCAGCAGCCATTCGGGCCACAATTCACATCGTCTCTGGCTTGTAAATTATTTATTTCCTGTGGGGTGATGTCAGTTAGAAATTGTTTTTCCCAGGTTAATGTCTGGATGGGATTCATTGATGCTTGTTTGGCTTTCCGGGTTACAACTGCACCAACCAACTGTTCTGGGGTAAACATAGACTCCCTTACTTCGACCCTCTTAGAAAAATGTTGGGGAAGGCGGGAGAGAGCATCCGCCAGATGATTGGCTTTCCCTGGGAAATGGTGAAGGGTAAATTGAAATTTGGAGAAAAACTCAGCCCACCTGAATTGTTTAGCATTCAGATTCCGGGGTTTTCGCAGTACCTCGAGATTCTTATGATCAGTCCAGATTTCAAAAGGTACTTGGGACCCCCTAACCAGTGTCTCCATGTGATCAATGCTAAACGTATAGACGCAGCTTCTTTGTCCCAAATGGGCCAAAATCTCTCGGTATCATTAAATTTCCTTGATACATAAGCAAGGGGTTGTAGCTGTTTCTGAGCGTTCTCTTGCAAAATCACCCCACCCATAGCAGTGTCCGATGCGTCTACTTGGACCACAAATTTTTTTGTTTCATCAGGGTGTGCTAGTATGGGCTCCGACGTGAACAACCGTTTTAGTTGTTCAAACGCTTGCTGACACTGCGGGGTCCAGTTCAAAGGGGCCCCTGGCACCGAAGCCTTAGATCCCTTCCCCTTAGTCTTTAGTAATTCCGTGAGGGGAAGGGCTACTTGGGCAAAGTGTGGCAGGAATTGACGGTAAAAGTTGGCGAAACCGAGGAAACTTTGGAGCTGTCGCCTAGTTTTGGGGGCTCCCACATTAATACATCCTGGACCTTTTTTGGGTCCATTTCCAACCCCGCGGAGGATATGCGGTATCCCAAAAAGTCAATGCACTCCTGGTGAAATTCACACTTTGACAGTTTGACAAACAGTTTGTGTTCTAAGAGCTTTTCCAATACTTTTCGCATAAGGTTGGTATGGGATTCTTGATCCGGGGTATAGACCAAGATATCATCTAAATAAACAACCACCCCCTTGAATAAATAGGGGTGTAACACTTCATTAATTAAGTTCATGAAGACCCCTGGTGCCCCCTGTAAACCGAAGGGCATCACCCGATATTCAAACTGCCCCAGCGGGGTATTAAAGGCAGTCTTGTATTCATCCCCCTCTCTGATACGAACCCGAAAGTAGGCATCTCTTAAATCCAGTTTAGAAAACACTTTCCCTTTAGCCACCTCTGCTAGTAAGTCTTTGATGAGGGGCATTGGGTAGGCATTAGTTGCAGACACTGCGTTAAGTCCCCGGTAATCCGTGCAGAGTCTGAGCCCCCATCTTTCTTTTTACAAAACAATACAGGTGCTGCAAACGGGGATGACGCTGGTCTAATAAATCCACGAGCCAGATTTTTATCAATAAAACGGCGCAGTTCTTCCTTTTCACTTGGACTCATAGCATAAATTTTCCCTTTTGGTAATTTCTGGCCCGGAAGAATCTCAATTGCACAGTCGGAGTTACGGTGGGGGGTAGTTCATCAGCTTCCTCCTCCTCAAAAACCCTGGTTATATACTGGTAATCCTCAGGGATGCGATTAAGGTCCTCCGTGGCTAAACAAGCTCGTGGAGGTTCATTGCATGGGGGATTTCCCCACCCTGGGTCCCATTTGTGTTCTGCACATTTTGGGGAGATAAATTGTACATCCCCTTCTTCCCATAGAATGTAAGGGTTATGTCCATGTAACCAGGGGCTACCCAACACTAAGGGAAACTGGGTTTGCGGAGCTATCACGAACGAGCGTAGCTCCCAGTGGTCACCAATGCCTATTCTTAAAGGAACAGTCTCAAATCGGCATGGTTCCTTCATTGGAGACCCATCCATCTGCGTGAAAGTTATCGGGTCTTTCAAGTGGACCACGGCTGCCTCCAACCCCATAACCATAGATGGGTTTATGAGATCCCTCCCGCACCCAGAGTCAATGAGGGCTCGAACCCGAATGTGGGTCATCATTGCGGGATTCATCACCAGAACAGTCACAAAGAAGAGAGAGGGGTAATTGCTCACCAGTTTAGGCGCCTCAGGTGTTGGGTCCTGCTGTGTAGCGCCATTCACAAACAGGACCATTTCATTTCCCTGCATCTCACTCTCTTCCTCCAGCATCAAGGTATCCGCTTGGTCGGGGCTAGCAAAAAGAGCCCGCGTGTTGCGTGGTTTTGCTGTACCTTTTCTCGGGGTAGGGGTTGTCCACCTTCTGGGCTCTTCTTGTGGTAGAGCTCTATTGGGATCCCCTTTCGGGCATACTGCGGCGAAATGCCCTTTCTCCCCACACCGCAGGCAGAGGCCCTGTCGCATACGCTGATCCCTCATTCCACTTGGGGTGGACGTTGGTTTGGGTCTGGCTTGGCCTGCCGCAAAACTGGGACGGTTGTTACCCAACGAGAGATCTAGTTTCATCATACGCAAGCGACTTTCGGCCTTCTCGGCTTCCTCCATCCAACCCTGGAGGGTGCGGGGTTGCTGAGAGCTGAGGACATTATTGCGGACGTCTACGGCTAGTCCCATTCGGTATTGTTGGGCTAAGACCGCATCGGTCCAGTCTCGAATTTTCACGGCGTGCCTTTGAAACTCCCTTGAGTACTCCCGTACTGAGAGTTTGCCTTGTCTGAATGTGCGAAGGAAGGCTTCAGCTTTTGGGCCGCCCCCGGATCCTCGAAACGGTTTCTCAAGGCCCACATGAAGTCATCTACATTCCCCAACTCCGCTGCCTCCAGATCATGAAGGGCTACATACCAGCTGGTAGCACTCCCCCGGAACCTGGATGCGATAAACTCCACCTGTTGTTCTTCGTCCGGGAATACATAGCCCCATCTTTGCACAAATTTTCCAACTTGCAATATGAAAAAAGACACAGTCTCTGGATCCCCATCAAATGTGATCTCAAGCATGTCCTTGGGGTGGATTACCGGGGGGCTGGCGCCATGATCGGTACCGGAGCCGGCTGCATGAGGGGTGCAGGAGCAGGGGGTTGAGGCGGAGGCAAAACTGGTGGCTGGATGGGTCCTGGTTGCCCTGGCCCAGGTCCTGGCGCTGGGACGACCGGTGGAGGTGGGGCTGGTGCTGGCTGGCCCGGCCCCGGCCCTGGGGGAACTGGTTGGCTCGGCCCTGGACCCGGTGGTACTGGCTGGCCCGGCCCCGGGCCCGGAGGAGCAGGAGGTGGCCGTCCCGGTATCAACGGTGGCACCGGGGCTGGTGCCGGTCTAGGTTGTGTCAACGGATGGGCTCGAATTGCTTGGTCCATCATCTGGGGTAGGGACTGCATTAGTTTGCTCATATCCCTTACCAGCCGACGAGTATCGTCTTGAATAGAATCCATGCGGGCATCAGTATCTTGGCTGGATCCCGTTCTGGGAGATCCCTGAGACACCCTCCCTTGGGGAAGCCCAAAACTACCTCTGGGATCCAAAAGGCTGTCCCGGCTCTGGCTTCCCGGCATAGTCCAGGTGGTCTGGGTAGTATCCAACAAGTTCTTAGTCCAATCGCGTGATCTGCGATAAGTCACCCCTTTATCCCAGGGTGTTGGGACTCCTGGCACATAGGTTCGTGGAACCGCACCTCCCTGACTTTGTATAGGCCCGGCCGGGCTGTAGATCGGGAGTGTGTACGGAGCACCAATTGTGCCAATCGATGGCGGGGTAGCCACCCCGGCTGCTGAGTAGAGTATGGGTGCCGCCAAAACTGTAGTTGTAGTCACCGGAACAACGGTGGTGGTCGGAACAGTGACCACTGGAGCTGCCACAGTAGTAACTGGAACCGTGGCTCCTGAAGCAGTAGTCACTGGAACGGCGCCCGTGGCTCCCACAGTCGCTATAGCTGGAACTGCACCGGAGGCTCCCGAAGTAGTAATCACTGGGACTGTGCCCGTGGCTCCCTTCCCCGCTCCGCTCATCGTGGTAGACGGCGGAAACTGACGGTGAGGGAATGATGAAGATTCCTGACAATTTCTGTCAGGTTTGAAATCAAGTAGATCCAGTCATTCTTGCACAAAGAAAGTTTTATTAGGATTATCTTGCTAAAACCCACAGTAGGAGGTCATTGTCAGGAATGGGGGCGAAGCAAAGCAAGCCAACTTATAGTGTGATGCAATGAAGCGCCTAGCGAATAAAACTTGAGCACTCGCGCGGGAACTCCCGGCGGGAGAAATACTTAATGAGCGGGAGACTACTCCCCCCCTCCCCTTGCCTTCCCAGGACTGGAAAATTCTCAGCTTAACAAGAATAGCCCAAAGCCTACATTCAAGGCCACCGTGATAAGGAAAAGCGGCAGGGAAGAAGCTCCCACGTTTCTGCCTGCATAGCTACGCAAGCGCAAAGCGGGGTAGGAAACATAAAACAATGGATTCAGTGAGAAACAACAAAGGCACCTTTTCTGACATGACGTTTCAGGAATTCCTTGGCCTTATCCACGGAGTCAATCTTCTCTCTCTTATCGTGTAGCTTAAAGATGACCCTTTCTGGAATTGCCCATTTATATGTGATTTGATTTGTTTAAAGAAAGAGAATTAAATCTTTATAACTCTTTCGTTTTTGGCGAATTTCAAATGGGATGTCTTTTAAAGTCTTAATAATAGCGCTTCCCAGTTTCAGCGGAGTTGCTGATGTAGCTTTTAAGATTGCATCTCTAGTTTGTCTTCTTAAGAATCTGACTGTTATTTCTCCAGGTAGGCTATTCTTTTTGGTGTAATTAGAATACACCATGTACGCTGCATCAATATCATGCATTATTCTTCCGCTTTCAAGCCTACTACTGGCGCTATAAGATCACTGAGAAGCTTCTTCAAATCTTCCTTTGGTGATTCAGGAACTCCCTGGAATTTGAAAATCATATTTGCTTTCTCCATTTGTAGAAACAACATTCTATTTTCCTGATGCTTCTGTTTATTCATGATTTGGTCCACTCTCTTCTTCAAAATCTTGCTTTGGGTATGCATCTGTTTCACTATTCCCATCGTTTGCTCTGTCTGCTTAGCTGTTTTGGCCAGCTGAAGCTGTTGCACTGCGAAAGTCTGATTGAGAACGGTTAACTGCAGGTCAATACCAGCGAATTGATCCATGACAGGCTTGAGCGTATCTGCTAACAGTCTCATGATGTCCATTCCCTCCTCTTCTGGTCTCGGACTTTGACCGCCCATAAGTTTCGGTTTCGTTCCTTTCCTCAATGCGCCCGACATCGTGGTCGATTGTTTACAGAAGCCAATTGCTATTTCACCACCTCTGAAAATTGTTTTCACTTTAAGTCCACTCTGGTAAGTCTCTCAAAACAAGCCAAACGTTCGATTTTTCCCTTCCCCCTCTCTTTTTCTGCAACTTTTCTCGCTCATGGGGGTGATTCACTCCGCTCTCCATTTATCAATGTGGGGGGGGGGGGCTAAGGGGTTTTCCGGTTAATTCACATTTCTGTTATATCCAACTCACATTCATTGTCGGTCACTCACGACCTCGCTTCTGTTTCCGCTAATCACTCGATCTCCAGCGCTTATCCCAGTCAACCCACCAGGCATGAAAACCCATAGATATAGTATGAAGCCCTATTAGCGAATGAAATTTGAGCGCGTGTGCGGGAGTACTCCTGGCGGGAGGATGCTTAATGAATGGGAGAAACTCCCCCTCTCTTCCCACTATCCAAGGCGAGAAATTTTCCACCAGCTGGGAACACAGGCCTGTGTCTCTCTTGCTCAAGGACACTAAGATAGCAGGCGGCTAAGATAGCAGGAGGCCATGTTCATCCCCACATGAACCAGTACAAACGGGTACTGATCAGTAGGTTGTATCAGTTTTGGCAGTTGGTCTATAATATCCTGAATTCTGGCCCCAGGTAAGCAGCACATCTCTCGAAGTAAGGGATCCGGCCCAGACACATTACGTTCCATACCCCTGAGCAGAGAGTCCCTGATGACCACCACTTTCTGTTTCCTTCCACTTCCGTGTGGCACCATGCCCTCTTCACTCCCTTTTCCTGGTCTTTGTGGCTCTCCTTCCACTGTCGTCTACGTCACCCTCTCAAGCACCTCAAAACGATTCTTGAGCTCCAGTGGATCAGAGGGTCATCGTAGTTGACCTCATCCTCATCCTCCTCTTCTTCTTCAAGTGGAAAAAGGCAGATGGAACTTTTGACCACATGTGGACATGCAAAAGATAAGAAAATTTTGGAAAGGCATGCATGCTGACAGGGCTCTTTTGTAGCAGGAACTCCTTTGCATATTAGGCGATATACCCCTAATGTAGCCAATCCTCCAAGAGCTTACAATAGCCCTTGTAAGAAGAGCTCTGCAAGCTCTTGGAGGATTGGCTACATTAGGGGTGTCGCCTAATAAGCAAAGGAGTTCCTGCTACAAAAAGAGCCCTGCATACTGAAATTCAGAAAAAAATTAAAAGTAATTTTTCTATGAAACCAGAGACCATGCATCTTGCCAGACAATACTGAAAGAACTTTACAAGAACTTTTTAGATATATGTTAACTGCAGCCAGAGTAGTTTTGGCAACTAAATGGAAAGCTGAAGAATGTCCAACCTGTGAGAATTGGAAAGATAGAATGGCAGAATATGATGTAATGGCAAAACAAAGTAATGAACTATATAAATAGAAGATCTGTCAACGAATTTGAGAAGAAGTGGGAAGCTTATTATGTTTATTGTAGAAAAATGTTGGGGATACAAATTACCACTACTGGGTTTGATTTGTAAGAAGCAACTCAAATGCTGTTTTATGGGTTCTGTCATAGTTTTTGATAGAGTTATATATATTGGGTAATATAATTAGTATAACTAGTATTGTAAGGTATAGTATTTTATATATAATTAGTTTTTGATATATTTTGATATATTTACTTTTATTTATCTACAGTCTTTTATTTACTTCCTTGAAATATACCTGAAATTTTTGTTACCTTTGATTATAGTTAAATTATAGTAATTATAGTATATATTAATATTTTAAAATCATTTCAGTACTAATATAATACGACCAGACATCCAATATTTGATTGAAGATTGGTGTTTTTTTAGTTTCATGCTAACTAGCTAATATAGTCCTCTAAATATTTGTTGATGTACTGGCAATTATTAAAGTCTCATTAAGACTGAGAAAAATTGAATATTACAAATATGTTGTATGATTGAAATTATGTATCCCATATATTATATATCCCTGATATTTTTGACTCTCCTGGTTATTCGTAAATATTTAAAATATTCAGTTCTTTCTAAATCTTTATTCCCCTTCTCCCTTTTCCTTGTCTATATCCCCACTCTTTTAAAATTATATATATATAGTTTAAAAATAATAGCAAGAATGGATCCCCTGCATAAGCAAGCAGTGACTCTGGTTTCCTTTTTATCCATCCTAAAACTAAGCTATCTTCCAGAATACAGAGGCATCTGCTTAATCGGACAGGCCTGTCAAGGGAACTTGACATCTTCCTCCTGTGCATGTGGCTGGATGCCTTTTACACAGCTTGTTGATATAATTGGGCAAGTTTTTGCCTTTAATACAACTTAAAGTGGAATTGTGTTTCCCATGTTTAGGGACAGAAAGTCACACTGGGGGGGATGTTGGTGTGTTGATAGCAGGTTTGCATTTGTTACTGATGGAGATAAAACCCCAGCTCTTCCCTAAATCTGTTTTACAGCTGCTGTATTAAAATATGAAAATAATGTGATGAATATTCGGCAATTCAACTGTTCCCCGCACCCTTACTGGCTGCCAAATTTTATGGATGTCTTCACATGGTCATTGCCATTTGTTGGTGAAAAAGGTATGATAACACATGGAAGCTGAATGCTCCGCCGTTTTGCTGTGGGGTGAGATGCCTGCTCTTGTGTGCCCGTTAAGTGCCTTCAGGTTGCTTCCAACTCATGGCGATCCTGTGAATGAATGGCTGCCGAAGATTTCCTGTCACTGAAACCCTTGCTCAGCTCCTGCAGACAGAGGGCCTTTGTGGTTTCCTTGACTGAGTTAATCCGTCTTTTGTCGGGCCTTCCTCTTTTCCCACTGCCCCCCAACTTTTCCGAACGTTATTTATTCCCTTTTCCACTGAGCTTTTCTTCTTGTGATATGGCCAAAGTACAGTGTCCTCAGTTTAGTTATTTAAGCTCCTAGGGAAAGTTCGGGCTTCATTTGATCTAGAACGCATTTAATTTGCTGCCCTCACAGTTGCATAAGAATGCACCTGTACAATTTCCATTGATTATCTCGTCTTACACGGCAGAAGCACCTGCAACCAAATGACACGTGGCTTTACCGTCCGTGCATTTTGGTCTGCCGAGGGCTTGAGAGCCCCCAAGTCCTGCCTGCCTGGCTGGGTAGGCCCTTGTTCGGACTGGCCAGCTGTGCTGGCTCAATGGATCACATATCATACAAAAGCCCCATTTACACTGCGGGGATGCCGACTTAACATCCAGGCAAACACTTCCTGGGGGGTATACTTGTATGCGAGCATAACTCACAGTCATTTGCATATTAAAATGTGTCAGTAGAAATGTAGTTTGGATAAATGTTTTTGTGCAGTGATGGACTCCTTGTGACTATAATAATTAGATTTTGGTGTAAAGCACAATTGATCATTAAGAGTGCACTTTTTAAAAAAATAATAGGCCAGTTGATGGAGGGCAGGCTTTGCAGTATAAACTAACTAGAGGCAGCAGATCTCTGGTTGTAAAAGGCTGAGGACAAGGGAGGGGGCGGGAGCTCCACCGTTGCTGCCTAGAACAGACGTCTAGAGGAGAGGGATCTGGGCTGTGGTCTCGGAGGCTAGCAAGCAACGTCCACCCACAGTCGCTCCCATTCACACACCACTCGTCCTCTATATTGACCGTGCACTTTTTAAATATGTTGTTTTTATTGCAGTTTTTAGTGACACAGTCTTATAAATCGTTTCAGAAAGGGGGCTGAATGCTGTGACTGAGTACCCCTTCATAATATAAGGTGGTTGTAAAAAGAACTGGGGGATGTGGGAAGCAAGGAAAGGGGGAAGAAACATGGTGTGTGTGTGACACAATTGTGATAAAACTGGTAGAATAGAAATAGATGTAAGTCCTTCAGTGGTCCTCAGAAGGTTAGCTAAGCAGTATGTAGATGGAAAAGAGCTGGACTCATTATGCACTTCCAAGTTGTTTCTAAGCAAAGAATTCGTCTGTCTTAAGCAGGCAGAATGCTTTCTTCCCAACCTTTCGCGCTGCATAGTATTTCCTGCCATGTTTGGAAAATACTGCCTGTATCCTTCTTCCAGCAATTAGGTCAAAACTCCAACAGCTAATTTTTTTTTTTTTTAAAGCCTGTATCACCCCCATTGATCTTACATCCCATCGTACTTTCAAGCATTCAGCCTGTGATAATTTTTTTTATTTCAGTGACAGAAATGCTGGTGAATGTCCTCAGTATTTGCTCTGATGATGAGTTAATGACGGAGGGAGGAGACCAGTTTGACGGTAGGCCTGCCCCACCCCTGTGTGTCATCGTTATTTATTGTGCCTTCCAGCAAGGTTGTGTGAAAACAGAGGGTTTTATCATAGATATGGCAACATTATTAATCTACTCTTACTGTGAGCAAGAAGGATATATTTTAGTTCCCATAAAAATATTTTAAGCAAGAGAAATGTTTTAAGCGCAGGATTCTAATGTATTAAGAATTACTGTGCTGGTATTTTCTGTTCTTCCTTCTACATTGCCTGTAGAATTACAAGACGTTGAATATTCAGTATTAGCCTGTTTTATGCGACTTCATTGTATGTGTAATTAATTATTATTCTTCATTCAGAGAGAGTCTTGGGGTTTTTTAAAGACCTGTAATTGAATTGGCGCTCTTTTTCTGGTTTGGAAGTTCCTTTTCTTCCTCCTCCTGTTTTGATACTGTCTTATTCTAACTGTTTTCAGACAGTTTTTGTTTCTCTTAATGGAATTTGTGTCCTGCCTACACTTCACATCATCATTTCAAGGAGGTCACTAAGTATTGGACAAATTTCCCATATGTTTTCAAAATAAAAAAGAATAGGTTTGACCTAATGGAGAGCAGTGGTTTCCCATTTTCTCTCTCACTTTCCTTTCCCATATTCATTCTTTTACTAGCTGTGCCTGTATAAAAGACCTTTCTTTTCGTTCGCCTCACTCACCTTTTTCTCCATCATTCACTTCCTTCTTTCTGGACTCTCCATCTGAAGAGCGACTCATATATGGCAGTAAGAAAGGTACAGACCAGACAGAGTCACATTGCTTTGAAATATGGCTTCCTTGATCACAGGTCTCAAAGTACAGAACACATTTATATGTCTTGCTCATATAAACGTGTGGTATTTGTTCTATTGCCAGTTTCCCTCAGAATACCGGACTCCTGGCATTATCAGAAGTCATATTTTACAGCATCTCTCTTTCTGTGCATGAAATGTTTTCTCCTCTTTTCCATCCCCTCCCCTTCTTGGGTAGAATTTCATTTTGCCTATTTCTAATATATATATATATGGTCCTGCATGTTATAGAGAAGTTCTTGGTTGTTTGTCTTGTTTTTGGTTTTTTTGCTTAAAATAGTGCACGGGATGTGACATCTTTGTCTCAGTTTCTGCGTGTGCTGTTAAGTTTTCTTCCAGCCAGTATTTATATGATTCTTGTATCTCTGTTGTATCCGTTTCCAATGAATGCATTTGGCTCCCTGACTTAAAATGACAACAGTTAATATGATGACCTGTTCTGTGGTCTTCACTTAACAAAACTGCACTTACGTAACAGGTGGGAATGGGCTTTAATAAAAAGAGTGCATTGAACTGTGGCTGTGCCATGACGGGCCTAGACCTGAGGAGCATGTTCGAGGGAGCTCGGGGCTGGTACTCGGTGAGCCGGCCCCCCCACTCCATGCTGCATGGCAAAGACAGGAATTTTAGAAGTATCTGTGGTTTTGTATGGCAGGGAAGTATGGGGCTGCAGTGGCTCAAGTGGTTAAGATGCTGAGCTGCAGACCGGAAGGTCAGTAAGTCAGCAGTTCAAGGCCTGAGTGCCGCATGAAGGGGTGAACTCCCGTCTCTGGGCCCAGCTCCTGCCAACCTAGCAGTTCAAAAGCAAGAAATTGCAAGTAGATAAATAGGTACCGCTTTGGTGGGAAGGTAAACAGCGTCCCATGCGCCTCGGTGTCTAGTCATGCTGGCTACATGACCACGGAAATGTCTTTGGACAGCGCTGGCTCTTCGGCATTGAAATGGAGATGAGCACCACATCCCTAGAGTCAGATTCGATTGTCTTTCAAGCAAGGGAAACCTTTACCTTTACTTTTACCTATGGCAGGGAAGGGGGAAATAATTCACTATTCAAAAGAAAAAAAAATCCAAGCTCTTGGCAGCATCTAAGTGGCACTACCAGTGTTCCCTCTAAGGTGAGTTAGTGTGAGCTAGGTCACAGGTTTTTAGCCTCTGGCTCACACATTTTCATCTTAGCTCGGGAAGGATGGCTCCAGAACAAACGCATTTATGCAGCAGCCAAAGCTGGCTCACAGCTTTAAAGCCAGTAGCTCAGAAAGTAGAATTTTTGCTCACAAAATTTTTTGCTCCACAGCTTAGAGGGAGCATTGAGCACTACCATGTTATATATTTACCAGGCATTGGGAAAAGAATTACAGTAAATGCTTCGTTATCCGGCACTTGATTATCCATAACACTCAGCTAACTGAGCAAGATAGTCCAACTGCACTTTAAATACCACCAGGAGGTTTTAAGCACCATGGGAGGTGGTGGCGGCTACAGGCATAGACAGCTTCAAGAGGGAATCAGATAAGCATATGGAGCAGAGGTCCCTCAGTGGCTAATTAGCCGCAAGGTATAGATAGGAGCTCTGGGGCATGGGATGCTCTGTATTCTTGGTGCTTTGGGGGGTGGTCAACAGTGGGAGGGGCTTCTGGCGTCCTGGCCCCACTGCTGGACCTCCTGATGGCCCGTGGTATTTTTGGCCACCGTGTGACACGAAGTGTTGGACTGGATGGGCCGTTGGCCTGATCCAACATTGGCTTCCCTTACATTCTTATGTAACAAGATTTCCAAGGTATAAGCTTTTGAGGGTCAGAGATCAGATTTGAGGCTGCTGATTTTATTAAAAAAATAAAATAAGCCATTGAGAACAAGAACTCTGCCTCAGAGCACCTTGTTTAATTTATGTGTGTGCCGTGCCCTGTGGGACGGCCTGCTGAGCCATTTGGGAGCAGTTTCATGGGACGATTTCCTGCAGTCTCTATAGGTCCTCCATGTGCAGGTCTTCCATGTGCTTCTGTGTGCAGGTCACGTCTGGTGGCGTGTATGCATGCAGGAAGGAACCCTTGGCTTGAGAGGAAGTATTACTGCTAGACCACAAAGAGACCGTTTCAGGATTGGTTAGTTTGCCACTGCCTGTCCATGACCTTTTGTTTGACCACACTCAGATATTGCCAAATATTCCATGAAGCCAAATACTCCATGAAGATTTTGCCAAATACTCAGATATTGCCAAATACTCCATGAAGCCAGGGCAGGTGGCAGCTTACCTTTTTCTTTTTTATTAGAAAGTTATTTGTTGGCTGCTGGCCTCTTAGCGCTGCCGGCCGTCCCAGAGCAGGCCCTCTGCAAAGTGCCCTCGGGCAAAGGGACCCTGGGGCGGAGGCCGGTGTCTGAGAGCTGCACGCCCTCCCTGCCATCTGGCTGGCTGCCCTGCTCAGCTCCAGTAGTGTGGCAGCCTTTAGACACGGGCACTTTTTTTGCTTTTTCTTTGTTTGTTTGTTTCAGTGTCGTTAAAAAAATGCCAGCTGGCCATAAATGGACTTTGGAGTTTTAGGGTCAAAAATCAAGGAAGAGATCTGTTCAGTGAATTGTGTCTCAAGACCATAACTAAAATCGATTAACTTCAAAAAATTAAAATTGTATCAAGTTGTTTCAGAGTAATAATTGACTGATTTGTTTTTGTAACCAGCTTAAGTATTAAACTTGCTGAGAATTTCCCCCCGTTTTGTTTTAATGAAGATAATGCTTTAAAAATCCTTGACTGATATTTGACACAATTTGGCTGGTAGCACAATGAAACTTTTAAATTTTTTGGACTTTTTTTGGACGTGTCAAATTCTGGGCATTGGGCTGTAGAGCACTTGGTGCATTTTAGATGATCTTCCCGGTGCCTGTTGTCTGAGCAGTTTAGCTGCCAGCAGTTGCTTGGATCCGGCATCCCTGTTGTGTCTCTTTGGGGCTGGAGCGCCCTTTCGACTTGCGGCAGAAGTCAGTGGGGAAAAGCTCTTACAGCACATGCCCCCGCCCCCTCCCAAACGTCAAAAGTTGTTTTGTGGTGTACAGAACTGTTTGAAAAATCTTTGGGGGCATTTCTTTGGTTCTGGGAGCATCCAGGATTTAAAGAGGAGGCATCTTTTAAAACCGTCAGTGTACCCAGTCCTCTTGCATTCTGCAGTGGAGGTAGGGACACCGTGAACGTTTGAAGCTGTGTTGAAGGCTGCCTTGTTGATACTTCCTGTTTTCTGACTTGTGAGCTTGAGATACTCTCCTTCCATTGAAAGCAGGTACGGCTGCAGCAAGGAAAGAAATCATCAGGAACAAAATCCGGGCAATTGGCAAGATGGCGAGAGTCTTCTCTGTTCTCAGGTAACCCCCGTTCTCGCCTTGCTCTGATCTGTTTACACACAGAGAGGCCATTTCATTTAGCTGGACAAGTTGCTGACAGAATGTGGAAGTCACGTGGACCTTTTCCGATTGACTGAGCGACCTGAAAGAGAAGGACAGCGAAAGCAGCAGTCAGAAGGGACAGCCGGGGTCAAGAGCCAGGAAAGGCTCTGCGGGAGAGAAGGAAAATCGCTGGACGGATGCCGGCGGGAGAGAGATCAGGATGCGACCCGAGGAAAGGGAGTGAGGGGCAAAGGGGCTTTCCAGTTTTTGGAGAATTACTCCCACCCCAGGTCTGTGCTTAAGGGTGTTTCTGAAGCAGAACGAGGAGTTTCTAGAAATGCACACACCATGTCAGCAAAGAAAAGGTAGCAGCAGCCTGGCCCATTCCTCCTCCTAAAGGACTCCGTGGACCGGTGCAGGTAGATGGGGGCTGGAGGAGGAAGGAGCGATGGGAGGGCTGGGGGGGGGACAAGCAAAAAGAAAGGAAGTGGGATTCACCACCGCCAGAGTCCTTGCGGGTTCCTCTGTTGTGTATTTGTGATACGTCTCAAGTCATGCTGGCAACAGGGCCCATGTGATGGTTGTAGATGCTGATCTTGGGGGTGTAGCGAGAACGTCGACTCAGTGTGCGGCTGCAGTGAAAAAGGCAAACTCCATGCTGGGGAGTGTTACGAAAGAGACCAAGAATAAAGCAACAGACATTATAATGCCCCTGTATAGATTGGTGGTGTGGCCTCATTCGGGATACTGTGCGCAGTTCTGGGAACCACATCTCTAGGGAACATTGGAGAGCTGGAAAAAGTACAGAAGAAAACAACCAAGACGGCCAAGGAGTTGGAGCACCTTTCCCGTGTCGAAAGGCTGAAGAGCCTGCAGCTTTTCAGTTTAGGAAGTGACTACTAAAGGGGGACGTGATTGATAAAATTATGCACGAGGTCGAGAGACTGCACAGAGATGACTTTTCCCCCTCTCCTTAGATAATTGAACTTGAGGGCAGCCAATAAAGCTGATTCAGGACGGACAAAAGGAAATACTTGTTTACAAAGAAAGGGATTAAAATGTGGAGTTCACTGCCAGAGGATGTAGCAATGGCCACAGGCATAGACAGCTTTAAGAGGGGATTAGATAGATTAATGGAGACTGGGAACTATGGTGACTGTAGTCTATGGTGATTAGAGGGAACTGCAGCTTTCAGAGTATCTGAACCTCTGAGCATCAGTGCCAGGAGGCAGCATCGAGGGAAGGCCTCGGCCTCCGTGCCTGGCTGTTGGCCTTCTAGGGCACCTGGTTGGTCACTCTGTGGAAATGGTGCTGGTTGAGATGGTCCACTGGTCTGATCCAGCAGGCCTCGTACATTCTTATCTGCCTAATGGCTGTCAGCCAAGTCCTCAGTGCTCAGTTTGGTTCCTGTTTGCTGTGTGCCCCTTTTTAGAGGTTCAGAACTAGGTTCAAGGACCTGCTGGGCAAGAAGACGTGCTGGGACCAGTGTTCCCTCTAAGCTGAGTTAGTGTGAGCTAGCTCACAGTTTTTTAGCCTCCTGCTCACAGATTTTTGTCTTAGCTCAGGAAGGAGGGCTCCAGAGCAAATTAATTTATGCAGCAGTCAAATCGTTCACTCACAACTTTAATGCCAGCAGCTCACCAAGTAGAATTTTTGCTCACAAGACTCCACAGCTTAGAAGGAACATTGGCTGGGACATTGTGCCAAATGCAAATTCTGAGCCTCACTAAGTGGTTTCAAGGGCGAAATGCTGTACTGAACTTACTGAAACGAAGGGCAGGTTACAAGGGGTAATAAATACACCGTGACCCCAAGCAGAGGTTCAGAGTGCCTGTTGGGCCCCGGGAGGCTTCAGGAGCCAGCCGGGTTTTTTTGAGAGCTGGCCGTGGGATGCTCCTGTAGCCCAAAGTAAAAATTCCCAGGGTATCTTCATCATGTTGTGCTGTGTTTTTTTGTGTTTTCCATCTAGCCGCAGTTCAAGAGCATGTACAAGCTGCTCTCCGATTTAAGAGATCCCTGTCTGGTTTCAGGCACGTCCAGTCTCTGTGGCACGGGTGGCCAAGGGTGCTTCAGCCTTTAGGGGTCTAGGTGGCCAGTGGGCACAAGTGCAAGCCTGTGCCGTGGGCAGCAAGCGTGATGGGCATGTCCCGGGAGAGAGAAGGCACTCCTCCGTCTTCCCCGGAATGGTTTGCTCATTCCTGTTCAGCAGCAATTGGAGTAGAATGCGGGAACTGCCTGCGGCTTGAAAGTTCAATCTCAAGACCTCTTTGGTGAAATTGCAATGATTCTCCCTCCCCCCGCCCCCCCCCCCCCCGCTTTGTCTCCTGTCTCCAGAGAGGAAAGTGAGAGCGTGCTGACCCTCAAGGGCTTGACTCCCACGGGGATGTTGCCTAGCGGCGTGTTGGCCGGAGGACGCCAGACCTTGCAAAGTGGTAATGATGTTCTCCAACTCGCTGTGCCTCAGACGGACTGGGGCTCGTCCTACTCTCTTGTTAGCACCACACACAGTGCATGCTGGGAGTTCCTTATGCTTTTCAGTTCCTGTCTGAGTGGCTGATGGTGGAAGCGTACCGTTCTGTGTTGAGTCAGACAATGTAAAACCAATTCTTAACCAGGGTATAAAACAAAAGGAAATTGTGTTAGTTGTGCTAGCCTAGTCTCTGTCATTCTGGGAGGTTTCCCCAGGTGGAACTTTTCAGACGGCAAGATGGCCTCTGAGCCGGGATGGGGTCAGCAGTGTGGGTCAGAAGCGGAGGGATCCGGTGTCAGGCATGGAGTGCGAAACTCCCCTTCTGTCCAGCAACCAGTTTTAATGGGAGACTTAACAAGTGAATGTCAGGTGCTGTTTGGTTTCCAAGCTCAGTTCTGTGTTTCTTTGATTTGTTTTGTACCCTGGTGATTAATGCCAAAGTTTGTTTCTCCATGTTGTTTGTCAGATGTTCTGTGTAATACAACTGACCTCCCTGGATTGTCCTGGTAAAGGAATGTCTCCTTCCTCTGCAGACGCAGCTGCTTTCCTAGACCTGTCTGTCTTTCTCTAGACATAGCTGTATGTCTGTATAAGTGTGTATCGATTAAACCACTCTCTCTGACCCTTGTCTCTCTCTGGATGTACAAGCAAGATCGCAGCAGCTTCTTCTTGAGGCTGGCTGCCTTTGTTGCCGCACGCTGGGCATTTTGAATGCAAATGTAATTGAAAAATATTCAGTAATTGTCTTTTTTAAGTCAATAAAGGGACTGAATGGAAAACATGTAAATAAGTCAAGATTGAAGGGTGTTCATTAAGTGTGCTTATATTTTTTGCATGAAAATAAAACTAACTATATAAAAATATATATCTGTAATCTGGCTCATTGAGTATTTTATAGAAGTGGATACTTCAGAGATTGATTAATAGTTGCCAGAAGAATATTGTGAGAATTCATAAAAATGCATTCTGAAGATGTTCATTTTTAATTTTTTTTTTTTAAATTTTTGCGGTGGATCTTAAGGCAGAAAATGGACTTCATGCTGCTCTGGAGTTTTACGAAAAACATTCTGGCTTTCTGTATCTGTGACCGTCCGCTGCCCCAGCCTCCGTAAAATGTAGAGTGCTGCGGTTTAGGATATGTTTAGTTAACCAGGATTTTTCCTCAGTCTGCCAAAAATAGCTACTTCTGCCTTGTAATAGAAATAACTTTTTAAAAAATCAGAATTGTTCTTAGAAGATATTGAATCTTCCTGTTCCGTTGCCTTTTTAAACTGCCGTTGCCCTTTTTTGGACATACCGTGTCTGCACACGCCACATTTTTACATGTCCTCATATATGTTTGTGATCTGTGAATGTGTCTGTTCCTTGTGTCATCCATTTTAACTTCTTGCAGTCCGTCCGTCCCCCCCAACTGTAAGGAACAGCTTCCCATTGGTGATATTGCTGGCAGAGTGAACCAGATGATTCTCACCGTAAATTAGTTTCTCTTGAAGCACATGGCAGCTGTATGTATATCCATCACTGATGACAAATGACCATTAAGAGTGAATGGAACAAATAGCCAAGTAGTCATTCGGGAGGCATTTTGTCTTGCAGGGGAATAGTGGCCTGACACTGCCTAGAATTAAATGGGGTGGAAGTGTTATAGAGTACAAGTGGTTTCCCCCCCTCCACCCCCGCAGCTACCTCTTCTGGGGGAGGCTGTTGGGAATCTGCATTGAGCCCTTCGTCGCCTGGTAATTTAATTCAAACCTCCCCTGCCCACCCACCCCCCGATGAGGTGCTCATTTTGGTACCGTTTTGCTAGAACCACCAGTGCTATATATGCGGTTGACATTTTAACACTGGGCTTGATTCAATGCAGTACTTGAGATTGTGGCTAATTTGATACAGTTTCCTTGCAATCAGTTGGAGACGTTCCATGCTTAAAATGGGTGCATGATTAATGCTGACTAATGTAGGCAGCATGTGTGTGTCCGCATGTCTTCTTGCATCGTGCAAGGGCCCTCCTCTGGATCGAATCCTCTTACGCACCTGCAGGCAGACTGGACTGAAAGAATGAGTGACCCCATTTCCAGCCCTCCACTCACTGCATGCTTTCTTGAAGTCAGGTGATCTCAGGTAGGGTGTACTGTGAGAAGGAAGGGTGCTGAATCATTTTCTTAAGTTGCAAAGGAAGGGCAGGAGAGAAGCTGTGGCTGAGTGGCAGCGTGTCTGCTTGATGGGCAGAAGGTCCCGGGTTCAATCCCAGGCAGCATCTCCAGTTAAAAGGATGGGGTAGGAGGTGATGGGAGAGGCCCTTGCCTGAGGCCTTGGAGAGCCACTGCGGTATTGACTTTGATGGACCCAGGGTCTCGTCGGCTTCTCATTGGCCAGCGAGGGGACTTAGATAATGTTGGGGGGGGCCTAAATTGTGCCTTGTAAAACCAGTTGGGACGCCATCTGACGTTCCTTTTCCTTTTGTACCCTTAGAAGCTCACTGATTCACGAATCTTGAGCAGCAGAAGACACTTATTGCCTATTTTTTAGATGCAAGGGCTAAAAGGACTGAGACGAATTTTGCGATTGCTAGACTGAACTTGGGATCCTTATCACTGAGCGAAAGAGCCGGGGTTTCTGGAGTGAAGGTGGATGATTGGTTGAATATATTAATCCCTCATAATCTAAAAAAAAATAATCTGCATTCCAGCAGGCCACAAGAGGAAATTCTGTCCGTGGAGGGCCTATTCAAACATTTCCCCTGCAAAGCCTGTGTCGGCATAATGTTCAGTCTTGCAAACAAAAAACGCTTTGCAATGGCATGGGACGGTAAGATAGTACAGATTTGGGATAAGAAAGACCAAAAAATAGGGGCGAGTGGACTCTGCGGGGGCTCCCAGCATCAAACTGCTATGGCTGATTTCCTGGACTCACTTTTCGATCAGAGAAAATGCCCTGGTTTTGCCCATCTCAAAAAGATCGTCAATCGACAATCCGACTTTCATCAGTTTCACATCCAGGGCTTTAATCCATGTTGATTTGTTGGTATCCCGATTTAAAGCGGCTAATAAACCATCTTCAGCCCAGAGCTGTTTTAATCTCAGTTTGAGGGTATCACATAAATGTCACATAAATGCTTCGTCTATTAGGGCCCTAGGGTGCCAGGTGGGTGTTGACCACAATATCTCTCTGGCAACCCCCTGAGCCTGGGCCTCAATTTAAACTGAGGCTCAGTGTCACTCCGGTAGTGTGCTTCACTTATCCTGAGTCCCCTTCGTTTCCAGAGCCAGCCGGCTCAGCTTAGGAGAGGCAAGGAGTCAGTCTCTACTGCCCAAAGCCTTGTTCAAACTTCCGGCTTATAAAACATAAAGGTTTATTCAAGACAAATAAAAACAAATAAGGGGGAGTTGTAGAATAAAACGGACAACAGACAAAACTAATCCTAATCTATCCCAGCTACTATACACATACAGTTTGTTGATCTTTTCTCCCTGAACATCCGGCTCCTTCTAGCTTGGCCACTTGCTTCAGGGTTCACTCAGAACTTGAGCCACACCTGCCAGGTCTCTCAGCACTGCCAAGGCTCACTTGCTTGCAGACGCTGGCTGTCTTCTGAGCAGCTCCTGCACCCGGACTATACCTCACGGCGAGCAGTTCAGGAAGATTCCCGCCACAGCCTCTGGCTCCTTCTAGCTTCCTCGGAACGTGTAAATGAGTGCGTGTTCAGGCAGGTCCATCGGTTCCTTTTGGTTCCTCTCTGCTTCTTGGACTGGATTCTTATTTTTCACTTCCTCAATCCCCGTCCCAGCCTAATTAGGGATTGCTGCCTTGACCCAGCTGTCTCCCATTTGCTTAGCTTACTGGACGTGCCGATTCTGACTACACTTACAGGCCTCTTATCTGTAATGTTTCTGCAAATCAGTATCTCTGGCATGACAGAGGGCAAGCAGCCAATGCTTGTGCTTCCAAGGACATGTGTCCAAATTCTGCCCACAATTCCCCACCTGATGTTCAGAGAGCCCCATTTCATCCCCAGATCAGACAGCATAGCCAGCTGTTGGTGATGTGCTGGGGCTGATCATAAACCATTTGTGGGTCCAGGAGGGTGTGTGTGTGTGTCAGCTGCTGTTGAAAGAAGTCAGAAGATTGCCACGGGCCTTGGGTTTGGAATTCTGTCTCTCAGAGGCTGTCACCGATAATGTGTCGTTTTTCCTTCAGTCAGCTTCGGTGCCTGTGGCACCCTGGGGCATTCTTGCTGTTTCCCTCCCCTGGGAAGAAATCATGCCGCATGGAAGAGCAAAGATCTCACAGTGGGGGTGGGGGGGGCAGGCACAACAAATACCGTCATGCATTTAGAGACAGCAAACCGACATTGGGAGTTGGGTCAGTGGTTTTCAAAGAGTTCTAAAAACGGTTTTGATACTTTGGATAATGTGGATTTAAAGAAACATTCCCAAATGGAGTGAGCATCTAAGTAATTTAATAAAGTGCAGGGTGGGATCAGTTATATTGGAGACAGAAAAAATACCCCCCCCCAGCACTGTCCCTGACTTGCATTGAGAAATTAAGGGGTATTTTCTTCTTTGTTATATTCCCAATTTGATGGAAGGCCTTCGTAGATGTGGTCTGCTGTAGTTTATTGTTCTGTAAAATTTCTTCTCGCGCACTGGATATGCTGTGGTGCTTTCCTACACCAGAAAATGACCTTAAGAGTATTTAGGATCTTGGTCTAATCACGTTGTCTGAAAATACCTTGCCAACAAATTAATCTGAAGACTTCTTTTGTAACAATCTGCTGCTGTCACCGCTGTTGTGCTCAGTTTTAAGCATGGGTCACCTGGAATCATTATTTGCTCCCTTCATGAAGAACCGCTCCCTCCGTTTAGCCTCTGCACGACCTGTAAAAGAAGTCCAAAATGCCTTCAGTTCTGCAGGCACTGCTCCTTTGCAGGCTCTGCTGCCATAAAGCAGAAGAGGGGGGCCTGCCAGAGTAGTCGTCGCCTTCTCTCCTCCTCACAATTACATTCCCTTCCCATTAGATTTGTGCTGCACATTTTTCTGGCAGGCTAAGTCCTGTTTTCACTTGTGGATGTTTAAGAGACCTGCAGTAAGCCTCGCCTTCTCACTTGAAATGGCATTAGTGTTATGATGACCACAAGGAAGGTGTCCTAAAGAACGTATACGCCTGTGTCTACAGCTTCTTTGAACCAGGTGGCCAGTCAGAAGAGGGCCCCATCAGTCCCACTGTATAGATCTCTCCAGTACTTGGTCTTATTTTTGGAAGCTCAAGTGCCATTTGGACGGTCTTGCCAACAGGCCCGTAGCCAGGATGTTTTAAGTCGGGGGCATTTAAATTTCTAAGGGGGCACTGGCTAATCAAATTAAAGGACTACCCAGCTCCTTCCCTGCACCTGCTACTGCTTGGGGCCCTGGGCTGGATGGGAAGTCAGGGGGCCTTGCCAGTAACTCAGGGGGCCTAGTCCCGAGATGCCCCGCTGTAGCTACAGACCTGCTTGCCAATGAGTTCTCTATCCAGCATCTCTGCCCTCCTTCAGGGCTGTTCCGACTTCTATTTGACTTCAAAGTTACTAGGAATGCAGTGCAAATTTTAGGTCGGGTCCCATAGAACTAGGTTGTTGGGTCCGAGGAAGGCTACGTCAAAGAACAGAGGCCACTGTTAGCAGAACCGCTCTGTGGGATCCAACTTCTTTCTGGCTGCACAGAAGTATGAAAGGACAAATATATCAAAGTCAGTTTGCTTTCCAGCATTAGGTAGGAATGTTTTAATGCCTCTCTACTTTGAAAATCCAAAATCATATTCTGGATGGATTTATATTCCCACAAGGGGGGCTGCTTCCTCCCCCCCCCCACCGTTCGCAAAGTACGCTGAACATCCCTTGAAGGCCCCCCTGTGTTGAAAGGCAGGTGGGACCTCCGTCACGCCTCCTTCCCCCAGATTTGAAATTCTGGAATTTTGCATTTCCCCCCTGATTGTTTTTATACCCTCAAGTATAGATATAAAACTATATAGAAGTTTTGTCTTGCTGGCTTTTATGGGAAATGGTTATAATTATCATTATATCAATTGTATATCAGTTATACAATTATCATTGTATATTCATGATGATAAAAAAGAAGAAACTGTTCTTTGTTGAATTAACATCTTATCTCACTGGTAGAACACTGCAGCACTTCATGGCATCTTATTTGGTCGCAGTGTGATGTTGAGAAGACTTCCAGGAAATGCAGCAATCCCACGGCGCCTTTGGAGAGCGTTGCTGGGAACTGGTGTTCGCTGCATTTTCCGAAGCTGATAAATGCCAGTATAAAAGACAAGAACTGAGCCAGACGGAAGTTGTGATTTAAAAGGGCACTGCATAAATTGAGCTCTTATAGCAATATAACCTCCTCTTCTGCTGTGTGATATTACACTCTTCATCTTTTCCATTCATTTTGCATGCATCCGCTCACTTCTGTACAGCCACAGTAGAGGCAATTGAGGCTGGAAAAGGTAGGGTCTCCGTGTCTTTGCCACTGGCAGGGATTGGTGGGCTCTGGGAGGGAACGTCAAAGGCTGTGCGGTGGGGGGTGGGGGGGGCATGCTTTAGGTTCCGCTTGCACACCCCAGAGGTGGATCAGAGCACTGATTAATTAGATCTGTCTCACGTCTCGCCTTGTGCCGACAATTATGCTTTTGCCTTTGTTGTTTGAGGGGTTTTCTATTCGGAGAGGGGAGTGCAGTCGCTGTCCTTGTGCAACAGCATGCGCGGTGTGTCCTGTACTGTGCTTGGCATGTTCCTGCTCGTGGCTGAGGCTTGACCCAGCAGGCTCCTTTTTACGTATAGGCACAGGCCGGAGCATCCAAAGCTGGGCCAGCAGCTGACCCAAGGGTCAAGAGCCACTCCCAGTGCCATGCAAGGGAAGCCGTTCTTTGGGAGAGAAACCGCGCCCAGATAAACAATCAATCAATCAATCAATCAATCAATCAATCAGTCAAAGTGCTGCTGTGTGTTCAAGTCTCTCCATGTGCTTTTCTGAACTGGAGCCTGTATCTCTGTTTCCACAATACATCGGGTAGTGCAAGCTTTGTTCTTCTTGAACCAGGAACCTTTTTTGTCATGCATGGCCTTGGCTTATGTGTGGCGTGTGCCAAGATCATCGGGAAGAGCGGCCAGCGCAGGGGGCGGGTGCCCTGGGGCATGCATCCCTCGGGACCACAGGGGCTGCTGTGCCAGGCCAGTTAACTTGCTTCCTGTTAAGATGCTTCCTTGGGCATCTGGAATGCTTCTCTGGATCTTGGCTGCCATCTGGACTACCAGTACTGCTCTGGGGTTTATCCACTGCTCTGTATTCTTCCCCTCTTTGCACGACGATAAAAGCCATTGCTCGACTATTAAAAAACACTCAGCTAGCAATACAATAATCAGATTTATTGTGCTGCGTTTTGATATCCCCCCCCCAGACACCATAGCCTGTCTTACTGGACAAGTGTGTGATTGGCCCTCGAATGTCTAAACCTACTCAACCAATGGCATGCCACTGGGTAGCATTCAAAACTGCCTAGAGTGACTCATCTGTGGGTTTTTCAAAAAGTGCACAATCTCCAAGGACTGAAATTCCCTGCCACCACCCAGAATGAAAAGGGGAAGCTGCAGCTGGGATACCAGAGCAGCTGAGACAGGTGGAAGTCCGGGCCAGATCCAGCGTGACATCATTAGAGAGGCGGGCGCAGCGGACCGGACCAGAGTGGGGTGGCTGGGTCGTCCGTGGCCGCTTTCCCTTGTCCCAGGCCGTGTGCGAGAGTTGCCCCCCCCGGCATTCTCTTGCTGTGCTTTTGGGAAATGCTCAGTCTGCACTGCTCAGCCTACAAAATCTGCGGCAGCTTCTGTATCCTCATGTGTGCGTGCATCACACACACACACACCCAGAACCAAACCTTTTTATTAGTAACCCTTAAAATAAAATTGCCTCTTCCCTCCTGTTTCAAGGCGATCTGCTGGAATTTGGCTGCTCCCCTTGTTCTAAGGTGACTTCCAGTTTGTGGTTTCCAGTTTAGCAATCACTGCGTGTCACGTGGATATTTAAACCCACACCCTACAGTTCTCTCTTTCTGATTTTGAAATCTCTTGTGGTTTGCATTGGTGGGCTTCCAATTACTACTGACTGAATTCTGCAGAGGAGGGACCTGTAGGTGTTGCAGACCCCCTCCCCCCTCATTTTCTTGAGGTTCCCCACCCCCAGGGGAAAATGTTCCTATCTGACGAAAGCACTGTTAAGGCGTATTAGTGTTTACACCGTGTTTACAACTGTTGTTGCTTTGTTTTTTTAAGTAGTATTATCTGCAAGATGTTCTATGGAATGCTGCTAGTTTGTGTTTTCCTCCCATTACTGACTGGTCACATCTGTATTTTGTTAAGCAATACGAGGATTCTCTCCGGAACATAAAATCTGCAGTTTTGAAGAGGCCAGAGGTCTGGACAGGATCAATGAGCGCATGCCGCCGAGGAAAGATGCTCTCCAGCAGGATGGCGTTAATTCTGTGAACACAACTCAGGCCAATGGCAACAACGGGACTGGCAGCCACAATGCCCAGTGACGCCCACCCGCCTTGCCCAGGTCAGCGCCTGTGTTTCCCTTTCTTGCCGTTCGCCTTGCCTAACCAGAGACAGTGGCCAAAACAGCCCAGGGAGATCCACATCACACGCTTCAGAGTGGAAGCGGCAGCTGGGTTCTGCAGCTAAGAAGCCGTGCTGCGCCCGCCTTGAGAAAGAGCAGAGCCCGGCCAGATCCGAGCCGCAGAGCAAGATCTGGGGGCGAGTCTCGGCTGTCATCATGAAAGCAAAATGGGGATGTGTGTTGTATTACCTTTATTGAATCAGCCGGCACTTCTCGTATGTTTACAGGATGGGATTGTCTTTTCAGAATAAAGCTATGTGGTTGGTTGGTTGCGTGTTTTGTTTTTTAATCAACCATTCAGATGCAGCCGTTTATTTAATGGTCTCATTAAATGTCTTTAAAAGATAGTTTTGCAATGGTCTTAAAGTAGAAATCTGAGGCTGCAAACAAATTGTCTTTTAAGAAGGGGGGAATGCCAAAAATCCTAGTAATTACGTCAAAAGCTGATCTCAGGTTGCACTCCTGTTGCTGATTCTGTACAATGTTTAACATAATTTTTTTAAATGTGACTTATCAGACAATTTCTTTGTAGGGATGTTTTATTACTTGAACATGGGGTTTTGGAAACTATGTAATTTAGAACCCTCTCTTTTGCCCAACTTTTTGAGAATTCCCCCAAACTTGAAAGCTAAAAAAAAAGTTAACAGTATAACAATAGTTAATTTTAAGGTACTTCTAATTAAACCTTGTACATTGCATTTAAAGCAAAAAAAAAAATTCATATCAAATCTGTAAAGCTTGACTTTGTATTTTGTGTATGCATGTTTTCGTTTGCCAATATTTAACTATGATGTACAGGAAAAACATTAACTACGACGTACAGGAAAGACATCTTCTGGGGTCGTAGATGTTGTGGATATTTTAGTTCATTGTATTTAAGTGGCATAAATCGCTAATGGTCATGGAAATGAGTGGCTGTCCGTGTGTTATTTTAATGGGGGGGGGCTGGGGTTTTTTTGCCATGAAATGCAAAAGTGCTCTGTTCAACACTGAGATGTTAATGAAAATATAAAATCAGGATGCATATTGTTTTTTAATAGGTACTGGACTACTCCGTAACATAAAATGGAAACTGTGCTGATTTCGTAAATAACAAACTGTATCTAGGTACCACTTACTTTGATTTTTCTGACATTTTTTTTTTTTTTATTATTATTGTTTATTTAGTTTTTCATTCCACCAACAACAAACAGTCACACGTAACCCATAACAATACATCACGACAATGAACACTACAAACACTAAACAACAGCAGTCATCCCATCACCCCATTACATATAAAACAAAAATGTACATCGAGTCTTCTTACTAATCTATTTAAATTGTTTTTGAGGTCGAAGAGGAATTTTAACAATTTTGTCTCATCCATCTGTATACTTTTTCCCATCTATCTTGACATATTGTTTCATCCTTTCCTGAGAGTAGCACGTTTAATTTATCTGTCTCAGCTATTTCCATCAGTTTCTCTATTATTTCTTCTTTACTAGGGATAATATTTGTCTTCCAACGTCTGGCTATCCCAATCCTTGCCATCGTAACTATATACAATATCAATCTTACATCCTCTTTCTTGAGTCCTACCGGTACCATATTGAGCAGAAAGATTTCGGGCTTAAATTCTAGGTTTACATTAGTGATTTCCTTAACAATTTTGTTAATCATTCGCCAGAATTCTTTAATTTGTCTACATTCCCACCAAATATGAATATAGGTCCCTACTTTTCCCCCACATCTCCAACACTTATCAGATGCCTTTTTATAACACTTAGCTACTTTATCTGGGGTCCAGTGCCATCTGTAAAACATTTTATAGATATTTTCTTTATAATTTGTTGCTCTTAACAGGTTCAAAGATCTCCAAGCTCTGGACCACTGTTCGGTCGGAATCGTGTGCCCTATGTCTTCCATCCACTTAATCATATTTGGTTTGATAGTTTCGTCCATCATATCTTCTCCTAGGAAAAATCTGTACAACTTCTGTATTAACTTATCCGCTGATGAAAGCCAAATCTTGTCCAATTGCGTGGGTGCATTTATAAAATTTATTTTTTGGTCTTTAGCAAATCTGGATTTTAATTGGTTTTTTTCCCAAATAGTTAGGCTTGCTGTTTTGATTTCTTGCTTCTCTAGGGATTTTAATTCATTCTCTTTTGTCAATAATGTTTCATACGTTAGTCCTTTCTTTTTTTCATATAAGGATGGTAATATGAATGCCTCTAAAGGGGATACCCACTTTGGAATTTTAGTGTAATGCCTCATTTTAATTTCCTTCCATATTTTACTTAGTGGGCCTCTAAATACATGGTTTCGGAATGTCACTTGTTTTTTATCCAAATTGTACCAGATGTGGGCATGCCAGCCCATCTGCAGATCATGTCCCTCCAATTGCAGAAGTCTCTCATCTTCCAAGAGGACCCAATCTCTTATCCAACCCATAGCCGCTGCCTGGTAATATAGCCTCCAGTTTGGGAGGCCCAGTCCGCCGTTTTCTTTTTTATCTGTAAGAAGTTTTTTATTAATTCTTGGTTTTTTGGCGTGCCAAATAAATCTCCTGACTATACGGTTTAAATTTTCGAGCCATTTCATGTTCCTCAATATCGGGATGCACTGAGCCAAAAAGAGGAAACGCGGAAGAATATTCATTTTTATTGTCGCAATTCTTCCCATAAATGAGATATGCAAATCGTGCCATCTTCTAAGATCCAGTCTTATCTCTTCTAGTAATTTAGTGTAGTTGTTTTTAAATAAGTTTTTATTATTATCTGTCAGAATTATTCCCAGATACTTAATCCTGTCCACTACCTGCATATTTGTGATATTTTGAATTTTCATTCTTTGATCTTCAGAACAATTTTTGGCAAGTATTTTAGTTTTTCTCATGTTAATTCTTAGGCCTGCCACTTGCCCGTATGTCTGGAGATCCTGCAATAAGAACGGTAGCGACGATTCAGGTTCCTCTAGGATAAAGACCAGGTCATCCGCAAATGCCTGAAGTTTATATTGTTCTTTTTTGATTTTAGCACCTGTTATATCTTTATTTTTCCTTACAATCTCATTTAGCGTTTCTAATCCAAAGATAAATAGTAATGGTGACAGCGGGCAGCCCTGCCTTGTTCCTTTCTGGATAGCTATATTACCAGTCAGCTCTCCATTAACAATAACTTTTGCGTATTGTTCTTCATAAATGGCTTTAATTGCGTTTAAAAATTCTTGTCCGCAGTTCCATAACTTTAATTTCTGTTTTATGAATTCCCAATTTACATTATCAAACGCTTTCTCCGCATCTAAGAAGACCAAAGCCAATTGTCTTCCAGGGTTTTGATCATAGTATTCTAGGATATTTATAATATTTCTTATATTATTTTTAATTTGTCTTTTAGGTAGAAATCCTGATTGGTCTTTGTGTATAATCTCTACCATAACCCTTTTAAATCTATTTGCTAAGATTGCTGCAAAGATTTTGTAGTCTACATTTAATAATGAAATCGGTCTATAGTTTTTAATGTCGTTTCTTTCTGATTCTGGTTTATGAATGAGGGTAATTAAAGCTTCTTTCCAGGTCTGCGGAATTTTACTGGTGGTCATAACATCATTGACTAGGTCCTTTAATAGAGGTGATATTTCATTCTCTATTGTTTTATAGATTTCCGCTGCAATTGCATCTGGTCCCGGAGATTTTTTTTGTTTCTGATTTTTGATTGCCTCCACTACTTCACACATGGTAATTTTCCCGTTCAGTTGTTTTCTTTGTTGCTCTGAGAACTTGCCCGGTTCATATTTCAGTAAGAAATCTTCAATTTGTTGTTCATCTTGTAGGCTTTGTTTATATAAATTTCTATAGAAATTTTCTACTATATTTTTTAATTCCTGTATTTTAAAATTTTCCTCTTGTCTTTCATTTTTCAACGCCACAATTATTTTCTTGTCCCTCTCCTTTTTAAGTTTATATGCTAGCCATCGTGAGATTTTATTTGCATTTTCAAAAAAATATGCTTTAGTACATTCTATCTTTCTCGCTATTTCCTGCATTAACCATAGATTTATTTGATGTTGTACTAATTTTATTTTTATCCTAAGTTCCCTCACATCTTTTGCTTTCTGACTCAACTTTTCCATTTCCCTTAGTTCCAAAGTTAGCTTTTTAAACTTTTCTCTTTTTTGCTTATTTCTTCCCGCTTCTTGTCTTATAAAAATACCTCTTATGAACGCTTTTAAGGTATCCCACGTATTAAACAATGATGTATCTTCTCTTTTATTTATTTGTATAAACTCCTTTACCTCTTGTTTAAGTTTTTTGACAAAATCCTTATCTTTAACCAAATTTGTATTTATCCTCCCTCTATTTATTTTCTGTGATCCCTGTAGTGCAAGCCACATTGGGTTATGGTCTGCATAGGTATTTGCCAGAATCTCCACTTCCGTGACATGCCTTATTAGGTTAATATTCATTCAGATCATGTCTATTCTCGACCAAGACTTGTGTCTGTTTGAAAAGAAAGTATAATCCCTTTTTTGGGGATTTCTGGTTCTCCATACATCTATAAGATTAAACTCTTCTACTAAATCCAAAAATTTTTTTGGTAATACTAGCCCCGCTTTATGAGTTTTCTTTCCCTTTTTCCTATCTTCCTTAGCATCTAGTACTGCATTGTAGTCTCCAACAATGCATAAGTTCTCAGGGTTTTCTTTAGTGATAAGATTAGTAAGTTCTAAAAAAAAACTATCTTGGTTTTGATTCGGTGCGTATATGTTTACAACTAGTATATCTGTCTCATTAATCTTAACTTGTACCCCCACAATCCTTCCATTGGGGGACTTGAACCTCAATATTGGATTCAGTTTTTCCTTGACATAGGTAACTACCCCTCGCTTTTTGTTTCATCTGAGGCAACAAATGCTAGCCCTAATTTTTTGCATAACAAATACTTTTCTTGTTGTTGTTTAATGTGTGTTTCTTGTAGGCATGTAATATCACTTTTTAATTTAGAAGCCTGGTGGAATATTCTTCTTCTCTTTTGGGGACTATTCAGTCCATTAACATTAATTGATACTAAGGATACATTTTTATTTACCATCTTTTTATTATTTCTTTCCCAGATAGCTAAATTTCTTAAGTTGTTGCCTAGTTTGTATTTGAGATTCCGCTCTGTCCTTTATTTGCTGTTTCCTGTAACTTGTTTTCTTTTGTTCTCTTATTGGGGCTCCCATGTGACCCCTAGTCTTTCCTTCCATTTCTTCACTTGTCCTTGGGTCTCTTTCCACTTCTTCATCTTCCAGATCTTCTTCATAATCTGATGGCTTTTGCCACCCCATTTCTTCTCCATACCTTTCTAAAAAGTTCTCCAATTTAAATGTGGAGTCAATCCTCCACCTTTGAGCTTTATATGTAAACAGCAAGCCTTCTGGTATCAACCACCTGTATTGGGTTTGACTCTTACGGAGTAACTCTGCTAAACAGTTATATTTTTGCCGCTTTTCCCTCACTCTCCAAGGGATATCTTTTAGGATCCTTATTTCCTCCCCTGCAATTTTTAATGTTTTCTTATTTGCCTCTTGTAATATCTGGTCCCTCACGGATTTCCGTATAAATTTGGCATGGACCTCCCTTGGGGCTCTATTTCTTCTGGCATATGCCGAATTTCTCCTGTAAGCCACCTCAATGTTATAGGCTATTTCTGCTTCATTGAAGATGCTAAACTGTTCGCTAATATTTCTAGCAAGCTCTTCCTTCAAATTCTTTTCTAATTTCTCAGGCACATTTTGAAATCTCAAAATCATTTCTGATTTTTCCATTTCTAGAGTTATTAATGATTCCTCAATTTTCTCTGACCTAACCTTTAAATCCATTACCTCTTGATCTATGTCCTCCACCCTTTCCTTTAGTTGGTTTGTAGTTTTTATCAGTTTTTTAATTTCTGTTTTAATTTCCTCTGTATCACTTTTTAATTGGTTTGCTATCAGGTCCATTTTATTTTGCATAGGTTCCAATTCTTTTTTGATAATATCCGCATTTTGTTCTGCCGCTATCTGCAAAAAGTTCTTCATCATATTTTGTAGCTCCGTTGCTGATATGTAGGGCTTTAATTGAGAGAGCCCCCCTGTTTGGCTAGGAGATGCTGTTGGAGTTTTTTGCCTGTCCCTGATGCCATTATTAATTTCAAGTATATATATTTATTCTTATATACCTTTAAACACACCTATGTCAAACCCTAACCCTATATCATTAGTCTCCTTTACCCTTTGTTTATGTTAATCAACATAAGAATATTACTGGATTTCTCCCTTTAAATTGCACAATTTTTCTTTTCCTATCTTCACTACTATCTCATTTCCAAACTACTCCACGTTCTCCCTTCTTTGCCCTTTCTTGCGTCCTTCTCCGTCAGCCTTCGTCAGTTCTGTCAATATCTCTGGAGAGCTCCTTCGTTACACAGCATCAGTTCTTGCCACATCTGTTCATTCCATTCTCCTCCGCCTCGCTCCACTCAGCTCTCGACTCTGCTCTTCCCTCCACCCTTCTCTGGCCGCCTCCGTCGCTCTCCCGCCTCTCAAAGGGGTTCCTCCGTCGCGTTTCCACCTCTCGTCATCACACCCGGTCGTTTGCTCACTGCTTGTTCTTCCCAGCTCCTTTTTTGCTGCGTCAGGCCACCCGGTAATCACCGCTGTTTAAAGAGACAGGCAAGAATTATTTGTGTAGTTTAGTACGCTTTTTTAATACCATGGAACCTATAACCTTTCTTTCTGACTACTTTCTTCACTTTGCGATATGTTAGCTAGCCGCTGCTCCTGTCCTTCTTCGCTTTAATTTCCCCTGTTTCTCTCCCCCGTCTCTTTCCCTCACGTTAATTATGTCCTGTCCTCCTCCTTATCCCTCGTCCCATAAGATAAATAAAACAACACTTAGCTTCGGTTTTATGAGCTTTCTCTTTCTCTCGGTCGTAAATTCTGCTCCCTCTTCGACCTTCCACGCTCGGATTCACAGCAAGAAGGAGAGAAAAAAAAACATTTCTTGCTGCCTTCTTCTTTACTCCCGCATAGAGACCAACCAAAAAGTCCCCCCAGAAAAGTCGCCACTCTTCTGAGTTGGATTGAAGCCTCTTGCAGGCACCTTCAAAAACAAAAACAAGAAAGTGCCCTGGCACATAGCATTGCCAAGAAAAGTAAAGTTGTAGAGGTAAAGACGCGGAGCTCACTCCCACACGTCTAGCCCCTCCGAGCTCTCGCCGCCATCCTGATTTTTCTGACATTTTGAACTTACTTTTTGCATCCTGTGAATTGAGTGTCTGCTGATTTCATCTCACATTGGCTTGCTGCAAACTGCAGCCGGTATATAATAACCCTGTATGAGATGGAGATTTGATGCATGTTTTAAACCATTTAAGTTTTTTTTAAAAAGAAGTGCACAATAAATTTTGTGCATGGGCCACGGCTCCAATTGTTGTTGATGTCTTTTCTTTTTATATTGATAACTGTGGTTTTTGCTGATTGATAATTATGCTCATATGATCTTGCATAACATTCCACATGTTTTATCATTGAGAATCAGCTCCTTTTTGTGTGGGCTTTTAAACTTTTGGCACAACAACAAGAAACAAACCAGAACAAGTTTTGGAAAAACCAGGTTAAGGCTTCTATGATGATTCCCTGCTTCCTGGTTAGCCCACCGGCTCTTCTGTTTCGGTCTGTTCCCAAATGTTTAACATATATACATATAGTCTAATCCAGCCTCGGATGCTGAGAAACCAAAAAACACAGTCATAACACAACACAAACTGTTTTCTTTCAATTTTACGGGGAAATGGTCAAGTCAGACGGTCAGGGAGGTTTCAGCTTTAAACTTGGCAGGTGAAAAGGCAACAGGAATGTGGGAAACTTCACACAAACATGTAGCTGTTTTGTTCTACAGACAGGTCTTTAGAAGAAGAAGAAAAGAGATTGGATTTATACCCCCACCCTTCACTACCTGAAGGAATCTCAGAGTGGTTTAAAGTCTCCTTTCCCTTCCCCCCCAACAAATTTAGTCCAGTGGCACCTTTAAGACCAACAAAGGTTTATTCAGGCTTTCGTGTGCAAGGCACACTTTATCAAATACGTTAGAATGGAAGGCAAGGTTCAAACTTATAGGCAGAGAATGAGCAGCAAATTAACATGCAACATTGTAGATTTAAATGTGGATTTAACAATATCCAAAAGGCTCAGCGGAGGTCAGGGTGGCCACTTCCGGGGGACTGGAGCAGGGGAACTGCAGTGTGGAAGCCCCCTAACTGCTCTGCTCTGCCTACAGCTGCACCAGCAACAGAGAAGCCACACAAGCCCCACCCTGTGTGTGTGGGGGGGGCTACCTGTGTGTGTGGAGGGGTTAGTATATGAACCCTTTAAAAAAATCTGTTTGCCTTCAGAACCCAAAGGGGCTTACAGAGTGTGTATGAAAGAGACCTCACAATGATAAAATGTGACGCTAGGTTTGCTCCACATACGGAATTAATTCAGGATTGGCTTGAAGGAAGAAAGAAGGGCTACTTCTATAAAAAAAAAATATTAGAATTCATATGGAGGATGGTTTATGAAGCAGAACACGGACAGCTGCAAATAATTAAAATACCCCCACGGACCCCTTGAACGGACACCAGGCACTAATAGTCTTGTTTCGTTGAGAAAGGAAGACAACTTACAGGTGCCAAGCACCCCTTTTAAACTAAACCCTTTTGTAGCTGAGGATAGCATAGATGTGTCCCATCTGAAGCAGAAACCCATAAGCCTCAAAATAGAAATGTTACTGAAAATGGAGTCATTGGTTTCCTCTTCTCTGTGCTTCCCCACCGCCCTCCCCCGTGCAAAAGCAGGATACAATTGAACACACAAAACTGATGACTTGGAGCATGAACCAGCTTAATCACATTATGTGATTAAAAGGAAGAAGGTCAAAGATGGGTATTTATAATAAAGGAATTAACTGTATTTGGCATCGGGGGGAAAAATGAACTGTATCTGGAGATCAAGATGGGTAGCCATGTTTGTCTGGAGCAGTAGGAAAGAACAAGAGATGGTAGACCTTAGCGGTGGTGGGGACCTTAGGGGGAAGTGACCATATCCTGCTAGAATGCCTTTTGCTGTGGGGGGTGCCAAGGAAGTTCGTAGCCAATTGTGTATGTTAGATTTCAGTGCAACGTATTTTAATAACCTCAGGGGCATGATGAAAGTGAAAGGAGCAAGTGAAGGACGGGATCTCCTAAGAGCGGGCTCTCGACAAGAGCTCTTGGCAAGCTCAAACCATCGCTATTCCAACAAGAACGAAACATGGCAGGGATCCAAGAAGCCAAGGTGGATGAACAGAGAGCTGTGCGATGTGCTAAGGGAGAAAAGGGAAATGTTCAAGAAATGGAGGCAAGGACATAACTCTACAGAAGAGTATCTGTGGGTTGCGTGGCACTCTAGGTCAGCCATCAAGAGAGGTCAAAGCTCACAGTGAGCTAAAGCTGGCCAGGGAGACTCGATACAACAAGAAACTCTTCTTGAGATATGTTCATGGATTGAAGGTAGTGGATGCGGGCTGACAGCCCCTGGCTGATGTTGGCTAACCGAAGGCGGTGGAGGAACCTGGAGGATGCCGGTGGAGGGAAGTGTGGTAGCCGTCCCTGCTTACCCTGCTGGGTTTGCCTTGCAGGGCTGTCCCAGGGTGGAGTTTGGGTGAGGTGCGCCTGCAAGCCATCCAGACAGTCGTTACGTTTAAGTCAGGTGAGCCAAGTTCCTCCACCCCTTTCCTTCCCTTCTTTCCCTCCTGATCCCCATTCTGCTGCGTACCCCAAGGAGGCCTGCCTTGTGACCCACCAGCTGGAGAGGAAGGGCAACTCGGGCAATCTGGAAAGCCGGACTGGCAAGTTAGCCGAGATGGCGAAACTTACTACATTGATTGGAGAGAAGGCTTTGCCCACGTATATAGCAAACTGGAAACCCTTTACAGCACTTTCTGCAGGAAACTTGGGGGGGAACATGAAATGATGAGTTCAGGTTTTGAAATCTAAGAGGGGAGAAAGGAATTAAGAAAGATGAGAAGTTTTGCTTGGACGATAGGATTACAATTGTGATTTCTGTGCTTATCCCAATATTTGTCATGGAGGGATTAAAAAGTCTTTCCATTTCTTCCTCCACTTTCTTTCTTGCTTGTTTTTTAATTTTCTTTTCTCCCACTATTAAAACCCCTTAATTTTGTTTTTTAAAAAATGCAATCCTGATTCCATGATGAAGGCCAACAAGAGAGGAAGAGAGTTGGTATGCAGAAGATGGCCATGTGTGGATGGATGGGATATGATCCAAAAGGCAAGTTCTTCCACGAAAGTGAGAGGGCTTGCAGTGTAAGCAGGGGGTAACTGGCGACCAGAAGCCTGGTGGGATGCCGGGGACTGAAGCTCCTGATGGCGTTGGCTGATGTCATGCTTCTATTGTAAGCCACCTTGAGTTCCACCGCGCAGAAATATGGATAAGTGCTGAGTTCTACACCTGAGTAACAAAAATGAGGAACACACCTACTGGATGGGGAATAGACTTCTGAGTAGCTGTGTGAACGAGATCTTGGGGTGAGGGTGGACTGAACGTCAAATATGAGCAGCTAGTGTGATGCGGCAACAAAAAAGGCTAATGTAATCTTGGGGTGTATCAACAGAGGCATAACATCCAAACTGCAAGATGTGATAGTCCTGCTGTATACACTGCATTGGTCAGGCCGCACCTGGAGTCTTGTGTGCAGTTCGGGAGGCCTCCCTTCAAAAAGGATGTGGACAGAGGGGAGCGGGTGCAGAGGAGAGTGACGAGGATGATCGGGGGCCTGGAGACCAAGAAGCCCTGTGAGGAAAGGCCGAGGGACTTCTTGGGAATGTTCAGTCTAGAGAAGAGGAGGTTGGGTGGGTGGGGACAGGACTGCTCTCTTGAAGACTTTGAAGGGCTGTCACTTGGAGGAGGAGGGCAGGGAGCTGTTCCTGTTGGCAGCAGAGGAGAGGGCTTGCAAGAATGGGTTTAAATTAAGGGTGGGAAGGTACTGGCTAGATATTAGGAAAAACTTTTTTACAGTAAGAGTTGTGCAAGAGTGGAAACAGCTACCTAGGGAGGTGGTGAGCTCCTCCTCCCTGGCAGTCTTTAAGCAGGGTCTGGATGAACACTTTTCAGGGATTATCTAGGCTGATCCTGCATTGAGCAGGGGGGTTGGACTAGATGTTATTTTATGATTCTATCAGTAGCATGTTAAAGACAATTTGTAGCAGGGTATGAGCTTTTGCGAGTTACTGTTCACTTCCTTCAGGTGTTCAGGGGATTACTGTTTAAGTGACTTGTGCAGCAATGAAAATAAACACATTATGAAATGATCACAATTGAACAGCTGGTGACGTCTTAGACCCAAAGGCCAAGGAACGGAGCTTTGGTCTGTTTTAGGTCTTGCTTTCTTGACCTTTGATCACAAAGACTGGTAAAGACCACTCCCACGGCATACAAGTTGCAAGGTGTGGTATGATGGTCTCAGGGGCAGGCGTTCAACCAAAGTTGAGTGCCCCATCCCCTGGAATGGGTTGGTCATCCCCAAGAGGCACTACCAAAGACTTCCTGTGTGCACACAGCCGGGGAAGGAGGGGACATTTGCAAAACAATGACAAAACCCTCATTCCTCGGTGGGGGGGGGTTCACCCTCCACCAGGAGCAGCATTTTGGGCTGCAGAAGGTGGCCTTTGCCCTCCACAGAAGAGACAGACTTCTGGGGGGCACAAGCCCTTGTGGGTCATGCTTTCACCTGCAAAGTGGATACCGGAGCCGGTGCAGGGTCATGTGGATTATACAGTGCTGGGTGCAAGCAAGGTTTCCAAATTCACCAACACCAAGTAGAACAAAGACGCAACGCAGGGGGAGTGGATTGGGGGGAAGTGTTACTGTCCTTTTGATATAAAAGTTTATTCGTTCCTGTCTCAGTACAAATCAGACTTTGGGAAGGCAGAAGACAAAAAAACATGGAAGTTATATGAACAGAACTGGATGGTCAGATTAGGTGATACCCTTGGTGGCCACCAGAAGCCAAATTAGATGGTATTACCCTCCTAGGGGGTGCAGGGCAAGCACCACCCCACACAAGTATGGCCCCGTTTGGGGATCATCTTGTTCTGGCTGAGGGACCCCTAAGATGGTGGGTGGTAGTGGTGGCAGAAAGTGTTTACAAGGCAACTTATGGCGTTCTCAAGGCTAGAGAAGTCCAGAGACGGGTTGCCACTGCCTGCCTCCCAGACTCCCCTGGCAGTCCCCCACCCAAATACCTTGGCAGCCTCTCACCCGAGCACTATTGACCGGGGCCGGCTGTCAGAAGGCTGAAGCTCTGTATTACCGTTTACACTACGTTCATTGTTCATTGTTTACTATCTTGTCTCTTGCTTTTGCGCTTGCGTAGAAATGCCGGCTGTAACGTGGGAGAATACTCTCTTGCCGCCTCGTCTTATCACGGTGGCCTTGACGAATAGGCTTTGGAGCGTTCCTCAGTCTGGGGGAATTTTCCAGTCCTACGTGACTAGGTGGGGGGGGTAGTACTCCCGAGCATTAAGTAACACTCCCGTCGGGAGTTTTCCCGCCCGCGCGCTAAAAGTTCGTTTGCTAGTTTTGGCTTTGCATCATACTATATCAGTGTCTAACTGACCCCATGGAGCCATTCCTGACAATAGCAGTATTACTGTGGGCAACAACCTTGTATTCCAATAAAGCATCTCTCTATCTGAAGAATGCCTGGACCTACTTGCTATTGAGCCTGACACCGGCTCTGCTTTGCATCCAAGATCTGGCCAGGTCGAGCTAAGCCTGAGCCAAGAGGTTAATCACGTGACCGCTAAATTCACTATTTTCCAAAACAAACTAGGACAGTCAGTGCTCATATCATTCCACAGAAAATTCTGAACCCATCAGGAGCATAATGTCTTTTTATTGAGACCAACAATATCACAGGCCAGTAAACAAGCTTTCAAGTTCCCCCAAACAGCTGGACGGGAAGGAACCAAACATCTTCTTGGGAGGGGACAGGCATGCTTCAAGGTGATGCAGAAGCGATCAGCAAGGAGAAATTAAGGCAGGACCTGAAGGACTCCACTTGCATTCTCGGGAGTTCGCCCATCAACCAACATAGCAGCAGGCAAAGGCAAAGCGAGGAAAAAGGCATGACTGAACAGAGTGAGAGTGAAGTATCATGGGTGGACATCCCTAGAGCCCAAGAGGAGTCGCCGGCTTTCAGCACAAACAAAGGTGGGCGGTCCTGCGAAAAGGACAGGATCTGGAACTTGTGCAGAGATCCCTTCGATCCCTGCAATGCCTCAAAAACTGCCTCTTCACTCCCTCCCCCCCAGCTTTTGGTTTTGTTTTCTAGGAAGAGTCCTTCTAGTGTCAAATGACTCATTCCAAGTCCCAAGTTGCTACCCTAGGCATAGGATGGTAGTTTGCAGGACGGAGGGCCAGTTTGTAAAGAATGCCCTTTCTACATGCAACTTTGACTTCTAGATTAATTTTTGGGGTCCAGCTCAGTTTAGAATCTTTCCCAATGCCGCTGCGTAGCATCCATTGAACTGACTGCCCCCCCAAAGTTTCTAGCCCCATTGAACTCTTTTCCAATTTTGCAAGAGATTCCGTGGCACAATAAGGCACACATTGTGCTTAGACACCACACCAGGAAAGCTGACAGGGCCTCTGTGTTGCCCTTGATTGTCGCTGCGCCCTGCAGGGAAAAAGAAGCCCGATTCGTCCCACACGTGTGGGCGGCCAGAAGCTGAGTCCCTGCCAGCTCCAGCGGTTGAAGCAGAGGAGATCCCACTCCAAGAACAAAGCCTGAGTCCAGGGGCACCTTTAAGACCAACAAAGTTTAGTTCTGGGTATAACAACTCAAACCTTGTTCTGTTGTTTCAGACCAACACGGGCAACCCACCTGACTCTAACTCCTAGGCTAGACTGACCAGTGTGCGTTGACTCTTTGGAAGGCACCTTCATCTGCCAAAGGGAATGCTCGAGAGTGCATCCCTGAGGAACCTCTGGATTCCCCGGAGCATTTTCCCTAGAACATTATTTTTAATGAAAGTACAGAAATCAAAACAAAAAACCGCCCAGATCTTAGCTCACCAAATACCAGCTTAATTCAATTCTACTTATGTGAAGGATTAGACTGTGAAACTTCTTCCACACATGCTGTGCCAGAAAGCAAGGTAACTGTGTCCAGGAAATGTTTCAGTCCAAGACCTCTGGTTTTCAGTTCTTGAGCCTAACTTTTACTCTAGCACTATTTATTCTAAATATCTCCAGTTAACAGTGAAGTTCTGCTCCCCACCCATTAAAGATACAGCCCTGTTTTAGGTTCCCTCTCTACACCCTCCAGGAGGAAGAGGCTTCCTGTGCCTTATACTGATTGCCGCGCCACTCTGTGAGTCAAAGCCCCTCCCACTAAAGATGGTGCCGGATGCCAGAGGAAGGCGTGTTAGTCGAATAGGGCCACAGGATCTACGCAAATGCGATTTTGGGCTGTATCTGTACAGTGTCCAGATCACACCAAGTGATGGTGTCGCTTTACGCTGCTCTCCTAAGAGTGTTGTGTTCAGTTTTGGGCATCACAATCTAAGAAGGATATAGGCAAGCTGGAACGTGTCCAGAGGAGGGCAACGAAGATGGTGGGGGGTCTGGAGACCAAGTCCTATGAGGAAAGGGTTGAAGGGGCTGGGTATGTTTAGCATGGAGAAGGGACAACTGAGAGGTCTGTCATATTAGAGGCTGGGGTGGAATTATTTTCCGTTGCCCCAGAAGGTCAGACCAGCACCAGTGGGTTGAAATTAAACCAGAAGAGTTTTTGGCTAAACATTAGGAGGAACTTCCTGACAGTGAGAGCGGTTCCTCAGTGGAACAGGCTTCCTCGGGAGGTGGTGGGCTCTCCTTCCTTGGAGGTTTGCAAACAGAGGCTAGATGGCCATCTGACAGCAATGCGGACTCTGCGAACTTGGGCAGATCATGAGCAGGGAGGGCAGGAAGGGTTGCCTCAATGCTTAGTTCTTGTTGCTCTTTCTTACATGCCCAGGGAAATGCTGATGGCCACTTTGGGGTCAGGAAGAAATTGTTCTCTGGGCCAGTTTGCCTGGGGATTCAGGGTGGGGGGGGGAGGTATTTGTGAATTTCCTGCACTGTGCACGGGGTTGGACTAGATGACCCTGGAGGTCCCTTCCAACTCTATGATTCTATGATCTGACCCTACGAACAGTTGGCGTTTCTGTAAGAGGGGAGACAAAGCGGACTTTCCACTTGCCACCACTTCCTACACAGGAAGGCTCTTCTCTGCTACGCGCTTCTCAATATCTATTTCTACATATGGCTTCTTCTGTGTATAACCAAAAAAACCCACACTTGACAAGTTATAAACAGCAGGTGCCTTATTTTACATTATTCATTAACATGGCATGTTAAATTAAGGCAATTTATATGTGCAAAACAGGGGGCCCCTCAAGCCACCTATCAGAAGCAGATACGGGTTTACATTGTCTGTGATACGCGAAAGACACAAACGCGGAAGAAGGGCCATCAGCCCGTTGCCTAAGCAAGCCTCGTTCTGCTTCCTCTGCGAGAGGGTCGGTGCTTCCTACTGACCCACAATCGCCAGGAGGAGGCGCCTGTAGTCCCCACTGGTGTCGCTGGAGATCATGGTGCCCAAAGTCTTCTGGTACATCTGGGTGAACAGCTGCTTGATTTGCACGAGATCAATCTGTGCCAAAAGGAAAAGCAAAGTTCTGTCGAGGCTGCAGCAGAATTCCTTTGGGCGGAAGGAGGGGAAGCTTCTTGGGGGAGGGGAGCAACTTCTACGGAGCAGGGACTGGTGACAGCAAACTTTGGGCTAAGCTGCATCTTGGATGCACGCAAACAGGCACAGATATTAGTAGAACAAAAGGCTAGTTCTACGTATGAGCAGGGCTATTTTTGGGCAGGAACGTACAGAAACGGAGTTCCGGCTGGCTCCCAAGCTGGCCACGCCCAGCAGGAACTCATTAGCATAACAGGCCACACCTAACAGCAGAAATTAACTAGGATTGGCTACATTAGGGCTGTGTGGCCTCACATGCAAAGGCGTTCCTGCTCCAAAACAAGCCCCGGGTTTTAACAACAAACAAGGTAAACAGAACAAGAAGCAAAAGGTGGGTGTGGCTGGATGACCACACCTCCGGGTACATGGGGTGTGGCCTAATATGCTAATGAGTTTCTGCTGTTGGGTGGGGCCTAATATGCTAATGAGTTCCTTCTGGGCTTTTTCTACAAAAATAGCCCTGTGTATGAGAGAGAGAGAGGGAGGCCACTTCGGCACTGTCTTTTTGTCACTCGTTTGTCCCTTTTGCTTCAGGGTTTTCCTCCTCAAAGTGTTTTCTTCTCTCAAGTAGTCCCAGAGGGAGCAAAACACAGGTGGAAAGGGTATGCCAAAGCAAAGGGTACGACCCAAAGCAATAGGGACAAAACGGTGACAATAATGACCGTGCCCAAGTGGCCAGAGAGAGCAAGCGACTCCACCTAGAGGTTATTCTCCATGTAGCTCTCATTGTGGCTGTGAGCTCAAGAGGCAGCAGCGCATCCACACGCAAGTTTTCCCAGCAGCACTTGTCCAGCTTCAGCTCTCCCTGGCTGCCATCACCCCCCCCCCGAACTCCGAGAGGGCGTTTTGGGGTGTTTTTTTAAAAAAATGCAGTCATACCTAGATTGCTATAACATAATAATGTAATCTATTGCAACAATGTACTAATACTGCAATCACTTGCAATAATGTGCTGCTTCCACTTAATTGCATGCTTTTGAGTGCAGACATAGAAGGGAAAATGTGTAGTCTGCACCCCTTATAACCCCATAAGGAGAAGAGCTACAGGTTTGTTCACTGGTTTTAAAAAAATGAAAGCTGGAACTCGTACACTGTGGTAGAATTTATCATAATGCTATAGCAACCTGTGAATGATGATTTTTTTAAAACTTACAAAAAGCCTTCTGTCATTTATTCCTCGGCTTCAATTTTAGGGTTAGCTGTTTGGTGAACCAGCAACTGGGGCTGGTTCTGCTAGTAGGAATTTTTTAAAAAGTCTTCCTCGGTCACAAGAAGGCTAGGGACTGCTTGAGCTTGGCAAGAATAAAATACTGTGTGCCACCAAACATCCATGGGGGGGGGAGATACAGGGTCCCCCTCCCCCTGCAAGTCTCACAAGTTCCCCTTGTACTTTATAACCCTTATCCTGTCTCCCCTTAGCCATCTCTTTTCTGGACTGCAAAGTCCAAGACTCTGCTCACAAGCAAGAAGCAGATTTGTTGTTGAGCAGTTCCACTGTCTGTGGGCAGACCAAGCCTGTTAGGCAGGTGATCTTCCATGTATTCAGACAGCAGGGCAGTGCTGTGCAAGCAGCAACACTTTGATTCTGGCAGACCTCCACAGCACGAGTGGCTCTGAATCGAGGCAACAGACCACTGAGATCAGCCAAGGAGAAAATGGCCCTGCATTGGGCAGGGGGGTGGACTAGATGGTCTCTATGGCCCCTTCCAACTCTATGATTCTATCCTTATTATTATCATCATTTATAATTAATGTATTAATTAATGTATGCGTTCCTCCAAGAGCACTACGATCAGGGGGACAACATCTGCTGGTCATTCCAGCCCCCAAGGTTGTTAAATATGCTGCGACCAGGACCAGGGCTTTTTTCGGTGGCAGCCCCTACCTGGTGGAATGAGCTCCCGGAGGAGATCAGGGACCTGCGGGACCTTATGCAGTTCTGCAGGGTCTGCAAAACGGAGCTCTTCCGCCAGGCTTTTGAGTAGGGGCTGCCACCGCTATGATACCATCATCGTATAGCCACTCGAGGCACTTTGGCCCTGGCATGGGGCTCTTAGCTTTATATGGGCACCATTGGAGTAACGCCAACTGTGTGTACTAGTGCGTTGTGTGGTGTGGACCCTATAGTGATTTTTTGCTGTTAGCGCTGTTTTATTGTTAGTTGAAATTGAGTTTTATGGCTTGTATTTATTCTTGGCTTGGCCTTTATGTTTTAATCTGCTTGTATGGCATTCTGCCCTTGTTCGCCGCCCTGAGCCCATGTGGAAGGGTGGGATATAATTCCAATTAATAATTAATTAATTAATTAATTAATTAATCGCCCCATCCTGACTTGCGCCGGGCTCTGGGCGATTTACAACATGACTTAGAGACAATATAGAAACATAAAATAACATTAATAACATTATAAATGGCGGGGAGGGAATCTTCCAGCCAGCCCTCATTTCTCAAAAGTATAGCCCCAAATAACTCTCTTTGCTTGCATTTTGCTGAGCTGTGATCGCACAGAGAAGTGTTGAAAAGCAAGTACCACAACGTGGAAACTGGCTGCTTAAAGAAGATGCCCAGTTCAGGCACCTCAGATGGCGCCACAAACGCGTGGAGACCTTGCATTCCACTCCCAGACACAACCAATGGCACTTTGGAAAACCTTACCTCACTACGTGTGACGATAATTCTCACAAGGGTCGAGTCGTCTGTGCCAGCTCCTTTCATGGCGTGGTGAAGCCGTTCAGCAAAGAAGGCCGGGCGGTTCAGGGCACACTGCACTGCAAAGAATTACACACACACACACCCAGTCATGTTTCTCACTAAAGGCTCAGTTCCATTTTTTAAAAACACCACAAGGCAGCCACGGAGCTTCACTCCCGCCACCTCCACAGAAACGGCCTTCAGGGAGCCCAGTGGGAAGAGGCTCATACTGCAGCCTCAGACCTCCTTAAAAGGGACCCCAACTTCCGGGCTGCTGTGCAGGGAACAAGTTGAAAGAGAGCCTACAAGTAAGTTCGTCCTGAAACGCCTGTTAATCATGCAAATTAAGACAATTTGCCTGTGATCTCCTGTTTAGCATTGTATCAGGGCAACCCTAAGCAGGTCAGACCGGAAGCGAGGGCCACGGGATTCTATGCAGCGTCCCCCCCGAGAGCCAGTCTGGTGTCGTGGTTAAGTGCGCAGACTCTAATCTGGGAGAACCGGGTTTGATTCCCCACTCCTCCCCCACTCGCACCTGGCTGGTTGACCTTGGGCAAGCCATCTCTGTCAGACCTCTCTCAGCCCCTCTCAGTGTCTGTTGTGGGGAGGGGAGGGGAAAGGAGTTTGTAAGCCTCTCTGAGACTCCTTTGGGTAGTGAAGGGCTGGGTATAAATCCAGTCTCCTCTTCGTCTTCTTCTACCTCACAGGGTGTGTCTGTTGTGGGGAGGGGAAGGGAAGGGGAAGGAGTTTGTAAGCCGCTCTGACACTCCCTTGGGTAGTGAAGGGCAGGGGTATCAATCCAATCTCCTCCTCCTCCTCCTCTTCTTCTTCTTCTTCTCCTCCTCCTCCTCCTCCCAGTAAAGCCCTCTTCCGCTGCAGCCCTACCCTGCGACTTCTTTAGGCCCTGAAACGGTCATCGGGGGAGGTTTTCTGCAGGAGCCCCTGACTCCCCCTCCAGTGCCCAACCGGTCATCACCAGGAGGACTCGGCCACCAAAAGGTCCTCTCTGAAAAGTCTAAATCAGGAACAGCCTCTTACCGATCGCCTTCAAGCCGCGCTCGACATTTCCAGAAAACTCCCGGCCGATGCTGCTCAGGAGGTCACGGTTCGCAATCTGCAAAGAGAAGGGGGGAAGGTCTGAGGGGAGACCGATCCAGCCCTGTCCTCTCCAGCCATCACTGACCGGCGGCGCCTTCCCAATAAGAGTCACACCCTTCAGTTTGGTGTGGCGGTTAAGTGCACAGACTCTAATCTGGGAGAACCGGGTTTGATTCCCCACTCCTCCACTTGCACCAGTCACAAGCTCTGGCACAGCTGTTCTTGAAAAAGAGCAGTTCTCTCAGAGCTCTCTCAGCCCCACCTACCCCACAGAGTGTCTGTTGTGGGGAGGGGAAGGGAAAGGAGTCTGTAAGCCACTCTGAGACTCCTTCAGGTAGTGAAGGGGGGGGTATAAATCCAATCTCCTCTCCTCCTTCAAGCCCACCCTTCATGGACTCTGCTTAAGATGGGCCTGCCCCTCCCCAGAAACCCGTCAGGCCCCCCTCACCCCCCCCGGCCGACTACCTGCGAATAGGCCTCAACAGTGGCTTTCAGCTGCGGGAAGCTTCTTGTCGCCAGGATCATGTTGAAGCACGACTCGTCTGTGCCCAGTTTCCCTTCGCCGGCTTGGTGAAGGCGCTGAGCGTCTTGCTGAGCCTTCTGGAAGTCCACCGTTGGATTCTCATCCCGATTACCCTGCGAGGGAAAACAAACACCTCGGTAACATGCAGCAGGGCAGAGACGTCCCTGCACGCTGCCCTCAGTCCTGTGCTTGGCAGGTTGACTCGGGGTCCTGCCACTCAAGGGACCGGGAGGGGGAGGTACAGGAAGCTACGGGGGCGTAATCCATGCCCCTCCCAATCTCGCTCTCTTTGTGGACACTATTGATAGTCTGTCTTTCTCACTAAGACTCAAGGTGGATCACGGGCGTAAGTCTATGCAGTCATTAAGCTGAAACATCACATCAGCCATGTGACAGGACTGGAATCATACAGATCTGAAAGTATTAATATTAAGCATAACATATTAAGCAAGCAGTAAACAGTATTTATTTATTTATTGTGTGGCAGAATTATGAAGAAGAAGAAGAAGAAGAAGAAGAAGAAGAAGAAGAAGAAGAAGAAGAAGAAGAAGAAGAAGAAGAGGAGGAGGAGGAGGAGGAGGAGGAGGAGGAGGAGGAGGAGGAGGAGATCGGATTTATGCCCCGCCCTTCACTGCCCAAAGGCGTCTCAGAGCGGCTTACAAACTCCCTTCCCCTACCCACAACAGACACATTGTGAGGTAGGTGGGGCTGAGAGAACTTCTGACAGAAACTGTCCTTGAGAGAACAGCTGTGCCAGAGCTTGTGACTGACCCAAGGTCACACCAGCAGGTGCAAGTGGAGGAGTGGGGAATCAAACCCGGTTCTCCCAGATAAGAGTCCGCACACTTAACCACCACACCAGACTGGCAGGAAGCCTACAATAATAGAATAATTGATACAACAGGTGTGCAGACCAATTGGGCAACTCCCTAAATACCAATATCTAAATTTTCAGTCCACTTAATCACAAAGAGCTCCGTCACATCTCCTTGGAAAGCACGATGCTCACATTCCTGTGACAGAGAGAAAATAGTTTGGCAGGCTGCACCACAATCGCATTCGGCTCCCAGTATTTTGCCCCATTTAAACAACAGGCTTAACACAACTGCCAAAGCCTGTTCCTATTCTATTAGCCATCTTCCATACGTTACGTGTCAAGTTAAATCCCGAGGGCCTCTCATTGGTGTTTATCAGGTTGTGGATATCGGGAGGAACTGACTGCATATCCATGTTCACAGCCATTCATTCCCTAGATCAGAATTGTGTGATTGCGGGATTTGGGCAGATCTTATTGCTGGGTGTCAGGATCCTGGTCTGGATAGGCCCGCGTCAGCCACGTCTTTGTGGATGGGCAACTCTCTGTTTTCAGTGACCTTTCTCTGTTCACAAAGAAGAGCATCTTGTCTTTGGAGATGTGGAGGAGCATTTGCAGAGTATTTAGGACATCCCCAAGTGCCTTCCTTCCCCTTGCCGGGGGGCGGGGAGGGGGGAGGACACACACCGGTTGCCTGAGGCTACCGAGTGGGGTCTCGGCAGTAGCAAGACCTGAGCCAGGGATTTCCCGATTTATAGCTCTTGGCCATTCCGCTGCAGGCAATCAAAGTCCGTTTCGGCAAAACTCCAGAGACCGAACAAAACCCCTCTGTTCCTTCCTTCCTTCCTCCCCAAACTTGCTGGTTCTTCCCCATCATGTCTGCACGAGAGGCTTTCTGTCCTGTGCTGTGCCCCAGTGAGTGAACTGCCCCCGCCCCCCTTACTGCTCTCCCGTGCTCTTGGGCTGTCTCTGTCATCTGACAGGTGCCCATAAAACAGGGATCCCTGCTGCTCCTGCAAGGAACACCCAAGGAACATTCAACCAGTGGGAAGGCACAGCCCTTGCTGCTTGTCCCTGGAGCGGTCTGAGCAGCACTTGGGCAGCACTTTGCTTGCAAACCCTGCAAGAGGTGACCACCTCTTTATTTCAGCTTGAAATTCTTGTCTGTTCAAATAGCAATGTCTCCAGAACCTTACCGAGACACAAGAGGAAAGGGGACGGCCGTGACAGGCACTGGAAAGCGCCACCAAGTTGCAGCCAGGCGGCGACCCCTCGTGGGCTTTTCAAGGCAAGAGCTGTTCAGAGCTGGCTTGCCAGTGCCTCCCTCTGTGCCGCAGACCCGGGACTTCCTGGGCGGTCTCCCTCCCTCCCCCACGGACTAAGCCGAGCCAACCCTGCAGAGCTTCTGAGATCAGGCCGGCTGTCCAGGTCACCCTACTCACCGGCAGTTGCGGCAGAGGAACTGCTCACCTGGCACATGGATACCAGTAACCGTTCAAAGTGTCCCGATGTGTCCGCCCGAATATCGTGCTCAATGTCTCTTCCAAACTCACTCTTGTAACAGCGGACTATTTCTCTGATCTCCTGGTTTGTCCTGGTGCAAAGGATCTCGATCAGCACGCTCTCCTGGGTGCCTGCACCCTGCAGGGAGGGGAAAGAAACGGGGGCTGAAAGGGGAACGGTGCAAAACCCAGCAGGAAAGCCTCCTGCCTCAGCCCCAGAGAGCGACCGCAGGAGACCCTGCACAAGCGCCGCTGCTTCTCCATGCGGCCAGCGCAGGGCGGCAATGTGCAGGGGCAGCAAAGCCCCTCCCCCCCACAGGGTGAGGTGAGCTGGCCCTCACAGGCGGGGGTCCCGTCCCCCCCAGCACTGTTCCCAAGAGCTCTGTGCTTCTGGCCAGGGTCCCCGGATCCACAGGAACGCTCTGATCCGGGCAAGAGTTTGGCGCCATTTCTGATTTTTTTCTGGCCTGCTGATATCTAACGTCTAGATTAGCTCGATGCAAAGCCATACCTTCATTGCATGCCGCAAGCTCCAGGCATCGTAGTAAGTGCTTGGCATGAACAGCGCGAGGATCAGCTCCTCCATGTTCCCACTCAGCTCTGACTTCAGGTCCTTGATTATATCCTGCCCAATTAGAACAGCAAACAAATTAGCATGCCCTAATTAGCCAGCCCTCTGGGGGTTCTGCCTCAGGCCCCCATCCCGCTTCCTGACGTCGTCTCAGCAACAATATCCTGTCCCTCCCCCCCAGTGGGGACCCAGAGTGGCTGACATCGCCCTTCGCTCTTCCGTTTCAGCCTCACAACACCCCTGTGAGGTAGGTGAGACTGAGAGGGCGGGGGGGGGCAGTGCTCCCTCTAAGCTGAGGGAGAGTGAGCTAGGTGACAATTTTTTTAGCCTCTGGCTCACATTTTTGCCTTCGCTCAGGAAGGAGGGCTTCTCCGGAGCAAACTAATCACAACTCTGACGCCAGCAGCTCACAAAGTAGGATTTTTTGCTCACCAGACTCCACAGCTTGGAGGGAGGCTTGGGCGTGACTGGCCCAAGGTCGCCCAGACGGTTTCCAGAGCGCCAGTGGGGGGGATTTGAGCCTGGGAGACCCACATCCTCGCCCCACCCTGTGATCACCACGCCATGCTGAATCCAACCCTCTCTATCTACCTAGTACTGCTCATGCCACCATAGTCTTGAGCAGAAAATAGTATAAAATAAAGTCACATCTTACTTAGTGTTATTCTTCTAGTATTTAATTACTGCCCCTATGAATTTTGCCACAGAGAGCGTAACAGAATCATTTAGATCCGATAATAACCGTGTCACCAGTGCTCTCATACCATCAAATATCTCACTGGGCATTTCCGTATTTTTCAATAAAAGAATAATCAAATTGGCACTCAACTCATGAAGTTGTCATTTGGTCACGTGTACAATAGTTTCAGTCTGTCATATGACCATCTACATTTTCTATTTGAATATGGCCCTCCAAGACCGCCGAAGGAAGGACATCCATCCTTTCTAAAGTAAAAGCGCTTCTGAGTTTTGGTATCGTCAGACAATAATAATACTTCAGCAGTTGCATCGGAAGGACAATACCCAAGTAGTATACCAGGCACACTCTACAGCCTCTGGCAGATGCGCTATTAATATTCACTTTCTCAACATCCATTTTAATTAGCCTATTTATTTCTTTGGTCTCTGTAATCTTAACCATATCATTTGTTATTCCTAAACGTTTCATTTTCTTTTCCAATAAATGACCCCATTGGCTGTTATATGCATCTGCCTGTACCACGTCCAAGTAGAGGAGACCCCCTAAAACCCTTGGATCTGAAGATCTCAACTTTCAAAAGGAGGCTTCAGCCTCAACTGATCTTTCGCCCAATTCGGCTCTCAGCACCATGCCTGAGACACATCTGGGAGTGGCCCAATAAGGTTCAAAAACAACCCTGCTGGGTATGACCATCCTCTCGGAGGCAGCATCAGGACCAAATTTCCACACCACACAAAAGTCGGTTTGTGACCTCAGCATTATATACCTTTATAGCCAAGGGGACAAATTTGCCTCCTGTTGTATAAAAGTATTTTACGATTGTTCTCCTGAATCTCAGGGCAGTACTCCTTGCCAGGTCTAAATGTGATTTCCATGTGAGAAATGCGTCGAAATGGATTCCCAAGTATTTAAACTGATTAAGCTGTTCCATAGATTGGCCATCTAAAGATTTTCTCTCTTTTCCTTTGCTGCCGTTTTTTACTGCATTGATTTTACTCCATTTTTACTGCATCAATTGACAAACATTCACAATTACAATAATCCTCAAACTTTCTTAATCAACTTGCAAAGTCTATCATTGCATCACCTGCGTACACAAGAATCAGGATTTCACACTTGAATAAATACGAAAGTTGGGAATCCTTCCTCAGAAGACAGGGTCTGAGATCATTTATATATCGATTAAAAAACAGGGGTGCAAGAATACGCCCCAGCTGGACACCCTTGTCTGAGGAAAGGACCCCAGATACCCATCAGGACTCCCTGCACCTAACCCAGGCAGTAGGGCAGCTGTATAGCAGTTGTATTAAATAAAGAAATAGAATCATAGAATCACAGAATCACAGAGTTGGAAGGGGCCAGCTAGTCCAACCCCCTGCTCCATGAAGGATCAGCCTTTTGTCCAGCGTTAAAGACCACCTCCCTAGGCAACTGATTCCACTGTTCCACAACTCTTACTATAAAAAAGTTTTTCCTTTCTTCCCACCTTTCATTTAAACCCATTCTTGTGAGTCCTCTCTTCTGCTGCCCACAGGAACAGCTCCCTGCCCTCCTCCAGTGACACAGCCCTCCAGATACTCCCAAGGGAGCCATCCTGTCCCCCCCCAACCTCTTCTCCAGACTGAACATTCCCAAGAAGTCCCTCAGCCTCTCCTCATATAGGGCTCCTTGGTCTCCAGGCCCCAGATCACCCTCCTCGCTCCCCTCTGCACCCGCTCCGTTCTGTCCACATCCTTTTTGACGGGAGGCCTCCAGAAAAGGAAACTTTGTATTTAATCCTTTTGCTATTAAAGTCCAGAACAATTTATCATTTTTTGTTTTCATGGCCCAGAATAAACATTTCCATTTGTTCTTCTGAGCCTCGGACTTCTTAATTTTAAATATTTTTTTAACATTCTCTTTTCAGTTTCGAAATACTTGGCAATACTTCTATTAGACTTTTTAAACTGTCTGTGAAGACTCCTAATTGCTATTTTAAATGCCTTACAATCAGAATCATGCCAATTATTTCTGCCCTGTATGCTGTGCCCCTTGGGCTTTACTCTGTCTGTTACCAGCACAGGCCAGAAGAGGTCAATTCATTCCATATTCTGATAGTATGACTGTGTAGGAAACACCTGGTATTTTTAAGATACTCCTGCATAGAAAATATCAGTATTGGTATCCAGAGGGAATAGAAATGTTGCCTAATTGTATCACTCCTAAAAGACCCAGGATATTCTGAACTGCAGGCTGTGGAAGGTCAGTAGTTCAGCAGTTCGAGACCCGAGAGTGCCGCATGACGGAGTGAGCTCCCGTCTCTAGTTCCAGCTCCTGCCAACCTAGCAGTTTGAAAGCAAGAAATTGCAAGTAGATAAATAGGTACCACTTCGGTGGGAAGGTAACAGCGTTCCGTGCGCCTTGGTGTTTAGTCATGCCGGCCACATGACCACGGAAATATCTTCAGACAGCGCTGGCTCTTTGGCTTTGAAACAGAGATGAGCACCACAACCCTAGAGTCGGATTCGACGGGCTCTCGAGCAAGGGAACCTTTACCTTTACCGTTATGTTACACTAATTTTAGATCAACAGAAGATGGATGTTTATATAACAGATAAGAAAAGATGTTCTCTAGCAACCCATTTGCTCAATCAATTTACCCACTGTAGGGGAGGATGTTCAACACTATTTTATTATGGTCAAGGATCAGAGGATGTGAGAGCAGATCCAAATTTGATGCAAATTTCAAGTTACCTTTTTCTTCGCTTTTCTTCCCTTCCTTGCTTTTATCTCATCTGTTTACAAAACTTTTTGCATTCTCACTGGCAACACCAATAGTACTTCTGCCTTCACTTCTATACTCCTGCTTCCTTTCTTACCGTTATTCCCCTTTACGAAAAAAATCTTCTCTATGCTTTGTCAATATATCTAATTTTTTAAAAAAATGTCCCCACAGTATCAGAAATTAGGAGTGTCTGAGTTGTCAACATTCCAGACCTATTTGTCCTTTTTATCCCGTTCTTTGATTCCCCCCCCCCAGAAGTTAATCTAAAATGGCTTTGTGGGATGGAAAACCCTGGGGGGAGGGTTCTGAAGAAATATTTAAAGGGCTTGTGGGGGGTCATATCTCTGTTTGTGAAAGAGGCAAAACTATTGGAAGTTTGCTTAGAGGGGGGTAAATTTTCACGGAGAGTCCCCGACCTTTTCCTCCCCATTATTTTATATATCACTTAATCTGGTAAGGCTTAATCGGTTTAACTCGATAGATTGCTGAAATCAATTTTAAAGGGGTTTTAACTCCCACATCTATAATTAATTTATTAGTTCCTGTTCTAATGTATGTTAAAACATGAATCAATTTACAAATAGCTAAATGTCTAAGCCCAATATAAAAAGCTCCTTTTCACCTTGGCACTTGAACCATTGAAAATCTTAAAAACAGAGCCTATAAAGTCTTAAGAGCCTGCACAGAAAAAGCCTTAAAATGATTATAGAAGAAGAAGAAGAGATTGGGTTTTATCCCGCCCTTCACTGTCCAAAGGAGTCTCAGAGCGGCTGACAAACTCCTTTCCCTTCCCCTCCCCACAACAGACACCCTGCGAGGGAGGTGGGGCTGAGAGAGCTCTTGAGAGAACCTGCTCTTTTTCAAGGGCAGCTGTGCCAGAACTTGTGACTGCCCCAAGGTCATCCAGCCAGGTGCAAGTGGAGGAGTGGGGAATCAAACCCGGTTCTCCCAGATAAGAGTCCGCACACTTAACCACTACACCAAACTGGCTCTATAAGGGTTAAAAGCCTCACAGACCTTGAAAGAGGCAAATGAAAACAAAAAGCAGGAGGACACTGCCAAGACAAAACAAAGAATAAGCCAAACAACCCAAACAAAACAGAGACAAAGCAAAACAAACTTTGCTTTCTTGAAATAAATCCTTTTCAAATTATATACCAAACAGAACTGAACCAGTTCCCTCTCGCTCCCCTTTCTCTCCTTGGGTTTCTCACCACGCCGCTATTCTGCCACACTCACCAAGAGGAAGGGGAGAGAGATACCTGGGACACGTCCTCCATTTAAATTCTTAGGTCATCACAGGTGAGGAGGAGTACAAAACAGTTTTACCACCACCACCACCCCACCGGCTTTGTGACCGCTGCTTGAGAAGCAGAAAGCTTCGATATTCCCACAGCATCAAGCTTACTCCTTACTGTAAGGATTCTGGGGAGACCCTGCAACAATTTTTTTTATTACTACCTCCCTGCTGAGCTAGCAGACAGAGATAACAGGACTCACCATTGTGGTTCTTAACATGATTTCAGCAACCGGGACGGCAGAAGAAGAGCTGGCTTTTATACCCCTTTTATCTCCCTGAAGGAGCCTCAAAGCAGCTGACAATTGCCTTCCCTTCCCCCCCACAACAGGCGCCTTGTGAGCAGTGTTCCCTCTAAGCTGAGCTAGTGTGAGCCAGCTCACAGTTTTTTAAGCCTCCGGCTCACACATTTTGGTCTTCGCTCAGGAAGGATGTGGCTGCAGAGCAAACTGATTTATGCAGCGGCCAAATGGCTCGCTCACAACTTTAATGCCAGCGGCTCACAAAGTCGATTTTTTGCTCACAGGACTCCGCAGCTTAGAGGGAGCATTGCTTGCAAGGCAGGTGGGGCTGAAAGAATTCTGAGCGAACTGTGACTGGCCCAGGATCACCCAGCAGGCTTCACATGGGGGAGGAATGGGGCATCAAAGCTAGTTTTCAAGATGCGAGTCCACAGCTCTTAACCACTACACGGCGCTGGGCAAGTGATGCACAAGTGGCGGCCTTCACAGATCCCAGGATCCTGTCAAGATACGTCACATGTCACGTCCCCCCTGCAAACAGGTGCAGAAGTCGAGCTGCAACTTGGCCCTGAAAAACAGCACTGTGTCCAGAATCTTGTAGCAAATGTCATTCCAGCACCTCAAACCTTCTCTAGAGCTGTAACACAACAAATGAGCTTGAAAGGAAAAGAAAGATTATGCCAGTTTGTTCAACTCACAAGCCCTCCACCTTCCTTTCGGAGAATTCAGTCGTACCTTGCCATACATGGTCTTGAAAGCAGCCTTTATCTGCTGTCTCTGACTATTTGAGCGGCTGGACACCACGTCAATGATGGCCTGTTCATCCGTCCCTAGGAAGTAAAAAAGTCTGCTCTGAATCTCCTTCACAGTGGATTTCCAGGCTAGCCAGTTTTATGCTCATCCCTCTAGTCAACCCCCTCCCACAGATCTCTGGGTTTATCAATGCCTCGTGTCCCTGGATTTACTACTCAAACGGTGAAGTCAACACTGTTGCATCTTAGAGATTTTAGCTATGAAGATTAGACAAGATGGCAGAATTAAAGGAGACAAGTGGATGATGCAGAGTTCAAAATGAAAAGTTATGCAGACAACGTGGTTCTAATAGTCTGGAATTCCCAGAAACTGTTGCAATATGTCATTGAACATCAGGCTAGAAAATTAACAGGAGGAAAAAGCCCAAAAATGATAATGAACTTTTTAACACAACAACAACAAGAAGAGATTATAAAGAGCAAAAAGTGCTCAACAGCCACCAACCCTATTAAATATTTGGGAATAAATGGTACTGGGCAAAACTGTAATCTTATAAAAAAATAACTATCAGAAAATTTGGAAATCGATCCAAGCAGTTTTATTAAGATGGAAAAAAACTCAAAATCTCACGGCTGGGGAGAATCTCTACAGTTAAAATGAATGTGCTGCCAAAACTAAACTTTTTCTTTCAAATGTTACCCATATACATAGAAGAAATAATATTGAAAGAGTGACAAAAGAATTTCTATGGAATGTCAAAAAGACCAAGAACAAGCTTCAAAATATTACAAAATGTGAAAAAGAGAGGAGGTTTAGCAGTCCCAATATAAAATTATATTATCAAGCAGCAGGTCTGGTCTAGATTGTAGACTGGATTAAAAACCCAAAACAAAGAATAGTAAAATTAACATCAGCATATCTTGATGAAGGCCTACTTATGGATTAAGAAATTGACTAAAATGACCATAACGCAAGAAAGAAGTCATGTATAATCAGAGATGGACTTTTGGAAATATGGTTTACACATGCTGAAATTTATTGAGCCCCTCATACTCTTTGCTTATGTCCCCAGTAGAAGCTCATTATGATAAGAATATGAGAAATAAAAATTATTTTTAACTTATGGCATGATGACAAACGGGGAAAATCAAGTCTTGGCAAAATATTAAAGATGAAGGTGTAAACATTCAGTGGCTGAGACATTATCAATTAGTCTCAAGATTAAAGGAGACCATGAGTACTGAAGGCAGAGTTCTAAGAGATGCGACTGAATTTGTGCAGCTGATTATAAAACAAAAAGAGCATTTACTACAATGGATATATAATATTTTACTCCAGTTAGAAACAGAAGATGTGAAAAAGTGGAAGCAAAACCTTAAAGAACAGATATCTATGCGACAATGGAAATGACTATGGGAAAAAGTTATCAAATTTACAGTAAACCAGACACTAACAGAAAATTGGTACAAAATGTTTCTCAGATGGTATATAACTCCAAAAAATATTGAGAAAGCACACAAAAACTACAAAGGAAAATGCTGAATGTCAAGACCTAGACAGAGCCTTTTTTATATATGGTGGACCTGTAAAAAAGCAAAAAGATATTGGAAAGAAATACACTGAAAAATACATAATATATTAAAGCTTAAATTCCCGATAGAAGCCAAGAGCATGTAATTGGTGTTCTGCCTAACAAAATACCAAAAATTTTAGAGCTATTCAGATACATGGTGACAGCAGCTAGAACTATTTATGCAGCAAAATGGGAACTAGATGTCTGTCCACATTTAGAAGAATGAGAAAATAAACCTGCTGAATATGCAGTAATGGCAAAATTAACAACCTATTAAATGAACAGGCCTATTACAAAAATTGAATGAAGATGGAGTGTTTATTATGTGTATTATGCTAGCAGGAGACAAACTTAAAGAGAGAAATGTTGTATATTTTGGGTTTTCCAAAAATATATATTAAAAAAGTTTTCAACACTTTGGGCTGTGGAGAAAGATGTCAAACATGGGAGTAGTTGGGCCTTGGTTGGCCCTTCTCCTGTATTTACTAACCCCCAATCTCCTTTACAGTTGCATCTGTCTCTAACTTCTCTGTCACCCAGTATTCCACAATAAATACACAACTATCTGAATGCTTGAACCCTAGTGGCAGTGCAGAAGTTGCAAACACCCCCCTGGAACTGCACTGCAGAATTTAATCAGACGATATACTCATAAAGGAGGATATACCAACATGCCTAATCTAGTAAAATTAAAGATACCCAATGAGATATAAGAAGAGGTAGAGAAAAGTCTTGGGCTTCAGCAAATTCAAGCATGAATAAATGTAAGTCACAGAACAGGAAGGCTCTTACCAAAACCCTTCATAGCTTTGCGCAGAACTTCAGCATCCCTCCCTGCATCAAAACCAGGAGCTGGTCGAATTGTGCCTTGAATATTTTGAACCATTGCTGCAGCCTAAGAATAAGAAATCTCTGCATTATTACACAAAATATTTATTTAATGACAACACAGATCTTGGGGGTCAGTCTGACCCTCCACAGGCACTGACGGGAAGCAGAGCATCCCCCCCACCATGCACCAATTCAATGCATTTATTTCATTTGTTTGAAATCTTCATCTCCTATTTTTCTCCAAATAAATAGGGCTCAAAGCAAAACCTATTATAGTTTCAGTGCACACGCTGGAACAATGTATGGCCCGAGCCCTCAAAGTGTAGAGAGAGCCTCCCAAAGAAGGTACAAGTAGATTCTATAGGTTCCCAAAGTGATAAAAAGATTTTTAATCAGTTTGTTTTGGGGGTTTTGTATTTTGACCTCACCCCTTAAAAGAAGTTCTTAACTCAGTTTCTTTGTTAGAGGATTGTAGAGAAGTAGGGGGTTGGAGTGGACAGATTTTACTGGCTTGTGTAAGCAAACGATGCTCCAATGAGAAGGAGGAGGAAATTCCACAACCCTTCCAATCAATTTATTCCATTCCTCACCCTATCCTTAAATTTAGGAAGTTTCCCTTAACTTTTAATCCAAACCTACCTTCTTGAGGTTTTAACTGTTATCCACCCATCCATCCACACATGACACATCTACAGGTTTGTTTATTTCTTTAGATTGCCCAATTTAAAACTTGGCAAGTTTCTACTGATTTCCATGCATATAACTCCAAGGGAAGTTTTCTTCCCTTTTCTCCCTTTCGCACAATACAAGAACTCGTGGGCACTCCATGAAATTGCTGAGCAGTCGGGTTAGGACAGATAAAAGGAAGTACTTCTTCACCCAAAGAGTGATTAACATATGGAATTCACTGCCACAGGAGGTGGTGGCAGCTACAAGCATGGACAGTTTCAAGAGGGAATTAAGATAAACATCTGGAGCAGAAGTCCATCAGTGGCTATTAGCCACAGGGTATAGATGGGAACTCTCAGTCTGGGGCAGGTGATGCACTCTGTTCTTGGTGCTGGAGGGGGCAGCAGCGGGAGGGCTTCTAGCGTCCTGGCCCCACTGCTGGACCTCCTGATGGCCCCTGGTATATTTTGGCCGCCCTGTGACAGAGTGTTGGACTAGATGGGCCATTGGCCTAATTCAACATTGGCTTCTCTTACGTTCTTATGGAAAGCCAGAATTCAAGTAAGACCTGAGAAATTTCAATGGAATTTGGGGCACTCCTTCTCCTTAGGAGAAGCAGGCAAGATGTCCCCAAGGCCCGACATATCTCAGAAGGGTCGACCCTAGTAAGTACTTTGATGGGAGACCACCAAGGAAATCCTGGGCTGCAACGTTCAGCCAGGCAATGGCAAACCACCTTGGAACTTATCTTGCCTTGAAATCCCCACAGGGTTGACAGCAGCAACAGCAAAACACTTTCAATACCTCTTAAAATAGATAATAAAAAAGTACAATAGCAATGGAATACAACAAACTCAACCACATTACAAACCACTGAAAGGCTGAGAAGACAAAACAAGATGATACCAAAGAGTTATAAAGAGAGAGTTCCACAGACAAGGTGCCACCCTGGAAAAGACCCTGCCATCACCCAACAGAAAATGGAGGCACTGAAACAAAACCTTCAGAGAATATCTTAGCAACTGGATAGCTAAGTATGCGAGCCAGCAGTCCTTCAGATAACTTAGCATTTTGTATGTCAAGGACCAACCCTTTGAACTATGTACAGGAATTAACTGGCAGCTGGTGAAATTATTAATGCAATGGCTAAATACGATAATTCCTAGAAGGATCAACCTCACATCTGAATTCTGCACCAGTTGTAATTTATGGACAGTCGTCACAAGAAGCCCTTCACATAATCTAATGGGCAGAAGAGACTCACCTAAGATCTTCTCAGGTGAACCAACCGGAGTTGGTTAAAGGCACCTTATGCAACAGACAAGATTTGGAGATCCATCTGCAAGGTCAGGTTAAATAGCACACCGAACTAGAGGGCTACGCTTTGAGGGAAAGCAAAGCCCTGTCTAGAACATGCTGTACTCCCATTCTTTTAAGCAGCCAACTCAGTGCTTTAACAGTAAGGCCCTCATTCTGCTCATTACCAGTACTGGACACCCGGATCCATCATCTCACTTAAATGTGCTTTTGTGAGGGGAAAAGTGCCAGCAATATCTGCCTCCACACCAAGGATCCGTTTCCCACATTTCAGCCACCTGGCTCTCTTTCCACATGACATAATCCTCCTCCATTTGTGTACAGACCACTAACAGCCCATGCTTTCGACACAAAAATCTTCTTTACTGTAAATCTGAAAAAAAAAAAAAACCTGGTGTTTCCTGGCAGGAGGCTATTGGCACAAGCGGTTTCTTACGTCCAAAGGGAAAACAGAGCAATTTATGCCAGTTCCTCTTTTCACTTGTGCTCCGTTTTGGACTTCTGAGAGCCTCAACAACCTTCCAAAGTCTCGTCAACCAGCTTCTCCATGGACACCTTGATGACATCACCATCAAGAACTTGACTTGGAAACAACACCTGGAACACGTGAGCACTGGTTTGGAACACCACGACAAGGCTGGCCTCAGGATCAAAGCCCCAAAGCTCCAGTTTGGACGGGAGGAGGTGGTTTACTCGGGATATAGGGCTGGGAGAGGCTGCACTAAGCCTGACCTTCCAAAACTAGAGGTTATTTCTCAGTGGCCTAGACCCACCACAAAGAAGGCCGGACTGATTACTTTGGGGACCACCAGCTTGTACAGGGGCTACCGTACAATTGTGAGGCCCATCACGGACCTTTGTAAAAAGAGACTGCCCAGACTGAGGTTTGCCAGAAAGTCTTTGCCGAATTAAAAGCCTATCTCACAACTCAACCTATCTTGGATGCACCCAAGTTTGAGAAAATGTTGAGGTCCACACTGACACTTCGGAAAGGCGCTTGGGAACTAGTTTTTTTCCCCAGGCTGATGACCCAGGGAACTGACATCCTTCTCAGTTGCAAGTTCCTTCCACGGGAAACAATACTGACAAGGAATGCCAGTCAACAGTTTGGTCTCTGTCTAAACTGCATCCACATCTGTGGAGGAGGACGTTCGACCTGTGCACAGACCGCTCCCCACTCTTCTGGCTCAACGAGGCCAAAGGGACTAATGCTAACACAGCTTAGCCTCACAGGACTATGAATTCAAGATCAAACACATTAAAGGTCAGAACAATGTAACTGCTGATGTGCTGTCCAAAAGTCCTTCCTAACACAATTTATGATTAGGTTGGAAAGACTACGTAACCAGGGACTATGTGTTCTTTGCTGAAACTTCTCTTGTCTAGTTGAGTCTCAGGTGTTGGTAATAACCTCCAAAGCCTTACATGGCCTGGGACCAAGAGCTCTGAGGGACCACCTCTTCCCGTATACGCCCCGAAGAGCGTTATACTCTATAGATCAACATCTCCTGGTGAACCCTGGCCCTAAAGATGTCTGTCTTGCCTTGACCAAGGCCAGGGCTTTCTCTGCCCTCGCCCCTACCTGGTGGAACATGCCCCCCATCAGGGCCCTGAGGAATCTTCTTCAATTCTGCAGGGCCTGTAACACGGAGCTGTTCCACCAGGCCTTTGGCTGAGGCAGCGGGCATCCATATATGGCCTCCCTGAGGTTTCTGTCACCCATCTAGTAACTGCTGGCTACTATTCATCTGTTACCAATGGGCTAAGGAACCTCTCACAACCAGCCAATTTCTGTCCTTGGGTTGTGACCACCATTTTAATGTATACTATGGTGTTTGTTGAGTTAGATCAAATAGATTGCTATTTATTCGAAAGGCTGCGTGCCCTGTGTCTTTGTGTGCCTTGTCCCTGTTATTTTGTTTTGCCTTTTTTCCATCCCTTTTTGAATCCAACTAACTTTCCCCCTTATTTTCTCTCTCTATTTTATAATAAACCTTTTTATAAAGGCATATTTTTGGTTTCATTTAGTACAATTTATTTTTCTGAGATGTTTCTCTTATTCTCTTCCCTACATTCTATATCACACAGTTCATCAGAAAGTATTTTCAAGGGTTTCTACCTGTTACTTCATTATTGGTCTAGTACTGTGCTAGAAGGATATGCTCTCAGAGGGTCAGTCCAGATGACCTCACAGATCTCTTGAGTGGTGGTGGCTTGTTACCAGGGTGCTTTCCCAGCATGGATAGGCACTTTCTCCCCTTCCCTAACAATTGGACTGCAAGGGACCAGCCCCTGGGCAACAATTGGCATAACAGAAGACCATCAGCTGCCTTTTAGAAGGAGGAAATGGGATCCTCTTGAGTACTGTTGTGTTATTCCTATCCAGCATTACTTATGCTTGTTTTTGTTTTTAAAAAGCAGAAGAGAATCACCCACAGCTCAGCCTGACTTTTAGGGAGGGGAGAGGGGACTGTTGGAATTATCTGCAAATATGTGAAGCTTTTCTGCACTATTTCTGTACAGCACTGCGCTCTCCATGCTCCTCAGAGTAAAAATGCACATCAGGGGTAAATGGAAAGCCATGGCAGAAAATGGAGTAGCTCAGGCTGCCTGGAACCCCTGATGCAAGGGCACTTTCACACAGGATGCTTCAAGCAACCAGACTATTATGGGGAAGCCACCCTGGTGTAGGAGCAGCCCCGGTTACTTTTCTGTTCATCAAAACAGTTCGCGCTCTTTCCCAATAAAAACAACAAGATATTTAAAGAGTAGTATGAATAACATACCTGAGGAGGTACTGGAGTAGGTGTCTGACCACCAGGATACCCAGCTAAAGAAAAGAAGATAACATTAGGGCAATATTAGTTGTTGCAGATTTTCTGGGTTGTGTGGCCATGGTCTTGGCATTGTAGGACCTGACGTTTCGCCAGCAGCTGTGACTGGCATCTTCAGAGGTATAACACACAAAGATGGAGTGCTCTCTGTGTCAATGTGAGCAGAAAAATGGTAGGCAGGTCATTTACATCTACTCAGGAAGGTGGGGTAGGGCTGAGCCATTATCTTGTGGGAGTTTCCCAGGCTGTGACATGCTAATGGAGGAGCTTTCCTGAGGAGGTTCATTTGCATATGGATGGGCTGTTGAAATTCTAATCTTATCTGTAGTGCTCTTGTAAGATGTAGAGCATTTTGTAGATATAAATTACCTGCCTACCACTTTTCTTCTCACCTTGGCTCAGAGAGTGTCAACTCGCTGCCATGAAGGCTGGTGGTGTGGAGGGGGGAAAGGTCTACTTGGAATGTACTTTCTCTTTCCTGCTGTCTGGGTGATGCTCCTTATCTGTATAGCTGACGTGCCTGACTGGGTTCCTAGCTGTAGCATCATATGCAGGACTGGCGGAGGGAGGGGAGGCCGGAGGAGGAGAAGGGCCGCCTGAAGTTTTATGGGGGGAAGCAGGAAGCTTTCAGGACGGTGCTCAAAAGGAGTCTCTCTCTCTGCAGAGGGAGCAGAAAATCAACAGCAAAACGGACTCTCCGGTTTCTAATAAAGGAAGAAGCCGCTTTTGGATCCAACCTATAATTTAATTGTCCATAAATACTGCATTCCACTAAGTGGCTGTTAAGAACGATGGCGAAATTTTGCCAGTTGTAATCCCACTTTACACGGAGCCATTTCTGCTTGGGGTTTCAGACTGCCGCCTTCCGTATTTTGTGAGGTTCAATTAGATCTGAGCCCAGACCACTCGCATCTCCCACCCCACCCACCCCAGCCTCTGTGACCGGAGCCAGTTTGGTGTAGCGGTTAAGTGTGCCGACTCTAACCTGGGAGAACCGGGTCTGATTCCCCACTCATAACATAAGAACATAAGAGAAGCCAATAATGTTGAATCAGGCCAATGGCCCATCTAGTCCAACATTCTGCCCCACAGCGGCCAAAATATACCAGGTGCCATCAGGAGGTCCAGCAGTGGGGCCAGGGCACCAGAAGCCCTCCCACTGCTGCCCCCCCTCCAGCACCAAGAATAGAGCACATCACCTGCCCCAGACATAAGAACATAAGAGAAGCCAAGGTTGAATCAGGCCAATGGCCCATCTAGTCCAACACTCTGTCACACAGCGGCCAAAATATACCAGGGGCCATCAGGAGGTCCAGCAGTGGGGCCAGCAGTGAGGCCACTCCTTCACATGCAGCCAACTGGGTGACCTTGGGCCAGTCACAAGTTCTTTCAGAGCCGTGCTCTCAAGGGCAGTTTCTGTCAGAGCTCTCTCAGCCCCGCCTCCCTCACAGGGTGCCTGTTGTGGGGAGGAGAAGGGAAAGGAGTTTGTGAGCTGCGCTGAGACACCTTTGGGCAGTGAAGGGCAGGGTATAAATCCAATCTCTTCCTCTTCTTCTACCTCACAGGGTGTCTGTTGTGGGGAGGAAGGGAAAGGAGTTTGTAAGCCGCTCTGAGACACCTTTGGGTAGTGGAGGGCAGGGTATAAATCTAATCTCTTCCTCTTCTTCTACCTCACAGGGTGTCTGTTGTGGGGAGGAAGGGAAAGGAGTTTGTGAGCCGCTCTGAGACACCTTTGGGTAGTGGAGGGCGGGGTATAAATCCAATCTCTTCCTCTTCTTCTACCTCACAGGGTGTCTGTTGTGGGGAGGGGAAGGGAAAGGAGTTTGTGAGCCGCTCTGAGACACCTTTGGGTAGTGAAGGACGGGGTATAAATCCAATTTCTTCCTCTTCTTCTACCTCACAGGGTGTCTGTTGAGGGGAGGGGAAGGGAAAGGAGTTTGTGAGCCGCTCTGAGACACCTTTGGGCAGTGAAGGGCGGGGAGTATAAATCCAATCTCTTCCTCTTCTTCTACCTCACAGGGTGTCTGTTGTGGGGAGGGGAAGGGAAAGGAGTTTGTGAGCCGCTCTGAGACACCTTTGGGTAGTGAAGGACGGGGTATAAATCCAATTTCTTCCTCTTCTTCTACCTCACAGGGTGTCTGTTGAGGGGAGGGGAAGGGAAAGGAGTTTGTGAGCCGCTCTGAGACACCTTTGGGTAGTGAAGGACGGGGTATAAATCCAATTTCTTCCTCTTCTTCTACCTCACAGGGTGTCTGTTGAGGGGAGGGGAAGGGAAAGGAGTTTGTGAGCCGCTCTGAGACACCTTTGGGCAGTGAAGGGCGGGAGTATAAATCCAATCTCTTCCTCTTCTTCTACCTCACAGGGTGTCTGTTGTGGGGAGGGGAAGGGAAAGGAGTTTGTGAGCCGCTCTGAGACGCCTTTGGGCAGTGAAGGACGGGGTATAAATCCAATCTCTTCCTCTTCTTCTACCTCACAGGGTGTCTGTTGTGGGGAGGGGAAGGGAAAGGAGTTTGTGAGCCGCTCTGAGACACCTTTGGGTAGTGAAGGGCAGGGAGTATAAATCCAATCTCTTCTTCTTCTTCTACCTCACAGGGTGTCTGTTGTGGGGAGGGGAAGGGGAAGGAGTTTGTAAGCCGCTCTGAGACACCTTTGGGCAGTGAAGGGTGCGGTATAAATCCAATCTCTTCTTCTTCTTCTACCTCACAGGGTGTCTGTTGTGGGGAGGGGAAGGGAAAGGAGTTTGTGAGCCGCTCTGAGACTCCTTTGGGTAGTGAAGGGCGGGGTATGAATCCAGTCTCTTCTTCTTCTTCTACCTCACAGGGTGTCTGTTGTGGGGAGAGGAAGGGAAAGGAGTTTGTGAGCCGCTCTGAGACTTCTTTGGGTAGTGAAGGGTGGGGTATAAATCCAATCTCTTCTTCTTCTTCTACCTCACAGGGTGTCTGTTGTGGGGAGGGGAAGGGAAAGGAGTTTGTAAGCCGCTCTGAGACTTCTTTGGGTAGTGAAGGGTGGGGTATAAATCCAATCTCTTCCTCTTCTTCTACCTCACAGGGTGTCTGTTGTGGGCAGTGAAGGGCGGGGTATAAATCCAATCTCTTCCTCTTCTTCTACCTCACAGGGTGTCTGTTGAGGGGAGGGGAAGGGAAAGGAGTTTGTGAGCCGCTCTGAGACTCCTTTGGGTAGTGAAGGGCGGGGTATGAATCCAGTCTCTTCTTCTTCTTCTACCTCACAGGGTGTCTGTTGTGGGGAGAGGAAGGGAAAGGAGTTTGTAAGCCGCTCTGAGACTTCTTTGGGTAGTGAAGGGTGGGGTATAAATCCAATCTCTTCTTCTTCTTCTACCTCACAGGGTGTCTGTTGTGGGGAGGGGAAGGGAAAGGAGTTTGTGAGCCGCTCTGAGACTCCTTTGGGTAGTGAAGGGCGGGGTATGAATCCAGTCTCTTCTTCTTTAGGCACGGTCAGTGGGGAAGCCTCTGTGTTCAGAAGGCCTCTGGTTTGATCCCTGGCCAAGTTCAGTGGAAACAGCTACACATAACTAATAGGCGCCTGAATGAACCGGGTGACTAAGTGGCCCGCTGGGCTGTTCTGTTGGTTGCCATGTTTCTTTCACGAGGTGCGTTTTTTTCTTCAAGATGCCTCCATCCCTCCAGTGCTGCCATTTCCTCCAGAGGGAGCCGCCGTCTCCCTCACCGGCTGATCCGCTGTCATCCTTGGAGAACTGCAGGCTCCACCTGGAGGTTGGCAACCCTAGTCCTACGCTGTGTTTAGTCTTTAAGGGGGGGGGGCATGATAGTTTTTCTCATTTCTCTGGTACTTCAGTGTTGTCCTTGTTTATTTCCAGAGTTAGATTTACTGTAATTAATACAAGTAAACAAAAAGTCCATTTTACTTAAAAAAAAATAAAAATTAGGGAGATTGAAAATGCTTTAGTTCGTAATGATTCTGGATGTGGGATCAACATGGCCGAGCATTTCATTGCTAATTTATGGCTATGGGGACCCCAACTCTCTCTCTCTCTCTTTCTTTTCTTCCTTCCTTCCTTCCGTCAGGTAAACCTGTCATGTCAATGGTATGTGGGAGGAGGGCTGCTGCCTCGTTCCTTTCCTCTGAAATTTCTCACACAGCCTCTTATCAGGCCCATGACCTTGCTCCAGCTGCAGGAGCCTCGCTGGGAATTGTAACGGTTCCTAGAATGTTTTCTTTCTCAGCCCGCTTAGCTCCCCGCACACGCAAACTGTATCAATTGGCTTCTGCTGAAGGGGAGGGCTTGTTTGAATGTAGTATAACCTAGTAGGTGCTGCTGTATCTAGTCATTACTGACACAGAGAATGTACACATGTCTTTAGTTCTGTTTTATCATTAAACACTGTCTTCTGAAGAAGCCCCGTGTTGTGTGATTGACTGACTGAAGAACCTGACACCTTCCTTCCTTCCTTCCTTCCGCCTGCCTTAAAGTTAACAAAAGAGAGAGGGGGTTAGGGTGGCCAGATCCCCAGTCGGAGCGGAGTTTCCCCCAATTTCCAGGTCTCCTTCCCGCCACCAGCCAGCCAGCTGGCTGGGGAGAAGCCCTGGCCCCCAAAGCAACCGCCCCACAGCTACCCCTACTGCAAGATTTCAAGGGCCCGCCAGCTGACCAGTGGGAGCCCGTGGCCCGTCAATCAGCTGGAGGGCCCTTTAAATCTTGCAGGAGACAGAGAGGGAGATGGGTGGCTGCACGGGCCTGCACTCCAAGCTGCGAACTTGCCGCTTGGAGTGCAGACACGTGCAGCCCTGACCCCCACTTCTTCTCATGTGTATATATATACAGAGGCCCACTCAAAACTTCAGGCTCATGAGGCAGAAATTCTGCCCACAAGATGGCATGGCTTAGAGGGAACACTGGCCTCCAGCGGGCCTATAAGATGACTGACATTGTGTGTGGAGATGCTGTTTCACCCACACGTAACACCCACATGGTTGTACATGAGGGAGCTGCAACAGCCCTCTAATTACTGCTTCATGTGAAAGACCCGACTTCTACCTAAAATATTGTATTTTATCAGATGTGCTCCATCTCAAGCTCGAGCCTCACTCGTCACTTGGTGCGGGGTCTCCCAGCACTGTGGCCTCAGGAGTGAATTGCTTTCTAAGAGGAACTCAGTCCTCTATTTTCGTCTACATGCTTTTTATCTTTCTGGCTAGAAAGGGGGCATATGTAGTTGTGACGGTGTGAGTGTCGGCTTAATGAGGCCCTGGGGAAGGTAGGATCTCAGCGCCCACCCTGACTTTGGGGGGCAGGGAACGTCCAGTTAATGCAGTGGTTAGTGGCAGTTGCGGAGGGCGGCCTCTATGGAAAGTTTGGATCTTTGGCAGGCTGAGTGAGAATACTGATTGGGTCGTGTGCCTTAGGGGGTGGGTCTCGCATGTGGTATAGGGTCAGTCCTGGCACCTGGGTGTCAGTTCTGACACAGAATCTGCCCATGGCTGGAACCTTTCCACTTCTCAATAAACAAATCTTGCTGATAGAAGAGTGTGGTGAGAGTGACTGTGTCCGAGACCTGACACCCCACCTATGGAAGAATTGCAGTAATGGACGAGGACATCTGTGCATACCTGGTATTTGTGCTGGTCCACCTACTCCATAACTTTGTGATGGGGGCTGTGGATAGCCAAAGCTGGAACCATTAGAGGGTGCCCCAAACCCAGAACCTGGGACAAAAAGAAGATATAAATGATGCCACTGTGGGCAAAAGAAACACAAACTATAAAAACTCGTCTTAATACCCTTCGTATTACTTTATTTACTTACTTCGTTTCTACCCTGCCTGTCTCTCCCCAGGGGGGGACCAAAAGCCGCTTCCGCCATTCTCCTGCCTCTGCTTTTGTCATCACAGTAGCCTTCCATGGCCTGAGTGGAGGGGATCTGAACTCGGGGTCCCCGGACCTAACCTGCCCTGCCACGCCGGCTCCCTTCCCTTCCTGGTCTACTGTGCCCTCGTGTAACACTTTGCTCATCTGAGCTTCACTTTACTCATCTAAAAGTTTTCATCTATATGCAGCTACACTCATTCAGAGTCCAGATCCGTCTCACAGGTCTAAGTTAAAACAGCCGGACTGCAGGGAGAGCCCAAACCCATGAAGCTTAATCACGAAATACAGAAATCTGGGCAGGAACCGATCCCATTTCCCCAGCACCTCTGCTGCTGCTTCCGCGCCCACCAACCCTGATCCTCACCGTCAGCAGCCAGGAAGCCTTCCTTCAGGTGCCCCACGGCCATCGGAAGCTAAACGGGTGGCAACCCAAGAGAGGGCCTTCTCGGTCGTGGCACCTAAATGATGGAGCACCCCCCCCCGAGGGACACGTGTGTCTGCCTCCTTCTATCACTGTCTCCAGCCAGGAGCTGAAGACTTTTTATTTCACTTGGTGTATCCCCCCACTATACTTTTATCGGCCCTCCTCCCTGATTGCATTTGTTTTTATATCTTTGTATTGTATTGTTACATATTTACATATATATATATTTTTAAATGCTGTTGTAATGTTCGAAACGCCTTGATGTTTGCTGCCTTGGGACCCTACTGGAGGGGAAGGGTGGCATACAGGTGTTTTAAATTAACTAATTAAGAAACACATGTGCTCTTATTCTGCCAATCGCCCTATCATTCCATATCATCACAAAAAACCTGATGATTACAATAAATTTATTCACCGGAGTTTCTAAGGCTTCGACGGGTATGATTTAGTTTAGAGATCTCAGCCAACTCCCGTCCTTTCCCGAGGGAACCGCTGGTTGTTTCCAACATGTTGCAATATACTGCTCTGCTGCAGTAAATAAACTGAACATGAATTAACATTAAATTAAGAAACGCACGTGACCTTCTTCCACCCTGTCATTCCACGCTATCACAAAAACAGGTCCCACGGGCAAGTTAAAGTCTGTTCGCTTAGAAATCAAGGCTGAAATTTGACATCAAATCCTACTAGGCATTTGTATCAGAGAATCACAGAGTTGGGAGGGGCCATAGAGGCCATCTAGTCCAACCCCCCCTGCTCAGTGCAGGATCAGCCTGGAGCATCCCTGACAAGCGTTTGTCCAGACGCTGCTTAAAGACAGCCAGTGAGAAGGGAGCTCACCACCTCCCTAGGCAACTGATTCCACTGCTGCACAACTCTTCCTGTAAAAAGTTCTCCCTAAGATCCAGCCGGTACCTTCCCGCCCTTAATTTAAACCCATTTTGGCGAGTCCTCTCCTCTGCTGCCCACAGGAACAGCTCCCTGCCCTCTGCTAAGTGACAGCCCTTCAAAGACTTCAGGAGAGCCATCCTGTCCCCCCTCAAGCTCCTCTTCTCCAGCCTTTCCTCAAAGGGCTTCTTAGTCTCCAGGCCCCCGATCATCCTCATCGCTCTCCTCTGCACGCGCTCCATTCTGTCCACATCTTTTTTGAAGGGAGGCCTCCAGAACTGCACCCAATACTGCAGTGTACAGCGGGACTATGACATCTTGTGATTTGGATGTTATGCCTCTGTTGATACACCCCAAGATCACATTAGCCTTTTTTGCTGCTATGTCACACTGGCTGCTCATATTTAACTTTCAGTTCACCCGTACCCTAAGGTCTTTCTCACACACACACTGCTACTCAGAAGTGTATCGCCCATCCAGTATGCATGTTCCTCATTTTTGTTACTTAGATGTAGAACTTGGCACTTATCCTTGCTAAATTCCATCTTGCACACATCTGCCCACTTTTCCAGTGTGTTCAGATCTCATTGAATTCTGTCTCTACTTTCTGGTGAGTTCGCTGCTCCTCCTAATTTAGTGTCATCTGTAAATTTAATGAGTAGCCCCTCCACACCCTTGTACAGATCATTTACAAAAATACTGAAAAGTGCCGGGCCCAGAACCAAGCCCTGTGGCAGCCCACTGGACACCTCCCTCCTTTCAGATGAAATGCCATCAACAGCTACTCTCTGAGTGCGGTTCTCCAACCAGTTCCCCGTCCACCTAACTATCCTACAGTCCAGTCCACAGTCCTTTTAGTTTACCCATCATGGGGACCCTGTCAAAAGCTTTGCTGAAATCCAGGTAAACAACATCAACAGCATTCCCTTGATCCAGTAAGCTCATCACTCGATCAAAGAAGGAAATGAGGCTGGTCTGGCAGGACCTGCTGGGGACAAATCTGTGCTGACTTCCCTGCATCACCAAGTTGTCCTTTAGATGACTGCAGAATGATCCCTTTAAAATCTGTTCCAGTATCTTCCCTGGGGCAGAGGTCAGGCTGACTGGCCTGTAGTTTCCTGGGTCTTCCCTCCTCCCACTTTTAAAAATTGGGATAGCATCGGCCCTCCTCCAGTCTTGTGGCAACAGGTCCTCCAACGGATCTGGACAAAGGCTCTGCAAGCTCTCTAGAAAGTTCTTTGAGCACCCTTGGGTGCATAGCCTGAGGGATTTGTACTTCTTCGATACAGCCAGGTGCTTCTCAACTACCTCTCTGTCCATGTCAACCAGCAGCCTGGATGCTGTGCCTTGCCTTCTACCATCTCTCGATGAGCCTGTTCTCTTCTTCAGGGGAAAAAACCTGAGGCAAAAGAGGCACTGAGCCTTTCTGCTTTCTCAGTCAGAGTTTCTCCATTTTCACCCAACAGTGGGCCCATCGCCTCTTTTATCTTGTCTTTGCTCCTCACAGATCTAAAGATTTTCTTGTAGCGAGCCTCCCTGGCCAGCTTTAGCTCACTGTGCGCTTTGGCCTCTCTGATGGCTGACCTAGAGTGCCCGGCAACCCACGGATGCCCTTCTTTGAAGGTATGTTCCTGCCTCCATTTCTTGAACATTTCCTTTTCCCCCCTGAGCACATCACACAGTTCACCCACATTGGCTTCTGGGATCCCCTGCCATGTTTCCTTCTTGCTGGAATAGCGACGGCTTGAGCTTGCAAGAGCTCTTGTTTTAGGAGAGCCCCCACCCTTCACTTGCTCCTTTCCCTTCCAGCAGTCTTGCCCATGGAATGGTCCTCATCATACCTCTGAGTTTATTGACTGAGTCTGCCTTACTGAAGTCTAACTGACACATGTGGTTACGAACTTCCTTGGTCCTTCCTTGGGATCAAATGCAGTGACCCAAAAATATGCAATGCATCAGCCCGGGACAGAAGAATAATCACCAAGAGTATCTGGAATACGACGTACAAGAGGGGACCCGCAAGGACTTGCGAGAGGCGTCTCATTTCCCGCTCCCCCACTCTTTCCCCTTTCCTTTTACTGGAAGCCCCCCCCAGCCTCTCCTCTTTTCCTGCTTCCTCCTCTCCTTCTGGGGGCCTGGAGATCTCCTGGGATGACAACAGACGGCCCAAATACAGAGATCAGTTCCCCCTCCAAGTTGCCTGCTCCCGGTTGGGAAATCCCTGGATATCGGGGGGGTGAAGCCTTGGGAGGAAAGTGACCTCAGCAGGGTATAATGCCATACAGTCCACCCCCAAAGTAGCCCTTTTCTCCAGGGGAACTGATCCGGTTCCTCTGGAGAGCAGCTGCAGCCTCTAAATCTAACAACATTAACAGCACGGCCACGTTTCCTTCTTTGTACCACCAGATATATATGCTCAATTACAACAGAGCGACACATTGTTTTGCACAGTACCTGCAGGGTAAGTTGGCATCCCACCAGGCTGAGGAGCTCCAGGGTAGCTACCAGGTGCGGGTGGATATCCACCAGGTGCAGGATAACCAGCGGCCCCCGGGAATCCACCGACTGGCGGAGCAGCAGGGTACGCACCGCCTCCCATGGGCGGAAAACCTCCAGGCACCGTGGGGTAAGGATACTGTCCGGCCGGTGGATAAACAGATTCTTGCCCTGTAGGCTAAACATAGCAGTAGACACACAGTTAGCAGCACAGTGCAAAAGGGCTCTCAGATTAAACTCCCACACCACACAAGCTTCCTGGCAGGCATCTTTAATCATTGAATAAAAGGTTCAGGTGGGCAGCGGGCCCTGTTGGTCTGAAGCAGCAGAACAAGGTTTGAGTCCAGCCTGGGGAACCTTGAAGACCCACAAAGTTTCATTCACAGCATAAGTGTTCATGGGCAAGGCACACTTCCTCAGACGGAGTGGAACCGAACCCCCTGAACCACTACTAATAGTGGGGGTGGTAGGCTTTGTTGTTGCCAGGAAGAACCACTGAGAGTCAAGATGCATAAGCATGGGGTGATTATATCTGAGAGAGGGTCCACAGATCTTTCTGACGTCCCATCTCAGCTATCCTCACCCAGGACTTATGAATCTTGACTTTAAATGGTCCTTCGTGACAACGACCTCCACCCCCTTATAAAGAATGGTTGAGGGAGTTCCGTTCCACTGGACCGGAGGAAGGGTGCCTTGCACACGAAAGCTTATACCATGAATACAACTTTGTTCGTTTTAAAGGTGCCTGACTGGACCCAAACTTTGTTTGTTTAATAAAACAATAACAAGTTTTGGCACTGAAGACCTTCAACTGAGCAAATGCACTGAAAGAAAAGACTGGAAATCTCATTTCCTTTCCCAAAGTCGGGTAAAGTCCTGTCACTAGTACGTTTGGGTTATTGGTTGCATATCTGATCACAACAGTTCGTGCCATAAACGCAGAACAAGTTTTGATATAAGCGAATTCAGTATTCGGTTTGAAGGAGCACGTAGAATGCAGAGTGCACACGTTACAGTTAAGAGACTTCTGCTGGCTAAATAGTGCACAGTCAGGCAGCTGTTCTGTACCACCTGATGAAAAGTACAAAAAACTACATTATGCAAAGAGCAAAGCCAGCTGGGAGCAGAGATATTTACAGTGTAATCCTACCCAGCGTGACTCCAGAGTAGGAGCCAAACCTACTATTCTGCTGGCACCATGGCAATCATGCTGCTGGCACCATGGCAATGATAGATGACACTTCCATGGTTGGAGGAGAGGAGGGAGATTTTCAATGATTCCCCTCCCCCCCACTGAAACCGATGTCTATATCTTTGGATTTTCCCGCCAGCATCTCAGTTCTGACACGTTACGGTTCTAACCTGGATCATGCTGATATCTCAATAAACAAATCACTGCCAAAGAGAGTGTTGTTGGGAGTTCCTTGACCAGGAGACTGACAATGGTGCAGGAGAAACAGAGGCAGGGAAATCCCAGCATTACAATATTTTATCTTCTTCATTAATACCCCATTTTCCTCCCAAACTGGGAGCCAAAGCAGCTTACAACATTCTTGGCTTCTCCATTTCATCTACACAAACACCCTGTGAGGTAGGCTAAAGCGTGACCGTGTGACCGGTCCAAGATCACCCAGCCAGAGACTACAGCAGAGGAGGGATTCGACACCCTAACCACTCCCTCAGGCACTCAACAGGAACAGCGGCACAGTCACTTTGGAGTAACTGTCCCCACAGCTAGTTGTCTTCTTCAGAGCACTGACACATTTCAGCCGTCTGTAAGAAACTGCTGCTATTACTGTTGTTGTTGTTTCCGTTTATGAATCGCCCCATTCCTGTAAAATGCCTTTTTAAAGTGAGACTGGATATTTTATTCATTTATTTTATTTTTAAAAATTCTGTGCTGTCCTTCTACCCAAATAGGGTCCCTAAGGCAACAAACATCAAAAGACCAAAGTATTTCAACACTAAAACAGCTCTTTAAAATAAAGTACATATAAAATAAGCAATTCAACAAAAACATATCAACATACAAGCACACTAAGAGCACAACCAGGTGGGAGGGCCAATAACAGTCATTGGGGGTACATGAAACAAAAAAAAAGTCTTTACCTGCTGGTGGAAGATACTCATAGGCTGTGATCACACACACTAAATAACCCACCTTCAATGCACCTTCCAACTGGACTTTACTGTGGCCAAATTTGCATCTAGCATTCGCTCCATTGTTTTAGCAAACCCATACTGGAACAGAAAAAGATGCGGCTTGAAACCACATTCAAATACCCCGGGCCGATACTGTACTGACTGCAGAGTCACCCCCCAAAATGGCCACAAAACAGCCACAAATCTATGCAGACAGCTACCATAAAACTGAGATATCAAATGAAGTGAAAGCAGCATGCAGTCTGGACATGGCCATAAAATCCGATAGTCAATCAAAGTGAGAGTGTCATGCAATGCAGAGGGGACTTTCTGTTCTAACCCGGGTTTGGTAAGACAGGGGAGCAAATACTAGATGCAGATTGGGCCTGTGTGAACTGGCAAAATCCAGTTGGAAAGTGGACTGAAAGTGGATTATTTAGTGTGTGTGGCCGCAGTCAGAGGGAGACAGACAGACCTCAGGGGAGGCAGTTAAAAAATTTCAGTGCCACAGTTGAGAAGGCCCTTCCTTGGGTTGTCAGATGACAGGGGAACCCAAAGCAGGGCCTCCAAAGAGGAGCAGAGCTTCTTTTTTTCTTTTTCTTTAAATAACCTTTATTCAGCCCAGTAAACTACAAAATTCATATACTAAACGTAAGATAACAAATCTAAATATAAAACTATATGGACCAGAGTTGATAGTAGGTTCATATGGGAATTGTAGAATTGTTCCATGAAAACATTTCTATAAAGTACGTTTTGTTTATAAATATCAATTCTGATATCAATTCTGGTGGCACAGAGGATTTATCCTCTGGTTACAGTAACATCTGAACTGAACAGAACGTCTGTCAGTTCTAGCCCCGTGCTGGTGTGAGCTACCAGCTTTGTCCCTAGCTCGCCGTCCACTAAGCGGTTCGAAAGCTTCGGCGAGTAGATAAAATGGGTACCACTCCTTAGAGAGAGTGGGCGCACTAACTCCCCCCCCCGGTGGCTAATCGGAATGTCCAGCTTGTGAGCTCGAAAGCCTAGAGAAATCTCTGCAGCGTCAGAAGCCTGTGATGGGTCGATCCGGCCAGGCAGTGGCAGTGCGGCACCATGACTTGAAGTAGTCCTGGAAGAACAACTGACGTCATCCAGCCGAGCCGTGCGGACGCCTCTGAAATGTCTCTGGAACATGCCTGAGCCTCAGCTGAACATATCCCCGTCAACTGCAAACGTGTGCAATTTAACAAAGATTTATATGTTGTGTCCTCCCTTACCCCAATAAATCATTGTTAGTCCACTGTCTGACATGAGTAACTGTAATATCGCTCAGAGCCAGCAGCTCTGCCGGATTCGGCGATTAAATAAATTGAAAGGTATTATTATTATTGTTATTATTGTTATTATTATTATTATTAAAAAATTCATCCCCAATATTTGTTTCCTGCATAGAAATGGCAAGTGAGAAAGCTTGGGGTGGGGCTGTAGAGTTCCCAGCTTCCCACGGGGGACAGGAAGCCCCTCTGGCCCTCGGCTCTCTTTGTCCTCTCCTGCTCAGCAGGCTGCTGAGAGGAAATCTGGGGGAAGCAAAATGGGGAAAGGGGACCCGACTGACATCTCTGGTGTGATGACGCACTTTGCAGCGATACCTGGAGGTGATACTACCACACTGGATGATGCTCTATTATTCACCACAAACTTTATGAAGTGCTGTCATTATGTCTTGGGATGCCAACTGCTGCCCCCAGAAACCAGGCCCGTAGCTACCGTGGGGCATGTCAGGGCCCCGCCCCCTCAAATGTGAGGCATGCCCCCCCCAACAGCTGCTGCCCCGTTCCCTCCTCCCTCCCCTCCTTTGGCAATAAAAGGGCCCTCCAGCTGATCAGCAGGAGGACGTAGCCCACCGATTAGCTGGGGGGCCTATAAATCTTGCAGGAAGGGAGGGGAGGGAGAGGGGTGGCCACCCACCTTCCCCGAACTCCAGGTCTCTGCTTCCCCCATCTTCCCCACCAGCTGCCAGGCCGGGCCCAGCAAACCCATGCGGGGTGTGTGTGTGTTCCGTGTAAGCAATTAAGCAGCTGGAGAGGTCAATGCAAGTCAAGGTAGCGCTATAAAAAGTAAAGGGGCTACTTTACCACAGGCTCTGGCCAAATAAATGCTAGTCAATAATTGGGCACGCAAAAAGAGATTTTGAGGAGTCGGTTGCTAAAAACATCAGTTTTTAAAGATATATATCTGGAGCAGGAAACCAGCCAGAGAAGCAGTGGGGCCCTTGGATGGCAAAGGAATAAAGGCAGATTGAGGAGGGATCGCTGTGCTGATCGGAAGCAGCAGAGCAAAGTTCGAGTCCGGTCAGGCACCTTTAAGACCAACAAAGTCTCATTTGAGCTTTGGCACACTTCTTCGGATATAAAGGAATGAAGGGATTGCTAAAGGAAGACGAGGAGATGGCAGAGAAGCTCAATGGCCTTTTTTCGCTTCTGTGCTCAGTGTGGAAAGTGTGGGGAATGTACCCTTGCCCCAGCCACTATTTTCAGGAAGGGAGTCTGAAAAACTGAGCCAAATCAAGATGACCAGAGATGAAGTTCGATTTAGAACTATGGAGGAAATTAAAAACTGATAAGTATCCAGGTCCTGAGGGCATACACCCAAGAGGTCTTAAGGAACTCAGATGTGAGATGGTTGATCGTCTAACTTGTACACATAACCTATCACTAAATTCAGCTGCTGTACCAGAAGACAGCCTGGAGAGTAGTCAGTGTCATACCAATTTTTAAAAAGGTTCCGGAGGGGAACCAGGAAATTACAGGCTCGTCAGCCTAACATCTGTCCAAGGCAAATGAGTAAAAACTGCAATCGAAGAAAGTATCGTTAGGCACACAGAGGGACGAATCCTGCCAAGGGGAAATGGGCACAGCTTCTGCAGAGGGACATCCAGCCTCGCCAGCCTCCTGCAGTTCTCTGAGAAAGTGAACAAGCAGGTAGACAACGGTGACCCCCTGTAGTCATTATACATCTGCACTTTCAAAAGGCTTCTGACAAAGAGCCCTGAGTAAACTTAGCAGTCATGGGGTAAGAGGACGGGTTCTCTTATGGATTAAAAGCTGGTGGGCAAAAGTGGGCGACGATGTGGCAGAGGAAGTCCAGTGTTGGTAGGTGTAAAGGTGGTGCTCACCGGGGCAAAAAACCCAGCTTCAAGTAAAAGCTTAACAGGGGTCTGAACTTGCTGAGACTGGAAGGGAAAAGGTTTGCAAGACCTGAGCAAGGCTGCAGTTAGTTAGCTCTCAAGTCACAACGGAGATGGCAATCCTGGGCCCCGGTCACACATGCCAGATAACGCAGGAGGGGGGGGAGTGAGGCTATTTGCCCGGTAGTAATTTGACACGCCACTGTGCAATCGGACACAATTGTTTGCCACGTGTTTCTGGTGTGCTTCAGCGAGGGATCACTGACGCGATGAGAGCGCACCGGTGAGATCACACGGAGACGTCCGTCTGTGGCCCATCGCAAACCCGTTTCCTACTGCACTTTCCCAGGTATTTTTTCACTCCACTTCTTCGGAGGGGTGAGATGGGTTGGCGACGGGTGCAGGAGGCTTGGCAGATGTTCCCATGTGATCGCGCCCATAAAATCTGCCTGGCCTTTGTCCCTCTCGCGCTGCTAATTCTGTGTGTGATCGGAGCTCTGTAGGGTTTTCAGGGGTGGTCTTGCCATTGCCTGCCTCTGCGTAGCAACCCTGGACTTCCTTAGTGGTCTCCCATCCAAATACTAACCAGGGCTGACCCTGCTGAGCTTCTGAGATCTGACCCTGGGCCATCCAGGCAAGCACACAGCATCCTTAGACCATAATAAAATGCGCTACAAAAACAGAACGTCAGAGTGCACACGGTTGCTTCATTCAAGCAACTGAACTGTCACCCACAAATTAATATTTTCTGCTCACTAGTGTTTTAAGCATACGGGCAAAAGATCACACACACACAATAAACAGTGAAACAGACTGCAGCTCTAGTCCATTTATCAAAGCACCCTCTTGAACAATTCCATTTTACTGCATCACACGAGAGGCCCGAAAACCTCTCCGTCACACCCCACGCAACTCAACAGGAAGCACAGGGAACCAAGCCAGCCGTCATCTACACAGACACTCATTGAGGACCACTTATGTATCTTCTGCATTCGTAGCCTGCCTTTCTCAACGAGACTCTCAAGGCAGATCACAGAATCAGAAGCCAATGCAAGAAAACCAGTATAATACAAACAACAAACAATACAATGAAAACTATGTCATACTTAAGGGTCACACTACAGTCAGGTCACCTAACCCAGGAAGCAGCTTAAATGATAAGCCAGTTAATACTTACAGGATAACCAGGAAAAGCAGGGTAGCCGGAGGGAGGATATCCTGGGTACGACATTCTGTAAGAGAGGAGCAACACCTGTGAGAATTTCTGCTGAGCATCAGCCACGCCCTCAAGCAGATGCTTCAGCTCTCAAGAGCATGCAACAATGCAACACGAGGGGAAAGTAGATACGGGGACACCGGGAAAGTTGGTCAGTTGCCCTATTAGCCAACTACCCCTACACTAGACTTATCCTATATATATGAAAGTCCAATGTATTAGCACTTTCCAGCTTTCCCATTGGCTGTGCTGTGTGCTCCATCACCCACTGGACCATCAAGCGCCACTCAAGAGTACTTGCATGCCATTGGCTGGGTGCTGGGCCCAATCCTCTCCCCCGCCCACTGCCAGCCTAGACACTCTTCCCTGACAGAATAAACTGCCAAAACAGCTGTCTCTCCTGACAAAGACACTTCTTCTGCGGCTGGCTGGCTGGCTGGCTATTGAGGTGGGCCACCAGCCATTCTCTTCTCCTCCTGCTGTGGGGCTAATGTTGCCATTTCCTCCTGGGGAACCACTGTTGCCAATCTCCAGGGGAGGGCTGGAGATCACTCAGAATTACAACTGCTCTCTAGATGGCAGAGAGCAGTTCCCCTGGAGAAAAGGGTGGGCTTTGTGTCATTATACCCAGCTGAGGTGGCTCCCCCAAGACAGACAGTGTGATGTAGCAGTTAGCGCTTCAGACCAGGGATGGCCACACCCAGGTTCTTCCTGTGGAAGCTGAGTGGATGATTTCAGACCACTCACAGACTTTCAGCCTAACCTACCTCACAGGGTTGTTATGCAAATCAAAAGGGGGAAGAGAATGATGTGAGCTGCTTTAGTCCCCACTGTGGAGAGAGACTGAACTTTCCCTAGGTACAGGCTGCAGGGAAGGGGGAGGAGATAGAAAACTGGTGATCCCCAGCCTGAAAGAACCTGGGCTTTTTCAGACCTGGCTGCCAAGTGAGATCTGGGCTCTGCAGGACTTGGTGCAGTTCCGGAGAGCCTGCAACATAGAGGTGTTACACCAGGCCTATGGCTGAGACAACGATGGTCTCCATCCTAAACTGGCCTCCCCCCATTTCTGGGTTGTAATTTTCTCATCTCACTAACTGTGGGATGTTTTGCCCTCTCCCCTGGACAGGGGGCACTAAGTTGTGCTCTCTTATGTGCCATCTGATCAGTTATTAGCATTATTGTGAAAGTCATCTTAGTATTTAATTTTATTGATATTGTTTTATGAATGTCATTACCCACTCTGAGCCCTGTTGCACCGGAGAGGTCAGGCTACAAATCTGATAAACAAATAAATAAGAACCATGGAGCTTTTTGGCATGGCCAGTGGATTGCTGCTTGTAGCTCTGAGTAAGACAGACTAGCAGATCCAGGACTAGACAAGGATGTAATGTACGGTGCTATTTCATGGGGGTTTTCCTATTTAAATTGTATCTTGTAAGCCACTTCGGGTTCCCACAGGTGAGAAAAAGAAGATAAAAAAATTCAACAAGTAAAATCATAAATCAGTACAAAACAGTTAAAGACCTAACTACAGGTTGTCTGTTATTTAAATCTTTTCTTAATTGCATTGATGGCAGTCAATAATGTAGCCGATGCAGACCCAGAGCTTTATCAGCATTTAATTTGTCTAGCAATGAGCAAACTTCCTCAGAAGTAACTGGATCCCATTTGGCTATCTTCTCTTCCTTTACACCCAAGGCGGGGGAGTCATCAGCTGGATAGGGTTTGTCACTGAAGACTGAGATATAACCCTTTGGCCATTTAATCAAAGGGATGTGAATAGAGGACTTCTGCAAAAAGATTTGTAGTCGGAATTCACTGTGTGCCAAAATTTATGCATGTGTCATCAGAAAGAAGTGTAGAGGAGCTTTAACAAGTACTTCTTTTGGTAAAGACTTTCCCTTAAAAAACTATATTATTTAAGATAATGTTTAGTACAGGGGTCCCCAACCTTTTGCAGCCTGGGGACACATGTGAATTTCTGGCATAGCATGGTGGGTACAGCAGCAAAAGGGCTGCCACAAAATGACTTCTGCAGGAGGCGGGACCAGACACAAAATGGCTGCCACAGCTTAACTTCTGGTCACCACATCTCAAAAAGGATATTATAGCATTGGAAAAAGTGCAGAGAAGGGCAACTAGAATGATAAAAGGGTTGGAACACCTTCCCTATGAAGAAAGGTTAAAACGCTTGGGCCTCTTCAGCTTGGAGAAACGACGGCTGAGGGGTGACATGATCGAGGTTTATAAGATTATGAATGGGATTGAGCAGGTTGAGAAAGAAGTACTTTTCTCCCTTTCTCACAATACAAGAACTTGTGGGCACTCTATGAAATTGCTGAGCAGTCGGGTTAGAACAGATAAAAGGAAATACTTCTTCACCCAAAGAGTGATTAACATATGGAATTCACTGCCACGGGAGGTGGTGGCAGCTACAAGCATGGACAGTTTCAAGAGGGAATTAGATAAACATATGGAGCAGAAGTCCATCAGTGGCTATTAGCCACAGGGTATAGATGGGAACTCTCAGTCTGGGGCAGGTGATGCACTCTATTCTTGGTGCTGGAGGGGGCAGCAGTGGGAGGGCGTCTAGTGTCCTGGCCCCACTGCTGGACCTCCTGATGGCCCCTGGTATATTTTGGCCGCTGTGTGACAGAGTGTTGGACTAGATGGGCCATTGGCCTGATTCAACGTTGGCTTCTCTTATGTTCTTAACTTCAGTAGCACAGCACAGATCCTTGTCCTGTGGCGGCAGATGCTGCCAAAACAACGTTTAAAAAAATCTGTACAACCAGTCAGACCAACTGGAAGCCTTGCTGGACTAAAGCCCTACCTGGCCTCACCCACTTCCTGTAAGAAGAGAACAGAATGAATTTATACCCTGCCCTTCACTACCCGAAGGAGTCTCAGAGCAGCTTAAAATCTCCTTTCCTTTTCCCCCTCCACAACAGACACCCTGTGAGGTCGGTGGGGCTGAGAGAGCTCTCATGAGTACTGCTCGTGAGAGAACAGCTCTGAGAGAACTTGTGACTGACCCAAGATCATCTAGCAGCTGCATGTGGAGGAGTGGGGAATCAGACCCTGTTCTCCCAGATTAGAGTCTGCCTGTCAGGTATCCCTGCCATAGGGGTGATGGGGGGGAAAGATGAGACGGTAATTGATGTATCTGTGTTTCTCGTTTGGAATGTGGGGAGGTGACGAGGTTGCCTGGGAGACCGGGCTATATCTCATCTCACCAGGCTGAAATGGCCTTGGAGCCAGGCTGTTCGTCTCCTTTTGCTTTCTAAAGACAACAGCTAGGCTTGAGAACTTTCAGGTGGTGGGAACGTAGTAAATTAGTGCCTCATAGCTTTCCCGCGCGCGGGCTGGCCATCTATTGGTAGAGGTGAGGGGGGCTCCTTTCCCCCCTTAGAGTATAACCCCAATGCTTCATGTATTCAAGTTATTCTTAACAATGCTTCTGTTCTAGTGACCTAGTATTGCAGTCTAATAAATACTATCCTTGTTTCAATGAATAAGGCCTGGTGTTTGACTGACTAACTGAGGACTCTGACAGTTTGACTTAGTTATGCTCTTCAGGCTACAGGGGGCGCCAGGAGTGTTCATGAACCTGATTAATGAAGTGTTGCACAAGTATTTGTTCAAGGGGGTCCTTGTTTACCTTGATGACATTCTTCTGTATTCCCCCGACCACCGTTCACACGTGAAACTGGTGAGGGAGGTACTTCAAACGTTGCACAAGCACAAACTCTTCGCTAAACTGTCCAAATGTGAATTTCATAAGTTGGAAATCGCCTTTTTAGGCTACCGCATCTCACAGAAGGGGATTGAGATGGACCCTGACAAGGTTAAAGATGTGGTGGGGTGGGAACCCCCCCAGACGAGGAGACAGCTCCAAGCATTCCTCGGATTTGCCAATTTTTACAGATCATTCCTTTCGAACTTTGCTCAGGTAGCCCATCCCCTCACTGACCTACTCAAAACTAAGGGGAAAGCCCCTGACTGCACCCGGCCGGGTGCGCGCTTAAACTGGACCTCAGAGTGCCAGCTTGCATTCGAACGCCTGAAGGCTCTCTTTACCTCGGAGCCCGTGCTGGCTCATCCCAATGAACTTAAAAAATTCATTGTCCAAGTCGACGCCTCAGACGTCACCATGGGGGGGCAATCCTCCAAGAGGGGGGGGATGGCAAACTCCACCCCCTTGCATATGTCTCTAAAAAATTCAATGACACTGAACGGAATTGGTCGGTGTGGGAAAAAGAAGCAGGGTCGATCCGGTTGGCGCTGGCAACATGGCGACATTGGCTGGAGGGGGCTCGAGTACCATTCGAGGTGTGGACTGATCACAAAAATGTAGAACTCCTCCGCTCGCCCCGCGCGCTGAACGCCAAACAATTGCGATGGGCTGATTTCTTCTCTAAGTTTAATTTCACCCTGCACCATTTCCCAGGGAAGGCTAACTCACTGGCTGATGCTCTGTCCCGCCTCCCGCAACACGATAGCAAACAGGAGGAGGTCCGGGACTCAGTCTTCACCCCCTCCCAACTGGGAGGGGCGGTAACCACACGCAAGCAAGCGCTGAACCCCCCCTACGTCACCCCCTTCCCACTGGGAGTCAAAATTCGCGTCTGCGATGTCTCAAGCGGACAGAGAAACGCTTGAAGGGGAGGAGGGGGTGGTGAAAGATGCAAAAGACTGTTGGCGAAAGAAAACTGTTTGTACTGCTGTCACTCCGGGGGGAGGTGATGGGTTGGGCTCACGGCTCCAAACTTGCGGGGCACACGGGCTTTGTGAAATCGCTGCAGCTCCTACAAAGGCAATTTTGGTGGCCGGGACTGAGGAAAGATTTGTCGTTGTTTACAAATGCCTGCCAAGTATGCCTGATGAGCAAGCCCCGGCCAGGGAAACCCCCTGGCCCACTGCAGCCTCTCCCTACCCCAACTCGCCCTTGGGAGGTGATCTCCATGGACTTTATTACTGATTTGCCACCGAGTGGTGGAAAGACTGTTATTTGGGTTGTGGTCGATATATTTTCTAAACAGGCTCATTTCGTCCCATTTGCTTCCATTCCCTCTGCAAAGAAACTGGCTGCAGCGTTTCTGCAACACGTGGTGAGACTCCACACTTTGCTGAATAAGGTGGTCTCAGACAGGGGGGTGCAGTTTGTCTCCAAATTCTGGGGAGAGTTGATGTCACTGCTAGGGGTGGAGAGGGGGGTCAGCAGTGCATACCACCCAGAGACCGATAGCCAAACCGAAAGGGTCAACCAAACACTTGAACAATACCTCAGGTGTTTCACGAACTTTCAGCAAGACGATTGGCATTCCCTGTTGCCGTTGGCTGAGTTTTGCTACAACAATACTCATCACTCCTCCACGGGGATGTCTCCTTTCATGGCGGTGCACGGATATGAGGCCCCGCCCCTTCCTTTTTTGAGCTCTCCCGACCTCCCGCCGGGAGATGCAGGTGACTGGTGTAAACACTTGCAGTCTGCGTGGCCCTTGCTGATGAAAACACTTGAGGGGGCTAAAGCTGCATACAAGGTCCAAGCTGACAAGAAACGTGACCTTTCTTGGACTCCAAAGTGTGGAGACTTTGTTTATCTCTCCACACAGAACCTGAGGGGCGTGCAGCCGAGCCGCAAACTCGGTTGGAAATATGTGGGACCTTTTAAAATTGTACGTGTAGTGAACAATGTTACTGTTGAGCTTGACCTGCCTAAGTCACTGAAATCTGTTCATCCTGTATTTCATGTAAGGCTGCTACGGCGTGCGCCTGCGGAGAATGTCTGGACACCCCAGCGCCCTGCCCCGCCTCCGCTGATGGTGGGGGGAGAGCCACATTATGAAGTTTCACAAATCTTGGACTCAAAGATTTCACGCAACCGGCTGTATTATCTCATCGACTGGGCGGACTTTGGGCCGGAACAGAGGGAGTGGGTTAGGGTGGAACATGTTCTTGCCCCGAAATTGGTCCGCGCGTTCCATAAATTGTATCCTCTGAAGCCGGGGGGGGTAGATCTGTTATCAGGAGGGCAGAATGTCAGGTATCCCTGCCATAGGGGTGATGGGGGGGGAAGATGAGACGGTAATTGATGTATCTGTGTTTCTCGTTTGGAATGTGGGGAGGTGACGAGGTTGCCTGGGAGACCGGGCTATATCTCATCTCACCAGGCCGAAATGGCCTTGGAGCCAGGCTGTTCATCTCCTTTCGCTTTCTAAAGACAACAGCTAGGCTTGAGAACTTTCAGGTGGTGGGAACGTAGTAAATTAGTGCCTCATAGCTTTCCCGCGCGCAGGCTGGCCATCTATTGGTAGAGGTGAGGGGGGCTCCTTTCCCCCCTTAGAGTATAACCCCAATGCTTCATGTATTCAAGTTATTCTTAACAATGCTTCTGTTCTAGTGACCTAGTATTGCAGTCTAATAAATACTATCCTTGTTTCAATGAATAAGGCCTGGTGTTTGACTGACTAACTGAAACACTCCTAACCACTACACCAAACTGACTCTTGGCGGGCACCAGAAACACTTGGAGGGCACCAGAAAAGCTGTCCGCTGGCACCAAGGCACCCACAAACACCACACTGGGTACCTCTGGTTTAGTACTTAAATTGTTAATAAGTGAGATAGATGAACTGTTCCTCCAAAATGCAGAAAACAGCTGGAATTTCTTCTTCATCATCTTTCTGCATTTTGTAAAAGGCGAAAGATTTATGCAATCTGAAGAGAAACCAGCTCATATACTAAAATTGGAACGATACAGAGAAGATTAGCATTTTTCTGCATTTTGTATCATACCATTGGGGGGGGGGCCTTCAGAACTTCTAGAGAAGGTTTTAGAGGTAGCATGAAAACCTAAACTTGACTGGACTCCCGAATGTCAGGAAGCGTTAGAGAGGCTCAAGGTGCTTTTCACATCTGAGCTGGTGCTGGAGCACCCAAATGAACTTAAAAAATTCATTGTCCAAGTTGATGCCTTGGGCATGGCCATGGACAGCGCCATCTTACAAGAGGGGGAGGATAGGAAACCCCACCCGCTGGCTTACGTCCCCAAGAAATTTAACGAGACAGAACGGAACTGGTCGGTATGGGATAAGGAAGCAGGGGCAATTAAGTTGGTCCTATCGACTTGGCGTCACTGGTTGGAGGGGGCACGAGTTCCATTCGAGGTTTGGACTGACCATAAAAACCTTGAGCTCCTCCGGACTCCGCGGAACCTAAACGCCAAGCAACTCCGGTGGGCGGACTTCTTTTCTAAGTTCAACTTCACCCTCCATCACTTCCCGGGGAAGGTGAACTCATTGGCTGATGCTTTGTCCCGCCTCCCACAACATGACAGTAAGCGGGAGGAGGTCCAAGCCTCTATGTTCACGCCTACCCAACTCAGGGGTGTAGTCACGACTCGCAGTCAGGCGAAAACCCCGCCCTTTACTACTGAACAGTCTTGGGACTCTAAGTTTGCATCCACCCTATCGGAGGCGGATTGCAAGGAACTGGAAAAGGAAGGGGGGGGTGAAAGAGCGGGATGACGATTGCTGGTACAGGGGAACCAAACTCTTTGTACCTCGGACATTGCAGGGGGAAATCATGGGTGTGGTTCATGGCACCAAACTGGCTGGCCACCAGGGTTTTGTGAAATCACTGCAGTTCCTGCAAAGGCAGTTTTGGTGGCCAGGCATGAGGCAGGATTTATCTGTGTTCATCCAGTCCTGCCAGGTGTGTCTCATGAGCAAACCCCGACCTGGGAAGCCACCGGGTCTATTCAAACCACTCCCAACCCCATCCCAGCCGTGGGAAGTTATTTCCATGGATTTTATCACGGACCTCCCCCCTAGCAAGGGAAAGACTGTGATTTGGGTGCTGGTGGATTTGTTCTCGAAGCAAGCACACTTTGTCCCTTTCAAAGCCATCCCATCAGCTAAGATGCTGGCTAAAGTGTTCCTACACCATGTGTTCAAATGACATACTCTGCCCTGTAAGGTGATTTCTGACCAGGGGTCACAATTTGTTTCACATTTCTGGGGTGAGTTCCTGAAACTGATGGGGGTTGAATGAGGGATGAGCAGTGCCTATCACCCGGAGACCGATGGACAGACTGAGAGGGTCAACCAGATCCTGGAGCAATATCTGCGGTGCTTTACTAACTTTCAACAAGATGACTGGGAGAGTTTGTTGCCCCTAGCAGAATTTTGCTACAATAATGCATGTCACTCGTCCACCGGGGTTTCACCTTTTATGGCAGTGCATAGCTATGAGGCTCCCCCCCTCCCATTTCTCTCGGACACTGACTTGCCGGCGGGAGAGGCAGGGGATTGGTGCAAGCGACTCCAGGAGGCTTGGCCTCTCCTGTGCAAAACTTTGGATGAGGCTAAAAAAGAATACAAGGCTCAAGCCAACAAGAAAAGGTGAACAGGGTGAGACCCAAAACCCGAGGACTTTGTGTATGTGTCCACCCAAAATATCAAAGGGCTCCAGCCTAGTAGGAAATTGGGTTGGAAATTCGTGGGTCCCTATGAGATCAAACGAATGATCAATGAGGTGACAGCTGAACTAATTTTGCCAAAAGCATTAAAAGCTATACATCCTGTGTTTCACCTTAGGCTGTTATGTCGTGACCCCGGGGAGAACATGTGGTGTCCTCAACGAGCTGTACCACCCCCCCTCATGGTCCAAGGGGAACTGCATTATGAAGTCTCTGAAATCCTGGACTCTAACTTGTCTCAGAACAAATTGTATTATCTTGTTGAATGGGTTGCTTTTGGTCCTGAACACAGGGAATGGGTCTGGGTGGAGCACATCAATGCCCCCCGCCTCCTCCACAAGTTCCACCGCTGCTACCCGGAAAAGCCGGAGGGGGGGGCATTTATCAGAGGGCATTTATCGGAGGGCAAGATGTCAGGTAACCTGCCATTGCTGTGAGTGGGGGGGGGGGAGACATCTTTCACCATTCTGGAATGCGGGAGGAACTCTGAGTCTCCAGTCTCACTGATTTAGAGTGTCTGCTCTGCTTCTTATCAATTTGCCTGACCTTGGGTCTCATGCTACCCTGGCATGGGGAATGTACTGGTTTGAGGTGTTCTCTTTCATTGGCTTATAGGTGGGAGGGTAGTTTGAATGGGCTATATCTGCTATTGCTTTGTACTATCTGGCATCACTGACAAAGAACTGGTTCATGCAGCTCTATGACTGGTCTTTAATAAATACTATCTTCTTTTGAAGCCTGGTGTTTGACTGACTATCTGGATTTGCTTCAAGGTGCTGGCTTTGACCTTTAAAGCCCTTTATGGTCAGGGACCTGCCTACCTGAGGGACCGCCTTTTTATTTTAAATATCTAATAATTTGGGACTTCTTAAAAATTTGCCCACATGCTTTGGCACATCGGTGCTTGAATTTCTGAACAGGAAAATCTTTTTTATAGCACTCACTGCTCAGAACACTGAAGGCCAAACTCCACATTATGTTGGGACTCCATGACTGCATATCCCAACATGTGTTTTATCCTTAAAAAACAGTCATGGGAGCAGCCAGGGGTTAGTCCTTTACCCTGGCAACCTTCACTCAACATCAGCTGCTGGGAGTGATTGCTATCAGGGAAACGGCAAAGGAGAAAAGGGTAACACCCACTCACCCACACACACCCCGCCAGCACCAGAGCCCTGGTTCAAACTGCCACCACCCTGCAGCTTCTTAGTTTTTGTCTGAAACACATTTCAGAAGATCTGGCCACAGATGCCCAACTCAACAAGTTAATTTGGCTCTGAAAGGAAAGAAAAACCAGCAGATTTACCTCTTCCTTGCTGAGGGATTGGGTACAATGCTGCTCATACACACACACACACGCTTTCATAAGGAAGAGGGTCAGAAACACCCTTTAGAAAAGGCAAAATGCAGAAACGGAAGGCAGAAGCCTCCAAAAGTAGAAATGTTCAGGGCGCCAGATTCCACAAGTCTCTCTCTACCAGTGAAAGAGCTAGGTTTGGTACAGATTAGCCAGCTGAGCTCCCACAGCACGATGAGTCACTGATCTTTGTTTGCTTTATCGTATTCTGCAGTGAAACAGAGACCACACCCTTCCTGAAGGCAATTTCATAACACCAGGCAGGAAATGGCTTTTAAGGGAAAGATCACTAAAGCTAGAAAGTTTTCCAGGGCATTTAAAAGGGCTTACTTATTTTAATTCAAGTATCATGTGAATAAAATTACAGCAAAACCTTTTGGCCTAGTTATATGGGCCAAACAAGCTTCAGTATTTTCCAGATTCTTCATCCATCCCCTGTATTACCCTGTTCAAAAAAGGGCTCACCGCCCTGATTTGCAGGATGTTTGGATAAAACACAAGCTGTCCGTAATATGTACCTCTGGCAATTATGCACTTACTGCAGGCATGGAGATTTTTTGTATCTTCTTGGGAAATTCCCTCCAGATAGTCCCAGGTCACAACCCATTATGGAAATGAGAGGTCCATCATGGAAGTGTGTTTCTTTCTACGCTACCGGCTGCCAGAGATAGTTTCCACCAGTCTGCAGTGCCTGGGAACTTCCAGGCCCAGAAAACACACACTACAGACAAACTATACTGGAATTCACTAACAACCACTTCCGCTAATTTTGCCTGCGAGAACATGTAAATTTACATAGTGATGTTTTGCTCTGACTGTTCAAGTCCTGCCCCAAAGGAACAGGGAAGAGAAAATTTAGCTCTCAGAATCTTGTGTGTTTAGACAAGTAGCATCAGACCACTAAAAATTTACTCATCAGTATTAGCTGCCTTTTAACTTTCTAAAGGTGAGAAAAGACCCCTCTGCTGACTCAGGAGCAGCAGCCTCATAACAGGGTTGCCACTAAAATTTTATTTTTACTTTCCCTGACTTTCCCTGACCAACATTTGTCAATTTCCCTGACTACCATTCAAATATAACCACAAGTTAAAAAATGAATAGGTTGTGTTGCATTAATGCAAGGCTTAATGAAATATTCCACTCTACAACTACACAAGTCTCAACTGCAAAAATATTTGTCAAAGTAAGAGATTTAATATCAGCTTCTTTCAACATTAACTGCAGCAACATCTGTTTTGCAATTGCACCAAAAATTACACCAAGATAGAGACTTCTGGTTTTGGCGACTTGCTGGCGGGTGCGCTCCATCGCAGCTCCGATGAGAGCGCCCCACAAATCGTGCTGGGTGGAAGGGGTCCAAGTTGATCTTGGACCCACTTGAGCCCTTGGAGGGGGCTTGTAGCCTGGGATGCGAGAGGTGCCTCTCCTGAGGTACGGGCTGAGGGATCAAGGCTCCTCTTTGCTCTGATAGGTCCCCCCGGCGCAAGACCAACCATGATACACAAAGGCACACACTGAAGAGAGCACGCAAGTGATCTGGCAAAAGGCAACGTTCCCCACCTCGGCAAGTGAAGTGTGGAGTAAAATGTGAGTTAATGTTCGTTTATCCAAACAAGTGCCCAAGCGAAAACCCGTAAAGTAGCCCCAAACCTAGTGGAAGGGGGGGATTCACCCGACCCTGGAAAGATTGACCCATAAAAGAGGAAAGCGAGGGGCAAAAGGGCAGCTCAAAAGGGAGATCAACAACCCAGCCGAGGGTGTGCAGACTAGTAAAAAGATTGCAACTTATTGGACTTTCAGAGATTTTTAAGAACTTTTCCTTTAATGTAAACAATGTCACATCAGGCAGAAAAAATGGTGTCTAGGGGGAAATCGTCTTCAGGAACTGCCAGCTCATTGACTCCGGCCTTTAAACCAGACGTAACCACAGATTTTCCCAATATGATTGCTACAGCATTGCACCCCCTGCTGGATCAGATGACCAATCTCAACAATGATTTCGACATGCTTCAAAAGGAATTGAAACAAACATCTGCAAGAACAGAGAGGACAGCCAAAAAGCTGAAAACGGCTGAAGATAAGACAAACACGTTAGATTAAAGACTGGAGGCAGTGGAAAAAGAAAAAACCTCTGAGGAAAAAAACAACTTTTACAACTACAGATGAAAAAATCAGCATACATCCTGAGATTTCAAGGTGTTCTGGAACAGAAAGGAGAGAACCTGAAAGAGACCTTAAGCAAAGCCATTGCATCCGTGGCAGCCTTTACAGCAGAAATTTTGCAAAGCAACATGGATATGGTATATTGTACCTATCCAGAATTTATTTTAAAAAAATAAGCTGCTTGGTGAAGTGTATGTTAAGTTCTCTAAACGATCAACAAGAGATACAGCCTTGAAAGTGACTAATGGGATAACCCTAAAAATCAAAGGAGAAGAAGTTAAAGTTTTGAAATACATTCCATTTGAGTTCAGAAAGAGAAGGAAACAATATAGAGACTTTGTATCATTCCTACAGAAAAATTCCACTCCCTACAGATGGCTGTTGCCAGAAGGACTTATCTTCAGCTTCAAGGAGAAAAAAGAAAAGTTTGACTCTGTTACAAAAGTGAAAGTATTTTTGGAGCAGCAACAGAAAGCTATGAAGGGAACTGAGAAAGCAGAGGACAGTGAGGCTGAAGAAGAGGACGACGATAAGGGCATGGGAAGTTCTGACAGTAGCACCTCGAGCAGTTCCTCAGAAGAATCAATTAACTTCGAAGCAGAACTAGGAGCAGCTGCTCCTAAATCTTTAAAAGTAAAACTGACCTTCAATAAAAAATAAGCATACAGGAAAGAAAGCTGTAAAATAGTCTAACTGAAAATCTGGTATTTTGCTTTGTTTCTTCCCTTTAATTAATGTACGCACGAGGGCTAAACATGATGGTGCCTGTTTGCTGTGGTTATATATAACTAACTTTTATTCCTTTTTATATATGGAACAGGGAAATGCCATGAAGCTGATTTTATAAATGATCCTTGCTACTCTGTATTTTAGGTTTATATCCCTTCCCCCGGCCCTGTAGGATGTAAGATGTAGTGGGGGGGAAAAGCAATAAAAATGTTATTAAAAAAGCAAACAAAAATTACACCAAGATACAAACTTCAATTCAAGTAAACTCTGAATGCTAAGAAATGACATAACGTTTTTGTTACTGTTTTAAAGGTACACTAAAAATTATAAAAACGTTCTATCTAAAATGGTTGGGAAGAAAGGGCATCATGAAGTTTGACTTGTATTCTGCTACTTCTCCATTCCAGTTGCCACAAGAACAGAACAGGCTCTTGGAGCAGCAGGTCAAGAATCCACTGCTTGACTATATTTTAATCACAATTTCCCTGACTTTCCCTGACTGCAGACCAATTTCCCTGACTTTCCCTGACCAATTTTAATTTCCCTGACTTTCCCGAAAGTAGCAACCCGGCATACCCTCCGAACCCTTTGAGCCATCAGCCTGTTCCAGTGTGGTTGCTTGTTGTTGTGCAGTTTTGAAGGAGGCTGATAACAAGAATCCCTGGATGTATGCAAGGACTCTCTTGCCCATTCCAGAAGAGAGGGTTTTTTTCATAATTGGATCAGGGAGAACTCACACAGGCCCCCTCCCCATTCCCTCATTAATAGCAGAGGGCACACAAGAGAGCACTCAGTGGCAACAGTCATGAACTGCAGTTGGCTGGTAGGTCAAGAGGCGAAGTTCTGTGGGCTGCAGCATTAGAGTCCTACCTGAAGTGTTCCTGGAAGTGTAACTACAACTCGTCCGGTGGCAACTCTGCTCAGCCTGAAAGAGGGACCTAGGCGAGAGAACATGATCTCAGTTTAGTGTTGTTCCTGCTTAATAGAATCATGAACACCACTGATGCCCAGCCTCGCCTTCACATGATGCGACCCTCCCTCCATTTCCTCCTATTCATAGTGGGCCTGCTTATTTTGTCACCAAGGACGACAAACACAGACCTTCTCCACTCCACAACCTACTCAAAGTTTCATTATTCATTAACAGAGTCTCTCCGCTCTTAGCCTCTTCTACGGATTGTTCCCCAGGAATCAAATAAAACCCAAAGTTGATGTTTAAAGCTAGAATGGAAAAATAACGTAATTCCACTTTTGAAATATCTTAATTTTTTAAATATTCTCAAACCACCAAAATATTAAGCAGTGGTTTAAAAAAAACCACACAAAACTCCGTTCCAAAGACTCTTGAGGGGGAGAAATACACAAACAGAAACCATATGGCTTCCACATAGGGAGTACTTTCAATAAAGGGAAACCTCTGCATATTTTCCCAAGTTCTCATCCTTTCTATGACTCAACGTAACATGGCGCATTTAGTCTGGTTAAAGATTATTTCAAAAGGCTTAAGGGTCTTTCTGCTTTGCCACCATTCTTGCATATTAATCTCCATTTACAAAGGCAGGGTTGTTGTTGTTTTTATATAAGAGAGATACAGATGTAGTAGAGAAACTTTACTAGAAAGAACATCATGCAGCTAGAATTTTAATCCTAGCACTCTCAGCAATCAGTTCCAAGGAGCTGGGAACTCAGTCAACAAGCTATGATTTTTTAAAAAATACTATTAAATACTACCTGAGCCAGGAAGAATGCAAAGCAGCCTCATGCAAAGTAAACGCCCTGCTGCCTGGGCAGGAACACAGGCCAGGAGAAGGATGCACAGCCAAGGGCAAACCAGATCAGAAGATCCTATACTCCACAGCAAAGTACAAAGCAGGGTGAGCAAAAGCTCTTTCAGGTGATCAATGCATCATCGGCTGATTACTGCTTTCTTTTGTGGGAACCACCAGGGCAGACGAAGTTGCAGCTTCACATAAGGTGTTACATTTTTGTCACTCAGAAAAATGAATGATTTCCCCCAAGCTAGTGAATCTTGCACAAATGTCCACAGGCAGCCTACTACTTGGGCAGAATCCATGCTGAGTCATAACACACAGCACACGAAACTAGAGGCCGAGAACGTGGAGACGTGAGAGGTGTAAACTGTCCACCGAGAAAACTGGCAGAGTGAAGGGAAAAGTCCAGCACTCAAACAGGAGGGGCTGGGAAAGCAGCAGAGAAGCAAAGTTTAACAAGAAGACCAGAACTAGAGGATGGTGGCAGCAGGGAGGGAGGCAGGAAGACAAGTGAAGAGAAGCGACCTTAAAGACCTGTGAGAGGGGTTTAAAAACAGGTGTGAAGGCCTCTGGGACACATTTGCAGCTGTCTTAGGCTGTGTTGCTCTTGCAGAACTGTGGGGGGTCCTTGCCCAAGTGATTTTCAGCTAGCTCAAGAGGTGATCACTGGACAATGAGAAATCCTGTCATGAACTTGCTATGAGAACATAAGAGAAGCCAATGTTGGATCAGGCTAATGGCCCATCCAGTCCAACACTCTGTGCCACCAAAAAAGTGGCTAAAAATACCAGGTGCCATCGGGAGGTCCACCAGTGGGGCCAGGACACCAGAGGCCCCTCCCACGCACGGTATGCTGCCCTCTGCTTGAGGAGGACGGGGGAGGGGCACGAGAAGGGCCTTTTTTTCTGGGGGAAGGTGTCAGAACAGGATTCTGGAATTTCTTCAACAAAATTATCTTTAAAATGTTTAAAAATTCATGTGTATACAGATTGAAAACTTCATTTCCCTCTCAGAGTTCTGGCACCTCTTTTCTTTTCTTTTTAAAGGCCTGAGCACTCGTAATCTTCTGAGTCACTTGCTGGGTGGGACCCTGACAAACACTTCTGGATCAGAACTGCAAAAAGCCAGTGTCCAGATTTCTCACATGTGACGATCCTACATACATACGAGTTAGTATCGGTACAAAAATATACAGGGAATAATTACAACTGGGTTTCCATGCCATTTCCTACATTTCCTAAAGAAAACTATCTTCACATTTGCATAAGAGTACAAAACAAGGGGAAACCACAGCTGTGCCAATTATCAAAAACAAATGAACGCTGTGAATGCAATCAACGAGTCTTATATCAACGCCTTTAAATAAATATTTTGAAATAGCAAACGAGTGTATGGTCTTAATATATACTCAGTTATCAAAGTTTCCTTACTCCAACTCCTAAAGTATTTAATATGCGGTCAAAAGCTCCAAGCCAGCGTTACAATGTAACACATGAACGTTCTCAGACTCTCAAAACGCAACCCTCATGAGCTGTGAATCAGGGTCACAATGTAACACTACTAGTTCCGAAGTTCTCAATATGACCAGTGTACACAACAGGTCAACAACTGGGAGTGATGCAGCCAGGTGTATCCTCGGCAGGTAAGCAGATTCCCATCCTCTTTTTCAAGGCCGCATCTCCCTTCTGGTGCGGAGACCAAAATCCAACTCCGGCCCCGGGAAACCTCTTTCAACCCGGGAGCCCGCCGCCCCCCCCCCCGGGGGACCACCACGCGCGCGCTTTCCAGGGGGCGCCCGCCCGCCCGCCGGCCGGCCGGGAGAGGAGGGGGGAGTCTCGCCGGGTGGGGGGTCCGGCCGGGCGCCCCCGCGTGGCCAGAGAGAGGGGCCGCGGGTTCCTGGCCGGGGCAGGCAGGGCTGGGCTCGCCCCGCGGCCCTACTGCGCCAGAGGAGAATGGAGGTGCCCGGGCAACGGGGCGCGGCGGGGAAGCGCCCTCCCCTCCCCTCCCCTCCCCTCCCGGGCTGCGCGCAGCGGCGGCGAGTCCCGCGGGGGTCCGCCCGCGCCGGAGAGGCTGCCGAGAGTCTGGCGCAAAATGCGCGCGCGCGGAGGGGGGCCCTGGGTCTCCCCCTCCACGGGGCCAGCCGGCGGGCGGAAGGGGAGGCCCGCCACCCCCCGCCACCGAGGAGGCGCTGCCCGGGCGGGGCGGGGCGGGGCGGGGAGGAAGCCCGGGGGGTGGTTGGGGGGGGGGTGTCGGCCCACCCGGGCCCCGCTCACCTCCGCCGTGGCCGCGCAGCCTGCAAAATGGAGCCGCCCCCGCCGCCGTCGTCAGGGCCGGGCCGGGCCGGGCCTCGCCCGCAGAGCCTGCACCGCCCCCGGGCGCCCGGCCGCGCCGCCCCCTCCGCCCGCCCGCCCGCCCGCCCTGCAGGAGCCTGGCCGGGTGCGGGGGGGAGCAGGAGGAGCGGGGAGCCCGGCGGCGGCGAGGGGGAGGCGGTCGGCCGGGGGCGTCTGGTGGGGCGGGGAAGACCCTCCTTGGCGCGCTCCGGGGGCGAAAGCGGCGGGCCAGCGCTGGGGCCGCTGCAGCAGTGAGTGAGTGAGTGAGTGAGGGGGCTCGGGCGCCCGCCCCTTCCTGAGCCGAGAGCAAAACCGGCGCGTGCGAGCCGGGGGCTGGGAACCCGTGAGCCGGCGCACCCTGCTGGACTCCGCTGGGGGGGAGCGCCCGCCCGCCCGCCCGCCCTTCCCCGCTCAGGCCCCGCCCTTCCCCGCTCAGGCCCCGCCGGGCCCGCCAGGCCCGCCCGCCCTCCCCGCTCAGGCCCCGCCTTCCCCGCTCAGGCCCCGCGGGAGGGGAGCCGGCCCCGGCGCCAGGAGAGGGCAGGGCAGGGGCCGCCTTCCGAGAGGCCTTCCCGCCTCTGGCGCCCCCGCGACCCCTGCTGCGGCCTTTTGGGTCCTCTGCCCACACTCACCTCCTGGACGCGGCTTCAGACGAGGGACGAGCAGGTCCCGGACGGGGGAGCCACCGGCCCTGTCCGCACACACAGGCGCCCGGCCCCGGCGGCGCAGCGCTGGGCACGGGCTGGGCACTGCAGGGGGGCGGGGTGGGTGGCAAAGACAGCCCGCTGGAAGGCTAAGCAAGCCAGCTTCACCCCCAAGTAGGCTTCGCGGGAGCCCCACGTGGCCACCTGTTACAGCACCCAGAAAGGCCATGGGCGAGGACTGCCGGGCTGGGCTCCGCCAACGGGGGAATGGGCTGAACGCGCCAACCTGCTGGACACGGGCACGTGCCCGGGCGAGGGGAGCCTTGTTCTGAAGCAAGGGAAGACCCCATGCCTCCCGCTGCAGCCAGACACCATCAACCAAGGCATGCCCTGCGTTGCAGATATACCGTGTTCAAGCAACAACGGATTTCTATATGTGTATATATATATATATATTGTTTTTATATTATTTTTCCTATATTTCTTATAAATTATTCACCTTTATATTAATTATATCATATAGAGAAGAAGAGATTGGATTTATACCCCACCGTTCACTACCCAAAGGCGTCTCAGAGCGGCTCACAAACTCCTTTCCCTTCCCCCTCCCCACAACAGATGCCCTGGGAGGAAGAAGAAGAAGAAGAGGTTGGATTTATACCCCACCCTTTGCTACCCGAAGGTGCCTCAGAGTGGCTCACAAACTCCTTTCCCTTCCCCTCCCCACAACAGGCACCCTGTGAGGTAGAAGAAGAGATTGGATTTATACCTGGCCCTTCACTACCCAAAGGAGTCTCAGAGTGGCTGACAAACTCCTTTCCCTTCCCCTCCCCACAACAGATGCCCTGGGAGGAAGAAGAAGAGATTGGATTTATACCCCAGCCCTTCGCTACCCGAAGGTGCCTCAGAGTGGCTCACAAACTCCTTTCCCTTCCCCTCCCCACAACAGGCGCTCTGGGAGGCAGGTGGGACTGAGAGAACTTCTGACAGAAACTGTCCTTGAGAGAACAGCTGTGCCAGAGCTTGTGACTGACCCAAGGTCGCATCAGCAGGTGCAAGTGGAGGAGTGGGGAATCAAACCCAGTTCTCCCAGATAAGAGTCCGCACACCAAACCACTACACCAAACATTAACACATAGAAAGACTCACCTATGCAAACATCTAAGTATGGTATTTTTATATATCACAGAAGATATTGCACAACCCCTTTATTAATACCACTCCTCCTCAATTGCACAAAAGTTTCAAGAGGGAGATCCCTTCCCAAAGCTCCAGGAATTTCCCTACCTGATCGCCTTTTGTGATACTGATTATTCGGTTATGGTTTAAATAGGTGTGAAAAAGTGCCCCTTTTTCTATGTCCCTGTAGTGGCTCAAGAACAGAAAGGGACTGCCAAGCCTTGCTGACAGGCTGGCTACCAAAAGGCTGTTGCCTGCAGGTGAACAGAGGCAGCAAACCTGGAGAGAGTCGGGAACCAGAGGGGAAAGGCCTCTGGCTCAGTGCAATATGTGCTCCTGGAAAGCCTCACTGGCAGAATGCCTGCTTGTATCTTCCTCCTTGTGTTTTCTCCCAGGCACATAACTATATACTCAAAAGAGCAGAGAGTGTAGTAACTGAGACACGACATCACAACAGGCGCAAAATAAAAGGTTGTTGTGGGGTGCTGCCAGCCTGGGTTTCAAAGTGCTGTTACCTCAAGTCAGCCTAGCAAGAGTTTTCACAAAGTGAGGGTCCAATGAGACTGTTGCCCAGCAGGGCTTCTCACTGGCTGTGCATTTAAAAAACAAACAACAATAACAACAAAAAGCACAGCAGGAGGATCTTCACTGCATGTCAGAGTCCTGGTTAAATCAGTTCCCAGTACCATTCACTTCGAAGAAAGACAAGTTTATTGAGACATTGATAGATACTTGATTGGACACTACTTGTGTTAGAACTGAAAGTGACGGTGCAAAGATTGCAGATATACGGTGTTCAAGCAAAGGCACTAAAGATCAGGACCCAATCACCCCACAGCCTTTGTCCACCAGAATTAACAGTTGATTACCCACACACACACTATGTATATACCTTTCTACAGAAATAAAGCAGAACAACGGGTGACACAGTGTCTGGCACATCAAAGCGGTCAGGAGAGCAAAAGCATTTCAGTTTTCACACCCCTCTCCCCCTCCTCCTTCCTCTATGGCAGGCAAACCATAAAATGCATAGTGGGTCTGACACTGCATGACTGAAGCAAGGCAGGGAATCCACTGCCCCCAGGTACCATTGGCCTGCCACCGCTCTTGGGGGGGGGGGAGAATTTTTTTTTTTAAGTCAACTTCTAGTAGTTGTTGTTGTTCAGTCGCACAGTCGAGTCCGACTCTTCGCGATCCCATGGACCAGTTTACACCAGGCCCTCCTGTCTTCCGCTGTCCGCTGAAGTTTGCTCAATTTCATGTTCGTTGCATCGATGACACTGTCTAACCATCTCATCCTTTGCCGTCCCCTTCTTCTTTGACCTTCAATCTTTCCCAGCATCAGGGTCTTCTCCAATGAGTGCTCCCTTCTCATTTGGTGGCCAAAGTATTTGAGCTTCAGCTTCAGGATCTGGCCTTCCAAGGAACAATCAGGGTTGATTTCTTTTAGGATTGACTGATTTGATCTCCTTGCAGTCCAAGGGACTCTCAAGAGTCTTCTCCAGCACCATAGTTCAAAAGAATCTATTCTTCGGCGCTGGGCCTTCCTTATAGTCCAACTCTCACAGCCATACATTACTACGGGGAATACCATTGCTTTGACCATGCGGACTTTTGTTGGCAAAGTGATGTCTCTGCTTTTTATCATGCTGTTTAGGTTTGCCATCGCTTTCCTCCCAAGGAGCAGGCATCTTTTAATTTCATGGCTGCAGTGATCTGGGATCCTAGGAACGTGAAGTCTGTCACTACTTCTACGACTTCCCCTTCTATTTGCCAAGGAGTGATGGGGCCAGATGCCATGATCTTAGTTTTTTTGATGTTGAGCTTCAAGCCCACTTTTGCGCTCTCCTCTTTCATCCTGAGTAAGAGGCTCTTTAGTTCCTCTTCACTTTCTGCCATCAGAGTGGTGTCGTCTGCATATCTGAGGTTATTGATCTTTTCCCCAGCAATCTAACTCCGGCTTGTGATTCATCCAGGCCAGCATTTCGCATGATGTACTCTGCATATAAGTTACATAAGCAAGGTGACAATATACATCCTTGTCGTACTCCTTTTCCTATGCTAAACCAATCAGTTGTTCCATATCCGGTTCTAACTGTTGCTTCTTGACCCTTATACAGGTTTCTCAGGAGACATGTGAGGTAGTCCGGTACTCCCATCTCTTTAAGAACCTGCCATAATTTATTGTGATCCACACAGTCAAAGGCTTTAGCATAGTCAATGAAGCAGAAGTAGATGTTTTTCTGGTACTCTCTTGCTTTCTCCATAATCCAGCGAATGTTGGCAATTTGATCTCTAGTTCCTCTACCTCTTCGAAACCCAGCTTGTACTTCTGGCAGTTCTCTATCCACGTACTGTTGGAGCCTAGCTTGTAGGATTTTGAGCATGACCTTGCTAGCGTGTGAAATGAGTGCAATTGTGCGATAGTTTGAACACTCCTTGACATTGCCCTTCTTTGGGATTGGAATGTACACTGTTGTGTTTTCCAAATTTGTTGGCAAATTGAGTGCAGCACTTTAACAGCATCTTCTTTTAAGACTTTGAATAACTCAGCTGGGATACCATCACCTCCACTAGCTTTGTTGTTAGTAATGCTTTCTAAGGCCCATTTAACTTCGCTTTCCAGGATGTCTGGCTCGAGGTCAGTGATTATACCATCGTGGTTGTCAAGGACATTGAGGTCCTTCTTGTATAGTTCTTCTGTGTATTCTTGCCATCTTTTCCTAATGTCTTCTGCTTCTGTTAGGTCCCTACCGTTTTTGTCCTTTATCATGGCCAGCTTTGCATGGAATGTTCCCTTGATTTCTCCAATTTTCTTGAAGAGATCTCTAGTCCTTCCCAATCTATTGTTTTCCTCTATTACTTTGCATTGGTCATTCAGGAAAGCCTCCTTATCTCTCCTTACTGTTCTCTGGAAATCTGCATTCAGTTGGGCAAATCTTTCCTTTTCACCATTGCCTTTAGCTTTCCTTCTTTCCTCTGCTATGTGTAAAGCCTCATCAGACAGCCACTTTGCTTTTTTGCATTTCTTTTTCTTTGGGATGGCGGTGATTGCTGCCTCCTTTACAATGTCACGGACCTCTGTCCATAGTTCTTCAGGCACTCTATCTATCAAATCTAGTCCCTTAAACCTATTCTTCACCTCTACTGTATATTCATCGGGGATGCGATCTAGGTCAAATCTGAATGGCCTTGTGTTTTTCCCAACTTTCTTCAATTTAAGTCTGAATTTTGCAATGAGTAGCTCATGATCTGAGCCACAGTCAGCTCCAGGTCTTGTTTTTACTGACTGGATAGAGCTTCTCCATCTTTGACTGCAAATTATATAATCAATCTGATTTCAGTGTTGCCCGTCTGGTGATGTCCATGTGTAGAGACGCCTCTTAGGTTGTTGGAAAAGGGTGTTTGCTATGACCAGCGTGTTCTCTTGATAAAACTCTGTTAGCCTTTGCCCTGCTTCATTTTGTTCTCCAAGGCCAAACTTGTCTGTTATTCCAGTTACCTTTTGATTTCCTACTTTAGCATTCCAGTCCCCTATGATGATGAGGACATCATTTTTTGGTGTTAGTTCTTTGAGCTGTTGTAGGTTTTCATAGAACTGGTCCACTTCAGTTCTAGTAGTAGTGATAGTATTTATTGTTATGGTCAGTGACCAGATCAGTAATGCAACCTCTTTTACTTACTGGAAGTTATTACAGAAAATGACAAAGGATAGCTATAGGAATCACTGGGAACTCTATGGTTTTACCTTTGTCACTTCCTGTGAGAACGTTGGGTAAGTACACAAGGCTGCATTTAAAAAATTGGTTCTGAGACATTGTGCCCCCCCCCAAACCCTCCCACTGGTTGCCAGGCACTGCTGGGGAACCCTAGGTCGCTGAAAGTAAGCAAGGAAATATTCATTTGAAAAGGCATCCTGTTAAACAGAGTTTCTGGTTGAGATGCTGGAGAGCTACTGTTAGAGTTCTGCGTGACCCTCACTCCCGGAGACTGGGCAGTTGGCCCCACCTCCTGCGGCAGCCATTTTGCAGTAGCACCTCAACCTGTGTCAGAATTCCAAAAGTGCCCACAGACTCAAAAAGGTTGGGGACCCCCTGCCATGGGTCATCAGCCAAAACAGAACAGCAACAAGTCTACAACCCAACGCATGCTGGTAAATGGCTCTGCGTCTACGTGGAGGAAAGTCTCGAGTAGAGTGCCGCAGGGCTCGGTCCTGGGCCCGGTGTTGTTCGATGTTTTTATAAATGACCTGGAGGAAGACATAGAGGGGATGCTTATCAAATTTGCAGATGACACGAAGCTGGGTGGGATTGCTAATTCTGAGGAAGACAGAGTCAGGATTCAAAATGATCTAGATAGGCTGGAACAGTGGGCTGAGGCAAATAAAATGAAATTCAATAGAGATCAGTGCAAAGTCCTACACTTAGGTACAAAAAATCAAAGGCACAGATATAGAATGGGAGGGACTTGGCTTGACAGCAGCACATGTAAAAGGGATCTAGGTGTTCTGGTTGATCACAAGCTAAACATGAGCCTGCGGTACGATATGGCTGCAAAGAAAGCTAATGCAATCTTAGGATGCATTCACAGAAGCATTGTGTCCAGATCACAGGAGGTGGTGGTTCCACCCTATTCTGCTATGGTCGGGCCTCACCTGGAGTCCTGTGTCCAATTTTGGGCACCACATTTTAGGAAGGATGTTGACAAGTTTGAGCGTGTCCAGAAGAGGGCAACCAGGATGGTGAGAGGGTTGGAATCCAGGTCTTTCAAGGAAAGGCTAAAAGAGTTGGGTATGTTTAGCCTGGGAAAGAGAAGGCTTAGGGGGGACATGATGGCAGTCTTCAAGTATTTGAAGGGCTGTCATGTAAAAGACGGAGCAGATCTATTCTCTCTTGCTCCAGATTGCAAGACTAGATCTAATGGGTGGAAATTACAAGGGAGTCGATACCGGCTAGATATCAGGAGAAACTTCCTAACTGTAAGAGTGGTTGAACAGTGGAACGGACTGCCTCGGGAGGTAGTTGACGCTCCTTCGCTGGACATTTTCAAGCGGAGGTTGGACTACCATCTTTCGGGTATGTTGTAGGGCTCTCTTTCGGCTATACTCCTGCTGAGTGCAGGGGGTTGGACTAGATGACCTGCAAGGTCCCTTCCAACTCTTAACATTCTATGATTCTATTTTGACTGCCAAGGTTCAAGAATCCCAGTGCAGGAAGAGGCATCAGAACAGAGGCAACTGAGTAAAAAGCTTTGTGGGTCCCTGCTCCCGCAACTTAGTCGCCAAGGCATTTTCAGAACCACCATCCTTCCAGAAGCAGAGCACTCTGCCAATGTGCCCATATTCAAACATTTCTAATTAATTAGTTAAAGTACACTAGACATTGTAATTTATACTTATAAACCATGACAAGTTTAATCCCCTAGCCAGAGCTTGTATGATGAAAGAGCATGAATACGTGATATCGGGAGGCCTAGGGGTGCCAAGCCCCCATCATACTAAACCCTAAGGCTCATTGGTTGGGATGGATGATGTCATGGATAGGTGGTGTTGCCAACTTCCAGATGAGGCATGGAGATCTGGAGTTACAAGGGATCTCCAGACTAGAGAGATCAATTCCCCTGGAGAAAATGGCTGCTTTGGAGGGTCAACTCTGACATTTAAGGTGGCGTAATGCAACAGAGATTCTGCATAAAATATAGGAAGATAAATGAAGGCCATTATTACAGTTGATGCTTAAAACTCTGCCATTGTCCAGCTCGCTTCTTGACTTACCAACTTCACAGATCACTAATAGTAGGAATCCTGTTCAGGGAATCAACTTCTGCCTTAAACAGTTTGATCCAAAGTTACTCTTGACAAGTAACAGTAAGCTACCGAAACTGCAATTTACCAAGATCAGCTAAACCACAAAGTTTGATCCCCCCCTCCACCAAGTTAGGAGGTTACGTTAGGAGGGTCTGCAGGACACCATAAAACACTTTTGGGTCCCCCTCTGATCAATATGGATTGTTCAGTAGTATCTAAAACCAATCTTACTGTAAAGTACCGGGTTCGCAGCATGGATACTCAGACTATGACATGCTGAACAAGTCACGTTTATTGTATTTCACACAAAAGACACACACGGCTGGCACCCAACCAAGACACACCCACAGTTCCATCGGGGGGTTTGAATCTCCCGCCAAAGGTCCTATTGGAATGCTCCTGGTGGCCTAGGATCCTTGGCCCCTATTGTGTTTGGGACCAAGCTCAGGACTGAGGCCGCAGACCCCTGGTGGCAGTCCGTGGACACAACACTTACTTTCTGGATTACCCTTCCCATTTTTTGTTGTTACTAGTGACTTCCAAAAGGGGGATCATACTTTGTGTCAAACTTGGGTCTCGTTTGTCCTGGTTCCTGCTGTTCTTTTGCGGTTCTGAGGTTCTGCAGGCCTATTGTCTCATGTCATTCTGGCAGGAGGGAGTGAGCATGTGAGAGTGTGGGTGTGAGGACTGCTTTGCTAGAAGGCGCGCTAGCTTTTAACGGAGTTAAGTGGGGCCTCCCTTCCCTGGGCAGAATGCGTGCCTGACTGTGAAAGCCAGACACTGTTAGATAGTAAGCTTGCGGGTGATGGGGGAGGGCTAATGGTGCATAGTAGATTTGGCGGGCTGGATGTGTTGGTGTGATTGGGCTAGTCATGAGGGGGGCTGTTTCAACTCTGTATAATACCAGAACTAGCACCAAGAGGGTCAGTTCTGACACACATAGTCTTAGCTTGACACATTCTTATCTCTCAATAAACAAATCACTGCCAAGAAAGTGTTGTTGGGGGTAAATTTATTCAAGAGTCTGACAGTACAAAGCATTTACAAACCTCTGTCTGAAGACAGCACAATGTTTTTGTGCCACCTTGAATGCACAACCTTGTGCCACCTTGAATGCTCAAGACATATTTTTGTTATGTACCACCAAGGACCATGCTTTGCATTGGAGGGCACCACTGGCTGCAACCTGTGCTAGAGCCCTGTTGCCTTCTGAGCATAATTCGTGGTGCTCACTGGAGCCCTATAGGCGACCTAGTCCAAGACCTTTCTGAAAGCATGGAACGCAGAGCTACACCTTCCCCATCCTCTGGCTGAAACCCCCTAGAGCAGAGGTGTTGATCTCACTTCTTATGAGAGCCGGATCTGACACAAGTGTCACTTTCCCACAGAGGGTAATGCCAGGTACCAGAGATATTTCACCACTGACCGTGACCCACACCCCGCCTCAGCACCTAACCACCCTTTGCTTGATATGCACAAAAAGTTTTGCATCGCACAGAGAGCTACTGGCTGACAATCAAGGTACAACCACCAACCAATCTCACGGCTCTTTAAAGACTAACACATTTCAAAAGCTTTTGATAAGCTGGAGCATGAAGTGCTGCATCCCGTTTCCGCAGGTGCAGCAGCTAGAGAGAGGAGGTCAAGTGGCATCGGCCAGGGGAACCCAACGAGCCCAGCCTCTTACGATTAACAGCCTTTGGGGAGGGGAGGGGGGTGAGACGGCCACACAGTCCCACACCTCCCTCTGTCAAAGCCCCAAATTCAGCAACAATCTTGAGCCACAAGGGACTGCGATGCTCCCCAGCACCACAAGCAACCTCCAAGTGCCGCCACTTTCCAAAGATGCCAGCTCCATTTTAACAGCCTTTTGCAGAATTTTATTACCTGCCAGCTCCATGGCGTTATCCAGCCACCCAAAATATTACTCCCTATATGCAAGCACACCGACACACATCCAGTGCCTGCCTCTGCCATGTGCGAACCCAGCAGACTTGTTTGAATGCCTGCTCCCGTCCCTGACCTTCACCTTGCACCCCACCCCCCGGCTTCCATTCAGACTGTTACGTCAGACAGTGCGTACGTGCAGGGAGCCCAGGATGTGTGCGCATCTCGGCTTCTCCTCTTAGATAAGAGAAGCCAATGTTGGATCAGGCCAATGGCCCCTCCAGTCCAACTCTCTGTCACACAGTGGCCAAAAAGACCAGGGGCCATCAGGAGGTCCAGCAGTGGGGCCAGGACACTAGAAGCCCTCCCACCGTTGACCCCCCCCCCAAGCACCAAGAATACAGAGCATCCCTTGCCCCAGACTGAGAGTTACTATCAATACCTTAAGAACATAAGAGAAGCCAATGTTGGATCAGGCCAATGGCCCATCCAGTCCAACACTCTGTGTCACACAGTGGCCAAAAATACCAGGTGCCATCAGGAGGTCCACCAGTGGGGCCAGGACACCAGAAGCCCTCCCACGGCTGCCCCCTCTCAAGCACCAAGAAGAATACAGAGCATCACTAGCCCCAGACTGAGAGTTCCTACCTATCCCTTGTGGCTAATGGCCACGGATGGGCCTCTGCTCCAGATGTTTATCCGATTCCCTCTTGAAGCAACAACTTCTTAACACCCACAGAGTGCTAGGGGCTGTATGGACATTGCAGTCTGCCTTGAGGCAGTAATAATAAGTAATTATTATCATATAGCATCGTGTGTAGAATAGTCAGGAGATCCAAAGACTGTTTGGCAGCCCCAAGTTGAAGCTCTTAGTGTTATGATCCTCCCCACGCCGCTGAGGGAGGCAGGAGAGGAGCCATGCACAATCAGGGCAGCAGGTTAGCGGGCTCCGGCTCACCCGACTCTGGGCCTTCTCCACCCTCAGCCCCTTGGCCTTCTGCATGCACGGCACCCCTTACGTAAGCGCCACTCCTCTCTCTTGCCCGGGCCGTTGCACGCAGCACGCCCGACCGAGTGTGCCATTTATACGCTTGCATAAGCGGGCATGTTTGGTGAGCCAGGCAGCTGCTTTCCACGAGTGCCTGTGAGCCAGGGATTCTGCCTGCCAGGCACGGACAGCCAGCCGTTTTTCCAGCAGCCCAGGCGGCAGACTTGGGAGCCCAACGCGCTCGGCCTCTGGGAGGCAGCCCAGCCCAGCCCCTTGGCCAAGGGCAGCAGGCAGTCCCAAGGGGGCCGGGTGTCATGCCAGAGATACTGATTCACAGGATCAGTACAGATAAGAGGCCTGTAAGTGTAGTCAGGATCGGCACGTCCAGTAAGCTAAGCAACTGGGAGACAGCTGGGTCAAGGCAGCAATCCCTAATTAGCCTAGGACGGGGATTGGGGAAGTGAAAAATAAGAATCCAGTCCTAGAGGCAGGAAAAAAGGAACCGATGGACTTGCCTGAACACACACACACATCCGTGCGTTCCGAGGAAGCTGTGAGACCGGAGGCTCTCGACAACTTGACGAATGCCAGGAATGCTGCATGTGGCCTTGAAGGAGCCAGAGGCTGCCGCGAGAATCTTCCTGAACTGCTCACCGTGAGGCATAGTCCGGGTGCAGGAGCTGCTCAGAAGACAGCCAGCGTCTGCAAGCAAGCGAGTCTTGGCAGTGCTGAGAGACCCGGGAAACCCTCCAGGATTGTTAGAACAGGCTGGTGACCACAAACCCTGGAAGGTGTGGCTCAAGTTCTGAGTGAACCCTGAAGCAAGCGGCTAAGCCAGAGGGAGCTGGACTTTCAGGGAGAAAGGAACAACAAACCGTATGTTTATAGTAGCTAGATAGTTAGGGTAATTTTGTCTATTGTCTATTTTATTTCACAACTCCCCCTATTTGTTTTATTTATGTTGAATAAACCTTTATGTTTAAATGAGCCGGGAGTCTGAACAAGTTCTTGGGCAGTAGAGACTGTTTATGTGCCTTCCTTGCTGCTCCTAAGCTGAGCCGGCTGGCTCTGGAAACGAAGGGGACTCAGGATAAGGGAAGCACACTACCGGAGTGACCCTGAGCCCCAGTTTAAATTGAGGCCCAGACCCAGGGGGTTGCCTGAGAGATATTGTGGTCAGCACCCATCTGGCACCCTGGGGCTCTGATAGACAAGTAAATTTATGTGATAGCCGGCCTGCAGAGTGTCTGGGGCCAAACCAACCCTCCTTGCCCCTTAATGGTTGCCAATTCCAGCTCAGGCAAATCCCTGGAGATCGGGGGGGGGCACATTTGGACTGCCCCCCCCCAATTGCTCGCACGCCAGATAAAAGCCCTGGACGGGCTGGTTCCAGCCTGCAGGCTGAATACTGGACACATCTGCTCTAGAGAATCCGTTTCATCTGAACGGTTATCATTTGTTTGTTCTAATGGTCAACTGAAATCCATCTTCCTGTAACTTAAATCCAGTAGGCTGGAGTCCGCATTGCACCAGCAGGAGGGAAGAATTGTTTAGCATCGCTCCATTAGCACAGGGTGCCTGTCGTGTAGTCGCTGATGCCAGAATCTTGCAGCCACCCTACATCCCATTAGCTCCTGTCCGTTCTGTGAGCTGCATGACGCTGGCTTCTTGCCAGAGAACTCAGGAGGCTGCTGAAAGGGATGAGGAAGCATGCCTTTGCTGGTGGGAGGCAAACCTTGATACATGAGGGGAAGGTTCCCGCTTCTCCTGAAAGGACTCCCCACCCCCTCCCCCCAGACCAACTACATCCAGGCACCTCATGCATGCCATTAAACAAAGTAACGTGTCACGCTGTTCAAATCACACTAGAGACTTCTGTCTTCTTATACAGTTCTAATTACAATGATAAACAATACGCACAATAATAATTTTGCCACAAAACAGACGGCGCGGGCTCAGGAATAGCCGCTGGGCGAACTACAGGAGCAGCAGTGGCATGCTCTGCCATTTCTTAAGGCTACACCAGGTGAAGCAACCCAGGCACGCTGTTGCTGTTTTGCGTTTCCTGCTTGAAACACTGCTCTGCACCATGAACTGGAGACTGCATCATTCGAAGGAAAGGCTTGTACTTCCAAGGGTCACTACTGGGTCACTATTCAACGGGTGTAGATGTTATTTACACACGGTGGCAAAAATATTATTGTGTGTATATGGTTTATCATTGTAATTAGGACTGTATAAGAAGACAGAAGTCTCTAGTGTACTTTGTACAGCGTGACAGGTTATTCTGGGTTTTGGGGTTTTTTTTGCATAACTGCATTTGCTGCATTTCCATTCTTGTGTCGTTATCATCTTGTGCATTCCAGGCTTGATGAACTATCAGCATGACTTGCTGCCAGAGTGACAAACCGCAATAAGCTATCTGGCCTGACAGAGCAGGCCGACATATATCCGTTCCCCCAAACATCAAAACCACTCGCGTGGGATCCCCCCCCCCCGCCAGCCAGCCAGCGTGGGAAGGAGTGCCTGTCCCTGCCCGTCCTCTTTTCTCCAGGGGTCTTGTTCAGTGCAGGAATAACCCCCAAGCCGAAAGCCTTGCCAGGGCAGCATCCCGCTCACTCTGCTGCCGGCATCGGGTGGGAGCCAGGAAGAGTATCGGAAAACAGCACTGCTCAGAAGAGCAGCAAGGGGACAGTCAAGATCCACATGTGGGTCTTGAGAATGGGGAGGGGGGGCACACGATCCCACGGTAATGCTCCTCTGCCGACAGACTTCCCTCTTCCTAACCTTCGCACATGGATTCCTCTTCAGGCCGAGGTGTTTTCCAGCCCTCATCTTCTTCAGCCTCGAGCAACCATAAGAACATAAGAGAAGCCCATGTTGAATCAGGCCAATGGCCCATCTAGTCCAACACTCTGTCACACAGCGGCCAAAATATACCAGGGGCCATCAGGAGGTCCAGCAGTGGGGCCAGGACACTAGAAGCCCTCCCACTGTTGCCCCCCCCAGCACCAAGAATAGAGTGCATCACCTGCCCCAGACTGAGAGTTCCCATCTATACCCTGTGGCTAATAGCCACGGATGGACTTCTGCTCCATATGTTTATCTAATTCCCTCTTGAAACTGTCCATGCTTGTAGCTGCCACCCCCTCCTGTGGCAGTGAATTCCATATGTTCATCACTCTTTGGGTGAAGAAGGACTTCCTTTTATCTGTTCTAACCCGACTGCTCAGCAATTTCATGGAGTGCCCACCAGTTCTTGTATTGTGAGAAAGGGAGAAAAGGGTTTCTTTCTCAACCTGCTCAATCCCATTCATAATCTTATAAACCTCGACCATGTCACCCCTCAGCCGTCGTTTTTCCAACCATGTTCTCTCTCTGCAAAAGACTGCAGAGTGCACACTGTATGACTGTAGGGGCTGCACAACTTCATGGACAGCGACATATTCCATAAACCATGCAAATTATTGTGCATCAGCAACTGTTGTCACAGCTTGCACAACACAAGCAACCACCAAATATCTCTCTCTGCAACAGCACGTGTCACTCCATGCTGCACAACGTCTTCCATAAGTGGGAAACTGAGACAGGATATGACTGGCCACTGGAGCACCGCTAGAGGTCGCTTCCACAATGTGGCGCTGGCACCAGCAAAAATGTCACACTGGATCTCACCCATTCTATCTAGCCTTTCCCTCCAAAGTGAAAATAATTTTTACCCTTATGTGAAAAGATAATTCTCTTGTCCGTGTTTGTGTTTCTACTAAGGTTGAATCCTCGAGAGGATTAGTGTGGGAGCCTCTATGTCAGAAGACGGCCAACTCGTTCAGTACTCCAAGCTCTCTTCTGCCCAAGGCCTGAGCAAACACATCCTAGTACTGTATCTGGACATCCAGTAGCATGATCCAAGGTAAATGGCATATTTCAAGAAGTCTATATCACCCATCCCCCCCCACCAAAAGACTGAGCATTTCTAAAAATGACCAAAACATCTGCACATTGAATTTTTACTTATTTAGAGTCAAATATCCTTACAAAACAGAAATGGTGTGGTACTTATAGCTAGAGAAGCCACACACAGTTTGAGAGTTGCCAATTCATTCTGAATCATACCCTTCATCTTTGCAATCCTATCGGTCTCTGGAGGATTGCAGAAAGGAAGGTTTCAAGAGCAGGCTTTTTCAAAATTATAATCCAGCTAAGGTTTTGGATTACGAGTCCCCAATATGGCTCTCTTCGTGCTTTCTTCTTGCATGATGGCCACAAGTTCCATTACAGGTTTAGGATTTTTTCATTGAGCGCGATCTGCGACTGCGTGAGGTTTGCCAAATAAGTCACCATCAACAGGTCCTGAGAAGAGAGAAAGGACATTTGCAAGATTAGATACAAAACAGCAAAGGATGAATTAGCAACTGATACCACATGTCAGATAGGACGCCAAGAGTCAACAAGAGCTTTTCAACTTCCATTTCCAATAACGATAGATGTTGCTCAAATACTAGGTAGGTAACAGATGTTCCAAGGAGCTTGGAAAAAGGTCCTCTTACATAGTACACAGGGACACTTGTGCTACGGGCTAGGCAAACACTTTTGCTCCCCCAGAAAACAGCGTGACTCATCGGAGCCTGTACTTTCACCCCAAGTGGGCAACTTTCCAGATCCAGACAGGCTAGCAGTGCATTCCTAAGAGTAAAGGAGGCTGCCTCAACGAAGTCAGGCTCTGGAAAGGTGCTTCCTGGTATTCAGGGAGACGAGTTTACCAGAGGTTCAAGGCAACCTTGCAAGTTACTCCACGAGTGTGCCTGGTCTATGCTGGCCACAGGGCAAAAAAGAATCCGTTTACAAAAAGATCCCTGGCTGGTGACTTGAAAAAATTACTCCACGCAGGTGACTTAAGCAAGTGGCCATTTACAGCCTCACTCAATGACTTACATTGATGTTGCTGTTCAGCATGGTCTCAAAGTCCTCCGGTGAAATCTTCGGGACCTGGTTGATGAGATCCATCAGAAAACGGCCAACGGTGTTGTCAGCAGACACTTTACCAGACTAGACACAAAAGGAGAGACAATATTTAACACGCGTCAGGGGAAGAGGAGAAGGGACGGCGCCTCTTGCCTCCGAGCCAGCAGCAGGGGCCTCACCAGCACATCTTCCGCGTACTGCAGCACGGTGCTCAAGGTGTCCTGGATCCGCGCAGAAGCCGCCCCCACCTGCTGCAGGTCACTCGACAAGCTGATCACTCGGTTCGGGCTGAAGCAAGTCTTCATGACGAGGTCAACTAGGGTGCAGGGGAAAAAACCACTGGAAGAACAGTTGTGGCCACACCCGCCCTTCTGACAGGAACGCCGGCCATAACAGCGCCACTTCACTGCTCGTCCCTCCGCCCCCCCACCCCACCCCCACTTCCCCCAGCAGGAATTCAGCCACTGCTTTTACCCACGGGGCTGCATGACAACAGCTAGAGCTGAAAACTTTAATGGTGTAACCACTCCATTATTCGCAGAATTAAACTCAACTTAAAACAAATCTAAATAGCTCAAAATTATGGGCACTGGAAGATGGATGGCTAGCAGTTTAGGAAAAACATTTAACAGCGGTGTAGAAAAATGCCTTCCACCCTAGGATCACAACTGTATTACAATCACTGAGCTTGTGCCTCTTACCTACATCCAGAAGCCTGGCTGGTTGCTGGCAAGAGGGAAAGTACAGGGGATGAGCCATCAGCCCCCCAAGCACAGGGCACTTCCGTGCTAAATGGCTTTGGCCAGAGTGTGACAACAGGAACTAATTTCTCTTCCACTGCTGTTCACTTATATGGGACAGAGTGAATTCAGGGATGGCACGGGCAATGGGGCTGAGCCTCCTCTCCCTCTTCCCTTGGCAAGAATGCTACCTGGCACTCGCTTTCCAGATTCCAGCTCATTTACTGTATACCACCAAGAATCAAGAACCGCCTGATATTCAGGCCAGGCCCTGCAGAGGCCCTCAGTGGGTTCTGTTTCTTGGACTTCTGTCTCCCTGGAGAACCTAATCTAATCTTTATTATCGCCTGTTCTTACCTCCTATCCGTTCTGTGTCATAGTAGGCATACTTCACTGTGAGGGGTGTGAACATAACTCCCATCGTCTTACCAGGGACCCCCATTGCAGTACTGGAGGGAAGAAAGATTCTTAGCACAACACTTCTCGGAAAGAGTCACAGTAACTTTTATCTAGCAAGCCTCATCAGTGCATGAATTCCACGAAACGCATATTCCAAATCTTCCACATTTCATATGATGATCACAAACAGAACCTGTGCATTCAGTCACATATGTGAAAGCCGGGGGGGGGGGGGGAGATCCCTCCCACACACACACCATTTTCCCCTCAAAAGTCTCCCCCCCCCTCAGTTTCTGCCGGGGGGAAATCTGAACACAGAAAAAGAACTCCTACAAAATATTTTCTCTTTCAGAATGAAAAATGCTTTTTAACGGAAGGGTTTTCACACTCAGAACGTGTACGTAAGATGGAAAAACCTGTTCCATTTTCCCAGGGAAATGCAGGGGGAGCACTAAAAACAACTCTTATACACAGTTCCCTCTAAGCTGTGCTAGGGGGCACTGGCACACAAGATTGCAGAGACCAGCTCAGAGGATTTCTGCTTCAACTCACAAACAATGGAGGAGGGGGGCACCTCCTTCTGGGACGCATAGAATTGGACCTCCTGGTCCAATCTTTTTGAAACTTGGTGTGTGTGTGTGTGTGTGCTGAGGAGAGGTGCCAGCAGTTATGCTGCAAATCTGGTGCCTCTACCTAAAAAAAACCCAGTCCCTTCCAGATACATCTGGATCAATTCTCCATTATAGCCTACGGGGCCCACTGACTACATTGGTGCCCACAGACTATAACTGAGCCAGGAAAAAAATTTTTTTTTTGCACACCCCTATTATGCTTTTCAGTATGATTTATAAGCTGACTTGAGTCACAGGGAAAAGTGGGATATAAATATTTGAATAAATAGTTTGGGCAGGTTGATAAAATTTAAACAACTTAGTTAAGCAGGGTTCTGACAGTGATTGCTCCACCTCTGTTACACTTGACCTGTAATGCTGGTTCTTGTATTTCACTTAAAAAACAAAGTACACTGCAAGAGTTTTCCCCTTTTAAGTGTTGATATGTTTTCGAAGGGTCAGCACAGGTCGATGGTCCAAGGCCAGGTCTAGAAATATAGTGGACTGGGGCAGGTAGACCAGTTCTCTGGAGGACAGGTCTACCAATATAGTGGAAAGGGGTGGGTAGATCTGTTCTCTGGAGGCCAGGTCTCCCAATATAGTAGACTGGGGTGGGTAGACCTGTTCTCTGGAGGCCAGGGATACCCATATAGTGGAAAGGGGCAGGTAGAGGACAACATTTTGTGTAATGAAATTTGACTTGATTCTGTTTTCTCTTATAATGTTTAAATGATTCTTAAAATATAGTTTAAAAGAATTCATTCTGAGATTTTTAGAAGGTTATGGAAATAATCTTCTAAAAATAATTTACGCAATAGTCAAATGTAGACATGCTCACAACTTTAATGCTACTAGCTTTTTTCGCTCACAAAGTAGAGTTTTTGCTCAGAACACTGTGGAGCTTAGGGGGAACGATGACTGTAGATACATACAATATTTAAGGGTGATTTTTACTGTAAGTAATTTTCATTATTATATGTGTTTAATGATAATACATTATTAAAGAGTCCAGTGTTTCTGATGTTAAAGTTTAGTTTAATATCCAAACGCACTGGGGGGTCTTACCCACTGCGACTCTGGGGGATTTCTGTACCACCAACACTTCCTTTTGTTTACTATAGAATTTGTTTTCTACCCTCAACTTTTATTTTTCCTACCTCTCAGATGACAAAAATTAAAGGTACATGTGCTATAGTAGCACTCAATACAGCAGTCTGCAACTCTTTCTCAAGTATTGGGTATGTCGGCAATTTTTCTTATCAAAAATAAAGACATACTTTTAAATTCCACAAATACCCTAAATAGTACAATTTCATATGCTAAGTTACTAATGATGCATTTTATGTTGTCCAAAAAGTAGTTCAGGGTTGCTAGGAGATGCATTGCATATATTTCAGTTTTCTCCCAAAATTTCTTCTCTGAGAAATACCACCCCTGGCTTCACAATTTCCAGATTATGTTGCACCTCTAGTCATACAGCAAGCTAGAATGGAGTTAAGTTGACAACAGGCTGAGGACACTGAAGACTGTTCTGCAGCCCCCATTTGTAGCCTACGTTTGCCTCTGGCATGTGCTGACCTGTCACCCTAACCTGCTCCAACCGGACCCCAGCCACACTCATTCATCTCCTCTCTTGACCATGAACAGCAGATAAGGAGAGCAGAGGAAATCGCCACAGAAAATGCTTTTCAGCCACACAACTGGAATCGTTGCCAAGTAGGCCTGAAAGGGAATTTCTTCGACTCTCCCTCCAAATGTTTATTAAGAGATTCTCTGAATCACTTGTTAATTTGTAACTCTTAAGGATGCAAACCCAAGAATGTCCGAGTACTGCAGTGAAGCCTCAGTTAATTGCAGGGAGCGCAATGCTGGATTTGCCTTCCCAAGCCAATACCTGATGTAGGCCTTAATGCTCATGCGCCCGTTTTGTAGACTGCTGTCCACAGTTAGGTGAATTGGATTGTGCGCTTCTCGGCTGTAGTATTCATGGATCAAAACAGAGTGTTCTGTGATGTCATGTCCTGTAGCATACCTTCAGAGATACAGTTGAGACCATCATGAACTGTGCATACAAAACCTTATGCTGACCTTGCAAAGACAGCTATGCTCTAACACAGGAAAATGTTTTGCCAGCAATGTTAACAAAGCTTTGACATTCAGGATTTAGATAAACCCATAAAAATTCATACTCACATGAATGATAACTTTGCCTATTTTAACTTCCTTATTAACAAACCATTTTATGTAAAAACAAAAAAAGCAGAACCAGAACAGCAAAACATCTCCAGTACCTGCTCAAAAATCTTAAGCCTGCAATTTCTAACAGCTTTGCTGATGAGTTTACTCCAGCAAGAATGACATCGACCACAAAAGTTACCATTTAGAGTAAGCAACCAGTTTAGTACAATGGCTCAAAATATGCACTACTTGTGCAGAGATTAATGCACCAAGGAACAAAACGGGGGACAGGCAGAGACACGTGTTGTATCTGGAGACAGAATGGAAACAAGGCAAGCCACAGCATGTCTCAGATTGGGAAGAGCTGCCTGGGACTCCGCTGGGGTTTGCACAAGTCCGGGAGGCAATGCCAGGTGCCGGCCATGCCTTTTGCCTTCTCTGTGTCACCATTCTTAGCAGTGCTGCCAGTGCCTCAGTTGCTGGGGAAGAGACCTGGCCCTGCAAACCCAGGGAAATGGTATGGCGTGCCACTATTGGCATGCATGCCGGATTTCCTACACCTGAATTTGATTTTTGGTAATGTAACCTGGCGACCTGTTTAACATAAAGCAACAATGCCATTTTCTGTATTTTCATCCTAAAAAGAGGTCTCTGGAAGATACATTTTTGAAAAACAAAAGAAAATTAGCAAGTTTTTACAAAAACGAATATATTGTCGAAGGCTTTACAATCTTCCTTTGAGGATGACAAAACAGCAGCATCGACTTACCATTTTTATAGAATTTTATATATATACGAGACTGTCACATAATTTTGCTCATGACTATGGGACAAACATCCTTATGATCTATTCTCACTGAAATCATAAATAAAGCAGCAACAAATGTCTGACATCTGATGAATAGTGTCAACAGAAGCACAGTGTCCAGATCACATGCAGTGATGGTACGACTTTGCTCTGCTCTGGTTAGACCTCGCCTAGAGTATTCTGTTCATTTTGGGCACCACAATTTAAGAAGGATATAGACAAGTTGGAACATGTCCAGAGGAGGGCAATGAAGATGGTGAGGGGTCTGGAGACCAAGTCCTATGAGGAAAGGTTGAAGGAGGTGGGAATGTTTAGTCTGGAGAAGGGACGACTGAGAGGTGATATGATCACCATCTTCAAGTACCTGATCAGCTGTCATTTAGAGGATGATACAGAGTTGTTTTCTGTTGCCCCAGAAGGTTGGATCAGAACCAAAGAGGTGGAAATTAAATCAGAAGAGTTTTCAGCAAAACATTAGGAAGAACTTCCTGACAGTTAGAGCGGTTCCTCCGTGGAACAGGCTTCCTTGGGAGGTGGTGGGCTCTCCTTCTTTGGAGGTTTGCAAACAGAGGCTAGATGGCCACCTGACAGCAATGCTGATTCTGTGAACTTAGGCAGATCATGAGAGGGACGGCAGGAAGGGTTGCCTCAGTGCTCAGTTCTCGTGGCCCTTTCTTATACACCCAGGGAAACTCTGATTGCCACTTTGGGGTCAAGAAGCCATTTTTCTCCAGGCAGGTTTGGCCAGGGATCCTGGAGGCTTTTTGTCATCTTGTGGGCGTGAAACAGCGGTCGCTGTGGGTGTGTGGAGGGGGAGATAGTTGTGAATTTCCTGCCCTGTGCAGGGGGTTGGACCCTGGAGGTCCCTTCCAATTCTATGATTCTCTGAAAACACACCAATGCAAGGCCTCTTCAGGCATTATATCCACCCAAACTGGGAGCCTGCTGATCATGCACATCAGGAGCACATGGTCTTTCCAATGTACTCAATTATGCCCCATTGCTGCTCTGTGTGAACTGGGGAAGCGCATGGCTTTTTCATGCAAACACAGTTTCTGTACACATAAACCAGAACCCTGAAAAATTCAGCCATGCTGAGCCACCAGAGGAATTTGCTCAGCTGCCCCCGCAGCAGAGAAACAGCATAACTTGTGCTGCACAGCAAGCCCATTAAGCTAGCCACACTGCTGTACACAGCTCTGTCATCATAATAACAAAGAATAACAATTTACCATCCAAGAATAATCTCACTCGGGGAAACCTTCTTGTGCAGCTCATACATATTCTTGGCAAACTCCATGTCAACTGCCACCTGGGAAAAAAAGGCAAAAAAGAATCTGCAGCAACAAATTCATTTGGCCTGATCTAGAATGCTGACTGACAGCACCTCTTCAGGACTCAGATGGAGTCTTTCCCAGCAGTAAAGATTTTAAACGGAAATGCCACGGACTGAACTCGGCACACGGTGCATATGAAGGTTCCCTGAATCACCTGTTAATTGGGAAGTCTGCAGAGCGCAGAAGCAGGAGCACGGGGACATTTCTGCCTCGCTCCGCCCTCTGAAGGAGAACAGCTACCAGGAGAGGGAGAGGGCAGAAGCCAAGGGAAGAGGCAACCTAGACCTGCCCTCTCCGGCTGCTCACACTGGCAGCCCTCCTTCGTTCGTCCTGTTTAAAGAGGCAGCTCATGCACTATTCTCTCCTTCCAGCAGATGGCACTAATGGGGCCGTTCCAGACCATCAAGTAGGCCTGCCACCCGTGCTAGGAGGTCCAGTGCCCTGTATACAACAGCAATGCCCAGTACTAACAGTGGGGCAGCAGTTAAGCATGTTTACAAAAACCTGTGAAATGTCTGTGAAAAGCTTTACAGTCCCCCCCGCCCTTGCCAGTGTGTTCAGGTGGCATATGTTTGGCATCATCAGCTCACTTTTAACATTTGCACTGTGCTGCATGTCAGTTTGCTTAGGGGGATGATAAACCCCAGCAGTGTCAATACAATGTCGTGGTCTGTAGCAGGGAGCAAGCCCTCCAGCAGGCACAAGGCTGTTCTAAGCACTGCAGTGCTGCTAAGTTCTTTGCTTGCCCTGCCTGATACTAGTCTAACACCACATTCTTCCGGTCTGATCAGCATTGAGCAAACAAGAGCAGGGATGTCAGAGAGCTTGGGGACCGACTGGCACTCACCTCATCTTCCGACTCATTGTGAGGAACTGAGAAGCAGTTGGTGACTTCCACCGAGTGTTTGTCAACCATGCCTGTTGAATTAAAGAAGAGTCAGCCATCCTGTTGTGATAATGGTAAACTGGGTATCTCATGCAAATCACCCAAACAGCCAAACCGAGCTATTCTTGGACACAACAGGGTTTCTACCTGTTTGGGAGACTGGAGGAAGACATCTGGAAAAGTGTTTCCAAACAATTTCTCCCCTTCCCCACTCATAACTTTCTACAAGCACCAAGCTTGCTTGTTCACTTGAATGCCAAAGCAGAACGAACCATGGATAGCACCAGGCTGCTAGACTTTCTGAGGCAAGCAGGAAAATGTCCGTTTATCAATTGAAAAACCAAAGCAAGCCCCCAACACAACTTGAGGAGGACCGAACCTCTTAAGAACATCAGAACATAAGAGAAGCCAGTGTTGAATCAGGCCAATGGCCCATCCAGTCCACCACTCTCTGTGTCACACAGTGGCCTGAAATACCAGGTGCCCTCAGGAGGTCCAGCACTGATTTCCTTTAGGATTGACTGATTTGATCTCCTGGCAGTCCAAGGGACTCTCAAGAGTCTTCTCCAGCACCATAGTTCAAAAGAATCTATTCTTTGGCGCTCGGCTTTCCTTATAGTCCAACTCTTGCAGCCATACATTACTACTGGGAATACCATTGCTTTGACCATGCGGACTTTTGTTGGCAGGGTGAGGTCTCTGCTTTTTATCATGCTGTTTAGGTTTGCCATCGCTTTCCTCCCAAGGAACATAGCATAAGAGAAGCCAATGTTGAATCAGGCCAATGTCCCATCCAGTCCACCACTCTCTGTGTCACACAGCGGCCAAAATATACCAGGTGCCCTCAGAGAGGTCCAGCAGTGGGGCCAGGACACTAGAATTCCCCTCCCACTGCTGCCCCCTCCAGCACCAAGAATAGAGTGCAGCACCTGCCCCAGACTGAGAGTTCCCATCTACACCCTGCGGCTCATAGCCACGGATGGACTTCTGGGCCAGGGTGGCCGGGGAGGGGTATGAGGTGTCCGACTGGAGCCCGGGGAGCCCAGGCCGGAATCCCCACTCGTGCCAGGGGAGCCGGCGGGAGCGCCCAAGGGGCCAGCCACGCCCTCTCGGCCTGGCCTACCTCACGGGGTTGTTGTGGGGACAAAACACGGGAAAGGAGGGGGAGGCAACCCGCTTTGGCTCCCTGCTGGGTGACGGGGGGGGGGATATAGGGACTAAAGGAGGAAATGCATCAGCTCCCCGCTGTCTGTGGGCTGGGCATCTCTCCGCCCGCCCGCCCGCCCGCCCGCCCCACACAATTACCGAGGAGGGTGCCGATGACCCGGGCCGCGCCCTCGTTGCGGCGCTCGAAGCTGTCGACGACGGAGGCCAGGACCACCGGGTGGAGCCGCACCGCCCGCCCGCCGGGGAAGGGGGCCGAGAGCGCGGCCGGGGGCGGCGGCGGCGGCGGGGGGGGCGCCGGCGGAGGGGCCCGGGCGGCGGCCGGGGGCGAGGGGGCCTGCGCGGCGACGGCGGCGGCCGCGGTGGGCGGCGGGGCCGAGGCCGGGGCCGGGGGGGCGGCGGCGGGGGCCGCGGGCGAGGCAGGGGCCGCCGCCGTGGTCGCCGCCACCTGAGGAGCGCTGGGCGTCGCGGCCGCCATCTTGCCGGGAAAGGGGCGGGCGCTGCGAGTGGCGGCGCCGGGAGGACGAGCCGGCTGTCAGTCACCGCCTCCCCCCCTCTCGCGTGGTCTTGCTCGAGGAGGGCCCGCCCCCTGCTCCTCTGAGGCGGCATGGGCGAGGCTGCCGATTGGTCGAGAGGGGAGGGGCGGGGCTACGGCGCCTCGGTGGTTCAATTCGCCCGCCCACGCGGCTCTTCGCAGCTGTCCCATTGGCTGCTATGCCCTGCCTTTCCTCGCCTCGCCCGCCAAAATGGCTCCTCCGGCTTCAGGCCGGATTTCCGGGTTGTTCGGGTCTCTCTCCGCCCCCCGCCTGAGAGCGGGCGCGGGGCTCGGGACTTTGCTCTCCCGCTTTCCCCGTCCTTGTTGTCTCTTCCAGTGACTCTTTGTCTTCTGGGGATGCACCAAAGGGCCCTGAACGTCAGCTTGGCGTCTTCTTTAGCTTCTGGGAAGAGTCCAGGTTTTACTTGACCTAGCAAGGACTGCTGCAGGGGCCGACTCCTGCCAGTGCCCCCAAATCGGCAACTGCCCATACATGCAGATACGACCCCTTTTTGTCCCACTGTCCCGGTTCCGTAGTCTTACCGGAAGGCTCACCTGCAGCATTCCAGAGATTCCAATACAATTTAAACTGAGCAATAGAGAGAACGTTCCAGAATCCAAGAAAATGCCAACATGGTTCTTTAACAGCGAGCACAACAAGGTCTTGTCTTACAGAAGGGGAGAGTCAGACTCTTAGAGTCCTCATTCTTGCCAGGCAAAGAAACGGGGGCAGCTCTTGAGTAGGGTGTAACTAGGGGCGGATTAAGGCTCACTGGTGCCCTAAGCACTGACCACTCTTGGTGCCCTCTTCCTTTCCACACTCTCCAATCTTGGTGCCCCCCCTCCTTTCCCCCTTTCCTAATACCCTATGACACTGCACCTCACCAACAAAAAATAGAAGATAACACTGGGGTGCACTGTGATCAATTTGAACTAGTTTTATCATTTTTTTTTACAAATCTTCATTTTTTTTCTTTTCACCCTTTTCCCAACTTTGTGGTGCCTCCTTTGGCCCTGGTGCCCTAAGCACATGCTTAGTCAGCTTAATGGTTAATCTGCCACTGGGTGTGACCAACAGCCTATGAGGAGTGCAGGTTTGGATCACAATGATTTCTGCTCTTTTTCTCAAAGGAATGCAGCTTTTAGGGAAGACAGCAGTTCGTCACTGAATATGTCACTAAACAGACTCAGAGGAATCAGTTCTTTCATGTGGACTTTCATTCCGCCCCACCAAATCCACACAGATGATACAGTTCTGGCAAGGACCTAGAATCCTTTTTCTGCCATCTACACCTGAAGGAGTATTTTCAACATATGGAAGAACAGAACAAGAAAAAACAGACAGCATCTTCACAACATACCATCACAGAGTACACTGGAGAACAGTTACTGCCAATGAACAGAAGTCTCAAAGGCAACTCTCAAATAATACTTTTTACAAACAACTGGACTCAGACCCCACACAGGAATATGAAAAAGAGCTAAACGAGATTATAAAGGAATTACCACTGCACACAAATCCTGTCAGACACACCACAGGAACCTCAACCAGGTACCTTTTATCTTTTACCCAAAATACACAAACCCGGCAACCCAAGATGCCCCATTGTCTAACCATGGGAGTATGTGGATATATGGACTCTCTTCTAAGACCATATGCCATCAACAATCCTAGTTCTGAGGAAAATACAATCTTTGAACAACCTTCCAGAGAATACTATTTTAGCCACTAGGGATGTGGAATTTCTGTATACTAACATCCCACACAAAGATGGATTACAAACCAAAAGGAATATAACTTATGACAACGACAGAGCTGACTATGCCACCAAATTGTGCCATTTTGTTCTCACCTCAAACCACTTCAGTTTTGGCAACAACCTTTTCCTCCAGATCAATGGTACTGTCAGACTGCTGGTCAAGTTACTCTCAACAACACTCTCTTTGGCAGTGATATGTTTATTGAGATTTAATCAAGATCCAGGTCATAACCACGCTGTGTCGGAACTGGAAATTTTGGTGGGTACAATCACAGATATACGTAATTCAAATGAAACCCCTCCTACTTGTCATTCATATGTCACATTCATCCTGCTTAGCCATAGTGTTCCTTCCCCCACCTTTTACCTGGGAAATATACGATCCCATTATCTACACAAGCAAGCTGACACCAAAAGTTTCAAGGACGTTCCTCTGGGAAAGGAAGGCTTCTTTGGAAGAATTATGGCCTCTACGATAGTGCAGTCACACACTCCACAATCACTCCCCCCACCTAAGGAATTCCCTCCCCCCTGCATCCACTGCAAACTGAGCAGAGTGATGTTTGACAGGTACAGCCATGGGCACCCACATGGCCACACAGTACGCTAATATCTTTATGGATGACTTGGAATGCTTCCTAAGTTACACTGATGACATTTGTATTGCCTGGACACATGGTAAAGAAGCCCTGGACATATTCCACCAGTCATTCAATGACTTTCATCCCTCCATCAACCTGACGATGAACCAATCTATGCAAGAAATACATTTTCTGGACATTACTGTAAAAATACACTATAGACACCACCTTATACTGGAAACCTGCTGACCAACAAACATACCTACATGTCTCCAGCTACCCATCCTAAACATACCAAACAATCCATCGTATACTGCCGGGCTCTACACTGCAGCAGCATCTGCTCCAATCCTACAGACAGAGATTCTCACCTGAGGGATCTTCAACAGACCTTTTTGGAACTAAAGTATCCAGTCCGCCTGATGAAGTCAGGAAACAGATTAACAAAGCCAAAATGCTACCCAGAGAAAACCTGCTGCAAGACAGGCCCAAAAGAGACAATAACAGAAGACCACTAGCGGTCACATACAGCTCTCAACTCAAAATAGTTCAATGCATCATCAGTGACTTACAACCTCTACGGGATAATGACAGTTCTCTTTCACAAGTACCGGGGGGCAAACCTTTTCTTGCACACAGACAGCCCCCGTCTCAAACAACTCCTCACCTACAATAATGCAACATCTAATTTGAACACAGACACTGGTACCAGAGCTTACAATAAACCCAGATGCCAACAACACCAACTACGCCATCTCAGGCTTATTCACATGCTCATCTGCTAATGTTGTACATGCCATTAAATGCCAACAATGCCCTTTGGTTCTCCACAGAGGGCAAACAGGTCAAACTCTAGGCCAAAGGATAAACGGACACCAATCTGACATCCAGAATCACAAGGCTGAGGCCCTGACCTGGATAGCCCAGGCAAGCCAATCTTGTCACATCTCAGAAGTGTTAGTCTAATTGCCTTAAATTATTAATTATAATGGGGAATTTGCGATATTATAAATGGGCAATAGACAATAAGGGAACGAACACCTGTATATACAGAGGTCCCGCTTCTTCCAGAGATACCAGTAATAGACACGGAGGCTGGAGTCTGTATAAAAATGATATCTTTTACTGGAGAAACTTCACATTCAAACAATACACAAACACACACAATTACACAACTTCTAGGAAAATTAGATAGAGACATTCGCATGAGCAGGATATCGTTGGTGGGCAATATTTACCTGTCTGATGTGATGAAGATGCGTCCCAGTGGAAAAATATGGGAAACTAACAGGAAGGTGGGGAATCGTCTGAACTGGCAGACCCACGTGGAAGACTCTGGCTGCAATCCAGGAGTCTTAGAGGCAGGGTGAGTTTCAGGATAGCAAGAGCTAAGGGGTTAGAAAGGTCTAGAGAGGATGTAGAGAGGGCGAAGAGAGAGTGAGCACACTGCTGGGTACCCATTTTTATTAAGGGGGGCGTTTGGGGGAAGGCTATGCTGGACCCTCCCTTGGGACAACCCCTTGGTGGTCCTTTCCAAAAGTCACATTTGCAATGGGTGAGGGGCTTAAGGAATTGGTCAATATTGAATTCTAACCTGGCTTGTGACAGAGACACCTCGATGGTTGCAATGACTCATCAGCTAGCACCTATTGTGTTCTTTGTTTCAGGACAGCAAAACCAGTTCCTCAGGAATGTCAAGTCCTTTGTCAAACTGAAGGAGGGAAAGAGTCTTCTGTGCCTTTGCTGCAGAGAAGGATGGGGGGGAGGCTGCCAGCGTGATGAAGATGGACTTCCTTAATGGTGTCGGGAGTCCTCAGTTTAAACAGCAATGGCAGATGGCTATTTTGGAGTGCTTCATGCATCTAGGGCTACGTCTGGAACAGGGCAACCTTAAGAACCATGGGCACATCGTCTCAGGCTCTTGCTGGCACGTGCCTGGCATCACAATCTGGTCACCTTACATCAGAATCCCTTTTTGCACATTTTACACACAATTCATTTATGTCCATAAGGGAGCATAAAGCTCCTTGCTGGGCAATAATTCCCCCCTCGGGACCCTGGAGACGTCAAGCGGAAGGGTCCTGCACAAGGCGACAGGAACAGGCAGTCTGTCCTCGGAGGAAAGTCTGTGCCTGGCTACTTAGTGGCTGTATATCTTTCAAGACCACTGTAGTAATGCTGAATGCATGGAATTTGGGGGTGTAATCAGTCCTGCAAATCAGTCCTAACAAAGAGTCTGAACCCTCAGCATCTCATATCTCTAAATAAAACATTCACTGCAGAAGTGAGTGTGGAGTGATTTGACTGGGAACCTGACACTGGGGTCCCCCCAGCATTACCGCTCATCTCCAGACTAGAGAGATCCGTTCCCCTGGAGAAAATGGATGCTTTGGAGGGAGGACTCAGTCACATTGTACCCCACTGAGACCCCTGTCCTTCCCTGGCTCCCCCTCCAACCTGGAGCTGGCAGCCCTAACACCCCCCTCCCCTGTACACCAGTGGCCAAGGAGGACCTGGCAGCCTAACGTGCCTGTTGCTGGTGCTGCCGAGTGGAGCCGTCACCCCATACGGAGCGCTCAGCTGGGCTCACTCCAGGCTGGCGTCTTCTGCACTCCCCAGTCTTCCCCGGCGGCACCCCCTCCCCGCTCAAAAAAGAAATGCATTCTGTGTCACACAATTTCCCGTTTGTTTCCCGTAGCGGGCAAAGCAGAAGCCAAGGCTCTTGTGGGACAGCCAATGGTTTAGTTCAGTCAAAGCGAAAAGTATAAAAATAAGCTATTCGTTTCTCGCAAAAAATGAACCAAATCATACATAGAACTCCTTATGTTTTGATACACAGGCCTCAATTTAAAGGGAAAGATAGGCCTTCTACTGATAGTAACGGAGTGTGTGTGGGCATCACTGTTTCACAACATCCAGACCTAGCACATACTTCGCTAGCAGCATCTCCCAACCTGCCTGTGTGTGAGTCTGAAAAGAGGAAGTTCCGTTGAGTTCTGGCTCATGTCAGCATCCACCTTGAGTTCCATGACGACCAGAAGTCAGGACAACGACAACGCTACAGATATGAACGTAACACAGTGGAGCACCAGCCGCTGAATACGCAGCCTGCTTCAGATCGCTGCTGCTTCTGCTGCTGTTGGTTTTTCCGTTCAGAACTGAATCACATGTTGACATTGCCCAGAAAGGGCTTTTCAGATAGTCGCGTTCTGGTCATGTGCATTACCCCGAGAGCTTTGTTTCCACCTTCATGCCTGTTACAGCTGCTTATCTTGCAGTTGTGTAGGGAAAGGTGCCATCGCACACTGACGAAAGTTGCTTCTCCCCCATTAGTACAACTCTTTGTATGATTTTTCATTTTATAGAACAAGGGCTTCAGCCAAGAGAAGTGTGGGATAATTTACACACAAAGAAGTCTGAAGCACATTCCTTAAATTGTATCCAACACCAATAACTTGCAGCAAATGGCAAGAGCTCCCTTGCCGTCATCCTGATTTTGGCTTGGGACCATTTTGGTTGCACTATGCGAATGCCAAAGGCGGCACTCACTTAAATAAACCCATTCATTTTAAAATGCTGCTCTTTAGACATCTGAAGTGAAAGACAGCGGTTCTAACTGCATTCTGCCGTACAGTACTTGTGGCTGATGGGTATATCAAGGATTTATACGTTTATATATGGTGGAAATAGCAAGGATTTTCCCCCTGGCCATAGAGATCCATCCTCATTGAGCCTGTGAGCACTTTTGGAATTTGGGGTGGGTGGGGGGAGGCAACCCCATGAAACAACTACCATGATACATGAGGGCCCATCACAAGATGCTGGGACATTCCATAAGCCAGGGGTCCCCAGCCTTTCTGATCCTGTGGGCACCTCTGAAATCCTGACCCCCACAAAACGGCTCCTGCAGGAGGAGGAGCCAACCAGAAAATGGCTGCCACCGGAGGCGAGGCCAAGCACAGGATCTCAGGAGGGGAGGCCACTGGGGAACCGCGGCAGTCATTCATTCTTCAGCACTTCAGCCAGAAGCCCTGTCAACCGGATGCTTTCTAAGATGTTTCCCTTGGAACTCATCACCGTCCGCCTTGGCTGAATAATTCGGAGTCATCTGCGAATGTGCCCACGGCACTGCTCACCCCTCCTTCCACATCACTTGCGAATAAACAGTGCCGGCCCCAACACCAATCCTTGTGGGGCCCTGCTGCTTACTCCCCTCCCTTGTGAGAGCTGCCCACTTATTCCCACTCTTTGCTTCCCGTCATTTAGCCAGTTTTTAATCCGTAAGAGAATCTGTCCTCTTATCCCCATGACTGCTCCGATTACTCGGGAGTCCTTGGTGAGGCACCCTGCCAAAAGCCTTTTGAAAGTCCTGGTATAGAACGTCCACCGGATCCCCACTGTCTACGTAGTTGTTCACTTTCTAAAAGACCTCCAAAAGAGACGGGCTTGCCGGGGACCCTGCTGGAAGAGCCGCCCTCCTCGCAACAGAGGCAGCTCTTCCTGAACGGGCCTTTTGGAGAGGAGAGGGTGTGGGAAAGAAGCAAACGGATGCCGGAAAACACCCCAGTGGGTGCCACGGGGCCTGCGGGCTTCAGCAGTTGCCACCAGGTTTTACACACCCACCCACACGCCCCCGGGCCCACAACTCCTGTTCATCTGTTCATTGTTGTAGTATCCCTAGAGAGGAATTTTGTGAATAACGTTTCATGGTGATACCGCTGTTCTTTACAGTTCTTTTTTTCTTTGCCCCCCGAAGGGGATTTTTTATTCGTTTTTGCATATACCACTAAAACTACAAAGAAACAAGTGAATACACCGAGCCCCAAATGTTTTAAGGTCTCATATTTGAAATGTTTGGTCCTTTCCCAGTGGCTCTAAGACTAGGATTCTACAGGCCCAGACAAAGGGCATCTTCCTTGGAAAGCCCCGCAGGTTCATGCAGTCTTCTGAGAACCCACCTCACAGGAATATTACAGTTGACGCAGTCTAAAACTCCTGCATTGTGAATGCATTGTTAGGAAATGCTGCCTGGCGTGCACAGCAAGTTCTGGCTACCAGAACAATTCTTCCTTTTCCGTTTTGGTTCCATGACAACTGCAAAACAAGTAAGGCACCTTGGATCAGATGAAAACAACAGGATTAACACTGAGAGTTTATCTCAAAGCCTGGCACGGGGAATTCCATCACCAAAGAAAAGGAGTGACCATGCAGGACACAGATGGGGCCCTTCCAGGAGGCCTGATGCCCTGATCCAGCCAGACCTGCCAGGTCTGCACCGGCCCCGATCCTGCAGCCGTCATGTGGTCGCCGTTCCAACTGCGACGGGGTGTTCTGTCGCTCGTCTTGCTCCTTTCAGCCTCCTCCTGAAAGGAAAGATGGGCACCCCTCGGGATGGAGGCTGGGGTGGGACTGCACACATCCTGCCTGCACGGGCAGCACCACAAGGGCACCCAGTCTCTGCAGAGGCTTGGCTTGCTCTGTGTCTTGTGACTGGCATCCCCCCTGGGGCCTGCACCACACCCACCTCTGCCAGCCGGCTTGGCATGGACCAGCTGGAGGTGGCACGGGGCAAGAAGTGGTTGGGTGTGTCTTGTGGGGCACTGTACCTGTCCTGTCTTCACAGACTTAAAAAACGGTTCATCTAGGAGTGGCCGGACATTCTCACAGGGGAGCTAAATTAGTCCCCCCCAACACACAAAGGGCCACAAAAGTAACAATTTTGTATTTCTTTTCAAGTTTAAAAAGTTATGACTACTTAGGACCATGCTGTTCATCTACATTTTCCAAGGAACAGAAGCAAACGATGAACTCCCAGGAAAATCCATTGGGAGATTACGACGGCGATCATCTCAGGCTGGGTACAAGACATCAGCCAGCGAGAGGCTTTGGTCACGGCGGCAGGTGCCCTGCGTGGGCATCCAAGTCCCTCTGGCCCAAAGGCTGCCCGGCCCCCTGGTTCCCACCCTCTGGCCAATTAGGAGGGTGAACGGATTTCTGACAACCGCCACGGCTACTGCTTCAGGTCTGCAGGCTCCAGATAAAGAAGCCGAGGCTACTCACCCTCTTGACAGCCCGCAGGATAAGAGTCTAAACACGTGTTCTGAGATTATTTTTATATAAAGACTGTCCCGTAGGAGTTTGCGATCATAATTTTTTAAAAAAATAAATCCTAGGGTAGAGTTTGAAACTAGGTCGACTGGGAGTTCAGGTTATTGTAAATGGGGGGGGGGAGAGACAGCGGAGATTAGTCATGAGAAAACGGGTGCCACTGTGTGCCATTTCCAGGGGGGGGGGGGGCTCTTTCTGTGCAGCTACACAGCATATTATCCAGGTGGCTTCAAATGATTCTTCAGTGCCCGTCAGCATTTTGACACGGGATTCTTACCTCGCTTTGTGCCCTTCGGCATTTCTCCCCTGCTCTGATCAAGCGGCTGACAGTGTGTGGGCCTCTGGCACCCGGCGCCCCTTCTCTGCAGCACCCCTCCCAGCTTCTGGCTCTGGGGACTTTCATCTGCCAAATGGAGGGTTGACTCTCGAGAGCTCACCCCGCCCCCCAAAATCCCGTGGGGTCCCTGCAGTGCAACTGGACTCAAATCTGGCTTGCTTCAGCTATAGACACTGTTTCCGTCAGCATCACAGCAGGCCCAGGCTCTCCGGGAAATCTTTTTTCATGGCAAGCAAAAGAAATGGAAAGGGGGGGAGGGAAGCTTTCAGTGACCTTACTGTGGCTCCAAAAGTTCTGCTACAGAAAATCCCAGGTTTGCCAAGCCACAACCGCAGGGACAGCCTCTCTCTCAAAACTATTCTGGAGGGGCTGCGGCCAGAAAAGAAGGAGGGGGCTTTACCTCCCACTCTTCTGCTGGGCACCACTGCTATTCAGATGCCTTGTGGACCCGGGCCCACTCATCCCGAGCAACCTGCACGGGGCACGGCGTGATCTTGCTGACGCTGCACTTCCACCAGGAAGGACCCCGCTCCGCCTCTGGATGCCAAAGGTGAAGGCTGCCGTCCCTCCTTCTGACCGTGGCCCCACAGGCTGGGGGACTGGGCATCATCCGGGGTAACCACTGGTCCGAGTGCAAAGGGACAGAGAAGAGTCTCCTCTCTGATGTCACGCTTGGTTTTGGGGGCCCTCAGAGAGCAGCAAGACTGCCCTCCTCCCTCCTCCTGAATGCTGCCAAGGCACAGGGCGGGGTCAAAAAAGAGCCCACCGCTTGTCCTTTGTCGGACAAAAGAGAGCACCAGTGGGCACATTTCTGGACCTTTTCTTTCTGAACGATGTCTCTCAGAAGTGCCAAAAAGAAGAAGGGGGAAAAAAGGCTGGCTTCGTCTTGAGCCTCCAAAGCAAGCAGCTCCCAAGAAATGCCCATCCGCTTCTGAAACCAGCACTCTGGGGATGGCACTTGTGGCCCTGTGGCTCCTGAAAGCAGCGTGTCAAAGAAGCAGCGCAGCTCTGTGACACAAACAATGCTCCCTCTAAGCTGTGGAGTCTTGCGAGCAAAATTTCTACTTTGTGAGCTACTGGCATTAAAGTTGTGAGCAAACTATTTGGCTCCTGCATAAATCAGTTTGCTCTGGAGCCATCTCTTCCTGAGCTAAGGCAAAAATGCGTGAGCTGGAGGCAAAAAACTGGGAGCTAGCTCACACTAACTCAGAATGTTCTGCAGCCGCTCGACCCAGAGGGGTCCCCAGCCTGTTTGAGCTGGAGGGCACCTTGGGAGTCCTGACGCAGTGGGGTGGGCACAGCCACAAAATGGCTGCTGCAGCTTCCCTTCAGACGATCCCTGCCCCCAAAGCAACATTTCTAAAAAACCTACTCAGCCGAACAAATCTCCAGGGGCCAATCAGAAGCCTTGCTGGGCAAAGGCCTCAGCTGGCTCCACCCACTTCCTGAAGGGAAGGCATTGGTGGGCACCAGGGCATTTATGGGCACCACGCAGGGGACCTCTGAGCTAGCCAGTTATGGTGCTCCTCGCACGGCAGAGCTGTTCAACTATTCTGAAATCCAACGGGGTTCCAAGTCTGTGCGGCAGGATCTACGTTGTACCTGCGTGTAAAATGCCCAGGGTGTGTGTGTGTGTGTGTGTGTCTGCACGCGCTCTGCAATGTTAGGCATCCTTTCAGAATGATTTTCACCACGGTTCAGCCTATGGGTGTTTTCAAGTCTGCCTTCGACCTCGACCCCCTGCTTTAAGCACAGTCAGCAACACAGATGCTGAAGCACCTGGGAAGCAGGAACGGGAGATGCTGAAAAGCCGTAAACCCAAAGGGGGGGGGGTGACGGACACAGAGGCTGCCATGAGCACTTTGCACAAACCCATCTTACCGTGGGTCTCCTGTTCTCTCTTCCCGCGATCTGACTCACAACCAAATCCGGGATCCCCAGACCATCCCTATCCATCGCCCCTGGTCCTTTTTTTTCTTACACATACTGGGAGAACAATTATATAAAGTAAGCTTATTGCTTAATTGCCTATTTTATTCAGGTAATAAAATTTGTTTCCCCCCTCGGTACAGAATTAGGATCTTTTGGGGCACAGAAAACACAAACCAAAGAATGAAGGAGAGAAACAGAAAACAATTCATCATTAATGAGGTCAAGCAATGTCTAACCTGTTCTGATATTCCCACTATGCAGAACGAGGGACCACCCACCTGGCCTGCCTCACAAGGAGCTCCTCCTGCCAGTTCATATTACCGATGAACAGTGTCAGGCCCTTGGGTAAGGAGGACTTTGTGCGCAAGCCACACTGAGACCAAATGAGCAGCACTGGGTGGATTCCACTGGCTGTATTACAACTGAGAAGGAAAACTGTACAGGAAGTTTAGAGAATGAACCGCAAAGACTAACAACTGAGGGCCCCCAAATCATTTAATAACTACTATCTATTTAGATGACAGGCAAAGAACTGCAGGCTAAAATCTGAAAATGCATCGTGGGATTTGATCACACTGGTAACATTTCCAACTAAACCCATTCACTGTAAATTATACTCACTTCTCTTCTTGCACAATTATTTGCAAATGAAAATAAGTCTCCAAGTGAACTTATCGGGGGGACGATCAGTCACGATGGCCCATTGTCACTCACAATAGTTTTGTCTTTTAGGAACACTTACAGTTTCTGGTATCAGTCTCGCCAGCCAGGCACAAGCCAAAATCAATCTCATGCCTTCTCTAGAAACAAGACACATTTCTTTGCCAACCCTTTCTCTCTTCCCCTACACCTTTTCCGATGCACCAGGGTACTTCTTTCTAGATGGAAGAAATCCCTGCAGCTGAACTGGGACAAAATCCTCAGGCTTTTTGTACGCTAGCACTTTGTACAGAAACAGATTTTCTGCAGCAGTGCTTTTAAAAATAAGTATTGCCAACAGTTAAGTTTATCTAGCTTCCCCCCCCCCACAATCAGAACATTTGTCTGAAAAGTTTATTTTCATTTCCTGAACACTTAAAAGCAGCACCACTCAAGATGTTACACCAGTGTCCAGAGGGAACCAAACAAAATTAAATTGTTATAAATTACAGGGGTTTGCTTCTGAGAGAGTTTTGGTAAACAGGAAACAAGACAAACACAGACTGTGAGGAACCCCTCCCCCAAATTTCATGCAACAGCAGGCAAGATGTAAAAAGCCACCTAAATCCACACATTTGTACACTGTATCATCAGAAAAAAGTATTCTTTAGTAAATCTGTACAACCAAATACATTTGGGAGCTACATCTAAGTTACATTATTTAATGTTTTATACACTTATTACCCCTTTTACATCATCAAGAAACACTCCAAACCTTGGGGGACGGAAGGGAAGAACCAAAAGAAAAAAGAAAAGAAAAAGTAACAGAAATTATAGACATTCAGTTATTTGTTTTAATCTAGACCTCCAAGTATTTAATAAAAACAGATTGCATCTTCTTTTAACATTTTTTTGCTTTCTAACTGTACAAACAACTTACAGTGCAGAGAACTCCACCTTTAGTACTCAGTTTCTTTGGATGGATCTCAGAAATAGCTGGATATTCCTTTAAAGATGAATTAAAGGGAAATTGGTCCAATCAGACTGGTAAGTGATGTCGCATGCAAATTATCAGCCATGTTTAAAAAACATGTGTATGTATATTAGGATGACACTGCACGTTAATCCTGGTAGCACCCAGCGTGACTTTACCTTGTCAAACAGCATTAGAGTAGGAGGGAAGGAATCCTTCTGGAACAGCCTTTTAAGTTCCAGTAATTGATCCGCTAGGTTTTAAAGAACCGCCCTTTCACTTTCCTTTTTAATTGAATGGAACAAATGCTTAAATACAATTTTGTCCTCTTCACTGAAGAGAGCTAGTCTATTTCAGCTTTAATGTGCTACATTTTGGGAAGTTTAGCCTGTACTGTGGTAATGCCTACTGAATACAATCCAAGCTTTTTGCTGAGAATAGTTCGAGAATGTCAGTAAGAACGCAGGATCAATGAAAACAGATGTTGCCTTAAATGATCCACAAAACAGAGACCCACAGAGTGCCCAGTGTTACACACACAAGTTTCTTCTTGCGCTTTTTGGTGTGCAAGTTTATATACTCTGCCCCTCCCCACCCCACCCCACCCAAAATGTTGACTGTTCCAGAGTTCAGGTTTCTTAGTCAATTTTCACATTAGTGTAGATTTTTCGAACAAAGGCACTTGTTCCCATATAGCCAATAGCTCCTGCAAAAACAAGACAAAATGTCAGATAAGAGTCCCCAGCAAGAGGGCTCAGGGCTGGTTACAACAGAATAAAACAGTTAAAACATCGCAGTATACTTATAATTAAAACTAATAGCCGGGGGTCCTTTGGGGGGGGAGTGCACCGGAGCACAGCTCTGGCAGCTCAGGAGCCACGCCCCGCCCCCAGCCGGCGTCCCCAGAGTCTTTCAAGCAGCCGAATGTCAATTTCAGCTCCATTATATCCTATGGGCCATTGAAGTCAATGGTGAAAACATAGAGTATATTCTGGGGGCTGGAGGGGAGGGTTTGAGGAAGAGGCTCCAAACTCACAGGGTAGCTTATGGAGCCTCTCCCCAAGATACCCACCAGATTTCAAGAACATTGGATTAGGGGGTCCAATTCTATGGGCCCCCAAACAGGTTGCCCCCATTCCCTCCATTGTTCTCTATGGTGAGAAAAAAGTTACTTTTTCCCACCATAGAGAACAATGGAGGGAATGGGGCAACCTGTTTGGACCCCCTAATCCAATGTTCTTGAAACTTGGTGGGTATCTTGGGGAGAGGCTCCATAAGCTACCCTGTGAGTTTGGAGCCTCAAACCCCCTCCCCTCCAGCCCCCAGAATATACCCTATGTTTTCACCATTGACTTCAATGGCCCATAGGATATAATGGGGCCGAATTGCCGCCGAATTTCTTTCATTCCCTCCTTTCTTTCTCCTCTTTCCCTCCTTCTTCTCTTCTCTCTTTCTTTCTTTCCCACCTTCTTCTCTTCTCTTTTTTCCTCCTTTCCCTGTTTCCCTCCTTCTTCCCTCTCTTTCTTTCCTTCTCCTTTCCTTCTCTTTATTTCCCTCTTTCCTTCTCTCTACTCTCTCTCTTTCCTTCCCTCTTCCCTCCTTCTGTGGCCCAACTCTAGTGAGAAGGAGTTTAAACTTTAAACCCCTTCTCTCTTAGCTCCCCCACCCAGGCCAGCTGGGGAAGGGAAGGGGAGGCTTTTGAAGATGCCCCCCCCCTTTTGCTTCCCCTTCTGACATCACTTCCGGTGATGTCAGGGGGCATGGCATATGCTAATAGCCTAATAACTCATTAGCATACCATATGCTAATGAGCTCCTGAAACTGTTTTTCGACGAAAAGACCCCTGCCAATAGCCCCCAATAACACAATTCACAAGATGGCGATTACGATCTGACAGGATCACCTACACGGATCCAGCATGTGTGCCCAAGATGGACCAGAATGTCAGGCAAGTATGCATCACCACCACCAACAGCGCAGTTGAATTAGTGGAAGCCCCGAAAAATGAGCGGGGCAAGGTGGACTGCGATAACAGCCACAGTCCCAGGCACAATTTTCTGGGAGTACGGACCAACAGACTCAGTAAATAGGTGTACCATCAGAATTAATTCTTTTAAAAAAGGTCACGTCAACGTTTTGCAAGCTGCCTGCAAAAAGGAAATTATCTGCCCAATTTATTGATCCCTGAGGGCTGTTTAGGACTGTTCCTGTGGACCACGCCGTACTGACTGTGCTTGGCATGGATTCTGTTCTGCATGAAGTGAGTGCTTCTACTCATTTCCACAAGGCAGGCTTCAACTCCACACACTGTCAACATGGAGGCTGCAGCTTCTCAGAAGTTACAGAAAACATGTACCTTATGTTCAGGATCCCCATGCATGAATGTGCGCACACACCCACACCCCTGAATTTGCCCTGACCCAAACTATGCCCCTGGGATACAGGGAGGAGTATCTACAGCATGAAAAATTGTTTGAGTGAGAAAAATGGGCTCTCAGGGGATGAGAAGACGTGGGCTTAGGAAGACGACACCGGGGCTTTTCTTCCATCTAGACTGGACGTTTCGGAGAGAGATGGAAGAGTGACGGGAGCCACCCAATGGGAGGAAGAAGGGACGTCTTTCCCCTCTGGGATAAGGGAGGGGGGGGTCTAACCTCACTCCTCTCTTGGCCAAGCCAAGATTCCATGGCAGACCTGCCCCTCCGGGAGGCCAGCACAGCACGCCCTCTCCTCACACCAAGTGCTTCTGGTATGGACCTGGGGTTGAAAGAACTGACGGCCCAGACCAGGTGGTTTGGTATAGATGCCCATGACAAAAAATACGGGTTAGACTCTGCACGCGAGAGCACGTGGCAGCCTCCCAACCAATGTTCCCTCTAAGCTATGGAGTCTTGTGAGCAAAAATTCTACTTTGTGAGCTATTGCCATTAAAGTTGTGAGCGAGTGATTTGGCTACTGTATTAAATTAGTTTGCTCTGGAGCCATCCTTCCCGAGCTAAGACAAAAATGCGTGAGCTGGAGGCGAAAAAACTATGAGCTAGCTCAAACTAACTCAGCTTAGAGGGAACACTGCTCCCAACCTCCCATTTAAATCGAAAGGAGTCCTGGGAAAGGGACACAAATCTGAGCAGAGGGGAGGGCTTCCCACACAGGCTACACGTGAAACTATCAATTATATGTTAAACTATCAAATGCAAATAAACTATCAATTATATCCATTCATTCACACATTTGGCACATTGCTATGTGACGATAATGTAAAAAATCCAAAGACTTTTTAGCTTTGATCAACCATAATTAAGCCTGCTAAGATAGTGATTTAACTGCTTCAACGGGGAGCTGAAATCAAACCTCACCCCGGGGCCCAGGAAGACTGCTTCTGATTTGACGTGAAATCCAGAAATCCAGAAGAACACAGACATGAATAAAGATACAGCCAGAGATTCTGAATTCATTCTGAACTTACCACACATTATTCCCAAGGCTGTGCTAAATACTGCCATATAACCAAAGTAAAATGATGTCTGAAACAAGCCATACATTCTGGGGAGAGAGAGAGAAAACAAAACACATCAGGTTTTTACTATTTCTCAATATAATTTGGAATCCAAGAATCAGAAGATTTCAAAATGAAAATTTCATTATCTAAAAACAGAACACGCCAATGTCAAAGGCTACTTACTTTGTCTTGAAAAAGTAGTAATAAAAGGAATACATGTAAACATAGATTGCGGTTGAAGCAGCGGACAGAAAACTCGTCCATTGCCTGAAGGGAAAACAAACAAACCCGGATCCCTCAATCGGGCAGAAAACACTTCTGCAAACAATGCAGTATATCCCCCCCCCACTCCAAGACAAGGATCACTGAAAAATGTCATTAAAATCTGTAAGTCTGCTGCTGTGAATGAGAAGGAAGGCCATTTGCACTGTTTTGTAAGGTGTTGTCCATGGACTTGGTTTTGTGGAACTCCTTTTTTCCAGTTCTGTCCCTTTCATATCTAAATGGACAAGATATTTTCAAAAATACCTCTAACACGGCAGACTCTTCAATTAAATAGGCCAATATTTTTACCTAGACTTGCTTGCTGGTTAAGATTGCCCAATTAAAAACAAAACACAAAATACACACTTACCACCTATAGTCCTCGGCATTTAGTAGGAAGTATGTACATACGATTGTCACACAAACTGTCACGATGCAGAGGATAACCAAAACTAGCATCATGAAGCCATAGACGTAATAGATTTTGTAAGCCCAGAAGGAGGTGAAGATAAAATACCTAAAGAAAAAGATTTTATTATACAGATGTGCATCTTACACGAGACCATGCTGATGAGCATTGTCTAAGGTTGCTGGTAAACGGTTTGCTTATTTTTACATAAAAGGACTCACATTTCAATGAAAATGGATCCAAATGGGAGAATCCCACCTAGGCAAACAATAACAGCGGGTTCCATAAACCTGAAAAGCAAACACAATTGCCCTCGTTTGACAGAAACTAATCGAGTCAGGTGCTTAATTACACAGTTCTTCTATAAAATCAAAGGGAAGTGGGCAGTTGCAAACGGGATGCAATTCAACAAAGATAAATGCACAGTATTACATCTGGGCCACAAAAATGTCAAGCACAAATACTGGATGGGGGATATATTTCTGGGGAGTAGTGTATGCGAAAGAGATCTCGGGGTAAGGGTGGACTGGACTGTAAACTAAATATGAGCAATCAGTGTGATGCGGTGGCAAAAAAAGGCAAATTCAGTCTTGGGTTGTATTAAAAGGGCCATAGCATCAAAGTCACAGGTGGTCACAGCCCCTCTGCATACTGCCTTGGTCGGGCCGCACATGGAGTCCTGTGCGCAGTTCTGGAGGCCTCACTTCAAAAAGGATGTGGACAAAGTTGAGAGGGTGCAGAAGAGAGCAATGAGGATGATCAGGGGTCTGGAGGCTGAGCCCTTCGAGGAAAGGCCAAGGGCCTTGGGAATGTTTAGTTTGGAGAAGAGGAGATTGAGGGGGGACATGATTGCGCTCTTTAAATATCTGAAAGGCTGTCATTTGGAGGAGGGTAAGGAGCTGTTCCAGTTGGCAGCAGACCCGAAACAACAGGTTTAGATTACATGTAGAAAGGTATCAGCTGGATGTTAGGAAACACATTTTCACGGTCAGAGTGGTTCAAAGGTGGAATCAGCTGCCCAGGGAGGTGGCGAGCTCCCCTTCACTGACAGCTTTCGAGAAGAGACTGGACGGATATTTGTCAGAGATGCTTTAGGCTGGTCCTGCATTGGGCAGGGGGGGTTGGACTAGATGGTCTGTATGGCCCCTTCCAACTCTATGATTCTATATGAAAGGGCAACAGCCTACTCTGCCAAATGCAAGAACACAATGAAATGACATTGCAACGTTACCATTTTTTCTCTGGGATTGGACGAGGAACGGCATTGACTCGACAAGGAAAGTTGGGCTGGCCAGAGAGATTCCGCCCCAGTATGGTGCCAACGAGGTTCAAGGGAAGAATAACGAAGAAGCAGATGCAACATACGGCCACCTGTAAACTCACAGTCACACGAGAAGAGAGGATATAAAATGCACCCAGAATTAAGCACACAACATTCAGTGGTCTTGCTATTTTTAGGGATAAAATTTTTAGGGATTTTAGAGACTGCTAAGATTTTTGGAACATAAACTTCCAAGAGGGGAGGCTCCCTCATCAAGTCAGCCTTGACTCTCGAAAGCTTATCCTCCGAAAAGGTTGCTGCTCTATAAGGCGCCACTGGACTCAAATCTAGATACTGAAAAACAAAAAGAATTCATCTTGACCACATTTAAAAAAATCACATTTCAAACTCAATTCCCTAAACACAACATGTTAACTTAATCCAGTTAAAAGTATATATATTTTTATACGAATTCCCTTTCATAAACCATGTAGATATATTCATAAAATCAATACTTTATTTTGGGAATTTATGTAGGGTTCCTGAGTGCTCTGGATTTCTTCCAGATGCCGCTCCATTTTAAAGAAGGAAGATTTGGTTTCCCTGATCTGAGGCTTCCGACCGGGACTACTCCTCTCACTACCCAACTTGACATCTTGGGAGGTTTCTCGCCTGCAGGGCTAGTGCCAGTTTTTTTTGCACACCAGGCGAGGCTACCTTCTGGCACCCCCCCCCCCGAAAAGTGTAGTTACCCGCGCTTTGTTGGCAGGCCAATGCAAACGCTGTGCTGGCTCCCTACATCTGGCCTGTGGCTACCCCTCATATCACTTTCACTTCAGTGGTGCACCTCAGCAGGTTAAAAACACCAGAAGAGCCCTGCTGGGTCAGACCAGGGAGGGTCCCTCTAGTCCAGCGTCCCATCTCACCCAGGGGCCAGCCAGTTCCCCTGGAGGGCCAACAACAGGGCAGAGAGGCCAAGGCCTTCCCCTGAGAAGGACACCAGAAGTGCCCTGCTGGGTCAGACCAGGAAGGGTCCCTCTAGTCCAGCGTCCCATCTCACCCAGTGGCCAGCCAGTTCCCCTGGAGGGCCAGCAACAGGGCAGAGAGGCCGGGGCCTTCCCCTGAGAAGGACACCAGAAGTGCCCTGCTGGGTCAGACCAGGGAGGGTCCCTCTAGTCCAGTGTCCCATCTCACCCAGTGGCCAGCCAGTTCCTCTGGAGTGCCAGCAACAGGGCAGAGAGGCCGAGGCCTTCCCCTGAGAAGGACACCAGAAGTGCCCTGCTGGGTCAGACCAGGGAAGGTCCCTCTAGTCCAGCCTCCCGTCTCACACAGGGGCCAGCCAGTTCCTCTGGAGGGCCAACAGCTGGGAATAGAGGCCGAGGCATTCATAAGAACATCAGGAGAGCCGACTTTTGGCAACCCCAGAGGATATTCAGGGCAAGAGACCCTGGTATTTCTTAGTGGTCTCCCATCCAAGTACTAACCAGGACTAGCCCTGCTTCGCTTCCAAGATCTGATGAGATCAGGCTAGCCTGGATTACCCAGGGCAGGGCACCGTTCGTGTGGTTTTAGTATAGAGAGAGAAGAAGAAGAGTTTGGATTTATACCCTGCCCTTCACTGCCCAAAGGTGTCTCAGAGCGGCTTACAAACTCCTTTCCCTTCCCCTCCCCACAACAGACACCCTGTGAGGCAGGCGGGGCTGAGAGAACTTCTGACAGAAACTGTCCTTGAGAGAACAGCTGTGCCAGAGCTTGTGACTGACCCAAGGCCACATCAGCAGGTGCAAGTGGAGGAGTGGGGAATCAAACCTGGTTCTCCCAGATAAGAGTCCGCGCACTTAACCACTACACCAAACTGGTAGCTAAAGTGTTACAACAGTGGAGAGACAGATGCCCACCTTATAACTTTTTCAGTATTTGAAAGCATGGCACACAGAGAACAATTACATAGGAATGGACATATACAGGGTTTTTAAATATACATATATATATACACCGGGTTTTTCCCGTTAAAAAAAGGGACTGGGTTTCACGTTTCCTCCCCTCTTCTTGTTCTTCTTCTTTTGTGTTTTTTGATTTATTTATTTTTAAAAAGAAACAAGTGGCTGACAGGACAGTGTGCTGGTCTTTGTGGTCTAACTGCTAAAACCGGACAGGCTGTTGAGCTACTCACCATTGTCCCAAAGGGGATTGCCCTGGATGCATGGTAATAGATGGCGATGAAGTTGATGAAGAAGGCTGTGCCACACACCATGGCCGGAATCAGGAAGGCCCCAATGAACATCTGCTTTATCCACCGCCTCCCTGCAGGCAGAAACGTCCCAACGTATTGGAGGCTCAGATCTGCATGGCCTCTTTCTCATCTCATCCCAACTAATCCCCACCTCCCCCCCAAAAAACCCCAAACAGTCTGGGTGGATTATTGAGAAGATACAAGATGGACACAAGGGACCCGCTGAATATCACTAGTGGTATGGCTGCAATTATTATGAACTGTCAGTCATATATTTGGTAGATGGTGTTCTGCAGTTCAAGACGTAGCCAAGTTCTTGGGAACTGTGGAGGTACCTTCACAGGATTCTTGCTGTTCCAAGCAACGCTGTCTTCTGGAGCTGAGCTGGTGTTATTTGCTCAATGCCCAGAATGTCCAGGTGTTCCTTGAGACTTCTAGGCACTGCTCCAAGGGCTCCAGTGACAACTGGCACGGTGGTCACCTTCTTTCCCCAGAGGGACTCTATTTGTAGGTCTTGGTATTTTGTGATCTTCTCATGTTCTTTCTTTTCTATTCTGCTCTCCCCAGGGATTGCAATGTCAATGATACAAATCCTATTTCTCATTTCCCCCCTTACAACTGTGATATCAGGGTATTATACTCCAGCTGTTTACCTGTTTACAATTGGAAGTCCCAAAGAATCTTCGTTCCCTCATTCTCCATGGCCTTGTCTGATTTGTGCTCCCAAGAATTTCTGGCTGATGGTAAAGCCATACTTCATGCAAAGATGCCAGTGCAAGACAGGCCTGTAGCGCCCACGGGGCCCGCCCCCCACGGTTTTTATGGGCCCCCCTCCAATCCACGGCTCCCCCTCCCCCTCTGCACAGCCTGCTGCTGCTCCCTCAAAAAAGAAAAAAACCAAGTGCCGAGCCAAGGTTTCTAGCTGGCTCTCGTGCTCCCTCCTCCTCCTCCCGTGGCGGCGCTGCTGGTGGCTCCTCGCTGGGTCGGAGTGGGCACGAGGAGCGGAGCCGGTGGTGCCGGGGAGACAAAGGGGGCTGGATGGCGGGTGAGGGGGAACACACACAGAGAGGCTGGGAGGGAGGGGAGGAGGGCAGCAGGCAGGCAGGGCAGGGGCCCAGCCTGTGCGGGGCTCAGCCACTGGGCCATGAGGGTGTCGCGCTCCGGGCCACGGGGAGAGGGGGGGGGCTCCCTAGGCACCCTGCAGACAATACAGCTGGGTCCCTCCTGCCCAGAACCTGCCCTGGTGGCCAGTCGCCAAGAGAGGTGGAGAGAGAGAGTGAGAGAGAGCGCCCGGCATGTCCGCAGGACCCAAGGGCTTGTACACGGTGCCAGGGCTGTCCCTGCTGTTGGTGGCGGCGCTCTCCTCCCCCCTCGGTTGCAACCGGGGCTGCCTTAGGAGTCCCAGCAACTAAATCAAAGTTAATTTGATTAACTTTGGTTGGCTAGTGGGCCCCCCCTGGCCCCCTCCCCCAAAACTCCTTAGCTACGCGGCTGGTGCAAGATCACTACAACTCTATCGTTACGTTCTTTAGTCAGTTTGAGCAATTATTACTATTATGTTGTTGAAGGCTTTCATGGCTGGAGTTCATTAGTTGCTGTAGATTTTCCGGGTTGTGTGGCCGTGGTCTTGACGTTGTAGTACCTGACGTTTCGCCAGTAGATGTGACTGGCATCCTCAGAGGTATAACACAGAAAGATGGAGTGCTCTCTATGTCACGGATGGAGTACTCTCTATGTCGAGTACTCCCTCTTTCTGTGTTATACCTCTGAGGATGCAAGTCACAGCTACTGGCGAAACGTCAGGTCCTACAATGCCAAGACCACGGCCACACAACCCGGAAAATCTACAGCAACTAATTATTACTATCATTATTGTTATTCAGTCAATTAGGAAAGTGTTGTTGTGCGCATCATCACACGTACAGTTAAGCCCAGCTCAGTTTTCGGTTTAGTACAGTCAGACAGGAGGTTAACAAAGACTCTGAATGAAGGCTGGACCTGTAAGCTGCTTCTCTTTGCAGAATTAGAACAGAGGGTCCCATGTGGATGAACATGGCATTCTCCCTCACCTCCTAACAATCGCAATTGCAAGAAGCACCAGCAGCATTTTGAAAGGTAACCACTAGGCATTAGTTGCATAAACGGCTTCCCTACTGAGTTAGAAAACGACTGCGTCTAGCTCCAGGCTTGCAATCCCTTCAAAACCCCTCCTGGCCCATGTGGCATTGCAGCCTGAAGAGGTGGAAGCAATAGACCCCTAAAACAAACAATTCCCCCCTCCCCATTTTTATCCTCACAACAGCCCTGTGGGGTAAGTTAGGCTGAGGGAGAGTGAACGACTGGCCTGGAAGCTTTTTAGCAAGCACGGATTTGAACTCAAGTCTTCCTGGACCTAGTACAGCATTGTAACAACTACACTTGAGGGTTTCAATTGTTGTTGGTAGTTGCTGCCTTGAGGGTTCCATATGTGGACAAAAAAGTGCAGAGCATTTAGAGTTAAGTAATGAATGTTTCTCCTAAAAGAGGAGGAACAGGTTTGGCTGGTGCTGCTTGAGGTGAGGAGGTTGGTTCTGAGCAGTGATGGGACCGGCTGAGAGAACAGTCCTCTCTGTCATCTATTCTGGGATCAAGCAGCAGATTCCCGCCTTCCTCGTAATCTGTCTCGCAAAGAAAACGGCTCCTCCCCTCTGTTAATGGTCTCACTTAAATGTCTGGATCCCTACTGATAGTTTTTTAATTCATTGTAATGCACCATAAGCTTTATTTGAAAAGGCTCCGATTCCACTTTTCAGCCTAAAACTCCCAAAGTGGCCAACACAAAGATGCAAAAAAGGACACAATCCATCAAATGTCCAGCAGACTGTAGGACACAATTACACCCCCCCTGAGAAAGAGAAGCAAGTGCATAATTAAAAATTCCCTTGACATGATCGTTGCCATCCTGGAAGAATGTTCCTGATCATTTTAACTGAGGTCATGAGATGTTAAATCTAATTTTAAAGGTTTTAGAATTTAAAAACCTTCTATGATCTGGGTTCTGTTGGGCCAGATTTTAGCCTGTAATAACCTAAGCTTATATAAATGCAACATACTTTTATAATGGTTTTTAGGGTTATTTATTTTCCGTAAATTTTATGGGATTGTTTTACTATAATGGGAACTGTTTTCAATATTTTATGCCAATAGAGGTATTGATTGATTGATTGATTGATTGATTGATTGACTGATTGATAGTTTCCATCCACCTAGCCTGGGAAAGAAGGGCACATCTGCACATGGGCGTATATCACAAAAAGGAAAACAAACAAGCAATAGTTTGGACACCGTTGGTGGTTGCCACGGCAGCCCAGAACGCTGTGTGAAAACATGGCAGCGGAGAGGAACCTTCTGGCTCGCCTCACCCACGCGTCTGGGCTTGGCCTGCCTGCCCCCCCACCAGCCCCAGCCCCCCCCCCCCCCCGTACTTACCAGGGGTGGAGAGGTGAGCAATTAGGACTGGGGAGGGAAGCCAACGCAGGGGGGTGGCAGAGGGGTCAGAGCTGGTGTGGTACTGGGGGGGGGCAAGCTGGAGCAGGTGACAGTGGAGAGTGGTGGAGCTGGGGAACAAGGTGCCCCCTCCCCACCACTCCTCAGAGGTGCCGGCTTGTCTATCAACTATTGCCATTTTGTGAGAAATACATTTTGCAAATGATGCAACATATAATGCTTTATGGTTACTATTAGTACTGCCTGTAGCAAGTTCCATTCATTTACAAGCCTCTAATGAAAATACTGTTGGCACCATTAAACTGAGGCCATAATGTTAATTTGTTCTGGAACATATTTAAGGCATTTGTGTAACAAATAGATATTTGCCTTGGCACAAAGGTATGTTAATCACCCCAGGGAATGTTTACTGGTGCAGACGATCTGAAAAAGTGAATAGCTGCATGGGGAAGAAAGAATAAAGTCCTCCCCAAATTTTATTTTATAAGATTGAGACATTTACATAATCCCGATTTGTTCTCGATCTCCTGGGAGAAATGAAAGATTTTACTTAGATAAGCGAGCTGGCTGACAAAGAGCAGGAAACTACTTTAAACATGGCAAAATTTGCCATGCAGGCTATCAAAATCCGGAGGCAAGCGATTAGTAGTTAGATAGTAAACAGAGATTTTAATTATTTAATAATATTTTATTCTTAGCCCCAACATTTTAATGTTTGATATTCTGGATCGCGTCTGTATGTATTTTAATGTTTTATCGGTTGATGTCTTTTCTGTTCCTTTATGTATTTGGTCAATGACTGTAGCAATAAATTGATTGATTGATTTTATAAGATGTAGTTACAAGAATTGTAGTCATAATAATATTTTTTTAAAAAAGATCAGGTTACCTCCTTGCCGGGCATAAAGACTTCCTCCGAAGTAGCCATTCACCGGGGATGTTGCAGCGTAAACAAAAATGGCAGTGCTGAGCATTGATCCTCTCCTAAAGTGAAAGACACGCATTTTGGTTACACAGGTGACTGACGGCCTGCCATTAAAAGCTTACATAACAAGCACACATTTAAGAGAGAGAAAAAACCCGCTTAGTTTCAGATAAGAACAAAAAACCTGCTGGCAATGGGATGGTGCAGCACCCGTTACCAAGAAAAACTGCTTCAAAATCAGATATAGCTAGTACCAGTAAGGGAAAGGTTTCCCTTGCTCAAAAGCCAGTCGAATCCGACTCTAGGGATGCGGTGCTCATCTCCGTTTCCAAGCCGAAGAGCCAGCACTGTCCAAAGATGTTGCTGTGGTCATGTGGCCAGCATGACTAGACGCCGAGGCATACAGAACGCTGTTACCTTCCCACCGAAATGGTACCTATTTGTCTACTAGCTAGTACTAGTGCACTACAATTAACTGGTGTAATTAAACATTACTGGGAATAAGGAGCATTAAACTACACTAAAACGTTGAAAAACAATCTCTAACTCAGATTTCCAATATCTGAATTACCTAACAATTAAAGCAGTTATCTTGCAGGTCTCAAGAGTGGGTGTTGTTTTCTCTGTGTTGTAATCTTCTTGAACAGCATGCTTTATTGGGTTTGCAAAACCCAGCAAAGAAGGCCTTTACTTGCATTTCATGCTGGCCAAATGGTCAGCAAGGTCCCCATATTGTCCAATGTCACCTAACGAGCCTGCAGATGAAAACTCAGTTTGCAGAAATACTAAAACTACTTAGGAATTAAAGGCGTTCTCTCTCTTTTCTTTGTAAGGGACAAAGTGTGTGGAGGAAAAATCCATCAGTCATCACACAGCATCACAGTTCCTATATAATGACTTGATACTGGAGGTCAGAGACTTACTTGCAAGGCATCCCCTGATCTGCCCAGGTGACCTTTCACTCCTATTTTCATGCCTAGTCACTATATGCTCTCCGCAGGCTGACTCACTCTAATTGCACATGTGAATCCAAGGACATGGACATTTACCTTCCATCTCATGAAGAACACTGTTCTAATAAGGTGCTACTGGGCTCGAATTCTGTTCTACTGCCATAGGCTAATACAGCTGCCCATAGGCTAATACAGCTGGACACCAATTTCAGTAGTATCCTAACTAAAAATGGCACATGCTTCTTTTTGGTAGAAGAGGACATTAGACTAAGAAAGCAATTGTACACTGAGATTTCAAGAAATAGTCCAAGAAAAATTATGGTAGAGATTATACCACAGAGAGCTCAAAAGACTGCAAGTGTTGCCGGGGGGGGGATCAGCGCCAAAGCTCATACAGATCATCTGGGGCAAACTGGCCCTTGGCGACTCATCCTGGAGGAGTTACTTCTTCCATTCCGGTAAGGTGCCACCAGGCTTCCTTTCTTGTAGGACTGAAGTGGGGACCTTCCTCATGCCCAGCAGATGCTCTGCCAGTGCACCCACAGTCTTTCCCCAAGTGTAAGAACTGCCTTACAGGACCAAAAGGCCACCAAGAAACCTTTTTATTATCTCCTTGCCTCGTAACCTCTTCCAGAACCCTTGCCTCTGGGGGAATCACGTCTCTCAGCATGATTGCAAATCTTTAAACAGAAAGCAGCGTGGTATAGCCCCGTCTCAGAAGCTCAGCAGGGTCAGCACTTGGGAGACCACCAAGGAAGACTCTGTGGAGAAAGGCAACGGCCAACCCCCTCGGCTTCTCACTGGCCTCAAAAGCCCCTCGCTGGGGTCACCATCAGGCAGCTGTGACTTGATGGCACTTCACACACAGGCAGGCACGCACTTGGGGGAGGGGGCAGGCTTGGACAAGACAAGGGAAAGGGAGATTTGAGCGGCTGGGTGCCATTTTCTTTGGCTGGTTGGGAGAAAACCTGCAGCATTCTTGCTCTCTTCCTTTTCCGTGGAGCTTCTGATGAAACTCTCACTCAGAGCCCTCACGCCTTCTTTTCCGTGGTAGGAAGACAACTGGGACCCAGAACGGGGGGGCTCACCTCCCAGGAAACATGGCTTAGTCCCGTTTCCTGTCTGTACATGACCAAGAAGTCACGATCCCAAAGATCAAGACAGCGGAAGCCAGGGCCCTTCATGAACCGGCTGCATCAGGGACAGGTGGCTGGTTCCGTTTGAAGCCCAACGGTCAGCACCCAGGAACATGCAGGGAATCCACACCTAATGCACACGGCTAGATACACATTCTCTCTCACACGCAGACTTAATCTTGGCTGGATTCCACTGCTGCATGACAGGGAGAGGAGAATTACACCTCTGCATCCATTTTACTACTGAAAATGTATTTCACAGATGCCTGACAAAATATGGACAGTACAGATCATTATTATATGCCGAAGAAAGCCATAAAAACTGCTGGCCAATTGCAAAAGAACTTCCCTCAAATCCCCTAAAGACTTTCTGCCAATTGGGAAGAAAATGCATGTTTGCTTTTCTACTAGCTTTTGCTCAATTCATGTAAGAAATGTTGAATCCACAAAAATTACTAGCCTATCTACTCATGAACATCTCTTTTAGTCATCTGTGTGTCTTAAAAGCAGAATCATATTTTGTAATATATCTGCGCTTGATCACTTGGAGGCAATTCTTACTTCTTATAAGTGCTGAAATAAAGCACTTGGATCCACGCAGAAGACAACCCCCCCCCACCAGCAGAGTTACACCCTTCTAAGTCTACTGACTTCTGTGGACTTAGAAAGGTGTAACTTTGCGTAGGAGGGCACTGAAAATACTGTGTGCTAGGTACACACACTAGAAGGTAACCATCTCAAAGGCCATCTACTACGCAGGCTGAAACTGAAAAGTCTCCAAAGTTACAGATTACAGGCAAGCCAAACACACACTGCCCCATCACAAAACTTCCTTAGTAAAAAACTATTGGCCTGTGCTGCTGCTTCTGCTTCTTCTTATCTCTTTTATATAAAGCTGTTTTGGGGTGAATCTTCGACACACTCCCACAGCCTTTGGCCCGCTGACGTGCCACTCACAAGGTCCCTCCATCCATTGGTGGCTGTGTTGCCTACATCCCGCCCACAGGCACAGTGAGCGCCAAAAAACAAGTCAGAACAGAACTTCACTTCAGCAGAAAGGACGCCTTGCTTGGCCAGGGGCCCTGCCTTCTAGCCTCCTCCTTCCCTGGCCTGGCGCCTCTTCATGGCTCTGCACCGCTGAAGCCCGCCTTGACTGCCTGCTTCTCCGGCCCCCACCAGCCTCTGGGGCTCCCGGGGGGTGGCCCTGTCCCTTGCCATCATCTTCCCACCATGGCCACTGTCTTCCCGCCGCAGCTCCGTTGGCATGTGGCAGCCTTGCAGGTTCCAGTCTCCTTCTCCCCCTCCGCTTCCCCTGCTCTGCTGCCGCTGGCCTCTCTGTGGCTTCGCCCACCACGCACTCCTCCATGCTTCGGCGGCTCCAGGTCTCAGAGGGGCTGCTGGGCACGTCTGGCAATGGTGGGGGGTCCATGGCAAGCCGCCAGGCCCCACGCCTCAGCCACTGACAGTCAGCTCAGCTTTTTGTGTACAACATGGGAAGAGCACCGCCTTTGCCTCAGTGGCAGCTAGGCGCGCTCGCTGCACTGTACTGCGCCGATGTAGCCAATCCACTCTACACCTCGCCCCTCAATCGCTGGCCAGCCACAAAAAAAGCTTGCAAGTGCATCAAAGCTAAGGGCTGAATTTCTTATATTTTGGGTTTTCTCAGAAAGAGAGGATAAAGCCCGAATTACCCGAAGTAACTGAGCTGGGTGAGAGCTAGCGGATGTGATGGAGGCTGCAAAGAAATCCCTCCTCACAGCTTTCACCGCCATCTCACAGATCTTCAGAAATGACCTACAAGATGCTCCTGGCAGCTTCGTTGCAAGACCGGCACCACTCTTGCTCTTCTAGCCGCCTGAGTCCTCACTTCATTCCCCTGAGCTCCACTGTGTACCACGGAGCCAGGTTAGGGCAGAAACAAAGAGGGCGTTGGAGAGTGATTTCACTGATGGCTTCAGAGAGCCAGGTATTCCAGTCCTCTATCAGCTCATCCAACGAATTGCCAGGAGGTAACAGATCCGGCAGCATTCTGGAAATCAACTGGTCCATAAGTCTCCGTGGGCGAGTACAAATCATCTCACCGCTTAGGCAGGGTGGGGATGACGTACTCAGGTGGGGATTTCAGGGCAAAGGGATCTGACCAAGGCACCCAACCTGTGGCAATCAGATCAACATTTATCCCCATCCCAAAGACTGAATCCAAGTTGTGGCCTGCTTGATGTGTGGGGCCCGATACCATCTGGGAGCGTCCCAGCACTGCCACGGATGGCATCAGGTCCAGAGCCTATTTGGAGGAGGCCACATCAACATGGACACTGACGTCCCTGAGAACCAAGAGCCTCGGGAACGCCCAGGCCCATCCTGCAACTGCCTCCAGCAGGCCAGGCTGACTGTCGGCATGCGAGGTGGTTGGTACACAGACCAGACAGCCAAACTCTCCTCAGCTTCCCACACCAGACCTACACAATCAACATGGGGGATCTTGGGTGCGGGGAGTGCCCTGAAAGAAAAAGACTCACGGATGAGTAAAGCCAACCCCTCGCTCATTTGTCCAAGACTGATGAAGGACCGAGAAACATGGTGGGGCAGTTTCTGGTAAGATGATTGTTTCACTCTGCCTAACCCAGGTCTCGGTCACGCTTGCCAGGTCCGCTTGCTGCTCTGCAACATAATTTTGCAGCGTCGCGGTCTTATTATTAATGGACCTGACATTGCACAACACCAGAGTCAGAGAAGGGTGTATCTTCCGTACCTCTCTACCAACGTGCCTCGGGATGGGATGAAGACTGGAAGGGGACCAAGCATATCTGTATTTAAGAACATAGGAGAAGCCAATGTTGGATCAGGCCAATGGCCCATCTAGTCCAACACTCTCTGTGTCACACAGTGGCCAAAAATACCAGGTGCCATCAGGAGGTCCACCAGTGGGGCCAGGACACCAGAAGCCCTCCCACTGTTGCCCTCCGCCCCCAAGCACCAAGGATACAGAGCATCACTTGCCCCAAACTGAGAGTTCCTATCTATACCTTGTGGCTAAAAGCCACTGATGGACTTCTGCTCCATATGTTTATCCAATTCCCTCTTGAAACTGCCCATGCTTGTAGCTGCCACCACCTCCTGTGGCAGTGAATTCCATGTGTTAATCACTCTTTGGGTGAAGAAGTACTTCCTTTTATCTGTTCTAACCCAACTGCTCAGCAATTTCATGGAGTGCCCACAAGTTCTTGTATTGTGAGAAAGGGAGAAAAGTACCTCTTTCTCAACCTGCTCTATCCCATGCATAATCTTATAAACCTTGATCATGTCACCCCTCAGCCATCCTTTCTCAAAGTTAAAGAGCATAAGAACATAAGAGAAGCCAATGTTGGATCAGGCCAATGGCCCATCTACTCCAACACTGTCACACAGTGGCCAAAAATACCAGGTGCCATCAGGAGGTCCAGCACTGGGGCCAGGGCACTAGAAGCCCTCCCACCGCTGCCCCCGCCCCAGCCCCAAGCATTTTAACCTTTCTTCATTCTAGTTGCCCTTTTTTGCACTGTTTCCAAAGCTATAATATCCTTTTTGAGGTGTGGTGACCAGAACTGTACACAGTATTCCAAATGAGGTCGCACCACTGATTTATACAGGGGCATTATGATACTGGCTGATTTGTTTTCATTCTACCCAAGTTATCAGTTTCTGTGCCCTTCTTTTAATGTGCAAACATGGAAAATAACTAGAGCAGCTCTGTAGCAGAAGAAGAATAATAATAAGAAGATATTGGATTTATACCCCGCCCTTCACCTGGAGTCTCAGAGTGGCTGACAAACTCCTTTCCCTTCCCCTCCCCACAACAGACACCCTGTGAGGCAGGCGGGGCTGAGAGAGCTCTGAGAGAAACTGCTCTTTCAGGAACAGCTGTGCCAGAGCTTGTGACTAACCCAAGGTCACACCAGCAGGTGCAAGTGGAGGAGTGGGGGAATCAAACCCGGTTCTCCCAGATAAGAGTCCGCGCACTTAACCACTAGGCCAAACTGGCTCTGTACTGTACTGTACTGTACTGTAACTCAGAACACATTTTTGACATTAGTGGTCAAGGAAAACAAGACCATCATCCACACCACATTCCCGAAAGAGCAGCATGTGTGTGTGTGTGTGAGGATGGGGAGGGGCCCACATTTTTCCAACGAGGCTCTCCTGGCCTTCTCAGACACGTTGGCTCAGATGCTCACCATGTTTTCCACCTGTGGAAGGCGCGTCTGCCAGCAAAAGTGGAGAGGAGATTCTTCACCAATTCCCCCTCCCCACTTCAGACCCCACTTTATCCCTATGCCCCACTTTTCTGAAGGCCTGGAGGAACAATGCAGGGGGGCACAGCTGGCTACAGCAGGGAAGAAACAGGGAAGGGTTTTTTTCATTCCCACCACTCCAGTGACACTAGACCGAAACCGAGCGAATAACTGCAAAGTACTGGCTGCCTCTGCGCTTATCTCGCCTACTAGGAACACTTGATTTAGCGCTAGCATTGCACAGTTTCTTTGCATACCCTCACTACCGCTCTCTAAGGCAAGTCACTGCATTCCCATTGGAGGAGATGAGGAGGAAGGGCCAGTTGACAGTGACCGGCCCCAGATCACACGATCACAGGTTCCAGGGAAGAGGCTGCCCTTCAGTCTGAGTACCAGGCCCAGCGAAAAGAATTGCCTGCAAGAATATCTCCTGCCAGTCACTGAAACAGTGAAATTAAATGAAATGTTATGGGTTTAGGGTTTTCAAAAATTATTCTCAAGGACTCTGTGCAATGAAAGCATATGAGATCCTGTGCACACAGTGGTGGGTCTCCCAACCTTGCGCGTGTGCTAAGAACCCCTGCCCACCTCCCATCGGTGCCTCAATAAAAGCCATACTTCAAAACTCAGTTCCAAATGCATGCAAAGTTGGCTTACTGAATACAGTTCAAGATCTTTTAAAACAAGACAAATGTCCAAAGGAAATACTCACTCTGTGTACAAGTCCTCCAGCATGGCCACAATGATCACGATGAAGGAAACGGCAAAGATTTGGCAGCCAGATCCAATCAGTGAGGAAAATATTAAGGGGTGACTGGAGGGCCTGAAGACATCTCCGTGGACTTGCTTCCAACCATATTCATCACCTAAATCTCGGTCCTGCACGAAGAACATGGTTTAATATCAGTAGCTGCCAAAAAGAAAGGAACGGATGGATGTCAAGCAGGTCAAAATGCTTCCCCAAGCAGAATCCAGGCCTGCATCCAACCGCATAACCCCCAAGACTTACATGCCTCCTAAACTCGCATGGACTAGAGTTTGGCCTATCAGTGGATTCATCTTCCAGCCACGATCCGTTGTTGTATTGAGAGCAGCTCTAACCAAAGAGGCTTAACTTTATTATGTGGTTCTTCCTATGGCTGCTTATGCCCGGCTCCTGCTCTCTGCTCCAGGCTCTGGGGGAGCCACACTAGCAGGAATGCATCAGCACAGGCCTAAATACAAGAACGTCCCAGACTGGAGCTTTACGCTCACACTTCTGCCCTTCTACTGGTTAGCAAGCCAAGGGTTCTGGAGCAATGGCAGCCTTGCCCTCCTAGCAAACACACACACACACGAGCACATGACGCTGCCTCTTACAGAACCAGAGCACTGGTCTATCCAGGTCGGTCTTGTCCGTTCAGACTGGTGGTAGCTCTCCAGCAGAGGCCTTTCTCATCACCTACTGCCTGATTCTTTTCAACTGGAGATGCCCGGGACTGAACCTGGAACATTCTGCGTGGCAAACAAGATGCTCTACCCCTGAGCCACGGCCCCCCTCCTCCCACAGCAGATCAGCCCGGCCCAAGCCACTGGTCAGAATGCAAAGAGCTAGAGGGAGCTCGCTTCTCCCTCCCTCCCTCCCTCCCTCCCTCCCTCCCTCCCAGTTGCTTCAACCTTCAGAGGTAAGGAGAAAGCCCAGCCTGGCCTCCGTCTCTAGCCAGAGCACCATGGGCTTGCTGCAAGACTGCCCCCCTCCTCCCTGGCAAGAATGGGTTTTGAATGATTGCTATTTGGTTTTATTGGACAGATGGATTTTTAAACCCCTTGTTGGATTAAGTGCACATCTCTGTTTTCTCCTAGGGCTGAAGGCTTCAGAGCACCTTGCCCCGGAACAAGTGCGACTGGCCTTGCGCGCATCCATGGGGGAGCAGGCTGGGGGTGGCCACACTGCACAGAAGGAAAGCAAAATGCAGGCCGTGGCCTCACTAGCCAGACTGAAGCCAGAGAAACACAGGCTGAGTTCAGACTGGCAATTTGCCCCGGTAGGGACCCGGGCCAGCGATGACTCAGTCCCAGAGTAAATGGGGCGTTCACACAGGCACATCTGCCTGGCATCCCCCACCCGTAGCCAACCCGTGCTGTTGCGCTTCACCGCCGGATTAAAAAGATACGTGATAAAACCTGTAGCAAATCCGAAAGCCCGTGTGCATCGCGCACTTCTCCGCTTCCGGGGAGTCTGAATGCGCAGCCGAAAAGCCGGGAGCAACCCGCGTTGGGCAGAAGGCAGCAGCGGTGTGATTGGCTGTGCTCCGCTCCACTGCCCAATGCGGTGCCGGTGCTGCGGGGTCCTCCCCCAATCGGCAAAATGCGCTTATGCGCATGAGCGCATGGGTGCTCATGCGCACATACACCCATAGCTGAATTAATGGGGAAATGGCGAATACAGCACGCCTCCGGCGCGGCAGTCTGAACACTCCCGTGTGCCTCCATCCCGTATCTTCCGGCAGCGGCCCCCGCTGTGTGAACGGGAAAACCCGGTATAGTTTATTCCGGTGCTTTTTTGCTACGACTGGCTACCGGAGCAAACTGCCAGTCTGTACTCAGCCACAGACTAAGCAGGAAAGACTTAGGCCCACAATCAGAATATTCAGCTTTTTGCATCCGAGCTTCCTCACACAATGCTTTGACACAATCTGTGCTGCTAGCTGGGGAGAAAAGACATATTGACATCTGAAATAAGTCTGTGACGTAGAGATCCACAAACACTTTACCATTAGCTAACAAGATTTTCCTTACCATGTCATCCATTTCTTCTTCTTTGCTGTAGCGAGCGTAATCTTTTCTCAACGTCCTCATTAAAATCATAGACACTAAGCCCACCAGGAAGATAACCATCATGAAGGAATTGAAGATGGAAAACCAGTGAATCTAGAATTAAAAATGTAGTATTGAACCTGTTAATATGTTTGCTTTTCGCTCAAACAGCAAAACAGGCAGTCAAATGTAGCAAGCAGAAGGCTAAATATTCCTTGTTAGGCACACAGCCCCCGGGGTTTCTCAAGAGGTGAGCAAGACTTCATTGTAATGAACGAATCAACTCCTTTAGAGGCAAATTTTAAAATCCAAAGCAAATCACTCTGGACTGTGTTTTAACATTCACAGCCCTGCTGGGTAAACCTGCAAAGCCAGGGCACCCTCTTAATGGCATTGATTCTCCCCCAAAATTTATTGCTTCTCCAGATCTCTAAATCAGACTTAATATTCGCCAATACAGACTCATAAACCAAATTCACAAGATCCTTATACTCCTTTGACACCCTCATTCCTAAATACCTCACTGGTTTGTTATTAATCCTTATTTTTTTAAAGATGCAATCATTTTCAAAATGCAATACATCCACATAAACTGTAAGAGCTTTAGTTTTTTCTAAGTTTATTTTTATATCTAGAAACTTCACTATAATCATTTAATATCCTAACTAATTTTCTGGGTCTGTCAAATATCAATTTTGCAGAAGACATTGAATAAATTATTTTCATCCGTTCCTTAAATATATCATCAAACCTATTTTATAAGGTAACTCTTCTCCAGCCTATCAAAGCTTTTCCAGCATCTAATAATAAAACATTGCTTGGAATCTGCTTCATTTTAACATAATGAATTACATTTAATATTTCCTTATATTGCTACTTAAGTGACTATTTGTAATAAATCCAGCTTGGTTAAAATATATCTGAAAACAACAGACTTTAATCTATTTACTACAATTGTTAAGACTAACAGACCTGTAAAAGCCCCAAAATGTTCTTTTCCTCTGGTTTAGGAATTAATACGATTTTATTTGCAGACAATGTCTCTGGCATTATTTCTGCAGCAAATATATCATTGAATAGCTCTGTCAGTGGATGTGCAATTTGTTCTACAAAGGACTGATAACATTCTAAAATGAACCCATCAAAGCCTGGGGATTATTCTTTTTTAGTCATCATGGCAGATTTTATGTCCTCCACCAAAATCTCTAAGTCCAGTTTATCCCTAGCCACTGATGATAATTTAGGAAGATGTCTTTTCCCCAGAAACTCTTCTATGATTTGACCACTGGGATTCTGAGATGTATATAACTTTTATAAAATTTTACAAATTCTTTCTTTATTTCACCTACTTTTTGTAATCAATTTTCCTTCCTTTCCTTTAATAGCTATCTACTATTATAGCTATTTGGTATTATATTCTTGCTTTTTCTGTCATTGATCTATGGACAAAATTTTCCCCCACTCTACCGTCTTTTTCAAAACATTTCTGTTTCATATATAGCACAATTCTATAAATATTTTCTGTATCTAATAATTCCAATCTTCTTTGTGCAGCATCTAGTTATTTTGCTGTTCTCTTTTATGGATCCTTTTTATGATGTTTTTCTGCAAATTTTTTAAATACACTATTCTTTATTTTGCTTTTTATTAACATAGCCAGTTAGACTTAAGCTTACTCCTTTTCATCAATGCTTTGCTGGATTCCTATATGATTAACGTGGACATATCAGGAGTTATATTAGTATAAAAAATTGTTCCATTTCAAATATGCTTTTTGCTACAACATTCTCACTTTGTAAAAGCAGATTATCAGGCATCCAGTTCTTCCCTTAGCTGGTTTTCCAATGTTAAATTAATGTTAAATTAAATCCGTATTAGATGCAGGTGGGGCAGCTTTGTTGGTCTGAAGCAGTAGTACAAAATCAGAGTCTGGTGGCACTGGATTCTAATTTTGTACTAAATCCATATTAGAAAATGATCAGCATAGACAGCTGAAGTAATATCCGCATGTTTAATCATTTACTTCTTTTATTTGTCAGACTCAAGCATCTGGCGTGGGACAGGCTGGCTAGCTGAACTGTTGTACTGTCTCTACCTGATTTATTCTACTTGCTTTCTGTATCCTTATCATTGCCCTCTCCTGCCATTGCATTCCTGGGGGGGGGGGTGCGTGTAGTGAATTAGGGAGGCTTGCTTGGTAACTTTCCTAAGGGGCCCCAAAGACATCTTTCACACAGGAAATGTCCCTGGAGTAAGACTGTGTCTGGCTAGATAGTGGTTGTATATCTTTCAGAGTCACTGTAGTTATGCTGACGTTGATGTGCATGGAATTTTGGGGTTTTAGCTATATCTTGACTTTCCCACCTTGGCTCCTCAGTCCTAACAAAGAGCTTGTACTCACAGCATCTCATATCTCTAAATAAAGCGTTCACTGCCAAAGTGTGTATGGAGTGTGATTTGACTGGGAACCTGACAGAGATTCTTCCCATAAATCAACCATACCAAAATATCTGACTGCTTCCTTAAATAAATTTCTTAATGTTTTTGTTTTTACTTCTATCTAATTTATTGTTCATCACTGAATTCATACAATCTCCTGTTAAAACTTCTTCAACATTATCAGTTGTATCAGTATTTTAGACAATTTTGCTAGTAATTGTTTTTTTATTTTACATTTGGGGTACAGACTTTTACAAATTATTGTATATCTGTTGTTAAACACCCCCTTTTAGTACAATCCATCTCCCACTTTTATCACTTAGTAAATCAGATATTTTATAATCCATATACTTAATGTGCCAGTATTTGAAGATGCTACAAAAACTTCCCTCAATTTTTAGTTTCTGATCAAATGATTTCCCTGGTCTCTAATATGGGTTTCTGTAATAAAATAATGTTGACTTTTTTTCTTTCAATGATTTATGACAAAAGTTCGTTTCTTCTTTTCAATTAACCTACTAACATCAATTCAAAGTATTTTTAAGGATTCCATTCTTTAAAATACCATTATAATTTTATTTTAAGCTTCCAGTGATTTTTAAAAAAATCAATAAACTCTACTCCTTCCTCAAGTGTTTTGATATTATACTAGTTCCCCTTAACCTAAAAAGTAATCTAATGGATACTCTCCATCTATACTTAATTCCTTCACTGCTTAACCTATCTGTAACAAATCTCACGTCCCAATACTTTTGCAAGGCAAACAAAGACAGATCTGGGAAGATTTAAATTTCATCATGATTTATTTTTAGAGGTTTGTTCCTGGTAGCATGCAGTAGCCTATCTCTGGTCTGAACATTTTCAAAAGTGGCAATAATCTTTCTAAAGACTTTATGTTGTTGGACTACTTCTGAATTAATTCTATATGTTCTATTGATTCTGCAAATTTTTAGGTTTTGCATTCTAATTCTTATCATAGAAATAAATTAATCCCCCATCATTTTTAAAACTCATTGCTTCATTGTTTTACAATATTCATCTGCTTTATCTTCTTTTTCATTCATTCTTGTGCGTTTTTCAGCTCCTTCAGCTCTTGAAAATACTACCTATCTATCTTCTGGTCTCTTAGCTGGAACATATTTTCTAATGCATTTATCTTCCTTTTCCTCAAATGCTCTAAGTTCCAGTTGGAAGATACATATGATATCCTCTCAAGTAACCTGTGCAGAAAATTCCATCCCAACTGATTCTACGCCTCCATCTTTTCGCTCTCCTTTTGGCATGCTGATACTAACTAAAATTGTGTCCTCAATAGACAATCTAAATTACTGTGTAGCAAAACACATTACCATAGATAGAGAATGAATTATTGGAGCAAATATAATGCATTAAGCCACTAAGCACATCTAGCTATAAAAACTGAAAAATATCTAGCTATAAAAACTGAAAAATAGTATATCAAATTTCCCATGCCAAAATTCCAGCAACAAATCAATAATTTGCCCAACCACTAAGCCATATAAATATCTCAAAGACAATATAATTGCAAGTCCAGGATGGCAACAGCGTCCAAAACACCAAAGCCAAGTTCTAACGGCAGTGGCAAGTCCTCAACGGCAGCCGCAAAAGCACAATGAACACAGCGGCAAGTCCCAGAATGGCCACAGCAAGGCCCAAAACACCAGTGGAAGGTCCCAGAATGGCCACGACAAACCCAGAAACAATAACAAACTCCATATGCAGTGCTGACACTTTAAACATAGAACAAATCCTCAGTCATATACTAATGTATGCTGGAGTCTTTTCTGTTTGAAAACGCTTTCTGTATGACAGCAGAGTTTCTTGACCAGTCCATGCCTGAAGGTCCCACCAGAGGGCCACTACCCTTCTGGCAGCGCCCTTGCAAGCATGCCTGCAGCCCTTGCTGCCTGACGCTGTTCATGGGCAGGGGCAGCCAGTGAGTGGCCTTCCCTCACCTTGGGCCTGTGTGGATTCACTAGTCCACCTCCTTCTCTGGGGATGACAGGACACCTCTGCGTGCAGGAAAACAGGGAGGGGAGGGGGTGGGAGCGTCGATGACACTGCTCGTCTTCAGCAGGATAGGCAGTCACCACCGCCTCTTCCACTGCCCACTGCACGAAGCCTTCTCCTCTCTTGGCTTTTCCCCGTTCTGCAATACTGGTTTTGAGATATGGTGACCAGAGCCATACATAGGATTCCAAACACGGCCATACTAGGGTGCCATACAAGAGCATTATAATATTTCCCATTTTAGTCTCTATCCCTTTCCTATAACCCCATAAAGAATTTGCTTTTTTCAATGATGTTGCTTACTCAGTTGACGTTTTCATTACGCTGTCCATAGCAACCCCAACATTTCTTTCAATCTTGGCCTCAGCCAGTTCAGAATTCACCAGCATGTATTTAAAATTAGGATTTTGTTGTTGTTGTTCCAGTATGCATCACCGTACACTTACCAACGCTGAACTTCATCTGCCGCACTGTTGCCCACCCACCCATTTTGGATAGACCCTTCTGTAGTGTAACTCTTCTCACTTCACTCTAGTTAAAGCCTGAACGTGCAGGATCCAGTGATCAACAAGACACTCATCTTCAGATTTTAACCAGCAGTAGAGTAAGTCAGATCATTATCAACAGTGATGTATGTAAACGTTAAATGCAACTAAATTCAGAAAAGATACCCTGTGTTGAAAGAAAGATGGGTCAAGGTACTTGTCAAATCGATCTTCAAACTTCACATCTGATTTTTTCCATTTCACCTAAAGAGAGAGAGGGAGGGGGGAAAGAGAGGGAAGGGAGGGAGTTACATTTTAAAAATCAAGAGTATTTGGTTGTAAATCCACAAGGTCCCAATTTAAGGGAATAACATCCAACCAGCTAAGAAGTGAAGCAAGTCTAAAATACACCCCCCATTCTACACGCATCATACAGGTCAAGGGCTGCCACATTTTCTTCCTGGCATCAGTCTCATGGTTTTCAATCTTCATGACTGGCAGAAATACAACAGGCGCCATTTTTTCCTGACCACCCCACCTCTCTCTAGACTACCTGCCATGGAACTCTCAAGGACCGTGACCACCCAAGGCCACAAACTGTGGACTGGCCAGTGGTTGCCTCCATTTTCTTCATGCCCATCTTAGGAACAAAGCAGCCAGGAAGGCACTAACAATGTAAGGGAAGAGAACGGTACAAACCGGAGGACCATGGGCCATCAAAACCAGATGAAAATCCTGCCAGGGGCAACTTGCCCAGTGACTAGCCACACCAGGTGAGATGTTTGGTGCTGTTAATTTTATGTCTTTGCTACCCCTGCCCTTTCATGCTTCTGGAAACGGACAGAGCCAGTAGAAAATTGCAGGGAACACAGCAACTGGTTCTCAGTGATGAGGACAGAATTAAACTAACCTCAGTCTACTGAAGAAGCTGCCAATTTATGCCCACTTTTGCCAAAATAACTTGAAGTTACATATAAATTTAAATTACTTACAGAATAAGACATCTGGATTTTGGTGTTAGGAACGAGTTTAACTTTTCCTTCGCTTGTCAGATTCACATCCACAATTCTATTTCCATTATAACCTATTTCAAGTTTTTTGTAAGTCCAGAGATAGTAATCTTCTCCATTCTCATCTGCCTCTCCAACAATACCTTGGGGTGAGATGGAAAGGAAGAAATTAATGTGCACAACTTCAGCATATTTGTTACTTTTGATTAATGTACCCAAAGTAGCCTGGTCACCCAGATGACCCAGGATGTCTCCAGCCATCATAAAGACAGAACCACAAGTATGGCCCCGACCTGGGTTGCCCAGGCAAGCCCGATCGCATCACCCGATCTCGTCACATCGCAGAAGCTATGCAGAGCCGACAAGTATTTGGATGGGAGACCTCCAAAGAATACCAGGGCCGGGAGGCAGAGGCAGGCTATCAAGCCACTTCTCTGAACATCTTCCATGCCCCAGGAGGAGTCGCCAGAGGTCGCTGTGACTTCCAGGCATGGGCACAAACACATTAAAAAAAACAGAATAAAACACCTGCAAAAAACCCTCCTCCTCTTGTGCTAATTGTGGGCCCTGGAACATTCCTCTGATGACTGGGAAGCCTGCGCAGATTCCTCACCCACAGCTTCTACAGCTTCACCAAGTCTCTGGTGCCCTGCGCCTTTTGTCGGTTTGCCAGCTGTAGCCATTTCTGGAGAAATAAAATTTGGCCATGGTAAACCGTGCCCTAATCAGATTTTAGGTTAATGTGCTGTATAGGGAGTACCTTATGGAGACTACATGCAAACTTCAGATAGTGCAAATGAATCGGCAAGACGCCACTGGGGGCAGGCTGCATTTCTCAGGAGTCTGGAAAAAGTTTCTCTGTTCACCTGGGCACTGCGTTCAGTGTAAAGACCCTCCTTTACCATTGCAATGGTATTTCTTTTGTTCATATAGTGGGGGTTTTATAGTCTTTTCATCCACTGTGTTGAATTATCTTCTGCTTTTAAACTGCCATTTTATTGCTGTTCACATTGTTTCACTGGTACCAAATTTGCATTGATTTATGGTTTAATTTTGTACTCTGCCTTATGGACAGCCTATAAATAATCTAAATAAATAATAACTTGTCAGTTAACTCATAAATAAGTAAACTTGCAGATTACCAACCCTCTGAGATATTGAAGGAAATGAAAATTCAAAGTTCAGTAAAGAAAAGCTACCATGCACGGATAAAGTAGCAGGCCATCTTTTCCCCATTTGTTCCTTGAAGTCCCACCAGGTCCTACTCTCTTCCCAGTGCATTACTAATTTCAGACAACTGTTCAAGGATAAATGGGCTGGGTCAGCTGGTACAGAGTTTCAGGCTGGGTTGTCATCAATATGCTGATGACACCCAGCTGTATCTGCTGAAAAGTGGCCTGCTGGAAACTACTCCAGCTACCCTGCCTGAGAGACTGGAAGTAGTGGTTGGATGGCTGAAGCTAAGTGACTGAAATCCCATCAAAGATGGAGGTCCTGTGGTTGGGTCAAGGTGACGCTGGGGGGGGGGATGCCAACTTCCCTCTCTTGATGAAGTACCTCTAACACCAGTGCCAATCATCAAGAGTTCAGGAGTGATCCTGGATGCCTCCTTGTCGATGGAGGTACAGGTCACCAATGTAACTAGACTGGCGTTTTTCCATCTATGCCAGGCTAGGCAATTTGCTCCCTACCTGTTGCGCCAAGACCTAGTCACAGTGATCCATACAACAGTCACCTCCAGATTAGACTACCCTCAAGGCTGACATGGGATACTCCAACTGGTCCAGAATGCCTTATGGGGACACCGATGAGAGCACATAGACAACCTGTGCTCCACCAGCTGCACTGGCTCCCAGTTGAATTCTGGATCAGGGTCAAGATTATGGTATTGACTTTCAAAGCCCCAGATATGGGACCAGTGTATCTAAGGGACCACCTGGTATGTCCCCCGAAGGGTGCTCTGTTCAGCTGATAACAACCTGCTGACAATCCCCAGCCCAAGGCCACATGGCTATTCACAACCAGGGCCACAGTCTTTTCGGCCCTGGCCCAAACTGGTGAAGCACTCTGTCCAATGAGACCTAGGCCCTACAAGACCTGAAACAGTTTAGCAGGGCCAGTAAGATGGAGCTGTTCCACGAGGCACATGATCAAGGATGAGTGACAGCTTCCCGCCCTTGGACCATGTCCTGAACTGCCCTCTACTTTGCCTTCTAGTGAATAATGAATACTGTGACATTTGGGATTGCTGATTTTAACCTAAGTTATATTCAGTTGTTACGTTGATTTTAAGTGTCGTGACCCACCCTGAGCCCTATTGCGTACGGAAGATTAATTGCCTTCATTTCCCTTGCTGAATTGTGCCACAGTGGCAGCCCAACTCATCCAGTGAACTGAATACATTTAAATTTTAATGACTTCAGTTGACTCATGGAGTTGCATCACCGTGGCAGCCTGACTTGGCAAGTGAAATTCTCCATTATACCCTATGGGGACGGCCCCCATGGGGTATAATAGAGCCAAATAAATTTGGATTTCCTGAATACCAGTACAATACAGATACTGGTATTTGGAAATACCGATATTTTTCAGGTCAGTAGATCCGAATTGGTAAAAAAAAACCCTTTTTTTTTTTTTTGCACAACCCTAATACACACACTTTTTTTTTTGGCTCAGTCTTTATTTCCTGTTTCTTCAAAGTCTCCAGCAGTCACCCAGATAACTCACAAAACTGGTAACAATACCAGGGTACATGAAATGTTCTTGCAGCCTTCCTTGTGCACAGATAACCCAATGGTTTTCCAGGTGTGACCAGGCTCCCAAGGGAGGTGAAGGGAATTACCTGGAGAAGGTCCAGTTTCTGTGCAGCATTTGAATACTGGGACAAGAGACAGAAACAGTGGTCCCATAGGTCAAGACCACTACAGACCACGGGCAGGTAGTGTTGCGGATCACAGTGTTATGCTTTGAAGAACAGGTCCCAGCTTTTGAAGTTTCACCACGGACAGCCTTTTCTGCATTCACATTTGGAATTATCTCTTTGTATCTTGGAAAAAGCAGCCTACAGCTTTACATTCATGCACCCCAATTCCGTGCAGCTTTACCCCTAAGTCCGTCCTTGGGTTCAATGGGGCTTAATTTCTGCTAAGCATGCACAGCCTTGCAAACTTCTGTTCTTTCCCTTCTTTATTAGTGGAATAGAAGAATGGGGGGAAACAGTCCACTGGGCTTTCATGCACGTCCCTCAGTCTCTAAACTCCCCAACTGAAACAGGAAACCGGCAGCACTGAGCATGTAAGACTTGTGCTTGGTTCTCTTTAATTAACCTGCTTGGCATGCACATTTAACTCTTGCAGGTTCTTTCTAGATCCCCAGAGATCAGCTTGTTGCCAGCACATGCAATAAAGTGTGTTTCATGTGGGCTCTACTCTGGCACCAGACAGTGGGTCCTAGGCTGCTGAGCAGTGCACAACTATTTCCAAGGCAAATTTAGGTTGTGGTCACATGGTCATTTTGATTGGGTTTCACTGCTGTTCCCTCTCACACTTAGAATTGTTGATCAGACGGCCGCATCCGTCTCCTGCACCGAAGTGAGCTCACTTGCGCAATCCTCCCGGTTCCCTAGCGAGTTTTCCTACACCCAGAAAATCAAGTACTTTCCAGGTATTTGCGCTTTGAATCCACGATTTCGCCAATCTGGACAGCCATCTCTCGCACTGATCACAATTAGGTCAACTGAATGTCCTTGCAATCCCCCCCCCCCAAACTTCCGTCATGTGCATGAACAATCCTGTGCTGAATAAATTCAACATATAAATGTTCAAGCACACATATAGACTCCAGCGCTCAGTTGTACATTACCAGTTAATTTTGTTCGCTGTTTTTTTTGGGGGGGACCTACAAGAACAAGGGAGTGCAGTGAGTCCCAGTGGGAGGGATGATTCAGCCATGTGTATATGCGCAAAGCCAATTTTTTAAAAAACAAGCTGTGCTGACGAAGTAGCGGTACGGCTATCTGGACGGTGCCCGGAGCCTTGTTGCGCGATGCAAGTGGTTTAGGGAGGGATGTGTGGTCATCCCAACCCAAAATAAAATATTCCTGTTCAAATCTATAGTGGGAACAAATCAGGATAAGTTTGCCGTATGACCACAGCCTTATTTTGCTAGACTGACCAAGTCAGGCCCTCCACCTTTTTTCCTAAGAGGTGTATCCATAAGTATCATCTCTCAACAAAAGAGAAACTGCCTTGACACACTAGATGTGCATCTTGTCCAGCAATCCATTGTCAATGGTAGTCATGAGTATGAATGGCTTTAAAAGTCCATAGAGGAGGGGACCAAGGATGACTACTGGTCATGGTGAATAATGGGAGCCTCCACAGTCAGAGGCAGTAAACCTCTGAACACCAGTGCTAGAAGGCAGTATGAGGAGAAGGCCTTGGTCTCTACCCTGCCTGTTGGCCCTCCAGGGCGACTGACTGGCCACTGTCTGAGGCAGGGTGCTGGATGAGATGGGCCCTCACTGCTCTGATCCAGCAGGGCTCCCCGTGCATTCTGCGAGCCGCTTCTGGAAGCTCTCCTGCGGTCTCATGCCTGGGGTCTAGGTCTCTACTATGCTTGCTCCAAATAACTATAAGCAACCCTAAACTCTTCTACAAATTCCACTAATATTTCTCAAAAGCCATCTGGCAAATGTGAGCTCCACAAGGCACCCTTGCGGCAAATGCTCTTTGGCTCCAGGAGGTCGGCCCACAATCAAGAGCCAGGCTCATTTTCAGCCATCAGGGATTCATACTGTAATGACCACATTTTCCAAGTATTGCTACAAGAACTAACCTCTTTACAGTTTCTCATAATTTTATACACGGAGAAGCAATCACTGTAAAGAAACAAACAAAAAAAGCTAGCCTCTAATCTTAACCTAACTGCTCCCCAATTTCTCCTATTTTCATATTTGCTTTAAAAGTCTCCCTTTGTAACCAGGGTCACCACCCATTTGCACCAATGGTTTATAATCAGGAATCCTCTCCTAGATTCTTTGGAGATGTTAGTCTAAAAGTAAATTAATGAGGGTGGAGGATTTATTGGAAGTAGGCATAAAGTGTCAGGTGGGATACTCAGGTATTACCCAACCAGTACTTTCAATTATAGACTATTACACAAACGCCACTGAATAAAAGAGAAATGAGTTTCAACCGTTAGAAATGGCAGAGTGGAAAGGATGGGGTTGGAGGAATACACCTGAGGCTTAAACTGCAGATTAAAAGGGAAGGACGTAAGAGGAAATGGGAAAAGGCTACACAAGGATCTACTCCATGCAAACAACAGAGATGGGTCTGGGACAATGAATCTCAGAATGTGGTGGATGTGAAATCCAATGTGGCGTAGTGGTCACGGAGACCACGGTCTGGGAATCATGCAGCTGGAAGGGGCCTCCAGGGTCACCTAGTCCAAGCCCAGGTTCAAATCTCCACTCTGGTGGGGAAGCTCGCTGGGACAGTCACACCCTCCCTAGCATAACCTTACCTCAGAGGGCTGTTGTGAAGAGAAAATGGCAAAGAGAAGAATATTAACCATGCTGCGTCTCCACTGGGAGAAAAGGCAGGGCATGAATGAAGTAAATAAAATTCCTATACCCTCCAGTTAAGATGGGACCAACACGGATGGTCATCATTTCTGAACACTCACTGCAGCTCTAATGCATATTATGGTTTAGAATTGTCAGTCCCAAAAATGTACTTACAAAAGTCGGACCCTTTTGGAAACATACTGAAATATTACTGATATAAATAGTCGGAATCCAATTTTTTTCTTATGGTTTAGAGAAAACGGTATGAATGGATGACACAGAACCGGTTACAGCTTTGATAACTGTCGCGTTCAGCTTTGATAAACTGTGGCAAAAATGTGTGTGCGTCATCTGATTGGAAAACAAAGACTGAACTACCAATAGCAGATTAGCATTAGAAGGCCTGGACTGCAGCCTTAAAAAAAATTAAATTATGTATTATAAAGAAAAACAGTGAAACCCCAATTAAATAGATTTGTCCAAAACTGGATTTTGTTTATAGAGCCCTAGAATATCGAGTGTTCATGAGGATTCTGTAAAGCCATTTATATTTTTTCCTTTGAGTTATTTTTAAAAAATGCTCAATAGAGCCAGAATAGAAAGGGACTGGTTAAGAAATGAGATTCCCCACCACCACTGAACAGTGTAAATAAATACACACATAAAGAAAGGACAAGAATTTCATGCACATTTATTTGTATGTCATACAACAAACCATTCGGATGCAAAATCATAAATAACCTTGGTGCATTTGTTCACCTTTAATTTTCCCAGCTATCCAAAATTTTTGCACTGGCGCCAGAACTGAAAGTGACCACCTTCCTCTTATAACCTCTTTAGATTGTAAAAACAACTTTGGTTTTAATGATACCGCCATCCCACAAGATGACTCGGTGTTTATTTGGAAGAGAATAAAATGGTCCTTTGTAGTCAATAAGAATTTAACCCCTTTATTAGAGCTTGATGCCACTGTTAACATAAAGCATACCTTATCGATGACAAATTCTTTGGCAGAGGCTCTGGATATTTATGGCCAATTAACTGACCTGATTAGTTCTTTAGCCAAATCACCTTCTTCGCTAGCACCTAAGCCTCTATCCTGGTTCGATGAGAGACCCTGAGTTTAAATCCTGTGAGGTGGGAAACCCGCTGAGAGGCCACAGTAGGCTGCGCCATCAGATCCAGCCACCGCCTGTTTTGTCTGCGCTTCATTGAGGCAGCCATGCTCTGAAGTGATATATGAGAATTTGTGCAACAGATGCCACATTGTGAAGGAGGCGTCCACAAACAGACCCACACGGATGCTTCCAAGCACACACAGCACCCCCCAAATGAAGGGATCGAGCCTTGGTCGGCCGGGGTCTGCTGCACTGCCCCTCCTCTCAGTCTCCAAAGAGCTGGTGCCGGAGGCTACGGGAGCCACGTGGAGGCTGCAGTGAACAAAGAGAGTCGGGCAAAGTCACACACACACCAGTGTTCCCTCTAAGCTGAGCTAGTGTGAGCTGGCTCACAGCTTTTTAGCCTCCTGCTCACACATTTTAGTCTTCGCTCAGGAAGGCTGGCTCCAGAGCAAACTAATTTATGCACTAGCCAAATCGCTCGCTCACAACTTTAATGCCGGTAGCTCACAAAGTAGAAATTTTGCTCACAAGACTCCACAGCTTAGAGGGAGCATTGACACACACACCAATTTTGGTTTTGTACCAACAGAAGGACCACTGGCAGGAGATGGGGGCCATGTTGCCTAAGTCCCCTCTTCTTCACTGCAGCTCCGAGATAACGTCACTCCCCATCTATACGGGTCCAACAACCTCCAGCAATAGTTTTTTTCACACCAGGGTGGAGAGCAGATGGAGAAAGGCAGGCAGCCAAAAAACTCCCCAGCAATAGTTATGCCCAGGGATATATAACCTGCCGCCAAGATGCCTGGAGCCAGCCTGAATTAGCAACCACAAAAGTGTAGAGATCTTCTTATCTGCACCCGCCCCCTCCCCCCGACATGCCACTGCTTGAATCTTCCCACGCTCTTTCCTCAGCGTATCGCAATGCCTGGAGCTTCTAACTTGTTGACTATGAAGAACTCTCAGGAGCAATGCCAAAGTCCTTTCTCGGAGCGCCTCCTGATAGTGCCCTGAGCCCGTTTACCAGCACTCTGAGATTTTGCTAATAACGGCATTCCGATTTAAGACTCAGTACAGAAGTGGGCACGTGGTTCAGCAGGGATAAAATTACCAGCACTTGGCCATCCCATAACCCAACTTTTCTGCAACTAGGTTTTTTAAAACTAACATATAATGGTATTTAATTATTAAATATAAAGCCATTCTGTTCTGCACCGTGTATCTTAGTCTCCAGGTCCCCATCGTCCTCGTCGCTCTGCTCTGCACCCACTCCACTGATGGACCTCCTGATGGCACCTGGTATATTCTGGCCGCTGTGTGACCCAGAGTGTTGGACTGGATGGGCCATTGGCCTGATTCAACATTGGCTTCTCTTATGTTCACTCTGTCCACATCCTTTTTGAAGGGAGGCCTCCAGAACTGCACACAAGACTCCAGGTGTGGCTTGACCAATGCAGTGTACAGCGGGACTATCACATCTTGCAATTTGGATGTTATGCCTCCGTTGATACACCCCAAGATCACATTAGCCTTTTTTTGTCACTGTATCACACTGGCTGCTCATATTTAACCCATACCCAAAGATCTTGTTTGCACACACGGCTACCCAGAAGTGTATCCCCCCCCTCCAATTAGGATTATGAAAAGCTATGGTCGGTTTTAATAGAAATGGGTGTGCCACAGCATCTGATTATTTTGATGCACAACCGGTACTCTGGAAAAGAGGCTACTATTAAGATGGAATATGAAGAAACAGGATGGTTTCCAGTTGGCAAAGGGGTCAGACAAGGAATTATTTTATCTCCGTCTTTTCAGTCTATATGCAGAATAGATCATAAGGAAAGCTGGATTAGATTTTGATGGGTTGAGTGAAAATTGATAGAAAGGACATTAACAGCTTAAGATACACAGATGACACCCCTTTACTGACAGAAAATAGTAAAGACTAGGGGTGTGCAAAAAAAGGTATTTTTTGGGTTCAGGTATACTGAACCTGAAAAATATCAGTATTCCCTGATACTCCCGAATCCCAATAGCAGTATGGTATTCGGATTCAGAAAATATTCAGGAAACCCAGTTTTTTTCTGCCTCCATTATACCCTATGGGGATCTATGGTCCCTATAGGTTATAATGGTGAATCGATCTGGGAGTATCTGGGGCTCTGGAGGGACTGTTTTTTGAGAACTAGAGACCAAGAAGCCCTGTGAGGAAAGGCTGGGGGACGTGGGAATGTTTAGCCTGGAGAAGAGGAGGTTGAGGGGAGGATATGATTGCTCTCTTTACGTATTTGAGGGGCTGTCATTTAGAGGAGAGCAGGGAGCTGTTCCTGTTGGCAGAAGAGGACAAGACTCAAAATAATGGGTTTACATTAAGTGTGGGAAGGTACTGGCTGGATATTAGGGAAAACTTGTTGACCATCAGAGTTGTGCAGCAGTGGAACCAGCTGCCTCGGGAATCAGACCACCCCCTCATGGGCAGCCTTGAAGCAGCGGCTGGACAAACAACTTGTCAGGGATGCTCTAGGCTGGTGGTGGCGAACCTATGGCACGCATGCCAGAGAGGGCACGCAGAGCCCTCTCTGTGGGCATACGCGCCATCACCCCAGCCACCGGAGCACCCATAAGGCAGGGTGCTCTGCCTCCACTCCTCCCTGCTCTGGGCCTCCAACACTTGCCAGTCCACTGCCCGCCCATCTCCTGTCCCAGTGGCCCCTGGGAAGCCCTCCCTGACCCCCACCCCATCTTCACAGGTCTGTGCTAAAGCGCGGGCCCCTGGGAAGCCCTCCCTGACCCTTCCCCATCTTTGCAGGGCTGCGCTAAAGCACGGGCCCCTGAGAAGCCCTCCCCAACCCCCCTCCATCTTTGCAGGGCTATGCTAAAGTGTGGGCCCCTGGGAAGCCCTCCCCGACCCCCATCTTCACAGGTCTGTGCTAAAGTGCGGGCCCCCGGAAGCCCTCCCCGCAGGGCCGCGCTAAGTGTGCTCCCCCAGGTAGCAATGCAAAGAGTCCAGTGGCATCTTTAAGACCAATCAAGACTGATTTCCCACAAGCTGCTGCTCCACGCTCGCTCTTCCCTTTGCCCCACCATACACGCAGATCTGCCTACAGAGAGAGCTTTTACCTAAATAAGCCTTGGTCTTAAAGGTGCCACTGGACTCTTTGCATTGCTACAGGGGGGAACACGCAGATCTGCCCTCACAGAGAGCTTTTACCTGAATAAGCCTTGGAGCGATTTCCCACAAGCTGAAGCTTTGCGCTCCCTCTTCCCTTCGTGCCAATTTCACACCATGTGCTGGGTGGTGGCATGTTGCCCCACAGCTTCGCCCAATTTCCCAAGCATCTCAATCCTTTTTTTTGAGGATTGAGTAGACGCAGGGGGAATTGGGCAAAACTGCAGGGCAAAATGCCACCACCCAGCACATGGTGTGAAACTGACATGATTGGTGTGAAGGAAAGAGGGAGCGCAAAGCAACAGCTTGTGGGTAGTCACTCCAAGACTTATTTAGGTAAAAGGTTTCTGTGAGGGCAGATCTGCATGTTTCCCCCTGTAGCAATGCAAAGAGTCCAGTGGGACCTTTAGAGAGAGAGAGAGAGAGAGAGAGAGAGAGAGAGAGAGAGAGAGAGAGAGAGAGAGAGAGAGAGAGAGAGAGATCTCCAGGCTGTCTTAAAACGCTGGGTTGGTTCTCTGTTCTTCTTCATTACAACCCCTTGGCTTAAATTGTATTTTCAAATGGCCATCCCTATTAGAACTTTACACTTCAGAATCAGTGTGCTTATTAAACCTGTGTACTGGTGATCAGTAACTACATTTGTTAGTGCGGCAACTTATCTCTTTCTCCCCCTGGCTTACCAACCTCATGTTTTACTTTTATGACAAAAGATGTTAATGTACGAGTTGTTTTTTCTAAACTAAAACCTCAGTTTTCAGGTTAAATTGCCGTGCTGGCACTTTGCGATACTTAAGTGGGTTTTGAGTTGCAGTTTGGGCACTTGGTCTCTAAAAGGTTCGCCATCACTGCTCTAGGCTGATCCCGCATCGAGCAGGGGGGTTGGACTAGATGGCCTCTGTATGGCCCCAGCCCTGAGATTCTATGTTTCTGTGGCTTGAGACAGCTCTCTTGATAGCCCATCTACTACTGGTGATTTGTTTCTCCCAACTGCTTCGAGTGTAGCTTCCACTACACTTTCTAAAACTGCAGGTTCTTCTTCAACAGATTATTCTTTGAAAGAACCTGTCATCCTTAAGTATCTATCGTCCTGAAAATGAAGGAGAAAAACTTAGTGGCAAGCACCCAACACTCAGCTGTCCAGAGTAAAGGAACACAGGAGAAGATCTTGGGCCATATACTGCAGGAGGCAGCGGCATATGATGGGCTGCTTGGAACTGCCTTGTTCCTATAACTGCGGGGTTCTAGAGCGTTAGGATCCTGGAGTGAACAATTGTTGTAACAGAACGGATCCTCAATCCAGAATGAGTCAATAAGCACCATATAAATAAATAAATAAATATTATAGCAAGGATGACTTAGACAGATGGATGGGAAACTAGGTATTTAGTACAGCTGTTGAAACATCACCCATTCTTCATAAGCAGTTTTCAAAAATAGGAAGGAAACTGCCTGAGATGTTTTTAGAATTTCCAAGGAGCAGTAATCTCATTGCAGAGTGGGGGGGCCCTCATGTGAACTCGCGGGTGTGGCAGGGAAACCCATTTCTCCCACCCGGCTGTCCTCCCCCACACTCCGCCTCGCTTGGGTCCTCCTCTCCGCTGCCTGCCCAGGCTTCTCCCCATGTTGGTTCGCTGTTCTCTCCCTACCTTGTCCAGCCAGCCCAACTGTGCGTGCCCACCTAGCAATTCACCCAGCTTGTCCCCCCGATCTCCTCTTTCCTTCCCCCTCACAGCCTTCTAATCACTGTTCTATGATGACCAAGATATGGGGGGAAGCCGCCCTGCATACTGGTCCTGGGGGCATAATGTGCAATAGCTTCTGCAATACTACACATGTTCTTTTTGACTGGTGCCTTCCCTGAATGACTAATATGAAGGTACTACTAGCAAGTGGCCGTATCATTAGTGGAGTGGCAGTAAGGTTGTCAGCCAGTTGCTGGTACCTAGCAAGAGGGATGCAATGCATTGGCATGACATTGTTTCCAGGGCAAACCCAGAAGTGATGTTACAGCAATCTAGGGATCAGCAGGAACGCTGTAAGTTTTGCCAGAGAGTTTCTGTGGAACCCCAGAGTGGTGTGACATCAATTCCCAGTTTGCCGTGGAAACAATGTTATGCCATCAATGAGGTGGTGATTTTTGTTTTATTCTGGAATTGGAGGCTGTCAGCAGGAGGCACCCCGGCTATAGCAGGAGATCTGGCAAACACAAGAAGGACTTTTGTTGGCTTGGAGTTCTTGTTTATGCTGTTACTGTGCCTTTCATTTCTAGGGGGAGCACCGGATCCTGACTTTGTGATATCAGTGCAAGCCCTTATACAGCAGTGGCCGGTGCAACCGGACCTCAGAACTGCAGCACCGGCTATTTAATGGTTAGAGATCAAGGACACTTCTGCCCAAAGTAGGAACAACTAGCTATGGAATCTTCACCATAACTTTTGGTCCTGAATTGCTGGATTTTTCTGTCCAGGTGCAAACTGTGGACAGTTTTTCCTCACCCTTTCTCCTCACCCTTGAAGAGGCTCATGCCAGCTACCCCAGCCGCTTCCGTAGCAGAGCACGGGGCCAGGGTGCAAGATCTAGCTGAGCAGCTGCAGAGGAAGACACAAAGCTCAAGCAGGGAGAGAAAAGGTGCTGCAGGCCACACAGCAGGATGCCCGCCGGGTTCGGACTCTTACGCCATAAAGGAAAGATTTCTTACCCCATATCGGCAAGTCATCGATGTACATCTGGTACCAGTAGTGATTTTTGATGGCGTATACAAATGCATCTCTTGTTGGTTTATCCAACTCTTTTTCACAGTAGGTGGCCTGCATTACATCCTCTGTGGAAATTAACACAGTGTGTTAATAGGATATTCATGGAACAAGGCATATTATTTTCTATTTATTGGTTTTAACTGTTCATGTTTAATTTATGATGTACACCACCCTGAGCCCTCTGGGAGAGAGTGGTTTATAAATTTAAACAACAACAACAACAACAACAACAACAGACCCCCCCCCCCCACTATCACTGCAGTCAGGGGATCCACCCGCCAAATATGGTCCTTGCCTGTTTCAGTCTAAGCCCCACTGGCTTTTCAAGTTGCTCTGTTTCCGCCAACAAAGCTTCAAAAAAATCCATGGATGGGACTCAAGTGCTCCAGCACATTTCATTTTAACCAACTTGGTTTTTGACGGCAAACTGCCCTAACTACCCAACTTCCCATCAGCAGAACCACACAAACCCTGACACCGCATTTCCCTCCTCCTCAGAGAGAACAGCTGCATTCTTTCAGATACAGAACACGAAAATATGGAAGAAGAAGAAAAAATGAGAGGAAAGTCTCCCCTGGTGTTAAGAACAGGGAATGCAGATTCTTGGTTCCATTTTTTTTTTGTATAAAAGAGTTTTATTAATTTTCCAAAAAGAAGAAAAGAACAAAAGATACAGACAAAAAAGACTAACATATAACAAACACAGAGCATTGTACTCATTATATCAGCTTACATTTTACATATAGGAATCATTCATTTCTGCACCTGCACCAATTTTAAAATCTAAACAGAGTAAATCAGCAATTAAGTTGTAGTTCCTTCCACGTATATAATCCTGACCAATTTTTCTCAAAAATTTCCTCTTTTTTATCTTGAAGTTGTAGAGTTAATTTGTCCATTTCCGCCATTTCAAATAGCTTGAAGATAACTTCTTCTTTTGATGGGACTTCTTCTTTCTTCCAATACTTTGCATATAAAATCCTAGCCGTGGTTGTAACATGTATAATCATGCAAGCACCTGGTTTTTTAAAGCATTCTGGAATAATATTCAATAAAAACAGTTCTGGTACAAATGGTATAGCTGTTTCTAGCATTTTTGCAATATCGCATGTATCCAAATCCAATATTCTTTGTTATCATACAAGATTCTTGGTTCCATTTGTACATGTGAAGCCACCTTATACGTAAACAGATCCTCTGTCCATCAAGGTCATCAGGGCCTACTCAGACTGACAGTCGTTCTCTTTCACAATACCTACCAGCTCAGGGGAGGCCAAAATTTTTTATTTATTTATTTTATATTTATATATTCCATTTCTACCCCGCCCTCCCCGCAAGCGGGCTCAGGGCGGCTTACAATAGGGCAACCAGTGCCAAGAGAAACAAGTTAAAACATATAAAAGTACTAAAACATTCCCACATCATAAAGCGCTCTATAATTCCTCTATTGTCTCAATCCGATGGCTTCAAATAATCATTAGACACAGCAATGTTGGTCATGGCGGGCCCCAAAGGACTTAACTCGGCTGTCCCCTCCCTCCGCCACACAGTTGGTAAAGTTAGCAGTGGAGGGGGGGGGGCGGTGGCCAAAGAGGGGGGAGGAAGCGGCGGCTCCTACTCAAACGCCTGGTGGAAGAGCTCCGTCTTACAGCAGCTCGGGAGCCACTGCGGCTCTTTCACACATATTGTGTGGCTCCTGGCAGGGCAGCTGGGGAAGCAAAGGGGAGGCAAGATTTCCCTCCCTCCCATCTATTTTCTCTCTCTCTCTGACAAATAAATGTCATTAGCAAACAAATAAATATCATCAATATCTGTTTTTACCCCTTTTTATTTTTGGCAGTCTCATTTAATGTTAATAAAACGCAAATGTGCATATGTTTAAAATAAAAACGTGTGTCATGTTCATGTCTTGCAGCTCTCAAACATCTGATGTTTATTCTACGCGGCTCTTACACTGAGCAAGTTTGTCCACCCCTGGACTAGCTGACCCTTCGGTGCTTCAGTTCTCGTGGCCCTTTCTCAGACACCCGGGGAAATGCGGGTTGCCACTTTGGGGTCAGGAAGCAATCTTTCTCCAGGCCAGTTTGGCCGGAGATCCTGGAGGGTTTTTTTGTCATCTTCTGGCTGTGGAACAGGGGTCACTGCAGGTGTAGCGGGGGAGGTATTTGTGAATTTCCTGCCTTGTGCAGAGGTTTGGACGAGATGACCCTGGAGGGCCCTTCCAACTCTATGATTCTATGAGTCTAGAGATGCCTGGGATTGCACCCAGGACTGTCGAGATGCCACGCAGATGCTCTACTGCTAAGCCATGGCCATGCCCCATCTGGCTAAAAGGTTCTGAAATAAATACAGAAGTGTACCAACTTATTTTTCATCTCTAATCTCAAGACACCACAGGGAAATTTCAGGTCTTCCATTTAATGAGTCTAGGTTCCCTATTACCAGGAGGACAAACTGAGACAGGTTTCTTACAGCTATCCCCTTCTCTCCTGCTGCCAAAGTTAGCGGGCAAGATACTACGGTCAAGGCTGCCTTTCAGAGCAGGAACACAAAACCTGTTTGCTCTCGAATCACCCAGGAGAGGCTGTCACAATGTTCCTTTAGGCCATTTTTGTGACCTCAGACAGTAAGAATGCTGCGAAGAGGGGAGAGAGAAATGACTCAATGGAAGCATTGTGGGAAAGAGTGCCACAGGTCAAGGTAGAAGGGAATGCCACAGACAGGTATGTCGTAGTACATTAGGGCAGAAACACAGCGTAGCATAGCTGTGGGGAGCTCTGAAGATGGGTGGATGGAGACGGGAAGCCTATGTAGGGCCCTGTACCAATTAGCTTGCGAAGAGCTGTACTGCTGTTTCCTTCACTGAAAGAGGCTGAATGAGCTTTTAAGTCCACTGTACATTTCCTGTGCAAACTTAATTTTTCTTCTATTGTGATCTGCGGTCAGCTTTAAGAAAAAGCAGGATATACATTTAAAGAGATGTGTCATAAGGTCTACGTAACAGGAGAAGAAAATGGATTTGGGCAGCAAAATTCTGAGCCAAGGCGAGAAGGGTGAAATACGACGACAAGGCCTCAGAGAAGACATTTACGGCAGCCAAGGCAGACGGCAGCCAGAGCACGCTCTGGTTTTAGCCAAGGGAACAGAATGGAAGAGGCAAATATTAACAGTGCTGAATCAGAAGAAGCAAAATTACTCGTCAACAGATTAATTGGGACAATGCTTCATGTCTTGCCAACAGCCGAGAGAGTGCTGATGTTGGTACGTTAATCGAGTGATTAACATATGGAATTCACTGCCACAGGAGGTGGTGGCAGCTACAAGCATGGACAGTTTCAAGAGGGAATTAGATAAACATCTGGAGCAGAAGTCCATCAGTGGCTATTAGCCACAGGATATAGATGGGAACTCTCAGTCTGGGGCAGGTGATGCACTCTATTCTTGGTGCTGGAGGGGGCAGCAGTGGGAGGGCTTCTAGGGTCCTGGCCCCACTGCTGGACCTCCTGATGGCATCTGGTATATTTTGGCCACTGTGTGACAGAGTGTTGGACGGGATGGGCCATTGGCCTGATTCAACATTGGCTTCTCTTATGTTCTTATGTACGTTGAGGGCAGCTGAGGAGAGTTCTGTCTTGAGCAGGCGGAGTCACAGACAAGACTGGCCGGCAGAGACAGACAGACAGAAAGGCCTGGATGGAAAGATACAGCCGGGTGTCATCAGCGCATCACTAAGGCAGCAGGTGCACGGAAGTCCACTGGGAATCAAGAACAGAGCCCCAAGGATCCCTGGCAGACGGAGAAGGCGAACGAGGAGCATGCCCCAGGGAAGACACGAGACGGGTGAAGCAGCAGGAACAAAGTCATCAAGGTCTTCGGCACGGAGGGGATCAAACAAGTAAGCTGCCACAAGGTTTTTATGGCTGACTGCTGCCCTTTGTAGCCTTGCGATGGCCTTTGTTTTCCTAAGCACATTGTTCAGAAGCTTGGGGAAAGAGTGCAAGAGGAAAGAAACACGCAATAAGACAGGACTGCATTTAAAGTGTTATGTATGAGGACCACGAAGAAATACTCCAGTGAAGCAGTGCTTGATCAGAGGGGTTCTCACTGGCACAAGAGTGCAGGGGGGAGAGGTCACAGCAACCAAGTGTCAGACTCTGTGCCCTTTGCTCCTCACACGGGGGCGGGGGGGGCGGGGTGTGCAGCACACCAGGACCCAAAGGCCCACCAAAAGCAGAGTGTCTGACGCAGTGGGCACGGGCTCCAAGGCGGGGAGCAGCAGGTGGTGACCCTCCATAGCTAGCTAATCGGCCGCTACCTAGATTAGGCAGGGAGGAAGTTGTGCGCAACACCGGCCTCCTGCTCTCCTCCCCCTCCTCTGAGCGATGGGGCTCAACACTGCCAGGCCAGCAGGGGGAGGAGCGGCCAGGGAAAGAGGAAGCCCCCTCGCGGGTCAGCAGACCCAGGCTCTGGATTTGGCCCCTGAGAACAGAACAGGATTTCACCCTACAAAAACGCCCGGCTTGATGCATCACCGCCCCTACGTGACACCCTCATTAAGGGAACGATTAGGCACAACTACGAATTGCCTTTTATCCGGCTTTATAAACAGATACTTTCCAGACTGTTGGCTCCAGGCGATGCCTGCCATGGAGCCAGCCTCTCTTGACGGCTTTGGGTGAAGTCTTCCATCAGGAGAAATGTTATGTGCCAAATGTGCTCTTGAGCTCCAGTTGGTTGCTTTAGCCCCCTGGTTCCCAAAGTGGTCCATACTGCTCCTTGGGGGGTGCTGGAACGATCCAGGGGGATGGTAGGAGCCTTGGGTGCACTTGAGGGGCGTTGAATAAAAATAAGGGGGTGGTGGAAGCATAAAGGAAGAAAAGTCCAGAACCTCTCTAAAGCAGCCTTCTCCTGGTCTTCCCTGGGATCAGGGAGGGAGGGAGGGGGAGGGGGGTCCCCACAGCCAATCACAGCCATGCATTTGCAAACTGCAAATGTACATGCACCCTTGTAAGGCTGTGGTGGCTACTGCCGGCCTCTGGCTTCAGGCCTTCAGCTGCTGCTGCTCTGTCCCTGCCTTGGCCTGCCTGGGTCATGGTGGACTCTACCTGGACTGAAGGAGACATCTAAAAGGTAAGATTTGGAGAAAATACATATTATTTTTAAAGGGGAATATTAGTAAAAGGACCTTTTAAATTAGTGTCCCTTTACTTTAGGTTATGCGGCCTGCTTGGGGTGGCTTTGACTTACAGTTCTGTTGGGTGTGCGGTGGCGGTTGGCTAAACCTTACTCTTTTACAGTTCTTAATTTTGAGGGAAAGTTTTAAAAGTTTGGTTTGCATTTAAAAGTATTTCTGTTGGATTGTTTTCTAAAAGTAAATGCGGTAATTGCTTGTTGGTGTGGTTGTGGGGGGGTTGCTCAATGTTTTTAATTTTGTGATTCAACTTTTGTTATTGGTTGTTGTTTAAATATTGTAGCTTTCAGGTTGGTTTTTAAATATGTTTCTTGAGACTGTACTGCTGTGTGCCTTAAAGAATGCCAAATTCTTCATAGTCTGAGGAAGTTATGCAAATGGAGCACATTTAATGGGAAAAGCCAAGGATTGTAACTTCTGACTCCCTTGCACTAGGGCTTGTGAGAGTCACTGAGACTTGGTTGCATGCTTTGAAGCAGGACTTTGCAGCCAGGAAGTCAGAAGTTAAAGTGGAAGTTCTTGAGAAGCTTCTCTTTCAATTTGGGACAGCCATCTGGTCAGTGTGGTACAGTGTTTACGTGTCAGACAAGGGTCTGGGAGATCTGGGTTCGAATTCCTGCTCTGCCACTGATAAGTAATGATTTCAAGATTAAAGAAATTGGGGTATTGGATTGCTCTTTCGATTGCACTTTGTAAGCTGCCTTGCACCTAGTGTGGGGGTGCAAGAGAACAATGATTTCCAGATATTTCAAAGCTGGCTTTCCCCCAACAATTCATGTGTGTGTGTGTGGAGGGGAGGGTGTTATTCCCCAGTGGTGGGAAGAACTATAATTCATGCCCACTGCTGGCAATATTAATTGTTTTATAAATAAACACAGAAATTTTACTTTTTTTACAGATAATATCATGGCTGAACCTAAGAAAAAATGTAGACAATATAGTATTCAATATCTGAACTATGGCTTTATTCAGTCACCTACAAACAGTACATTACCAATGTGCCTGATTTGCCAAAAACTTTTATCAAATGAAGCTATGAAGCCTTCAAGACTACAAGAACATTTGACAAAAGTTCATGCTGGTAAGAAAGATAAGGATTTATCTTATTTTCAAGCACTTAAAGAAAACTGTTTGAGACAGCCGACATTGGCAAAACTCTTTTCAATAGCATCCAAACAAGATGACGATGGATTGCATGCTTCTTACAACATTTCATTACTGATTGCTAAATCGGGAATACTGCATTCTGTTGATGAAGAACTAATTCTACCAGCTATAAGTGAGGTAATACGCACCATGCTACACAAGCCAGCATCTGATATTACCAAGAAAATTTCTTTAAGCAATAATACAGTGCAACGAAGAATTGATGAAATGGCTCAAGATGCTGAAGACTCATTATGTGAATATTTAAAAACATCTCAGTTCCCTATACAGCTTGATGAGTCAACTTTGCCAGGAAATGAAGCTTTGCTTTTAGCATACGTGAGATTCATAAAAGAAGGAAAAACTTGCCAAGAATTATTATTTGCTAAAAATTTGCACCCTGATACCAAAGGAGAATCAATATTTCATGCATTGGAAGAGTTTTTTTAAAGAAAAAGGAAAAAGAAATTCCCCTGAGTAATATATTGTCAGTTGCTACTGATGGTGCTCCAGCAATGATGGGGCACTATTTATTTATTTATTTATATCTTCAATTTATACCCCGCTCGAACCCCCGAAGGGGTCTCTGAGCGGCTTACAGTTACTCATTGAATCCCTAACTAAGGCCACATAGCTAATCGGGAAGGGACTGCCCTACCAGCACCCTGTGGAGAGCGGTGTTCGTCAGTTTCTTGTCAGTTTTTTCCATCCTGGGTCGGCTCAGATCGGCGTTCGCAGATCCCTCGGTGCGTAGTTTCTGCGTTGGCATGGCTCCGGCTCTGTCTTCCTGACTCCGCCGCGCCTGCGCCTTCACGTCCTCCTTGCGCCGCCGTCTCTGCTCTGCCTACTGCCTCTCGCCGTCCCCTGGAGCTCTCGCCGTCTTTTGCCGCCATCATTCCGCCTGCCTTGTTACCGGCGGCTCCACAACCCCCGCAGGGGGGGGGGTGCTCCCTGTCATCTAAGACAGGTACCCATTTTATCTACTTGCTATTGATGTTATTTTAGCAGCTTTCGAACCGCTGGGTAGACGGGAGGGGTTTCTTGCATATTTAAAAAAAGTGGTTCCAAATATATTCACTATACACTGTGTCATTCATCGTCAACATCTAGTTGCCAAAAATCTGAGTGAACACCTACATAAGTCATTACATCATGTCATTAAAGCAGTCAACAAAATCAGAAGCAATTTACTGAATGACAGATTGTTTGGACAACTTTGTATTGAAAACGAAGAATTCAATCGCTTGCTGCTTCATACAGAAGTTCATTGGCTATCAAAAGGTGTCTGTTTGGATTGGTTTTATAAACTCCTTGACTCAGTGCTAGAGTTCCTAGGAAACAAAGATGATGCTTTACGAGCCAACTTGATTGATTCCAAAAAAGACATAGCTTATTTGACAGACTTGTTTAATAAATTTAATAAAACAAATCTACAGCTCCAAGGCAATGAGCTGAATTTAACCAAGACAAAAACTGTCATTTCTGCACTTGTGGCAAAACTTCTTCTGTACAAACGAAATTTAAGATGAGGGGAATTCAGCCAGTTTCCAAATTTATCAACAGTAGAAAAACATGATGAAGACTTGCTTACCTATTGTCAGCACTTGAAGCCTCTCTATTCTGACTTTAATCAATGATTGGAAGATATTCTTAAAATGAACATACCCGACTGGGTTTTGGACCCTTTTTCAAGGACAGACACAGAAGAATCTCCAGAATTACAAGAAGAACTTATAGAAGTAACAACAAATGAGGAATTGAAATTTAAATTCAAGGATGGCTACCAACAGTTCTGGCTGCAAAAGCAGATACCTACACTTTATCCTGGCTATAGTAAAAAAGTTTCTAATTGCATTTCCTTCAACATATTTAGTGGAATGTGGGTTCAGTGCGGTCACAAATCTGTTAACTAAAAAAAGAAACCAACTGCAAATAGCTGATTGCAGTGATTTAAGATTGCTGCTGACAAAAATAGAGCCATACATTAATAAATTGATAGCAGTGCACCAGGTTCATCCTTCTCATTAGGATTATTTTAATGTCTTTTGTGATTTTTATTTTAATATTATCCTTTGTTATCTTAATTTTCTGTGTGTATGCAAATGTTACTATGGTTGATTTTATAAAATACTTTTATGCTTTCAAGCTTCAAAGTGTTTTATTTATAACATCTTTACTATGTGCAAATTTGTCACTGCATCTTTTCGTCCACTTCCGGAAGGTAGATTTCCAGGGGGGCGCTGAGTAATTTTTTTTCCAGAAAAGGGGGTGCTAGGCCAAATAAGTTTGGGAACCTCTGCTTTAGCCCCAAAAAGCTGGACGACCAGAACAAAGGCAAAACAAGGAGAGGCTATTTGTTTTCAGCAGGCTCAGGTTGTGCAAACCTTCAGATACTGATTCCATTTTTTTTTTTTTTTTAGAACTCAAATAATATGGTGTTTTAAAAACCATGTTTCAGGGAATGCTAGATTTTTCAGATGGTTATTAGATATTCCTAAATGAAATGCTCATTTGTGGAGAAAGCGCTTCTCTGAGAGACAGCTGGCCCACCCACTACGGATCACTTCCTGCAGCTGTAGCGGAATGCTGAGCGTGTTATTTAAAATAGCCATATCACACTTCTCTACCAAACTGGAATTAACACAACTCACAATGGATTAAAATCACAATACTCAATTAAAATCTTAAACATTAACCCTTAAAAACAAGACATAACTTACTAAGAGAAAACTAAAAAACAGAAGCATCTGAACAATATGGAAGCGTCATCCAGAAAACTCTGCAACTGACTTGCCACTGCCCTCTCAATTCTCTTGCCGAAGTAGGGCAAGTTGGAAACTGGCTAGTAGTTTCCCAGTTCTGCAGGATTCAAGGATGGCTTCTTTAAGAGAGGGCGGAAGTTAAGAGACTGCTATGCCAGTCCTCCACAAGCTCATCTAACGAGACGCCAGGGGGCATAGGATCCCACAGGGCTGCCTGGAGCCGCATTAGATCCATTTGGCTCTGCAGGCAAGCTAAAATATGCTCGCTGCCCAAACCAGATTGAGGTGGAACATTCACATGGGCCTCCAAAAGGAGGCTTAACAGTGGGAGTTTGTTATCGCCCACCAGATCAAAAGATAGAGGAGGATTATAAAATGATGAATGAATTAAAGATAGCGGCTAGACGAAATAACTGTGTTGTAATAGGCGACTTTAACTACCCACACATTGATTGGGTCAATATGAGTTCTAGTCGGGAAAAAGAGATTGCGTTCTTAGACACTCTCAATGACTGTGCTGTGGAACAGATGGTCACAGATCCTACCAGGGGAGAGGCGATCCTGGATTTGGTCCTAAGTAACACCCAAGACCTGGTGAGAGATGTAAAAATGATTGCACCACTTGGGAACAGTGACCATAATGTCATTGAGTTTAACATTTGTACAGATAGGGAGTTGCCCAAAAAGACTGATGCAACCACTTTTAACTTTAAAAGGGGTAACTTCTCTGGTATGAGGGGACATGTGAGGAAGAAATTGAAAGGAAGAGTGGAGAAGGTCAAAACCATTGGGGAAGCTTGGAGACTATTTAAAAAGACAATCCTAGAAGCTCAGAAAAAATATATACTGCAGGTTAGGAAAGGTACAAATAGGTACAGAAAAAAGCCTGCATGGTTAACAAATAAAGTAATGGAAGCTGTAAAAGGTAAGAAGGATTCCTTTAAGAGGTGGAAAGCTAGTCTTAGTGAGGTTGATAAAAGGGAACACAGACTATGGCAAACAAAATGCAAGTCTGTGATCAGGCAAGCAAAAAGGGAATATGAGGAGCATATCGCAAAAAACATAAAGACCAACAATAAAACTTTCTTCAAATAGATTAAAAGTAGGAAGCCAGCCAGGGAGGCAGTGGGGCCCTTGGATGACCAAGGGGTAAAAGGAGTAGTGAAGGATGATAGGGAAATGGCTGAGAAGCTGAATGCATTTTTTGCCTCTGTCTTCACTGTGGAAGAGGAGAAGTGTTTGCCCACTCCAGAAGCACCGATTTCGGGAGGGGGGTTTCAAAGACCTGAATCAGATTGCGGTGACAAGAGAGGAAGTCCTCCGACTGATGGACAATTTAAAAACTAATAAATCACCAGGCCCGGATGGCATTCATCCGAGAGTTCTGAAAGAACTCAAAGGTGAACTTGTGGATCTCCTGACAAAAATATGTAATCTTTCTTTAAAATCTGCCTCCATTCCTGAGGACTGGAAGGTAGCTAATGTCACTCCCATCTTTAAAAAGGGCTCCAGGGGAGATCCGGGAAATTACAGGCCAGTCAGTCTGACATCGATACCGGGTAAGTTGGTGGAAACTGTTATTAAGGAAAGAATTAGTAGGCACATTGATGAACAAAAACTATTGAGGCAGACTCAGCATGGGTTCTGTAAGGGAAGATCTTGTCTCACTAACCTGTTAGTGTTTTTTGAGGGAGTGAACAAACATGTGGACAAGGGGGACCCAATAGATATTATTTACCTTGACTTCCGGAAAGCTTTTGATACAGTTCCTCATCAAAGGCTTCTAAGTAAGCTCAATGGTCATGGGATAAAAGGACAAGTCCTCTTGTGGATCAAAAACTGGCTTATAAATAGGAAACAGAGAGTGAGTATAAATGGGAAACTTTCTCAGTGGAGGGTGGTAAGCAGTGGGGTACCACAGGGATCAGTACTCGGTCCGATGCTTTTTAACTTGTTTATTAACGATTTGGAATTGGGAGTAAGCAGTGATGTGGCTAAATTTGCAGATGACACGAAGTTGTTCAGGGTGGTGAAAACCAGGGAGGATTGTGAGGCACTCCAAAGGGATCTGTTGAGGATGGGTGAGTGGGCGTCAACGTGGCAAATGGGGTTCAATGTGGCCAAGTGCAAAGTGATGCACATTGGAGCCAAAAATCCTAAATATAAATACACGTTGATGGGGTCTGAACTGGCAGAGACGGACCAAGAGAGAGATCTTGGAGTCCTAGTGGATAACTCGCTGAAAATGTCTAGACAATGTGTAGCTGCAATAAAGAAGGCCAACGCTATGCTGGGGATTATTAGGAAGGGAATTGATAACAAATCAGCCAGTATCATCATGCCCCCGTATAAATCATTGGTGCGACCTCATTTGGAATACTGTGTACAGTTCTGGTCACCACATCTCAAAAAGGATATTATAGCATTGGAAAAAGTGCAGAGAAGGGCAACTAGAATGATAAAAGGGTTGGAACACCTTCCCTATGAAGAAAGGTTAAAATGCTTGGGGCTCTTTAGCTTGGAGAAACGACGGCTGAGAGGTGACATGATCGAGGTTTATAAGATTATGAATGGGATTGAGCAGGTTGAGAAAGAAGTACTTTTCTCCCTTTCTCACAATATAAGAACTCGTGGGCACTCTATGAAATTGCTGAGCAGTCGGGTTAGAACAGATAAAAGGAAATACTTCTTCACCCAAAGAGTGATTAACATATGGAATTCACTGCCACAGGAGGTGGTGGCAGCTGCAAGCATGGACAGTTTCAAGAAGGAATTAGATAAACATATGGAGCAGAAGTCCACCAGTGGCTATTAGCCACAGGGTATAGATGGGAACTCTCAGTCTGGGGCAGGTGATGCACTCTATTCTTTTTGCTGGAGGGGGCAGCAGTGGGAGGGCTTCTAGTGTCCTGGCCCCACTGCTGGACCTCCTGATGGCACCTGGTATATTTTGGCCGCTGTGTGACAGAGTGTTGGACTAGATGGGCCATTGGCCTGATTCAACATTGGCTTCTCTTATGTTCTTATGAAGGCATAGTGGTCCGACCATGGCACCACCATGGCAGTGATCTGGTCCACCATAATTCCAGCCACAAAGATCAAATCCAGCATGTGCCCTGCCCAGTGATTGGGGGGCATTACATAATGGGGGAGTCCCAGTGCTGCCATGGATGACACGAGGTCCGCCACCTGCGTGGAGGCCGCACCATCAGCATAGGCGTTAAAGTCACCCAAGACTATCAGCCTAGGGTGCTCCAACACCCAGCCAGACACGGTCTCCATCAGACAACAAGACAGGTGGCTAGATTTTGTGCCAAGGTTTACAAGGAGCATAAAATGCACAGCAATTAGATTTTCTAATTTTTATCTAAATTAGACACAAATGTGATGTGTATGTATCTTTAAGTAGGTGGCTTTCCATTCTATTGTGATGTATTTAACCTTGAGTCTACTCAAATTTATGTCGGCATACCACTTCCACTCGATCGTCACCAATACCTTGGCAAAATAACACTCCTTTTTTTTTTTTTTAAATGCCCCTGAAAGAGGCATTTTTATTATTATTTTTTTAGACAAGAACGTTACAACATTACACTACAAACACACAATACATTAACACTACACACAAAACACAACATACCACATTTCACATTCACGGTTTTTTTTTTACAATTTATATAACACTCCATCCATTTAAATTTACTCCTACCTTGCCACCCCTTGTTACTAATAATCTTTTACTTCTGTATCCTCAAATACTATCTCACTCCTATAAGCAAAATAACACTCCTATAAGCTAGTTAGGCACATCTGCTTTGAGTTGTGGAGATTTTGGTTTCCACTGTCCCTAGCTATTTTACATAACTTCGCAAGATGATTTCCCCACCCACACACTTATAGCATATCTTGCCAAAAGCAGGGCATTTCTGAAACCTGTGTGCTGTGCCACAATATGAACAGTTCCTTTCTCTCACAGCCCTGTCTCCATCTTCAGGGTGTGCCTTTTTGCTGTCTCACTGCTTGCAAAGGAATCACCTCAACTTGTCTGGGTAATGCAGATGCCTCGTTTTGAGGAGTTTGTCATTGTTTGTAATTGAGAGGCCAGAACTTCAGCATCCCGGCAGAGTTCAACAGCCTTTTTCAAGAGTCTTTCTTTACATCTGTCCGGAGCACTAAAGACCAGCTTATCTCTAATCAGCTCCTCAGAAGTCGAGACAAATTCACAGCTAGCAGCCTTTAGTTTGAGTTCAGTTGTAAATTCTTCCACTGACACATCCTGCCCCCCATTATAAGTCCAAAAACAATAATGCTCAAATATCAAAATTCTTCTGAGGAGTACAATATTTCTTAAACTCCACAATAACCTCGTTTAACGTCTTTGGCTCTCCATCCTCAAAAACAAATGTGTTATATATCCTCACGGTGTCTTCGCCAATCGCAGTTAGCAGTAAAGCTGTTTGTCTCTTCTCTGGCACGTTATCAGTGGCACTGGCAATTAAATAAAATTGGAAAGTTTGCTCCCATGTCTTCCAATTGTCTGCAGGATTACCAGTCAAAAGAAGTGGAGGGGGTGGTTGAAAATAACCCATCCTTATGACACCATGTATGTTATGTGCTTTAATTTTTATCCCTAATTGGTAGTCTGAATATTCTTTGTATTCTTGGAGGGAGAGTAGTGATGTGTGTGTATCTTTAAGTAGGTGGATTTCCATTCTATTGTGATGTATTTAACCTGATAGGATGGGGTCAGTTGACTCTCAGGAGGTGTGATGTTGTTCTTTGCTCTCTGTTCTTCTCATCTCCTTCTACTAATAAAGCTGTTCCATAAACAACGACTGGCTGTTGTTCACCAGACGAGGCAAATCGCCGCAGAACACTACATTGTATGGCTGTCTTATAGTGTCTCTATGTTATAGTCGCAGATTTTTAAATTTCAGTATGCCACTGTTGGTTTTCTCTCATATTTCTTATTCAAATGTTTTTATGTAAAATGTGCACTGGTTGTTGACTGTAACAATAAATTGGACTGATTGATGGCAGGGTACTGGCCAATGCGTTGGGTGGTCGGTACACTAGCCAAATAGCCAAACTTTCCCCAGAGGCTGGTGCACTCTATGCTGGCGGTCCTTGGCGGCAGGAGCGCCCTGAAGGAGTGAGCTTCCCAAATGAATAGAACCGCTCCTCCCCCCGCCCCCTAGTCCATGATTGGTGAAGGACTGAAAACCTGGGAGGAGCTAATTGGGAGAGAGCAACTGTCTCCCCTTCTCGAACCCAGGTCTCGGTCATGCACACCAGGTCATCACCTTGCTCCTGCAGGAAGTCCCGGAGGACGGTGGTCTTATTATTTATTGACCTGGCATTGCACAATACCAATGCTGGAGGGGAGTCATTCGTTCTAGCCCTGCTGCCAGCAACGCTTGGGATGGAACGCAGGCTGGAAGAGGATCAGGCCAATCTGTTTGTCAGTCCCCTTCCTTTGTAATCCTGCCTGATCCCACTGCTATACTTTCCCCTTCCCAGGAGCACTGGAATCCCTAGCCCGGTAATCTCCCCTCAACTGATGGTCTTCCCTGGGAGCCTCAGACTAGGGCTGTGCATTCGGCTATAGTTGAACTGAAAGGATATCCTAAAAACAGCCAATCAACTGTTGGGTTTAAATGCCTTTCTTTCCCTCCTCGAGGCTGGAGAGGGAAGGAAAGGCATTTTAAATATGCCTGGGTTCCCTGCCTGCCCTTCTCCAGCTAGGACATGTCAGCTAGAGAAGGGAAGGCAGAGAGAGGCTTTCCCTTGTCAATTTCACCCTCAGCTGATTAGCAGGGAGTGAAATTGACAGGGAAATCTGTAGGGGCTACCAGCAGGAAGGAAGGCATTTTAACATGCCTCCTTTCCCTCTGGTGGTGTAAATCAGCCCCAAACATATTCAGCAGTACCAAATATTTCCCCAATCCGAATACCTCACTGGTACTGGACTGGGGAAATTTGGCATTTACTGATATTTTTTGGGTCTGATTTACCTGAAGACGAAAAATACCGGCCTTTTGGGTTTTTTTTTTTAATTTACCCCTATCTCAGACTGACCAATAAACTGAGAGATGTTAAATCTTGTGTATATAGCTCCGAGCACTTAATGAAATTCAATAAATTCTAGAGGATTCCTGTGCCCCTTGCTGAGTATAAATTGTCCTTTCACCTAATCCCACTAGTATTCCACGGTGCAACAAGAGTCCTGTAAAATTCAGTATCCCTGCCACCAATTTATTGATGGCTCTGCTACTATGATATGCTTAGCATACCTTTGCACACTATGATAATCCAGAAAAAAAGAAATTTACCCTAGCTTTGTAATGTCTACATCCCATACAGTGAAGATTCTGAAGGATGCCTTTGTTTGAAGTAAAGCACATTTACCCCCCCACCTGCAATACATCCCTTTTTTTAAAAAAACTACGATAAGGGACTGGACACGTGAGGCCAACTGCAGCTGCTCCTGTGCAAGTTCTGCAGATAATTTGTGTTCACCAACTTCCAATACTGGTTAACAGCAAACCCTAGCCCACATTACCCATCCTTAAAGCTAGTGCTAATGTAAACTGTAGCCATGGTGAAGGCAGATGGAAATAATTCACACAAGGGAGGGGGAAAGGCAGTAGGCAATCTCTGCTCCTGAAGTCTTAATTATGACCAAGTCTGCACACATCTTGAGCAAACATGGTTGCACTTACCTGTAACAGCTGTTCATCGACATCTTCTGCGCCCACATTCCCTCCCTCCTGCCCCGCTGTAAACTCTCAAAAGGCGGGGGGACCATGGATGCACTGATTTATCTATTATTTGTCTAAGCTTGCGGTGGCTTGGCAGGAACTGAGAGAATGGGGGCGGTCCACCTCTATACCACGTGATGTGTTTGGCAGGAAAACCACTGCGTGTACCATTTCCCTGAGGCGGACTGCCCCATTTCTAGGAGCTTAAAGCTAGAGAAAAATCTCCCATGGCAGGCCTGCGCAAGCACAGTCCCCAGTGTGGGACTGCACAGCAAGACAAAAGATGAACATTTGTTTACAAGTTTCTGAAAATAAAGACATGTCTCTCTTTTTTCATTAAGCATTTAAGATTGGGATGGTAGTGTATAATTTCAGAAAGCACTGGTAAAAGCAATATAGATTGGTTTTTACCTTTGAACTTAATGTCCAGACCACTGAACTCCAACTCAACGCCTTGAAGTGCTTCTCCCAGTGTTTCGTGGTAATGATCAATGCTCTTTTTTGATCCTCCACAGAAAGGGAGAGAGAAATATTTGTAGGTTTCTTGGCGATTGTGGTATGGTCCTACAGTGTTCATCCACAAAACAACTTCTTCTTTGTCTTGGTACTGAAAAGAAAGCATATTTATAAGAATGAGGAACTCATTACAGCCAAACAGGTACTCATGAGAAAATGTGGGATGAATGCTGCAAAGACACCTTTCTACGCTGCTCTTGTCTGTCACGGGCAGCAAAGAGCAGGCTGGTTGTCCTTTCACCCATCCATCTTTCTCCTGCCCTTTGCCCCAAAGACACAGAACAGCTGGCTTTAATTTAGGGATAAGGTGAATACTAGCAAAGGCCTGGGAAGTCTCTGAAATTATCTTCTACCTTCAGCAGTATCTCAGGATCCTGACTGCTACCCTAAGGTCTAGATCAATTTGAGCCTGCTTCTCCAGCAGGAATTCAGTGCTTTATTGGCTTAGTCGTGGAGAAAATTTTGTAGGTTCTTTAAGGAAATGTTCCTCCAAATCCTTTTTCTTTTGCTTCTCCCCTGCCCCCCATTTTCCCAATTTTTTTCTTCAACTTTATTTTCACATATGAAAATCTTAGTTAAAAGTGTATAAAAAACAATTATTAAACAGTCTCTTTAAACAAAAAAAGAATTCAGTCACTTATCACTGTACAACATGAACAAATCTAACAACACGGTCTTTCACGGAGAAACAAACAAGGGAAACTTTGTGCAAATGCAAAATGTACACACATTTCTCATCCAGATTGTGTTTCCCATACATGGTCTCCCATCAAGCACCCCAAGTAGCCTACATTTTTAGATGTGAAAACCCCACCCTCTTCTTGCTAGTAATTCAAACAGCAGCATCAACGGCATACCAGTTATTTCTTGAATTTGTCTGCCCGGGAATTACAACATGGAAGTGTAACTTAGCTCTCCTCTAGGTTATCCCCTACTTCCCAAACCAGGAAGGAGCAGCCGCTTCCTGTTCAGTGGCCACTTACTTCTGATGCTGTGAAAGGCTATGTTTGTTTTGATATCACAGGAAAGCATCCCCTCCCCAAAACCGCATTCCTCACCCCCCAGCCAAGGGTTTTGGGTCTTCAGTGATGGCACCAAAGAGCCACAAAGCCAGTCAGCCTCTCTCAATGCTCTGTGCCTGGCCCAGCTGCCGTTCATAAGAACATAAGAGAAGCCAGTGTTGGGTCAGGCCAATTCAAAGCGTCCTACTCAAGCACCGGAGTCAGGCCGAACAATCCTGTCAGCCTTGGCGGACTTTGGGGAGAGGGGAGCAAACTGGATGCTTTGCACAAAACACAGTTATCTGTGGAGATTCTTGCACGTCAGCAAGTTTAGCTTCAAACCAGTTTGGGAGAACAGCCAGATAAGAACCCAAGTAATTTAAAGTCAAGACAGTTAAGAAAAAATAATAATGAAAAATTGTGTTTAAATTTATCTTTAAAACAACCTGGTTTAAAATTAAACCTGAACATGGCTACAGATCAGTTTTGCTGGGGCTGGACCACATGGTGGACTTGCGAGAAAGCGGCTGCTTTTTAGACTGAGATTCATAATGAAATCCAGAAGATCCTGAAATGTACTTTTAAAAAAGAGCCAGAAATGTTACTTCTAGGTCTTAAAATGGAGGAAGTTAATGTGACAAAGAGAACATTGTTATGGTATTTGATTTCAACAGTGAGAATGATATATGCTCAATTTTGGAAGCAGGAGAAGATACCAGATAAATGGGAATAGATAAAGAAGATGATTTTTATGGTAGAAATGGACAAATTAACAAAAAAACTTAATGGAAAAGAAGATCAAGATTTTTTTGGCAGATTGGAAAGACTTTAAAGACTACTTAGAATCGAACTGGGATGTTAAAAATAAGCTACTTTGCTTTGATAACTATTAAGATTAGAAGTATAGTAAGAAATGGATTGTATTTAAAATGTTACCTAAGAGAGAGAAACGAAAAAGGAAAATGTTTTAATAGAAGATTTGACTATTGAATAAGTGTTTATTGTAAGGCAATGCTGACTGAAATGATAATGGGGCGGAACATCGTTGGAAGCCGGGGGGGGGGGAAGGATATCTTAAATGTTTTTAATTATGGACCATGTTAAAATATCCAGTTAATAAAATTTCTTTACAAAAAACAGTTTTGCTGGGGCTGGGAGTAAAAGAGGATAAAACAGATAGTGCTTTGCCTCCAGGTTCCTCATAGCAAATGATAATGTCAAATCCTTGGGCACTCAGTACTTGGACTTTTTGGAAACTATGATGCGGCAAATTATTCAAGTGAGTAAGACTGGAGCAGATACAGCATTTCCTGGTTTGGGTGCAGTTCTGTGTTAAAGAAGAAATGTCACCTAGAATTCCATACTTCTTTCTGGCCATCTCCCTTACTGGTAAATCCTTCATTATTGAAATAAGATTCCATCAGTGTTGCAACCGCACAGTGTGGCCGTCTTGTCCTGACGGTGGCCTGTCTGCCCCGAATGCTTGAATGATGTTCCTAGAATGATGTCAGCTACTTATCGCTTCAGGAAAAATAAGGCATTTGGGAAGCTGAGCCATTTAGAATAGATATACCTTTATTGAAACAGATGTGGAGGAATAAACATTTCCAGGATTTGAGAGGGAAAGCTGTCCGCTCTGTGTTCATTAATGCTTTGGATAGTGGTGAAATATGTCTGGGGTGCACAGTCACACTATGTCCTGTGAGGCTGTGTCAAAGATGATTCAGTTTTAAATCAATACAATTTTATGGCAACAGCAACAAATTGGTATCTATTTATTTAGAAACTACATAATGGAAACATTGGTTTAAATCAGTCTACCTTGTCTGCAGAGATCTGCCCCTATGTTCATAGCCTTTGTCTGAATTGTGTATATCGAGCTGTAAACCAACTACTATAGAGAGATAAAATATACTATATTTTATAATAAATAACACTATAAAATACTGTAAAATATATACGATAAAACACTACAGATAGATAAAATACCATATATAAACCTGCATCCTGATCAAACCACAAGTCACTGATTCCAGAAGACCAGTTTTGAAAGGCTGCTACAAGTTGTGCAAGACTTAAAGCTACACTTCAGGGTTTAAAACCAAGGATCTGCCCGGGGCTGCAGTGAGAAAGGTGTACCTACACATAAGAAGAAAACCCTACACTTACTGTAACAATGCCCTGCCATATTTATTATTTATCTACTTACTTCATTTCTATCGTGCCCAGAGTGGCTTATGCTGATCCCCTTGGTCTACGACTACCTACAAAAGCCACACTGAATGTGGACAAGAACACCACTGCTCTCTAAAACAGACCAATCAAGATTTCTGGGGTCTAATGCTGATTTCAAAATCAAGGTATCTGAAAATTTGTATATACACGGTTTGCAGGGGGATCGGACAAGCTCTAGTAAAAACATGCCCATTCCCAGAAGTTTCAAAGTCTACCCAAAATTATTCCACTATCCTGTACAAGTTGGTGTGGTCTAGTGGTGAGTGTCGGAACCAGGAGCAGGGAGACGCAGGTTCACATCCTCATTCAAGTCTGGTGGGTGAACCTGGTTCTCATCCCAATCTACCTCACAGGGGTGTTGTAATTTAAGATAAAACAGAGGAGGGGCATAATACAAAGCCCTGAAGTTTAGCTGCCAGGAAGAGGAATTGTGTTCTCCCTTGAGCACACAAATTTGCTCTTGAAACAGAGCCCTACCTGCAGTATCATAACACAGTAGAGGACGGCTGAGAAGCTGATGCCTGACCTTAAATTATATTTGTGTCGGACAAGGACTCCTGCAAAGCAGCAATGAGGAGATACGTGGCCACCAGTACAAAGGCATCCTTGACATCGGGAATCAACCACGGCCAAGCATACAGTCAGCCAAATTTTGCCGATTTCCTACTGTCACCCCCATAGAAATGTTACATTTCTGGAAATTCTGGAGCCACAGAAAACGCCCAACTTTTTTGTTCTGTTAAGAAAAACAGCAGAAATTCTGGGGCCACTGAAATATATGCTGTACCCCAAGCTACCTTAGCACATGTATCTTTATGCCACTAGTGTGGCAGGAAAAATAAAAGCTGAAAACAGCTCTTATTTCTTACAGAAGGTGCTCTGTTGCTACAGTGTCAGTTTTCAGTGCACATCTAATCTTTACTAAAAATGTGTACTTACACAGTTGCCCCTCTGGAATTATTTCCTCCACTGTTGGTCCAAATTTCCTGCTTTGCTCTCACATCACCATTTCAAACGCAATGCGTACAAACTGAATTTCGCATTTGCTTTTCCCAAGCATCCATCTTCTCGCGTGCTCTCTTTGTATGCCTCGACACGCCACAAGGCACCCTGACAGGTGGGCTCTAGATCTGGCTTTGCCCCAGATTCCCCCCTCTCCCTTTGCACTCCATAATCAAGGGGTCCGAGCCTCAAACGAACAGGTGAGCAGGGAATTTCTTTCAACACTGACCAGATGTAAACAGTTCTAGGGGATCCAGTCAACAACAGGAAGGTTTGGCACACACCCCGAAAGTTGATGAAAGGCACTATGGGCTACAGGCACCACTCGGACATTTGAAGCGCTTCTGGCTTCTTACCTCCTCAACCCAAACTCTTCACCCTAACAGAAACAGAGACCAAGGATATGTAAGCACATACCGATCCCCGGTTACCCTTGCCCTCTGACTTCTGTCCCTCCCCACTGGAAATTCAGATTGCAAGATCCTCAGAGCAGGTACCTCTCTCCTTTGTAGATATTACCCTGCAGAGCCCCATATAAATAGCTGAGACTATGCAAATACTCAGCCACCAGTCCTTAAGCCACTGGGGTTTGGGGGTCAGGCCTACGAGACAGAGCATTTGCTTTGCATGCACAAAGCCTTAGGTTCAATCACCAGCATTTCCAGGTAAAAGGATCAGGTAAGTAGATGATATCAAAGACCTTCACCTGAGACCACACAGAGCCACTGCCAGTCAGAGTAAATAATCACAGTTTTGACAGACCAGTAACCTGACTAAGCATGTAGCTTTCCTGTAGCCCTCTTAGCTTCACCATAAGCCCACTGGGCTGCCTTTGAGCTGCACCAGAGAGGCTATGAACATGGTCCTAGATCCAGATCTCCCCATAACTGTGAATTCCCTAAGCAAGCCCAACACAAGCCACTATTCTTTCAGCCAATCCCTGTAATACAGGCAGAACAATACTAGTTTCTTCTACAGCATTGCTGTATTTCTGCAGGATTATATGAAGCACAGTACGAATGCCAAGACTTAGGCTGGGTGACCATTTTCACACACACTGCCAACGGAAGGGAGCTACAACGTTACTGCACTACGAACAGTGGCACATTCATAAGCCAGGTCCTGCTATTCTCTTCCAGCCTCTTTAAGACCAACAAGGTTTTATTCCGGCACGAGCTTCAGTGGACTAGCGTCCACTTTGTCAGATACCCCATTGCCCAGGGCACTTATGCAAAAGTGCCTCTAGCTGACAGACACTGTTATGCTTGAATAAAGTTTTGCTGGTCTTTAATGTGGCATGAAACTCCTGTTTTTGAACAGCTGTGCATCCAAAACCACAATACGCAGGTCCAGACCTGACCACAACAAAAGTCACATGAATCTTAAGCATTCTGGTGTCTCTCAATAAGTCCCCCGCTCATAATGCAAAGAATCGTAACATTCGTCTATTTTTTAAAGGATTGACGCACTTCTTTCAGGCTGCAAACTACCAGTGTCATTAGGTCACCAAGTTTATTTATTTAGTAACACTATTCCAGGTGAGTCATCAGCTTGGTCTGAAGCAGCAGGACACAGTTTCCGTCCAGTGGCACCTTGAAGATCAACAAAGTTTGATTCTGAGTATAAGCTTTCCTGTGCCTGCATACAAAAGCCTGTACCCAGAATTAAACTGTAATGGTCTTAAAAGTACCACTGGTCTCAAACTCTGCTATTCCAGGTTGCAGGTTGGCTGCAATGCAAAGACGACGATGAAGGGACTAGATCTATACCCTTCCCCCTGAGGCAGCTCCCCTAGTTTATTTATGCAGTATTCTTTGACCCCCACCTTTCCTCCAAACAGATGCCATCATCCCTCATTCCCATTTTATTATCCCAACCACCCTATGGGGTAGGCAAGGACTAAAAGTGTCTGACTGGCCTAAGGTCACCCGGCAAGCTTCAGAGAGAGGATCTGGACCCAAGCGCTGCCACCATGCTGGCTCCCAAGACTCATCCTTGGACAGATACGGAAAAAACAACAACAATGACCGCGACCAAGATCCAAATAAATTGCTAATGAAGAATGATCATCTGAGGTCATTGATTATCTGAGGTTATTAGTTCATAGAATCATAGAATGTTAGAGTTGGAGGGGATCTGGCAGGTCATCTAGTCCAACCCCCTGCACTCTGCAGGAGCAAAGCCGAAAGAGAGCCCTACAACATACCCGAACATACCAGCCTCTGCTTGAAAACATCCAGGGAAGGAGAAGAAGAAGAAGAGTTTGGATTTATACCCTGCCCTTCACTGCCCAAAGGCGTCTCAGAGCGGCTGACAAACTCCTTTCCCTTCCCCTCCCCACAACAGACACCCTGTGAGGTAGGTGGGGCTGAGAGAACTTCTGACAGAAACTGTCCTTGAGAGAACAGCAGTGCCAGAGCTTGTGACTGACCCAAGGTCACACCAGCAGCTGCATGCGGAGGCGTGGGGAATCAAACCCGGTTCTCCCAGATTAGAGTCCGCGCACTTAACCACTACACCAAACTGGCTCTCAGCACCCACCACCTCCCGAGGCAGTCTGTTCCGCTGCTCAACCACTCTTACAGTTAGGAAGTTTCTCCTGATATTTAGCCAGTACAGACTCCCTTGTCATTTCCACCCATTAGATCTAGTCTTGCAATCCGGAGCAAGAGAGAATAGATCTGCTCCATCTTCTACATGACAGCCCTTCAGATACTTAGAAGAGTGTCATCATGTCCCGACTCTAAGCCTTCTCTTTCCCAGGCTAAACATACCCAACTCCCTCAGCCTTTCCTCCTAAGACTTGGATTCCAACCCTCTCACCATCCTGGTCGCCCTCTTCTGGACGCGCTCCAGCTTGTCCACATCCTTCCTAAAATGTGGTGCCCAGAACTGGACACACAGGACTCCAGGCTTGACCACAGCAGCATAGAGCGGAACCACCACCTCCCGCGACCTGGACACAGTGCTCCTGTGTTAATGCAGCATGCTAAGATCGCATTCGCTTTCTAATGAACTCCGGCCCGGGAGGCCTTGGGCAGCACCTGAGGTTACCTCAACCGTGCAGCGGGCAGGTTCAGGCCAGGCGAGTCTCCTGGCAGAGGCGGCGAGGGATGCGGAGACCTCCAAGCGCCCCCCCCCAAGCCCTGAGCCCCCGAGGCCTGGGCATCACCACCCCCTTTCGCGGGTCCTTCCCCAGGCGAGACGATGCGCCCGAGGCGGCCCCGGGGGGTCCAGGCCCGTCGCCTGCCTCGGCCTCGGCCCCGGCCCGGCCCAGCGGGAGAAGCGCGAGCAGGACCCGCCCGGCCCCGGGCTCACCGTGTGGTCGTGCTCGTCGGCCCGGCCGCGCGCCACCAGCAAGGCCGCCACGCACCACACGAGCCCGGCCGGCGCCATCCCCGCGTCGCCACCAGCCCCCGACGAGGAAAAGGAGGCGCCGCTTCCGCCGTCCCCGCCACGTCATCCGGGCGCACGCCGGAACGGCCGCCCCGCCTCGACGGTGGCCGGCGTCGCCCACTCGCCGCGGAAGTCGCGCGGAGGGAAGCGGCGGGCCACGCCCCCTCTCTTCTCCGCTCCCCTCCCCGGCGCGGGTGGGCGGGGCCGGCGGCTCGACGCATGCGCGCGCGGGGTATAGGTGTGGCGGCAGCGCCGGGAGGCGGGCCCTTCCGCAGCAGGCTCTAGGCACGTGCTGTAGGGGAGCAGGGCCAGAAAGTTGGGAAGATTTGGGTGGAAAAATGTAGAAAAAGGCCTTTCAGGTCGTGAATATGGGAACTTTGATACATTTAACCAGGGCTTTTTTTGGTAGGAAAAGCCCAGCAGGAACTCATTAGCATTATAGGCCACACCCCTGACAGCACATCTCATTAGCCTATTAGGCCACACCCCCATGTTGCCAGACTCCTTTGCATGTCAGGCCAAACTTGTGGAATATTGGAACAGATGTGGTATTGCATTTTTGTAGAACTTTATTGTAGCCAAAGCTTGGCTTGGTTTGTATAGTATATATGGTGTTATCCTAGGAATAAATTTTTGTATGGCTGCAACCTGCCTGGTATATCTGGTCAGACCAGGTCAAGGACTGAAATGGACACTGGGTCAGTGTGGAAAGGAGCGGGGCACCCAGATGGGTCAGTGCTGCTGCTGGCACCAGGGAGCCTTCTCATCCGCCCTGCCTCCAAATGATCCTCTGCGTGGCCAGTTACGCAGGGCGCAACTGTCCCCGGCCTGACACGTGCCTTTCCTGAGCAGGGAGTGCCTCCTCCCTGTGTAGTGGGACAAGGGGGAAATGAACCTGATTTCTGAATGCAGGGGTCTGACCCACAAGATGTGTTCAGTTAGCTCTCTTAGGCCAATGGTTTTTTTAAAGGGGTATCTCAGTAGAGGTGTATAATACCAGGGCTTTTTTTCCCCTGGGGGAACACGTTGGAACAGAGCCCCAGAACCTCTTCAACAGAACTCTTTTTAAAAATATTTAAAAGTTCGTGAAAACTTCATTTCCCTCTTGAGAGTTCCAGCACCTCTTCCCCCCCCCAAAAAAAGCCCTGTATAATACTATTTCATCAAGAAGGGAAATGCATTAACCTAGGAAAAAATGTTTGAAATAGTGCTTGGGGAAAGAGGGACCAGAGTTAACCCCATGTTATGCTGTCTTTCTAGAAGCTCCTGTACAGCAAGCAGATTCCTGCATTTAGGCGGGGAAAACTAACTGCATCCTTACAGGATGGGGGATACTTGTCTTGGCAGTAGTACTTCTGAAAAGGATCTAGGGCAGAGGCGTCAAACTCATTTGTTAGGATGGCCAATCTGACATAAATGTCACTTTGTTGAGCTGGGCCAGGCATACCCTAAACACGATGTACCAGAGATATAAACTTTATAAAGGTAATTTCCGATGCTGAATGGCAATAGCAGGTGAATGACAAGAACAGGCTTCATTGGATTAGGTGTGATATGCACAGAGGTAGTAGGTGTGGAGATACCAGCACTGGTGATGAGACAGGAAACTTAGGTCTCAATTTGGTCCAGAAGGATGCAAAAAATAAATGGACATGAGTCCGATATTAGATACCACAACATTCAAAAACAAGTGGGAAAACACTTAACCTTCCAGGACATTCAGCTGCTGACCTAAGAGTAGTAGTCCTCTTACAAAGGAATTTCAGAGGGAGATTAGAATGAGAGACTGCTGAATTGCAACTGATAATGAAACTCAATGTATCCTCCAGGACTGAATTGAGACCTAGGTTTCCTATCTCATTATCAACACCTGCTATTGTCATTTGGCATCTGAAATCACTCCACTCTCCAACATATAAGGACCAACAGGCTCACATTCTAGCTGTATCTGAAGAAGTGAAAGCTCACGAAAGCTCATTCTCTGCCACAAATTTTGTTAGGCGCTACATGCACTCTTGCTCCTTTCCTCTAACAAATATTGCAAGCTGTGCTATTAGGTTTCTTCCCCCCCCTTATCTGTTTAAACTGGTGAGGGGGGGTCTCTCCAAGTGAAATAATATGTTGATTTCAGACTGGGGAAAATCAGTGCTAGTGCATCAAAAGCAAAGAGGGAGTGAAGAAAGGCAGCCACAGAGGGGGACATGTTGAATTGGAACATATGGAACCATAAATGTATTTTTAAATACTTAGTCATCTACTTCCATTCATTACACAATGGAATCTAGTCCAAGCGTTATAATTCCTAATCAGGGTCTTTTTGAAAGAAAATAAAATCCCAGATAGGCATTGAGAAATCTAATTAAAAAAAACTTTTTAGAATTAGTCAAAATGCCACTTAAAAACATGCTGATAGATGCTGAAAAAGGCACCCTGCACCGAGAGGGCAAAGCAGTAGAGGGCCTCCCTTGGCCTCCTGTCACGCCTGCCTAGTCCTTCAGTTGGAGTTTCTCAGGCTCTTTTGACTCAGTCCTTCCTCTAGAACACCCTCTTCCTTTGGGCCATCCTAACCCACCATCAGCTATCTGTTTGGGTGGCCTTAATAATGGTTGGCTCTACTGCCCTTCACACACCCTTTTGTGCAAAAAAAGGAAAACAGATTCAACCGAACACTTGTGTGCACATTTTATTGATGTCCATAAATTGCTGAGCATCTGCTTCTTGTATGTCCGCAGCTGGATGGGTGGCCTCCAGCAGGTGGTCACAGAAGTATAAGGGAAGCGGGAGGCTGGATGGAGGTCCCTTCTGCTACTTGGAGCAGGATTTGCTGCTCAGCTTTCCGTCCTGCTGTTTTCCCGGACAAGCAGCTCCATGCCCTGGGTTGGGGGTCTGAGGCCCGGAGCCAAGTGCAGAATCCGTAAGCACCGGGGAAGGTTTCAAGGGAATCCCTCAGGGGTCTGCAACATCATGACCCTGCAGAAGCCTCACCGGAAAAGCCCCGCTCTGCCAGCCTTCAGGGAGCATGTCCCATTTCAGACAGCATCAAAGAAAGAGCGCAGGAACAGGAAAAAAGGTTCTGCTTGAAGAACTGTTTTAATAAACAGAGGTTTTGAAAAGACAGTCAAGAGACCCTGGGAGCTTCCTGCCACTGGGCTGGATGAATTGGATGTTTCCCAGAAACTGCCTTTTCGGACCAGAAAAGCCCCGATGGTGGGGACTCACAAATCCTTGTTTTCTGCTTTGTTCCTGAAATAAACCACTGTGCTGGGATGATTTTACGGAAGGTGGGGTGGGGAGACAGAGGAGAAAACCGCTGAGCACATCCCCATTGAGAAGGCAGGCAGCCTTGAAGGCGAAGGCAGGCACTCCCACGCTTCCCGGTTCCAAGGGCTGAATGCAGCGTGTCACCGACCTCTGGGGGGCACTGGGGGCGGGTGGAAGCTCTCGTTACTCAAAGGCCTGCAACAAGACGTGGAAAAAGCAGAAAGTAAGAACAACTTTGGATTAGTGCCCTACCCAACTGCTGTTTAATGGAGAAGATGAAAAATGAGACTTTTTGGGGAGCTCAGCCTGGCACCGACTCAGACCTGAAACATAATGTATTAAAAACGTCAGAGTTGATTTAAAATGCCAAGGAAAGGACAATTTAAATAACTTAGAATGATTTAAAGTAAAAATTCAATTTATTATTTAGCTCTTCCCCAGTTGTAGGTGCATATAACTTGGTTGCTATAATCATATATTAATCCAGACCTAAATATAGATTTATACAACCTCAGAGGCCACACAATCAAATTAAATTAACAGTTTTGTAAAACAATAGGCAATACAGGCTTCAGTTTAGACATCACAGAAAACCACGGTGGGGAAGGTGGTGGCTTATCCACTCGGATTTCTCCCAAGGGGGGAAGAGCAACCGTGGGGGCAAATCTGGGTCCAAATTACCTCCTGCAAGTCAGATCCAGGCTTCCCCAGCTGACCACAAAGTGACCACAGCTCTGCATTATGCCTGAACTGACCCACACGGTGTATTTTTAGGTAACAACCCCATAGCGTTTCTCTGACAGTCTTCTGCTGTGACGGGTTTTTGTAGACAGCTGCTGGTTGGAATCAAGACTAGAACAATGCTCCCTTCTGCTTTTTAGTCTGCACTTTCTCCTTCGCGGTATCACTTGCACTGCCCTTCCCAACAGAAAAGTAAGCAAGAAGAGCCCTGCTGGATCAGGCCAGAGAGGGTCCATCTAGTCCAGCATCCTGTCTCACACTCAGGGGCCAGCCAGTGGCTTGGAGGACAAACAAAGCTAGTGACAGAGGGTAAGGCCTTTCCCTGATGTTGCCTCCTGGCACTGGGACTCAGAGGATGACTGCCTCTGAATATGGAGGTTCTCTTTAGTCTCCATGGCTAGTCCCCGCTGACAGACCTCTCCTCCATGAACCTGTCCAATCCCCTTTTAAAGTCTGCGTGTGGCCATCACTCTATCCTCTGGCAAATTCATTCCACATTCTAATCACTTGTTGACTCAAGAAGTATTTCCTTTTGTCTGTCCTGAACCTACCGCCCATCGACTTTGGCTGTTCTCAAGTTCTAGCATTTTGGGAGAGGGAGGAAAAGTTCGCTCTGCCTACCCCCTGCACAGTTTTATAAAACTCTATTGTATCCCCTCCCTTAGTTGCCTAAACTGAGAAGTCCCAAACTCTTCAGACTTCCCTCACAAAGGGATGTCCCAGCCTCTGGATCATCTTGGTTGCCCTCTTTGGCACATTTTCCAGGTCTGCAGTTCCCTTTTTGAGACACATCAACCAGAGCTGCACCCCGTATTGCAAATGAGCCTGCAGCGCGGATCTATACAGGGGCAATAGAATATCGGCTGGTTTAGGTTTGATCCTTTTTCTAATGACCCCCAGCAGAGAGTTTGCCTTTCTTGCTGCTGCACCACTATTAGGCTGACGTTTCCTCTCAGCTACCCACCAGGTGCCCAAGATGTCTTCCCCTCTCAGCCCCCAGCCGGCCCAAACGGCCTCCTCTGGGAGCACAGGCTGGCACCAGTTACTGAGGAGATCAGAAAAATCCAGGGGGGGGGAGGCTGTGCTGAAGCAGCAGAACAAAGTTTCAGTCCACTGGGGGCACCTTGAAGACCAACCAAGTTCTATTCGAAGTGTGAGCTTCCGTATGCAAAGCACGCTTCTTCAGATACAGGGGAATAAAATCTCCTCAGGGGTTACTTAAAGGAAAAAAGAGGGTGGGGGGCAGCCGCTGGAAGAAGAAGAAGAAGAAGACGAGGAGGAGGAGGAGGAGGAGGAGGAGGAGATTGGATTTATGCCCAGCCCTTCACTTGGGAGTCTCAGAGCGGCTGACAAACTCCTGTCCCTTCCCCTCCCCACCACAGACACCCTGAGGGGCCGCTCAGAACCAAGAGGCACAGGCAGAGCTGAAATTGGATCAGGTGTTCAGTAAGATCAATGGATAGCAGCAAATTAGCACGTAAATGCAAGCATTAGCAGAAAGATGTGAGAATGAAGCTAGAGTCCAGCAGTACCCCCAAGACAAACCAAAGCTCAACCCCTCTGTGTAAATAGGAGAACAGAGGCTCAGCATTTGCACATTTCTTCACATACATTGAAACAGATTTCCTCAAATATTGCATGTTAGGTGCCAGGAAGAGCTGATTAGAGTCAAGATGCAGAAGTAATTGAGCAATAAATATAGCTGAGATTGGAATAATACATATAGTAGGACATGTAAATAGCAGCGAGTTGTTATACAGATAATAAAGGAATTAACAACAGACATGAGACCCAGGTTCGAGTCCAGTGGCCTCTATAAGATTAACAGAGTTTAATTTCTAGATATAAGTAAGAACAGAATGACTTAACATATCTAGTGAGATAAGAAGCTATTAAGCCCTAGGGGTTCTATTGTCCTGACTGTTGTAATAACTTGTAATTCAGATTTTATTCCATTTGTCTGAAGAAGATCGCTTTGCACATGAAAGCTTACACTTTGAATAAAACTGAGTAGATCAGAGTTCACCACGAGATGGGAAGTAAACACTCGTATTCTTTGCGTGGTAAGTAGAGCCGTACATATTTACAAAGAGGTACGGAGCCGGTTGCGAAGGCCAGCCGGTCACCATGCCTGAAACAGGATGCCCACGAACTATTTCCAGTCTGGTAACAGAGACATTTTTTCCCACTATTCTCTCATTGCAAAGTACCCTTTCACAAGCCAGTCAAAAATCCAGTTTTGTTTGCATTAAGTTCAGTTTTCCTTTAAAACCAGGTTTTCGACAACATATTAAAAATAGGTTTGTTTTCCAAAGATAATGTTACAGTAGGGTGAGCGCTGCTTTCTAGTTCAAGAGCACCTTTACCACTAGTCAACATTTTAGCAATGACTAATAATGATATTATCAACAAATATTGCATTCACAACCTTGGTGTCGATTTAAATGTGATCGCTGCTGGAGTCCCCGGCCCAAAATGGTACCAGCGAGCAGCTGCCCGAAGGCCTATGAGTTGATTTACCTCAAGAACACCTCGTGCTCATTACCCAGCGGCCCTTTGAAACATCCGATTCAATGGCTTTAACCGCTGCCAGTATTTGTATTTTGTAGTGCTATATTTGTACTTAGATTTTATTTGCATTGCATCGATAATTGTGGGTGTTTTAACTGTGTTTTAACTATGTTATTTATTGTATTTTTATGACAATTGGAAGCCGCCCTAAGCCTGCATTGCGGGGAGGGCGGGGGATAAGTATGACAAATAAATAAATAAATACGTAAATAAATAAATTACCACCCGTGCAATTTCACACATGCTCAGGGACTCGTTTAAACTGGGCTGCTACATGTGCAACACTTGCGTGCCAACGGAACGCCTGCCCAGCTCACTGAGCAAAGGTTATACGTTGCTATACAAAACCTGCTGGCAACACGAGGAGGTATTCTTGGAGTCCTTCCGGATGCCACGAGGTGGTGCTTTTCCACTTGCTGCGTCATGGGGCTGGAGTTTCTCTTCACTTCTGGCACCTCATTATCCTGCATCAAAAATGTGGAAGTGAGTTTTGCCCCACGACTATTGACTGCACCCCCTTCAGTCTTGTCTCCTCAAGGGTCCGCGACTGGTTAGGCTTAAGAAAGAAAAGATGCCAAAAATAAAAGATGCCAACACTGTAAAAGGTCCTGCGGCAGAAGAGCCCCGCTCTGGCCTGCAGGCTCTCTCCGGACCTCAGTTAAGAGTTCTGCCTGCCTCGATGAAATCAGCACCTGACTCCCGGGACTTGCATGATCTCTCTTTTCCCCACCCACTGACCAGGCCAAGTTAGGTCAAAGAAGCTTTTTTCCTGAAGTCTTCCAGGAGCTTCTTCCTGGAGTCCTTCTGGTATTTAATACCTCCAAATCTCTGTTCCATGTTGGGGGGGGGGGGGCGTTGACAATCCCACTGTCGCCAGCTAGACCTGTTAGCATCTCTTAAGAGGTGACTGAGGTGAACTCAGAAAGCAGCTGAACTTACCCACTTGTTCTCTGCCCAGAGAGGAAAACTTTTAAAACTCAGAGTTAAGGTCTTGGTCAGTTCACACCTCCAAAGGAAGAAAAATGCCTTGCTTCACAGGTCCAGGTGTGGTCTGTTCTCTGCTCTTTCTCCTGACACCGGGCTTCTCCCTCGGGGCTGCCGCTATCCACTCTCTTGCATCCAGCGCCCAGGGAACAGGGCTCTGCGCTTTGCCGAGCACTGGACAGAATGTGGTGTGGCTGTGGCCTGTTGGGACTCTACGCCTGGTCCTGGACTGATCTGGACTGGAGGATTTGGGCCAGGCGCTGGGACTGCGCGACACAACTGGGATTCCAACTCTCTCTCTCTCTCTCTCTCTCTCTCTCTCTCTCTCTCTCTCTCTCTCTCTCTCTCTCTCAGCTGAGGACTGCTAGGCTGGTTGTTTGTGGGGGGGGGGTTTCTAGAATCCTAGAATCGCAGAGTTGGAAGGGGCCATACAGGACCTCTCGTCCAGCCCCCTGTTCAGCGCAGGATCATCCTAGAGCCTCCCTGACAAGTGCTTGTCCAGCCGCTGCTTCAAGACTGCCGGGGAGGGGGAGCTCACCACCTCCTGATTCCACTGTTTTCCCTAGGATCCAGACGATACCTCCCCGCCCTTAATTTAAACCCACTCCTGGGAGTCCTCTCCTCTGCTGCCAACTGGAACAGCTCCCTGCTTTCCTCCTCCTCCAAGGGACAGCCCTTCAGATACTTCAAGAGAGCCATCCCCCCCAACCTCCTCTTCTCCAGGCTGAACATTCCCAAGAAGTCCCTCAGAGACTTTCCTCACAGGGCTTCTTGGTCTCCGGGACCCCCGATCAGCCTCGTCGCTCCCCTCTGCACCCGCTCCCCTCTGTCCACGTCCTTTTTGAAGGGAGGCCTCCAGAACGGCACAAAAGGCTCCAGGTGTGGCCTGACCAATGCCGTGTGCAGCGGGACAATCACATCTTGCGATTTGGATGTGATGCCTCTGCAGATACCCCATCCATGCCGATGCTACCTTGTTGGGAGCAGCTCAAAATTTTGCAGGCCCCCCCCCAACAATGCTGCGTGGCTCATACTCTTTGCTGAAGGGGGCACCACCTCTGGGAACACTTGTGGAATGGAGGCCGCAGCAAAGCTAGGCAGGGGTCATGGTGCCATTCCCCCCTTGCAGAAATAACGGGAGAGGCTTGCAAAAGGGGTCACGCAGCACTGCGGGAAGGCGGTGGCTCACCTCCCCCAGCCTCCCCCGCAGAGTATCCCGCCAAGACTCCTTCACTGGCCACCCCTATGAGTGCTCCGTGACCCCTTTTCAGGCACAGCCCAGCAGCCGACGCTGCCCTGCCAACCTCGATCCGGGCCCTGCCCGCACCCAGATGGTCCTCCTTAAGCCCAGCAGGACGCCCTCTTCCCCTAAAGTGGCTGAAGTCATCAGCCATCTGCTCCCCAGTGAGCATCTGAGGCCCCCACACACCCCACCCCACCAGGCAATGTTCCCTCTAAGCTGCGGAGTCTTGTGAGCAAAAGTTCTACCTTGTGAGCTCCTGGCATTAATGTTGTGAGTGAGCGATTTGGCTGCTGCATAAATTACTTTGCTCCGGAGCCATCCCTTCCTGAGCTAAGACAAAAATCTGTGAGCTGGAGGCTAAAAAACTGTGAGCTAGCTCACACTCACTCAGCTTAGAGGGACACACTGCCACCGGGCATTCCCGTCTTTCCCCTTCTTGGAACCAATAATGGCTCCAGTGCCCTCAGCCATAATCTTGGTGTTCCGTTCTGGGCAGGAAGAAGGTGATCTGAAGTGGGGGGGGGGGAGTGAAGACGGTCATAAGAACATAAGAGAACATAAGAGAAGCCCATGTTGAATCAGGCCAATGGCCCATTTAGTCCAACACTCTGTCACACAGCGGCCAAAATATACCCGGTGCCATCAGGAGGTCCAGCAGTGGGGCCAGGACACTAGAAGCCCTCCCACTGCTGCCCCCTCCAGCACCAAGAATAGAGTGCACCACCTGCCCCACCATGTCATGGACAGATCACTGCTTGCTGGAGTGTAGGTTTTTTACAGGGATACCAGGACTCTCTGGGGGGTGAGAGATCGAGTAAGATGATTTGCCCCTGCAGCACGATGCATCTGACTAGTTTTCAGAGGACACGGAGGGGATTTCCCTGCTGATAGGACTGGCACCCCTGTTGACGCTCTGGGTGGCCTCTGGCAGGAGGACTGGCGCGACTGCTGCAGGGCACCTTCTCTCGGGTCTCAGAGCCCAGGCAGCCCCGTGGTTTACTGAGGGGCTGTGACTGATGAAAAGATGAGGGAGACGGCTAGAGCGACCGTGGAGAGGGACTCAAGACAAGGCACAGGCTGGATCTCCACATTAGCAGAGACGGGACTGGATGGTCCTCAGGTGCCCGCTCGTCTAGCTGTGTGGGATGCTTTTCAGCTCGCCCAGTCTGAGGATGTGGATGGGATTCTGTTTCACAAAGCAGCCAGCCAGGCGCCCTTGCAGGGCCTGCAAGCCGTGGACGGAGGCCAAGCCCCACCCCAATGCTGCCTCCCTGCAATGACTCTTTAGAGGGTTACTGCTTGGGGCTCTTTAGCTTGGAGAAACGACGGCTGAGGGGTGACACAATCGAGGTTTATAAGATTATGCATGGGATAGAGCAGGTTGAGAAAGGAGTACTTTTCTCCCTTTCTCACAAGACAAGAACTCGTGGGCACTCCATGAAATTGCTGAGCAGTCGGGTTAGAACAGATAAAAGGAAGTCCTTCTTCACCCAAAGAGTGATGAACACATGGAATTCACTGCCACAGGAGGTGGTGGCAGCTGCAAGCATGGACGGCTTCAAGAGGGAATTAGATAAACATATGGAGCAGAAGTCCATCAGTGGCTATTAGCCCCAGGGTATAGATGGGAACTCTCAGTCTGGGGCAGGTGATGCACTCTATTCTTGGTGCTGGAGGGGGCAGCAGTGGGAGGGCTTCTAGTGTCCTGGCCCCACTGCTGGACCTCCTGATGGCCCCTGGTATATTTTGGCCGCTGTGTGACAGAGTGTTGGACTGGATGGGCCATTGGCCTGATTCAACATTGGCTTCTGTTATGTTCTTATATACTGCCTCCAAACATGGAGGTTCAAGTTTAGGCATCATGGCTAATAGCTGCTGATTGCCTTATTTACGTGTACTTCATTTATACCCTTCCTTTCTCCCCAATGGGGACCCCACATGACTTCTGGCATCCTCCACTCTTTCCTCACAACCACCCTGTGAGGTGGGTTAGGCTAAGATTCTGTGACTGGCCCAAGGTCACCCAGCCAGCTCCCCTGGCAGAGTGGGGATTCGAACCTGGTTCTCCCAGATCCCAGTCTAACACTCTGTCCACTCCCGTGCTATCTAATGATCCTTTTCAAAGCTATCTGCGTGTGTTGTCTCCACACATGTAATTTACTGTGTGGAGAAGCACTTTCTTTTCCCTGTTATGAATCTTCTGCCCCTAAGTTTTAGCATGATGGAAGATAGAAAGTTCTCTCTGTCCACCTTCTCCACACCATCGTCAGTTCTATCAACTTCAGCGATGTTCAATGAAGCCGCCTTGAGATGGTTTCTGAAAATGTTATTCCTAGATATTTATATACACTACAGTGTTCAGTCTGAACCCCCACGATTCTCCATGCTGACTTCCTAGGTCATTTCCTAAATACCATTACCTTAGAGTTGGTGTAGTTTATACCTAGGCTTTCTTCATTACAGTACTGGCCCAGTTTACCCAAAAGCCTTCTCAGGCCAATTTTGGTCAACGACAACAAATCCATGTCATCGGCATATAACATTATTGGTACCTTAGTTTAACCTACTGCCGGGGGCATCAATTCCATGCCCTCAAGTATCATTAATATACAAGTTAAATAATGCGGGGGCCAAAGTGCAACCTTGTTTTACCCCCTTCCATACAGGTATGTCATCTGTTAACACACCTTCTTTTCCTACCTTAACCTTTACAATGGTATTTCGATGCAGGATATTTTTAAAGCAATGCTATTAGCAGCGCATGCAGTGATTGCATATGGTTGGAAGGAGAACTTAAAATGGACTTTAGAAAAATGGAATGAATATGTATATGAACATATACGATCGGATATAATGGAATGTTTAAAGCAAGATAAGCTATGGACTGCAAAAATGAAGAAGATAAAAAAGAAACAGTCGGTATACTTTGAGTGGGTTTATAAGGGGGAAGCCAACATGGTTATATTCGAAAAGTTGGAAAGAATGTGCTCGTGGTTGAAAATGTAATCTGAAATTACGAGGTTGGTCACCTTACGGGGGGGAGGGAGAAAACAGGGGTAAGAGAATGTACCAAAAGAAACGTGGAACTAAATGGTAATGTAACAAAATTATTGGGATACAATAAAAAAACAAAACAAAATGGTATTTCGATGCAGTTGACATCAAAAAGATCAACTTAGGATCAATATTAATATTTAGCAGTTTCCGCCCTTAACCTCTTCCTTTCAAGGGAATTGAAGGCCGAAGGCAGGTCAGTAAAGGCCACAGAGAGAGCTTTCGTTGGACCTCTAATAGTGTCAGTAGCCAGAGTATATAATGGTTGACAGTGTTCAGTTGTAGAATGCGCCTTTTTAAACCCTGTTTGCAGGGGGTAGATTAGATTATTCTTGATAACACGGGCCTCTCATTTATTTTTTAAATATTTACTATATAATTTATGTTAAATACTGGGTTCTGGACGTATTGCAGTGAAACAGGCTCTACTTTGTTAAGTGATTTCAGGAACACCCCAAACATACCCCACTCCCAACGACAGGCTATTTGCATAGCACTATTAGAAGAAGAAGAGATTGGATTTATACCCCGCCCTTCACTACCCAAAGGAGTCTCAGAGCAGCTTACAAACTCCTTTCCCTTCCCCTCCCCACAACAGACACCCTGTGAGGGAGGTGGGGCTGAGAGAGCTCAGACAGAAATGGCTCTTTTTCAAGAACAGCTCTTGTCAGACCTACAGCTTGCCCAAGGTCATCCAGCCAGATGCAAGTGGAGGAGTGGGGAATCAAACCTGGTTCTCCCAAATTAGAGTCCGTGCACTTAACCACTACACCAAACTGGCTCTCCATGGGTCTGCTCTATGGGTCTACTCCAGGATCCTTGCCAGTTATTGTTTGGGGGAAACAAGCTCAACCAGATCCAGGTAGTAGTTCAGGGATGAGTCACACTCAGTACACAACAATTTAGAAGCAATGGACAGCAAACTAGTTGGCCTAAAATTAGGAGGGTCCTTTCTATCGCCCTTCTTGTATATCGGTACAACAATACTTGTGGTCCATCCTTGAGGGAGTCTACCCACATTATTAATTTGGGAAAAAAGTTTCGTCAGAAGAGGAACCCACCAGTCAATATATGTTTTGAGACATTCCGCCAAAATTAAGTCCTCTCCCAGGGATTTGCCTCTCGGTAAACATTCCACCAGAGATCTCACTTCAGATTCAGACACTGGGGGCCAATTCACCACAGTTAATAATGGATCGCAAGATACCGTCTGCTCACAGCTGAAAAGCGTTAGAAAATTATTATACCCGGTATCAGCCTGAATAGGGGAGTCTAAACCCGTGGATCCATTCCTAAAGCCATCTGCTTTCATTTTTTGCAGTTCACTGGTTCTTGGAGCTCAGACCAGTAGCGAATAGCAAATTCTTGGTGGGTTTTTTTTCCCTTTTAAAGGCTCCTTATACCAATTTTTAGCCCTTCTCAATAACCTTAGGAATCTCAAATCCCGATTCCTTCTGGCCACCCTAACACATTTATGTAAACATCTTTTCAGCTGTAGACACTCCCCATCACACCAGGCATTCCCAGGCGAACGAGAAGACGGGACTGGCTCCCTGCCAATCAACAAGGATTTTAAACGTTGAACTCTTTTTTCTTAATAATCAATCACATCAAAGTCTTTTTGCTTTGGAGCCATGATTTCCTGCAAATCTCCCTCATTAATCAGGACTTCAGCTATTCTGGGTACGAACAGGCCAGTTAGATCCTTTCTGGCGTAACACATCACTGTTAGCTTTGTAGGGTGGCATAAATAATTCCTCCCGACAGCCAAAAATGATTCTTAAAGGATTATGATCACTATAGGCTGTATCTAGCACCTCAAAAGCATAGATTTCGCCCACAAATTCCACAGAGAATGCCAAATAGTCAATTACACTCTCCCAATAAGCAGAAATGTATGTAAAAGACACCCCCCACGACAAATCCAAATAAATGGAACTTTGACAGTAGCTCCAAAAACTTCCTAACAGCTTTATTAATAACAGGATCCTATAACACCCTCTCCTCCACTGTATAACCTCCATTCCTGACCCCTCCGTTAAAGAGTCTACTGTTTCTTGGGCCTCATTTAACTTTGCTGAAGTCCTCCCTCATGAAGACGGCGGGGCAACAGTGAATTTTTTCTTCTACAAAGGAGGTGGTATGGTTGACCCTGTGATTTCTAGTTTACTTGATGGCATCAGAATATGGGGTTGGGGAGAGCAGATTCTGGGTTCACTGGAAATAATACACAATTATTTTATGGGACGATCTTTGGGTTGCCAAAGGGTTCTCCAGTGGCATTAATGAAGGCTGAGCTTGGTGATCCCTTCTATGAAAGCAAGGGCTAATTTCAGAATCCTGTCTTATTGGAAGAAAAATCCAGAATGCTCTCCGGATTCTCTGGGTTGTCAAAGTTTTTGCTCCCTTTTGAATCATCTTAAGAGCTATAAGGAATATCTGGATTTTATTCAGTCGAAGTATGTAATTCCAAATGAGCTGTTAAGTACTAAAAGACCAGGACAGGAGCTGAAGGAGTTGAAGGAATGGGTTTTTTAACTGGACGGGGAAATAGATAGTCAGATACTCGCTCGATCCATAGTGGCCCCTCTTTTCAAATTCTTAAAAAGAGATCAGATCAGGTCTTCTTATCTGAAGAATTTAACAACAATGAAATTAAGGATGGCCTTTACTAGTTTAAGATTTCAAGATATGCCCTCAGTGGTTTGATCGGGCCGTTTCTTAAGTGTTCCTGCCCTGTTGTGATTCTCTCTGTGTGGGAGGTATGGGAGAAACAGATTATCTGATTCATTATTTTTTGAGATCTCCCCTCCCCTCCACCATGACCCCCGAAATAAATTTATTACTAATATTTTATCCATGTGGGAAGGAAGTTCACACTTGGAAAAAGTAATATCTTTGCTTGTAGATAAGGATTCTTGCGTTTCTAATAGAGTCGCTTTGTTTTCATTAGTGGTAAGAAGGATTAGATTGAATTGTATGGAATAATAGCTATAATAATAGTTAAAACTGTTTTGGACTTTTTAATCTGAGCTGATTTTATCTGGTTTTAGTCATATTATATTTGTAACTTTGGCAATTACTTCTGTTAATTTTGTAGTTTCAATATGTGGAAGATTTGTTGTTTTAAAATTGTTATGACCCACGGTCAATCCAATAAATTGGAACTGCTGCTATAAACCTCAATAATATTGCTAAGGAAAAAAAACTGAGTTGAGAAAAAAAATACCTCGTTGTCTCCATCCATCCCACTGCTGACACTTAGCAAACTTCGAGTACTGGATCGGTTACTTGAACTACCTGGTTGGAAAAGAAAACAGGCAACTATGGTTGGGTGCCAAGCCTTTTACAAGCAAGACCCACTGATTACACTGTACCTTGTGAGAAACCACCTGTCTGTCCCACCCCGTGGCCCTGAAGCCACCACTCCGCTTGGGCCTACGTTAGATGAAAAGGGCCCATTCAAAGCAGACACAGACATGAGTTTTGTGCGCTATGCACGCAAGGAAGGCTTTTGCCACGACCTTTCCTTCATTTTTCTCCCTCAGAGATGAGGAACTCCCTGCCATAAAGAGTGAACTGTGAAAGTGTGCATCGTTTTTGGAGGGAGAAGCATGCCGTCTTCTGATACCCAGTGGGGAAGAGAGGTACGGCTGGGTGCTTTCTACTATTAAAAAACTGGGCAGGAGTAATCCAAACTGTGCACCAAGAAAAGGCAGGTTCTGTAATCTGTGCAAATTGTCTTCGTTTGCCTGGGGAGGGATGCGAGGATCTCTGCAGGACCCCTCGCCTGGCCAGTGACCACTTTATGCCAGTGGGGCTCACTCTGCGCCCTACAGACAGCCACACTGGCAGCGATCCGAGGCCAAAAGAGCCACGAGGCTATTCTATGCCCCAAACTTCACCCCTGCCAAACACACACAATAACAGAAGACAAAACTGAAGTATGCAACCATGACCAGGGCTGCATCCACATCATTTTCTGGGCTCTCTGCTTCGGTTCCTAGCAGGGGGTCTGCAGCTCGCCCGTCCTCCAGTGGATGTTTCAATGGCAGGAACCCCTTGCCAGCAACGAGCCCCATCGGGTTAGGCTTGCCCCATTCGCCTACAACATGGGCCAGGTGCCACATTGGGGAATGGTGCTCGGATGAACTACCAGTGTCACGTGAAAGCTACTGAGCATCAGTGCTTTATACAGCCTCAAGTTCACAACTACGAATAGACACACACACAGACGCACACAGACGCCTGCACAGTAAACGGTGATTCTCAGGCTGCCGAATTCTTTTCCTGCTGCCCAGTTGTGGAAAACTGCAGAATACACCCAACCAATGTTCCCTCTAAGCTGTGGAGTCTTGTGAGCAAAAATTCTACTTTGTGAGCTCCTGGCATTAAAGTTGTGAGCGAGCCATTTGGCTACTGCATAAATTTAGTTTGCTCTGGTGCCATCCTTCCTGAGCAAAGACAAAAATGTGTGAGCCAGGGGCTAAAAAACTGTGAGCTAGCTCACACTAACTCAGCTTAGAGGGGACACTGCACACAACCTTCGGTGAACCAGAGTGATAAGAGGTGCAGACAGGGAATGGGAGAACTGCTAAATGATACTATCTGGATTCCCCTGTTGAATTGGACCAGCCTTATTTTACACCACCCCCTCTTTCCCAAAGTGTCTCCTCACACCTCTTTAAGTGGCTTTCTGACTGCTTGCTTACTTGCAGAGCTAGACGAGCTTTCTGTTTTCCAGTCTCCTCGCTTTATCTCTTTACTTGGCGGGAAGATACTTTTCCGGGGGCCAAATTCATATATGCCACATTCTGGTTTCTTCGGGGTCTTCTGGAAATGTCCCAGAGGCACTGTGATTTCCAAGTCTAGGGGGAAAAAAATAGAATGATTCAAGAGTCATTTACAAGGATGACCATGTGCTAGACAAAACCATTTGAGAAGAAATGCAGTTTTTCTCCTGGGAGGAATGAGATGAGCAAAGCCTCTACTATGCATTTTAATAGTCATCCCCCCACAAGCAGAGAACAGGCATGGGAAGGGAAGTCTGTGAAACTGCTTTGCAGACCTACCTCAGCTCATTTCATTCAAATGCTAATAGATATGGCAAGAGAGATAATGGGTGGGTCCCAGTTCTCCCCCTTCCTCCTAGCAGGGAACAGAGGTATGGAGGACTTTAGACTACCAAGGCTCCAGGACTAAGCTCCAGGATGAGGCTGCAGGAAAGGCTTCCTTGACCTGGCCAGGTCAGCAGGTGGAGAAAAAGATACGACAAAACCTCCTTGGTATAGGAAGGAGAGCTCTTTTCATTGGATGCTGCGTCCATGAGTGTCACAGCTCCTGCCGAGCCCGAGCCCTTGGCACTCGCGGAAGAGTTAAGTGCCGACAGGGATGAGCTCTCCACACGAGGAACCCCTGCACCCGATAACGTGGCAAGCTCCGAGGCTGGCCCAGCAACAGCTGGGGCAGATCGCTGCTTGAGTGACACGCCCCCTGACTCACCGCCACCCATGTCTCGTTTATGAGAGCAGTGCCGGCGGGAGCCCTGAGTATTAGTGGGAGCCAGGACGTGTTTGAGGCGTGCTAATTACTGGCTGCTTGGATTCCTATTTAGCCCCCGCTGGCACGACAGCAAACTTGTGCCAGCAACTAGTCGTATCCGCGAAGTTCTGCGCCACACCACTCCAGTTCCTGATGCTTTGTTCTTGGTTTGATCCCTCCAGCTCCTCAACCTCGGCTTGGTTCGACTTCGCTATTCTGCACCTCACACCCTCAGACTCTTGACCCTCAGCTCTCGGACTCTTGACTCACGGCTCTCGGACTCTTGACTCACGGCTCTCGGACTCTGGACCCTTGGCTCTTGGACCTCCTGGCCACGGTAAGGGTTGGTGATTTGGACTTGGCTCCCTGGTTTTCTTGGCTTGCTCGGCTCCTGACTCTGAACTGTCTCCTGACTACCCCGCTCGTCTTACCCCTTGAACTTGGTTATTTGGTCTCACCCGGCTCTGACCTCGGACTGCGCTCTGACTGTCCCACACTTGCCTGGCCCCGCACCCCAGCTCGTGACAATGAGCACACAGAGACCTCTCCGCTGGAAGGGCAGCCATTGACCATGTGCTCATCTCAAGAGCTGGACAAAGCCTCAAAAGGTAGTGGCAACTCTATAGGAATCAGTAGCATCATAAGTGTGACACTGATGAGAGATTATTGATTTAATTTTCATAATTTGATTTAAGTTTTTATACACTTCTACACCTGTTCTTTTATAAATCTTAATAGGCTTTCCTCTCTGTAGGTCAGAGTGCGCAGCAGTTTTTGCTAATAGACAAGAAGTAAACATTCCTTTCTTATCAGATGTTTTTGGCTGAAGTAGTGGTTTAGCTGTCTGACTGCCTTAATGAACTTTGGATGTAGTGCCAGGGAGGAGGGGTTAGACAATGAATGTGTTTACCTAGTTTCATTTGTAGTGTAAGGTTCATGTGCCTCAACTTTAGATACAAGGTTTCTGAGCTTATTCTCCTTATTTGAAAACAACAGTTTTTGTTAGGATATGAAGAATCCTTGGTTAAAGTTGAAAAAGACTTCTTTGTCCTAAGTAAACAATTAAGATATAATATAGCTACACCTCTTATTGAAGCTGACTAATTAATATATGCTGACTAAAGTGATGCCTTATTACCTGTACCAATGACAATTTCTGTATGTTATCTTTTTGCTTATGTCATTTTGGCTATAAAACCCTGCATTCTTGCGTGTATTACTCAGAAAGCGGATGTGGGGGTGTTTGGTGGGCACTTTTTGCCTAGCTCTGTCTTTCCCTATTTGTTGCAATAAATATTAAGAACTTTTTCTCCTCACTGGCAATTCCCTAGTGTTGTTCTTTTTGGACTTGGGAACACATGAGCCATCTTTTTGGTACATAAGCAAAAGGAGCCTGCCCTATTTTAACATCTGATAGGGTACGTACAGAGAAAGAGACAGAAGATTTGCAATTTTCCCATTTCTTTTGCTATCCCCTGCTCGATTTGGTGCTGTGCTAAAAGTATGCTTGTAAACATTTTCTTTTTAATAAATACTTTATAACTTTTGACGCTGGCTATGGCTCTCTGTACCACATAGACCTCCATCGTCTTGGACATACTATTTTAAAAGGCGCACCAGGGGGAAGGCAGGCAATTGGCAAGTGGCTATTCCTCCAGGAGCAAGCAAGGCAGTAAATTGTCCCCGTGGTGATGGGTTGTTGGCAGCAGAGGCACGGCCTTAGAACTTGGAAGGGAAGCCTGATCCTCCCACTGGGCAATTCCATACAATGGTCAGGTAGTGGCGGTGAGCTACCCGATGGTGGAAGAAAAGCCTCTCCAGAGGTTGAGAAAAACCTAGAAAGGCAGGGTGGAATAGGGCCTGCAAGTTAGAGCAGGCATGTTCCACCACACCATTTGAGATCACAGACATTTAAAAGTTGGAATGAATCCCCTATTAGCATATCCCTTGGTGTGTGCAGCTGAACCTGTAACTGCAGGGCCCTTTGACTGGCCCAGGTGGAGTGGCTCACTCACTCCTTGGGGAACAATGTGCAGTTCCCTGAGCCCTGCCTGCACTGCCCCCCACTGCATTAGCTGGTGCTGGCCCCAGGAACTTCTGATGGTGGCTACTTCCTGCACAAAGGTCCTGTCTTGAGCCCACGTTCCTGCTGCGCTGCTACCAGCTGAGATAGAAAGTGCCCCAGAATGGATTTTTCCCCGGCTACAAGCATGGACGGCTTCAAGAGGTAATTGGATAAACATATGGAGCAGAGGTCAATCAGTGGCTATTAGCCACAAGGTAACAGATAGGAACTCTCGGTCTGGGGCAAGTGATGCTCTGTGTTCTTGGTGCTTGGGGGAGGGCAACAGTGTGGGGGGTTCTAGTGTTCTGGCCCCACTGGTGGACCTCCTGATGGTACCTGGTATTTTTGGCCACTGTGTGACAGAGTGTTGGACTGGATTGGCCCTTGGCCTATTCCAACATAGAAGAAGAAGAAGAAGAAGAAGAAGAAGAAGAAGAAGAAGAAGAAGAAGAAGAAGAAGAAGAAGAAGAAGAAGAAGAAGAAGAGAGGAGGAGGAGGAGGAGGAGGAGGAGGAGGAGGAGGAGGAGGAGGAGGAGGAGGAGGAGGAGGAGGAGGAGACTGGATTTATACCCTGCCCTTCACTACCCAAAGGTGTCTCAGAGCGGCTTACAAACTCCTTTCCCTTCCCCTCCCCACAACAGACACCCTGTGAGGTGGGTGGGGCTGAGAGAGCTCTGACAGAAACTGCTCTTTTTCAAGAACAGCTCTTATCAGAACTACGGCTTGCCCAAGGTCATCCAGCCAGGTGCAAGTGGAGGAGTGGGGAATCAAACCCGGTTCTCCCAGATTAGAGTCCATACACTTAACCACAACACCAAACTGGCTCTCTTATGTCTTTATCTGCTGCAAGGTTAGTGTTTGCTAGATTTTGGAAGCAGAAGAATTCCAATGCTTAGATGTTTTGTAGCTAAAATTAAGAATTTTATTTGTATATAAATTTATCTGCACCACAGGGCAATTAAACCTCTACAAACATTAATCAAGCCCGTATGGAACAGTTAATGTGATGGGATTTTACTTTATACCTAGAAGATTCATTTTTTACCTCTGTACATCTTGACTGCTATAAAACCGTGTATGTATGCCTATCTCTGGAAAATCTTATGTTGCATTATATAAGTGAAAATATAAAAGTGACTGTGCCAGCGAGGTGCCACTGTCAGCCACTTGTGGGCAGTCTTGAGAGGTTAGTGCTGCAAGAGCAGGAGACTCCCACCCCACACAAATCTTGGGGTGCGCTTTGGGCAAGTGACAGGAGCCCTCTGGTCCCTCCGTGCTAAGTTCCCAGTGACGGGCGGAGGGGGCACAGGTTATCTAGGATAACTGAACGCTACTCAGCTCTGCTGGCTGCATTTATTCCTCCACCGAATGACAATGGTTCTTTGTGCAAGAGATCAGGAAAGGCTCTGCATAAAGCAGGCCTCCCCAACATGGTGCCCCACAAGCTTGTCAGAAAGTTGGTGGGGACCACAGTAAAGCAGAGCTTATTGAAATGAAAGGATTTATCCCCCCTGGAAGACCAGGAGGACTGGCAAGCAACCAGGCTTCCATTAGGCAGCGTGTGGTTCCCTTCCTCCTTCAGGCCTTCCTTCTTCCCAGGAGAGGTGAGAGAGAGAGATGTATTCCATTTGGCTTTGCCTCCTGGGGGAGCTGGTTTGAGGTGCCCACAGGCTCTAGAAGGCTGTGGACCCCTGGTTACCTCTAGCCATTCTTAGCATGATGCACAGCCACGCACAATTCAGTGATCTATGTGCAGTTCTTAATACAGTCCTGAGAAGGAGGGAGCGGGAGCAAGCGAAGGGAGTCCCCATGAAAACCTCGCCGTGCAGCTCTCGGGAGAGGTGGTCTTGGTGCTTGGGGGAGGGCAATAGTGTGTGTGGGGGGGGTCTCTAGGGTCCTGGCCCCACGCCAGGCCTTTCACAGAGCAGACAGCCCATTCTAGCTGCTCTTGACTGGATCACATGCTCTCCCGGCTATTTAAAGGCTTTTACCTGAATGTTTGCCTGCCTTTTCCCTTTCAAGTTGTCGCCGTGTGATGCTGTCACGTAGTCTTTTCAGGTTGTCCTGAAAATGCAAAAATGGTGTTTTCAGGAACTTGGATAAATGTGTGTCTCTTTTCATAAGTGCTTACCAGATTGGTAAGATCGAGCTAAGTTCAGAAAAGATAAACGAGTTGGGCAGCTCCCTGCAGGTTTTTAGAAGAGCAATTCTGGTGGTCAAGTAGGAAGGTTTGACTTAGCAAGTTATAAGCTGCTCCCCATGGCCCCCAGCCCACATTTTATTTATTTGAAGGGGACAGCGTTCCGTGCGCCTTGGCGTTTAGTCATGCCGGCCACATGACCAAGGAAACGTCTTCGGACAGCGCTGGCTCGTTGGAGATCAGCACCACCGACTGGAGTCAGATTCGACTAGCTTTCGAGTAAGGGAAACTTTTACCCTTTACTTTACCCACCTTTTCCTTTTGGCTTAAGGCAGTTTTTCTGAACTTAGAGATATATCCCTATCCCTATGCTTGTAAAGTAGTCAATTAATTTATAAATTAATTTGTAAATTAATTAATTAATTTATAAATTAATTGATTAATTTGTAAATTGATTATGTGACTTAATTATTTATAAATTAATTGATTGGTTTAGGCCGTTATTATGCGCTCCACCTAATTTGAGTCCTTACGGTGATGAACAACTGAAACCATTAAAACAGCTTTTTAAAAATGCACATCTTAAAATCAGCTGCCCAGGCCTGCCAGTTTCTGAACACACGTCCAAGCCCAGAACAAGTTTTTGCAGTCACATTTGCTGTTGTCCTTTAAAAACAATTCCCATAGAGACAACTGGCAAACTGTTTCCTGTCTAGGCTTAGACACCGGACAGGTAGAGAAAGACCTGCACGGGTGCGGGAGATTCAGCCCTGCCGCTGCTTGCCTTTTAGGCCCGGGAGCCCTTTCTGACCACACACCTGCTGGAAACGAAAGGAGTCTGATCTCTTCTTCTGGTTCAGCTGCCACTCTCTGAAATGCAGGACGGCTTCATCCACAGTCAGCATCCCCAGCTTCACTTGCTCCTGTAGCGTTATCAGCTGCCTCTGCCCGGGAGTCTTCATCCCAGCAAACGGGTCATATATACTGGCTTGGGAATGAACCCGCAGACATCCGGCTGCTGCCTCTGGAAAAGCAGAGAAGGCGCTTGAGCGATGCCGTCTCCAGCTGACGCTTCTAGGCACCACGTCTGCTTCAAGCACACAAGCTGTCCCTTGGCTAGGGAAACAAGGAGGGTGTCGCTGTTCAAAGCAGCAGCTGGGAGACCCGAACCCACACCCGGGCACAAGCCATGAACTCGCTGGGGGCCTTCACAGGCTCCCCACTCTTAGCTCTGACACACCTCCCTTCATGGGAAGAGTAACAGCGGCCTGCTTTACAAGATTGTAAAAATTTATATGAAGCTTTCTCTAAGAATATTTTAACTCACACACCAGAAAGATAAATATCTATTTTATTTGCTTCATTTATACCTCACATTTCTCCCCGATATGGACCCAAAGTGGCTGACAACATCCTCCCCTCTTCCTTCTGTGAGGTCAGTTAGGGCTGAAGGTGTGTGACTGGCGAAACTCTCACCCAGCCCAAGAGCCAGCATGGTGTCGTGGTTGTCAAACGACAATAGAACTTTTAACATGATGATGATGATGATGATGATGATGATGATGGTATTTGACAACTGTCAGATGCATCTGATGAAGTAAGCTGTGGACCACAAAAACTTCTGCCACAATAAATCTGTGAGTCTTTAAGGAGCCTGTCATGATCTGTGTAGGACTGGGAGACCTAGGCCCAGGAGAGACCTGTGTGGGAGTGGAAAGCCGACACATCCTGCAATCCCCATAATGCTTTGCAATGGTTGTAACCAATCGGTGTTCAGGGATTGTGTGAGGAGATGTGACTTAAGCTTTGTGGGCTGTGGAACTGCGTTCTTTTCTCTTCTGAGTTCTTCCCTCTCACAGAGTAAAACTGAAGGGACAATCCGGTCTGAGAGAACGTTCCCTCACTTGGGACTGTGGGCCTTGAATAGTAATCAGTTAAGAGAAATAGGTAGTTGCATTAGATTTGTTTATTTTGCTTTTAAACACTGTTATATATATTTAAAGCACCTTGTCTTGTTTTCCTTGCCCGAGTACTGTATTAATAAACCATTAGTTTAATGTTAAAAAAAAAAATCATCATTACATCTGATTCTCAAAGCTTAGGGTACAAAGACTGGAGCCATGAACAGACAAGGCAGGTCTTTCTACAAATCTGAAAAACACCTCAGGTTTGCAGAAAAAAAATGAACTCTAAAAAACACACCGGGGAGATTAACCCACACACCGCCAAGTAATAGAAGCAGCACCTGTAGCCTTAGGAAACTATGCCCTTGGTGGCTGTTGCCAGGTGGCCACAACAGGTGTAGCCTTGGTTTCTGTCAGTAAAAGTCAGGGGGGAGGAGGCAGGGCCCTTTTCAGGGCTGTTTTGGCCTTCGGAATGACTCACTGGAGCCAGGCCTGACAGCAGCCATGGCCAACCGGGTACCACATGAGTCCCATGATGCACCTAGGCCTAGTCGCTTGCTACCCCGCAAAACCAGTACGGAGCAGAGCTTAAGAGTTTCAGACCAGGATCTTGGAGATCACCACTCTGCCACGGAAGCTCGCTGGGTGACTTTGTTGTGGAGAAGACGAAATGGAAGAGCATCATGTAAGCCGCTTTGGGCCTCCATTGTGAAGAAATGTTGGAATTGTCCCCATCAACACAAATGAAGTAAATACATAATGAACACAGCTGAAGATGCAGGGGAGGAAAAAATGTAGATTGGTTGGTCTGTGGGGAGGAGATAAGGAAGTAGAGAATGTGAGGATATGGGGATTGCCGGGAGGAGGGGGAAGAAGAAGCAGTGTGGGAAGAAGGGTGACGCAGGAGAAAGCAAGGTGCCCCTGGCAAGTCCTTGTGGGTGAGGAGACGGAGGAAGCATAATGGCCAAGGCTCCCTCTCAGCTGGAGTCTTGTGAGCAAAAATCTTACTTTGTGAGCTCCTGGCATTAAAGTCATGAGCAAGCGATTTGGCTGCTGCATAAATTAGTTTGCTCTGGAGCCCTCCTTCCTGAGCAAAGACAAAAATGTGTGAGCCGGAGGCTGAAAAACTGTGAGCTAGCTCACGCTAACTCAGCTTAGAGGGAACACTGGTTACAACAGGGTCCCAGTTCATCGCTCTCCGCATCCCACAGTTAAAGATACCTCTGCTCCCCACTCTCCAGTTCCGACATACTTATTTCCTCCACGATGTTTCCCCCAGAATGAAACCTGAACCAGTGGTAAGCCTTGAATAAAACTTGGCTGGTCTTCAAGGTGCCTGGCTGGACTCGAACTGTGTTCTGCTGCTTCAGACCAACAATGGCTGCCCCCACCCTGAGTCTATCTTGTGGGTTGGGGTTAACCCCACTGCGTCACTAGGCCAGACGTTTCCCAGGGAGACCCTGCCAGGGTTAGGATGGAGGGGAAACCGAATACGGGTGCGGGCCAATAAAGATAAGTTGGCTGGGGAGTGGGAAGAAGAGAAAGATGCAGGAAAAGGGGAGAGAGGGCTGTGGGGGCTTCCAAAAGGAACAAGGAATTATTGGAGGAGGGGGAAATGTCAGACACACCCACACAATGTCCTTGTGGGTCTCTCTCTTGTAGTGTTTAAATTTAATTATATTGACTTTTAGAGGATTCTGAAGCGGGGGAAAGACAGACTATAACATGGAAGAGTCAAATGTCTCAGTGCCTGCGTGGGACCCATCATGAAGCACTTCAGGGAATCTTTTCTCCCTCTTCGGTGTCTTCTGATTTCTAACCTTCTTGCCCAATATGGGGTCGTTGATTCCATAACATTCCTTAATCTACATAATTCACCTCCCTTTTCCTCTGTAACCTGCTTACATAGCTGTAGACTATCACAATACCCTCCTCTTGGCTCTCTGTTTCCAGGCACGGGGGTCTTACGGTCCTTTGAACTCAAGACTTCTGCACTGCACCTTATTCGAATCCAGCAGCACCCAAACCGAAGTGCTGCAAACTGAAACCTGAAGTGTTGCAAACGGAAACCGACACTGCAGAAGTCCAGAGCCCAACCTGACTGCTCCTATTACCACTCACAACCTTCCTCATAGCCAACAGCTTCGCCTTGCAACCACACAACGGCAGTACTAATCAATAAAGAGTTAAAATCCCTGCTAATTCACGCCCCTCCCCTTTCTCAGACAGTTGTCAGGCAGGGTCCAGTCAGAAATGAACAATACTCTGCTTGGAAAGGCCATTCCCCCCCCCCAACAAAACCACTAAAACCAACCAACACATATTATTAAAGCAATTTTTAAAAGAGCTAAAACACATGCAAAGACATTTAAAAAAAAACAATTAAAACACGGGTCAGGAAAGACAGATAACGGAGGGACCAGCAAATGACACGAAGTAACATAACATAAGAACATAAGAGAAGCCAATGTTGAATCAGGCCAATGGCCCATCTAGTCCAACACTCTGTCACACAGCGGCCAAAATATACCAGGTGCCATCCGGAGGTCCAGCAGTGGGGCAGGACACTAGAAGCCCTCCCACTGCTGCCCCCTCAGCACCAAGAATAGAGTGCATCACCTGCCCCAGACTGAGAGTTCCCATCTATACCCTGTGGCTAATAGCCACTGATGGACTTCTGCTCCATAGGTTTATCTAATTCCCTCTTGAAACTCTCCATGCTTGTAGCTGCCACCACCTCCTGTGGCAGTGAATTCCATGTGTTAATCACTCTTTGGGCGAAGAAGGACTTCCTTTTATCTGTTCTAACCCGACTGCTCAGCAATTTCATGGAGTGCCCACCAGTTCTTGTATTGTGAGAAAGGGAGAAAAGTACTCCTTTCTCAACCTGCTCTATCCCATTCATAATCTTATAAACCTCGATCATGTCACCCCTCAGCCATCGTTTCTCCAAGCTAAAGTTGCCCGCTGACAGAAGAGGGCAACCAAAGGGGGACAGGCGAGTCTCCCTGGGCCGAGGGAGGTCCAGAGCTTTGGTGCCCTGGGCAAGAAGGCGCCACCCCAGACCGGCCACCTGCTCTGTCTCAGGACATGGGGACACCTGAATCAGGGCCTTGGGAGGTGGCCACCGTGTTCTGGGCAGGTCCATGAGGGAGGAGGGCAGTCCTTCGGGATGGAACAGAATGAGATGGGGGCAGCCACATGCCCTAGGCACATGTTTGCTTTGTTCCCATATCAGTCAGGCTCTGGCGGATCTGATTTGTACATCAAACACATCAAAGCACAGGTGAGCAGTGTGCCCTCTAGGCTGAGTCAGGGTGAGCTAGCTCACAGTTTTTAGCCTCCAGCTGACACATTCCTTGCCTCAGCTCAGGAAGGAGGGCTCCAGAGCAAACTAATTTATGCAGTAGCCAAATTGCTTGCTCACTACTTTAATGCCAGCAGCTCACAGAATTTCTGCTCACGGGACTCTACCACTTAGAGAGAGCATTGCAGGTGAGGAGCAGTGTTCCCTCTAAGCTGAGTTAGTGTGAGCTAGCTCACAGTCTTTTAGCCTCTGGCTCACACATTTTTGTCTTAGCTCAGGAAGGAGGGCTCCAGAGCAAACTAAATTTATGCAGTAGCCAAATGGCTCACTCATTACTTTAATGCCGGTAGCCCACAAAGTAGAATTTCTGCTCACAAGACTCCACCGCTTAGAGGGAGCATTGCAGGTGAGGAAAGGTGAACTTCCCCTCACTTTATCCCCGTGTGCTCCCCTGGAGCCTGGGCTCCCCCCCTCCCCCAGCCCAGCTCTGATAAGGGAAATGATGGCGAGGGATGAAAGAAATATTGCGTATGGATTGATCACAGCATCATTATCAACGGCTAAAAGAAAATTAACAAAAACAAGGTTGCACAGGAAGGTGATGCAGAGAAAGATGTATCTTTCTTCACCTACACACCTCTTTTTATCTAAAAATTATCATACACACACACACTTTATGTGACTAAATCTGTCCCTTGTTAGCTTACAAGTGAAAACCTCAAGGCTTCCTGTAGACTGCCCCTGTCACCTCTAGTTTGGCCCTTGGTTGCAACTTTAATCTATCTCCCTTTGATTAAGAAGAACATCCCACTGATGGTGACCCCGTCCATGGGGCGTTCCAGGCAAGAGATGAGCAGAGGTACTGATCGTGGCCAGCCTTGCTTAGCTCCCAAGCTCGGAAGAGCCCAGGCGAAACTGGACCACAGGAGGCCAAACTGGTCATACCATGCCGAGTGGCCTACCTAGAAAACCTTAAATATTTGCAGCTGCTGATACAGAGCCTTAGCCAGTATTTCTTCCGACCCTTGTTATTTCCAGCTAATGAGGCCCCAAGCCAACAGCAAACGTGCACTGTTTGTGTTCCTTGTATAATCCTGAAATGTCTACAGTTTAATATCCTTCTGTTATTGGCCTTCTGCCTCTACCCAGCTATCCCCAGAAGATCCCAAGTAAAGCTAATGGTAGGAGCAGAATAGTAGGGGATGAGGTCCACAACATTAAGTTGTTTGGAGAAACCCTTCCCTGTCCTCACAGGGATCCATTTGTTACCTGCGAAGAGGCCCGAGACCTTCTGTAATCCAAGAGCAGGAACCAGGAAGAAAGAAGGGTTAGGAGACAGTTTTGTCCAGCAGGTAAAACTATTGTGAAGATTAACAAGAATATGTTGGACATGAATGAAAAAATGAACCGTCTTGCTACTGTTCAGCACACCAAACAACTCACCCGTGAATTACACAGTTGCTTTGACTAGCAGAGCTTTTTCACTATGACGGATGGAAGTCAGAACCCACTCACCCACCCCAAAGGGAATTGAAAACAAATCAGCCAGTGTCATCATGCCCCTGTATAAATCATTGGTGCGACCTCATTTGGAATACTGTGTACAGTTCCGGTCGCCACATCTCAAAAAGGATATTATAGCATTGGAAAAAGTGCAGAGAGGGGCAACTAGAATGATAAAAGGGTTGGAACACCTTCCCTATGAAGAAAGGTTAAAACGCTTGGGGCTCTTTAGCTTGGAGAAACGACGGCTGAGGGGTGACATGATCGAGGTTTATAAGATTATGCATGGGATAGAGCAGGTTGAGAAAGGAGTACTTTTCTACCTTTCTCACAGTACAAGAACTTGTGGGTATTCCATGAAATTGCTGAGCAGTCGGGTTAGAACAGATAAAAGGAAGTCCTTCTTCACCCAAAGAGTGATTAACACATGGAATTCACTGCCACAGGAGGTGGTGGCAGCTGCAAGCATGGACAGTTTCAAGAGGGAATTAGATAAGCATATGGAGCAGAAGTCCATCAGTGGCTCTTAGCCACAGGGTATAGATGGGAACTCTCAGTCTGGGGCAGGTGATGCACTCTATTCTTGGTGCTGGGGGGGCAGCAGTGGGAGGGCTTCCGGTGTCCTGGCCCCACTGCTGGACCTCCTGAGGGCACCTGGTATATTTTGGCCGCTGTGTGACAGAGTGTTGGACTGGATGGGCCATTGGCCTGATTCAACATTGGCTTCTCTTATGTTCTTAACAAGTCTATTGGGCCACGCACAGAATGCCCTAATTCTGACTCACCTTTCCTAAGGTTCTCTGAAGACACATAGAGATTCCCGGGCTTCTCTCGGTCTTTTCCTGCAAACACTGGAGAAAGGCAAGTTATTCAAGACGTGAGGCAATGCTGCAGAATCCTGCCAGCCTTCAAGCCCACCAAAGTCAAGGGACTGGACTAGTCGGCTTGTTGTGGACCAGTGGTGAACCCCCGTCCCCCAACTGGGCAGCCTACCAACTGATGAGTATGAGTGATGGGCGAATCACTGCATGAGGTCACAGTCTGACAGCCAGAACAAGGGCAAATGAGATCACTGCAGCAGCCGGTGGAAATCAGAACTACAGAACGTCTAGAAAGCTGCAGGGTCTAAAGGAGAAAGGAGCTTGGCATTTTGTCCTCGAGCCCATCTAGGAAATTGTGCAAGAAAACCACAAGGCCTCCAAATAGGAATCAGTCAAAACTCAACATCATCAGGACTGAGATGCCTGGACCTCAAGCATCTGTTGGCTAGGATCTATGCAAACCTCCCCAAGTAAAGCCAATAACAGAAGAAGGACACAGGGTAAGGGTTAGCTTATATTCCGTTAATGTGTTCGAAGGGACTCTTCCCTGCCCTCGTGTTGATTCCTTGTCAGCAAGGAGGAGCCGCCCCGTCTGCCTGGCCTTGAGTGCCGGGAGGGAAGCCGGCCACTGCCCAGGGCCACAGGAGGTGGCAGGCCAGCCGCACACATGGCCAGCAGCCGGGCTGGTACGTTGAGCAAAAAGAAAATGTGCTGAGCACTAAAAATCAATGCGCAGTAGTGCGCCTTAGCTGGAACCTTGGAGAGGGCTGCACTAATTTCCACGCTGTGTTTGCAGACCATTTTCAAACATCTGGAGGATGTCAGAATAAGGCTGCCCCAGCATTTACCCAGGTAGATGGTGTACAACAAAATGTTATTCCTCCCAAGGAATGCCAGAATCATCTTTGGGTTTTAGACTTTAAAATCCTGAAAGGTGTGAATCAGAGGCTGAACTGGACCCCTGCCAGCCCCTGTGAGGCTGCATCTTGGAGTGCACCAGGCCCTCCTTTGGCACATGGCTCGGAGAGGCATCCATGTGGGGGGCTCTTGCTTCTGTGATGGCAGAAAAAGGGCTGCTGCAGTGGTAAAATCATTCTATGGGCACCCAGTCCCCATCTGGAGAGCCAGTGTGGTGGAGTGGTTAGGAGAGCAGACTCTAATCTGGGGGAACTGGGTTTGATTCCCCACTCCTCCACATGCAGCTGCTGGTGTGACCTTGGGTCAGTTACAAGTTCTTTCAGAGCTGTTCTTTCAAGGGCAGTTCTGGAAAGAGCTCTCTCAGCCCCACCTACCTCACAGGGTGTCTGTTGTGGAGAGGGGAAGGGAAAGGAGCTTGTAAGCTGCTCTGAGACGCCTTTGGGTAGTGAAGGGCAGGGTATGAATCCAATCTCTTCTCTTCTTCTTTATGCAAATACATGAGAGAGTCCCCAGTGGCAATGAGGCTGGCTGCAGCCCCACACATGCCGAGATGTGGCGGCAGCTTGGGAGTGTGCGCACCCCACTGGTCCATCAAGGTCAGTATTGTCCACTCTGACTGGCAGCAGCTCAGCAGGGTCTCAGGCAGAGAAAGGTCTTTCCCAACAACTCCTGCTTGGTCATTTTAAACAAGAGATGCCAGAGACTGAAGCCGAGACTCCCAGCAGGCCCAGCAAAGGCTCTGCCCATTGAGCAACAGCCCCCTCCCAAGCAGGCGTCATGAGAGCTTCTCCCCTGGCCCCTCCGTTTTTTAGCCAGGTGATTCTTGGGCCTTATAAAGTCACCTCTATAAATGTAGGATTCCTTGTCCTGCTGCTTGGTGGGGTCCGGCCTCGGCACAGGAACGGGAGGTCTGTTGACCAGCTCGGAAGGAAAGTTGTTCTGCTCCACGGTGTGATACACGTCCTCATCATCACACAGGTGGTAGATGTCATCTTTGCATTCTGGATCCGCCACACTTACACCTAGGAAGCAGATTGATACTAGAAGCAAAGCCCTGCAGAGGTTGTCCTATCGGTCGCTGGCCTGAATACCCCAACCCCTATCGGTCGCTGGACTGAATACCCCACCAAATGAGGAAGGAGGGGAGAAATTGGAAAAGTTGCCGAGAGGAGGTGCAAAGTAGAAAGAACGAAACTAGGGAACCAAAAACGGAGGGAAAGGGGTTTTTAAGACCAGGCGATGACAGCAGGGAATCTGTGCACGCCTCGGGTTTTCAAGAGTCTTTATTTCTCTTCTGAGAGCCATTTTACCTTAATTTTAATGTTGTTGTTTTTAAGGATTATACTGCTGTTACACACCTTGTGTTCCAGTTATCTGGAAGAAAGGTGAGTTTATAAATGCTCTAAATAAGTATAAATAACAGGTTTTCCCCATTCATTCAGTTCTCATCAACATCAGTCAAGGGTACTGATGTGGCTGATCATGATTCTGTGGTGTTGTCATGTTAAGGCTGAGGAGTATGTAGGGTTCCCAAGTACTTACCCTGTGGGAGCGGGGGACGCATGCTCCCCAGCTGGACTAGTCCTCCTTGTAACGCACCATGCCGTCGCCAGGAAGTGACGCCAGGCGACGCTCTGGCAATGGGGCTGAAAACTCGATGGTACCATCGAGTTTCCAGCCGCATTGCCAGAGCGTTGCCTAGCGTCACTTCCTGGCGACGGCATGGTGCACGCGTCTTTCCTTCCCCGGGGATGGTCCTTCCAGGACTTATCCATCCCCCGCCGAAATACAGTAAGTTCTTGGCAAGCCTAGGAGTATGCAACCAGAGATGTATTCAAACGGGGGGGGGGGTTGCCCCTGTGAATAAGAACATGATTTTATTAGAAGTTCAACAGCGCTTTTATTAAACCTGAGATATCTAGCCCAAGGTGAATAATGCTCTTCAAAATCAGCATTAAACAAGAGTGAGAGAAAATTAAAACAATCCTTGATGTTTTCTGGGGACGGTGCTGCAACATCAGAGCCAACGGGGTCGAAACTGTTGCTTGTGGAGATAGTCAAGACGAGTGGACCAGCCTCACAGTACTTAGGAGCAAAAATGCCATCATTCCTACCTTGTTGCGTGGGGGGATCAGCTTGAGGACTTCTAACACACACTTTGATTTGCCCACTTCGAAAGCAAGGCCTCCAAAGGTTAGAACAGGCTTACGGTATCCTCAAAGCACAACTAGAACACCTCTCTGGACCTGCTACGGGGTAGGCAGGTGGGCTCTCCTTGCCTGGGGTTGGAGGAGAAGGTTCAAAAAACCCTCTTTTTCCTTCACTTTGTGCTCACCTTCCAAGAATCTGCGCATCATGTAGTCCTTCGTCATCCGAGGGTTGCTGGCATCCGACTGGAGCATTTCTACATCTGGAAAATTGAAATATATTCACTGCATTCTTTCCATTTTTAACATTTTATACGAGTTTAATAGCAGTTGGCATTAGTAAGCTTGTTGACCGACGTTTAAGCACTGTTTATGACAATATGAAAATTGGCCTAGAATTTTGATTCTCCCCCATTGTTACCTTCCAGAGTACATCAGACTTATAATTTCTTAATTTATACCCCCCTTTTCTCCCCTTTGGGGACCCAAAGCACCTTACTTTTTTCTCCTCCATTGTATCCTCACAACAACCCTGCAAAGGATGTTAAGCCGGGAGTGTGTGAGTGGCCCAAGGTCACCCAGCAAGCTTCCTTGGCCCTCCGACCGGGGCCCCCCACATCTCAACCATGGGGCCCACCAAGACCTTTCCTGGCACTCAAGAAGTGTTTTTAAGAAAGTGAGAAGGGCAATATGGGGCTTTGGCCCAAGAAGGTTTCTGATTGGCCGTGCATATTTTTAAAACACAGCACAAGGATCTTCACGGGGTGACGGAGGGTAAGCTCCGGCAGCCATTTTGCGGTTGTGCCCACCACACCGTGTCAGAATTCCAAAGGTGCCCGGAAGGCTCAAAAAGGTTGTGGGGTCCATGTTCTAGACACACCTTGCTTCTACAGGACTCATTTTAGAAAGCTGCCTCAAATAATCTGTGTCTCTGCAGCGCATAGTATACCAGTTGTAAGAACTGTTACCCACACATTTTTTATCTGTATCAGGACCCTGTCCCAACCAATAAACAATCAATTAACACTTACTTGGCGTAAAGTTTCAGTAACAATAACAAAACCAACCTTCTCTTTCTCATATTTCATGACCACTGTTCCCTCTAAGCTGAGTTAGTGTGAGCTAGCTCAGTTTTTTAGCCTCCAGCTCACACATTTTTGTCTTAGTTGAGGAAGGAGGGCTCCATAGCAAACCAGTTTATACAACGGCCAAATCCTTTGTTCACAACTGTAATGCCAGCAGCTCACAAAGTAGAATTTTTGCTCACAAGACTCCATAGCTTAGAGGGAACATTGTTCATGACCCTGTGCGTTCTTTAAAAGCTTGCCCGATCATCTTCTAGAAGGATGGCCCTCAGGAAAGACCATTGGGACGCATGGGAACACATGGGGGAGTCACACTTCAAAACAGCTGCACTCCCCCCATGAAGGACCTCCATGCCAGGTCCACACATTCTTGGCGGTTATATGGAGACTCTCTACATAGTCTGGGCAAACCATATAATAAGAAGTAAAGGGTGATTAAAATGTGGAATTTGCTGCCAGAGGCTGTAGTGGTGGACACAGGAATAAAGTGCTTTAAAGGGGGATTGGACAGATGCATGGAGGAGAGGTCTACTGGGGACTACTAGCCATGGTGACTGAGAGGAACCTCCACCTTCAGAGGCACTAAGCCTCTGAATCCCAGAGCCAGGAGGCAACACCAGGGGAAGCCCCCAGCCTCCATGCCCTCTTGTTGGCTGTCCAGAGGAACTGGCTGGCCCCTGTGTGAGACAGGATGCCGGACTAGATGGGCCATTGGTCTGATCTAGCAGGGCTCTTCCTATGTTCTTATGGAGGGGAGAGCTATTATGGCCTGTCTGGTTCCTGTCACCCTCTCCTGGTGCTTTGCCAGGCAGAGTTCCAGTGTCAAGTGTACATACCAGGTGTTGGGGACACGCAAGAGGTTGGGGCTTATGCCTGTGTCTCATTCACTCTGCAGTCTATCAGCCTGTGGTCTTGAACTCCTAGAGATGGTCTCAGAGTTGGCACTGAGGTCCCTGCAGTTTTAGTACTTGGAGACTTCCCATCCTGAGGCCCCCCTGGTAAGCTTGACTGGGGACGTGTTGGCCTCCATAGCTACCATGGGAGTATCCCAGAACATATTAGATTCCATCCATATGGCAAGTCTTATGTTCATTTTGGTTTTCTGTGTTGACAAAGTGTAACATCATTCAGGAAAGGAAGAAACCCCCAAGATCTCTTTGTTGTGGCCAAATAATAAGATGGTGATGTATGATTAACGGGTGCTTGAACACATGAATATGCCTTGTACTGGTCCATCAAAGTCCAATGCCTGAAATTCGACATCCAGATCTACTGCTATAAAGATTGCCAAACCTCCAGAACCCCGACCTTTTGAATGGGATTTAACTGCGGGGACTTGTAAGGTCCTGTAACCCTTAATAAAGGGCTGTTCTAGGTCCTGACTCCAGGTTTCCTGGGGAAAAATTATATGATAGCCTTGCAGGAAATCTAGAAAATCAGGGTCATGGAGCTTATTTCGCCACCCCCCCAAGATTCCAAGACAAAAACTTTAGTTGTCAGGCTTCAGATGTTATTTTGTTTAGCTTATCCTCAGGATAACCTGCCAACCTAGCAGCTCGAAAGCAACAAATTGCAAGTAGATAAATAGGTACCACTTCGGTGGGAAGGGAACAGCGTTCCGTGCCCCTCGGTCTTTAGTCATGCCGGCCACGTGACCACAAAAACGTCTTTGGACAGTGCTGGCTCTTTGGCTTTGAAACGGAGATGAGCACTGCAACCCTAGAGTCGGATTCGACTGGCTTTCGAGCAAGGGAACCTTCACCTTTACCGGGGAGTGGTGGCGCAGTGGGTAAAACCCCTGCATAACCATAACATCTGAACTGCCAAGCTTTGCCAGTTCTAGCCTCACGCTGGTGTGAGCAGCCAAGCCTTGTCCCTAGCTCATCATCCACCCAGTGATTCGAAAGCTTCAGCAAGTAGATGAATTGGGGACCACCCACTAGGGGTGGAAACACCAATCCCTTCGGGGGGTGTTGGCTGCCGTGGAAAGGCGTCTGCTGTGCTACGAGATCGAAAGGTGGAAAAATCTGTGTCGGCATTCCCTGCAGTGGAGCAAATTGGCCAGGCGGTGGCAGTGTGACAACGCAACACTGTGAGTCCTGACGTCATCAGCCAGCCGACGAAGTTATGCCATCCGGATCACATCCGACACAGCCTGCAAGACGAATCCTCCCAAGCAGCTACAGTGTGTGATTAAATAATTGTATGTGTTGTCTCCTATATGCCCCCATGAATATTGTTAGTCCAATTGTCAAAATGAGTAACTGTAAATGACTGAGCCCACAGGTGTGTGGGGAAAAGCAATCAATAAATCAAAAGTATTATTATTATTATTATTATTATTATTATTATTACTACTACCACCTTTACTTTACTATCCTCAGGATCTAAAAATATACAGCCATTTTTGGGTGGCCCGCCAGTTACCCTTTGACCACCACTCGCCTTGCTAGGATACTGTCCATCGCTGTCTCTGCGTTTTCCCTCTAGCTGCCTGATTAAGGGGATTTCAGCTGCAGCATCTGAATCTGATGCAGTCCATCAAAGTCAGCATTGCCTGCTTTGACTGGCAGCAGCTCTCCAAGGTCTCAGGAAGAGACCTATGACCCCCATCCTCAACTGGATATGCCAAGGGTTGAGCTTTGGACCTTCAGCATGCAAAGCAGGTGCTGTGACACTTAACCACATCCCCCTAAAAAAACCTGTGCAGGGGGACGGATCCACTTTTGGAGACAGATGGCTCTCTCTGTATACAGGAGAGGAACACCCTGTTGACAGGCTACACTTGGATGGAGCACACTGGCTCTCCCCCACAGCAAAAGGTTGAGGTCGGGTGTTGTCTACTCCATGCCAGGGCACACACCTCTCTTCTGTGGGCAGGCACTGCCAGGCACTGCAGCCCACCTGCAAGTGGAGGACAGGGATATGCCCCAGCCTTTTCAAATCATCCTGGGCATCAGATCCAACTTCTGTACAGCCTGTCCCCCCAAATACCCAGCTACCAAAACACTAAGCCTCCAAAGCATGAATTCCTGTCTCTAATTCCCCATTTTGCTTCCTTCTTCGAAAAGAGAGGGGAAACACCCAATCCCCCCCACTTATGCAAAGTAGGGTCTTCCCCACGCTCCTCCGTCTGCTGAAAGCAGAATTAAAACTGTGATTCCGCACACAGAGCCACGTCCGTCCAGCTCTCTCATCTCCGAAACACTCCCCCAATGCAAGGCCCTCTCTAGGCACGCTAACTCAGAAGCACTGCCTGGGATTTGCTTCCCAGGAAGTTTGTTTGGGGACTGCAGCACCTCAGTCAGCCACGGCGGCCCCTCCACTGTGGAAGCTTGCCGGGTGACCGTGGGCCCCTTGCAGTCTCCCAGCCTAGCCTGCCCTCCTCGCAAGGTGGTTGTTGTGGGGCTGAGTGGAGGAGGGGGCACTGATGCGAAACGCTGCTTTGGATCCTCAATCAGGGAGAAAAGCGGGTTCTAGATAAAAAAGAAACTGGCCACAGGGACAAAAGGACGGCAGACCAGGAGGGCAGCTATGAAGCTTTCTGGTCCACAGTCCAGCGGCTGTTCCAGGACGGGAAAGGCCCGGTCCCCCTTCAAGTGCCGTTCTGCCTAACCGATGCCTCGGTGGCCGGCTCCAATGGCGGGGTCTCCTGCTGAGGCCGGACTTCGCAGCAAGGAGCTGAGCTCTGTACTCACACAAGTCTTCTGAGGCGCCGGGGACCAGGCCCGCCATGGATTCATAGAGCTCCTCGTCGCAGCCGGGATGGAGAGAGCATTTCATCAGCAGGTCAGTGGAGCGGTGAGCCATGGACTCGTAAATGGAGTCGTCCTCCGTCCCCTCCATCAGCTGCTCCTTTATGTGGCTCTTCAACATGTCTGCCGTCTCCTAGGAAAGGGAGAGAGCCAAGAAGGGTCCCCTCTGAGGCAGCAGCAACCGCCAGGGCACCGGGCAAGACGCTTCTACCCTCCATCGGCTCAAAGCCCAGTCAGGCAGAAGACAGCCGTGGCCGGGGACTCTTGTGCAAGCCCTCCTGGTTTTAAGGCAGCAGAGGGACGCCCCCCCCCCCCCCGCCCGTGATGACGAGGGAGCGGGAGGACCGGGGAAGGACGGGCAGCCCTGACATGGAGGGCAACATTGCACTGGGGCGGCCCTGGCGCCTTTCAATAAAAGGTGGCTTGTGTGTGCAAGAGGAGAAATGGTCAGCACACAAAGAGGCACAGGAGCTGAAATAGATCTTTCTCTTTAACCTCTTGGGTCACGGTCTAATGAAAACCGAGATCTTTCTTTTAAGGTCGAGTCTGCATCTGCATTTTTAAATCGGTTTCGTGCTGCTGTGATGCCATCAAGCACAGAGAAAGGGAGCGTCACAGCAGCACGAAACGGATTTAAAAATGCAGATGCAGATTCGACCTTGTGTGGGAGGAAGAGCCGCTTAAGTTGGAGGGTGGCTGGAGGAAGGCCACTCGGAGGGCCACTGGCCTCGGTCATTTCAAGGGTCACGAGACTTAAGTCAGCGGCCCTCTGAGCGGCCTTCCTCCCACTTAAGCGGCTCTTCCTCCCACACAAGAGTCCCTCGTTGTGTCTGAAGGGCCATCGCATCGTTTCCAGCTTATGAATTAGTGATCTCCAAAATGTCCTGTCATTAACCAAAGAGAGAAGAGGAGATTGGATTCTATACCCCTGGCCCTTCGCTGCCCAAGGGAGTCCCAGAGCGGCTCACAAACCCCTTTCCCTTCCCCTCCCCACAACAGGCACCCCCCGTGAGGCAGGCGGGGCAAAGAGGGAGCTCTGGCTGAGCACTGCCCTTGAGAGAACAGCTCTGAGAGAACTTGGGACTGACCCAAGTTCACACCAGCAGCTGCCTGTGGAGGAGGAGTGGGGGAATCGAACCCGGTTCTCCCCCAGATGAGAGTCCGCGCTCCCGCCTGCTACGCCAAACTGGCTCTCGTCTTGCAGACTGGGGGCCTCTGTGGCTTCCTTGACGGGGGTCCCTCCGTCTCCTTGTTGGGCCTTCCTCTTTCCACTTTCCCTGGCATTATTGTTCTTCTCCAGGGACTCTCTGTCTTCTCGTACTGTGACCCAAATACAGTGGCCTCTGACTGGTCATTTTAGCTTCTAGGGAGAGTCTGGGCTTGATTTGACCTGGAACCCACTGATTTGTCTTTTTGGCAGTCCACACAGTATCCACAAAACTCTCCTCCAACACCACATTTCAAAGGAATCATCTTCCTTCCTGTCAGCTTTCTTCATTGCTCAACTTTCACATCCATACCTAGTAATAGGAATGTGGTGGAAAAGTCCTGCTCTCCCCCTGCAGGCCCTCCTGACCCACCCTGCCCTCCAGGGTTTCCCCAGCAACGGAAGGGACTTTTCTCTCTCTCTCTCTGTCCAACCGCTGCCACCACCTGACCTTTGTAGGAATTGCCCACTGGGAGAGTCAGGGGACTCCCAGCTTCCCTTCCAAGTTCTGAGGCCTGGCCTCTGTGCCTCCCGCTGCCCGGTGTAGGGTCACCATGGGACACCTTGCTGCCTTGTGCACCACTAGGGGAGTAGCCACTTGCCAACTGACTGCCCTCCCCTTCTTCCTGGCGCTCCTCTTAAAACGGCATGTCCAAAACAGTGGAGGTCTATGTGGTACAGAGATCCACTACCAGGATCAAAAGTTATAAAGTATTTATTAAAAAGAGTATTCAGAAGCATATTTTTAGCACAGCACAAAACTGAGCAAGGGATTCAAAAGAAAAGGGTAAAACGCAATTCCTCCCTCTCTATATACATGTCCTATGAGATGTTAAATATAAGGAAGGTTCCCTAGTTTAGAAAGTACAGATTTTTACAGGAGTTCTATTACCTTCAAGCCTCCTTGAAGGCTGCCTGCTCCAGACCTCAGTTAAGAGTTCTGTCTGCCTCGATGAAATCAGCACCAAAGAGACCTTTCTCCTGACTCCCAGGACTTGTATTATCTCTCTTTTTCCCACCCACTGACCAGGTCAAGTTCAGTCAAAGAAGCTTTTCCTGAAGTATTCCAGGAGTTTTTTTCCTGAAGTCCTTCTAGTTTTAATTCCTCCAAATCTCTGTTCCCTGCTGGGGGGAACAGGACTGGACCGCCCCACTGTCTCTAGTTAGACCTATTATCGTTTCTAAAGTGAGGTTGGAAAGCAATAGAACTGACTGCCCGCTCCTGCCTGTTTTCTGCCTAGAAAGAAAACTTTTAAAACTCAGAGTGAAGGTATGGGTCAGTTCAGACCTCCAAAGGAAAAAAGAAACTGCCTTGCTTCACAGGGAATACTGTTGGGGTGAGTTATCTTGACCTTGGTCACCACCAGCAACCCAGCCTTAAGGATCTTTTCCAGCTCCTTCACAGTGGCCCTCCCCCGGCTCAGTCTAAGGCTGAGTTCAGACTGGCAGTTTGCCCCCCTATAGCCACGTTCCAGCCACGTTTCCCAAGCAGATTAAAGGGGGCGTTCACACAGGCACATCTGCCTGGCGTTCCCCACCCATAGGCAACCCGTGCTGTTCCGCTTCGCTCCTGGGATTAAAAGATACCTGTTGAAAGTGGTAGCAAGTCCCGGAGAGTGCCTTTATCCCGCTGCATTCCGCTTCCTGGAAGTGTGAACGCTCAGCCGAAAAGCTGGGAGCAACCCGCGTTGCGCAAAAGGCAGCAGCGATATGATTGGCTGTGCTCTGCTCTACCGCCCAATGCGGTGCCAGAGCAACGGGATCCTCCCCAAATCGGCTGGATGCCTATGTGTGCATGAGCGCATATGCACTCATACACTCATAGGCATCCGGCTGATTTACCAGGAAAAAGCCGTTTACAGCTGCGCCTCCGGACCAGCAGTCTGAACGCTCCCACGCGCCCCCTCCCGGTATGCTCCCGCATCAGTCGGCACCATGTGACTGGGAAAACCCAGAATAGTTTGTTCTGGGGCTTTTTTGCCACGACTGGCTCCCGCTTCAAACTGCCAGTCTGAACTCAGCCTAAGAATCACTTAAGTTAGAAGAAAGCTCAGAAGCTTCTGAGACTGGAGAACAGCTTCACACTTGGGCCAAAAGGAAAAGTGGGGTATAAACACTGTAATATATAAAACGATAAATAAACTTTGCGCTCAGCTGGGGCAGCGGGACAGGGGTCAGATCCAGCCCTGGTGGCTGTGTGTATTGTGTGTGCGCACAAGAGAAGCACGGGTGTGCAAAGTGACCGCTTTGGATGGCAGTGCGCAAGGAATTCTGCTGCAAGACAGATCAAAAACACACAAAGAAGGAGATGTTCGACTCTCTCCATCTCTCTCCTATTTCAGATGTTAATGGGAAAGGAAAAAGTTAAAGGAAAGGATGAGTGGTGTGCGTCTGCAGGAGGAGTTGAAACGAATGCTTAGAATGATAGAATCCTAGAATCAAAGAAATGGAAGGGGTCACACAGAGGCCATCTAGTCCAACCCCCTCCTCAATGTGGGATCCGCCTAGAGCATCCCTGACAAGTGCTTTTTCCAGGCGCTGCTTCAAGACAGCCCACGAGGGGGAGCTCACCACCTCCCTAGGGAGATGACTCCACTGCTGCACAACTCTTATTGCAGAAAAAGTTTTCCCTAAGATCCAGCTGGTACCTTCCCACCCTGAATTTAAACCCACTATTGCGAGTCCTCTCCTCTGCTGCCATCGGGAACAGCTCCCTGCCCTCCTCTAAGTGACGTCCCTTCAAATACTTCAGGAGAGCAATCATGTCCCCCCCACCCACCTCTTCTTCTCCAGACTCAATATTCCCAAGAAGTCCCTCGGCCTTCCCCAGGCCCCCAGTCACCCTCGTCTCCCCTCCACGCTCTAGGAGTGAATGGAGAGTCTCAGACTCAGGGCTATTTTGGGCCAGGAACGCACAGGAACGGAGTTCCGGCTGGTTCCTGAGTTGCCCACGCCCACCAGGAACTCATTAGCATAACAGGCCACACCCAACAGCAGAAACTCATTAGGACTGGCTACATTGGGACTGTGTGGCCTGACATGCAAAGGAGTTCCTGCTCCAAAAAAAAGCCCTTGGTTTTTGACAACAAACAAGGTAAACAGAATAAGAAGCAAAAGGTGGGTGTGGCTGGATGACCTCACTTCTGGTAACACGGGGGTGTGGCCTAATATGCTAGTGAGCTGTATTGTTGGGGGTGTGGCCTGATATGCTAATGAGTTTCTGCTGTTGGGTGTGGCCTCTTATGCTAATGAGTTCCTGCTGGGCTTTTTCTACAAAAAGAGTCCTGCTCAGACTTATTTTGACATATTTATTGCTTTACAACTGTTGACCTTATAACCTTAGTGAAAAGTACTGAGGCTGATGAGTGATTTCAGCTCTCACATACTTTATTAGATCAGGAACGACAACTTTACCTGGCTCGCAGGCCGGTTTATATCCCCTGAAAACCCCATGCCCCAAACACACCCCGCTCAAGTCATTAGCTATTTACAGTGGCTGAGAGTTCCATAGGCTCTCTGCCGGGAGCTGTTAAACCCTCTGATTGGAGCGGGCTAGGATCCGCTGAATCCTTTGTTCAGGTGAGTGAAGCTCAGATGCATTGGCCTGACCGCATGGCTTCCTTGCCTCGCATGTGGTCTGGTCTGATTGCCTTATGGCTGAGTGCCTTATGGCTGAGTACATTACACTTAGCTTGTTATTTAACTCTGTTTTCTCATATCTTAAAACATCTTCGTCATGTGACATGTTAATACGGTGCTCAGCCCTTTTGGACCTTCCCTGCCATTCCACTGCGTTTGAAAAAGCGTCCCTGCGCACGAATCAGCTCCTCCCCTGAGAACAGCTGTGGGGGGGGCCCCGCACTGATGGGGACACGAGGTGAACTTTGGAAGAAGAAAGGGGGGAGGGTCAGAACCCCAGAAGAGCCCCCCCCCCCGCAGGCTTCCCAGGACTCAGGCCGGACTCGGAGGGGGAAGGGCCGGCCCAGGGCTGCAGGCTTCCCTCTGGGGAAACAGGGACAGGACTGGGCACGGCAAAGAGGTCGGGGTGAGGAGCACTGGAGGGAGTAAGTGAACATCAGCCGCGTGGTTCCTCGGGATGGCCCTCCTAGCTGGATGCTGTAGGGACTTCCTGCAGCTCCTCCAGGGCTGACGCCATCAATCTCTTATACCTTTGTTGGTCTTAAAGGTGCCCAACTGGACTCTAAATTTGTTCAGACCAACATGGCGGCCCACCTGGAGCTCCCCTCTGCACGTGCCCCATTCTGTCCATGCCCTTTTTGAAGGGAGGCCTCCAGAACTGTGCACAGGGCTCCAGGTGCGACTTGTCCAACGCAGTGTGCAGCGGGACTGTGACATCTTGCGATCTGGATGTTAGTCCTCTGTTGGGTACACCCCAAGATCACATTAGCTGCTATGGCACAGTGCCAGCAGGGCTTCCATGTGGCAGGTCTCTCCCCACGCAGTTTCCTTGCCGTCAGCACCAACACCACTACCAGGCAGCTAGGGACCTTTGCAGGTTTTTCTTTTCCTTTTTTGAAAAAAACTGGCAACTGAATATGTTTACAGCATTACAACAGTCTAGCTCCGGAGGCATCTGGATCGGGGCAGGACGGTGGTGCGTTCGACACGGTTGCTCGCCCACCACCTTGCTGACGTGGGGATTCAGGGGCTTGCCTTGCTTGTCTCCTTTCTCCAGGGTGGGGGACAAAGGGTGACACTTGGGGAGCAGCTGTCCCAAAGGCACCCACTAATTTGTGGAGTGCCTCAAGGGGTGGTGCTCTCCCTGATGCTGTTTAACATCTATATGTGCCCCCTTGCCCGGATTACTCGGAGGCATGGGCTAGGGTGTCACCAGTATGCGGATGATACCCAGCTCTATCTGTTGTTGGGCGGCCAGTCAGACTCCACACCGGAAGACCTGGACCAGGTGCTGCAGGACATGGCAGGATGGCTTAGACTGAGCCGATTGAAATTGAATCTGACGAAGACAGAGATCCTGTGCCTGAATCAGAGCGGTCCGGGGATAGGGTGGGGTGCTGCTGGTGCCAGTGCCGAGGGTCAGGAGTTTGGGAGTGCTCCTGGATGCTTTCTTGACAATAGAGGCCCAGGTCGCAGCCGCTGCCAAGGCAGCCTATTACCATCTCCAGCTGATTAGCCAGTTGGTTCCCTTCCTCGAACGCAAAGATCTGGCTTCAGTGATCCACGCAATGGTCACCTCGAGGTTGGACTACTGCAATGCTCTCTACATGGGGCTGCCCTTGGTGCAACTCCAGTAGCTGCAGCTGGTGCAGAATGTGGCAGCCAGGCTGTTGATGGGACTTCCTATGTGGGAGCACATCCAGTCTGTGCTCAAGTCGAAGCATTAGCTGCCAATAGCATTCTGGATCCGCTTCCAGGTGCTCGTTTTGACCTTTAAAGCTCTTTATGGTCAGGGGCCTGTCTATCTGAGGGTCCACTTTTCCCTGCATGTTCCCCAGAGAGCACTGCGATCAGGAACTCAAAGCCACCTGGCCCTCCCTGGACCTAGGGATGCCAGGCTGGCGTCGACTAGGACCAGGGCGTTCTCCCTGGTGGCGCCAACACTCTGGAAGGAGCTCCCCAGTGAGATCAGGGCCCTGTGGGACCTTCAGCAATTCTGCAGGGCCGTGAAAACGGAGCTTTTTCGCCGGGCGTTCTAGTAGGAGTGACATTACATCGGCTGAGCTGCAGTTGCACTCTGTCATATGACACCGCCATACACAAATGGTTTTAACTGTATTTATATGGAACTGAATCTAGGTGTTTTATGTATGTTTTTATGCTGGTTTTATGGTTTTATGTAAGCTGCCCTGAGCCGCCTTGGCGGGAGGGCAGGGTGAAAGTCAAACTAATAAATAAATAAAAAGGTTCTCTGGATTCCCAGCCTTTATTTTTTTCTTTTGAAAAAAGTCTGAAGTCCTTTTCATTGCAGAGATATGACTTTCCCCTTATATCTCCACACTGAAAGAGGCTAGAGATTTTTTTTTTGTTTAAATGAAAACCTGGAATTTATAGAACTTAGTACACAGATTGTTATAATGATCTTAATTGTCAATTTTGTTTCAAAGCCCCCAGGTGGCAGGCGGAGGAAATGGCCTCAGAGGGAATCAATGCAAGGGAGACAGCGGCCATAAAAGCGGGACCGGGGAAACCTGAACTCTGCCATCAGCACAGCAGCCATCCATGTTCTGCTGTGATCTTTTGCAGAACTTTGCAGGAATTTAGGAAACATTGAAGAAAAACTGGAAGAAACCCTAGGAGGTGCATGAACATACCACAGTGCTGTGGGGAAGCACGGGGGGGGGGGGACAGCTTCCCTATTAGGGTGGCCAGCCAGGAAGATATGGGAGTGGGCACTGAGAAGAAATAGTGTCACCGTTTTGCTCCTATCGTGCCACTGAGTATCAGGGTGGGGGCCAGGGCGACTGCAGACCACCTGGCAAGACTTTTCCCGACAGCACAGGACCTGGGAGGAGAAATGACTAAGGTGGAAACAGCCTTTGCCTAATCAGTGGAATGGCTGGACTAGCAGACGCCTGCACAGGGCAACGTGGGTGCGTACGTTCCTTTGGAGGAGCGGCTAGTGACCACACCTACTGACCTGGCCACCACCAATGAAAGGCAACTTTGAGGATGGGGGTGGAGTTTGGATGCAGATTGCAGGAATGAGCACAAAGAGAGGGAAACGCTAGAGTCACACACGGGCTCCTTGGTTTCCAGTTCAATACGAGCAGGGCTTTTTTTGTAGAAAAAGCCCAGCAGGAACTCATTAGCATAATAGGCCACACCCAACACCACAAACTTATTCGCATATTAGGCCACACCAGTGTTCCCTCTAAGCTGAGTTAGCGTGAGCTAGCTCACAGTTCTTTAGCCTCTGGCTCACACATTTTCGTCTTAGAATTTATGCAGTAGCCAAATCACTCGCTCACACCTTTAATGCCAGTAGCTCACAAAGTAGAATTTTTGCTCACAAGACTCCACAGCTTAGAGGGAACATTGGGCCACACCCCTGACAGCACAGCTCATTAGCATGTTAGGCCACACCCCCATGTCACCAGAAGTGGGGTCATCCAGCCACACCCGCCTTTTGCTTCTTATTCTGTTTACCTTGTTTGTTGTCAAAACCCGGGGCTTTTTTTGTAGCAGGAACTCCTTTGCATGTTAGGCCACACATCCCTCATGCAGCCAATCCTAACGAGTTTCTGCTGTTGGGTGTGGCCTATTATGCTAATGAGTTCCTGGTGGGCATGGCCAACTTGGAAGCCAGCCGGAACTCTGTTCCTGTGCGTTCCTGCCCCAAAATAGCCCTGAATATGAGGAATCCACAGAGTTCTGCTTGATCGACATGCTGGGGACCCCCGTGCCCACCAACAACAACAAGAGAAAGAAAAGGTGGGTGGGGCCAAGCCACGATGACTGCTGGCGCATTCTACAAACTTGACAGGGCAATGGCACCTTGCTGCACTGTTGATTAAATGATGATGCAGGGTCGCCAGCCCTGTCTCTGCAAATGCTGAGAGGAAGTGACATCACTTCCGTGTCACACTCAAGGAATTCCTCCTGCCCTCCATAGTAAGGGCCACACAGATACAGGGAAACTCCCACAGCATCACTATGGCGACTATTTTTTCTTCCACTCCTTAGTATCTCGGGGGCAGGTCTCTACCGGCCATGGATGGCCAAACGACAAGGCTACTCCTATGGTGAGAAAGGGGTTCGTCCCACTTGTGCCCTCAGGTCAGTCATTTTTAGTTTCTTTAACAGTCCTTCTCTTTCTCCCAGTAGCTGTTGCTTTTGCAAAGCGGGAAGGGAATCTCCATCACGAAAGTCTTGGCAAGCGACAACTTGAAGGACACCACGACAGTTTAAAGGGGTATAAAATCTGTGTCGGTCTGTAGGTTCTAGACACGGCCGCAGGATTCAGAGGGGGGCTGCACTGCTTGCCCTTGGTTGTTTAGGAGCACAAGGATTTCCACTTACGTAAGCACGTTTGCCCCAGCGACACCACCCAAACAATGCCCGTGCCACTTTGTGAGCATTCTGATTCCTTACCACTCTAGAGCTGGCACCTTCACCCGCACGGGAGCGCTCACGGAGCCCTTTCAGCACGCAGGCACACGAGCAAGGCTTCCCATTTCCTTTCCAGCAGCGCATCTCTTATAGCTCATTAATGTTTGGATTGTTCTAAACACTGGGTTTTAAAATTTCATTTCACTGTCTGCATACTGCATGGAGAAGTCAACAGTGACTCATTGTAATGTATCCACTTGAGGACATGGGCTCAGGGCAGCCATGTGCTTGGACTGGTTCTAACCGGTCCACCACGTGGCCAGGCGAAGGGCCTGAGCTTCGCCCCGAAAGACAATGGACCAGAGGATCCTGGCTCCCCTCCAATCGAGGAGCAGGAGATAACTCAATCAATGTAAATAGTGAATCACCAGGTGTGTGTGTGTTTGGGGTGTGGGTTCACTTGGGAATAAAAGCCGGCCTGCGAGACGGCTTAGGTTGTCTTGTTCTGCAACTAATAAAGTGTGTGAGAGCTGAAATCACTCGTCAGTCTCAGTACTTTTCACTCATGAAAGCTCATACCCTACCACAAAGTTTGTTAGTCTTTAGAGAGCCAGTTTGGGGTAGTGGTTAGGAGCACGGACTCTAATCTGGGAGAACCCGGTTTGATTCCCCACCCCTCCACATGCAGCTGCTGGCAATGTCCCCTCTAAACTGTGGAGTCTTGTGAGCAAAAATGCTACTTTGTGGGCTACTGGCATTAACGTTGTGAGCGAGCTATTTGGCTACTGCACGAATTAGTTTGTTCTGGAGCCATCCCTTCCTGAGCTAAGACAAAAAGGTGTGAGCTAGAGGATTAAAAAACTGTGAGCCAGCTCACACTAACTCAGCTTAGAGGAAACACTGGCTGCTAGTATGACCTTGGGTTAGTCACAAGTTCTCTTGGAGCCGTTCTCTCATGAGCAGTTCTCAAGAGAGCTCTCTCAGCCCCACCTACCTGACAGGGTGTCTGTTGTAGGGAGGGGAAGGGAAAGGAGACTGTAAGCCATTCTGGGACTTCTTTGGGTAGTGAAGGGCGGGGTGTAAATCCAATCTTCTCTTCCTCTCCCTCTTCTTCTTCTAGATGCTACTGTGTACTTCCTGTCTCACTGGAGCCCACATCTGTCCTGAGTCAGCAACCTTGTCCTTCCCCCACGTCATTCCCCGTCTCCTTCTTTGCCAGCCATTCCTTGGGGAAGGACTATCCCCAGAGGTGTTGGACCAGGGCTAACGTGAGTAGGTGGAGACTAATATTTAGAACTGGGTGACAGTAGAAGTGTAGCCGCCTGCCAAACCCCCCAATTTGCATTGCGCCTCTGAAACATTTCGGTCTTACGGGTTCCCTGCCATGCTCCTAAGCATTAGGGTTCTGACTACATGTTGTCCTTTTGCAGCTCTCTACTGATGGGGTCAAGTTGAGGGAGAACAGAAGGCTAACGATCCCTCTTACCACATATTCATCAATGAACTGGCGGAGATCTCGGAAGCCCTCTTTCTCTGCGAGGCTGTTGGGGTAGTGACCGTGCTTGTTGGCCACACTGTAGGCTTGCAAGGCTCCCGGGCACGTGAGCAGCAGGGCTGTGAGGTTCTTCAGCCCATATTTTGCAGCAAAATGCAACAGGGTGGGCAGCTCTTCCTCCCTCTGACCTGTTTAAAAAGAGAGAGAGAGAGAGAGCATACATCCCCTCTTGTAGTATCAGGCTGGTCAAAACCAGGAAGAATCACATAGAAGAAGAAATCGTCTCAGTGGAGAAATGCCCTCCACCCCTAGAATTCATCCCAATAATTCAACCAGTGGGAACGGGGCTGGGTGGGCACTCTGGGTATGAAACGGAGCCCAGCTGCAAGCTCATAGTTGGCCAAAGGAAAACTCCAGGAGATGAATCATCTCTATTATTTATTTATTATTTATTTGATTTATATCCCGCCCTTCCAGCGTGGGCTCAGGGCGGCGAGCAAGAGGCATAATGCCATACATCAACATTAAAACATCGAGGCAAAGCCAAGAATAAATACTAAAACCATAAATAACTGTTAAGACTAAAACAGTTAAAACAGCGTTCACAAACAAGTTTGCAATATACGATCATACCTCTCTGCTCTATCCCAGGTCCAGAGAACTTGAGGGCTTAGTCATGCAAATGGCTCTGGCCAGAGTAGGACAAAAGGCTTATCATCGAATGCATCACAACTAAAGGGACGGAGACTGAGAAATGCAAACAGCCAGACAGTTTTCCTTCCTCTAGAATCAGCAAGATCAGGACTGTTCAAAGAGGAGATGATAAATTCTCAGGACGTGAGGAAGAAGTGCTCTTGTGGCCTGAGAGGTACAAACTAGGAGGCCCTAAATCTTTACCAAGAGACTCCACCTTGACTAATGTTGAGGAACAATGGAGAGGAGGTCTTTTAAATGCTGAAACTTCAAGAATCACTAGCCTGTCCTAATTTAACATCTTTTAGGATAAGCATATCAGCTAGAGTCCAGTAGCGCATTAGAGACCAACAAGATTTGGGGGGGGTATGAGCTCCCTTTGTCGGATACTTGAAAGTTGAAACCCCCCCCCCAAACCTTGTTGGTCTGCTGTTCTACTGTTCAGCTACCCTTAGAAACTAGGATACCTTAGAAATGTGTGTTTTCATTTTTTTTCTTTGTATCTTTGCCTCAGTCTGTTGTTTGTAGAGACTGTGTGTACTCTTTTTTATTTTGGGTGTTTTTTTTTTTTAGCTTTCATATATATATATATATATATATATATATATATATATATATATATATATATATATATATTTTAATAAAACTTTTATTAACAGGATATATTAACACGCTTCATATCTCAAAGTACTTTTGAATACATCCTTTTCATTTATCCCCTTCCCCCCGCCCTGGCTTCCAGCGATGCTCCGCCCCGCTTATTGTTTCATTCAATATTCAGCAACAATAAAAACTTATTCCATATTCAATTCTTGCTTTAAAACATATTTTTTTTGTAAAACTCTCTTTAAAAAGAGAGAATTTTATTCTTTTTATAAGAAAAGGGAAGGGTAGACAGATGGAGCAAGAGAAAGATGGAGTGAAATTTTTTTCTGTTAGTGAGGGTTAGTTTAGGTTAATAACCAATACCAATTTTGGCATCCATCATGGTTAGAAGATCTTCTTTTTAACTATTGCAAAGTCCAAAGTCACTCTGTTAGTGCAGTTAGTAAAGTCCATTGGGGTTAGTAATTAAACAGCTCCTTCCAGATGCTACACGAACAGTCCTCAAAGTATCTTCTTTTTAATTTTCTTCCAGTTATGGATTGAGTCCATTTTAACTTTGAAGTCTTCCGTTCCATCACCACTTTCCCCTGGGCTGCTGTCTTCTTCACTTATCCCAGTTTTGAATGCTGCATCCTCCTCCCTGCTGGCGTGTCTCTTCAGAAGTTTCCGTATTTTGAAGATGAAATCCGTCTTCTTTCTTTTCTCTTTTTCCTTAAACTTCTGGCCTTCAAGCTTCCAGGGCTCCATAAACTCTTCAGATGAAATTAGATCTCCAGTTTGTCGCCTGCTATGCTCGACATCCCCTTCTACTGGCAGAGTATTTTCTTTTATAAAAGCAGAATAGGCTTTGGGAGCCTTATCCACCTCTTCTTTTAACTTTATCGCTTCACTGCCAGTTAGGGGTGCCAAGACATTTGTCAAGGTAAATCCGAGATCTTCTTTCTCTTCTTCTTTAACGCCCTGGAAACCTATAATCAGATTCGATTTCTGTTCAATCTCCATCATCTTTCTAGTTGTTTCCGATATCTGTTTCTGTCGACTGATGAGAACACTTTCCATTTTGAACAGAGTTTCGTTGATTTTCTGCAATTGTTCCAGCAGGGGGCACAGCATCTCCTTTTCCTGTTGATTGACAGACAGCAAGCTCTTGGGGGGGGCTGTCTGGACCGGAAGTCCCTCCTCTCTTCTCTTCCGGTGTCTGCAGGACTTTTTCCATTATCGGCATTTTGTTTTTTTGTTTACTTTTAAAAAGTTCGTGCCGCATCCCCCAGGAAGCTAAGATGATCGCAGTCTTCCATGCAACCCCAACGGTACTTTCACCAACACTTTGTTTTCTCTCTGCCCCCCTTCGTGCTCCCTTTGTAGATCTTGCTTCTCAAAGGGGGTGGGAACTCCTCCCTCCTCCCAACGCTTATACGCATGCAGGGGGGCTCCGATTTACGCTTCAAAATAGATCTTCAACTCACGATTCGATGCTACTTCTTCTTTTTATGTTAAACCATAGCGCTGTCTTCACTCCTGGAAATCGGTGGCGCCGCTAAGTCCCATTACGGGCACGCCGCAGTGGGGCCGATTGGGGCGGGGAGAAAGCCTCAATTTCCCGGCTGTCTGCCGGCAAAGAGGCTACTCCCCAAGCGCCCCCGGTTCGGAGCCTTTGCCTAAGGCTCACTAGGGTCTTTCGCACATGCGAAGACCCCCCCTAACTGCGCGTGGGCTAACCGCCTCCGGGAGCGTCCCGAGAAGCGGCCGCCATTCGCGACGTGGAAACCGAAACCCCGCTTTAAAACATATTGATACATATAATCTAACCCTTAGATAACACTTTAACTAATTGTCAATCATTACTTTCTTTTTTCTATTCTTAATAGTTATCAAAGCAGAGTAACTTATTTCTTACATCCCAGTTCGTTTCGAGATAGTCTTTAAACTCTTTCCATTCTATAAAAAATTCTTCATCTTCTCTACCATTAAGCTTCTTTGTCAGTTTGTCCATTTCTGCCATAAAAAGCATCTTCTTTATCCAATCCCATTTTTCTGGTATTTTTCTTGCTTCCAAAATTGGGCAAAAGTCATTCTTGCTGTTGTAATCAGATACCACAACAATGTTCTTTTTGGGGGGTTTATCTCTTCCATTTTCAAACCCAAAAGTAACATTTCAGGTTGTTTTTTTCAAGGTACACTTCAGGATCTTCTGAATTTCATTATGAATCTCTGTCCAATAGGCTGACGCTTTATTACAAGTCCACCACATACGGTAAAATGAGCCTTCCTTTTTTTTTACACTTCCAACATTTGTTAGACATGTTCTCATTCATTTTAGCAATTTTTTTAGGTGTCATATACCACCCATACATCATTTTATAACATCGCAAAACTGTTCCCTTCTACCATCAAAATATCTCTATAAGGTATCCAATCTTCACCTTTATGTCTTGAAAGTGGTTTAATTACTTCAGCCGGTACTATCCATAGTGGTCTTGCATAAAAAAAAATCCTTTTATATTTCATCCAGGTCATAAACAATGATCTTCTTATGAAGTGGTGTTTGAAAAAATTATCCATTTTGCATTTGTCATACCATAAATAAGCGTGCCAACCAAATTTACAGTCATGTCCTTCTAACGCCAACGTTTTTCTATTGTCCAAATTAACCCATTGAGCCAACCAAGTCAAACATACCGCATCATGATACAGTCTAAAATTAGGAAGTTGAAAGCTTTATTATATTTTGAATGCTCAAAGCCTAAGCTTTGTAAACACACGACACTGACTCAGGCTTGCCATCCAAAGTGTGATAAAGGGGAGGGGCAGAACATAAGTTCTCCATCCCTGGAACACGACAGCTCAAAAGTGCAAAAGTGTGATAGATTATCTCCGTGTTAGGTAATAAAGGTGAAGCAGGAGGTGTAGAAGCCAGGCGGAGCCTTTAAGCGGCACGGTAGATACAGAGCCCTTGATTTGCAAATCCACCTAGCAGGAGATACATTTGTTGGCGAAGCTGATAACTGCCTGGAGTAAAGGGTGGAGACCCACGATGGCAGAAGAGCTTTTCTGTTCTCCTGGTACCCAAGGCAATGGGGCTAACATGGCCATTCTTTCACAGTCTCCATCAGTATCTTGAGGAACCCACAGATGTCTGCCACAGAATACCACCACATTACAAAGGATTCTGTCCACACACACAGCAACCACCTCGGCCTCTCCTTTTCGTCACTCTGTGTGAACTGGGAACACAGCCTGGGCTCCTGCCTAACAGGAGTTTGTTTCGGTGCCTGCACCTTGGTTCTCTAGGACGGAGGACCGGCAGGCAGTTCCAGAGTCCAACTGAAACTAGTTTTAGTGGGGGAACCCTGTACAGTCTGGACATTCCACACACGCTCGCGTGCCCGGGCACACACAGGGAACTGAGACTAATATGGATCCAAGGCTCACGTGCCACTGTGGAGTCATCGTCACGAACATCCGTTTGCGCTGGGGAAGGAGTTACGAGAAATGCCTCTGCAGGCACTGCTTGAAAAAAGGAAGGAAAGAAAATCCTGGCCACAGGCAGCCGGCAGTTCTGCTGAAACCTTCGGCAGATGGCCTGTCCCTAAAACGGCCTCTTCTCCCGCAGGGTCCTCCCGTACTGACTTCCCCCGTGATTTCTACAGCGCCCCAAAGTGCAGTTCCCTAGAAACAGAAGAACGGATCCGATCTTGGGTCTGTCACCTCCTCTTCATTCACACCTGGTCCTTTCCCCACTTCTGCTCCGCCATCGGCCAGAAGCGAAATTATTATAGCTGAAGAAGCAGAACGACACAACACCACTCGCTTACCAGCGTCCCTCCCAAACAAAACCAAGCGTGTGGCGGCGTTTCTGCGCTCCCAGCCCTCATGGCCCCGACTTCTGCTCATCCCACTCGCCTCCCTCTCCTCCCTCCTCGGCATCCCTTCCCGCTGCATCCAAACGGAGACTGGATATGGCTCCTTTCATCATACGGAGCACACCCAGCGTGGCACGGGCGGTTTCAGGGGCTGAGCCGTGACACTCGACTGTCTGTTTCCTCGGGAAGAAAGCAGGGCAGGCTGAGGCTTCGGTGCTGGCTACTCACCGACACCCACCTTGCTTTGGGGGGGCAGGGAAAGCGCCCAGGCAGAGTTTCGTCTCGGCTGTGGTTTCTTTGGTAGGCCCGAGTTCCCTGTAAGAACGGTCAGGCACACAAGAAACACGCGTGTCTCCCTTCTGGCATGAATCCCTCCCCCGTTCTTCTGTTTGGGGAGGGGGTTGTCTAGGGCGATGGTGCCAGGACTCTTGGGGCTTGGGAACCTGAGGAAGGTACGTCAGGTGTGTGGCTAGAAGTACAGTGCTGTTTATCCAAGGGGAGGGAAAGGAGGCCTTTTGACACTTGCTGTGGCTGTCTAACCTCCCTTGCAGGATTGGCTCAAGTTTGAAATTAGAGGGAGTGGGTTGGTAGAACCCTGCATTACCGGTAGGTCTGAGCTCCTCAGAGGGCAGGTGGGATATAAATGCGAGGGAAGGTGGTGGCAGCTACAAGCATGGGCAGCTTCAAGAGGGAATTAGATATGCATATGGAGCAGAAGTCCATCAGTGGCTATTGGCCACAAAGTATAGATGGGAACTCTCAGTCTGGGGCAGGTGATGCACTCTATTCTTGGTGCTGGAGGGGGCAGCAGTGGGAGGGCTTCTAGTGTCCTGGCCCCACTGCTGGACCTCCTGATGGCCCCTGGTATATTTTGGCCGCTGTGTGACAGAGTGTTGGACTGGATGGGCCATTGGCCTGATTCAACATTGGCTTCTCTTATGTTCTTATGACACGGCATCTGAGACCTGGCATGGAACCGTGCCTTCCAAAGCAACCATTTTCTCTAAGTGAACTGATTTCTGACACCTGGAGATCAATCGTAATCCCAGGAGATCTCCAGCTGTCACCCAGAGGTTGGCAGCCCTGAATCTGAACCTGCCTGAACTGGATTAGCTTTCTTGCCTCTGGCCCCTTCGTTCTGGGTTACCGGTGGGTACACTGTTTTGACTCGTAGCCTGAACTCCCGCCACCCTGCTTCTCGCCTCTGGGCTCCCTTGGGCTTCCGGCCCTTGGCCTGACCTCAGCACTACCGATCTGGTGGCCTGGATCACATCTGGTTTAGCGACATCAAAAGGTGTTAATCATTTTAACACCACACAACAGCATACCAGCACAATGTCTGGGGAGGCAGGTGGGGGAGCTGCAAGTATTTTGACACCTCCACTCACCCTGCTGCTGGCTGAATCTAAAACGGCCACCAAAGGCCCCACGGTGTGGGTCTGGAAAACCACATCAGCGGCAGCCCGCCCCACCATTATTTTGCACACCACCAGCACCTGTGGTGCTCACCCTGGACCCTGAAGAAAAGGACGTGGGTCTGAGAGCTGGCGACAGGTACAACATAAGAACATATGAACATAAGAGAAGCCAATGTTGAATCAGGCCAATGGCCCATCTAGTCCAACACTCTGTCACACAGCGGCCAAAATATACCAGGTGCCATCAGGAGGTCCAGCAGTGGGGCCAGGGCACCAGAAGCCCTCCCACTGCTGCCCCCTCCAGCACCAAGAATAGAGTGCATCACCTGCCCCAGACTGAGAGTTCCCATCTGTACCCTGTGGCTAATAGCCACTGGTGGACTTCTGCTCCATATGTTTATCTAATTCCCTCTTGAAACTGTCCATGTTTGCAGCTGCCACGACCTCCTGTGGCAGTGAATTCCATGTGTTAATCACTCTTTGGGTGAAGAAGTATTTCCTTTTATCTGTTCTAACCCGACTGCTCAGCAATTTCATAGAGTGCCCACGAGTTCTTGTATTGTGAGAAAGGGAGAAAAGTACTTCTTTCTCAACCTGCTCAATCCCATTCATAATCTTATAAACCTCGATCATGTCACCTCTCAGCCGTCGTTTCTCCAAGCTAAAGAGCCCCAAGTATTTTAACCTTTCTTCATAGGGAAGGTGTTCCAACCCTTTTATCATTCTAGTTGCCCTTCTCTGCACTTTTTCCAATGCTATAATATCCTTTTTGAGATGTGGTGACCAGAACTGTACACAGTATTCCAAATGAGGTCGCACCAATGATTTATACAGGAGCATGATGATACTGGCTGATTTGTTATCAATTCCCTTCCTAATAATCCCCAGCACAGCGTTGGCCTTCTTTATTGCAGCTACACATTGTCTAGACATTTTCAGCGAGTTATCCACTATGACTCCAAGATCTCTCTCTTGGTCCGTCTCTGCCAGTTCAGACCCCATCAACGTGTATTTATATTTAGGATTTTTGGCTCCAATGTGCATCACTTTGCACTTGGCCACATTGAACCCCATTTGCCACGTTGACGCCCACTCACCCATCCTCAACAGATCCCTTTGGAGTGCCTCACACTCCTCCCTGGTTTTCACCACCCTGAACAACTTCGTGTCATCTGCAAATTTAGCCACATCACTGCTTACTCCCAATTCCAAATCGTTAATAAACAAGTTAAAAAGCATCGGACCGAGTACTGATCCCTGTGGTACCCCACTGCTTACCACCCTCCACTGAGAAAGTTTCCCATTTATACTCACTCTCTGTTTCCTATTTATAAGCCAGTTTTTGATCCACAAGAGGACTTGTCCTTTTATTCCATGACTATTGAGCTTACTTAGGAGCCTTTGATGAGGAACTGTATCAAAAGCTTTCCGGAAGTCAAGGTAAATAATATCTATTGGGTCCCCCTTGTCCACATGTTTGTTCACTCCCTCAAAAAACACTAACAGGTTAGTGAGACAAGATCTTCCCTTACAGAACCCATGCTGAGTCTGCCTCAATAGTTTTTGTTCATCAATGTGCCTACTAATTCTTTCCTTAATAATAGTTTCCACCAACTTACCCGGTATCGATGTCAGACTGACTGGCCTGTAATTTCCCGGATCTCCCCTGGAGCCCTTTTTAAAGATGGGAGTGACATTAGCTACCTTCCAGTCCTCAGGAATGGAGGCAGATTTTAAAGAAAGATTACATATTTTTGTCAGGAGATCCACAAGTTCACCTTTGAGTTCTTTCAGAACTCTCGGATGAATGCCATCTGGGCCCGGTGATTTATTAGTTTTTAAATTGTCCATCAGTCGGAGGACTTCCTCTCTTGTTACCGCAATCTGATTCAGGTCTTTCAAACCCCCTCCCGAAATCGGTGCTTCTGGAGTGGGCAAACACTTCTCCTCTTCCACAGTGAAGACAGAGGCAAAAAATGCATTCAGCTTCTCAGCCATTTCCCTATCATCCTTCACTACTCCTTTTACCCCTTGGTCATCCAAGGGCCCCACTGCCTCCCTGGCTGGCTTCCTACTTCTAATGTATTTGAAGAAAGTTTTATTGTTGGTCTTTATGTTTTTTGCGATATGCTCCTCATATTCCCTTTTTGCTTGCCTGATCACAGACTTGCATTTTGTTTGCCATAGTCTGTGTTCCCTTTTATCAACCTCACTAAGACTAGCTTTCCACCGCTTAAAGGAATCCTTCTTACCTTTTACAGCTTCCATTACTTTATTTGTTAACCATGCAGGCTTTTTTCTATACCTATTTGTACCTTTCCTAACCTGCAGTATATATTTTTTCTGAGCTTCTAGGATTGTCTTTTTAAATAGTCTCCAAGCTTCCCCAATGGTTTTGACCTTCTCCACTCTTCCTTTCAATTTCTTCCTCACATGTCCCCTCATACCAGAGAAGTTACCCCTTTTAAAGTTAAAAGTGGTTGCGTCAGTCTTTTTGGGCAACTCCCTATCTGTACAAATGTTAAACTCAATGACATTATGGTCACTGTTCCCAAGCGGTGCAATCACTTTTACATCTCTCACCAGGTCTTGGGTGTTACTTAGGACCAAATCCAGGATCACCTCTCCCCTGGTAGGATCTGTGACCATCTGTTCCACAGCACAGTCATTGAGAGTGTCTAAGAACGCAATCTCTTTTTCCCGACTAGAACTCATATTGACCCAATCAATGTGTGGGTACTTAAAGTTGCCTATTACAACACAGTTATTTCGTCTAGCCGCTATCTTTACTTCATTCATCATTTTATAATCCTCCTCTATCTTTTGATCTGGTGGGCGATAACAAACTCCCACTGTTAAGCCTCCTTTTGGACCCACTATTTCAACCCATAGGATTTCCAGAAGTGAATCCAATTCTCTTACCCTCTCAATCTTACTGGACGGTATACCCTCTCTGACATACAGAGCCACCCCACCTCCAACCCTTTCCCCCTATCCTTCCGATATAATTTATAATCAGGAATCACCGTATCCCACTGATTTTCCTCATCCCACCAAGCTTCTGAAATACCCACAATGTCTATTTCCCCCCAACACCAAGCATTCCAACTCCCCGATTTTACCTCGGAGACTTCTAGCATTTGTGTATAAACACTTATAGTTTCCCATGTTTGTTAAGCCCACAGCCTTCCTCTTGCTGCCTCGAGACCTTGCCAGGCAGTTCCTATCATTAGCCACAGTCTCAGTGGACAATTGTAATCCATTTCCTTGTACAAAAGTAATAGCTACCCCTTCATCTCTTTGAGATGAGCCATCCCGAACCAGAGACTTTTCATCTCCTGTCGGCTTTCCCCCATTATTCACTTTAAAAACTGCTCTGCCACCTTTTTGATTTTGAGCGCCAGCAGCCTGGTTCCTTCTCGGGACAAGTGGAGACCGTCCCTTTTGTACAGCTCCCTCTTGTCCCAAAAAGCATCCCAGTGCCTAACAAACTTGAACCCTTCCCCCCTACACCACCGTCTCATCCACGCATTGAGACTCCTGATCTGTGCCTGTCTCTCCGGCCCTGCGCATGGAACAGGTAGCACTTCCGAGAAGGCTACCTTGGAGGTCCTGGCCTTGAGTTTCCTGCCCAGCAGCCTAAATTTCTCCTCCAGGACCTCATGACTGCATTTCCCCACATCGTTGGTGCCGACGTGCACCACGACCACTGGCTCCTCCCCAGCACTATCTACCAGCCTATCTAGAACATGCGTAATGTCCGCTACCTTCGCACCAGGCAGGCAAGTCACCATACGGTCAGTACGTGGGTTCACCACCCAGCTGTCTACCTGCCTAAGGATCGAATCACCAACTACCAAGAGCCCCCCTCCTACCTTTCCCAGGGACGGTTCCTTGGTACGAAAGGATACCCGTTCACAAGCTGAAGAAGAGGTCCCTTCTGAGGGCACATTCCCCTTATCCTCAGCATGGTGCCCCTTTTCCCCTTGACCCTCATGCTCCCTGGCAGCAGCCGGGCTGCCAGATCCAGAGTGGGACATATCTAACAAGTCCCCGAGAGTCTTCCCCGTGCATCTAACTGACTGTCCCTGCTTCTCCAGGTCAGCCACCTTGGCCTCAAAGGAGCAAACTCGCTCCCTGAGAACCAGGAGCTCCTTGCACCGAGCACACACCCAAGACTTCTGATCAGTGGGCAGATAGTCATACAAGTGACACTCCATGCAAAACACTGGATAGCCCCCAACCTCCTGCTGGCATTCTGGCTTCATAATTGTTTTTAAACAAATACTTTATATTTATATGGCTCCTGTTGTAGAATTCTACTTACCTTACTGGGGACCCAAGGAGCCAAGGTCCTGGCTTTCTGGCTCTTCCTGGGCTTCTTACAGAGCCCCTAGGCTGAGAGCCACAGGCAAAGAGCCTCACCCTTTTGCTCTCGCCCTTCGGCTTGTGCCAGAGGCTCAAGAAACCTCTGCTGCCTTCTCCCACAACTACCCTCGCAGAATGCCCCCGCCAGCCTCCCCATGGGTTGCCTGGCTGATGAACTAGCCCGGGGGGGGGGGCTGAGGAGCTTTGGAACACAGCAGTACCCGTGCCGTACCATTCTCTAAGTTGTGTAGTGAGCAATGCTCCCTCTAAGCTATGGAGTCTTCTGAGCAAAGATTCCACCCTGTGAGCTACCAGCATTAGAAGTTGTGAGCGAGCCATTTGGCTGCTGCATAAATTAGTCTGCTCTGGAGCCCTCCTTCCCGAGCTGAGACAAAAATGTGTGAGCCAGAGGCTAAAAAACTGTGAGCTAGCTCACACTCACTCAGCTTAGAGGGAACAGTGGGTGTGGGCATCCTGTGCTTCCACTTAGAAACCCATCTTCCCACAGCCACCGGGTCCCAGAATCTTTCAGGTCCTTTAAAAGAAAACTTCAACCAACCAAGAATCTCCAGAAATAAAAAAACCCCGTGCATGTAGATTAGCATATGCAAAAGGAGTCAGATCCATAGGATATAAACCAGATGAGACAATGGGTGTTTGACCAATACGTGTTCGACAATCAATACATGTTTGACCATACTGGTGGGATATTAGGAAAAACTTTTTAACAGTACAAAGCAGTTCAGTGGTGGAACTGGTCGTGCAGAGAGCCAGTTTGGCGTAGTGGTTAAGTGCACAGACTCTTATCTGGGAGAACCGGGTTTGATCCCCCACTCTTCCACTTGCACCTGCTGATGTGACCTTGGGTCAGTCACAAGCTCCGGCACAGCTGTTCTCTCAAGGACAGTTTCTGTCAGGAGTTCTCTCAGCACCGCCTACCTCACAGGGTGTCTGTTGCGGGGAGGGGAAGGGAAAGGAGTTTGTAAGCCGCTCTGAGACGCCTTTGGGCAGTGAAGGGCGGGGTATAAATCCAATCTCTTCTACTCTTCTTCTTCCCTCCTCGGAGATGTCTGAGTGGAGGCTGGACAATCACTTGTCAGGGGTGCTTTTGGTCATCCTGCATCAAGCAGCAGGCCGGACTGGATGGTCTCTAGGCCTCTCCCAGCTTTTTAAATTCTATGAGCCAAAGCGTTCTCCCCAGGGCGTGCACACCAGTGGAAGCTCCGCCCACCCTCCCCACATTCCCTGGAAAAGGGAGCTCCGTGATGACTCTCCGGTCAGCGGGGTGTCCTGTACCTTGCCTCTTTCATTGTGCCGGGCTCACGCTGAGGGATGCTGCAGAGCAGAGCTCCATCTCCAGGCAAAATCTGAACAGCAAAGTAAGTTTTCTGCACACCCGTCCCTCCAGGCCTGCCAAGGCACTGGCTCCCGGAAATGGCACTTCACTTTCAAACCATGTTGTTGCATTGGAGTTTTTAAAACAATTTGGATAGCCCATCTGCTGGCTTGTATTGCAACGGGATGGCCAAGACTGCCAAATCACTTACCCTCCCCTCTTTCTTTCCTAATACTCTACTATGCAGAATCTCTTTAGTGCAAGAAGACTCCCCAACAGAACACAACACACACACACATAAAATGGGTAGTTCTCCCGCTGCCACCACCAACACCCACTTGTGCTCATGTCTTCCTCCTCCAGCTGGCTGATTCCGAAGAGGTGCCAACCGCTCGCAGGAAGGTTCTTCTTCAGCGACTCCGTCAGGATCTTGTCCAGAGCTTCTGTGTTGTAAGGAACTATTTTAAAAGCCTGAATACAAAGAGGCAGGCATTTATTTTATTTACTCCACTGACAGCCCACTTCCCGCGCTGAGACTCAAGGCGGATTACAAGATATTCGGCAACACAACAAAAACAGCACAAGGCAGGTAAGAAACGTTTTGGAAAGCAAAACAATAAAAACAGCTTAAGGCACGACCGCTGCAGATTGCTGCAATTCATGGCACAGAATAAACTGTGCCATGAGCTGCAGCCCTTGCTTCTTTATTAAAGCATCCTCCTGGACAGTCCCCATTTTACTGCAGCCCGGCTTCCCTGATCAAAATACCCCCCCCCAATTCCATTTTGCAGAGTCTGTGGAATGACAGCAACGTGGGGACACTTCCCGAGGCAGGCCGTCCCACAAGGAGGGGCCCACCACAGGGAAGTGGCTGATCCTACCCATTCGCACGGTGGCACCTTACATGAAATTACACCTTACACCTTACATGAAATTAAAAGACGCCTGCTCCTGGGGAGGAAAGCGATGGCAAACCTAAACAGCATGATAAAAAGCAGAGACATCACCTTGCCAACAAAAGTCCGCATGGTCAAAGCAATGGTATTCCCTGTAGTAATGTATGGCTGCGAGAGTTGGACCATAAGGAAGGCCGAGCGCCGAAGAATAGATTCTTTTGAACTATGGTGCTGGAGAAGACTCTTGAGAGTCCCTTGGACTGCAAGGAGATCAAATCAGTCAATCCTAAAAGAAATCAACCCTGACTGTTCCCTGGAAGGCCAGATCCTGAAGCTGAAGCTCAAATATTTTGGCCACCAAATGAGAAGGGAGCATTCACTGGAGAAGACCCTGATGCTGGGAAAGATTGAAGGTCAAAGAAGAAGGGGACGGCAAAGGATGAGATGGTTAGACAGTGTCATCGATGCAACAAACATGAAATTGAGCAAACTTCAGCGGACAGCGGAAGACAGGAGGGCCTGGCGTGATCTGGTCCATGGGGTCGCGAAGACTTAGACTCGACTGTGCAACTGAACAACAACAAAAACCTTACAGTGAAGCTGCTGGGAAAGTTTCAAATGATAAGATCCCTCAGTGCCTTACTAGGAATCATCATAAATTTAGACACAAGTGATACGACAGGGACGGCACTGCTGCACAGTGAGGGTTGGCGGATGTCATTTGGAGGGAAAGATGAGTTTTGTGAGTGCAGGACTCGGAAATAAGCCCTTTGAAACCGTGAAATGGTAATGTGTGGGAGGCAACTTGCTTTCGTTACACAGCTTGTAAACACAGAAGGGTGGGAATTGTAGCTGTGTTGGCAGTTCTTTTGACACTATGCTCCTGCCGAGTGCAGGGGATTCTATGATACACACTCCATTGTTCCTTTAACACTTCCATGGTGGGAAGCTCTCTTGGCCACCCAGGGTGTCGCTGTGCCACAAGGCCATGCAGCCACTTGCGGGTCGAACCCATCTTCAAAGAGAACACGCTAATGGACTCAGTCAGCAAAACATCCCAGCCCCGTCTTGCTTGATCCTGCAGATCACCAAAGCTGGCTCTTCCTTCACCCGCATCTCTCCCGGCCCTTCCAAGTGACAGCCCCACCCACTGAACAAAGTCTGGACCACAGAACCAATCCTCCTCAATTCTGCCAGTCCCCGATCGATGAGATCTGTATCCCGTTGACAAGCCATTTCTTGCCCTTTTGTTTTTAGAAATGGGCAATCCCATCGCTACAGCGTAGTTCTCAAGATAAGTGAATGCCAAAATGTGGTGCTCTGCCGGGCCGATTCAACGCTAAAAAAAATATCTCCCAAAGCTACATATAGGTCTGGAACTAGGCACTTTGATTTCCATATGATCTCATAAACATATCTGTAGCCCGACCTTGCCTACGGATTGTATCCCTTGAGAGAGCATCTCTGTGCTTGCTGTGACCGTGCAAAAGAACGACCAATCACAACCCTTGCAGCTGAGGCAAGTCTCCCGGCTTCATTATCATGCCATTCGCCTGCAGTTTCCAGAGTCTGCCCAGTGACTCAATAATGCCTCCCTCTCCCTCTTTCGCCTCCACCCCAGCAGAAGCCATGTTGACATTTTACCTGGCACATGAATCCCACGGGATCTGCTGCGGAAGCCAGCAAGGTGCTGATCTCTTCCATGTCAGTGTAATAGCGAACATCTGCTTCGGCGACCGTTAAATCCCCAGCAAACAATCGCAGACTCACCGGGCCTGGGGGCAAGTCTGTGAAAGGGGGGAAAGATGCAGATCCATCACTCAAGGCCCAAAAGGAAAATGACTGTGCTGGAAGAAGCGGTGCAGGGAAACATGAGCAAAAGTTGACATGGCCGGACGATATTTGTTTCAACCCCCCTGCAGCTGAACCAAACGCTGATCTTGCAAATCAGGAAGCATTTCACCCCAAATGGCCTGATGTTTAGAACCAAACAATGGCTTACAGTTTTTGGCTCTGTCAGATATTCTTATATTAAGATTGTCTTTTGTAACAAGACTAGTATTTCTTTCGTGGAGTATCTGGCTATACTGTCCTTCATTAAGCCAGAAAAGGCAATCTGGAGCACGCGTGAACACATCGCGCTGCCTTACGCACAGCCAGACCACCAGTCCATCGAAGTCTGTATGGTCCACGAAGGTGGGCAGCAGCTTGCTACGGTCTCCAGTCGAGGTTCCTCTCACCACCTCTTACCCAGTCACTTTAACTGGAGATTCTGAAGACTGAAACTGGGATCTTCTGCACACCAAGCAGATGCTCTGCCTCCGAGCCACATCCTCTCCCCAATTTCTGCGCCTAACTATCATGGGGTTGAATGGCCACAGCAATCTCTGAAAAACCAATGCTGTTGACACAGAAGCTGCATTCAACGAGCATGACAAGCTGTAAGGAAACCAAGATTTGCAAGGATGGGCACACACACGTGCCGTTTTAGGCTCACACACACACAGAGTGCCATTCTACTGGGATTATACTGAAATTTAGAATCTCCGTTTGTAAAGTGCACACCAGTTCCAACTCACCCAGGCGCCTGCGTTCAGACCTCAGAGGGAAGCAGAGCCAATGTCCAGATTTCTTAAACCTGGAAGCTTAAATCACTCGCGGTGCACAATGCAGAGGGGAGAAAGAAGAGCACTCGAGGCAGGTCAAATAAACTGTCCTCTGTTAAAATACGGCTTTGCATGCTGTTTGAATGTAGCAATACACTTAGGGAATGTTTGTGTTTTTGTGCATCATGTAAAAAGCACAAGGCTGTTTTTCCTAGGGCATCCCTGTCCCCGGCCAACAGATGGACACGAGAGGTCCATTTGCGTCTTCAGGGAAGGGACAAACATTCTTCTAAAGATTCAAGTATCAAAGTTGTGCCATTCAGATTTGCCACCTGAGCGCAATTTGGCACAGCTAGCCTAATGTGAAGCGTTTGCAGTGAAGCAAAGCAAGCTGTCACATTTGAATACCAAAGAAAAGCCCCCCCCCATATTATTTTAAAACACCACAGAGTTAAAATGAACAGCAGTTTCTCACACTCTGTCGAAAGTGAAGGCAACAGGAAACACAAGTCAACTTCTGCTTCCAATAATGGCTACTCTCCCTCCTACGAAGGTCATACAACAACCCACAAGACACGCAAAGTACCCCCCCTCCACACATAACACAAGAGGGCAAAACAAAACAGGAAGTGTGGCCGTAGCTCTAAGCATTTGAACAGTTATCTATTTTGGGCTTTACACAGACTTAAATTTAGCTTTCCACATTTGCACATGAGGAGGCTGTAGCTTCCGTTTACACCCCAGCGGAGGCCAGTTCACCGTTGCAAGGAGGAGTAGGTCTCGGGGCCAGTGTCTCCCACCGAGACACACTTCAGTCATGGGAAGCCAGTCTGGGCACCTACCGGGTGTACACACTGAGACCGTATACTCGTTCTCTGTCCTGGAAGGGACTCGCACAGACTGGCAACTTGCAGGAGAAAATTCCACTTCCATTTTCACTTGGTTATCCAGCTTGCATTTCAGAATGATGTACATTGTCGTCTGCACCTAGAAGGAGAACGACTTAATTTAAAACTCAATAATATCCAGAGGCTCTTGGGTACTGTACAGACAGCTTGGTAACTCCCATTCTTTATAAAATGCTGTGCTCAAGTGATCTACAATATTAAAGCATAAAGTATATTGTGTTAAAGGAGCCAGTTTGGTGTAGTGGTTAAATGCACGGACTCTAATCTGGGAGAACTAAGTTTGATTCCCCACACCTCCACTTGCACCTGGCTGGATGACCTTGGGCAAGCCGTAGCTCTGATAAAAGCTGTTCTTGAAAAAAAGCAGTTTCTGTCAAGAGCTCTCCCAGCCCCACCTACCTCACAGGGTGTCTGTTGTTGGGAGGGGAAGGGAAAGGAGATTGTAAGCCGTTCTGAGACTCCTTTGGGTAGTGAAGGGCGAGTTATAAATCCAATCTCTTCTTCTTCTCTTCTTCTTAAAACAAAACTCATTACAAAACTACTGAGGATTAAAAAAATTAACATCTGTTCACAGCTAGAATAAAGAAATCTCGGCCATCTCAGTCCACATCTGGCCACAGAAGCTCAGTCCTTCAGGAGGTCATGAACAGGAGCAAAAGCCTCCGAATTTCACGTTCCTCCCCTTGATTGTAAGAACAGCAATATAAACAGTGTTGCCAGTTCTCACCAAAATGCAACAGAAGGGGGTTGTATGGGTATTTTAGAGGCTCTTGGATTGGGAATAATTTTATTTTGCACAAATCTCTCATGCTATTGCTACCGATCTCCAAGCACCTCCTCTGCTTAATCCCTGAGATGGCTTTTAAAAAGGCAAACATTTTGTCAATGGTTATAAGCCACGGTGGCCAAAAGAAACCCGAGTGCCCACTGCGAGGAGAGGCGACTGCAGAAGAGGCCAAATCTAAACGGACCTTGGTGCTGCCCTGTAAGAGCCTCGCACGGCATATTGAAGGCTATGGACAGGGTCTTCTGATATTCTAATAAGTGAACTGAAGGACACAAGCAGCTGCTACAAGATCCTCACGGGAACAGCGCTGGATGGGAGCCTGCCGGCCACATTTGAGGAAGACAAGAGAAAGGTCATTTCTGCCTCAAGCGTTTTTATTTATTTTTAGATATTTTTATACACTACGTTTCTCCTCAATGGGAACTCAAATCAGCCTACATCATTCTCCCTTTCTCTGTCTTGCCCCTGCGTGAAGCAGGCCCGCAGCTGAGGGGAGAGGGCTGGCCCCGGATCCGCCAGGGAGCCCGCTTGGCAAGGGCAGGGAGCCCGGCCAGGGAGCCCCTCAGACCTTACTAGTCCGACATGCCAACCACGGTTCCTGCACTCCTGTTTATCCCCAGCACATCTCTTGGCTCCAGCTCTCCAGGCAGAGGCTGAGCAAAAGTGAGGCACTCCCCGTGGGGGTGCTCCATGGGGGGGTCCATGGGGGGGTTGTGTATGCCACGCAATGCTCCCTCTAAGCTGTGGAGTCTTGTGAGCAAAAATTCTACTTTTGTGAGCTGCTGGCATTAAAGTTGTGAGCGAGCGATTTGGCTGCCGCATAAATTAGTTTGCTCTGGAGCCCTCCTTCCTGAGCTGAGACAAAAATGTGTGAGCCGGAGGCTAAAGAACTGTGAGCTAGCTCACACCGACTCAGCTTAGGGGGAACCTTGGTGCTAAGCACAGGCAGAACTAGGAGGCTGGTGAGGTGGCGGCCGTCAGAGAACAGAGAATGGAAGGTCTCCTGGGGCGCCCACACGACAGGCAGCCCTCAGTCCTTTCAGAACTTGTACACGCTGGAGTTCAAGCCCTGTAGAACCTCTGCCGCTTCCCTCCCTTTAGTCTTCGCACAGTAGCAAAAGCTGGTGGCGTAGAGGGAAGGTGGGAACATTAAATGTTCCCCCATATGTTCCCCCAAGGGCACTTTGGTCGGGGAGCCAACAGCTCCTGGAAATTCCAGGCCCCAGGGAAGTGAAATTTGCTGCCACTAGAGACAGGGCTTTTTCGGTGGCGGCTCCTACCTGGTGGAGGGAGCTCCCGGAGGAGATCCGGGCCTTGCAGGACCTTGCTCAGTTCCACAGGGCCTGTAAGACGGAGCTATTCCGCCGGGCCTATGATTACGAGCCGCCGCCATGGTTAGCCATCCGCCATCGTACTGTTGTCATCACTGAGTGCGGGGCGGCCCTGGCAGGAGAGGGGGTGACGAGCTACTGTCCGGCTGTTGTTCGGCTACTGGGGGTTAAAGTCTGCCGGGGGTTACGATCTGCCCCATCTTGTTTTACTGCTTGGGCTATAATGCTTGGATGTTGTTTTACATGTTTTTTGGTTTTATATTGTTGAATCGGTTTTAAAGTTGGCATGCGTGCCTCACTGTTAGCCGCCCTGTGCCTCTGGGGAGGGCAGGATATAAATCCAAACAAACAAATAAATAAATAATACAGTAGAGGGAGACACGGGCCCATCGACGCTGCTGTCAGGCATTGTCAACGGTGCCACCAACTTCCCTTGGCCTACTCTGCAAGGCAGCTGCCTCTGTGGTGTTTTGGTGGAGCAGACAAGAAAGGCAGGAGATGCTCTTGCCCTTACGAAGAAAAAACGCAGCCATTTTTTTTTTAAAGGTGGTAGAATAACAGGAGAAATGCTAGAAGTGTAACAGTCTGGCAACAGTGTCATCTGGATTGATTTCCTGATTTACTTTCTCCCCAAGAGGGAGGGACCCAAAGCGCTGATCCTCTTTCCCTCCATTTTATCCTCACAACAATTCTGGGAGGGAAGGCTAGGCTGAGGGGGTAGGACTGGCCCAGGGTCACCCAAGAAGCTTCCATGGCAGACTGCACATTTGAACCTGGCTCCCCCAAATCCTGGCCTAACACCCTAACGGCTACATAACACTGGCCTTCAATTCTTTGTAACAACAGAGTGAACAAATGTTGTCACTTCCAAACCAACGGGCTGGTCTGGAAACAACCATGGCCAGGAGAGAATTACCAGAAGCAATCTAATCCCATTACACCTAAAAGCCAAGTGCATTCAAAAGGGGGCTTTTCACATGCAGGTTTTCCCACAGTTTGGGTGCCAACCTCTGACACGTCCCCCCAGAGCTCCCGGTGGTCAATTCCAGGCCCTTGCAGTGGAGACAGAGATGGAAGCACCACTGATGGAAATGTCACAAGCACAAGGAAGACAGGGGGAGAAGGCCAGGGAGAAACGGCACTGGAATGAAAAGGGTCACAGGTGACTCCCTGCTGAGAGGCACAGAACCTCGAGTGTCCAGGCCTGAACCCCCCTGGTCTGAGAGGTGTATTGCTTGCCAGGGACAAAAATCACAAGCATTATAGTAAGGTAGCAGAGCAGGCAGCAGCAACACAGCTCCAGGTTTTCCTGGAGGATGCTAACATACCGGGTCCCTTCCAGTCAGGTTTTCGCCCTGCCCATGGGACAGAGACGATGTTGGTCACCTTGGGGGATGACCTCTGGGGACACCTGGATCAAGGCGGATCGGTGCTGCTGATACTTCTTGGTTTGTCGGCAGCATTCGATACGGCTGACTGTGGTCTGTTGACCCACCGCCTCGCTGATTTGGGGATACGGGGGCTTGCCTTGCAGTGGCTGGCCTCCTTTCCCCAAAGTCGGGGGCAGAGGGTGGGGCTGGGGGGGGGATTATCTCAGCAACACCTGCTAGAATGTGGTGAGCAGGGGTCAATTTTCTCCCCGATGCTGTTTAATATCTACATGCGCCCCCTTGCCCAGATTGCCCGGAGGCGTGGGCTGGGTTGTTACCAATAGGCGGATGACACCCAGCTCTGTCTGTTGATGGATGGCCACCCAGACTCTGCCCCAGAAAATCTGGACAGTGCATGATAAGCCGTGGCGGGTTGGTTACGACAGAGCGAACTGAAGTTCAATCTATCGAAGATGAAGGTCCGGCACCTGGGTCGTGAGGGATTGGGGTTGAGGGTCAGGCTCCCAACCTCTGACGGGGACTTACTGGTGCCGGCACCAAAGGTGAGGAGCCTGGGGGTGTTCCTGGATGACTCACTAACTATGGAGGCCCAGGTTGCCACCACTGCCAGGTCGGCCTTTTTCCGTCTGAGACAGATCAGGCAGTTGGCCCCATATCTCACCCACCAGGAACTGGCTCCAGTGACCCACGCAATGGTCCCTCCCAGACTCTCTATGTGGAGCTGCCCTTGATCCTGTTCCAGAAGTTGCAGCTGGTGCAGAACACAGCAGCACAGGTGTTGTCTGTGTGGACATGGACCCACCCAGTGCTGTCCAAACTGCACTGGCCGCCTATTGAGTACCAGATCCATTTCAAGGTATTGGTGCTCACCTTTAAAGCCTATATGGCCAGGGGGCTGCATATCTGTCAGACTACCTCTCTCTCTCTCTCTATGAGCCCCGAAGGGCTTTATGAAATGCCAACCAACATCTTCTAGTGGTTCCCAGCCCCAGGGACGTTCGTCTTGCCCTCAACTAGGGTCAGGGCCTCCTCAGCCCTGGCCTCTACCTGGTGGAATGACCTCCCATACGATACCAGGGCCCTGCAGGACCTTTTACAATCCCACAGGGCCTGAAAGACGGAGCTCTTCCGCCAGGCTTTTAGTTAGGGTGGAGGGCGTCCCCCCTCTCTGCTGGGCCTCCCCTCCGTGGGTCAGATCTGTATTACCATCTAAGGACCAAAACTTGAAATAGATGGCACCTGTAAGGCTTTAACTACGACCTACACCAGAGGAATGTTGTTGTATTTTATTGGAGTTTTAACTGTTTTTAAATTCTTTGTAGACTGTACGTTGTGTATTATTTTTGATGGAACCTGGCCTGAGCCTGCTATGTGGGGAGGGGTGGGATATAAATCCAATAAAATAAATTTTAAAAAATAGGATCCTAAAACTCATCAGATCTACAGAGCATTACCCATTCGTGATGGTCCATGTGGGAACCAAAGACACGGCCATGAACATCGAAAGCAATAAGACTGGCTATGAAGCTCTCGGGAGGAAGCTGAAGGGAACGGGGGCACAGCTGGGTGGTCTCTCTGATCCTTCCTGTTATTGGAAGGGGAATATGATGGGAACAGATAATAATGGAGTTGAACCACTGGCTGCATTGGCGGTGCCAGCAGGAGTGATCTGGATTCTGGTACCACAGGCTAGGTCTTCTGGACAACAACCTACTAGCACGCGATGGACTTCACCTGTCAAGGTCAGGGAAGAATGTGTTTGGCAGAAACCTGGGGAGATTAATCAAGAGGGCCTTAAACTGACACCACAAGGAGAAGGAGACAACTGACACAGGGATTTAAATGAAGGAGAGCAAACAACAGAGACCCAAACCGGGAGGGTGAGGTCAAATGGAGCCAAAGGTGTGGGGCTTCAGGTGTCTGTGTACCAATGACCAAAGCCTGGGTGAGAAGAAGGAAGAGCCTGAGCTTCTAATGCAGACGGAGGGATACGATTTAGTGGGCATTACAGAGACTTGGTGGGATGATTCCCAGGACTGGGATGTGGCAGTGGATGGATATACGTTGTTCAAGAAAACCCCCCGAAAGGGTCGAAGAGGAGGTGGACTGGGGCTGTATGTGAAGAGGGTTTGTTTGTCAGGAAATACTGGAGGGGGAAGGCGACAGCCCAGTGGAAAGCATCTGGGTGAGGATAAAGGGAGGAAGGGCAAATGGTATTGTGGTTGGAGTCTGCTACAGAACTCCGGACCAGGATGAAGAGGTGGATGCTGCCCCCGTGAAGACCTTGGGTTCTGATATCAGAGAGTCAACATGGGATGTTTATTTCAAGAGTTGATAAGTGGAAATTGGTAAGAATTGTAATTACTACACGCTCAGATAAAGCAATCCTTGTGAAACAGGTATTTTTATTGCACATCATTCGTTGCATGTGAGTGATAAAAGAAGAGAGTTTTCCCACAGAATTATAATTATTATAGTAAAGAATTTTGCATAAATATCTTTATTGACTCTTCGTTATTTTTGTCACGGATGTTTTGTTTGGACTTCCTTCGCCCTCCTTGAACAGCCTTCGCCCTCCTTGAACAGCCTTCGCCCTCCTTGAACAGCCTTCGCCCTCCTTGAACAGCCTTCGCCCTCCTTGAACAGCCTTCGCCCTCCTTGAACAGCCTTCGCCCTCCTTGAACAGCCTTCGCCCTCCTTGAACAGCCTTCGCCCTCCTTGAACAGCCTTCGCCCTCCTTGAACAGCCTTCGCCCTCCTTGAACAGCCTTCGCCCTCCTTGAACAGCCTTCGCCCTCCTTGAACAGCCTTCGCCCTCCTTGAACAGCCTTCGCCCTCCTTGAACAGCCTTCGCCCTCCTTGAACAGCCTTCGCCCTCCTTGAACAGCCTTCGCCCTCCTTGAACAGCCTTCGCCCTCCTTGAACAGCCTGACAGGGTCTCCAAACAACACGACCTGGTAGTCATGGGTGACTTCAGCTTCCCTGATGTGTGCTGGGAGACAAACTCTGCAAAGCGTCCACAGTCACGCAACTTCCTGGCCTGTCTGGATGACAAGTTCCTTCATCAAATGGGGGAGGAAGCTACAAGGGGCGGAGCCATACTCAACTTCATATTGACCAACAGGCAAGAGATGGTTGATGGGGTAACAGTGTTGGGGCCTTAGGGGGAAGTGGCCATGTCCTGCTAGAATGCCTTTTGCTGTGGGGGACCAAGGAAGTTCGTAGCCACACATATATATTAGATTTCAGTAGGGTAGATTTTAATAAACTCAGAGGCATGATGAGAATCATTCCACTGGTAAGACTGCCAGAAGGAAAAGGAGCAAGTGAAGGGTAGGGGCCCTCCTAAAACAAGAGCCTTTCCAACAAGGAGGAGGAAACATGGCAGGGGATCCCAGAAGCCAATGTGGATGAACAGAGAGCTGTGTGATGTGCTAAGGGGGAAAAAAGGAAATGTCCAAGAAATGGAGGCAAGGACATAACTCTACAGAAGAGTATCTGCGGGATGCTTGGCACTCTAGGTCAGCCATCAGAGAGGCCAAAGCTCACAGTGAGCTAAAGCTGGCCAGGGAGGCTTGATACAACAAGAAACTCTTCTTCAGATACGTGAGGAGCAAATGCAAGATAAAAGAGGCAATGGGTGAAAATGGAGAAACTCTGGCAGAGGACAGGGAGAAAGCAGAAAGGCTCAGTGCCTATTTTGCCTCAGTTTTTCCCCTGAAGAAGAGAACAGGCTCATCGAGAGATGGTAGAAGGCAAGGCACGGCGTCCAGGCTGCTGGTTGACATGGGCAGAGAATATGCTAACAAATATGGAAAACAAAAGAATGGCCCTCAGATGGGACACATTCAATCTACATTTCAATTACCAAAAAAGGAGATGTCAAAGACTGCAACAACTATCAGACCACTGCATTAATTTCTCATGCAAGTAAAGTGATGCTCAAAATCTTACAACAAAGACTGTTGCCATATATAGAATGAGAAATGCCAGATATTCAAGCTGGATTCAGAAAAGGAACTAGAGATCGTATTGCAAATTTATGTGGATTACTGGAGCATACCAGAGAATTTCAGAAGAAAATCAGCTTGTGTTTCATACATTACAGCAAAGGTTTTGACTGTGTGGATTATGGAAAGCTGTGGTTGTGCCACAGCATCTGATTGTTTTGATGTGTAACCTGTACACTGGACAAGAGGCTGCTGTTAGGACAGAATATGGAGAAACAGGATGGTTTCCAGTGGGCAAAGGTGTCAGACAAGGATGTATTTTATCTTCCTATGTCTTCGATCTAAATGAGGAAAACTAGATTAGATTTTGATGGAAGTGGAGGGAAAATTGGTGAAAGGAACAGTAACAACCTGAGATATGCAGATAACACGACATGACTGGCAAAAAACAGTGAACACTTGAAATGACAACCATTAAAGCAGAAAGTGGCAAAGCAGGATTACAGTTGAACATCAAGAAGACAAAAGAAATCACATAACTTTAAGGTTCATGATGAAGAGACTGAAAAAGTTACAGATTTTCTATTCCTTGGTTCCATCATCAACCCAAAGAGAAACCGCAACTAGAAAATCAGAACGCTTGAATGAGGACTGGGAAGGGCAGCCGTGAAGAAGCCATAAAAAGATCCTTAACGATAAGGGTGTGTCTCTGGCAACCAAGATAATTCACAGTATGCGGTGCAGGGGTATGAAAGGTGGACAGTGAAGAACGCTTACAGGAAGAAAGTGGATACATTTGAAACATGGTATTGTAGGAGAGTCTTACAGATTCCATGGATTGCCAAAAAGACCAATGAGTGGGTCCCAGGTCAAGCCAATCCTGACGTCTCCCCAGGAAGTAAAACTGAGGCTCTCGTACTGTGCTCACATTGTGAGAGGGCAAGACTCAGCAGAAAAGACAATAATGCTGGGAAAAGCTGAAGGTAGCCAGAGAAGGGGAAGACCCCAACATGAGATGGGGGGACTCAGCCAAGGAAACCACGAGGGCCCCCCAGTCTGCAAAACTTGATCAAGACTGTTGATGATAATGTTAGCAGAGTAGTTAACACAGCAATGGTGCACAACCTGATAAAAGAGCAGATAAAGGTTTATTTAGGAACTAACATACTTGATAGTAAAGAGGAGAGACAGAGGCAAGGTCCTAACTACATCTCTAGCCAAGAGAGAGAGTAAAACTATATGTGGAACTTCTGAGAAAAAGGAGGAAATTGCCTTAAGAGGAGCAATCCAGAGACAGATAAGGAACAACACTTAACAGGCGAGAAGGTACTGACCTCACTGTCCTGTCTAACTGTCTTCTGACTGCTCCCTCAGGGTCTTTTCCAACAGAAAGGACATTCTGAAGGTCATTAATTCATCGGGTTGCCATAACTGGGAAGTGACTTGACGGCACTTCACACACACACACACACATAAATGCATACGCACATTCAAGGGTTTGGTTAGGCATGTAAAAAGAAGCCTGGAGTGCCGAGGGTGGCGGCAGAGCTCAGTTGCCCCCCCAGAACAGTGATCTTTTGCCATGGCGCCACCTCACAGCCCCTTTTGGGGGGTGCTGAGGCATACTTTACCCCACAGCGTATGTGATTTGGCTGCACTGCAATCAGGTTTCCCTTCTGGGTCCCGGACGTCCTGTGCTGACACCTCATCGTCGACGCGTTGCAGGAGTCACGTCGATCTCTGACCTCCTCCACTTCTGCATCAGTCACTGAATCACAACCAGAATCTAAGCAAGAGTACAAAGAATAAAGTTATTTCTGTGAGCTCAACGGCTGGTTAGTTATTGGGCATGGGAGGTCCTTGAAAAGGAAGCCGAACGTGTCTTAGGTTTCTGAAAAAGAACATGCCAGTAATTAGAAATAAGTGTTTTCTGGACGATCGAGGAGAGATTCTGCTGATGTCCTTGCAGCTGGAATAAGACAAGCCCTCCTGACTGTGTGCGGCTATGGATGCTACACGAAGCAAGAACTAACTGCCCTGAGGACCCTATTTGGGTGGGAAATTGGCATATAAACGTTTTAAATAAGTAAATATTGTGACTCAAGTGCTTTGTGCCCTTACTACAGCTAAAACACTTGCATTACAGCATTGCAGAGATAAATGCTTCTCTCCTGTAGATCAATGGATTGAGGACCTTACAACTTTTTCAATATTTGAATGCATGGCATATAGACAAAAATTGTGTATGGATTTCTTTTTAGGTATTTGGAAATCTTTTATAGAAACTCAGGGCTATTTTGGGGCAGGAACGCACAGGAACGGAGTTCCGGCTGGCTCCCGAGTTGGCCACACCCAGCAGGAACTCATTAGCATAATAGGCCACACCCAACAGCAGAAACCCATTAGGATTGGCTACATTAGGGCTGTGTGGCCTAACATACAAAGGAGTTCCTGCTACAAAAAAGGCCCTGGGTTTTGACAACAAACAAGGCAAACAGAATAAGAAGCAAAAGGTGGGTGTGGCTGGATGACCACACTTCTGGCAACATGGGGTGTGGCCTAATATGCTAATGAGTTTCTGCTGTTGGATGTGGCCTATTATGCTAATGAGTTCCTGCTGGGCTTTTTCTACAAAAAAAGCCCTGTAGAAACTTATGTGTTAAGAGGAGAAGACAATGCAAGGACTTGTAGCACAATATCGTCAAGCAGCCCTGTCACTGAGTTGGAATGTACGGGAGCACGGTCCTCCCCTCAGCCTCTGATCTCGACTGTTTTCCTGTTTGCATGTGATCATTTCTCTGACCTTGTGGTGTCTCCAGACGCCGGGCACTACGCTGGGAATCAACGGCTTTTAGCCCGTTTTCTTGCTTCGCCTGCTTGCTCTGCCCGTGCATGTGAATTGCATTTATTGGCTTCACGTAGTCTAGGGGTTTTTGAATTCACTATAAGTCAGGGGCCTCCATTATCCACAGCCATTCCTGACACAAGCTGTGTACGTGTCTTTAGTTATGCTTCACCAATAAACAGATTCTTCTTATGAAGCCCTGCGTTGTGCATCCACTAAGAGGCCAGACAAATATGTTGTTGAAGGCTTGTCCAAGGCTTGTAGCACACTTTATTATTTATTTATTTATTTATTATTTTATTAGGTTTATGCTCCGCCCTCCCCGTTTTATAGCAGGCTCAGGGCGGCTTGTCGGCACTCCATTTCATAAGGGAAGGTGAAGAGTTAATGGACAGAACACATGAAGCCCTTGTGAGAAGGCAACAGGAGAAGGCAGTGGCGGAGGTATCTCAGGAAATGGAGGAGCACCGAGCAAAGAAAGAAGGGCACACGGACAAATATAACCCACAGGAGCAGGAAAATCAAGAGGCATTCTCACCCTCTACTGCTAAGCAATCAGTTCCAGGATTTCCCCGTAGATATTGATTCTGGACTATATGTAACCTATCACTAAATTAAGCCACTGTACCAGAAAACTGGAGTAGCAAATGTTACACCATTTTTTTAAACAAAGAATCCAGAGGGGAACCAAGAAATTACAAGTCAGTCAGCCTAACATCGGTCCCAGGCAAATTAATAAAAACTGTAATCATACGTCAGGCATATTGAAGGACAAAGCCTGCTGTGGGGAAATCAGCATGGCTTCTGAAAAGGGAAGTCCTGCCTCACCGACCTTTTGGAGTTCTTTGAGAAAGTAAACAAGCATGTAGACAGTGGTGACCTGGAAGACGTTATGTACTTGGGCACTGAAAAGGTTTCTGACAAAGTACCTCACCAAAAACTCCTGAGTAAATTAGCAGTCATGGGATAAGAGGATGGGTTTTCTTATGGACTAAAAAGTGGCTGAATGACAGGAATAAATGGATAGTTCTCACAGTGGAGGAAAGCAGGCAGCGAGGTCCCACAAGGATTGATCTTGGGGCCAGAACTATTTAATTTATTCATAAATGATCTGGAACGAGGGGTGAGCAGCGTAGTGGCCAGGTTTGCAGAGGACACCGAATGAGTCAGGATGGCGAAAGCCAAGGCTGACTGTGAAGAGCTCCGAGAGGACCCCCACCAACTGCGTGCGTAGGTAGCCATGCGGCAAATAAAGCTCAGTGTCGGTAAACGTAAGGTGATGCACAACTTTAAGTATAGGCTAATGGGGTCTGAACTTGCTGAGACTGAGAGGGAAAAAGATCTTCGGTTTGTAGTGGATAGTTCAATGCAAGTGTCAAGCCAGAGAGTGTGCTGCAGCGGTGAAATAGGCAAACTCTATGTCAAGGACTTAGGAAAGGGGTTGCGAATAAAACTGCCAATATTGTAATGTGCTTGTATAGATCTAAGGTGTGGCCTCATTTGGAATACTGTATACAGTTCCAGTCAACCTATCTCAAAAAGGACATTGCAGACTTGGAAAAAATTCAGAGGAGGGCAACCAACATGATTAGGGGTTGGAGCCCCTTCCCTATAAGGAAAGGCTGAAGAGTCGGGGACTTTTCAGTTTAGAAAAGAGACAACTAAGGAGGGACATGATAGAGGTTTATAAAATTATGCCTGGGGTGCAGAGAGTGGACAAAGATACATTTTTCTCCCATTCCCAAAAGACTAGAACTCAAGGGCATCCAATGAAGCTGATGAGCAGTAGGTTCAAGACAGACAAAAGGAAATACTAATTTACACAGAGAGTGATTAAAATGTGGAATTTACTGCCAGAGGATGTAGTGATGGCCCCAAGAATAAAGAGCCTTAAAAGGGGATTGGATAGATTAATGGAGGATAAGTCTATCAACGGCTGCTAGCTGTGGTAACTGAGGGGAACCTCCAAATTCAGAGGCTCTAAGGGTGCGGGGTCACATGGTCCTTTTGATTGGGGTTCACCACTGTTCCCTCGCCCATGTAAATTTCACATTCACATGTGCTAATCTGCCTCCCGTGCCAAAGCAGGCTTACTCTCGCAATTGTTCTGGTTTTTCCTGCCCCCTGGAAAATCAAGTATTTTCCTGGCACTTGCACTTTGAATGCACAATTTCGCCCATCTGGACAGCCCATCTTTCACAATGATTGCAATTAGGGCCGTCTGACCACTCTTTGTGCGTTTTTTTTTTTTTTAAGCTTCTGGTTTGAGCGCTTGAGTAAACATGCACTTAATAAATCCGATTATTAAATGTTATTTTATGTTCATTTCTCTGTTTAAAGAGTCCACCCTTCAGAACATCCATTTTCTCCCCGGGGAACTGATCTCTTTAGTCTAGAAAGGAGGCGGGAACGAGAGGTGGGGTTCTGGCAGCCTGGACGGGGACCGGCAAGGAGGATGGCAGAGACAGCAGAGCTGAGCCTTTTTTCGTGGGGCAATGGTGGCAATGGCGGCAGCAGCACCATCCCCCACAGCGGCAGCAGGAGCAGCAGCCGCCCGAGCCTGCCCCGTGGCCGGCAGAATCACTTGGAGGGACTCGGCGCAGCAGCATGGTGGCAGGCAAGCAGGTAGTGAAGAGAGGGGCCGGCTGCATCTAGTCAGCCCAACCTGAAGAAAAATGTTCCCGATTTAATTAAAGTGGGAACAAAGAGCGATTACCTTGCTGGTGTGACCACAGCCTACATCTCTGAATCCCAGAGCCAGGAGGCAACATCCAGAGGAACTGGTTGGCCACTCCCAGCCTCCACAAGTTCAAAGGAAATTTCTCAGGTCCCTGTAGATGAGCGGAATTGAGAAGAGGAGATGTGTGGTGGTAAGTGGGGACTCCCGACTAAGAGAGACAGAGGCTAAAGTGTGCCAGCCGAACTTCTCATCTTGAAAGAGATTTTGTCTATCACGTGCCTGCATTCAGGATGTGATAGAAAGGATAGAAAGACTAATCAGGCCCACAGATTATTATCCCTCCCTCCTCATCCACGGGGGGACAAATGATACTGCCCAGCACAGCCCAGACAAAGAGGCTGTGAGGCTCTGGATAAAAAAAAGTGAAGGGCCCCAGAGCACAGGTGGTGACGTCAGACTCTTGTGCAAACTTCAGTCTCAACAAGACTCTTTTCAGTGATTTGTTTACTGGGGTACAGAGATGCCTACAAGCTAAGGCATTCTTGTGTCAGAACTGTTAAAACAGGTGCCAACCCAAAAAGTTATACCCCCTTCAAACAGTTCCCCCTAAAGCTCGGCCAGTCACACATTCCATTCAGCCTGCCTAAATGAGCGCACTTTCACCCCCTCCCTGAACCTACCGTTATTTATCTGAGACAGTTCAGCAAGCACAGACTCACTCCAAGGTCAGTTAATCTCTTCCCAGTGCATGGGAGGCATCCTTAGAAAAAATTGCTAAGCAATGAAGCGAAGCAGACACACACACAGAGCTTCCCCCCCTTACATCCCAATTGCAGAACCACAAAGGCATAAAGATCTATGACAGAGAAGCACTGGCAAAAGACATGGCAAACAAGGACTCGAGTTTGAAATGCGATTTTGTCAATTCTTCCTGTTGAAGGCCGTGGTTTAAAAAGAGAGGAGACTACTAGAACAACTGGCTATGTAGATGCTGTCATCAGGAAAGGTTTGGTTTTTTGGACCACGGCTCACACTCTTGAGATGAAGCTCTTCCGTCGGGAGACGGTTCGCACTTCATGGGGGTAGGAAAAAATGTGTTCGGCAAGCACCCTGAAAACCTGATAAGGAGGGCTTTAAACTAAATCCTGTGGGGGAGGGAAACATGGTGGTCATGGGAGACTTCAATTAACTGGATATCTGTTGGAAGTCAAACTCCACTAAAAATGAAAAGTCTAATAAATTCCTGACTTATCTTGCCGACAACTTCATTTTCCAGAAGCTGGAGAAGCAAACATGGGGGTCTGTCTTGGAGTTGATTTTCACCAACAGGGAAGAACTAGTTGAAGATATGAAAGTGGTGGGCACCTTGGGGAGTACTGACCATGTAATTTTGGAATTTAAGAACTTGGGGAAAGAGAAAAGCTGTATGTAGTCAGACATACAGGCTGGACTTTAGAAAAGCTAATTGTAACAAACTTAAAGTTAAGCCATGGCCGAAAATACTTAAAAAGAAAGGAGTTCAAGAGGGGTGGGAGTTCCTTAAAAGTAAGATATTGAAGGCACAATCACAAACAATTCCAATGAGAAGGTTCATGGTTCAGCCACGAACCAAACCACAAAAATGCAGTTCATGTCCATCCCGGTTCACGAACTGAACTGGTACATGTTGGTTCATGGGCCATTTAAAGTTTAAACCCCTGCTTTCTGCTTGCTGTCAAAAGCCGCAGCGAGTAGAAAGCAGGGGTTTAAATGGCTCTAAACCATTTAGGCAGAAAAAAAATCAAATGCATAATTATAAGATGGGGAACTCTCGTTTTGACAGTACTCCTTGTGCATTAAGTACTACTTGTGAATTAAGATTGCTGGGGAAAATGTCGACAACCTCAGATATGCAGACGATACCACTCTAATGGCAGAAAGTGAAGAGGACCTAAAGAGCCTCTTGCTAAGGTCAAAGAGGAGAGCGCAAAAGTTGGCTTGAAACTCAACATCAAAAAAACTAAGATCATGGCATCCAGCCCCATCACTTCTTGGCAAATAGAAGGAGAAGTTGTGGAAGCAGTGACAGACTTCATGTTCCTGGGATCCAAGATCACTGTGACTGCAGCCATGAAATTAAAAGAGGCCTGCTCCTGGGGAGGAAAGCAATGGCAAACCTAGACAGCATAATAAAAAGTAGAGACATCACCCTGCCAACAAACGTCCGTATGGTCAAAGCAATGGTATTCCCAGTAGTAATATATGGCTGCGAGGGCTGGACTATAAGGAAGGCCGAGCGCCGAAGAATAGATGCTTTCAAATTATGGTGCCTTGGACGGCAAGGAGATCCAATTATGGTCCCTTGGACTGCAAGGAGATCCAATCAGTCAATCCTAAAAGAAATCAACCCTGACTGTTCCCTGGAAGGCCAGAGACTGAGACTGAAGCTCAAATACTTTGGCCACCCAATGAGAAGGGAGCACTCCCTGGAGAAGACCCTGATGCTGGGAAAGATTGAAGGTCAAAGAAGAAGCGGACAGCAAAGGATGAGATGGTTAGACAGTGTCATCGAGGCAATGAACATGAAATTAAGCAAATTCCAGAGCACTATGGAAGACAGGAGGGCCTGGTGTAATGTGGTCCATGTAGTCGTGAAGAGTCAGACTTGACTGTACGACTGAACAACAACAACAACAACTTGTGAAGAGGATCTAGGCATTTTAGCAGACCATACACGGAACATGAGTCAGCAGTGTGATGTAGCTAAAAAGGCAAATGACATTTTGGGCTACATCAACCGAAGTATAGCATCCAGACCATGCAAAGTGATAGTATTGCTTTGCTCTGCTCTGGTTAGACCTCTCCTAAGAGTATTGTGTTCAGTTTTGGGCACCACAATTTAAGAAGGATATAGACAAGCTGGAACGTGTCCAGAGGAGGGCAACAAAGATGATGAGGGGTCTGGAGACCAAGTCCTATGAGGAAAGGCTGAAGGAGCCAGGTATGTTTAGTCTGGAGAAGGGACAACTGAGAGGTGATATGATCACCATCCTCAAGTACTTGATGGGTTGTCATATGGAGGATGGTACAGAGTTGTTTGAGCAGAGCACAAAGGTTGGCTTGAAACTCAACATCAAAAAAACTAAGATCACTGTATTCACTGGAGAAGACCCTGATGCTGGGAAAGACTGAAGGTCAAAGAAGAAGGGGGCGGCAAAGGATGAGATGGTTAGACAGCATCATCGATGCAACGAACATGAAATTGAGCAAACTTCAGCGGACAGCGGAAGACAGGAGGGCCTGGCGTAAACTGGTCCATGGGGTCGCGAAGAGTCGGACTCGACTGTGCGACTGAACAACAACAGAGTTGTTTTATACATATATATATATATATGGTAGTTGATGGATTTGAGGGAGGGTTCTTTTCTTTTCTTTTTGGGAAAAAATACATTAAAAGGGGGCTTCACTCTGATTTTGCCGGGAAAGTTGCACACTTTGATTTCCAAATGTCCAGCCTGCCTATGAGAACGAAGCCCTTCCTTTTGTGAGGGAAAAACAAAAGAAGTTCCGGGAGACAACACGGTGCTTTTGAGCAGCGTTCAGGGCTCATGCGCTGGTGCCTCCCGGCCCCCCTGCACGAGAGCTGGTGCCGCCCAACTTCCTCAGGAACTGCCTTTTGCTGGGGAAGCAGAAACACCTTGGAAGGAGTGTGAAGAGCCCCACAGTGGACTGTCAGTCGCTAGTGGAGAACAGTGGCCTTTTCCTTTTATTTTTAAGACCTCCCGGGGAAACAAATCTTCAAAACTTATCTGCTCACACAAGCGGCTACTAGTCTGCCTGCCCACGTGTGGTTGTTGCCTGTGGCCGAAGGGGCGACATGCAGACTGCCCTCCTTCCCTCCCCGAGCAGAGAACGGCCCCAGGGAGCCCTGACAGAACTATGGCTTGCCCAAAGTCATCCAGCAGCTGCAAGTGGAGGAGTGGGGAATCAGACCTGGTTCGCCCAGATTAGAGTCCGTGCACTTAACCACTACCCCAAACTGGCTCAGAAGATGCCGAGAACATGGCCTGAGGTAAAACAGAAAGCCACGTTGCTCGGCCATGCCCAGTGACTGCCGCCAACAACCTGAGCTGCAGGATGAGCCCAGGGGCTGGACCCCCGCCAGGCAGACTGGCATTCAGCATTGCTGCTGGGGAAGGGGGGGGGCTGTGACATCCCCCATGGGTTATACCTGAGGCATGGGGACTGCCAGAGGGAGTGGTGCTGGGTGGGCGGAGGACGGGGAAGAGAAGGTCCAACCAGCCAACGGTTCCCCAAACCGTGAGGGACGGGGCCAGCAGTCTGTCTCTCTACAGGGCATTTCTCGCAGGGACGGGGACGGCAACCCCTCCGGTTGTGAAGCTGGGCAAGGGTAAGAGGGAAGCCAGGCATGGAGGCCAAGGAGAACAATTGGATCCACGACAGAGAGAGGGAAGGCCCCGACGGAACGGAGGCAGAAAGGGGTGAGGCAATCTTTTCCCCTCCCATTTCCGAGGCCTCCAGGGGCACCCGACTTCCACCCCAGTCACAGCGGAGGGCGGTACAACCCGGGAGACAACACACCCGCATACGCAGTCCAGTTCCCTTTCGGCTGATGTCCCAGACACGGAGGAAGAGTTGTGTCATTTGCGATGCCATCGGCACTACCCCCAAACTGCCCAGCACCCTCACACAACCAAGTTCCAGATCTCATTCCCACTTACAAAAAGACTTCTAGTTGGAGAGTTTCAAAATCTTGTTTTTTTGGTTTTGGGCAATGTGAGTGCAGAGAACACGAGATATTTTGAAATAAGAGCACTTTGCGGATGTCAGGACCCTTCAGCGTCCCTCAGGCATCACTCTTCTGAAGTCAGCTGGGAACGGGGAAAACGACCCTGGTTCCAGGCAGCTTTTAATATCGTGCTCCCTGCCTCATTACAGCCCTGCCGTGCTGGTCTCTGTCGAAAAGGCACAGGCAGATGGTCCACTGCAGTTCCAAGCAAAGAATTTTGAACTTTTTTTTTCTTTTTAATTAATTTGTACACTTGTGCTTAAGCACAGAGACTATTTTTTTTTAGAAAAAGGCAAACATCAGCTGTTGAAAACTAATATACAAAGGGACTCCGCTGCAGGACACCAGAGGCATCAGCCGTTAATGCAGGTTTAAAAACACAGTCAATACTTGCATGCAATCGTTTGGCAGTAACACTACCTAAATCACAGTCCCCACTCGCGGCAAGCCTGGAAAGTTTGAGAGCAGGGAGTGGGTGTCACCACAAAACTGGCTCCCATGGGGTGAAGGGGCCAGTCACGTAAGGTTGTGAAGTTGCAAGCCAAGTATCTTCCTACAATGGAAGCAGCTGTTTGTAAGTGGGTATATCCTATCGACCCAAAGGTTCTTCTCTAACAAGATGGAGTCAGATTAGAACAGATGAAAGGAAGTTCTTCTTCACCCAAAGAGTGATGAACACATGGAATTCACTGCCACAGGAGGTGGTGGCAGCTGCAAGCATGGACAGTTTCAAGAGGGAATTAGATCAACTTATGGAGCAGAGGTCCATCAGTGGCTATTAGCCACAAGGTATAGATAGGAACTCTCTCTCTGGGGCAAGTGATGTTCTGTATTCTTGGTGCTTGGGGGGGCAGCAGTGGGAGGACTTCTAGAAGAAGAAGAAGAGAATCAAACCCGGTTCTCCCAGATAAGAGTCCGCACACTTAACCACTACACCAAACTGGCTCTAGTGTCCTGGCCCCACCACTGGACCTCCTGATGGCCCCTGGTATTTTTGGCCGCTGTGTGACCCAGAGTGTTGGACTAGATGGGCCATCGGCCTGATTCAACACTGGCTTCTTTTATGTTCTTATGCCTGGAGCAGTTTTAGGGAATTAATACTTCAGACCGGGGGTCCCCAATGCGGTGCCTGCAGACAGTTTTTTAGAACCCAAAGGCACCCTCAGGCTCAAAAAGGTTGGGGGCCTTTGCCTGAGGAAAAGAGCAGGGGGGCACTGGGAAGGAATTGCCGACAGGCGCCATGTTGGTGATTAATGATCTACCCGAGTGAGCAAACAACGTAATCCTCGAAAACGGTGCCAATGCCGATCACAATGATCAGTGTAGTTATGCTGCAAACTGAAAATTGGCAGACGCACTCACAATACTGTTTCGGCCCATGAGCTAACAATTTTAGTGTTTTTTCCACTGACAGTGAACACTGATTAACCGGCAACCAAGGTCAGCTAAGAACCACAAATCACAGCCGCCAACCAGGAAATGGGCTGTGATTCCTCTCCCTTTCCTCTCCCGTCCCGTGCTCAATTGCTCTTTGCACACCATGACTCCCAGAAGGCAGTGGGACAGGACCCTTCAGTGTGGCACCATGGGGGTGGGGTCCATTTATAAATGAGCATTTCCCTGCGTTGCTGGGGTCTCCCTGAAATAAGCAGATGCCTCAGGCTTGGCTGCAAGACGGTGTGGGGGAGGAAGGACACAGCAGCCCCAGTGCAAGTTGGGAAATTCAACTGGGAGCAATGCTCCCTCTAAGCTGTGAAGTCTTGTAAGCGAAAGTTCTACTTTGTGAGCTACTGGCATTAAAGTTGTGAGCGAGCAATTTGGTTACTGCATAAATTAGTTTGCTCTGGAGCCATCCTTCCTGAGCGAAGACAAAAATATTGTGAGCTGGAGGCTAAAAATCTGTGAGCTAGCTCACACTAACTCAGCTTAGAGGGAATACTGGCCGGGAGGGTGTGGAAGGAAAAAACCCAGCAACTACACATGATGCTGAAGTCAGGGACCCTGATATGTGGTCAGTTCAGCACACGTGGGTGTGACAGGGGTATGGAGAAGAGGCATTCAGGTTTCTTGGGTCCACGGAAACATTTTCGGGCAGGTGAAGAGACTGGCTTCATTTCAGTCCCACCAGATTCAGACTTCTAGCCTTAATATGAAAAAAAGTCAGTGATCGTATTTTAAACTGATTTCCAGGAGGGCTAAGAACACCTGGGCCAGGGTGACCCATCCCTTCGGAACCAGGGTGGAAACGTCTCCGGTGATCCACGAGGGAAAGAGTAGAACTCAGTACACAGAAAGTAATGAAAGCTCTTTCAGGAGACCATGAGGAGAATCTGCACATGACAAAGAGATGCGGCCAATCAGCTGCCCCCCATCAGACCCCAGGGAAGGACCCCGCATCTTTCCGCCCCGGGGCCATCGGCCTACACCGATCAGGGCCTGCCTCGGCCTCTTCCAGAATCGCCTCTACTCTTTCTCTCCAAATGGGCACGCCTCTGCCCCCTCACTTCAGCCAGGACCAGGGTACAAACTCTCCTCCATACCCTAAAATCCCTGCCGTCATCGGACCTGCCAATGGAGTGCCGAAACCTCAGACCTGTCTTGTCGCATAGCAACTCCTTCCTATCCAGTTTTGGGGAACCAAAAGCTTAACTGTGGACAAACGCACACGACAGCTTCCAAATGCAGCCACGGCCACGGCCACGGCCACTTTCTTCTCTGTCAGTCACATACCCCCATCAATGACCTACTAGAACCCAGGAAATGTCATGCTGGTTGTGCTCTTTCTTTTATTTTTTTCAACCTCTTCCACAAATCCGCATCTGTACACCAGTCATTTACGTTTAGCATTTGCATTGCTCTCCTTGCGATTAAGATTAATTTTTAACTTCAGTAGGAAAGACGCTTCTTTTCTGTTTCATCACCAGATCCGAAACATGTTTGTTTGGAAACAAGAGACTCTGAGCTCACTTCCTAGTAAGACAATTTAAAACTGTGGCCTCTTTGAAGTATATCTATTTATGAGACATGGAAATCTGGGCATATAACGGCTCCAGTCATATGAACCTGCAATTTCAGTTCTGGACGGACCTTTCAGACATCTTCCACTAAACAGCAGTCTTGTAAGTCATGTGGTAACAAATTGCCCGTGGATGTTGCCGGGTCTGACCCTGATGAAGTCATCCCTCAAAGGCCAAAACAGCCCTGGAAAGGGCCCTCCACCGTCCCCTTGCCTTTACTGACAGGAAGGAAAGCTTGAAGGCTGGCAATACTGTTGTGGCTGCCTAGCAACCCCTAGAATAGCCACTACAGAGGGCCTCTGTTTCTTAAGGTGCAGGTGCTGCTTTTACTATTTAGGAGGGTTTCAACCTGCCAATTAGGGTTGCCAGTGAGGGACCTTGGGGGGCGTTACTGGAGGAGCTGGGAAGTCTCCAGAGTGATGAGTCTCTCAGAAGCGACGTCATCACATTAGGGAGCAGAGGCCCCTGAGTCTCTCAGAAGCGACGTCATCACATTAGGGAGCAGAGGCCCCTACCTCTCCCCAGTAGCATTTAAAGGGTCTCTGTAAACCCCTGCTGGGAAGAGGGGGGGGGGGGGGCCACGTGCACCTGCATGCTGAGCCCCAAATTTTGGGTTCAAAGTGCAGGCGTGGGACCCCTGCTTCTCCCCAGCAGTGTTTAAAGACTTCCTTTAAATGCTGCCAGGGAGAGGTGGGGGGAGGGCGCGCGCCTGCACTCTGAGCCCAAAATTCGGGGCTCAGTGTAGCCATGCAGCCCCCGCCTCTCCCCAGCGGATGTCTCTGAACGCTGTTGGGAAGAGGCGAGGAGGCTGGGTGGTCCCTCTTGGGGGCGGGGCTTCCCCTCACCCGCCAGCTGACAGAAGGACCAGTCTTGTCTTTCCATGGTCCCAGTCTCTAAATGTATCCACAGTTTTGGCCACATTAAGAATTAGATATTTTAAAGTGCTGAGACTGATGCATGGAGGAGTGGTTTCAGCTCATACTTTATTAGTTACATGGAGAACTTGAGATCCGTGCGGGACCCGAAGGTCTGCTTATATTCCCGTTCCAACCACACCCAACACACACACCCATCCCCGTGATTGGTTGATTTACATGGCCACTGTCCCTCACGGGTTCCCTTTAGGATCCGAACTGGCCGAGTGGCGAGTTCTAGGATCCTCTGCTTCTATTGTTGTGGATGCGAAGCTCGGCTTGTCCACATGGCCACGTGGGAGCCTGACTGACCGCATGCGCAGTCTCTCTTGGGACACAACAGATATATGTAAGTTTAATAATAATGCCAGTAATTCTAATTTAGCTTCATTTCCCTTATCCCCCTGATCTTTGCTAATAGTAGGAATAACACTTTTAACTTTCTGAAATGCATTAGATACATGCAAAAGATAAATGCATCCTTCGTTTGCAGAAGGTCCCAGGTTCAGTCCCCGGCGTCTCAAGTTAAAAGGCATTCCAGTAAGATACTGCCGGACTCGGTATAAGGCACTATGACACATGTCCAAATGGGATGGCAACATTGCCAACATATGCCATCATTTTGAGTTTTATATACAGCTGTACTTTTAGGAACGTTCCTGCTTTCCCTGAACACTTTTGCAGACCGCTGTGTCTCCGTAAGAACCCAGTGGTGATGAGGAGGACCTCCGACCCCCTAGTGAAGTCTGGGGATCCCCTGGAACCATAACGGATCTCCAGACCATAGGAATCCATTTCCCTGAAGGAAATAGCCGCTTTGGAGAGAGGGCTCAGGGGCGTCACATCCCTGCCGATCCCGTGTCCCAGATTCCACCTCCTCAGGCACGGCTCCCAGACCTCCAGGATCTTCCCAAGCCAGGGCTGGCATCGTAGCCGCAAGAGGGCCGATCGGCTGCAGGGCCTTCTTGATGCACCGCGTTTCTCCCACCTGTCACGGCTTTGATCGGCAACAGCTGAGAGTTGGCCAGCACCCGCACGGGCAGGGCTCTTTTTGTAGCAGGAACCCCTTTGCATATTAGGCGACACCCCCCCTGATGTAGCCAATCCTCCAAGAGCTGACAGTAGCCCCTGTCAGAAGAGCTCTGTAAGCTCTTGGAGGATTGACTACAATAGGGGGTGTGTTGCCTAATATGCAAAGAAGTCCCTGCTCCAAAAAGAGCCCTGTGCACGGGTGCAATGAAACAATCTGCCCTTGGGTCCCACACGGCTCAGAGTTCCTGACACAGTGATTCGTAATATTACTACCACCCAACAGGGCTGTCAACCTCTAGGCAAGGCCCGGACCTCTCTTAGGATTTACAACTGATATTCCAGATGACAGAGATTAGCTCCCTTAGAGAAAAGGGCAAGCCCTTCCATAAACTCTGCCCTCCTTGGAGGTTCTGCCTCCAAATCAACATGAATTTCCCACCCCCGGGGCTGGCAACCCTGCTACTAAAGGCCCCTTTCTCTCCTGAGCTCCCTCGTCTCAGCAGCCAAAACCGGGGCCAAGCTAAGCCGAGGGCAGCAGGCCTCACCCCTCTTGCCCCACCCAGGACAGTGGCAGAACCTTCCAGGTGGACGGGAAGAAACGAAAAGAGGTGGGGCTGAAATGTCTTCTGCCACCTTCTTGCCTTCCCATCTGCCACTGAGGCAGCTGCTCTTTGCACACAACCTGACCCACTTTTTCCAAAAAACCAAGTGTTATGTTGCTTCTCTGCTCCCCACGTTCCAAACTGTGCAGGTGATGAGGAGCGCCGGGGAACAAGTTATCCCTTCCTTCGCAATGCTTAGGCCGGGTTCAGAAAAGAGAGGGAGGAAGCTGAGGCACATGGGCTATAAGCCAATTTGATTCTCAGTCCTCAGCCTGTGCTCCCAGGCACCCCCAGGCGCTCTCAAAAGCTTACCTTAGGTTCTTGGATAACGTAACCTAGGGGCCCTCAACCCTTTTGGACCTGTGAGCACCTTTGGAGTTCAGCTACAGCGTGGTAGGTGCTGCCACAAAATGGCTTCCACAAAATAGCCACTGCAGAAGGTGGAGGCAGATACAAAATGGCTGCTGTGGCTTCCCTTCCATCACACCGTGAAGATCTTTGTGCCGGGGTGGCAGCTGCGGCCCAAGCCATGTTTTTAAAAATCTGCACAGCCAATCAGATCTCCAGTGGCCAATCGGAAGCCTTGCTGGGCGGAAGCCCCACTGGGCCCTGCCCATTCTCTGAGAACACCAAGTGGACTGGGCACCAAGAAGGCTGTTGCCGGGGGCCACGTTGGGGACCCCTGACATAACGAGTGAGGGTGGACAAGTTGCCCCAGCCCCAGCCAGGCAGTCGTGCTGGCTGCTTGTCTTCTGCACCAGACTAAGAGTCTCGTGGCACACGAGGGCTGAACAAATTTATGGCAGCCTAACTTTGCGGGCCAGAGCCTGTGTCATCAGACACATGACATGGTCCAAGGGTCGAAAGGAAATGGAACGTTTGCCTTTCAAGCAAACTCCACAAAATATGATGGAGAGGGGAAATATACCAGATTCATGGAATGGAGCACTAATTTAATTGATCCATAAGCAAGATACTGATGACAGATAAAAAATTATCTTCCAATCTCGCTCTTAAATGCGGATTACAAAATCTTTGCCTCTATATTGGCGGCGCGATTGAAAAATATTCTAGCCCAAATCATACCTTTGGATCAATCAGGCTTTTTGTCCAGAAGACAACTGAGATATAATATAAGGACTATTCTGAATGTGATTGAGTATTATGAGGCATATCCCAATAAACAGATGGCAGTAATATTCCTAGATGCGGAAAAAGCGTTTGACAACATTAATTGGGACTTTATGTTAGAATACTTGAAAGTAACTCAATGTGGCAAGTATTTTGTAAATATGATAGGGGCCATTTGTAAAAAGCAGAATGCGAGAATATCAATAAATGGAGATCTGACATCAGAAATTATTTCAAAAGGTACACGTCAAGGTTGTCCCCATCACCTTTGCTTTTCATTTCTATTTTAGAGGTACTATGTGAAACAATTAGAAATGATATGCAAATCCAAGGATTGAAACTAAAAGAAGAACACTATAAAATCCAAGCTTTTGCCAATGATCTGGCAATTATATTGCAAGAACCTCTCCAATCTATGGACCACCTGTTAGAGGGGTTGAAGCAATACGGTCAGTTGGCAGGTTTTAAAATTAATTTTAAGACAACCAAAATGCTGACTAAAAACTGCACGTTGGCTCAAATTCAGGAATTACAGAGAATCTTGGGTTTTGAAACTCAGAAGAAAATAAAGTATCTGGGCATATTCATGTCAAATAGAGCTTCCTATGATTGTAGAGCCAAATAATCCCCAAAAAATAGAGCTTCTACACTAATACAAGGTAATTATTTTAAACTGCTCCTAGAGATTAAAAGGGATCTTGATAGATGGAAAGACCTACAACTCTCCCTAATGGGGAGGGTTGCTGTCATTAATATGAACATTCCACCTAGAGTATTATTCTACTTTCAGATCATCCCTGTTCTCAAAAATCAGCTATTCTTCAAGGAACTAGATCAACTTACAAGAAGATTTATTTGGCAACAAAAAACCCCCGCGAATCAAACTAAAAATACTTCAAGAACAGAAAGAGAGAGGATTTGCGCTACCTGATTGGCATCTGTTATACCACACAGCCGCCTTAACATGGATTTGTGATTGGCTTTTATTAAACAATCATAGAGTTCTTAAGTTAGAAGGGCACAATCTTTTAGCAGGGTTGCATTCATTTGTATGGTATTACAAGCAGGGTGCGCATGCATACTTCAAGCATCACATACTTAGAGCATCCCTATTAAAGGTTTGGCTGGAAATTAAAGAAATCTTTTATGTAAAGACTCTGACTTGGGTAGCACCCCTTGAAGCATTTTCCAACCCCAATATAGTGTCACAAGAGCGAAGGAGACGATATGAGGATTTTCTGGACATTAAGAAAGAATTAAAAACTCAAGCTAAAATGGTGGAACAAGGAATCAATTTCTCATGGTGGGAGAGAAGCCAATTAGAATCTAGGTACTGTAAAGACAAAACCATGTGTTTTTATGATAAAAAGACAGTGCTTGATGTGATCTTGCTAGGTACAGATAACAAATTCATACAAAGACTATATAGGTTTTTACTGGAGTATAAGATGCAAGACGTAGAGGTTAAAGTTCCCATGATTAGATGGGCTGAGAATTTTGGAGACAGTGTTGATTTAAATAGCTGGTCTAGAATTTGGCATATTATGAAATACACAAAAGCAGTTTCTCTTAAAGAAAACTTGTATAAAATGTTTTACAGGTGGCATTTACCACCAGTTAAGCTTGCTAGAATGTACCCTAATTTATCTAACAAATGCTGGAAGTGTAAAGATAAAGTTGGTTCGTATTTTCACATTTGGTGGACGTGTGATAAAACTAAGAAGTATTGGATTGAGATATATGTTATGTTAAATCAGATAATCGAGGTTCATGTCCCTTTTAAACTGGAAATATTTTTGTTAAATGTAATACCGGATTACTTTTAAAAATCTGACATGTATTTAATTATCCATACTGTAACTGCAGCCAGGACTGTGCCCGAGAGTAAGTGGAAGAATGAAGAGACACTTAACACAAAAGGATGTTGTCGATAAATTAATGGAGAGAGCTGAAATGGACTATTTAACAACTCAGTTCCAAGGAAGAGGAGAGACCGAGTTTCAAGAGGCTTGGGCCAGATTCTATATTTGGATAGGAAAAAAGACAATATAAACGTTAGTCTTATTATCAGTGGTTTAATAAGAGGACTCACAGAAGAAGAACTTTATGTTATGTATATAATTGGAATCCATATGTTTGTTTGTGTTTCTATTAAAAAAGAAAAAGAAGAAAAAGAAATGGGACATTGGGAGATCTGTGGCTGGGCTCTTGGCATTCCTCAAGTGCTCACAGAAGCTAATCAGGGGTACAATTTAGGAGGGGGGAGTGTCTCTCTTCCCCTCCCCCAGCAGTTTTGACAAATGAAACCACCTGCTGGTCTGCTGGCACTCGAAGAAAAAAGACAGTGCTAATCCAGACAAGACTTTTGTTTAAATTTTTATTATCTGCTACGTAGATTTTGTACTTTTGTTTTGAGAAAATCCATTTTTTATTTTACTACTGGAAACACTGTCCGGGGCAGGTGGGGCATGGCTTCATGACTGTCACAAGGGTCAGCCAGTCAGCACTCTGCCCCTCTGGCTTCTGTTGGAAATGGAAGGGACCAGTTGCCCCTGAGCAAAATTCCCTGAGGGAGGGTGTACGGGTTTGTCTTGACCACAGCAGACTCCCCACCTCAAGCCACAAACCGCGTGCCCTCGCAAACAGTGCTCGTCAACCTGGCGGCGGCAGTGGAAAGCACCATCCCATCACAGCCAACATATGGCGACTCTGTAGAGACAGTCCAAGGTGCCTCGCCACTGGCTTCCTTGGTGGTCTCCCCCAAGCACTAACCAGGGCCGACCTTGCTTAGCTTCCTAGCTCTGAGCAAGCTGGATGACTTCCATGATGGGGGGGAGGGGGAGAAAACTAGTATACGAAGCTATCTTGCCAGTGCTTCATGGGAATGGTAGTTCTGCTGTCTGGCATGCTGCACTTGACCGGGAAAAATCCCTACTAGGGTGGCCGAGGCCTGCAATCACACTGCCCGTTGGACTGCAACTGTGGACCTGCATGAGGCTGGGTTAATCAGTGACGGAGAACAGGCCCCACGGAGGACCCTTCAGGCTTTCCTGTAAAACACGAGTCCGAAACAGAAGGTGAAACTCCACGGCAGCAGTAAATCAACCTCTGGAGTGCCGGGAGCTCAAGCCGAACACAGATTCCTGTGGGTAAAGATTTCCGTCTCTCATTTAAGATGACAAAAAGTGTGCTTCAAAGGGAAATTGCTATTAATTGCTTCATAGGGGTAATTGAGGCAGGTGGCTACAGCAAACCGCAAGAAGGAGTTTTGGGGCTCTTAAAGACAAAGAGATTTATGGAATCTTCGCTTTTCATGGACTGAAGCCTCCAGGCCAAGCTACACGTTACATTTTACACAAGTTCACCATAGAGACCTGAAACCATATTGGAACTGCGAGTTCCCGGGGGCAGCTCCATTTAGAAGTGCTGCAGATGCCCAATTCGGGTTGGAACTGTGGCATGGGCAGAGGAGGGCTCCAGCCTCCCCCTTCACCGTGGTCCCAAGACAACTCAGGAGCGGCCCCAGGAACTAAGTTGCTATAGGACATGGGCTGCAATATGGCCTCGCCAACTACTGATCAGAATGGCAGCCAGAGGGTTTTGTTCTTAATCACTATTATGTCACTTCCAGGGGAAATGCAGAAGTGATGTAGGGCAGTTCTAGGAATTTCTGGAAACACTATGGTTTTGCCACAGTTTTCAGTGATTCCTGGAGCTACTCTATATCACCAGAACCTGACAAAGGTTAGTCAAATGTAGGAGAGGGGGCCAATGTTAAAAACTTGATGAAGGAAATATAAAAATACATGTATTTATTGATCACAACTTTAAAAATATATATAAGGGCCCAGTCACACGTTATGTATAAATAACTATCAATAAAACACAAGGGCTTATAAATCTGACCTGACGCATTTCGGCCTACATAGGCCTTCCGAAGAGGTCAATAGTGAGGAACATATTGGCTATTATAAAAACATATAGCTACTCTATATCACTTCTGGGTTTCCCATGGAAGTGATGTAGCAGCACACATAACGGTATGGCACCCCCCCCATCTTCCTGCCCCTGAACCTCCCACCTGTTTCCAGGCACAGCCTGGCAACCCTAAATATGGCAGCAATTCAGCACGTTGAACCTGTGTAGAATGCAATGTCTAGTTTGACTCCCTTCACATGCATGAACCAAAGCCTCCATCAACGGGTACAGAGAGAGAACCCACACAAGGAATGGAGGACATAGCCAAGGAAAGCAAGAGGTACAAACTGTGAAGTTGTTTCTTAATCTGTATAACTTGCATTGATAATCTATGCCAATAAAGGCCAACTTGACTTGACTGTGAAGTTTCTATGCAAAACTCAAAAGCATACAAAGGGACTCCACACCAAGAGCCAGTGTGCTCCTGTAGCCAGAGCGCCATACCAAGACCTTAGGAGATCCAGGTTCATGTCCCTGCTCAGCCATGAAGCCAATCACACTCTCTCTCCCTAACCCACCTCAACGGGTTGTTGTGAAGACAAAAGAAGGGGAGAACACCAGGTATGTGACACCGTGCTCCTTGGGGGAGGGCAGGATAAAAACTGACCAATTCCTCCATTGTGCATGTCAAAAAAGTAGAAAGATCAGCTCAACACCATTGTCATATGAAGCAATAATGGTGTGAAGAGTCAGTGTTCCCTACAAGCAATGTTCCCTCTAAGCTATGGAGTTTTTTGAGCAAAAATCCTACTTTGTGAGCTACTGGCATTAAAGTTGGGAGCGAGCGATTTGGCTACTGCATGACCTCTGGAGCTCTCCTTCCTGAGCTAAGGCAAAAATGTGTGAGCTGGAGGCTAAAAAACTGTGAGTTAGCTCAGACTAACTCAGCTTAGAGGGAACACTGCCTACAAGCACTTTGAACAACTCATTAGGTAAATGCAGCCCTCTCACACAGGCACTGAGCACCTTGACTGAACCGCTGGGACCGTCCCCCGTTTTACACTCCACAGGCAGTTAAAAGACGAGGCCCGCTTACCTCCTTCCGAAATGGCCTTCATGACAGCTTTGACGTAGGTTTCCGGATCGTCATCGTATGTCAAGTGTTTCCACTGGGACCAGTCTTGGAAGAACTCTTGGTAATCCTCCCATTCCGCCACACCACAGAACAGTTTTACGACCTTATGAGGTGGTTGGAGAACCTCCTGCAGGCTCTGGAGGACAGCGGGGGTCTGGAAGGTCTGCACCAGCTCGCAGGAGAGCAAAACGACGACACACCGGCTGTTCTTGAAGACGTCCACCGTCTCGGGGGGAATGGGAGTCCCACTGTCCACGAGATGGCTCCAGAGGCCTCTGCATGAACGAAAGAGGCTCTGAAGATACTGGCACCATTCGCTGGCATCTTTCCCGTACAGAATCAGCACATCATGTGCCTTGGGGACCTCTTCTGTGCAGAAGCGAAACAAGGCAGACGGGTTTTAGAAAGAGAATTTTGAACGGCACCATTCGCATTGCCAAATTTTACAACAGTGCCCAGGGCTACCAATGGCCAGTTAACTCAGGTCCATCATACAAGCAAGCGCTGTAGAAATGCGACCAGGTAAAAGTAACACCTCTTGGCACCAGTGTTCCCTCTAAGCTGAGTCAGTGTGAGCTAGCTCACAGTTTTTTAGCCTCCAGCTCACACCTTTTTGTCTTAGCTCAGGAAGGATGGGGCTCCAGAGCAAACTAATTTATGTAGCGGCCAAATCACTTGCTCACAACTTTCATGCCAGCAGCTCACAAAGTAGAATTTTTGCTCACAAGACTCCACAGCTTAGAGGGAACATTGCTTGGCAGCACCCACCTTGCACTGGATTCAGATGTTTGATCGTTTCTGCACTATTTACCTTCTGTTGCCACCATGATGCCACCCCAGATAGCTCTGGGTTGCTTAAATACAAATGGCCTCAATATTGTCACTGACAGACTGCAACGAAAACCAGTTGCCTCTCCTTTGCAGGGCAGGCTTGTAGAATCCACTATGTATTTTAGCAGTCAGCCCAGAGCAAATTTGTTTTATTCCAACGCAGTCATCATCTGTCCTCACATTGTCCCAGAATTCAAGCCCTCATATCTGCAGGGCCACCTCCCCTGCTATGCTCTGGCGCAACAGCTCTGCCGTTTGGAGTGCCCCCCCCCCGCAAGTGGGCAAGATTGCTCCGTACCCGTGCCTCCTCTGGGGTGGCCCCCACCTTGTGGAATGGCCTGCCCGAGGAGGTCAGGAAGGCTTCTGCCATTCCACAAACGACGTAAAACAGAATGGTTTGGGAGAGCATTATTATAAAGGTAAAAGGACTATTGTATAATAAAATGGTTGAGAAGGGCTCTTTTATAAAGCTAATTTAGAACCATAGAATGTTAGAGTTGGAAGGAAGTTTTTAATTAATCATTTCAACAAATACAACAATAATACAATAACAGTAGAACAAAAATAAACCAACTTTCACTACATAACACTGAGTTTTGTCACTTATATAGTTCTCTGCAAGATTATCTCTTTTATATGGAGAAGAGCACTGCTGATAATACGAATATATTATCCTGCTCTTACTGTATGGCTGTCGCCTTTGGAAACTCCCTTCTCTGCACAGTATGACCTATCGTGCCTGAAAATATGGTGCACTCCTTTCAACGTTGGGAGAAAGCCCCCCCACTGAATAAGGTGAGAGTGCTTCTGAGTAGACCGGTTTAGGATTGCCCCTTCAGTGAGAAAGGCAGGCTATAAATACAGTAAATAAGTAAACAAACAAAACATTCCTTCTGAATTATCTCCATTCTATCTGCATGTTTACCCCCAAGTACAAATAAATATGGTAATTCTTTGTGGGTCTGCAACGAAGGGGTAAGCCATGCATACAGAAAACTCACAAATCTGCTCAAATTATTGTTGCAAATTACTTTTAAAAGCATTGTGACCACTCTAATGCGATTATTCCAAGAAACTATCCTGTAAAGAACCCAGAGTTTCTGACAAAAATATCTGAGCCTCTGCTTTCGCTAGTACAGATTCTGTTATTAGACAATTGCTAAGGCAAACATTTGACCAACAGGGATGAGATCAGTCTTGCAAAAGCAGGAAGCCGTTTCATTTCCTCATTTCTGCACACAATGCATTATTTCTTTAACCAGTCTTAATTCGTTTATGAGGTCATTCTAAACGGGATTAGCGGTGGAGTGGGCCCTCACAGCGCAGCCGACTCACAGCGCAGCCGACTCACGGCGCCCCCGCACGGTTCCCGAGGCCAGGGACACTCAGAGGCGCTTTCCCATGGCCGGCCTCTGCAGAGCGACCTTGGTGGTCTCCCACTCAAATATGGACCGGCACCAGCCCTGCTTAGCTCCTGAGATCTGACGTGATCAAGCTAGCCTGGGCCACCCAGGTGTGGGCTAAGCAGGACTATGCCCTTCCAAAGCCGCTGAAACCAGAGGCCTTAGATGAGTTTAACTTTGTTCAGGATTGCACAGTTAGAATCACAGAGGCGGTACTGCAGAATAACTCTGGCTGCAATCCAATGGGTGTATCCCCCCCACACCCAATAAGTCCCACTGATCTCAGCAAGGTTTACTTCTGGGTAACCTCACAGAGGCACACCGTGTCAATGAAGTTACTTTGGGACATGCCGCTGAGACCATGGCAATTCAACACAAACCAGGCAGCCCAGCTGCACAAGCTTCCTTCTGTGCACTCCTCTCGGGTCGCAGTTAGCAGGGCCACGTTTGGCCCACAGTTCGAGGCACTCCTAGGGCTGAACGACAGCTCAGCAGTGGACGGAGGGGTAGGGCCACTGTTGACATTCTCTCAACCGGAACACACGACAAAGCCGTCGGCAGCGCTGAATGATTTACTCCCTGCAATTATTAGCAAAGGTTTTATCAATGCCTCCCAGCTGGTCTCCTTCGGGAAAACCACACTTTGGAAGAGATCAACAGGCCTGCTCAGGGGGCCTGAGTTTAGGGAAAGGGCTTGTGGCTTGCCTGGAAGTCCACGGGGAACCTGTTTGAGGCAGCCATCCCACGCAAGCCGAAGCCCATTGATGTCAGTGGGTTGGAACGAAGCCAGACCTGATGTGGGAAATCCAAGACTTTGTGTTTGTTTTGTTTTCTTTCTAACTCCAAAGCAGCCATGGGCATGTGTGACTTGATCTGGAAAGCAGGGCAGAGAGAGAAAGCATGCCTAAGCCTCTCTCATCTGCGGCATGGTGGTGGTGATGAAAAGTGCCACCAAGTTGCAGCCAACTTACAGGGACTCCATATGGGTTTTTCAGGGCAACAGATGTTCAGGGGTGCTTTGACACGGCCTGCCTCCGCGTGGCAGCCCTGGGCTTCTTCCTGGGTGCTCTCCCATCCAAGTTCTAACCCGGGCTGACCCTGCTTAGCGTCTGAGATCTGATAGTCTCTGGGCCACACAGGTCAGGGCTCTCTGCGACCTACAACAGTTTACTTACGATTCCCTGGTAGCCAAATCTTACCAGTTGAGCACGTATTTGTTCACACACACACACACACCCAAGTGCTCAAGGATCTTGGTGGTTGGAGTTTTCTCTGCCCTGGGCAGCCATGAACACCAACCACAGATCTGGACAAAGGGCTGACCCATCGATTTTATCACAAACTCTATCCTAGACGGGGAACAAGAAAAACCATCTCCTTTCTCTAAAGACGGCTGCAGGCTTCTCTACCAAAACCATAACGTACGAGCATGCCCTAGGGAACTCAGTTTGGGGTGCAGCAGATAATCTTCCCCAGACCAGACAACACACCATAAGGCTTTAATCAGGTGCTATCAATAGCTCTGATAAAATGTTTCCCTTCTACAGGAAGACAGAGCTCTATCGTCATTTCATTTTACAAGTGAGCTCCCTTGAGGCTTCCGATACCCCGAAGTCAGGATATACATTAATAAATATGAATGCAAAAAGAACAGTTGTCTGGGAGGGGCATTGCGCAGCACTCCGTTGCATTTCCTCTGTTCACACTTGTGGGTAAGGTGGGTGGGCTCCTCATGTGAGGACAGCTCATGGACCTCCCCGTAAGGAACACAGGCAAGTTCCTCCAACCCCCAACCATACCGAGCTAACAGAAGTGTAAAAACGGAAGAGAAACTAACTTGAGGCCCTAAGCAAAGCTCAGCAGGCTTCTGCTTGCTGGTTTTTGGTGGGCTTAGGTGCACCTAACACTACACGATCGGGCCATGTATCCTCCTGCTTGCGTGTAAAATCCATCTTGAAGCAAGGCTGAGTTCAGGAAAAAATATGACTCAGCTGACATTGGGCTACATTTGGTGGCTTTCTAAACATGCTCCCAGCACCACATTGAAAGAAAACTCACAGTGGAAAGCCAAAGAACCACAATGCAAAATGAGCAATTGACTCTTATAGAATCAAAGAGTCATAGAGTTGGAAGGGACCTCCAGGGTCATCTAGTCCAACCCCCTGCACAATGCAGGGAATTCACAAATACCTCCCGCTCCAAAACCCCAGTGACCGCTGTTCCATTCCCAGAAGATGATCAAAAACCTACAGGATCCCTGGCCAAACTGGCCTGGAGAAAAATTACTTCCTGACCCCAGTGTGGAGATCAGCATTTCCCTGGGCGTGTAAGGAAGGGCCATGAGAACTAAGCAATGATGCAACCCTCCCTGCCCTCCCCCTCATGATCTGCCTAAGATCACAGAATCAGCATTGCTGCCAGAGGGCCATCTAGCCTCTGTTTGAAAACCTCCAAAGAAGGAGAGCCCACCACCTCCCAAGAAAGCTTGTTCCACTGAAGAACCGCTCTAACTGTTAGGAAGTTCATCCTAATGTTTAGCTGAAAACTATTTCGCTTTAATTTCAATCCGTTGGTTCTGTTCTGATCTTCTAAATGCTCAGGGACTGTCTGTTTGATACAGTCCAAAATTGCATTTGCCTTTTTAGCTTATGCATCACACTGCTGACTCAAGTTCAGTGTATGGTCTACTAAGACCCCTAGATCGTTTTCACACATACTACTGCCAGGACAAGTCTCTCCCATCCTATAATTATGCATTTGATTTTTCGTACCCAAATGCAGAACTTTGCATTTATTCCCATTGAAATTCATTTTATTTGCTTTAGCCCTGTTTTCCAGCCTGTCAAGATCATCCTGTATCCTGACTCTGTCTTCTACCGTATTTGCTACCTCTCCCAGTTTAGTATCATCTGCAAATTTAATAAGCATTCCCTCTATCCTTTCATCCTTAATAAAGATGTTGAACAAAATAGGCCCCAGGACAGATCCTTGAGGCACTCCACTTCTCACTCCTCTCCAAGAGGATGAGGAACCATTCACAAGCACTCTTTGGGTGCAATCTTTCAACCAGTTACAGATCCACCTAACAGTCATAGGATCCAAACCACATTTTACCAATTTGTCAACAAGAATATTATGTGGAACCATATCAAAAGCCTTAATAAAATCAAGATTAACTATGTTCACAGCATTCCTGATCCAGCAAGGTAGTAACTTTCTCATAAAAAGAGATAAGGTTAGTCTGACATGACTTGTTCTTGAGAAACCCATGCTGGCTCTTATTAATCACAGCCATCCTTTCTAAATGCTCAGGGACTGTCTATTTGATTTGTTCTAAAACTTTTCCAGGTGTAGATGTCAAGCTGACGGGTCAGTAGGTACCCAGATCCTCCTTTTTCCCCTTCATGGAGATGGGGACAACATCTGTCCACCTCCAATCTTCTGGCATGTAACCTGTTCTCAAAGAATGCTCAAAAATAATGGACAGAGGCTCAGAAATGACAACCACAAGTTCTTTTAGTACTCTTGGATGCAGTTCATCTGGCCCCAAGGACTTAGTTTCATTTAAAGATACTAGATGTTCATGTACTGCCCCTATGGTGATCCTAGGCTGCAACTCCCCTCCCTCATCACGTGTTCTGTTTTTGCCATGTTCAGCACCGTTTCCCTTACAAGGAAAACACAAGGAGCAAAAGTAGGAATTGAGCAATTCTGCCCTCTCTTCATCACCTTCAGTTCTCATCACCTTAATCACCATCACTTCAATTCTGCTCCATCAGTGGCTATTAGCCACAAGGTATAGGTAGGAACCCTCAGTCTGGGGCAAGGGATGCTCTGTCTTCTTGGTGCTGGGGGTGTGTGGCAACAGAGGGAGGGCTTCTGGTGTCCTGGCCCCACTGCCAGACCTCCTGACGGCACCTGATATTTTTGGCCACTGTGTGACACAGAGTGTTGGACTGGATGGGCCATTGACCTGATCCAGCATTGGCTTCTCTTATGTTCTTATAAGAGGGAATTTGATAAACGTATAGAGCAGAAGGTCCATCAGTGGCCATTAGCCCCAAGGTATAGATAGGAACTCTCAGTCTGGGGCAAGGGATGCTCTGTCTTCTTGGTGCTGGGGGGGGCGCAACAGTGGGAGGGCTTCTAGTGTCCTGGCCCCACTGATGGACCTCCTGACGACACCTGGTATTTTTGACCACTGTGTGACAGAGTGTTGGACTAGATGGGCCATTGGCCTGATCCAGCATTGGCTTCTCTTATGTTCTTACCTGTTACAATTTCATTTTCCTGTCCCCACGATGTGCCTACTATGTCTGTCAAAATTAGCTTTCCTGAAGCTATATGTCTAACTACATACAGCTTTTCCCTTCCCCAAGACTATAAATTCCAGAATAACATAGTCACTACCAGGGCTTTTTTGGTAGAAAAAGCCCAGCAGGAACTCATTAGCATATCAGGCCACACCCCCTGACAGCACAACTCATTGGTGTATTAGGCCACACCCCCATGTTACCAGAAGTGTGGTCATACAGCCACACCCACCTTTTGCTTCTTATTCTGTTTACCTTGTTTGTTGTCAAAACCCAGGGCTTTTTTTGTAGCAGGAACCCCTTTGCATGTTAGGTCACATACCTCTAATGTAGCCAATCCTAATGAGTTTCTGCCACTGGGTGTGGCCTATTATGCTAATTAGTTCCTGGTGGGCATGGCCAACTTGGGAGCCAGCCAGAACTCTGTTCCTGTGCACTCCTGCCCAAAAATAGCCCTGGTCACTACTACTCAGGGTGCCCACTACTTTCACCTTGTCAACCAGTTCTTCCCTGTTGGTACAAATCAAGTCCAAGATAGCAGATCCCCTTGTTTCCTTCTCCACTTTCTGTAAAATGAAGTTGTCAGCAAATCAAGTCAGGAATTTATTGGACCTTTCATTTTTAGCAGAGTTGGACTCCCAACAGATACCTAGGTAATTGAAGTCTCCCATGACCACCGTGTCCCGTCTCTTGGAGAACTTTGGACATCTGTAGGTGATAAGTGGGAAACCCAGGTCTGACTAGGGTACGCTAAGCCACCACTTTTGAAGCCTGATGGTGAGGCCAAGATGCCGCGGTGCAGCCTTTAGTTCCCTGCTAAACCGTGGCAACAGAGGAAAAATAAATGGGAACACCAGAAAGCGGACATTAAAGCCATAATCTCAGAGAGGCCTAGTGGACAGTAAGTTATACAGAAATCAGTGGGGTTTATTTCTGAGTAAATAAGCCTACGATCAGGCTCTAAGACTGCAATCTTATGCACAGAAGAGCACACTTATCTCTATTGATTTGACTGGCCTTCAGAGGCCCTAACTGGGAAAACATCCGGGAAATTACAGGCCAGTCAGTTTGATGTCGATACCGGGTAAGTTGGTGGAAACTGTTATTAAGGAAAGAATTAGTAGGCACATTGATGAACAAAAACTATTGAGGCAGACTCAGCATGGGTTCTGTAAGGGAAGAGCTTGTCTCACTAACCTGTTAGTGTTCTTTGAGGGAGTGAACAAACTTGTGGACAAGGGGGACCCAATAGATGTTGTTTACTTTGACTTCCAGAAAGCTTTTGATAAAGTTCCTCATCAAAGGCTCCTAAGTAAGCTCAACAGTCATGGGACAAAAGGACAAGTCCTTTTGTGGATCAAAAACTGACTAATTAATAGGAAACAGAGAGTGAGTATAAATGGGAAATTTTCTCAGTGGAGAGTGGTAAGCAGTGGGGTAAGCAATGGGGTACCACAGTACTTGGTCTGATGCTTTTTAACTTGTTTATTAATGATTTGGAGTTGGGAGTAAGCAGTGAAGTGGCTAAATTTGCAGATGACACAAAGTTGTTTACAATGGTGAAAACCAGGGAGGATTGTGAGGCACTCCAAAGGGATCTGTCAGGGATGGGTGAGTGGGCATCAACGTGGCAAATGGGGTTCAATGTGGCCAAGTTCAAAGTGATGCACATTGGAGCCAAAATCCTAACTATAAATACATGTTGATGGGGTCTGAACTGGCAGAGATGGACCAAGAGAGAGATCATGGAGTCGTAGTAGATAACTCAATGAAAATGTTGAGACAGTGTGTAACTGCAATAAAAAAGGCCAACACTATGCTGGGGATTATTGGGAAGGGAACTGAAAACAAATCAGCCAGTATCATAATGAACCTGTATAAATCAATGGTGCAACCTCATTTGGAGTACTGTGTACAGTTTTGGTCACCACACCTCAAAAAGGATATTGTAGCATTGGAAAAAGTGCAGAAAAGGGCAACTAGAATGATAAAAGGGTTGGAACACTTTCCCTATGAAGAAAGGTTAAAACGCTTGGGGCTCTTTAGCTTGGAGAAACAATGGCTGAGGGGTGACATGATCGAGGTTTATAAGATTATGCATGGGATAGAGCAGGTAGAGAAAGAAGTACTTTTCTCCCTTTCTCACAATACAAGAAATTGTGAGCACTCCATGAAATTGCTGAGCAGTCAGGTTAGAACAGATAAAAGATAAGCAGATAAAAGGAAGTATTTCTTCACCCAAAGAGTGATTAACACATGGAATTCACTGCCACAGGAGGTGCTGGCAGCTACAAGCATGGACAGTTTCAAGAGGGAATTAGATAAACATATGGAGCAGAGGTATAGATAGGAACTCTCAGTCTGGGGCAGGTGATGCACTCTATTCTTGGTGCTGGGGGGGGCAGCAGTGGGAGGGCTTCTAGTGTCCTGGCCCCACTGCTGGACCTCCGGATGGCACCTGGTAGTTTTGGCCACTGTGTGACACGGACTAGATGGGCCATTGGCCTGATCCAACATTGGCTTCTCTTATGTTCTTAGGTCAATAATAGGACCACAGTCCTTCAGGATTTTCTGCTCAAGCAGAATGCAGACCTGGCGTGCATGACCAAAATCTGAGTTCGATATGGGGGACAGTAGCTCTCTCCCAATTAGCTCCTCCCGGGTTTTTGGTCCTTCACCAATTGCGGACTAGGGGCGGGGGGTTAGCTCTGTTCATTTGGGCAGCTTACTCTTCCAGGATGCTCCTGCCACCAAAGCTCCCAGGCATGGAGTGTGCTGGCCTAGTGTGGGAAGCCGGGGCGAGTTTGGCTATTTGGGTGGTGTAGCATCCACCCAATGCCCCGGCCAACAGCCTACCAACCCTGGTGGAGGCATTGGAGCACCCTAGACTGATAGTCTCGGGAGACTTCAATGTCCATGTTGATGATGCAGCTTCCATTCAGGCAAGGAACCTAGTGTCATCTACGGCGGCGCTGGGAGTCTCCCAGTATGTAACGGCCCCCAATCACCGGGATGGGCACACACTTGATCTGGTCTTTGTGATGGTGGACTGGATCACAGCTACAGCAGTGCCATGGTTGGACAACCACGCCCTGAAGGCCCGTCTGAACGTGTCACCCTGACCCTGTTGGGGCGGCGAGCGTATTTTAGCTCACCCGTGGAGCCAAAGGGGCCTCATGCAGCATCAGCTGGCACTACGGGATCCGATGTCCCCTGGGGGCTCGTTAGATGAGCTTGCTGAGGACTGGCATAGCCAACTCTCAGCAGATATTGACGAGATTGCTCCCCAAGACGCTCTGTGCCCTCGCTCTAGGCTAGCTCCGTGGTTTACCCAGGAGCTGCGGCTGATGAATGCTAAGACAGCTAGAGAGACAGTGGCAGCGCTCTGGGGATGAAGCTACAAGAACGTCTTATAGGACGCTTATGAGATCCTATGAGATGGCAGTCGAAAGTTGCCTCGAGTTCGCTCACAGTCTCAAATGTGGCAGGGGGATTACGGCGGAGCAGCAGGGCCTTTACCTGTGAAATAGCTCTCAAAGGCCTCACAGCCAGTGCCCAGTTCCCTAACATTTGGTCTGCCTTGTGGCAGAACCGCCATAGACCGAACCATTCTAAATAATTGGGCTGGGCATGAGCTCACAGATGCAGTCCTAGCTGTATAATACTCTCCCTTGGGACACCTCGAAACCCATCATGGCCAGCTTTAATTAGCCACAATAAGAACATAAGAACATAAGAGAAGCCAATGTTGAATCAGGCCAATGGCCCATCTAGTCCAACACTCTTGTCACACAGCAGCCAAAATATACCAGGGGCCATCAGGAGGTCCAGCAGTGGGGCCAGGACACCAGAAGCCCTCCCACTGCTGCCCCCTCCAGCACCAAGAATAGAGTGCATCACCTGCCCCAGACTGAGAGTTCCCATCTACACCCTGTGGCTAATAGCCACTGATGGACTTCTGCTCCATATGTTTATTTAATTCCCTCTTGAAACTGTCCATGCTTGTAGCTGCCACCACCTCCTGTGGCAGTGAATTCCATATGTTAATCACTCTTTGGGTGAAGAAGTGCTTCCTTTTATCTGTTCTAACCCGACCGCTCAGCAATTTCATGGAGTGCCCATGCAATGTGCACCTCAAGACTGGACTACTGTAATACTCTCTACATAGGGCTGCCCTGGTCGTGAATCCCGAAGCTACAGCTAGTGCAAAATGCTGCAGCCAGGCTCCTAATGGGTCTCCCTTTGCAGGAGCACATCCAGCCTGTGCTGAAAGCACTGCACTGGCTGCCGATAGCATACTGAATTCGCTTCAAGGTGCTGGTTCTTACCTTTAAAGCCCTATATGGCCAGGGACCTGCATACCTGAGGGACCGCCTTTCCCCACACGTTCCCCAGAGAGCACTGCGTTCAGGGTCTCAAAATCATCTGGCCCTCCCTGGTCCCCAAGATGTCAGGCTGGCCTCAACCAGGGTTAGGGCCTTCACGGTGGTGGCTCTGTACTGGCGGAATGAGCTCCCAGAAGACATCAAGGCCCTGTGGGACCTTCCACAGGGCCTGCAAGACGGAGCTCTTCCACCAGGCCTTTAATTAGGAGCTGCATTTAACAACCGTACTGTGACTAGGCCCGTCCCCCCAGACGCACTCCAACACTGACCATTCCTTTGTGACTCCTCCATCATGGCCTGTTGCTACCGCTGTGGCGATACCCCTACTGCCATCACCATCGTTACTAGCACCTTATGATTGTTTAGAACTGCTAAGACTAATTCGGATGTTTTACATTTGTGCTGTTTTTATGTGTTTTTAACATTCTATGTAAGCCACCCTGTGCCTGGCCCAGCAGGAAGGGCGGGATATACGTTGAACAAATAAATAAACCAATATATAATGCTGCAGCTTAGTTATTATCAGGAGCCAGGTAGAACACACATATTCCGTGCATGCTGTAGTCCATGTTCTCCATTGCTTAACATTTCACGCCTAATGTTCATGCGCTCTTCAGACTCCTTTTACGTTGGTTATTAGATATCCCCTTGACAGCATTGACTTACATCGTGTAACCCACCCTGCATCTCAGTGAGAAAGGAAATAAACGGAAATAAAAGATATACAACAGAGGCCAAGGCGCACACATGCACAAGCAGTGATTCCCCCCCCCCAGCTGTAGTATTCAGACATTTACTACCTCTATAGATGGAAGTTCCCTTTAGCCACCAGGGCTAGTAGCCAATGATGGACCCCTCCTCCAGGGAGCCAGTCTGGTGTAGTGGTTAGGAGCCCAGACTCTAATCTGAGAGAACCAGGTTTGATTCCCCACTCCTCCACATGCAGCCAGCTGGGTGACCTTGGGTGAGTCACAAGTTCTCTCAGAGCTGTTCTCTCATGAGCAGTTCTCGAAAGAGCTCTTTCAGCCCCTCCTACCTCACAGGGTGTCTGTTGTGGAGGGGAAGGGAAGGAAATCGTAGGCCACTCTGAGACTCCGAGTGAGAGGCGGGGTATAAATCCAATCTCCTCCTCCTCCTCTTCCAGGAATCTGTCTAACCCAAGTAATCCACACTCACGTATTTATATACTTCATGTATACCACACATTTCTTCCCAATGGGAACCAAAAACAATTGACCTTGTTTTTCTCGCTTCCATTTTGTCTTCACAACAACCCCATGAGGTAAGATTCAGGGGAGTCTCCATTTTGGTCTGACGCAGCAGAACAAAGTTGGAGTCCCGTCAGGCACCTTTCAGACCACGGTATTCAAGCAGGCCCGAAGCTGCCACGGGGCCCACGGGGCCCGGCCTCCTAGTGGTTTTTATGGGCCTCCCTCCATGAGCCTTGGCTCCCCCTCCCCCGTTTGCCTGTCAGCAGGGAGGACGAGGGCAGCACAATCGACAGCAACAGCACAAGAAGCAGCAGAGATGGTGAGGCTGGGCGGAGAGATGCTTGCCCGCCCACCCAGCCAGCAGCTAAGCCCAGCCAGGCAAGGCGAGGAGACAAGCTGGGGATTATTGGGAAGGGTATCGAAAACAGATCAGCCAGTATCATCATGCCCCTGTATAAATCATTGGTGCGACCTCATTTGGAATACTGTGTACAGTTCTGGTCATCACACTTTAAAAAGGATATTATAACTTTGGGAAAAGTGCAGAAAAGGGCAACTAGAATGATAAAAGGGTTGGAACACTTTCCCTACGAAGAAAGGCTGAGGTGCTTAGGGCTCTTTAGCTTGGAGAAACAACAGCTGAGGGGTGGCATGATTAAGGTTTATAAGATTATGCATGGGATTGAGCAGGTAGAGAAAGAGGCCCTTTTCTCCCTTTCTCACCATACAAGAACTCGTGGGCACTCCATGAAATTGCTGAGCAGTCGGGTTAGAATGGATAAAAGGAAGTTCTTCTTCACCCAAAGCGTGATTCACACATGGAATTTGCTGCCACAGGAGGTGGTGGTGGCTACAAGCATGGACAGCTTCAAGAGGGAATTAGATAAACATATGGAGCAGAAGTCCATCAGTGGCTATTAGCCACAGGGTACAGATGGGAACTCTCAGTCTGGGGCAGGTGATGCGCTCTATTCCTGGTGCTGGGGGGGGGGAGCAGCAGTGGGAGGGCTTTTAGTGTCCTGGCCCCACTGCTGGACCTCCTGATGGCACCTGGTATTTTTGGCCACTGTGTGACACAGAGTGTTGGACTGGATGGGCCGTTGGCCTGATCCAACATGGGCTTCCTTTATGTTATGTTCTTAAGCAACTGCCTGGTCTGGCTCTGGCCAAGCGTGCCCAGCTCTGCTCCTGCATGCCAATGCGCCCACTCGCCGTCAGGGAGCGAGGGTGGAGATCAGACTGTCCCTGGTGCAGCCTTCCTTGGGGAGGAAGGGAGCCAGATGCTGCACAGGGAAGGGCTGCCCACCCGCCCCAATTTAATTAGCTGGTGCGCCTCCCAAAAAAATCCCTAGCTACAGGGCTGTATTCCAGGTATACCTTGAATAAAGCTTTGTTGGCCTTAAAGGTGCCCCTGGCCTCCCACTCTGTTCTCCTGTGAGGAAAGTTAAGCCACGTGTGCCTGGCTGGCCAAAGGTTTCATGGCAGGAGTGGGGTTCTGAACCCAGGTCCCACAGATGCCAGCCCCTATTTCTTAGCCACAGCGCCACCCTGATATGGCCATCGCTACCCTCTGCTGGCAGCCAACCCCACCGTCTAAGGACTCATCAAGGCAAGAAGTATCCCGCCCAGTACTTCCTTCTGTCTCTCCGACGCTGCCTGTCCGGGGGGGGGGGGGAGAGCGATTGTGCCGGCCGCGCCGGGCTCCCCGCGGGGCTACAGACGAGGAGGAGGAGGAGGAGGAGGAGGAGGAGGGCGCCGCTTCTCACCCCTCTCTCGTCACCCGCCTGGAGCCCCCGAGGCTGATCGACGGCGAGGACGGCCGCAGCGGTAAGGATCTCGGAAGCCTCTCCGGGCGCTGCCGCCCGCCCCCCTCCGCCGCCGGGGCATTCCGCGGGCGGCGAAGGGCTCTGCTCCCAGTCCACCCCCCCCGCCCGGCGGCCCCTCCTCCTCCTCCTCCTCCTCCTCCAGGCCTCCCCCCGGGGCGCTCCGCCAGCCCGCCAGGCGCGTCGGGGAACGGCGCTGCCCTCGCCAGCCCTCCAAACCAGGGACGCCGGGCGCACCTACCCGAGGCCGCCGCCGCCGCCATGCCCCGCCTGCCGCCGACGGGGCGTCCGCTCGCCCTCCGGCCCGCCGCCGCCGCGCCGGCTGCTGCCCGCCCGCGAGAGAGGGAGAGAGACGGGGAGAGAGGCGGGGAGGGAGGGAGGGAGGCCGGCCGGGCGCCCCTCCCCGAGTCCCCTCCCGGCGACGCCCCGCGGCCGGGGAAGTGGGCAGGGCGGCGCGCCCCGGCAAGCCAAGGCGAGGGCTCCGGCTCCTGCTGCCGGCGGCGGCGCTTCCCCTGGCGGGCGGCTGCCCAGGGGGCGAGGGCGGGCAGGCGGCGGATCCCGGCGGGGCGGGGCGGGGCAGGGCGGGGCAGGGCAGGTGCGCGGAACGAGCCCTCCTCCTGCCCCCTTCCCGCTCCCGCGGGTGTCTCCCCGGGCGGCAGGTGGGGCGGGCCCGGGCGAGAGGCCGGCGAGGGTCCGTCGGCACGCCGGGTTGGGGGGGGGGGGTTCATGGACGGAGAGGGAAGGGGCCGCGCCCGAAGCCGCCCTGTCCTCCGGGGGCACGGACCGCTCCTCTGGGACGCAGTCGCCACGGCGGGAGATCTCCGGGCGCCCCCCCCCGGAAGTTGGCGAGCCCGGGCAGCAGCAGCAGCAGCAGGAGCAGCAGGAGCAGCAGGGGCGCCAGATGCAACCCGGCAGCAAGGGGGCGCGCAGGCCGGGGGGGGGGGTTGCCCCTTGCGTCGCGCCCCAGGGCCGGAGCCGAGTGCCCCTCGGGCGGGGGCCGCTCCGATGGACGCGGCGCGGTCTGCTCGGGAGGAGGGGTCCGACAGCAACGCGCCTCCCAAAGGGGCCGGAGACCATGTGACCGGGCGGAGATCGCCTCCCTGCAGTATATGGGGCTAACGGGGGGGGGGGGCTAAACTCCGGCCTCTGGGCCATGGTGGGGGCTGTTTGGTGGCGACCCGGCCGGGTTCCCAAGGCAAGCCCTGTGCGAGGGGGGCCTGCCCTGCCCTGCCCTGCCCCCGCGCAGCCGCCCTGGACTCCCTTGGTGCTCTCCCACCCCAAAGGCTCACAGTCTAGGGCTGACCCTGCTGAGCCCTGATGGTGAGACCGCTGGGCCTGGCCCCTCCACCTCCCAGCAGCACCGTGCAAACGGGCCAATGGCACGCAATATCATGCCAGCCCCCGGTACTGCGGGCATTCATTCAGAAGCTCTGCCCAGGGTCGCCCAGCAACCCTCACCCTGTCAGAGCAGGGCTATGCAGCCCAGGGGCTCCCAGATCCCGTTCCAGGCCCTTAACCCCAAATCCACTCTATGCAGGTTTGTTGGCAAGTAAGTCCCTAGAACTGGACAGGACTAACCCTTTCCATGGCTGTTCCCACCTCTGGTGTCAAGTGCAACACACCAGGTGGGCACGGGGCCCTGACGCATCCCCCTGCACACAGAGAGAGCCACATCTTTAAGAGTCACTCCACTTGGGCCTGGGCCGTGGCGGAGAGGACAAAGGGTGGTGAGCCTTCTCCTCTGGCCTCTGGGGTCGGCCGGTCTGGCTAGCTCCAGAGAGGCTGGCCAGGCCCAGGGGCTCTTGGCCTCCAGTGGCCCTCCCAGAGCACAGGTGTGTGGGCCGTGGGCTGTCTGTCCCCTTTGTGGTAACCGAGCCTTCTGGCTAGGGGCCTTCGTCACAGCAGGCTTGTCCCTTTGCCTTGAACTTGCTGAAATCCTCTGGCTGAATTAACCGTGTCCCTGTTTTGGGCCCATATTATGACATACTCAAAGGAGCTGCGGTGGCTCAAGTGGTTAAGACGCTGAACTGCTGGCTGTGGAAGGTCAGTAGTTCAGCAGTTCTAGACCCAAGAGTGCCGCATGACGGGGTGAGCTCCCGTCTCTAGTTCCAGCTCCTGCCAACCTAGCAGTTCGAAAGCAAGAAATTGCAAGTAAATAGGTACCACTTTGGTGGGAAGGGAACAGCGTTCCGTGCGCCTTGGTGTTTAGTCATGCCGGCCACATGACCATGGAAACGTCTTCGGACAGCACTGGCTCTTCGGCTTTGAAACGGAGATGAGCACCGCAACCCTAGTGTCGGATTCGACTGGCTTTCGAGCAAGGGAACCTTTACCTTTACCTATGACATACTCAAAGGTAAGGTTAGTTTTCCCAGATGGTGCTTGTCCAGTGTCACCTGGAGAGAAATTCTGAACTCAGAACAAAATATGTAACACCAATGTATCATCCTTAAAAAAAAATAAAACAAAACCCCAACAACTTAGTTTTGTCAATGCATTTTAAAATTCTGCATATTTTAGAGTTCTGGAAATGGCCTGTCCGACACTTTGAAATGAATTCATGGGATGCAGAGAGTTTCAGGGGGCAGAGCAGTTAGATTCCGGTGCAGGAGATCAGAGGTTTCCATCAAAAACAAGAAGGGGAACTGTGTACTCAGAGCACAATTGAAAGCTGTTTTGTTCTTAATCACTGACCTGCAACCCTGAAGTTTCATGCTGCTCGCCAAACTGGAAGACTTTTCACCTGACAACCTTGTTGGTGCAGATTCCATTCATAGCGAAAAAGGGGAGGGACTTCACCGGGTTTCATTAAACATTACGGAGCTGCCCCTGTTCCTCAGCAAAAAGCATTCGGGAGGGAGGCTTGTAAATGGTTGTTTCCACTGCTGATGCAACTAGAATCTCTAGCCAGGTTTTCTTGACCCTGTCCGACTTATGCTTTCCGGTAAGTATAGAGAGACCTCCCAGCCAAGAGCAACCAGCAAGGAAGAAGAGCAGCTGGGGAGACGTTGCAATGCACTAAGATTATATTAATAAATTACCAAATACAGTTATAACTAACAAATTACCCACAAAGTATAATTCAGATAATAAAGTGCATAAATCCATAGAAAATCACAATACCATTCAGTAATTCGTAAATCCGTTCACAAGTGATATTTGTTCATGAGTGCCTTGGTAAGAACATAAGAGAAGCCAGTGTTGGATCAGGCCAATGGCCCATCTAGTCCAACACTCAGTCAAACAGCGGCCAAAAATACCAGGTGCCATCAGGAGGTCCAGCAGTGGGGCCAGGACACTACAAGCCCTCCCACTGCTGCCCCCTCCAGCACCAAGAATAGAGTGCATCACCTGCCCCAGACTGAGAGCTCCCATCTATACCCTGTGGCTAATAGCCACTGATGGACCTCTGCTCCAGATGTTTATCCAATTCCCTCTTGAAACTGTCCATGGTGTTTAGTCATGCCGGCCACACGACCATGGAAACGTCTTCGGACAGCGCCGGCTCTTCGGCTTCGAAAGGGAGATGAGCACCGCAACCTTAGAGTCGGATTCGGCTGGCTTCCGAGCAAGGGAAACCTCTAACTTTACCTTTCCTTCCTCAGAAGATTTCCAATCTGCATTTCCCCGTTTTATAGGGCAGGGGGACCTCCCGTGGCCGAGACTCCGGCGTCCTGAGCATGGCCGTAGGTGGGGCCGGAAGCCCCGCCCCGTCCCGCCCCGCCGGGGAGGCACAGCGCCTTGCCTCTGGCAAGATGGCGGCCCCCCCGCCGCCGCTTCCGGCCGCCGCTTCCAGTGGCCACGCGGCTCGCCGGCCGCCGTCATTTCCTGTTCCGGCGGGGAAGATGGCGGCGGCGGCGGCGCGCGTGGTGCCCAGCGACCTCTTCCCGCTCGTCTTCGCCTTCCTCAAGGAGAACCGCTTCGAGGGGCGGCGCGCGCCTTCGGGAGGGCGGCCGGCGTGGTGAGGCCCGGGGAGCGGGAAGCGGGGTGGGGGGCTCCCGGGAGGCGGCCGAGCTCCTTCCCCAAGGCCGGGCCGGAGCAACGTGGCTGCCCCTCGCGCGGGGTGGGGGTGGGGGGGCACAGCACGTGGGCTGCCGACCAGCCCTCGCTCGGAAGCCGGCCGAATCCGACTCGAAGGCTGCGGCGCTCATCTCCCTTTCAAAGCCGAAGAGCCGGCGCTGTCCGAAGGGCCCCCTTCAAACCTGGCAGGAGGGAGGGGGCGGGGGAGTCGCAGGCCGCGCGCTGGGCTCCCCCCCCCGGCATCGCATGATGGTCAAAGCGGTGGCATTCCGTGGTATGGCCTGATCCTGGGGAGGAAGCCACGGCACACCTAGGCCGCAGGATGAAAAGCAGAGGCGGCCCCCTGCCCGCAAATGCCCGCATGGTCAGAGCAAGGGTATTCCCAGTAGTCCTGCAGGGCTGCGAGGGCTGGACCCTAAGGAAGGACGAGCGCGGAAGAATAGATGCTTTCCAGTTAGGGTGCTGGAGACGTTTGAGCAGTGTTCCCTCTAAGCTGGGTTAGTGTGAGCTCGCTCACAGTGTTTTAGCCTCCGGCTCACACATTTTTGTCTTAGCTCGGGAAGGATGGGGCTCCAGAACAAACTAATTTAATCAGCAGCCACTTGCTCACAACTTGAATGCCAGTGGCTCACAAAGTAGAATTTTTGCTCACAAGACTCCACAGCTTAGAGGGAGCATTGCTCTTGAGAGTCCCTTGGAGATCGAATCGGTCAATCCTCAAAGAAATCAACCCTGACTGTTCCCCGGAAGGCCAGAGACTGAAGCTGAAGCTCAAGTACTTTGGCCACCACCAAATGAGAAGGAAGCCCTCACTGGAGAAGAAGACCCCGATGCTGGGGAACAGTGAGAGTCAAAGAAAAAGAAGGGGATGGCAAAGGATGAGATGGTCAGATAGTGTTATCGAGGCAGCAAACATGAAATTGAGCAAACTCCAGAGCAGGACAGAAGACAGGCGGGCCTGGCGTGATCTGGTCCATGGGGTCACGAATGGTCAGACTCGACTGTATGATTGAACAACAACAACCACCCGCTGGTTGGCAGGCCACCTGGTCCCCACCCCCAATCAGCTGAAGCCCTTTAAATTGGGCAGGAGGGGGAGGGGTGGCTGCTCTTGGGAGTGGGGCTTTCCCTGCTGGCATATTGGAGCCCCCAGAAGGTGGGGAAATCCCCCCCCGAACTTGGGGGCTGGCAACCCCGTGTATGAGTGCAGTTGCAGGTGGGGGCGGCAGAGCAGAACACGCACCCTGGGTGTGCAGGAGTAAAGTAAAGCAGCACTGAGATAGGTCAGGAAAAGCTTAAGAGAAATTTTAAAATGCTAAAAAAAAAAATCTTGAGGTGTCTGTGAGTTCTAGGCCGATCTTTGTGCACGTTGCAGGGGGTTGAACTTAGCCTGCTGTTTGTAAAGAGTGTGGAGAGGCTTTGTACTGATAGGTGTTGCCAGTAGGACAGCGTTACTTCTGTGTAAAAGACCAAGGCAGAATGCAGCAGGATGCCCGGGGCGAACATGACTCTAAAATAGTACGTGTTAAATAATAGTGTATTTATGTTGCGTTTTTCTAATCCTTGTTTCTGCTGTAGTGTTGTCAATGTCTTACATCAGGGCTTTGTGGGAAGCCATAGGCACCAAACTAGTGGGACTTTAAGATTACATTTTGATGGAGAGAGATTTGTGAAAATCTTCCCCTTTTAAGCTTGCCTTTGTAAGCATTATATTAGACAAATTCTGTATCAATAGTAGTAAATCTACCAGTCCCGTTTGAATGTAAGATTAGAATCTCCCCTTAAAAGTGCTGGACGCACAACTGTAACTGGACATAACTGCAGTTTGTATGCAAATATAGATGACACCCTCTTTGTTATGGCATGTCTGCAGGGGAACTAGTCTTGATTTTACTAAAGACTGTATTTGCTTAATGGATGCAGTTGTGGTGGTTACTCAGTTAAGCCAGTTACTAATCTGGGTTTTTTTTAACTGCTTGTAATTGTCATTGCTTTTAAACTTTCAGAACCCGATATCTAAAGGTGCTCTATAGTTAGTGTTTGTTATGTTTGGGGGAGAGATTTTTTTAGTAACTCTATATTGCTGGTATGCTGTACGACCAGGGTACGCGGTATCCTCATTTTCTATACGCAGTATGTTTCCAAACAGCCTTAGCAGTTCTTGTGGGGAAGAGTATTGATTACAGGCCAATGTCTCTGAGGTTCTCTTTTCTGCTTGCATTTCAGACGGAGCAAGACCCCAATGCAGCTTCGCTCATAGATGTCTTCAACTACTGGCTGAAGTAAGTGCCATCGCCATGCCTGTCTGGTGGGCTCACCGTACGACGTTTTGAAAATATGTTGTGCAAAGCAGGTTAGACAAATAAATTTCCAGTGGAGCGTAAGTCAGGATTTTGCTAGCCTCATCTGCTTTCCGGAGTTTGGGGATCAGTTTGGTCTGCCTTGTAGTGCTCTTGTAAGGCCTTATTGAGCATGTTTGCAAAATGCTTGGAAGACTTGACTTGTCTTAAAAATTCTTCAGGTCTTCCTTGCCTGTGGCTTGTTGCGTACTTGCATCTGGTGTCCTTCCTGGTTACCATGCCCAGATGTGGATGTGGCTTGTGCGAGACCCAGAGAACAAGGACACAAGAAGGACTGTTGCTTATTAATGCAGTGCCCTCAATTATCGTGGGGAAATCAGCAAGTGGAAGGGAAGGCTTGTAATCAACTATTGACATACAGTGATGTCACCAAGCTGTATCTCTCGGTCGGCTGATCTGCTCTTTCCAGTCGAATGTGCCATTTCTCCGCTGTAACTAGGAGGGAGGTGTACTGTGTGAATCTACAGATGGTGAATAAAAAGTGCCCATAGATCGGCTGCTGGCTTATGTCACCATTTCAATCCACCCACCCACATAATGCAGAGTGCTCATCTAAATATTTTTCTCCAGATCCCCTGAAGCCAAAAAACGGAAAGCTTTTCCCAACGGCCCACCTGCGAAGAAAGCCAAGAGGGAATCTTCATCCAGTTCTGAGAGCTCCAGTGAAGATGACGAGCCACCAGTCAGAAAACCAGGTGAGTTCTGCCACCTTTTCATTGGCACGGATGTGACACTTCATCCTTGGTCAAGGAGGCGCTTGACTGCACTCTTTTTTTTGGGGGGGGGGGTGTTGAATATTTTGTGTGTGTGTGTGTGTCTATATGCGTCTATGCCTGGAAGTCATGGTTGACTTCTGGTGACCCCGAGCAGGGCTTGAATGTGTCAGAGACGTAGCTTACTATTGTGTGCCTCTGCGTCCCAGCCCAGGTATTCCTTGGAGTTCTCCCTTCCAAGTACTTGCCATGTCTTGCGTTCTTGAAGACAGTCCCATTGCGACACCCAGCTCTTAGGGAGACCTCTGTAGCGTTGAACCACGAGCCCCTCTTGACCAACTTGTCCAGCACGTTCAGTGCGAGAACATATTTTTGACTGTCCTGCCTTCCTCTGTTGCCTACGCGATACAGTGACACTTTACCACCTTGTTTGGTTGAAATCTGGACTGAGCTCTGGAATCTGTTCAGATCTGACACTGGCTGCTTGTTTCTTTGTTCAGTGTCTCAGCACCTTTGTCAGAATCCTGGTTACATCAGTTCTCAACACCACTCACTTTGAAGAAAGTTTAGTTTATTGAGATGTTGAAGAATACCATACTGAACACGAGCTTTGTTCGGACTGGAGGTGAAAGCACGGAGATGGCAGGCATGTTGTGTTCAAGCAAAGGCAAATAAAGATCAGGACCCAATCACCCCACGGCATTTGCCCGCCAGAAATAACAGTCAACTCCCCACCACCACTACTAAGCACATGCCCCTCCACAGAAATAAAGCAAAAGAACTGCTCTGTGCAACGCAGTGTCTGGTACATCACAAAAGCATTTGGTTTTCACACCCCTCTCCCCCTCCTCTTTCCTCTATGGCAGGTGAACTGTAAAATGCATACTGAGCCTGACATACTGCCCCCCGCCCAAGACCTCTCACCCCTTCGGCTTGCAAGGGTATTTGTTAGAGAGGGGGCTCTAACATGTTGACATTTCACCCACTCATTATGCGATTCATCAAAGTCCTTCCATTTAATCAAGTAGTATAGTCGGTTCTGTTTCAACTTAGAACTGAGGCTGTCTCCCACCTCCTGGTGGGGTTCACCATCTGTCATCAGAGGAGGTGCAGCAGCTGACGGAGGTCTCCACTTGTTCGGGCCTGGATCCCTTTTCAGTAAACGGAAATGAAATACAGGGTGAATATGCCTCAGAGTCTTGGGTACATCAAGTTCCCCGGCCCCTTTGTTCAAGACTCCCAACACCTTGAATGGGCCAATATGCTTCCATCCCAATTTCCTCCCCGGCTGGAGCCCCTCCCCAGGCTGCAACTCCTATTCTGGAGCCCTCCCTTTATCAGCTTGCTTTTTCTAGTCCTCTTTCGCCTTCCTCAGAGTCTCTTGGATGGTGGAACATCGATCCTTTAGGTCCCCCCCCCCCACTCCAGAGCTCCTGCGTAGTCACCATGGAGAGGAGGCCCTGTCGTACCCGCACACACCCTTAAAGGAGGAGAGGCCAGTGGTACTGAGCACTGAGTTACGTGTTATAACAGTATCCCACGTAAGAGGAGGTCGACCCAGTCGTCCTGCAGGTAATTGGTGAAGCACCAGAGGAATTGCTCCACCACTTGATTTACCCTCTCAGTCTGCCCATCCGTCTCTGAGTGATGGGAGCTGCTGAGACCTCGTTCCACTCCCAGCACCTGCAGCAGTTCCTGCCAGAACTTAGCGATGAACTGCGACTCCCAGTCCAAAATGTTCTTGAAAGGGAAGGGAATGCAGCCTCACAATGTGGTGCATGAAAAGCTTGGCTAGTGACTTGGCCGAGGGCAGTTGTTTGCAAGGAATAAAATGTGCCTCCTTGGAGAACATGTCAACCACCACCCAAATCACCGTTTTCCCTCTACTGGGTGGTTAGTCAGTTATAAAGCCCTATAGAAATCACGGCCCAGGGTCTCTCTGGCTGGCGTTCCAAGGGGTTGTAAGGTACCAGGAGGCTTTCCTGGCCTCCGTTTCCCCATTAGGCAGGTTTGGCAGGAACCCACATATTGGGAAATATCTGCCCTCATACGCGACCACCAGAATTGCCTTTGAAGGAGGTGCAGGGTTTTCAGGTATCCATAATGTCCTGCCGATTTGTTTTCATGCCCCAAAGTCAGGATTTTCCCTCTCAAGGCTTTAGGCTTGAACAGCCTCCCGCCCCTGTACCAACAGCCTTCTCCACTCAGCTTCACTGAATTGTCAGTCTGAGCATCCTCCACGTCCCCCTCTGTAAAAGCTGTTTTAAATTTGCAAATCCAGGGTTCAACTTCAATGGGGGTTTCTGCTTTCACTCAGCTGCGAGTTACCACCCCACAACTGGGTGGGTGTGAACATTGAGTCTATGACTTCTTCCCTCTGGCTGTCATGTTGCGGGAGGCGGGATAGTGCATCAGCCAGAGAGTTTGCCTTCCTGGGGAGGTGCTGGAGGGTAAACCGAAATTTAGAGAAAAACTCCGCCTAGTGGAGCTGCTTCGTGTTTAGGCGCCTGGGCGTGCATAATGCCTCCAGGTTTTTGTGGTCCGTCACACTTCGAATGGCCCCCTCGCCCCCTCCAGCCAGTGCCTCCAGGTCGTAAGGGCCAGTTTGATGGCAGCCGCCTCCTTGTCCCAAACAGCCCAATTACGCTCTGTGGGGCAGAACTTCTTAGACACGTATGCCAGGGGGTGGACCTTTCCATCCTCCCCCTGTTGCAGGATCGCACACCCCCACCCCATAGCCACATCGGAGGCGTCGACTTGCTTCACAAAAGGTTTATTTTCATCAGGATGGTGTAAAATGGGATCAGAGGTAAACAGCTCCTTGAGCCTTTCAAATGCTTGCTGGCACTCCGGGGTCCAGTCCGGCTTGGTACTTGGCTTGCTACTTTTGGGACCCTTCCCCTTAGTTTTTAACAAGTCAGTAAGGGGCAAAAGGAGCTGCGGTGGCTCAAGTGGTTAAGATGCTGAACTGCAGGCTGTGGAAGGTCAGTAGTTCGGCAGTTCAAGACCCGTGAGTGCCGCATGACGGGGTGAGCTCCCGTCTCTAGTTCCAGCTCCTGCCAACCTAGCAGTTCAAAAGCAAGAAATTGCAAGTAGATAAATAGGTACCACTTCAGTGGGAAGGTGACAGCGTTGCGTGCACCTTGGTGTTTAGTCATGCCGGCCACATGACCACGGAAATGTCTTCGGACAGCGCTGGCTCTTTGGCTTTGAAACGGAGATGAGCACCGCAACCCTAGAGTCGGATTCGACTGGCTTTCGAGCAAGGGAACCATTACCTTTAAGGGGCAAAAACCCCTGGGCAAAGTTTGGGATTGATGCATGTAGAAATTGGCGAACCCGAGGAACGATTGGAGCTGGCGCCGGGTTCGAGGAGCCTCCCACCCCCCACTTCCTGCACTTTATGGGGGTTCACGCCCAGTCCCTCCCCCGAGATCCCCGGAAATCCAATTCATCCTTAGGAAACTCACACTTGGAGAACTTGACAAAGAGGCGGTGCTTGTAAAGGGTTTGGCGCACCTCCCCGACCAACTTTACATGCAACTCTGTATCTTTCGAATAGAGCAAGATATCAGCCAGATAAACTAGCGCGCCCTTGAATAAACATTTGTGTAACACTTGATTAAGTTCATAAAAACCCTGGGGGCTCCCGCTAATCTGAATGGCATCACCAGGTAGTCAAACTGTCCCAACGGCGTGTTGAAAGCTGTTTTGTGTTCATCCCCCTTCTGAATAATACTTCACAATTTTAGCTAAGATAATATAACTCATATCCTTTTCTTCGAATTCCCCACCCCCCTGTTGGCTCCCAGCATTGTTTCCACCATTTTACCAATACATATTCCCTGATAATTCACTGTTATCATATAAATTCTACAGGTAACGCAGTTTACTTATTTGCAATTACTACTAATACTTATCGATTATATACCTGTTACACATTTGTTACATATCTAGTAACTTTCCAAACTGAATATGCTATCCCAATGTTTCTCTATGTATTCTTTAAAGTCATTCCAATCTGCCAAAAAAGTTTCTGCTTCTAAATTGTTAAGTTTTCTTGTCCATTTGTCCATTTCTGCCATAAATAGCAGTTTTCTTAACCAGTCCCAGAGTTCAGGAATTTTTTCATTTTTCCAACTTTGAGCATAAATCATTCTGGCGGTTGTTACCATGTACCACATCAGTGTTCTTTTACTCACACTTATTTTTTCTAGTTTAAGACCTAGAAGGAACACTTCAGGTTCTTTCTAGAAGGTACATTTCAATTTTTTTTCCATTTCTATATGTATTGCAGTCCAGAATATTTTTGCTTTATCACAAGTCCACCACCAATCTGACTGGGGGGGGGGGGGAGCTCGTCTGCCTCCTCCTCCTCTTTGAACACTCGAGCCAAGTCTTTGTGCTCAGGAGGGATGAGATCGCGCTCTCCCCACGCCAAGCAAACCCACTCCGGAATGGGAACTGGCGCCTCCCCCCACTCGGGGGTCTGGGAAGTGCAGGGCCTCTCCGCTCCCCTGAACGTATGGGTCACAATCTCAGAGCCAGGGATTGCCCAGCACCATCGAGAATTTTGCAGCAGGGTTAATAATGAATGGCCGTTGCTCCCACTGGGGCCCCATCCCCATCACCACGGGCACGGTTTGATATTTGCACGCCTCCTTCATTGGGGACCCATCCATATGGGTGAAGATTAAAGGTTCTGGCAATATTTGGACGGGTACCCCTAGCCCTGTGTCTAATGCTGGGCTACTTAAGTCTTGGACACACCCAGAGTCGGTCAGGGCTCTCACCCGTATCTGGGTACCCTGCTTGGGTTTTATTACAGTCACCGCCACATAGAACAAAGGGGGATAGGTTCTCACCAATCTTGGTGCGTGGGATCTTCAGACCAGTCCTTCACAGCGGGTCCCAATCTTTTCCTGCCAGCATGTTGGGCTCGTCTCCGCTAGAGGAGGTGCCATCAGAATCTCCCCACTCCCCTGCTTGAAGTGCTTTGGGTTGCTTCATCTGCGCCCCTTGCGACTTGGGCTTTTACTCGGAGGTATTGTGCTCACTCTCCTTCCCATCCCCGGGGCTCTTGTCGAGAGGGCAGGTGGCCCCAAAGTGCCCTGGGGCCCCACATCTTAGGCACAGGCCCTGTTGGTCTCTGACGGCTTCCCTCGTCTTGGGTTTCATTCCCCGTTGTTCTGCCGCCCCCCTCGGCAGGAACCTGGGGCTGGTACATCCACAGAAGGTCGGAGCGGTTCTCCTGCACCCACCCATTCGGGGTTAGCGGGTTGCCCTGGGCCAGGGCCCAGTTCAGAGTTGAGTGGTTTAGCCCGGCCCGGTAGAACTCGATGAGGACTTCCTCAGGCCACCCCTGGAGGTTTGCAGCGCGTGTTTTGAACTCATCAGAGTACTCCTGCACTGAGTGCCCACCCTGGCACAGGCCCCTCGGAAGGGTGCACGCTCTCTCTAGCTCTAGGGGGTCCTTGTATTGATGTTGGAGTAGCCACATGAAAGCATTTACATCTTGGAGTTCTGGGCCCCGGACATTGTGGAGACCCAGTCCCAGAGGTGCAACCTGATAAAATCCACAGGGTGCACGTCCGTGCCGAAAGTGGGGCCCCAATCGCATAAGTACTTGCGCACCTGCAGCAGAAAAAACACCAGCTTCTCTGGGAGGCTGTCAAACATTGCTTCCAGGGCATCGTGGGGCTGCCCTGGAGTCGCCGGGGCTGCAGGCAGCCCGACCAGGCCAGCAGGAATGGCCGGGGGGGGGGCAAGGGCACTTGGGGAGGGGCTGGTGGTGCCCCTCCAGCTCCATCTTGGGCCTGTCTACGATTCCGGAACTCTTACTGGATGGCATCTGTGATGATGTGTAAGATTCCAGAACTCTTACTGGATGGCATCCGTGATGATGTGTAATTCCGGAACTCTTACTGGATGGCATCTGTGATGATGTGTAAGATTCCGGAACTCTTACTGGATGGCATCTGTGATGATGTATAAGAATTCTTACTGGATGGCATCCGTGATGATGTATATCCAGCATCATGTTTTGCATCTCTCGCCTGATCTCTTCAGCCTCACCGCTGAACTCCGTGCGGAGACGTTCAATTTCAGTGTCCTCCATGACACGAATGTGCTCCAGGTCTTCCTGGAAGGAGCATCCGTAGCGCCTTCGGGTGCCATCGTAAGCGAGCCTCTTGAACCTCGGATTGGAGTCACCACCCAAGTGGGCTCAGCCCAGGTGGGGAGCAGCGCCAGGGAGTCTCTGGTCTGTGCCCGGCCTTCCACTCCTTTAGACTCTGTGGTCGTCACCGGGGCTGCCGTGGTCTGTTGCTCGGTCACGGTGCCATCTGCTGCAGTTGTAGGAACTTCCCCGTCCTCTCCGCTCATCATGGCTGTGGTGCAGGAGGTCGAGGAAGGAAAAGCGACTCCTAACAATTTGTCAGAATCCTGGTTAAATTAGTTCTCAACACCAGTCATTTCGAAGAAAGATTAGTTTATTGAGACGTTGATGGATACCATACTGAACACGAGCTTTGTCAGGACTGAAGATGAAAGCACAGAGATGGCAGACATGTTGTGTTCAAGCAAAGGCACTAAAGATCAGGACCCAGTCACCCCACGGCATTTGCCCGCCAGAAATAACAGTCAACTACCTCCCCCCCACTAAGCACGTGCCCCTCCACAGAAATAAAGCCAAACAACCGCTCTGTGTGACAGTGTTTGGCACATCAAAGCATTCAGGAAAGCAAAAGCATTTGGTTTTCACACCCCTCTCCCCTTCTTCCTTCCTCTGTGACAGGCGAACTATAAACTGCATACTGAGCCTGACAGCCTTCTTTTTTCTAGCTCCAGGAACTAAGCCAGCCTCTGCCCCTAAAGCAAAGGTGAAGGCAGCAGCCCCTGCCAAAGCGGAAAGCAGCAGTGAGGACTCCAGCGACTCTTCAGACTCTGAGCCAGAAAAGAAGACGCCAGCCAAGGTCAGTGCCCTGCCCTCCCGTCTCCCAAGTTCTGCTCCACGGAGAGAGCTCAAAAAAGTGCAGAATGTCTTACGTCTGGTTCTTCAACTTAAGGCAGAAACTATTGTAAGGGGAAGGGATTCCATGACCACACCCTGGCACGGGTCATGTCCACAACGTCAGGTGTTTCTGGGAAGCTGCCAGCCGGCCTCCGAAGCACAAAGTGCTGGAGAATTCTGGGTGTCCATTCTCCGTGAATGTTGGCCTGGCCAGGGATTGATACGGGAGCTGTGAGGCCGAGGTCTGTGTGAGTCACAGAAGGGCAGGCAGGGAAAGACTCGGTGGCTCAAGGGAGAGGTCTGGAGGCGGGAGCGGAGAGCTTCCCTGCTGTGGCACTGCAGAGGCCACGTTCCCACGCTTGGGTTCCCTGGAAGAGCAGAGTGCGGGGGGGGGGTGGGCAACGAGTGGGGCTGCTGGCGCTGATCGTCGCTCAACCTCGGCAGCCTCGCAGTCTGCTGCAGTCTACTTTTACACGGCCTGTTTTGTTCTATCATTTGTGGGTGGTGCTAGAAAGGAGCAAATCTCCAGGGGAAGAAAGGACCCTCGAAAGCAAAGCCCCAGAAGAAGTCGTCGAGTTCCAGTTCGGATTCCAGCAGTTCAGAAGACGACACGCCAAAGAAGAAACCACCCAAGGCAGAAGCTGTCAAAAAGGCAGGAAAGCCAGCTCCGAAACCAGGTACTTGCCTGCGTGGCCCACGGCGCCCGTCTGGAGAATGGGCAGTTCTGAGGCCAGGAGTTCCTTGGAGACCAATGGGAGTTTCGGGGATGGGGTGTGTGTGTATGTGTGTCTGAGCTCCCGGGAGTCATCAAAGCTCTCTAGGTCAGACAGGAGTAGGAATGGAGATCTCCGAGTCTTCTTATCCGGCTCTCAAGATGCTGGGAGGGGTGCTGTAAAGAATGCTGTTCTCAAGCAAATTTCAAGGGGAAATTACAAAGCAAGATCGCTGAACTTGAGCCAATTCCCAGGCCCATAAGAACAGTGGACCCCCCCCCCCGGATGAAGAGAAGTGTCGGCTCCTTATCTCACTCCAGATTTCCTGCCTGCCCCCACCCTGTTCCCTCTGCTCTAACCGAGCTGCTTCCAGGGGTGCACCTTCTGCCTGGGACGAAAGGAGGACTCGGAGATCTCCATTCCTATTCGGGCCCCTGACTCAGGGAGCTCCTTTGACTCCCGGAAGCTCCTGCCCTTGAAACCCTGGCTGGCCTCTGAGGTGCCCCTGGACCCGAATGCAGCTGTCCTCTTGCAAAGCCACGCAGCCGGCCCTCTGAGGCAGCCTTCGTAGTGGGTCTGCAGAGGAACTCCCTTACGTGGATGGGGGTTTCCAGCATTATTGTGTGACTTCCAAATTTAGTAGGCATGTTTAACTTTAAAAGGCATCTTCCTCAGTCAGCTTTGATGGAGAAGAGTGCTGGGAAGCCCCGAGTGATGGGAAGGGTAGGGATTAACGACCATCTTTTTAGCTTATGGTTCTTGCTTAGCTTAGTTAACAGGTAGATTCCCAGTGATCCTTGGGAACAGAGGCTATGCCCCCGTGGAGCTCAGGGTAGAATCAATGCCACACTTTTTCTTTTCTTGAGAGCTGCATGCTAAATTCAGAGTTTCTGTAATATTTCTTCTCCTAGCCGCATGTCCAGATTATGGATACACAAGTGAGGCCCCGCTCTCCAGGAATCCCAATGGATTGCCCAATGCAGAGATCAGTTCCTCTTAGGGCTGCCAGCTCCAGGTTGGGAAATTCCTGGACATTTGGGGGTGGAGCCTTGGGAGGTTGAGGTTTGAGTTTGGAAGTGACCTAAGCAAGGTATAATACAATAAACTCCATCCTTCAAAGCAGCTGTTTTCTCCGGGGGAATTGACCTCTGTCATCTGGAGACCAGCTGTAATTCCAGGAGATCTCCAGCCCTTGCCTGGAGGTTGGCAACATTAGTTCTGTAGGATTTTGGAGGGTGGAATCGATGGCATTGTATCTGTCTGAAGTCCCTCCTTGCCTCAATCCCCACCATCCCCAGGCTCCACCCCTCAAATATCCAGGAATTTCCCAACCTGGAGTTGGCATCCGTATCTCCTTCCCACCCAACAGCCAACCTACCTTTATCTGCCCCTCTGTCTTTAGCTTTCCATCTCCTTTCCCCCTGCAGCTTCTACTGAGGAAAACTGTGGTCTTTCTCCACAGTGGGGACTAAAACAGTTTACATTATTCTCTCTTCCTTTTTATCTACACAGCAAACCTATGAGGTAGTTAGGCTGAAAGTACGTGACTGGTCCAAAATCACCCAGTGAGCTTCCAGAGCAAGATGGGGATCTAAACCTGGGCATTGCAAATCCTGCCCTGAAGCTCTGACCGTTATACTACACTGACTTTCATAGGGTGGCTGCTGTTGAACAGTAGCAAGCGGCCAGGCCTAGTTGAATCCTGCAAGTCAGGTGGTCTGCTCTCAAGTCGCCCAGAGGGTGCTGGTAGGCCTAAGTTTGCCAGCCTCCAGGTGGGACCTGGAGATCCCCCAGAATTCCAAGTGAACTCCCGACAACAGAGATCTGTCCCCCTGGGGAACATGGGTTGACTCTGGCATTATACCCAGCTGAAGCTTCTCCCCTCCCCAAACTCTGCACTCCTCAAACTTCACCACAGAATCTCCAGGAACTTCCCAACCTGGAGTGGGCAATCCTTGCCCCAGGCCTGGCTCCAAACCCCCTGCTATTTAACCATTCCTACTACAGGAGGGATCCTCCCCAATCTGAGCTCCAGTTCTGCTTTTGCTTCCTCCCCTTTCTGTCTGTCCATCTGTCTCTCTCACTCTGGCTATCAGCCAGTCTATCTCTCACTGCTGATGTGGTGAGGCCTGGAGTAGAACCCTGTGGCAGCCATTTCAAAAGGTATTGGGGGGGAATTCAACTCTCCTTGAGGTTTGTGGGTTTTTTAAAACTTTTTGGGTTTCTCTGTAGATCCACGGAGTCCCCTGAGAATGTAGAAAAACCTATTGGGGCAGAGTGTGCCCCCTATCTGTGGAAATAAGTATCCACATGTAGAAGGGACTGTTGAGAATTAGATATATAGATTTTAAAATCTCCTTTCAGGGAACAATGGAAGGATTACAGAAATAGCACTGAAATTTATCTCAGAAGCATTAAAACTTCATGATTGGAGCCCTGAAGTCCTTCTAACTGCCAACAGCGGCTACCAGAGTGCTTCCCGGTTCAGTGCAATATAGCTGCCTGCTCAGCCTTCCGTTTGTCACTGGAAGGAGGGGCTCCTCTGTACTGAGGTTTGGGGAAACAGTGGGAGAGGAAGCTGGATCCAAAAAACAGCTCCCTCTCCAGGCTTCCCTTCCCGGGGTCTAGCACTGCTCTTGAGGCTAAAGGAGAAGATGCTTCGGGGGGCCGCTAGACTGCCCCAGGGCAGAGTAGGCAGCAGAGAAGTTTAGCCCCGGAGCAGCTTGGCTGGGGAAAGATCTGCCCTCTGGGTTGGAGACGCTGGCGGTCACATTTGGTCGCTGCCCCCAAAGCACTTCTCTTCATTCAAGGGGGGCAAAGCGCTTGGGATTCTGGGAATAGTTTTCATTTGATAGCTTGCCCTGCTCAAGTGGCTGGGGAGGGAGACATGTGAAGCTTTTCCAGTTTTTTAAAGGGAAAAATATAAAGTTGATTGTAAGACACACACACAGAAATATTTGCTTATGAGCGATGAGCTGCCGTGTTTTTCTGGGGGTCTTGGCCCAACTATTGAATCAAATGTAGTACAGTATTAATTTTATCCAAAGTAAACTGTGCTGGAGTGGTGCGCTAGCTGTGGTGTACATTATGTTGACCCTGTTTATGCGGTCTGAAAATACAGTCAGAGTTCTCCATGGTACAGTAAACTGTCTCTGGAAAAAGTCGACACCTTTGTATATTTACTAGTGTCAGATTCTGTAAGGTTATTCTTTGCTTTATCACAATTGACAGACAAAGTTGCCAAGGGGAAGCCCGGCTTTTCTAACGGCACAGCAGAGGGCGGTGGCAGCAGCAGCAGCAGCAGTGAAGATTCTGACGCTGGGAAAGGTACAACTGTGAAGGTGAGCAAGAGGCCTTCGTGCGGAACCTGCAGTTATTACTTGCATTTCCAGTAATTCTGGGGTTCCTTCCAGGCTGGTCGATCCCACATAGCCCCTTTCTCCAATTAAGCTCTTCCTCCTCCTCCTCAGGAGATTTCACAATTAGTAAGCTTGTGTTGATCTCTTCCCTTCTGTCATGCATTTGAATAGAGACACTCTTGGAAAACTTCTAATGCAAGATCTTTCCGAATCCCCCTATGGCCTGTGGACAAATTCATATCTTTTTTCTCTGTGACTTTTTTAAAAAATAGCCATTGACAGTGCTGAACTATCACACTGATTGTGTCATTCCTCCACTGTTTGAGCAAATTAGACGGCACTTAGAATCCCAGTACTGATCTTGTGGCCTGCGTCATTCTGTTCGTTACGTATTATTTTTGAAGCTGCTGCAGCCATAGAAGGATCTGTTTTTGGGCTCCGTGATTGCCAAGGGAAGTTCTCAAATGCTTTTTGATCATCCAAAACCTCTGTATTTGCTGGATTGCCCATCTCTGTGTCGGAGACCAGAGCATCCCATTGAGGAATTTGGGGACCGCAGCCAGTTGAAAGATGGCTGCATTCTAGGATAACCGTTTTTCTTTTTGGCTGAAGAAAAAGCTGCGCATATTTCGTAAACTTTTAACCTGCCGATGCTTTAAGGAGCTTAGGCTTTCTCCTCTCCTCCGTTTTATCCTCACAACCACCCTGCGAGGCAGATTAGGCTGCGCAGGTGTGTTCATGACTGGCCCAAGGTCACCCAGCCCGCTTCCATGGCAGGAGCGGGGACTTGAACCTGGTTTCCCCAGATCCTAGTCTGACTCTCAGACCGCACCGCCTTGCTGGGTCTCTTTATTTGCAAGGTAGGAAGCCAAAGACCAGGATGGCATAACCAGCAATCCTGCTTGTTCCACACTCCAAGCTGGTATGATAGGCAGGGCTGCAGTATGAGTCTTATTGACATCTGAGACAACGGTGTTGGGGGTGAAGCTCTTGGAAGTCAATGAGGGCTGTTTCTAGAGGACAGGGTGTTTGTACAGAACTGGGAGAGGGCGGTTCAAGCTCCAGCCATAGAGGGGCTTTTAAACTGAATTCTGCAGTAAGCAGACAGGAGGCGTCTATGGACAAATGAGTAAAATAGGTAGATTATCTCCGCTAATGCTTGTAGCCTAAAAGCCAGGGTGAGTGAATTACAGGGTCTGTTACTAAAATGGAATGTTTAAACCCTTTGTAGAAAAGTTATATAATCCACAGAATACAGTTGTCCTCGAATATAAAAAGGACAGAGTAGGTCATGTGATTGGTGGGAGGGGCTTAAAAATTGTGAGAGGGACTTGCCTTCAGAGTTGCTGTGGTCAGCCATGCCCAGGAGGTACTGTCAGGCTCAACAGCAAGCAAGTCCAAGCACTCTACGAGAAAGATATGCTTTATTGGAATACAAGGATGTTGCCCACAGTAATAACACTATTGTCAGGAATGCCCCTCTTGGATAGGGTAGGTGCAATTATAGTATGATGCAAAGCTGGACTAGCAAATGAACTTTTAGCGCGCGCGCGGGAAAGTTCCCGGCGGGAGATTACTTAATGATCGGAAGTGTACTTGGCAACATAGAGAAACACAACAGTCTCCTGACAGGTACAAAGGATGTAGATATTGTCGCCTTTCCCCTCCACCCACCCTTAGCAGGGCCAAAACTTGGGTGACTGTCTTCGACGCAAAAAAGAAATTTGGAAAATGACTTGTTGGGAAGTGTTGGAATTGCTGATGACAACCACGTCCATGTGCACTTGGTTAATTTAAACAATATTTTGATTTTACTTCTATTGTTGCATTTATTGCGTGCCACTCTTGCTGAGACTCCGGGGTTACCGGGCGTGAAACAGGGCAGGCGGGCCGTGTGAGAGCAAATCGCAGGGGTGTGGAGAAGGCTCAGGAAGGGGCAACGGCTGCCCAGTCTTGTGCATGCGTACTCTGGTGGGATCGGAGCCCGGAATTATTAGAGGAGGCAGTGGTCTTTGCTGTGGAGATCGAAGCGACTGGATCTCGTACTTCACCAAAAAAAGACAACTAAGGAAGGAGAGACGAGTTTAGCAGCGAGTCTAGATATATGAAGCACTTTGAACTTTTTAGAGTGCTACAGAAGTCTTGCAAGGACACTTCAAAAGTGTGGCATTTCTTTGTTTTGTTTTCCTGTGGCTGACTAATATGGCTACTCAGCCGGAATAAATGGCATTCCTTAACTAGTCCCCTGTGTCTCTGGTGTGTCGCTTAGTAATGGAGCAGAGCGGATGTGGGTTGTGATCAGACTTTAAAAGCATCCTCCTTTAATGGAACTTCTCCCCTTGCACTATTAGACTGCCCCGAAGAGAGCGCCACCGTCCACACCGGAAGCTGCCCGGCTGGCCCCGGGTAAAGGCAAAGCGGTGAGTCGGCCGAGCAGCAGCAGCAGCAGCGAGGATTCTTCTGACAGTTCAGGAGATGAACAGCCAACCTCAAAGCTCAAGCCTGGTGAGTGAAGGGCGGGTGTTGTAGATCCGGGGTCAGGTTGGTTTCCAGGCCAGTCGGCGGTGGCCTAGGACTCCGTTCCCGTCTTGTGACTGTGGCGTGCTCTTCAGGAAACCATGGGGGGGGGGTCTGGTTCTGCCCTATTCTGAAGTGCTTTGGACACAAAGACGTCCACGGAGGAGCTCAGAAAGAATCCCGTGTCTGCTGGGCCCAAGTGACTGAGCTGGAGATGGGCGTGCTCGTCCTGTTTTTTGAGCCGTGGCCCAGCACTGAATTGGGCTACAAGGCCTGGGGGTGTCTTTTTAACAAGTTGACAAGGAGAAGGTAAGATTGCCGTAGAGTTGGTGGAGAGGGTTCCGAGAAGGGCAGCTCGCAGCCGGATTCTGTGCATGAGGTATCACACCCAAGGATGCCCAAGTAACTGCCGGCAGGAGTGCTGGAATCAGGGAGGCAGCACGAGGGCAAGGCTGTTTTCAGTCTCTCTCGTGCCCAGTATCCTGCTGGCCTGGCATTGTCCGTAGAAATGGTCAGTTCTCTATCAGAGTAACAAGAGGGTCACCCACTCCGGAAGGCAGGCTCACAGAGGCCCTTCTCCCCTATCTCTCTTCCACTGACCACGTTCTTTGACTTCCACAGATTCACTGCATAGTGTGGAGGAACCCTGGTCCATCAAGTGCAGGGTGCTGGGGGTGGGGCGCGGATTTGCTAATTCTTCTACAGTTCTGGTTGTTGGCACGCCTATCTTCGTCTGTCTTGTTTGCAGGCCAGTACAGTGCTGTGCCACCCCCTTTGGCCTTAGAAGCAAAGAAAGGCAAAGGACCAGGCGTTGCTTCTAAAAAGAGTGACAGTGGCGGTAAAAAGGAGCAGTTGGCGAAGAAGAAGAAGACGACGACGATAGGTGTGTATGGATGAGGGCCTAAGTATACTAGATATGCACAATACAGAGGGAATGTACACAACAGAAATGGTTGGATTGTACATGTATATCTGTGTGTGTGTGTATACGTGTGTGTGTAGTGTGTGTATATATATGTGTGTGTAGTGTGTGTGTGTGTACATATGTCAAGGTGGGGAACCCATGAGGAGTTGCAGAGGCCTCCCCCCCCCCTTTCCTTTCCAAATCTGGGCCTTCCACCAGGCTTAAAAACATGGCTTTTCACTGGAAATCCCTAAAAAACTGTAAGAAACCACGGGCTTTTCACTTTCAAACCCTAGAAGTCCCTTAACACACACACACCATTATTTTCTGCATAAAAACCCTGAAGTACCCTTAAAAAGCGTTGGTTTTCACTCTAAAATCCTACATAATCCTTAAAACCCATTTTTTTTGTTGTTCTAAAACCCTAAAGAGCCAGTTAGGTGTTGTGGTTAAGAGCAGTGGACTCTAATCTGGGAGAACCGGGTTTGATTCCCCACTCCTCCACTCACAGCTGCTGGATGACCTTGGGCAAGCCGTAGTCCTGGCACAGCTGTCCTTGAAAAAGAGCAGTTTCTGTCAGAGCTCCCTTAGCCCCACCTCCCTCCCAGGGTGTCTGTTGTGGGGAGGGGAAGGGGAAGGAGTTTGTCAGCCGCTCTGAGACGCCTTTGGGCAGTGAAGGGTGGGGTATAAATCCAATCTCCTCCTCTTCTTCTACCTCACAGGGTGTCTGTTGTGGGGAGGGGAAGGGGAAGGAGTTTGTCAGCCGCTCTGAGACGCCTTTGGGCAGTGAAGGGCGGGGTATAAATCCAATCTCCTCCTCTTCTTCTACCTCACAGGGTGTCTGTTGTGGGGAGGGGAAGGGGAAGGAGTTTGTCAGCCGCTCTGAGACGCCTTTGGGCAGTGAAGGGTGGGGTATAAATCCAATCTCTTCCTCTTCTTCTACCTCACAGGGTGCCTGTTGTGGGGAGGGGAAGGGAAAGGAGTTTGTCAGCCACTCTGAGACACCTTTGGGCAGTGAAGGGCGGGGTATAAATCCAATCTCTTCCTCTTCTTCTACCTCACAGGGTGCCTGTTGTGGGGAGGGGAAGGGAAAGGAGTTTGTCAGCCGCTCTGAGACTCCTTTGGGCAGTGAAGGGCGGGGTATAAATCCAATCTCTTCCTCTTCTTCTACCTCACAGGGTGCCTGTTGTGGGGAGGGGAAGGGAAAGGAGTTTGTCAGCCGCTCTGAGACTCCTTTGGGCAGTGAAGGGTGAGGTATAAATCCAATCTCTTCCTCTTCTTCTACCTCACAGGGTGCCTGTTGTGGGGAGGGGAAGGGAAAGGAGTTTGTCAACCACTCTGAGACACCTTTGGGCAGTGAAGGGCGGGGTATAAATCCAATCTCTTCCTCTTCTTCTACCTCACAGGGTGCCTGTTGTGGGGAGGGGAAGGGAAAGGAGTTTGTCAGCCGCTCTGAGACTCCTTTGGGCAGTGAAGGGCGGGGTATAAATCCAATCTCTTCCTCTTCTTCTACCTCACAGGGTGTCTGTTGTGGGGAGGGGAAGGGAAAGGAGTTTGTAAGCCACTCTGAGACACCTTTGGGCAGTGAAGGGTGAGGTATAAATCCAATCTCTTCCTCTTCTTCTACCTCACAGGGTGCCTGTTGTGGGGAGGGGAAGGGAAAGGAGTTTGTCAGCCACTCTGAGACACCTTTGGGCAGTGAAGGGCGGGGTATAAATCCAATCTCTTCCTCTTCTTCTACCTCACAGGGTGTCTGTTGTGGGGAGGGGAAGGGGAAGGAGTTTGTGAGCCGCTTTGAGACACCTTTGGGCAGTGAAGGGCAGGGTATAAATCCAATCTCTTCTTCTACCTCACAGGGGCTGTCTGTTGTGGGGAGGGGAAGGGGAAGGAGTTTGTCAGCAGCTCTGAGATTCCTTTGGGTAGTGAAGGGCGGGGTGTAAATCCAATCTCCTCTTCTTCTTCTTGTAAAGAACCCTAATATCCCCTGAAAACCATGATTTGTTGGTAGGGAAATCTGTAAAAGCCTTAAACCTTTTACTTGGAAAAGCCTATAAATAAGCTTAGAACTGTAGATTTTCACTTTAAAAACCTTGGCTTTTTGCTCCCAACCCCCAAGAAGCTGGAACTAAAAAGCCCTAAAAAACGTTTTCCCCGTCAAAACCCTTAAAAACCCTAAATCCAATGATGTATCATCAAAAACGTCTAAAACCATTACAAACCCATGGCTGTTCACAGGAGAACGTTTAACCCTGCGGTGTTTCCTTGGAAACCTGAAAAACCATTAAAAAAAAAAGTTGTTTGCTCGACACCCCCCCCCCCCATTCATTTTAAACCATGGGTTGTTTTTTTTCTGGAAAGCCCTGAAAAAATTAAAACTATGGGCGTTTTGCTCAAAACCCTGAGGAGCGCTGAACACCATGTTTTTTCACAAGGCACACTCTTAAAAAACCATGGTTTTCCCCTTCAAAACCTTGAAGAACCCAAAACAATGTTGCGGTCTGTCCCTCCTGGGCTCTCTTGTGTAGTTCCTGTCCCCGTCCCCAAATGGAGTGGAACTTCCTTCCCTCCATCCTCTGCCCCAAATGGTGCCCTCCTGGAGGAGGCGGAACCCTCAGGAGCAGCGTGGAGGGTGAATGAGAGGCCTGCAGGAAGAGGGAGAAATTGGCACACACGCCCCTTCCCCCCCCCCCGACGTGTCTTGGCCCACAGAACTGCAGGTGTGCGCCAGTAAATTAAGTTCAGCCTTCCCATCTCTTGTGAGCACGAAGCCCCAACTGCTGCTGCTGCCTGTGAGTTCTCCGGCCCTGCTTCCTCCCAGAAGGCCTCTGTCAGCAGGGCACTCTAAAGCGGTCCCATGGCCACAGAGCAGAATTTGAGTTCGGGAGCGGTTCCTTCCGACCAAGACAGCTGCCCACCGGAATCCACTTTGCAGCAAGGACAGCGCTACCGTGGGCTGGTCCTTCCCTCCCTCCCTCCCTGGGGGACACGCCCCCCCCCCTTTGGTGTGCTGTTGCAGAACGGTTGAGAGCTCTGAAGCACCACACCCGCACTCTGGATTTGCCTGGGAACTCTGTAGCCACCAGAGTACTGACGTGACCTCTGCTCCCTATAACCGGAGGAACCAGAAGACATAGCAAGATTAGGCAGAAGTCCAGGGGCACCTCAAAGGCTAACGTTCATTTCAACATGACCTTTTGCGGGTCAGACCACTTGATCACATAGAGACATGGAGTCAGTAACTTAATGGGAAATCTTCTGGAGAAAGTCGGGGTGGGACAGGGAGAGGAGGCTTGGTGTGCATTGCACCGTGAGTGTTTCAGTTCTCGGTGTGAGTGGAAAAGGGAGCCACCGATGCAGAAAGGCGAGGCAGAGAGTCCCGTCCAATGTTCCCTCTAAGCTGGGGGGTCTTGTGAGCAAAAATTCTACATTGTGAGCTCCTGGCATTAAAGCTGTGAGCGAGCCATTGGGCTGCTGCATAAATCAGTTTGCTCTGGAGCCCTCCTTCCTGAGCTAAGGCCAAAATGTGTGAGCCGGAGGCTAAAAAACTGTAAGCTAGCTCACACTGTCTCTGCTTAGAGGGAACATTGGTGCCGTCATAAACCAGCCGGATTACCACACACGCTGGATGGTGAGACAGATCAGAGGCTTCAACAGAGAAGCAAGTAATTTAAGTGAAAGTTAACTAATACTGGTTCAAGGTTATAATCTGGTAGAAGATGTTGAGACGAAGCAGCCTGCTAAAAAGGGGGTCCCGTGGCGCTATTAGAGATCGCAGGGGTGGAGGAGACTGCTGCATGGGCAGCCTCGTGCAGTTTTTGCCGTGGATCCTTGATGCTGCCGGGTCATGGGTGCGGGTGGCAGGGCCCTGTTCTGTACCGAAGAGTGTCGTTCCTTAGCACGGATGAAATGCATCTGGCGCTCTGTCAGAGAGACAGATTAGATTCCTGAACAGGACCCTACTAAACTGGGAGCTTCCTCTGTTCTAGAAAGGGTAGGTGGGGGCCCATCTGTCTCTTTTTGACCAGTTTGCAATCTTGGGACTCAGTCCCTTGACGCCCTTGAAACAAGGCGCCCTGGAAGAATTTTTTTATTTTTCTTGCAGCTGAACCGCCTGTAGCTAAGCAACCAGCTCGCCCCAGATCTGCTGCTGCCGCCCAGAAAGGAGGGTCTTCCTCAGACAGTGATTCGGGTGAGTACACCTTGTCTGTACCCTTGGCCACCTTATGACCTTTTCCTGACAGTACGTCTGTTCTTCTGTAAAGCAGAGGCAGCGAGAGAGACGGGAGGCAGAGATCACCGACGGCCGGCTTTCGCTGTGTCTGTGTTTGGTGTGGAATTATTGCCAGAGCATGTTCAAGGACTTTGCTGTGTTCAGAGGGAAAAAAACCCCTGTTCTTCCTTGTTAAAGCCTGATGCTGGAAAGCAGGCACAGTTGCCTTATTTCATGTAGCTGCTCCTGGACATTGTTATACCTTCCTTGTCATTTGCATTACTTTTACGGAAGGAACCGGGCACCCCCAGCAGACGTAGGCGACATTCTGGCAGGATGATGTAAACTTTGTTTATGGAGGCGTTCCAGGCTTTAAATCTGATTGTGAATTGAGTCATTTTCATCTTCAAAACACTTAAGTACTTTTTCAATAGAAACTTGCCCTTAGCTTCTGTAGATTTTTTGGGTTGTCTGGCCGTGGTCTTGGCATTGTAGGACCTGACGTTTCGCCAGTAGATGTGACTGGCGAAAGAAAGATGGAAGTACTCTCTGTGTCAATGTGAGAAGAAGAGAAATGGTAGGCAGGTAATTGATATCTACCCTGGAAGGTGGGGTAGGGCTGAGTCATTATCTTGTAGGAGTTCTTCAGGCTATGAACATGCTAATGGAGGAGCTTTCCTGAGGAGGTTCTTTTGTATATGGATTTTTTTCCTGAGGAGGTTTCCATAGGCATATAATCCATAGACAAAAGAACCTCCTCAGGAAAGCTCCTCCATTAGCATGTTCATAGGTTGGAGAACTACTACAAGATAATGACTCAGCCCTACCCCACCTTCCTGAGTAGATATCAATTACCTGCCTACGATATTTCTTCTCACATTGACACAGATGGTACTTCCATCTTTCTTTCTGTGTTATACCTCTGAGGATGCCAGTCACAGCTGCTGGCGAAATGTCAGGTCCTAAAATGCCAAGACCACGGCCACACAACCCGGAAAATCTACAGCAGCTAATGAACTCTGGCTGTGAAAGCCGTCGACAACGCAAACCTGACCATTTGTGGAACTTCATTTTCTCCGCCGTGTGCCTGTTCCAAAGGCCTGTATGTTGCTGTGCCACTAACCGTATCCCTGAATTACCATGTGGGGTCCTATACGGACGTGGCATCCAGGTGACGGCTGCACAGCCTAGTGGTGGCTTTGTCACCCCTGGGGGGAGGGGGGCTGCCTGTTCTCAGTCCCTGGATTCCTGCCTTCCCCAGTGGAACTGAAGGAGGTCTGAGCAGAGGTTTCTGTGCTCCTTGTTCCTGCTGGGCCAAGAAGGTGGTTCTTGGGACTAATTCCCTGCCATCACCTTCCTGGAACCTGTCTCAGGTGGGATTTGGGGGGGGGGGAGATATGTGGGAAACTTTTGCATCTGTTAAGTGCTTCCCGCTTGTTTCCTGTCTGATCCAGCCCCATCTTTTCGCTGTTCCCTGGTGGCAGCTTGCCCCACCCCCTAACCCTCGTAAGCAGTTTAGTGTTCATGTCTGTGCTCAGAGCTGTTGCTGAAAGCTTGATGCTGGGTGGAGACTTATTTCGTCTGGCAGTGTGAAACTTTGTGCCTTGAGTCTTTTTTGAAGGTATTATTGGCTGATTTAAATATATATTGGTAGGTGGTTGTGTTCTGCAAGCCTCCTTGAGAGCCTGCGTTGGCTGAAGAGTGCGAGGGGGTCGCGTTCTACCGGCTGTCCGTTTATTTCTGGGGTGAGTCTCTTTAAGGGACTCCAGATGTGCTGATGTACGTGTTGGGTCCCGTGTTTTCCTTGCACAGATTCCAGCTCTGAGGAGGAAGAGAAGAAGGCGCCGATCAAGCGCTCTGCCAAGCCTCCCGCAGCAAAAGCGACGGCTAAACCGGCACAGACGAAGCCAGCGGACAGCTCCTCTGACAGCTCAGGTACTGCGTGGTGACCGGCCCATACTCTGTCTTTGGCTGTCCGCAGTCAGGATCTCTGCCGGAGTCCCCCACTAGCCAGGAAAGAATACTTCTCTCCAAATCTGGAAGGCCTTAAGAGCGTCAGAAGAGCCCTGCTGGATCAGACCAGCAGTCCTGCCTCACACAGTGGCCAACCAGTTCCTCTGGCCGTGCAACCAGCAGCGCAGCAAATTCTCGAATAGAGAAGTAACATTTGTTAAGCTCACCCCAAGGACGTTCAAAAGCTCCCACTGATGGACAGGCTCGCCTCTACTCCTACCTAGGCAGGCTTTGGATGCAGCTGATGCAGTTTGGATTTGAGAATCCCGACTGGTGGTGAATGAGATATTCTGCCCATCCCTTGCCCTGTGCTGCATTTTCCTTTTACGTCTCGAGCGTCTTATCGGAAGGATGCGGTGGGCTGAGTCTGGGGGTTTGATGGGGCCCGATCCAGGGGTGTCTTCCGCCTCTTGGTCAGCGGTTACCAAGCCAAGATATAACCACGACAGAAGGAGGAATGGGGGGGAAGCAATCATGCACAAATGTCCCTTTGAGTTCCCTGCAAACTGGGGGGTGGGGGTGGGAATGTCTTCTGGCTTTGTAGCTCATGGTTGCTGCAGACCATGAGCAGGCTCGTCTGCGTGGCTGTAGCATGCCTTCACATGGGCTTCGAGCAGACACAGTCTCACCCAGCTGCATTCACTTGCGCATTTGTGCCTTCAGCCGTGCATTCCGTAAAACAAAAATCAGCTAATAACAGCAAACACCGGCTAGCGCTGCATGTTGTTTAAGTAAAAGAAAGCATAATTGAATCAAGCATGGATAATAATATCCAAAAGGCGTCAATTAGGTAAGTCATTAGTTCGAAACGCCTTCTAATTCTCTCACTGCTTCAGGGCCCCCCCTCTCCCCACAGGAGGTGGGGTGGCACCCTGAGAAAGGGCCCCCTCAGGTGCAGCAGCACAGGTGGAGTGTCCTTTCCTCGGGGAGGCTGGCCTCTCCCCTTTGTATCCTCGCCTTCCACTACTAGGGTTGAAGGTTTTTCTCTTTGATTTGCTATCCCCTCACTGACCCTTCTTGCTGATGTTTTTGGTTTTACTGTTTTAATTTACTTATATGCAAGATGCATTTTTAAAGTATGTTTTTATGTTTTTGATTGTTTTTTGCCTTGAGGACTTCTCTAAGTTGGGTGGAAAGATGGCATAAAAATTCAGAATAAAATGTAGACAATGCATGCTGTCTTGGCAAGCAATTCACAACTATAGATGCTCAAAGCTGTATATTACATTCATTGATGTACAAAGAAGGGTTAGTGGTCATAACCCAACAGAATTATAAAGGCACATATCCAACAGATTGCTCATAACAATTAAGCATATTTTACAAAAAGAATGTGTTCAGAAACAACAGACAGCTCCTCTGTAATTCTATACATAGTGTCCACGGACCTCCAAACAGAAAGTAACCGTAGTAGAAGACGCCCACTGTGGAAAAAATAACAGCCATACCTCTCTCCCAGCTAGAAATCAAGACGTTTCAATGATATTCAACAGCAGCTGGTAAAACAGAACTGTGAAGCAATCATAAATATATATAGAAAGACAAGATTGACTACCGCCATGATCGTCCTCGACCTCATCACCCGCTGGAGTGTCGAGCCCATCCATCGCTTCCCAGCACACTGGGCCCGAGACACTGGGCGCCAAGACACTGAGGCCGAGATGCTGGGTGCCGCAGCCCATGGATAGGGACACCTGAGTGACAGATCAGGGAGCCAACTGATTTCGGAGCATGTGGAATGTTCAGGAGAGTGCCACCCGAAAACACAATTGTTATATAGAGAGATTCCAGAACTGGCACCAAACTAGGCAGTTCTGACACAAGATAGTCTTAGCTTGACACATCCTCACCTCTCAATCTCACTGCCAAGGGAGTGTTGTTGAGAGCAAGTTTGTTCAAGAGTCTGACAATATGTGCCTATACATTTTATTGAGCTATGTTGACCACTAATGCTTCTTTGTACTTCAATGGATGTAATGTACACTTTCGAGCATATATAGTTGTGAATTGTGGATGGTCTTCCCTGCGTGGTTGTTATTTGTGGCCATACTTGTATGCTAAGGGTCCCCTGTTGTCCTTGTCATGGTCTTGGCAAGAAATAGCAAGGGTGTTGGTCTTGAAACTCCTCTCAGGCCCTTGCAGGCAGGCATTCCTAAATCGAAACCTGGTGTTTTGGAAGGGAGTTTTATGTGTCCTTCATTTGGATAGTGATAACTTTGAGATGCAGGGTTGACATTCTGCTTGCGTGTCCGTTCCCCCAAAATAAAGCCAGTGAACATAGCTTGGAGGGGATTTATTTAGTGCTTCGGAGGGCTTTCTCAAGGGAATTGCCTTCTTCTGGTTAATTTAAAAATCCCCCCCCCCCCAGATTCTGACAGTTCAGAGGAAGACGTTCCAGTGAAGCCTGCGGTGAAACCCGCTCCAAAGAAGGCAAACAAAGCCAGCAGCCGCCCTGGTGGGGGTGAGGACAAGAGGACCCCCTCCTCCAAAGCGGTCTCCAAACGGAAGGCCCCTGACCCCAAATCCAGCAGTTCAGACTCGGAGAGTTCAAGCATCGGAGAGGCGCAGAGCAAGCCGGTCTCCAGTTTGGCTGGCAGATCCCCCGGAGGCCCCAGAGCAGCAGCTGGTGGGAAGCAGGCGGCCCGTGCCAGCAGCAGCTCTTCGGACAGCTCCAGCGAGGAGGAGGAGGAGGATGAAGCGTCTGGAAAGAAAGGGGACGGACCGGGGAAGGAAACAAAAAGCAGACGCGACAGCTCTAAGAAGCCCAAGGCCTCATCCACTCATGTCGGGGGGAAAAGCCCTTCAGTGAAGCCTTCCAGCGCGGCTAGTGCCACAAAGCACCACGAGAGCAGTTTGGATGAAGGGGCGATGAATGGAGGTGGGTCGCTAGCTGGGAAGAATGTTCAGAATACAGGGCGTGCGTGCGTGTGGGGGGTGGTGGTGGTGCCTCGCACTGTTGATATTATGAATTTAGTCTTTTCCCCAGTAATCCCATAAGTGTGTGTGTGGGGGGGGTCCACTGTTGGGCACTCAGCACTGATTAGTGACCCCAGGGAGGCCAGGCTTGCTGCAACCAGGGCCAGGGCCTTTTCAAGTCAAGTTAGCCTTTATTGGCATAAATGATCAATAAGGGCCTTTTCAGTGGCGGCTGCTACCTGCTGGAAGGAGCCCCCGGAGGAGACCAGGGCCCTGCGATACCTTGCACAATTCCGCAGGGCCTGTAAGACCCTTCCGCCGGGCTTTCCATCAGGAGCCGCCACACCACCAACAACAACTACTTCGTGGTAACAACGGGGAATGGAATGGCCCAGTATAAAGATCGAGCCACAGTGTCACGATGGATCGGCACTGCTGAACTGGGTTTTTGAGTAATGCCTCTAGGTCACCATCTTGATTTGATCGAATGACCGACATCACTGAGCACTTTTATTTTGTTAAACATGGTTGTTTTTATTCTGTTTTTAAATGTTTTATATTTGGCACATGGTGCCCTGACTGTGAGCCGCCCGGAGCCCGCCTGCGAGGAGGGTAGGATAGAAGCCTAATAATAAACAAACAAGTGTACGCCATTTGCTAGATTTGCACCAGCTGTAATCTCAGCGGCAGACCCCACTTCCAGCAAGCCTTTCCTCTCCTGCCCCGTCGCGGTTTAAGTCATGGGTGGCTACGTGGCCTGTTTGGTAGCTGGGGTGTGGCTGCCATGTGCTGCAGTTCTGATGTGCCTGTTTTATGTACGTGGGCAACAAGCAGGCCTGACAGCCAAGAAGCGGAAAAGGGAAGGCGATCAGGTGTTGGAGACCCCTGAGCTGAAGAAGAGCAAAGTCAAAACGAAGACGCCCCACTCCTTCCCCAAGATGAAGCGGGTGAGTAACAAATAAGGAGACTAATGAGGGAATGTTTTGCAGAGAGTGATTAAAATGTGGAATTCACTGCCAGAAGGTATAGTGATGGCCACGAGAATAAATAGCTTTAAAGCGGGATTAGACGGATTTGTGGAGGGCTACTGGCCATGGTGACTGAGGGGGAACCTCCACCTTCTGAGGCAGTCGGCCTCTGCATCCCAGAGCCAGGAGGCAGCCTCAAGGGAAGGCCTCGGCCTCTCTGCCCTGTTGCTGGCCCTCCGGAGGAACTGCCTGGCCCCTGTCTGAGAGAGGAGGCTGGACTTAGATGGACCCTCACTGGACTGATCCAGCAGGGCTCTTCTTGTGTTCGTATGGCCTTCCTCTGGGCATAGAGCAGGGGTCATGGGGGGCGGGGGGAGTGAGGGGAGGTATTCCTGTGAATTTCCTGCCTTGCACAGGGGATTGGACAAGATGGCCCTTGTGGTCCCTTCTAGTTCTATGCTTCTGTGTTGCATTCTTCTCCTTGCAGTTTCTTTATCTAACCAAAGTAATTCCCCCGTGAACTGCTAGTGTCGTTGGGAGGGGACTAGGGCCTGTCACTCTTCTAGCCAGTTTGGTGTAGTGGTTAAGTGCGCGGACTCTAATCTGGGAGAACCGGGTTTGATTCCCCACTCCTCCACTTGCACCTGCTGATGTGACCTTGGGTCAGTCACAATCTCTGGCACAGCTGTCCTTGAAAAAGAGCAGTTTCTGTCAGAGCTCTCTCAGCCCCACCTCCCTCCCAGGGTGTCTGTTGTGGGGAGGGGAAGGGGAAGGAGTTTGTCAGCCGCTCTGAGACTCCTTTGGGCAGTGAAGGGCGGGGTACAAATCCAATCTCCTCTCCTCCTCCTTCTTCTTCTATCCTGCCCTTCTTCCAAGGAACTCAGAGCAGCATAATGGTTTTGCTCAGTTTTATCCTCACAACAGCCCTGCAAGGTCGGTGCAGCCGAGAGCTCCGTGCCTGGCCCGAGGTCGCACAGCCGCCTTCCACGGCTGAGCAGGGAGGGGGCGTGGCGGAATCTTTGCCTCTGGATCCACCTCCTCCTCCACCTTTCTCTCCAGTGGGGACACAAAGCCAGAAGCTCGCTGGGGGATTTAGAAACGGCTTCTGGCCCGGGAGGCTAAGGGCAGGCTCCTTCGGCTCACGTCCTTCATTTGCCTGACAGTTCAGGTCATTTTCTTTCGACAGCAGTCAAGTCCATTCCGCAGAGTGAAAGCAGAAGAGGTTGAAGTGGATGCACGGGTAGCAAACAACTCCTTTGACGCCAAGGTAAGAACAGGGCGGAGAAGTCTGGGCACCGTTTGGGGCTGAATGGGCCGTCCGGAGGCGACTGCTGCTGGGCTCTGGAAGCCGGTGGGTTTGGAAGCTGTCCTCGGCTGGGCCCCTGCCGTCCTTCTGCCCGGTGGCCACCATCTCTCTTCTCTCTTCTCCCTCCCAGAGAGGAGCAGCTGGAGACTGGGGGGAAAAGGCCAACAACGTCCTGAAGTTCACAAAAGGCAAATCCTTCCGCCACGAGAAGACAAAGAAGAAGAGGGGAAGCTATTGCGGCGGCACTATCTCGACAGAGATAAACTCCATCAAGTTTGAAAGTGATTAGACCACTGGATGTGTCTGCGGACCTCCCCCCGGCTTGAGCAGGTGGAAGGACTAAAAGCGGGGGGGGGGGGGGCAACTTTGCAAAGCAGTGACCCCAGGGGGACGACGGCCACTTCCCCTGATGAGAGAACTTGGCAACGGAGCCTCCAGAGGGGAGACCCCCCGATCACGCCCTGCAGGGTTTCCTCGGCTTTTAGTGATGTACCTTTTTATTTTAAAAGGAAGAAAGTTCTTGCTTTCCCTATAAAGCAATGAGTCTGTTTGATAAACACGTTCGCTTTTTGTTTTTAACAAATACAATATTTTAGATAATGCCCTATATAACTCCCCCGTTATCCAGTGTCCATTTGACAGGGAATGAAATCCATCTTCATCCTTTTTAAGTGGCCTATTTGGCTGCCGTTTCATTTTCAGTTACAATTTTTTGCTGCGGGGGACGCAGGCGGGGGCCGTCTCCTGCTTCTCCTCTGCAGCCGGGGGGGGGGCGGCGGCTCTCTTTGGTCTTTCGCGTGAGTCACCGGGGAGGCTCTTGAGAGACTCCTTCGTGCCTCGGTGAAGGGGCAGGTGGGCCAGGCAAGCTGTTGGTTCCTGTTCTTGTTGTGATCTTGTCTTTTTTGGGGGGGGGGGGGCATTCTTAAAGCCTCCCCCTGCCGTCCAAGAAGTCAGTGACTTGCAGAACCCGTGGGTAAGGCTCCTGTTTCCTTAAGAGGACTGATTTTTGTGCCTGTTGAAAACCACTGGCTGCCTGAAATTTAGATGCTGACTTCAGTACTTCTCATAGACCGGATGTTAAACACAAAGGTCTGTTGCCTTTGCCTCTGCAAAAAACCAAAACCCAAGTGAAATAGCGGCAGAATGAAGTGTGGTTCTTACGTCTTTGTCAGTAATCATGTGACACTGCTATAAAAATCATCACCTTCTTGTCGGCCGGCAGTGTGTCACAGTGGCGCCCGCTTCAGCCTCTGGTTTGTGCACCAAATATTGGCCGATAATCAAAGAATAGAGGAGGGCATGCTATCTAGATGAACATCTCTTCGGATGGTAACACTGTTCCTCGGCTGTACATCTGCAGGCTTGAGTTGTGTGTGTGTGTGGGGGGGGGGTGCATGTTTAAATGCTGCACGGCTGGAGCCCTTCTTCGTCCCTCTGGTTGTGCATAAAGGGGAACACTCCGTCCTGCAGTTCCCTCGCCTCAAATCTGGGATGGTACAGTCCAGACACAGCCTTCCTTTCTGGTGAGCGGCTCATCGAAAGAAGGTTGAAGACATTTTCCTTGTTTTGTGTACTGGCAGTAGTTCAAAATCCTCTTGTCGCTCCCCTTTTCTCACCACTGCAGATCGCTGTACCCGCAGCCGGGGGGTGGGGGGGGTGGGGGCCGTCTGGTGACACTCTGGCAGGCTGGCCTTTCCACAGCCGTGGCGGTCGACTAGTGTGTTCTTTCGACTGTTCTTGCGGAATTTCGGATGTCAAGATAACCCAGCTGTGTGAGGAAGGCTGGGAAATCCTACTTGAATTGACAAGTGTTTCGTACAATAAAACGTTTGTAAATGTTGGCAGGATGTTGTCCAGATCTTCAATGGGGATGGATGTGAGGGAGGAGCGAATCATTTACATTAAGCCTCCTGATATGTTCTTAGTTGGACAGGATTATGGCCTCAGCTAAGGAACAGTAAAACTGTGGTCGTATATTTACAGTATTTTTACCTTGCCATACTGCTAAACAACCCACTGAAGCAGCTCGTGGCAATTAAAAATGAACACATCTCGTTACAGAGGGGGGTCTCCATCCAGGCCTGTCTGCCTCTGTTCCCTCCTTCCTTCTTGGGGGTGGTTGGTTCTGCTGTCCTCCTATATGAAAACTTGCCAAGTCGGGAGCATGCAGAGTTCAAAACTCTTCGTTTTCCCAGTTGCAGGAACCTTTTCTTGTATGGGGGCATCATTCCAAAAGGTCATCTGCCACTTGAGCCTGCCACCCCGTGGTTTTGACCATGGGATGGATATTCAGAGGTGGCTTGCCATTGCCTGCTTTTGCATCGCAGCCCTGGACTTCCCTGAAGGTCCCCCATCCACGTGCTGGATGATTTCTCCTCTGCCCTGAAGGAGGCAGGCATTTCAAGGAAGGGTTCATGGAGGATCTGGATTTCGGAGCATCTCCCACTTCCTCCCCTCCCCCACCCCGTGGTCAAGGGTTCTGAGTCTGGCCTGGCTAACCAGGCGGTGGCCACATTTGCCTTTGTCCACAGCTCAGTCTGAAGATGGAAGGAAGCTGAGCTGCCTCCTTGTAGTCATTGAACCTGCAGGTGAGCAGAGCTGGCTTTGCAGTTGTCTTGCTGCCTTCTCCTTCCCAGGCTTAATTCTAAGAAACAGCAAGGCTGAATTGCACTGTCCTATTATCCCCGGGGGGGGGTGCTGTCAATTGTCTGACCCTTTCCCTTGTTTAGGAGGCTCCTTGCCAAGCTTCAGAAGGAAGGAGCTGATTTGGCTGTCGTAGCTCGGCTTGTCCTTCCTCTTGGCTCTGAGAAAGGAATTACCACGTGGAATTCAGTGTTGCATGAAATGGTAGTGGCTACAAGCATAGACAGGGGATTGGATAAACAAAACAGAGCAGAGGTCCATGATTGGCTATTAGCCACAAGGTATAGATGGAACACTCTGGGGCAGGGATGCTCTGTCTTCTTGGTGCTGGGGGCGGCAACAGTGGGAGGGCTTCTAGAGTTTGGCCCCACTGGTGGACCTCCTGGTGGCACCTGGGTTTTGCTCACTGTGTGACAGACTGTTGGACTGTATGGGCCGTTGACTTGATCCAACATGGCTTCTCTTATGTCTGGGGCAGTCATGCTCTGTCTTCTTGGTGCTTGGGGGGCCAGAGTGGGAGGGCTTCTGGATCTCTGGCCCTGCTGGTGGGCCTCCTGATGCCCACTGTGTGACACAGAGTGTTGGACTGGATGGGCCATTGGCCTAGGGGTGTGCAAAAAAAAAGTTTGGTAAAATTCAGATTTGGATATATTGAACCCAATTTTTTTCCAGGAATCCTGAAAAAACCCGAATACCTATACTGGTAAAGCATAGATATCCGAATTTTTTTGGGATTCCCGAAAAATTTGCATCCATTATATCCTGGTATACTGGTAAAGCATAGTATATACTTTACTGGTATATACTGGTAAAGCATAGATACTTGAAAATTTTTGAGATTCCCGAAAAATTCGCATCCATTATATCCAATTGGGGCCATTGAAGTCAATGGCAAAAATCTTCTGCAAAATTTGTTGGGGGGGAGGGGGGTTGAGATAGAGGCTCCAAATTTGGACTGTAGCTGTTGGAGCCTTTCCCCAAAAGACCCCCCAAGTTCTGAAAAGATTGGGCCAGGGGGTCCAATTCCAGGGGCATCCAAAGAGGGTGCCCCGGTCCTCCATTGTTTCCTATGGGAAACTGGGGATGGGAAACAGGCAAGCAGATCTCCCTGTAAGAAACTGAGGTGTGGTGGTGGTGAGGGGGGGGGGCATGTTTGCCAGGCCAGCAGCAGCAGAACCTGTGCAATGTGCCCCCCAGAACCAGTGCCACTGTCTCAGTCAGTGCCCAAACCCAACTGGACTCAGTTCAAACCAGAGAATCAATACATCTGCAGCATACATAAACTGAGGGCGCATGTTTGCATTGCCAGCCAGGCCAGCAGCAGAACCAGAGCAATCTGCCCACCCTCCACAACCTGTGCCAGTCAGTGCCCAAACCCCCAAACCCAACAGAACTCAGTTCAGACCAGAGAATCCCTGCAGCATAAGAGGAATGAATTGCTTGCTACTCTGCCAGCCAGGCCAGCAGCAGCAGAACCAGTGCAATCTGCCACTCACAACCTGTGCCACTCTGCCAGTCAGTGCCCAAACCCAAGGATAAGATTCACCTGCCACCCCACATGACCTGTGCCACTGTGCCAGTCAGTGCCCAAAAACCCAACTGGACTCAGGTTAGACCGGAAGACCTTTGCAGCATAAGAGGAATGGTTTGCCAGCCAGGCCAGTAGCAGAAGAACCAGTGCAATCTGCCCCCCCCCCAACCTGTGCCAATCAGTGCCCAAACCCAACAACCCAGTTCCGACCAGAGAATCCCTGCACTGCAGCATAAACTGAGCGGGACGGGCAGGACCTGTGCAAGTGTCAGGCTCTTCAGAAAGTCAGTCAAACACCAGGCTTCATAAAGAAGATAGTGTTTATTGAAAGCAGTTCTAAAGGCACGGTAACATCTCTTTGTCAGGGATGACAAAATCTACACAGACACCTACAATTATACCCACTCAAAGTGCCCCCCTTCTCCATCTACCAATAGCTACTAAGCCTGCGCACGGGAAGAGGTGTGAAAGTTCTAAAGCAGTAAATAACCAAACTGCCCCGAAGCTGTCTCAGACAGAGAAAACGAACTGTGAGACCAAGGACATTTGGTGAGATAACAGAGCGCCCAGGCGATGGAATCCTGAATCTCCTAGGCAACCTGCACACCTCCCTACATTCCAGAGCATGAAAAGTTGCAGACATCCCTCCCTCCTTCCCTTCCATCCATCTCATGGCAGGACTACCTGACAGCAAGTTAGTAATCACTAGGGATGACAAAAAGGCATGTCAGATCCAGCCCTGAGTTCGACATCACTGCGGCCAGAGTCATAGAATCCTAGAGTTGGAAGGGATCTCCAGGGTCATCTTGTTCAACCCCCTGCACATTCCCTATAGTGATTTGCCCAAAAAACATGGCTTGGTGTGAATGCGGCCCACGTTGTCAGATGCACGAAGTGTCACAGCTTGTTAGCACAGAAGGTGGCTCTTTGGCCGTCCAGCTAAGCAAGCAGCCTCTGTCTCCTGTCAGGTAACGTCCAGAAAATACTCAGGTCAGACCAGAGGACCTCTGTCGCATAAGATGAAGGGTTTGCCAGCCAGGCCAGCAGCAGCAGAACCAGTGCACGGTGGACCCCACAACCTGTGCCGACCGGCCCTCGCAACCAATGAGTCACTCTGACATCTCTACGGTTAGTAGAATCACAGAGTTGGAAGGGACCTCCAGGGTCGTCATCTCCAACCCCCTGCACACATTCCCTAAACAATGATTTGCCCAAAAGCCATGGCTGGGTGTGAACGCAGCCCACTTTGTCAGAAGCATGAAGTGACGCCTCTACTTAGCACAGAAGGTGACGCTCGTGCGTCCGAGACCAAGAAAGCAGCCTCTGTCTCATATTGTCAGCTTACCTCAAAATGCGTTTGTTTGTCTCTCTGATGTGCCCCAGGACTCTTCTTTGCTAACCTACGTGAAAGACCGCCACCACCCCAAGAAGCCCTGCCCACTATTGCCTCGGGAAGTGAGAGGGAGGGGGTACGGTCTATCTGTCCACGGATCCTCCTCTCTCGCAGCAGGACACCAAGACCAGCCATCACTGCCTGCCTCCGTGGAGGAGGCTTAGCCTAGGTGTGGCAGCTGCCACTCATCACAGGCTCTCCCTCCCTTATCCCACCTCACCCCTGCAAAAAAAGAAAGTTATTTTTCCATACACACAACCAGTGTTCCCTCTAAGCAGAGTTAGTGTGAGCTAGCTCACAGTTTTTTAAGCCTCCGGCTCACACATTTTTGTCTTAGCTCAGGAAGGATGGCTCCAGAGCAAACTAATTTATGCAGTAGCCCAATTGTTTGTTCCAGTAGCTCACAAGGTAGAATTTTAGCTCACAAGACTCCACAGCTTAGATGGAGCATTGCACATAACATATGTTTACATTTATTACTTATGGTGCTCCTGTGGGTGCTGCTGGTTTCTGGCTGCTTGGCATCTACCCTACTCTACCTTGTTCAAATGGAGAACAATTTTTGTGCTGCTGTTTCAGTTTCAGCATGCCATTTTGTTTTGGGGTGGCTGGCAGTGTAACTTAGGTGCAGACACGCACCACCCTCAGCATCACCCTGGCTACCAGGGTTCTGTGGAGGTACTTCTGCTGCAGGTGGGATGGATGGAAGTGGGCGGGGAGATTGGTGGGGCATTTCTGTGCCAATCGAAATGGTCATGGCCCTGGCTGCTACTTCTCCCTAGCCTCTCTAGTTTTAATCATGGGAAGAGCTCTGTAACCCAACTTCCCAACACAGACCGAGAGGGGATTGCAGGCACAAGCATGCGTGCTCACTTCAATCACCCTCATAGTCTAGCTCCGGGAAACCAAACAGTGGCAAGTTGACCTTCAGGAAGACCAACTGTTCAACTCTGCATGCTCGTTGGAGGGCATGAGAGGAGCTTCGGGGCCACAGCAGAGAGGGCTGGCCAGACCGACTCCTTCATGGCCCAGTAGCTCAGTGGACATGTCGCATGTGACTCATAGGGCTCCGCAAGGTACTCCCTCACCATCGCAGCTGCTCTCTCATGTGCTTGCCGCTCCCAGAGGGGCCAAGGATCTGCCCCATGAATGCCATCTCAGGATTCGTTGCAACGGGAGCCATGAGGGGGACGCTGCCTAGCAGGGGAGGTGGACGATGCACAGCAGTCAAGCTGTTGGCACCCCCCTCTCCCGCAGCTCGTGACGATGTGCCCTTCTTGGCTTGCATCTGCTCAACTCGCTCGGAGAGAAGTCTCTCCATTGAGTGAACTCGTTGGCCCGCTCGACGATCTTGCCCTTGATCGCCATCATGTAGATCTTCTGCCAGAGGATAGACTGAAAGCGCTTCTCCATTCTGCTTTGCAGCCTTCTCATAAGCGCGGGCACACTGCTGGAAGCATGTCTGCATGACCTGCAGCTGGCTCCAGAAACGAGACCAACTCCACAGGGACCATGGAGATGACAAGAGCCAGACTGTTGAAGAACATAAGAACATAAGAACAGAAGAGAGGCCAATGTTGAATCAGGCCAATGGCCCATCTAGTCCAACACTCTAGGCCAAAATATACCAAGTGCCCTCAGGAGGTCCAGCAGTGGGGCCAGGACACTGGAAGCCCTTCCACTGCTGCCCCCCCAGCACCAAGAATAGAGTGCATCACCTGCCCCAGACTGAGAGTTCCCAGCTATACCCTGTGGCTAATAGCCACTGATGGACTTCTGCTCCAGATGTTTATCTAATCCCCTCTTGAAACTGTCCATGCTTGCAGCTGCCACCACCTCCTGTGGCAGTGAATCCCAAAGAGTGATTAACATATGGAATTCACTGCCACAGGAGTCAGACGAGAGCAACTCTGTGAAGGTCTTTAAGGGCTTAAGAATCTCCACGGCGAACCAGAAGGGTTAAGCTAACCATATATATTATAAAAGTATAAAATTTATTAGGGTGTACACATATTAAAATGTATATGGGTTAAAAATATTTTTCAAATATCAGACTAATAAAAGCATATCAAAAATTAATACACATGATGGGTCAACACTTTCCAACTGAAGACCAAACGCGTTTCGGCCTCAAAGGGCCTTCCCCAGTGGTCACTCTTCCAACATAGTAGACACACATTCAAGCATCTGTATACAGGATCTTTAGTACACTTGTATAAAGACCAGATGTTGTATCCTGAAATTATAAAAATAGAGGGAGGGGAAAAGGGGAAACGAAACTCAAATTAATATTTCAAATGTATGCCAAATCCTTATTAGTTTCCACAATTAATTATTTCAAACTATAATTATAACTATAATGTTAAGTGGTGATTGCATCACCTTAGAATAACTATATATGGTAGCCAATACAGCAGCCTATAACAGAATCTTTATCTTGATGGAGTGACGCACGTTCAGACTTATGAAATCTCTGTTACCAGGTTTGTTGGTCAATTTAATTTTTCATAGTTATTAGATTACTTTAAATACACAATTGCAACTATTAATATAATGATTTCACTATTTCATTCCATGGCTTTTATTTAGAATAATTGGATTGGACATGGCTATACCTATGGCCCAACACAATTACAAAACATATAAGGTAATTATAGTTTGAAATAATTAACTGTGGAAACTAATAAGGATTTGGCATACATTTGAAATATTAATTTGAGTTTCGTTTCCCCTTTTCCCCTCCCTCTATTTTTATAATTTCAGGATACAACATCTGCAGAGAAGGGCAACTAGAATGATGAAAGGGTTGGAACACCTTCCCTATGAAGAAAGGTTAAAATGCTTGGGGTTCTTTAGCTTGGAGAAATGACGGCTGAGGGGTGACATGATCGAGGTTTATAAGATTATGAATGGCATTGAGCAGGTTGAGAAAGAAGTACTTTTCTCCCTTTCTCACAATACAAGAACTCGTGGGCACTCCATGAAATTGCTGAGCAGTCGGGTTAGAACAGATAAAAAGAAGTCCTTCTTCACCCAAAGAGTGATTCACATATGGAATTCACTGGCACAGGAGGTGGTGGCAGCTACAAGCATGGACAGTTTCAAGAGGGAATTAGATAAACATATGGAGCAGAAGTCCATCAATGACTATTAGCCACAGGGTATAGATGGGAACTCTCAGTCTGGGGCAGGTGATGCACTCTATTCTTGGTGCTGGAGGGGGCAGCAGTGGGAGGGCTTCCAGTGTCCTGGCCCCACTGCTGGACCTCCTGATGGCACCTGGTATATTTTGGCCGCTGTGTGACAGAGTGTTGGACTAGATGGGCCATTGGCCTGATTCAACATTGGCTTCTCTTATGTTCTTATGGTCTTTATACAAGTGTACTAAAGATCCTGTATACAGATGCTTGAATGTGTGTCTATACTATGTTGTAAGAGTGACCACTGGGGAAGGCCCTTTGAGGCCGAAACGCGTTTGGTCTTCAGTTGGAAAGTGTTGACCCATCATGTGTATTAATATTTGATATGCTTTTATTAGTCTGATATTTGAAAAATATTTTTTAACCCGTATATATTTTAATATGTGTACACTAATAAATTTTGTGCTTTTATAATTAAAACCCTTCTGGTTCGCAGTGTTATCTTGGGTTGAGTTCCCCCCCCACACACACTTTTTTCCAGTTTAAGAACCTCCACAGCCTGAGAGATGGTCATCCACTCCTCGCGGTTGGGCCGGCTCTCTTCCTGAATGACCCCGCTCTCAGAGATCAGGGCAGTCAGGGCGCTCTCCTGCTCCGCCAAGAGTTCAAGCGTGGCACAGGTGGAGTTCCAGCAAGTGGGGAGGTCGCCTAGCACGTTGTGCTCCGGCAGACCTGCCAGCACCTGCTGCTCACGAAGTAGACAGAGGTTCTTCGTACTGCGAGAGAAGTGGCTCACGATGAACCGGCATTTCTGGACGAGGTGCCAGAACTCAAGAGCTGCAGCATCCAGATTGGGTTTCTTTGAAGAACCCAACCCCAGAGCGTCCCTAACCACGAGGTGGATAAGATGAGCCACACAGTAAATGCGCGTCAGGTCCAGTTGCCCCGTCGCTGCCCTAATGTTTGGACCACCATCGGTCACCAGAAAGCCCTTGGTGATGTCCCTGCCTACCCACACGTCGAACTGTCTCTGGGTGGTGTCCTCGATGTCGTCCGCTGTGTGTGACCCATCGGGTTTCCCAATGTGAAGCAGAGCCTTGCAGTTGCTGGCCCGGTGGCCCTGACTGGCACTGGTTACACAGTTCTCCTAGTGCGGCTAGTCCCAATGGTTCACGTTCTCTTCCAATACAACTAATCTATCCCTATTATCCAAAAAACAACAATCTAAACCTATCCTAACAGCCAATATATCTTTATCCCTCTAACAATTTGGCAAAATAATATAGTTCCACTGGCCGGTGATTAATAAGTAAAAGCCAGCGGTAATGCAATAAGTTACATCAAGTTTCCGGTCCCCAAGTTGTCAGATAACTAGTCATCCCTTGCATAAAGTTAATTACATCAGCCACATTCCAATAAATCCTATCAGTTTAGGATAATCAAATCAGAATTAGTTAATTAGGTCGCCACATCTCAAGAAGGATATTATAGCATCGGATAAAGTGCACAGAAGGGCAACTAGAATGATAAAAGGGTTGGAACACCTTCCCTATGAAGAAAGGTTAAAATGCTTGGGGCTCTTTAGCTTGGAGAAATGACGGCTGAGGGGTGACATGATCGAGGTTTATAAGATTATGAATGGGATTGAGCAGGTTGAGAAAGAAGTCCATTTCTCCCTTTCTCACAAGACAAGAACTCGTGGGCACTCCATGGAATTGCTGAGCAGTCGGGTTAGAATAGAAAAAAGGAAGTCCTTCTTCACCCAAAGAGTGATTCACATATGGAATTCACTGCCACAGGAGGTGGTGGCAGCTACAAGCATGGACAGTTTCAAGAGGGAATCAGATGAACATATGGAGCAGAAGTTCATCAGTGGCTATTAGCCACAGGTTATAGATGGGAACTCTCAGTCTGGGGCAGGTGATGCACTCTATTCTTGGTGCTGGAGGGGGCAGCACTGGGAGGGCTTCTAGTGTCCTGGCCCCACTGCTGGACCTCCTGATGGCCCCTGGTATATTTTGGCCGCTGTGTGACAGAGTGTTGACTAGATGGGCTATTGGCCTGATTCTACATTGGCTTCTCTTATGTTCTTATTAATTTCAACATTCCAGGACACCAGTTAATTACAACTTGTTTATCTAATTTACTAGTCAGGCTAGCAGCACTCTATAGTTGACACCCTATAACTAGTTAAACCAGCATACTCTCTATGGGGTGGTGTTACTGCAATTTTCTTGTTGTTACTTGCTGTCTCCTCCAGTCCAGACGGTCGACTGTAATACAGTCCTCTAGGTCTCCCTGTTCTCCAGGCGCCTGCCGACTGCTGCTGGTGTCCTGAAGCCTGCCGCCAATATGATTCAGCAAAGTCGGGTATAGGTGGGCTAATCCCAGAGGGGGGGGTGTAAACTCCCCTGGGCTCCCCAGTTGACGCACCAGCAGTCACCTACTCCAACGCCCTTGCTCAGTGCCAGAATTAGTCAACTACAGCACCCCACTCTGCTTAAAGGAGTGCACACCTTTAAAAATGTTTTTAAATGAATGAAAAAAGCATTTACAGGAGCAATTCTTGTGGGGGCCTTTACTGCTCACTTCTTCTGATAACAGCTTTTCATCTGGGTTGGAGTTTAATTCTAAAGCTGTTTCTTTTTCATTCAATCTTACAATTCTGTAAGTGAAATTGCTGCAGTATTTGATCCTTTCCCATTGTTCTGGCTTACTGCTCTCTAACCAGAACAAAATTTGAGTCCAGTGGCAAACTTAAGACCAACGAAGTTTTATTCTAGGTATACCCCCTTCCTAGCAGCCCTTTTTACTGCCTTAGATCGGTCGGGTGTAATACCGAACGATTGGAAGAATTCCATATTAGTCCCGATCTTTAAAAAAGGTGATCCTCCGCTCCCAAATAATTATAGACCAATCAGTCTCTTGTCCATTATGGGGAAGCTATATGCCAATCACTTGGCCAATAAACTGAAATCTTGGATATTAGACCAGCAAATTTTGGGGCCGGAACAAATTGGCTTCTGTCAGGGCAAGTCAACCCTAGATCACTGCATCACTCTTACTCATCTAGTGAATAAACAGAGGAAAGGGAAAGGACTTAAATTATACGCAGCTTTCTTAGATCTCAAGGGAGCTTTTGATTCAGTGACCAGGGATATCTTGTGGAGGAAACTGAATAATATGAGGATTGATAAACATCTGCTCTGTTTGATAAAAAAAACACTCTACTCAGAAACTACTTGCCAGGTTAGACACTCAAAAGAAGGCGGCCTAACAACAAAAATTGCCATTTCGGTGGGTGTCAAGCAAGGTTGTATCCTGGCTCCGATATTGTTCAACCTCTTTTTAAATGATCTGGCACCCTTTATGAGTGGTGTTAATGGTCATTTCCCCAAGTTAGGAGTAAGACACTGCCCATTATTGTTGTATGCCAATGATGCTGTTCTGTCATTTTCGAAGGTTGGGATGAAAAAGATTCTAAGGCATTTTTCAGTATATTGTGAGAAGAACCTGCTGTCCCTCAATTTTGATAACTCAAAAATTATTGTGTTCAGGCGGAGTTAGAAACCCTCTAAATGGACTGTTTGAGGAAATCCTATTGGACAAGTGAAGAGTTTCAGATACCTCGGTATACATTCCCACTAAAATGCTAACTGGGTCTCCCACACTAAGGATGTTGTAAAATCAGTGAATATCAGTGAACTTGCAATTTCCCGCTTTCATTATACGAAAAGAAATCAATTTATTCCTGCTGTTCTCAAGGCGTTTAACCACAAAATGTGTGCTAAATTACTCTACAGTGCCCCAATATGGATCTCTGTTTTTAATAAAATGGTTGAAAGAATTCAATCCAAATTTCTTAGAAAAATTCTAGGGCTCCCAACTTATGTACCTTATGAGGCAATATGCCTTGAGACAAACCAGAGACGCTTAGTCACTAAAGCGTGGCTCTCAGCTTTTAAATTCTGGCTACGCCTCCTCTGTAGAAGTGAGCCTAATAGTCTCATCGCTTATATGGTATATGAATCCCCACTCCTCCACATGCAGCTGCTGGTGTGACCTTGGGTCAGTCACAAGTTCTCTCAAGGGCAGTTCTCGAGAGAGCTCTCTCAGCCCCACCTGCTTCAAAGGGTGTCTGTTGTGGGGAGAGGAAGGGATTGTAAGCCACTCTGAGACTCCTTCAGGTATAAACCCAATCTCTTCTTCTTCATCCTCCTGGACTGAATTGAGACCTAGGTTTCTTCTCTTATTACCAATGCCTGCTATTGTAATTTGGCATCTGAAATAACTTCAGTCTCCAAGATATAAGGACAGATGGACTCATATTCTAGCTTTATCTGCAGAAGTGAGTAGTGACCAATGTTCCCTCTAAGCTGTGAAGTCTTATGAGCAAAAGTTCTACTTTGTGAGCTACTGGCATGAAAGTTGTGAGTGAGCAATTTTGCTACTGCAGAAAATAGTTTGCTCTGGAGCCCTCCTTCCTGAGCTAAGACCAAAATGTATGAGCTGAAGGCTAAAAACCTGTGAGCTAGCTCACACTAACTCAGCTTAGAGGGAACACTGGTAGTGACTCATGAAAGCTCCTGCCCCTGCCACAAATTTTATTAGTTGTTAAGTTGCTACTGGACTCTTGCTCCCTTCCACTAACAAAGATTGCAAGCTGTGCTGTTAGGTCCCCCCCCCTTTTAGAACTGGAAAGGGGGATCTCTCTCTCAGGCTCTTTCACTCCCCCTCCCTCCCTCCCTCCCTCTCTCTGAAGAAGTGTGCTTGCACACGAAAACTTATACCTGGAATAAAACTTTGTTGGACTTAGAGGTGCCACAGGACTCTCTCTCCCCCTCCCTTCCGCCCCAAAGGAGGAGGGGGGAGGGGAGGAGCACTCAGCCAATTGAGGGAAGGGAGGCCCTACTGTTAGGAGATGAACTTTGAAAATGCTTTTATTTGTTATTTTCTGACCTGCATGCACACCAGGAATGGTGACAGCAAGTGTCTTTGCTTTGGGAGAATGTATGCTTGAGTTAATGTGACTCTCTGTGTAAGAGGAGGTACCACAAGCCTGTACTTCCATGCAAATGAGGTCACAGACATGCCTTGCACATACTACCCAGGAGGCCTCCATATTAGCATCTCCATTACGGTCCCTTCAACAGAATGTAGAAACAACAGCTTTCCCACCATTGAAGAAGTTCTACACCTCACGTAACCCACAGGATGCTCGACATTTACATGTGTGAAGTTCCCACCTGAGAATGGCCAGATCCATCTACATACCTAAAGGTTTCCATGCCAACCCATCTTGACACTTTGACCAAAAACCTCCCTTGTAGTAAGGTGTAGACTTTCAGTATTGCCCCACCTTAGTAGGAGGGAACCCCCACATCCTTTAGCCAATGGTATAGGGATGGGATGGACCTAGAGACACCCCAAGCCAGCCCCCATACTAGCTGATAAAACGGGGTGCAACCTTTTGTTCAGGGGGAAAAAAAGAGGAGGAAAGTTCGAGCAGGAAGAGAGAGAAGAGGGAAAAAGAAATCACGCGCGCACTCCTGCAGCCCCCTGCAAGAAAAGCAACCTTTGTAACTTAAGGTAACTCTCGTGTGCTCTCTTGGAATCCGGACCAAGAGACCCTTTTCAATTGTTGGCAGGCTCCAACATTGTAAAGTGAGAGTTTCCCTAGTTAGAAACAATCCTTGTTCCTGAACTGTGGAAGGTCGAAAACTACTAGAGCAGATAAGTATATGCTTCCCCCCCCGCCCTAAACATACCTTTAGCTTAAACCCCAAGTATTGTTTTCCATTTCTACTGTAACTAAAGGAACTTGAATGTATGTGTGTGTGAATCTGTTTTGTATGCCTGTAAATGATAAGAACATTTAGTAAAGAGAATCTTGATTCAAATTAAGAAACCTTGTCAAGCGTTTTCCTTTTGAAGAAATAGGGCTCTCTAGCACGAAACTTGCTTTCTCTGTATACACTGGCAAAAAGACCTCAATAAGTTAGTCAGCCACTGCGTAGATAAGCAGTCCGGCTAACACTGCTTGCCTTCTTCTGTGTCAGACTCCTGGATAAATCAGTTTCCAACAACATTCACTCTGGAAAATGGTAAGTTTATTGAGATATTGATAGGATCCAGCCTGTACATGGGCTGTGTTAGAACTGAGGTTAAAGGTGCAAAAGCAATATATATATATTCAAGCAAGGGCCCTAAAAGGTTCAGAACCAATCACGCCCTGGGATTTCACCTGCCAAATGTAACTGCCAGCCATTCCCCTTTCAGTGCCATCCCCCCAACATGTAAGACAAAGGCAAGCATGGAAAGATGAGACTCAAGGACACTAAAGGTTCTCAGAGGTGATAAGGTGTCTGGCACATCAAAGCATCCCAGGAAGTGGAGGTGTTTTGGCTCTGAGTTCTTCCACTCCCCATTCCCTGATTACTATGGCAAAGGAGCTGTAAAATGTAAAATGAACAGCGAGTTTGACATTCTGTCCCCCCAAAGACCCGTCAACCCGCCAGTTGAAGCAGGTATCTTTTGTGGACGGTGAGAACGAGCGAGGGGGCTTTAACATGCTTCCATTGCACCCATTCATTATGGGATTGATCAAAGTCCTTCCATTTTATTAGGTAGTACAAACGCCTTTGTCTTATCATAGAGTATGGGGGATTGAGGCTGTGCACAGATTATCGGGGTCTGAATGCCGTGTCAATGTCCAACACTTAGCCCCTCCCACTGATCAAAGACCTCTTGACTGAGGCTTCTTGGGCGCATTTTTACAAAACTGGATCTCCAGGGTGCTTACTTTTGAGTGCGCATATGGGAGGGGGATGAACAGAAGACGGCATTCAACACCCCACTGCGTCAGTTTGAGTATTCTGTAATGCCGTTTGGGCTGGCGGGGTCCCCGGGGTTTTTCATGAACTTGATCAATGAAATGTTGCACAAGTATTTATACAAAGGGGTCCTTGTTTATCTTGATATCTTGATTTATTCACGAGATAAAGATTCACATGTGCGCCTTGTCAGAGAAGTGCTAGAAACTCTCTATGAGCACCAGCTCTTTGCCAAGCTCTCGAAATGCAAGTTCCACAAAGAGGAGCTGGGGTATCATATCTTGAGAAAGGGTTTGGAAATGGATCCCCATAAAGTACAGGATGTACTGGTGTGGGAACCCCTGCAAACCCAGTGCCAACTGCAGTCATTCCTTGGGTTGGCGAATTTTTACTGGGTGTTCATCCCCAACTTTGCCCAGGAGGCTCTACCCCTTACTGACTTTTTGAAAACAAAGGGGAAGGGCCAGAAGGCAGCAAGCCAGGCGCCAAACTAAAGTGGACCCCCAAATGCCAACAGGCTTTCGACAGACTTAAAGCACTGTTCACTTCTGAGCACATCCTACATCATCCCGATGAAACCCAACCATTCATAGTCCAAGTAGACACCTGTGATGTGGCTATGGGGGGCATTCTGCAAAAAGGGGAGGTCAGGAAACTGCACCCCCTAGCCTGTGTGTTAAAAAAGTTCTCCACGGAGCGGAATTGGGCTGTTTGGGACAAAGAGGCAGCAGCCATTAAACTAGCCCTCTAACCACTTCCGGGACTTTCAACAGATCAAGAACTGACTTTGAACACATCATGATTACATATCTGGAATATTCAAAGGGCCTGCTTTCCAAATTGTACAAAATTCTGCTGGTTGTTGATAGTGCCTCTGAATTAAAATATCAACAAACCTGGCAATCTGATCTTCAGATGAACCTCACAAAAGATGATCGGCTATTTAGAAATCTCCTGCACATTCCTCTACAGTTTTTAACATCCATATGCAAGCTTTTAAACTCAGCCCTCACTGGTACTTTACTCCGAAATGCTTATTCCAAATGAAATCCATACCAACTCCACTATGCTGGAACAACTGTGGATCTACTGGCGATTACATGCATTGTTGGTGGGATTGCCAAGTCATTCAATGTTTCTGTCAAGGGGTTCTGATCCAAATCAACAGAATCACATTGCAAACACTTCAGACTAAACCTGAGCTTCTACTCCTCAATTTTTTGGACCCTGAGATTTAAGACGTTGCTTGAAAGGAACTTACCGCAATACTTCTGGCAGCTACTCATCTAACCATCACCTCAGTTTGGAAGTCCTCATCTCCTCCGTTATTGCATGCCTGGTGGGACAAAGTATGGGACCAGTTAGAAATGCCCAAAATCACTGACTCTTTACATCAATCCCAAACTGGCTCCCACACAGTGTATTCCAAATTTGTTCTTACTTGGGCCCCTGTCCTACAATTCATGGAAGCCCACGATCTTCTTCCTTCTGATGTCAGTGACCACACTTGGCTCCACCTATAAAGTACCCTTTGATTCTGACCACTGTTGGGACCTCTCATGTTTGACTCCCACTGTCATTGATATTCCTCCTTATAAATCTACAACACCCACCTTCTTTGGGTAATTTGTTCTTACAGTTCTTATAGATCTATGCAGTGTGTGCATTGATATCCCCTCTTGCTTGCTCTGCATTCTCTAGAACCTACGTAACAGTTAATCGTTTAAGGATGCTATTTGTACTAGATTTAATATTCTAATTCATTAGATTATTATTTGGTTTAAAATTGTTTCAAAAATGTTATGTCAGCCACCCTGAGCCTGCCTTGGCAGGGAGGCTGGGGTATAAATCTAACAAACAAATACATCAATTACTCTGAGAACCATGTTCTGCTTTGATGTTTTCATTCTGATACGTATCGGACTCCATAAAGTTTGAAAATTGAAAAAAAACTTGGAAGATTGTTTCTGAAGTCTGCAGAAGATTACATGACCCCAAAAAGGAGTGGGGAAACGTGGCACTGTGGGAAGCACTATAGACATTTTAAACAGCACACCACAGTGATCCAGAAGCACAATGAAGGAACAGAAAACAGAACAGGAGAGAGAAGCCCATGTTGGGTCAGGCCAGTGGCCCATCCAGTCCAACACTCCATGTCACACAGTGGCCAAAGACACCAGGGGACATCCAAGGGCGTAGACTTTCCAGTTTCCCGGGGGGCTGGGGCTGGGCCAGAGGCATTGCTGTGCTAGGTCCTTAAAAGAATCGAGGCCCAGTGACATCATAGGGAGGAGCCAGTGACATCACAGGCCATGGTCACTATTTATGGAGGCGGAGCCATGTGGCATTCCTGGCTCCTATTACCTCCCGTGAGCCTTCAAGTCTCTCCCATTGTTTGCAATGGGCAATCCTGTCATTCCTTTTATACATCCCAGTTAGTTGTCCCTTTGAAACTGTACCACACGTATAGAGTGTACATTCCTTGCCAATGTTCCTTCTGGACTGCACACAGGGCAAAAGGAAATTTTAAAAGGCCTCTGATCTGCATGCCAATCAAGGATAATGATGTGTGGCATAAACATGAGTTAAGTGTTAAGTGTTCTCCCTGGATGGTGTACATACCAAGAACATACCTGTTGCCATTTCCCTCTCTTCCTGCTCACCACTCAGGGAAACAAAAGCCCTGTTCACATATTACCGTGAACACATGTACATCTTGCATGGACACATGTTGTTAGAAAGAGGTAATATACTTTTGCATTACAGATAAAAGCAGCCCGCCTGCATTCTCCCCCCCATCCCCAATGGCTCAGAAACAAAGCATGGCATGGGCAAAATCCTCTACAAAGAACCCTGGAAAACCACTGCCAGTCTGGGCAGACAATGATGATGGAATGATGGTAGAGAGACCATGCTTTGTGTGCCAAAGGATAAAGGTTTAAACCGAGGAGGTCTAAGAGAACAGCTGTTGGAAAGGATCTTTCTCTGTCTGAGTCTCTAGAGATCACCGGCATCAGAGCAGACCATGCTGAAGTAGATGGACCAATGGGCATGAAGACCAGTGTGGATTGAGGAGACCCATGTTCAGATCTACATTTTGCATGACACTTACTCGGTGATACTGGGACAGTCAGATTTGAGTCCAGTAGCAGATTAGAGACCAACAAGAGTTCCAGGGAATAAGCTTCCAAGAGTCAAAGCTCCCTTCATCAGGCTGGGTGATATTGCCGTTGTCGTGAGGTCAATATAAGGGAAGGGAGACTGGAGGAAGGGCGGGATAAAGAGGGGATTGACAGACAACATGCGAGCAGCCGAGGCCGTTGGGATGGAAGAGAAGTTTACAGGAAAAAAATAGCACCAACTGATGTAACCAAGAAAGCAGATCTTCCCAAACTAAAACCTATATTGCAATGCATTCAGTGATGTAGCAGTGGTGACAAAACCTCTAGTGGCATTTAGTTGAACTTCCTGGACAGGCAGATGTATTTTGGGCTGCCACTGGCCAAACTGGTCTGACTTTAGAGAGTTGGGACAAGCAGCAAGGCTTGAGGAAGGGGATGTAGATCCATGGTCATAGAAAAGGGAGGGGGCTAGGAACTGAGAAAGCCAAGCAGTCCAAACGAAGCACAACATAGAAAGCTGTACATAGTTGAGAGGAATTAGAAAGGAGTGGAGATGCACAGTTGGTGTGAAGTACATTTGAGAAATTATGGAAATAGCAGGGAAGTTTCTTCGTTGGGGTTAGCGACAATGCTATTGCAAGGTCTGTGTGATATAACAGGGGAGGCAGTCCACAGAAACCTGTATGACATTTTCAGACATTCTCTCTCATATACTTTGTTTATCCCCTTCCTATAACAATTCCTCATCAGTCTAACAGAGGCATCCTACTGAGGTCTATCCAAGGGGGCTTCCTCCCAGGGAAGTGTCCTCAGGACTGGACTATAAAGAGCTCTATTCAAATCCTTAACCACTGAGCTTGCTAATACTTTCTCTTCTTTCAGTTTGCCCAATCAATTTGCCCAATCCCCCATCAAACTCAAATCTTATTGGCTCTTGCAACTATGAGTAAATGATTATTACACTTCTATCACATGGCTCTTTCCCCGAATGATTGTGGCTCCCAAGAACAGGTTGAAGAGGATTGCCTGGGAAGCACCCACACAGCACCGTGCCCTGGACCCAGATGGCTCAGGTTAGCCTGATCTCATCCAATTTTGGAAGCTAAGCAGGGTCAGCCCTGACTAGTATTTGGATGGGAGACCTCCAGGGAAACAATGGTTCCCCATCAGGGAATGGCTGGATTGAAGGATGGAGTCTATGGCATCGTACCTGTCTGAGGTGCCACCCCTCCTCAAACCTCACTCTCTCCAGGCTCCATCCCTCAAATCTCCAGGAATTGCCCACCTGGAGTTGGCAACCCGATCAGGACTCGGCCCAATGAGTTTTCTCCCAAAGGCCAACATAGGTGTGGAAAGAGCCTTTTACTGACAGAGGAGAAAGTACAGGTGCCAACTCTGATTAGGGAAATACCTGGAGATTGGGGGGGATCCTGTGGAGGGCAGCATTTGGGGTGTGTGTGGAAGGACTCAGCAGGGTATAATGCCATAGACTCTACCCTCCAAAGCATCCATTTTCTCCCGGGGAACTGATCTCTGTCATCTGGAGGTCAATTGTAACAGTGGGAGATCTCCAGGTCCCACCAGGAGCTTGGCAACCTTAGGGGAAAGTCAGCCACACAGCAGGGAGTTGAAGAAAATGGTTTGATGGTGGCTGGCCCACCTCGTTAGCCAGCCAGCCTTGCTGAAGCTAAGCAGGAGAAAGAGCCTTTTCCCATTTATTCTGACAGGAAAGTGGCCATTGGAGAGGGGGTTATGGGCGGGGGAGGGGGTTATGCTGAAAGTCCTTTGTTTTTTTACTCACAGAACCAAGCTTGGCTGCCTACCAACAGCCACTGAGGGGACAGTGAGTCCCTCACAGGAGTCAAGAGAACTGTCTTCCTCAGGAGAGAGAGCTGTCTGCCAGTAAATCCGACATGCAAATCTGTCTGAAGGGGGAGTGGGTGGGGAAGAGGAGCAGACCCAGCACCCGGCCAATGGCACGCGAGTACTCTTGAGTGGTGGCTGATGGGCCAATGGCTGAGGGAGGGCATTTTACAACCAATGGGAGCGCATGGAATCTTACAAAACCAAAAGATAATTATTATGAGAGATAATTTCCTAATTAGTTTCTCTTCAGTATATAGCATTATCTTATCTATTTCTATTATTTTTGAATAAAATCCTATTAATTTATCCTTAGTATATTTTGATTCTATTTGTACTCTTTCCCACCAACTTAAATTGGATTCTTGTTTTTAATACTTTCTTTTGGTTTAAGTTTGTTATTGTTATCCAATAAATGTTCATATCTTAGCAGTGCATTTCTTTGAACAACTTTGGATTGGTAAATGCTTCTAGTGGCGAGACCCATTTTGGTATCTTAATGTAAAGGTAAAGGTTCAGGTTCCCTTGCTCGAAAGCCAGTCAAATCCGACTCTAGGGTTGCGGTGCTCATCTCCGTTTCAAAGCCGAAGAGCCAGCGCTGTCCGAAGACGTTTCCGTGGTCATGTGGCCGGCATGACTAAACACCAAGGTGCATGGAACGCTGTTACCTTCCCACCGAAGTGGTACCTATTTATCTACTTGCAATTTCTTGCTTTCGAACTGCTAGGTTGGCAGGAGCTGGAACTAGAGATGGGAGCTCACTCCGTCTTGCGGCACCCGGGTCTCGAACTGCTGAACTACTGACCTTCCACAGCCTGCAGTTCAGTGTCTTAACCACTTGAGCCACCGCAGCTCCTACTCATCTTAGTGTAGAATAGTATTTTCACTTCTTCCCATACCTTCAGTAAAGATCCTAGTAATAGGTTATGCGCCTCCAATGCTAACACACTCTTGGATTTTCTAGTGTAATCCATTCTCTTAACCACGCCAATGATGCTGCCCTATAATGCCAGTCTGGTAAAGCAAATCCAGCTCTTTCTTTTGCATTTTGTAAGGCTTTTATAGTTTTATTCTTTGTCTCTTATTATGCCATATAAAATGTTTCATCAATTTATCAAGTTCTGTAAAATATTTTTGATTTTGGAAAATTGGAATAGTTTGAAATAAAAAAATCAATCTTGGTAAGATATTCATTTTTATTGCAGCCAGGCTCTTGATGGATCTCCCCATGCGGGAGCACATCCAACCTTTGCTAAAAGCATTGCACTAGCTGCCGATAGCATAAAAAATTTGCTTCAAGGTGCTGGTTCTTACCTTTGAAGCCCTATATGGTCAGGGACCTGCAAACCTGAGGGACTGCCTTTCCCCACATGTTCCCCAGAGAGCACTGTATTCAGGGTTTCAAAATTGCCTGGCCCTTCCCAGTTCTAAAGATGTCAGGCTGGCCTCAACCAGGGCAAGGGCCTTCTCAGTGGTGGCTCCATACTGGTGGAATGAGCTCTGGGAAGACATCAGGGCCCTGCAGGACCTTTCACGGTTCCACATAGCCTGCAAGACGGAGCTCTTCCACCAGGCTTTTAATTAGGAACTGCATATAACAACTGTACTGTGCTTAGGCCCACCCCTTGGACTTTCCATCAGCAGCTTGTGCCTGTGTCAGGTGATCCTGCCATAAGATGGATGGGAGGGTAGGAGGGAGAGATGGGTCTGTAACTTTTCATGCTTGGAATGTGGGAGATGGGTAGGTTGCCTAGGAGACAGATAGTTTCCCAGCCTGGGCAATCTCCTATCTGACCAAATGGCCTTGTCTCAGTTTCGCTTTCCGCTGTGCAGATAGCTGGGCCTCTATAGAATTATTTACTGCTTAAACAACTTTCGCACCTCTTCCCGCACGTGGGCTAGGTAGCCATTGGTAGATGCAGAAGGGGGGGGGTTAGCCCACCGGGGTGTATCTGTAGATGCTTCTTTGTGTGCCTTATTCCTGACAAAAGAATGTCAACGTGCCTTTAAAACTGCTTTCAATAAACGCTATCTTCTCTATGAAGTCTGGTGTTTGACTGACTTTCTGAAGTGCCTGACAGCCTGCCAGCAAAATTAGATAACCTGAATTAGAACACTGACTGTTCCCTTTTTGATCAGTCCTGCTGCGACTGCTATATAAATTTGGTGCAGTGGTTAAATGCTGGGAGAATCAGGTTTGATTCCCCATGCCTCCACTTGCACCTGGCTGGATGACCTTGGGCAAGCCATAGTTCTGATAAGAGCTGTCCTTGAAAAAGAGCAGTTTCTGTCAAGAGCTCTCTCTGCCCTCCCTACCTCACAGGGAGTCTGTTGTGGGGAGGGGAAGGGAAAGGAGTTTGTAAGCCGCTCTGAGACACCTTTGGGTAGTGAAGGGCGGGGTATAAATCCAATCTCTTCTTCTTCTTCTTCTACCTCCCAGGGTGCCTGTTGTGGGGAAGGGAAGGGAAAGGAGTTTGTAAGCCGCTCTGAGACTCCTTTGGGTAGTGAAGGGCAGGGGGTCTAAATCCAATCTCTTCTTCTTCTTCTTCTACCTCCCAGGGTGCCTGTTGTGGGGAGGGGAAGGGAAAGGAGTTTGTAAGCCGCTCTGAGACTCCTTTGGGTAGTGAAGGGCGGGGAGTATAAATCCAATCTCTCTTCTTCTATAATGTTATTATTACTATCAAGTTTGGCTCTAGCACCTTAGCACTTTATGACTGTTATAACTGTATGATAAATTATGTTTTATTGTGTTGTTTTATGTGTTTTACACTTTTATGTAAGCCGCCCTGAGCCTGCCTCGGTAGGGAGGGCAAGATATAACGTGAACAAACAAACAAGTAAATATAACCATGTGGCAAAATCTTGGTTGCCAGGGAGACTTCCTGTCAGGTCCCCAGCTAAGTCACTCTCCACACACATGATTGGCAGTGAAATGTTTATTAGAGATATGCTTGCTGTAGGTTCAAGAACTTTTGTTAGGACTAAAGAAAACCACGGGAACTTACAGGCTATAGGTAAAAGCATAAAATTCCACATTCACCCACATCACACCTACCCCTGGCATTTCTATGGCAACACAGACAGATCTACGGTGCCCTATGTGACCTGGGCATGGCACAAGTCATTCCCATGAGAACCATCACTTGGGGCACAGCTTCAGGAATAATTATGGCTTCTACTCCCATGCACTCTCACAACACTGCCCCCCTTCCAGGAATTCAACATGACAAGCGAAGGGGAAGAAAAACAGAACTTAAGTGTTATGTATTGGGATGTGAATCCTTGCTATACATTTCCATGTTAAGCTTGAGTTTGAATGTGGCTCTTCAGCTGTCACATTACCATTGGCTGGTTTCGGCGAAACCATTGTAAATGCCCAATCACTGTGTGAGAATGTTGCAAAGAGGGAACGGTCCTGATTGGCCTTTCTCCCTGTGTTGTGATTGGCCTTTATCCCTGTGTTATGATTGGCCTTTATCTCTGTGTTGTGATTGGCCTTTAGCTAACTGTGGGTGTGGCTTTGACAGCCTGGGAGAGTTTAAAAAGGGAGCTGTGCTCCACTTGTTTGTTGTGTGTTCCTGAGTTGGTGTTTGCTGTTCAATAAATCTGAAATCACTTTTTGCTGAAATCGTTGTTGAGTTTCCATACTTAACATTAAGGAAACAAGTTAAGCCTGAGCTTGACACCTCCCCAGCCCCAGGCTTGACCACAGCAGCTCTGTGGGTGTGGGGGTCAGTCAGGTTGGCTGAGGGGTGTCACACCCACTTGTTCCCCTCTCCCACCTTTTGGGCTGTCAGCAAGCCTGGGGGGAAATGTCCTGGTGTCAGACTCTTGGACAAAGTTACTCTCAACAACACTCTCTGGCACTGATTTGTTTACTGAGATAGAAAGATGTTCCAAGCTAAGACTCTTGCTGCGACAGAACTAAAGTTCTGGCGCCCAAACCCAAAGATATACAAGGTTCAAGCAGGCCCCCCTTGGGTCCAGTCCAATCATACTCCCCAGCAGTGTTCCCTCTAAGCTGAGTTAGTGCGAGCTAGCTCACAGTATTTTAGCCTCCGGCTCACGAAGGATGGCTCCAGAGCAAATTAGTTTATGCACTAGCCAGATCACTCGCTCACAACTTTAATGCCAGCAGTTCACAAAGTAGAATTTTTGCTCACAAGGCTCCGCAGCTTAGAGGGAACATTGCTCCCCAGTCACCCGGACTAACTTTCGCGTGCTCCAGCCCCCTCCCATAAATCTACTATTATGTTATCTAAGGCAGCGAAGCAAGCACAGATGGTGTCCAAGGTCATCCCTGAGAAGGGAGGTGTCTTCCAAGAGTTACATGCCACTACAACAAAGCCATTCTTGCTCTCACACTCACACTCACACACACACCCCCAGGGCTTTTTTTGTAGAAAAAGCCCAGCAGGAACTCATTAGCATTATAGGCCACACCCCTGACAGCAGAAACTCATTAGCATATTAGGCCACACCCCCATCATCACCAGAAGTGTGGTCATCCAGCCACACCCACCTTTTGCTGCTTATTCTGTTTACCTTGTTTGTTGTCAAAACCCAGGGGGCTTTTCTTTGGAGCAGGAACTCCTTTGCATGTTAGGCCACACACCCCTCATGTAGCCAATCCTAATGAGTTTCTGCTGTTGGGTGTGGCCTAGTATGCTAATGAGCTCCTGGTGGGTGTGCCCAACTCGGGAGCCAGCCTGAACTCTGTTCCTGTGCATTCCTGCCCCAAAATAGCCCTGCACATCCCAGCATTTCAACCCCTTGCAGTCCCTGGATCTTTGTGAACATGGCAAAAGAGATCTTGAGTTTGACACCCGGCTCTTAGATACGTCCTGAGTGTGTAGAAGGGAGTAGCTGCAGCTCTGCATGTTCTGGAGCTAAATAGCATTGCATCAAGCTGCTACTTGAGAGATGGGAGACTTTTCTCCTCCCAGCACTTTGCAACCTTGCCCTGCCCTAAAGTGAAATAAAGTTTGCTGATGGGAAGGCAGAGTTCTTCCAAAGTAGTTAGTGGGGAAGGGGAGGACCGAGCTTCGGGGTTCAGACCCTAAATCTCCCCCCCCCCATTTTGAATTTTGACCTATGGGGTGGGGGGGGGGATTAAAAGGTGATAAACTGTGCCATTGTGGCCAGCCAGGACATATTGCAAACTCCTAGTGTGTGTTGGGGAAGCGTGATGGCAGTTTTGTATCTCCAAACTACACCACCACTCCTTTTGTCTGTGCTCAAAGCAGGCGGGGGCCAGCTGCCCACACATGCACACCGGCCCCGGAAACAACACTGGCCGGGCTGTCCGCAACATCACACAGAAGGGCCTCTGCAGCCGGTGGGCAGGCAAAGGACGCCCCCCATGACCCCCCCACGGGCACCATGGCCAGCCTGGTGACACCTTTCCTGCCGCCAGCCCAGTGTCTTTAGGAAACGGCTGATGCTTTGGAGAGGCCACTGGAGATCGGATGGGCTGGGCAGATTTTTATTTAAAAAAGGTTGTTTTGGCAGCAGCTGCCAGCACAGCACAAGGACCTTTGCTGTGTGACCTAAGGGAAGCTGCTGCCGCTGCCATTCTGCCCCGATGCCCACCCTGCCCAGGCAGAGTAGCAAGAGCGTCTGCAGGCTCAAAAAGGCTGGTGGGGGGCAGTGTTCCCCCTAAGCTGTGGAGTCTTGTGAGCAAACATTCTACTTTGTGTGCTCCTGGCATTAAAGTTGTGAGCGAGCAATTTGGCTACTGTATAAATTCGTTTGCTCTGGAGCCCTCCTGCCTGAGCCAAGACAAAAATGTGTGAGCTGGAGGCTAAAAAGCTGTGAGCGAGCTCACGCTAGCTCAGCTTAGAGGGAACACAGCCGGGGCCCCCTGCGGGAGGGAGGGCGTCTGGCCAGGAGCTGCGGGCAGGTGGCCTCAGGCCCGCTCTGGCTGCTCGCCCGCGCTCTCTCTCCCTCCGGTGGGCCGCCGCCGCCGCCGCCGCCTCCTCCTCCACAGAGCCGCCACGGGGGCCTCCAGGGTTCAAGCTCCCCCCCCCCCCGGACCCCTGCCCCGTGCCCAGGAGAAGGCAGAACAAGGTCCCCCTCCGCCGGGCTCCAAACCGCGCCCGGGCCCCCAGCGGGCATTCCCAAATTGCGGCGACCCTTCCGGACGGTGCCAGCGGGCTGGGCTCCCCGTGCGCGTGTCGGGGGGGGGGGGGGATGCATCAGAGACGCGGGACTCCAAGGCCTCCAGCAGCCGCAGCAGCCGCCGCAGGGGGCAGCCAAGCCGTCGGGGGAGAGGGGGCCCGGCCAGGCTTCCTTCCCGCGGCGCTTGCGGCCGTCGAGCCACCTGCCCGAGGAGGCGACAGTCCCGGCCCCCCGGCACGCCCCCTCCCTCCCTCCCTCCCTCCCTCCGGCCAGGCCCCCAGAGCGCGGAGAGCGCCCCCCCCCCCCCGCCGCCGCCGCCGCCGCCGCCGCCTCCTGCTCCGCCGCGCCCCTGTCGGCGTGGGCGGGCGTGCGGCCGTCGGGCTTGCGACAGAGCGGGCGGCGGGTGCTGGGGGCCCATGGGAGCGCCGCGTGTGGGCTGAGCGCCGCCGCGCCTCTCGGAGCCGCAGCCCTGGGCGGGGAAGCCGGAGCGGCCGGGGCGCCCCAGTCGGCTCCGCCGAGCGAGGAGGAGGAGGAGGAGGAGGAGGAGAGAGGCCGCCGCGCCGCCAGCTCCAGCGCTCGCCTGCCGTCCCACGCCCGGACCCCGCTCCGCTCGCCTGCCCGGCCGGGCCCAGGTGCGCAACAGCGGGACCCACCCACCGGGGCCTTCCCAGGGCTGCCGCCGCCGCCACTCGCCGGCCGGCCGGCCGGGCTTCCTTCCTGCCTTCCTCGGCCCGTCGCCGCTCCGCCTGGGCGCCCGTTCGAGTGCAGGCGTCGCCGCCCCCAGCCGCGCCCCCCCCCCCGGGAAGGAGCCGCTCCTCTTTCTCGCCCGCCGGGGCCTTCCGTCCCAGGGCAGGGGGCGCCGGGCTGGGGGCGGGCCGGGGGGGCGCGGAGCGGCGTCGAGGGGCCGGGCGGGGGGCGGGCAGCTCCTGCGGGGGCGACTCAGGCGGAGCAGCCTCCCCTCCCTCCCCGGGCGGGGGGTCCGCGGGCCAAGGGGCCCTGACCCTGCCCTTCGCCGCCGGCCCCCCTGGCGCTCGTCCGGTCTGACTCCGCCGCACGCGCACGTGCCCAGCAGCGGCGGCGGCGGCGGCGCATCCCCGCGTTGCGCTCCGCCCGGTGCGTCGGTTCCCGGCGGCCTAAGCCTCCCCCGCCGCCAGTGGGGGCCGCCCGCAGCACCCGCCGCCGGGGCGAGGGGGGCGGCGGGGCCGGGGCGGAGGGAGGGGCTGGACTCACCTGCCGGCCGGACCCCTCGGCGCCAAGGGCGGCCCTTCCGGCCTGGGACCCGCTCTGCCAGGCCCCCGCCCCCCGTCCAGCCAGTGCTCGTGCCCGGGAGCGCCGTCTTTCTGCCGGGTGAAATGGATGTACAAGTTAAGGGCCCTTGATGAAATCCCACAAGGTGTGCCAGGTTTCCTGTTCTTGGGCTGAGACTGCCGGTATTCTGTGGTGCCTGCCTTCTTAATATTTACTGTTAAGATTTTAATGTTGATGTAAGCCTCCTTGGCTGCAAGGAAAGTAGCACAGAAACACTTTTGAAAGAAAGAGAGAGAGAGAGAGAAAGAAAGAAAGAACTGACCCAAGGAGGGATGCAGCTTTTTGAAATTGCTCCAGAAGATGGTTTTCGTTTTGGACTTTCTTCTGGCCACCTCACCTTAAAGGTGACCCTGGACTCCACCCACACTGCATGGGATAGTGGTCATAATCTTCTCCACTGGGGATGATCCAGGAGGTGAACAGTCATGTGATAGAGCAGTTGTTTGGATCCAAGTCACAGTGATGGCCCAGCCTCCTGTCTTGATCTTAATTGCCTCAAGTATGGAGGAGCACCTGAGCCAGGAGTCTGGTGACAGCCCTGTGGCCAAGAGAACTGGAAGGCTCCCTGCGCCAGGTTTCAGAGGTGTTTTTTTTTTAAATAAATAACTTTATTGATGAGCATGGGAGTTACAACATAAATAACAAACAAACCAAAACTAATTTACATACATATAAATGGCAGAACTCATATACATTATCAGAACTCATGTTTATACCATAGCTGTAATACTACTGTAGGCTGACCTAGCGGAGTACATAACTAGTCTGTTTGAACAGTGCAGGGCTTTGGGATGCATATTTAGAGTGTGGTGCCTTTGGAAAGAGGAGGAAAGTTGAGAGCTAAGTAGAAAGTAGATGGGGTCTGGTGTGTGCTGCATTTGTAGTTGTTTGTTCTGAACCTATGGTCTATGGAAAAGAAAAAAGTGTAATATATTGAGGAAAATTTAAAAGAGACTAAAAAAGGAGAATTTGTCGGTATGTTTGGTTTGGAGGGTCAATGTCTTGTTCATAAGCATGCGTGATGAATGGGAACCATTTCTCTGTGAAGTTTGTTTTGCCTTGGGTAAATATCGGATTGGAGTAGACTGTCTGTAATTTTTTCCATTATCAGATGATCCCAGATCTTTGTGTACCATTCTGATAGAGAGGGTATTGATTGGTTTTTCCAGTGCCTTGCTATTACTGTCTGGGCAGCAGTCAACAAGCTATGTATCAGCTCCCATCCGATCTTTGGTCTTGAAGGGTCGTTTTCATAATGCAAAAGGATTGTTTCAGAAGTTAGCGCTAAAGAATAGCCAGTTATCCATGTTATATGATGAGCGATATGAGACCAGAATCCATTTATTATAGGGCATTCCCACCAGCAGTGGGCAAAAGTTCCAACCCCTCCACAACCTTTCCAGCAAAGTGCTGAGATCGATGGTGTGATATGAGCTAATTTTGGGGGTGTGGTGTACCACTTAGCTAAAATCTTGTATGATTGGAGTCTGACATGAGCCGATGTTGTGGAGGATAGAGAGGTACGCCAGATACTTGACCATTGATCATCAGTGACAGTCTTGTTACAGTCCTGTGACCAGGCAATTTGCTATGATAAGAGTTTTAGAGATCCTTTGTTGAGTAATATATTATATATTTTCTTGATAAGACTTTTTGTATTAGATAGGTCTCCTTTCAATAATTCTTCAGATTTGGTGAGTTGTGAACTTAATGAAGCTGAGAGGTGCAGTCGAGTAAATGTGTGATTCAATTGTAAATAGAAATACCATGGGATTTTGTTTTTCAGTTTTTGTTCAAGGTGTATTTTTGGTGCTAAAATGTTGTTCAGTGTGATGTCTTTTATGCATGAAAGATTAGCCTCCTTCCATCTTACCGCAGTGTGTTGATCATTACCTGGGGGAAACCATGGCTGATGGAAAATAGAGGAGAACCTCGATACTGCAGGGACCAAACATTTTCGAAAGGTATCCCATACCTTTAATATGTTTGTAATAAAGACATTTTTGTGGAGTACGGAAGGACGTAGTTTGGGCGCAGTGCAAAGTGCATCTTTTAGTGTGAGCGAATGAAGTAGGGGGTCCAGCGTCGATATCCAATCTAGTTGGTTATTATCTTTGAGTATCTTGACTACATTTGATAGAAGTGTAGCTCTATAGTATGTGGTTATGTCTGGAAAACTAAGTCCTCCGTGCATGGTCCTTTGCTGTAATGTCTTGAAGGCCACTCGCGGGTGTTTGCCATTCCAAAGGAAGATATTGATCGTTGATTGCCAACATCGTAGGGTACTTGCAGGTATAGCAATAGGTATGGTACGAAACAGAAAAATAAGTTTGGGAAGGACAAAACTTTTGACAAGGTGAAATCTGTCCTGCCAGGAAAACTTCATTTTGTCCCATTTTTCCAGATCTGTCTTAATCCCTTGAAATTTATGCAGGTAGTTCAGTTTCATCAGATCTTTCGTGGAAGATGAGATTTGAATTCCTAGGTACGGTAGTGGCTTATCCGGCCAGATTTCAGATGACAGAGGTTGTTTGCAGTAAGTTTAAGAGGCAGAATATATGACTTAGATTGATTGACCTTTAATCCTGAGGTTATGCCAAAGTTAGTAAGGGTGCTTTGTAGATGTTTGAGCGAGTTTTCCGGATTCGTTATATATAGTAGCATATCATCCGCAAACATGCTTAGCTTATGATCTTTATCAGCTAGACGAACTCCAGTGATCTCGGGATTGTTTCGGATCTCAGAGGCCAAGGGTTCCAGTGCAATCGCGAATAGAATTGGGGATAAGGGGCAGCCTTGTCGAGTACCCCTTTGCAGCATAAAGGTTTCAGAGATGGTTCCATTGACCTTTATTTGAGCCGCAGGTTGAGAGTAGAGAGCTTTGATAGTTTTAAGAAAGGTATTGTCAAATCCCATGTGCTTCAGCAAATCATAGAGATATGAGGTTTCTAATGAGTCAAAAGCTTTCTCTGTGTCAAGAGAAAGTATTATCGTTTGGGGACTCTGATGTGTTATGGAAGAGATAATATTGAGAGTCTTGAAAATATTATTAGTTAAGTCTCTACCTGGTATAAAGCCTGATTGGTCGGGATGGATGTATTCGGCGATGAAGGTGTTAAGTCGTTTAGCTATGATCGAGGTAAAGATTTTATAATCTTGATTGAGCAAAGATATAGGCCTGTAAGAGGCCGGCAATGTGCAATCTTTGCCTGGTTTGGGGATTAGCACTATCGACGCAGTATACCATGAGGGTGGCAGAGAGCCAGATGTCATGATCTCATTGCAGGTGTCCGTCAGAAGAGGAGTTAATATAGATGCAATTTTTTTTATAAAACTCCGGGGGAAATCCATCTGGACCTGCTGATTTATTGTTTTTCAAAGATTTGATTACTTGAAGGACTTCTTCTTTTTCAATTGGTTTAGATATGAAGGAGCGATGGTCCTCTTTAAGCTTCTTGATGTGTGGGTTTGAAGGTAGGTAGCTTGAAATGGATGTTGCTGCAGGATTCCTGGAAATTGTCTGATAGAATTCAGTAAAGATTTCTGACACTTTTTTGGTGGTGGATTGTAGAGCACCCGTGTTGTCTCATAGTGAAGATACTAACGTTGAAAGTTTTTTGGTTTTTTTAAAGCGCCCCTAAAAGAGGCATTTTTATTGTTTTTAAGACAATGACATAACAACAAAACAGACCAAAACACCAAATACAATCACAAACAATACAATACAATACACAATACAAAACCTTAACACTACACAACACCCACAAAATAGAACATTCAACATTCACGGGGGGTAAATTTCCCAAAGCAAATCTCCCAGTTAGTTTCCCTCCCCCCTTACCGACATAAGTGTTACCTTCTTTTACTTCTGTATCCACCAATTCTATCATTCTATCTTATCCACCTCTAATTTAACACAAAACTAATAATATTCAATGTTCAAACCATTATTGTTTCTCTCCATCCTTCTCTCTCTGGTCATACCAGTTATAAAAGCATTGCCACGTGTTTATAAAGGCTGATTCATCATACCCTTTCAACATCAAAGTCAGTTTGTCCATTTCTGCTGCTTCCATAATCTTCTCAATCAGTTCTTGTTTTGTTGGAACCACCGTAGACCGCCAATACTTTGCATACAAAATCCTAGCCGCAGTTGCAATGTATATTAACAAATATCTCTCCTCTCTCTGCACCTCCTTTGGCAGTATACCCAGCAATAACACCTCTGGCTTAAACACAAGAGTACCTTTTATAATTCTCTGCATCATTCTGTGCACCCATATTCAATATTTTTTTGTAACTTCACATGTCCACCACATATGATAAAAGGACCCAACTTTAGCATTACATTTCCAGCACTTATTAGAACATTTTTCATCATACTTTGCCAGCTTATCTGGCGTGATATACCACCTATACAGCATTTTATACATGTTTTCTCTATATGGGACCGCCCTGGTTATTTTTACATTTATTTTCCATATTTGGTCCGATTGTTCCAACTCAATATTATAACCAAAGTTCGTTGCCCATTGAATCATGTTATTTTTCACCATTTCATCTGCCATATAGTCAGCCAACAACAGTGCATACATTTTTTAAATAAATTTCTCTTCTGGTTCATACAAAATTTTCTCCATATCTGTTAAAGATTTCTCAAACCCTACTTTCTTATCTTTTTTATATCTTGACTGAATCTGCACTCTGTGCCACCAACATCATCCAAGTCCAACTCCCCCTTCGCATTAATAATGTCCAGATACCTTTGTGGGGGGTCTTCACAGTATAGCCTAGGCAAAGTCACAGCTTCTACTGGAGCCACCAACCTTGAAGTTTTGATAAACCACCTCCTTCGGATGGTCTCCCATACTCTTCCAAGTGCATCTCGTATCCAGTGCTGTTTAAAGTATTTGCGTGCTGCCACTTTCTCGTCCCATAGAAAAGCGTGCCAACCTTCCAGCAGATCGTGGCCTTCCAGTTTCAACAATCTTCTGTCTTCCAACATCACCCATTCCTTAATCCGGGTCAATGCTCCGGCTCTATAATACAGTGTCCAATTGGGCAGGGCAAGTCCCCCTCTTTCTTTCGCATCTTGTAATACTTTAAGCCTAATTCTTGCTCTCTTCCCTTGCCACACAAACTTGGTGGTAATTTGCTCCAACTCCTTCAATATTGCCAAGTTTTTCAATACAGGAATCGTTTGAAACAAGAAAATCCATCTTGGTAAAATGTTCATCTTCCAATTAGGGATAGCTTTAAATTCTTCCATTTTTCCAAGTCTTGCTTCGTTGCCCTTAATAGTTCCCTATAATTATCTTCTTGCAGCGAACTGCATCTGTTCTTCAGTTGGATTCCTAGATATTTTGCCTTCACACAGAGTTTATATCCCGATTCTTCTTGCAAGCACTCTCTTTGCTCTGGTGTCATATATTTTTAGTTAAGATTTTGGTTTTAGCTAAGTTAATTTTCAAACCTGCCATTTGCCCATAGTCTTTCAGAAGCTTATTTAGCTCCACAATTGAGGATCTGGGTTCCTCCAAAATGAATGCCAGGTCGTCCGCATAAGCCAGTAATTTAAATTGTTCTCCGTGCACCTTTAGACCCTTCACTTCTGGATTTTGTCTTATCTCCTCTGTCACTACTTCCAAAGCAAATATGTAAAGCAATGGTGAGAGAGGGCAGCCCTGCCTCGTACCCTTTTGTATCTGAAATTGTTCAGTCCATTCCCCATTTACCATAACAGCTGCTTTTTGCTTTGAATAAATTGCTAGAATCGCTTGAGTGAATCGTTCTCCCGCTCTGGCCTTTTTAAGTGTCTGTATTATAAATGTCCAGTCCAAGTTATCAAAGGCCTTCTCCGCGTCTACGAAAATCACCGCCATCTCTTTTTCTGGATGAGCTTCATAATATTCCAACACGTTCAATAGCCGCCTTACATTGTGTTTTATCTGTCTTTTCGGCAGAAATCCAGACTGATCTTTATGAATTACTTTTGCCAAAACACGCTTCAATCTGTCTGCCATCATGGAAGCACATATTTTATAATCCACATTTAACAAGGAGATCGGTCTATAGTTTTTAACATCGTTCCCTTCTGTATCTTGTTTGTGTATCAGAGAGATTAGGGCTTCCCTCCACGTATCTGGGACTTCCTCTCCTTCCCAAGTTTTCTTATAGACTTCATGCAGCTGTGGAAGCAGTATTTCTTCAAAAGTTATGTAAAACTCCACCGGTAAACCATCCGTCCCTGGTGATTTCCCTTTATTCTGCCTTTTCAGGGCCTCCACCATCTCCATCATAGTAATAGATTGATTTTAAATCTTCTGGTCTCCCTCCGAAATTCTTTGCATCGTACGCTCTTGCAAATACAAGGATATTTTTTCTCTAGTTATTTTCTCACTTGCATAAAGTTTCTTATAAAAATCCTCCACAATCTTCTTCAAATCTTCGATTCCATTTTGTTCCACCCCATTTTTGTCTCTCAATGATTTTATCAATGTCCTTTCCGACTGCTTTCTCACTTGATAGGCCAGCCATCTAGTAGGTTTATTAGCATTCTCAAAATAATTTTGCTTAGCATATCTTACCTTCTTTGCCAGTTCTGCTGTCAATAAGCAATTCATCCTGTGCATGAGAAGCTTAATTTTCACTTTCCTATCCAAATCTCCTCCACTCTCCATTTCCTGCTTCTCTTGTTCCAGTATTTCTCTCTTCAGGTTAAAATATTCTTCGTTTCTTTCCCTGTTCTTCCTTGCCGCTTCCTTCATTAAAAGTCCTCTAGCAAAGGCTTTAAACGCATCCCATACCGTCCGCCTCGCAATGCCTGGGGTGATATTCTCCTTAAAGAAGAATGTGAATTCTGTTTGCAAACTTCTTACCACCTTACTATCCTTAAGTAAGAAGGAATTCAATGTCCATCTACTTCTGTAATTTATTCCCTGTAGTTCCACCGTTATCGGATTATGATCAGCAAATATGCCTGCTTCAATTTCCGCCTCCTGTAAATCCCTCGCCATTGAGGATGACATCCAACACATATCCAGTCTAGACCAGGAATCATGCCTTGCCGAATAGAAAGTGTATTGCTGCTTTTTAGGATTTCTTATTCTCCAGACATCCACTAAACGCCACTCTTCTATAATCTGCAAAAGTGAATTAGTAAATTCATTACCTTTTAGCTTCTTCTTCTGGCTATTCGCCTTCCGATCCCATCTGTTATCAAAAACCGCGTTAAAATCGCCAATCAAACAAAGCTCTTGAAAGTCCTGTTTAGCTATCGAAGTCAAAAGCTTACCGTAGAATTTTTCCTGATTTTGATTTGGGGCATAAATATTCACAATTAAAACCTTTTTATTTTGTCTTTGAACTGCCACCATCACTATTCTCCCATCCTCTGAAGCGGATATTAACTCTGGTTGTAAGTGCTCCTTAATGTAGGTGGCCATTCCACGTTTCTTCTTTTCTTTATCCGTTGCCACAAATACTTTGCCTAGCCCTTTATAATTCAGATGTTTTTCATCATTCCCCTTAATATGGGTTTCTTGAATACATGTTATATCCGCTTTTTGTTTCTTCAATTGATGAAATATCCTTCTTCTTTTCTGGGGTCCATTTAAGCCATTGACGTTCACCAAAATTATTTTCAACTTCTTTTTATCCATCTAGGTTCTGTGTCTGTCTGTGTTCCTTTTCACCTTTTGTTTTTTGCCTTGTCACTATTGGAGATCTCAATCTAAATCTTCTTGGTCTTTGAGGTTTGGCGGAGGGAGCTGATGCTGTTGCTCCCTGGAGTTGGGATTCCCCTTCCCTTTCCACCTCTCCCTTTTCTCTCTCCTCTTTTTCTTCTTGGTCATCCGACATCTCCACACCATACGTCTCTAAGAAATCTTTAGCCTTAAAAACAGAAGTGATTCTGAATCTCTTTCCCTCAAAGTTAAAGAAGACCCCCTCTGGCAAAATCCACCTGTAGGTGATGTTATTGGCTCTCAACAGTGCCGTTAAGTCTGAGTACGCCCTTCTCTTTTCCCTCACTCTCCAGGGTATCTCTTTTAAAACTTTAATTTCTTCTTGTCCCATCCTCAACGGTACAGTGTTTACTTCTTTCAGTATCTTATCTCTGACAGTTGGTTTGTGGAACTGCACCTGTACCTCCCTGGGCACTTTAAATCTTCTTGCATAGGCCGAATTCATTCTGAAAGCCACATCAATCTCCTTTGCTACTTCATTTATATCCTCAAACTGTAAATGATTTGCCAGAAGTTCCAACATCTTCAAATTCAGGTCTTCCTCTTTTTCCTCCGGGATGTTTTGAAACCTCAGAACAAACGCCGCCCTCTCCACCTGTAGTCTCATCACATCTTGCTCCAATAGCGATTGTTTTTCTTCATTTTCTTGAACCTTCCTTTCCACTTGTCTCGTTTTTGTCTCCACTTCCTCCACTGTATTACTTAGTGTCACAATTTTTGTAGTATTATCGGCTATTTGTTTCTGCAACAACTGTAGACTCTTGGTGAACTGCTCCGTGATGTCCTTCATCGCATTCTGGATCGGGACTGCTGCTTGGGGGATCATATCTCTTACTTCCTGGATAGCTTGATTGACGGGGACAATAGCTTGTGGAACACTGTTCTGGTTTTCTTCCATGCTGACCTTGATCGGTTCTATGACGTCATTAATTGTGCTCAGGATAGTGGCTTGCACTACCGCCTGCATTTCTTTCTGGGGCTCTTTCTGGCCTGCGCCCCCCAACTTCCCTGTAGCAGAGCTAATAGCCCCTGGAGAAATCAGAGACTGTTTCCTTGATCCTCCACTGGCCATATCTATCTATTTTTCACCACTTCCAAATCCCACTCTTAACATGCACAGAGAATATTCACAATTTTTTATTTACTCTTTACACTTATCCAATGTTTGGGAACAGCGCAGGCCTTCTGGCCCCGTTTCCAGAACTTCTATCTCAGAGAAAATTAAAACAGGTACCAATGTTTAGGCTATCTTATTTGTTGGCAGAGTCCCCAGAAATTATTTTCAGTATCCTCCCGTCTATTTACCAAAACAGACCTCCTGTTGGCAATTTTCCCAGGAAGACTGCCTTCCCCGCCTTCCCCCTCCTTTATTCTCCCGCTAAAGCCCACTAAAGCCAAATGAAGTGACCAGCTGACACACTGTCAATCAATAATCAAATTCCTTATTAACAAACCAAGCTCTTTCATCCAGCGGTCTTTAAACAGAGTCCATCCTTCTCTCACGCCTCATTTACCAATAACGATCGCAGCAAAAATTGAGGACGTAGCAAACACTCTCTCTTCCCTCGTTCTCTTACTCTCTTACTCTTCCACCCTGGCCCTCAAGGGTTAAAAATTAGCGTGCGATGAAGCGGGCCTCCTCTTCTCCGTTTCTCCAATTCTTCTACCCTACCCCTATTAGGGTTAAAATTTGAGCACGCTGCAAAGGGGTCTCCAGCCAGCCGCCTTCACCTTAAAGCTTCTTATTTTCACCAAGCCTCTCTCTCACCAGACGGATTCCTCTCCAGTTCGCACTGTCCGCAAACTGCTTCCCGTCCCGATTTTCAGCTTTTAAAAGAGGCTTAAAGGAAGACCCAAGTTCCTTCTCAAAACCCACTGAGAGCCAGGTTAAACCATTCTAAAGCCCAATCGCTTCCCCCTCAGCCTCTCCAGCTTGTAGCTTTCAGATGGCATTCTCCTTCCCTCTTGCCCTCTCCACTCCAACCTCGCCACTTGCTCCCTTTCAGTTTCTAGCCGTTTGTTCTTCAGGGGGGAGAGCCCTCCCCACTATGCTACTTCTTAGGGCTAATTATTTTAAATCGCCCTTTCAAACCATAGTTTCTGTCATGGATACTCACAGAAGCGCTCTGTTGGTAAAGTTACTCTTCCCCCCCCATCCGATGCAGGAGCATTGGCTTTGCTCCGACGAACTGAGCCCAAACTTTGATCCAGCATCGGGGGCGATCCAGCCCACCCCGTGAGTTGCAACTCACACAGGGTTTCAGATCAAAGCCCCTTGCAGCTGCCAGTCCCTTCCCAGGACAGCAGGGGGTCCTTTTGATGATCAAAGGACCCCTTTACAGATCAGAAGATCGCCACACGCTCGAGTGCGTGTGTCTCGCCATGCCGTCAGCCTGCAACTCCCTCTAACCTTGAAAGTTGATTCGATTTGACTCTCCAAGATAATAGCTGAAGTGATTTTGGAGACGAAGACCAATATTTTTGTTTCAAAAACAAAAAGTTTTTCTGGATCCGGGAGCATTCAATGGTTTCCAGTACTTTGCGTTCTGTTTGGAGCTTGCTATATATGTTGTTCCCTCCTCTTGTCTTGTGAAAGTCTTCCAAGTGCTTAATGCGTTCTTTTATTTTGGCTTTGGTTTCTTCTTTTTGTTTTTTCAAGTGAGATGACATTGAGAAGAGTTGGCCTCTGAGGACTGCTTTCAGAGCATCCCAGCGGGTAAGGCAGGAGGTGTCTCTCGCAGGGTTGTCTTGAAGATATTGTTTGATTTGGGCTTCCACTTCTGCTGAGTATTGATCTAAGTAAAGTAGAGCTTTGTTGATGTACCAAGTCTTGTATGTCTTTTCTTCTCTGTCTTGGCATAGAGAACAAGTAATCCATGCATGATCCGACCACACAATGTTACCAATGTTAGGTTCTGATACTTTATTGATTAGAGACTTTGATACAAGGATGAGATCAATTCTGGAATAAGTGTAATGGCATGTTGAGAAATAAGTATAGTCTCTTGCTGTCGGATGGAAGTGCCGCCACACATCTAACAGGTGAAAGTCTGCTAATATTGATGCCAAGTGTGTGTTTTGAGTTGGAGGTGAAGTTGTCTGGAAGGGATTAGAAGAGCGATCTAGTGCAGGATTTACCACCATGTTAAGATCACTACCTATGAGTGTCTCACCTTCTTGAAATTAGTATAAAACTGCGAGAGTTTCTTGGATGAAGGTTGTTTGATGCTCATTCGGCGCATATATGGAGGCCAAAGTGATCATATGTTCACCAATGAGACCTTTTACAAATATATAACACCCTTTCGAGTCACATTTGGTGGCTTTATGTTGGAAGCACACTTGCTTAGACAGAAGAATAGCTACACCTTGTGATTTAGAGGAACCATAAGCATGAAATTGAAGCTGTATCCAATTGGCTTTTAATTGAGTGTGTGTCTGAGGTCAGAGGTGAGTTTCTTGGAGGAAAGTAATACTGGAGCGCATTTTATGCAAGTTGGTCAGAACCCGTTTTCGCTTGATGGGATTGTTCAATCCTCTGATATTGATCGAAGTGATATTCAGTGTATCATTCATTGTCTATATTGCTGGATGTGATTGTCAACTATGCTGGAGATGAGTAGCAATGTATAGAATAGAAAGTGTATAGAGTAAGTGTGTGCTGAGCAAATCTGAAAGGGAAGTGTCTTAAAAATATAACCAAAGGCAAAAGATAGGATTATGTATTTTAAGCCCTGAAAAGAGATTTATAAAGCTAGTGTCAAGTTTCAGTTGTGTACTATTGATAGTGCAGTGCAATGAGAAAAATGTGTTGGACTGAGCCTTCTGTTGAACAGAGCACAATACAATTAAATGTATTTGATCCCAATTAAATTGCTAGTGTGTAGGGTTAAATCTGTGCCCTATTATGCGCTAAAGTGTGTATATTGTTGAGACTAATCAGTTAAAGGTTGATTTAATAGTTCCTGTGTTGTATAGGTCAGTTATAATCAACACCGCGTGAATTCTTATGTATTATTGTTTTGACTTTAGTGTAAATTATTTAAATTGGACTTGCCAACAAATAACTTTAGGTACAATAACTATTAAAACAGTTAAAAACAGTTAAAAACGAACCCCAAGTAATCAAACTCCCCACCAATTAATTCCAAATTAAAAATAATTTTAAAAAAACCCAAGCAAAACAGCTTGATTAATAGTTATCTATTTGATCTGGTGCATATAATTAATGCAAAAGAGCTCTAAGTATTCCTTTACAACTAATGAATTTTACTATATGTTAACAGGAAATATTTAATAATACTAGTAAAGTGTGCAAGCAAACAAAACAGAGTAGTCGCCACAACAAGGAAGCAAACTGTTGTCAGCTGTACTGCCATATTTCTCTCCAGCCTTGCCTGGAACACTGTATTCATTGTTTTAATTAATCGACGCACGTACGCATAGTTTGCTTGGCTGTAACCTGTGGGAGAGGGAGCTTACCGCCTTCAGCTATCTGGTGTCCTTGAGCTCGAGACACAGGCTTGTTTCCCAGCCGGGGAACTATTCATGCCATAGATGGTGGGAAGGGAGGGGGCCCTTGTCTCCTGGTCATTATGTGTTCTCCCGCCGGGAGTTTTCCTGCACACGCGCTTAGAGTTCATTTGCTGGTAGTGCTTATGCATCATACTATATCTGGAAGCCATTGTGCCTGGTGGGACATTCCTGACAATAACTCTGTTAATGAAGGGCAACTTACTGGTATTCCAATAAAGCATATCTTTTTTATGAAGAATGCCTGGACTTACTTGAAGTTGAACCTGACAACTGTAAATATAACTCTCCCCCCTCCCCCCCAAACCTCCCTGCAAACGACATGTAACTTAGTTTAAAACTACCCAAACCTTATATATACCTATACTGCATACAGGCAGACTGTCTTGAGAGACATATAATTTAAACTGCAAACAGCGAGGCGTTTAAAATGAGCGGATTGACAATTTGCTGCCTTTTAAAGGAGACGGTGGCTGTTCCATTTTCCTCTTCTGGGACGCCTTGGTGAAGTCCATTGGGACAGGGATTTTAAGTTTAAGCATTAGCAAGCGTCCAGCATCAAGGTCTTCAACAATGTAGGTCTTATCCTCATGTGTTACTTGTGTTTTTGTTAGTTCTTTCCATCTGTACACGTAACCCCCCTGCCGGAGTGCATTGGTGAGCAGTTTTAAGTCTCGACGGTGGCTTAAAACTGCCGAAGGAAGATCTGGGAAGACGAGGATTGCTGCACCGGTATACTGGAGAGATCCTCTGACTCTGGCTATTTCTAATATTTCCTTTCTTGTTCGTACATCGGGGATCACAGCTAAAATATCGCGGGGACCCCTCCGTTTTGGATTATGCAGAGTCCCCATACTAAAGGCGTTAGAGATCAGCGGGGCAACGCCACTTTCCAACTTAAGTTCTTGAGCTAGCCAGTTCATTAGAAATGAGGGCAAGTCTATTTTTTGAGTTTCTTGCTCACCAAATCCTCAAAATTTTAAATTTGTCTGACGTGTGGAGTACTCTAAAGATAGCACTCGAGATTGGAGACATTTATTTTCATATTGGAGAGACTTGTAATGTTCTTGTAATACTGTGCCCATCTCCTGGGCCCATTCTGCTTTTTGCGTGGTTGAATTAAGTGAGAGCTTTAAATCAGCTAATTGATCAGAAATAGGTTTTATCAAAGCAGACATACTATTTTAGAGCCTCTGCTCCATATCTCTTAGGGAGTTGGTGAGCAGTGTGTCAGTTACTGGAACCATTGGTTGGTTTATCTCAGTTACTCCTGTAGACATTCTGGACACAGCGTCGTCGCTTGGACAGCCTGGAGTTGACTTAGAATAAAAGTCAGAAATCGCTTTGTTTTGCCTTGGAGTTGATGTCTCTTTAGTCGGGTTGTGTTTGCCCATAATAAAACTTATTTGTGTCTGGTTTGGGGCTTGATTTAGGGGGTCCAAGAAAGAGGGAGGGACGGAGCTCTCGGTCCAGGCATCCATCTCCTCCGCTGCCGATGCCACGCCCCCTTCAGAGGTTTCATGGGCGTTCTGAAAGGGATGGGCAGCCTGACAGCCAGATGAGGAAAACTTGACCCAGCCTCTACTCACGGTGTTCATGAGGTTTCCTTCCTTAAGGAGGGAAATTTGTTAACACCCGTAGATCTTGTCACTGGAGTGAGAGAATGTTCCTCTGTGCTCAAGCATTGTCTCTAGAAGAGAACAAGAAGAAGAAGAGATTGGATTTATACCCCGCCCTTCACTACCTGAAGGAGTCTCAGAGCAGCTTACAAACTTCTTTCCCTTCCCCTCCCCACAACAGGCACCCTGTGAGGTAGAAGAGGAAGAAGAGATTGGATTTAGACCCCCTGCCCTTCACTACCTGAAGGAGTCTCAGAGCGGCTTACAAACTCCTTTCCCTTCCCCTCCCCACAAAAGACACCCTGAGAGGCAGGTGGGGCTGAGAGAGCTCTGACAAAAATGGCTCTTTTTCAAGGACAGCTGTGCTAGAGCTTGTGACTGACCCAAGGTCACATCAGCAGGTGCATGTGGAGGAGTGGGGGATCAAACCCGGTTCTCCCAGATTAGAGTCCATGCACTTAATCACTGCACCAAACTGGCTCTCTACCAGTGATGGTCGTGAAAGTTCATGAGATGTCTTCAGTAGTGCCTTCAGCCCTCTGCTGCAGTGAACCCCAGTCCTTGGGTGGGTGGGTGTCTGTATGTCTGTGGGGTGGGGAGTGAATTCTCAAAGGCCGCCAGGGAGACAGCAGTTCCGTTAACCTTGTGCAGGACCCTAGGGAGGCACCATGGTGGCAGGGGCCTCTGGAACTGCCACCTGCTGGATCGTGAGTCGGGAGCAGAGGTGTTATTTTCCCCTCTAGGAAGGGCCGACGTGTTCTCTCTCTTTCGGCCACCCTTTTGGTCACTGTTATTTAGGAAACCTGATTATTTATGCAGGCAGTTTCCTTCAGTGCTCCTGTCCTTTTATGTGCGTTCTTTTCTCAGTCGTGTCAGGCCAGAGTGAGTGCCGCTGCAGGGGGCGAGACTGCAAGATGAAGTGTCTGTGAGGGACAAGCTGGAGGCCACCCAGGGGAGTTCATTTCGCTGCTGCTGCTGCTGCTGCTGCTGCTGGAGACAGCGGAGGATATATTAGGTCATCCCACTCCGGGGACACCCATCCGTCCCTGGATGCAGCCCCTGCAGGAGCAGGGCTCAGAGGGGTGCCCCTCACCTTCTGTGCAGCTGGGTCCTCCTCTTTGCACTCCCCTGAGTTGCCACCAGTGTTCCCTCTAAGCTGAGTTAGTGTGAGCTGGCTCACAGAATTTTAGCCTCCGGCTCACACATCTTTGTCTCCGCTCAGGAAGGATGTGGCTCCTGGGCAAACTGATTTATGCAGTCGCCAGATCGCTCACTCACAACTTTAATGCCAGCAGCTCACAAAGTAGAATTTTTGCTCACAAGACTCCGCAGTTTAGAGAGGGGGCATCGGTTACCACTTGGCTGGCTTGGCTGAACCAGGTGCATTTTGCAGCCCTGCAAAATGGGTTCCTCTGCTTCTGTGGAAATGCTGCCCTTGGCACTTGTTGCATCTGTGCAGGGCTGGCCCACCCACTAGGCAAACTAGACTTTCGCCTAGGGCGGGCCCTGGATGTGGGCGCCAAAAGCCCCCCCGCCAAAAGCCCTGCGTCGCGTGCCCTGGCCATTGCTGCTGCCCCCAGCCGCCGCTGCTGCCTCTTTCTCTCCCCCGTCTGTGAGGAAGGAGGGTCTTGGCGGGAAAGAGAAGCGGGAAGCCCAGTGCCACAACCGCTCTGCGATTCCCTTCTGGGGTTGAGTCGTCACTGGGGCCGGGGGGCGATCCTCCAAGCCGAAGGGACCAGCTAGTCCATCCCCCCCCCAAAAAAGGGGCTTTCTCCTGGCTACCCCCCCCGCCCTGCAGCTCGGGGAGCACTTAAAGAAATACGGGCGGCAGGCCACAGACAGGGAGCGACCGAGGGAAAGGCTGGTGCAAAATTAAGCTGTCAATAAGGGCAAGCGGGTGAGAGAGAGAGCCAGGCAGATCCCCTCCGCATGCGCACACAGGTGACCATCATATCCCTGCCGAGGCTCCACAAGGCAGCCTCGCCGGGGGGGCGCCACAAGCTAGCCTCGCCTAGTGCACAAAAAAGCCTCGGGCCAGCCCTGCGTCCCTGAATTCCCTGATGGAGTTTCCCTGCCAGTGACAAGTGGTGGTGGATGCTTCTTGGCCTTTCTCCGAGATGACCCCCTCACTCTGCAAAGGAAGCCAGTGGCATGGCGTGGCTGATTTCCCCCCACAACGGGAGAGCAGTCTCATCCTCCCGGAGCTATTAAAAATATTGTGGATGGGGAAGCGAGGTGGTGATCCAGGCCAAAGGACACACAATATTAGGAAATGTGCGGGTGCATCTCGTACAGCGGAAGACAGGAGGGCCTGGCGTAATCTGGTGCATGGGGTCGCGAAGAGTCGGACTCGACTGTGCGACTGAACAACAACAATCTCCTACCAATGAAGATAGTGGCTTTTGAGGTGGCAATTTGGGCCCTGGAGAGGTGGAAAGGGGCGTTCCTCCCCCCCCCCGGTGTTTCCCCAACTTCAGTCACATCCCCTCAAGGTGCCATTTCCTACAAGGGGATCAACACGATAGTGCTGGGAATTCCTAGAGTTTTTCTTCAGACCTTACATGTAGCTGTTAAGCCATTTTATAGCGCCCTTCCATCTCTGTCTTGTATTTAGGAGTCCCCCCTCTCAAAATATTGCCTCACTAACCATGGAGGAGGCGTACCTGCTAGAAACTTCTGTTTCTGGGAAGGCCTATCTCCTTTCTTCAAACTGCCTGGTCACAAGACTTCCTCCTAGATTTCTCCAAAGAGTTGCTTCACACTTTGGAAGATGGCAAATTCACCTTTACCGTGCACGTACATCATAACTGTATGGTTATGCTGAAAGGTTTGGAATGACCCTAATAGTAAATTATAGGTAGCACTGATCTAGTGCTTTACTGCACAAACATTACCATATTCTAATCTTTACACCAACCTAATAAGATAGGTTGCTGATGGTGGGGTGGTGGTGGTGGTACGGGACTAAGAGATGGGGGCTTGAAGCCTCTAGGTGCGTTTGTGGCTTAGGGGGGATTTAAACTTGGAGAGTCCAGTCTCTTGACCGCTGTATTATGTGAGCTCTCAAAAGCCTGCTTTCTTCCACAGCTATTCTGTTTCTCTGTGGTGAAAACCATTTCCAGGTGTCCAGTGAATTCAATGTTCCCTCTAAGCTGTGAGCAGAAATTCTACTTTGTGAGCTACTGGCACTAAAGTTGTGAGCAAGTGATTTGGCAACTGCATAAAATTGTTGCTCTGGAGCCACCTTTTCTGAGCGAAGACAAAAATATATGAGCTGGAGGCTAAAAAATTGTGAGCTAGCTCACACGAACTCAGCTTAGAGGGAACTCTGCCAGTGATCTAATTTATGGCAGCAAGAGCCAGTGAAACAGCACAATTCTGATATAAGAGAGATTAAAACAGTAATAACATAGCAATAGTATAAAAACATTAACATTAACAAGAGAAAACTCTCTTCTGTACTTCTGGGTTTTTCTGCTTGCTGCTGATCAGACTTCTGTTATGTTAAGGATATTGTTTTTTTAAAAAAAACCTGGACCGTCATGATGACTGCTCAGTTTGGAACGAAGGGTCTGGTCCCCGGACATGCTGGGAGTTCATTTTCGGGTCCCCTGGTGATTTCCAAAACCTTAATATCTAGTTGTGCAACAGCACAATTCAGATCAGGGCTGCAGGAGGCTTAATTCCCCCTGGCCCCAATCCGAGCCAGGGCCCCGCGAGCTTGAAGATTAAAATTGAAAAAATTGCATGGAACTCCCAGTGCACATGTGGTTGAGCCCTAGAAAAGCTTGTTGAAAACGCTCTTTGGCTCCTTGGGACATTTAGCATCTGTGGCAGGGTTGTTATTAGCATTTCAAACTTTGTAGAAAGCTCTATGACACTTGGAAAGCTCAGACACAGCCCATGATGTTTGTGCATGTGTGCGTGCGTGCTCACACACACATGGATAATTTTGTAAAATTTAAAAAAATGTTTCTGGTGAGAGGAGTTGCATGTTGTAGGTGGGTGCTGGGATTCAAACCCCCCCCCCCCAGTCCTTTTTTAGTTTGAGTTATGGTTACACCTTTCTTCAATGTTTTGCTGTTACTGGTTTGGTGACTGGGCTACTCTTTTAATTGCACGTACGTAGGAGAAGCCGAGGCTCTGGGACCAAAAGACAGATGAGAGCCATTGAGTGGGTAGTGAAGTAAAAACTGCTTTCTGTCTGCAAACAGGATTTTTCTGTCAAGGATACCAGTGCGCAGCGTAGGATTTGAGAAGAGAATTGGGTTGTGTGTCTTAGATTACTGTTTCCTGTTCCCTCAGGTGCTCAGCTCTTGTTGGGACTTCAGAGAAGTTTGAAGAATGCCCCCTTTCTCTATGGTCGGGGACAGAGGGTGGCATACTTGTGGGACCGTCTCTCCCCATATGCGCTCTTTGGACAAGCATCACTTAGTAGTCCCCGGCCCAGAAAACGTTCACCTTGCCTCGACCAGGGCCTTCCCAGCCCCGGCCCCAGCCTGGTGGAAGAACTTAGTCAAACTGAGGGGGCAAGAGATGAAGTTCTAGACCTATTGGGGAAATTAAAAACCAGTAAGTCTCCAGTTCCAGATGGCATACCCCTACCATTGTAAGTTCTGGGTTGGGAAATACCTGGAGATTTGGAGGTGGAGCCTGGGGAGGGCGGGGTTTGGGGAGGGGAGGGGCCTCAGCAGGGTATAAATGCCACAGAGCCCAGTCATTTTCACCAGAGAAACTGATCTTGTTCGTCTGGAGATCAAATGCAAGAGCAGGAGATCTCCAGGTGTCACCTGGAGGCTGGCGACCCTACATACACCTGACAGGGAACTCAGATGTGAGACAGGTTGCATTTATGGGGTAATAGATCAACAGTCTCTAAATTCCACTCCTGTAGAAGGAAAAGGAGAAGAAGAAGAAGAGATTGGATTTATACCCCACCCTTCACTACCCAAGGGAGTCTCAGAGCGGCTCACAAACTCCTTTCCCTTCCCCTCCCCACAACAGACACCCTGTGAGGGAGGTGGGGCTGAGAGAGCTCTGACAGAAACTGCTCTTTTTCAAGGACAGCTCTGAGAGAACTACGGCTTGCCCAAGGTCACATCAGCAGGTGCAAGTGGAGGAGTGGGGAATCAAACCCGGTTCTCCCAGATTAGAGTCCGCGCTTCACCACTACACCAAACTGGCATTACACCAAACTGTCAATGTATAAATCATACAACTGTGATAAAGAAGCATCCACAATTATTTATCTCAGGTGTTTTATACAAAATATTAATTTCTGAATATAATTATAACAAAAATTAATACAATAGAAACGAAAAGGCGGCGGGACGGTGGTCTCCGGATTGGTGCTGCCGTTTCGACAATGTGTCTTCTTCTGACCAAAAATTGTACCTTTATAAATAATTCAAAATTATATACAATCAATACAAAATCAATGGTAATAATACATCATCTAATTTTGATAATTGAAAACATTTTCTTACAATCAGTGTGAAATATGGAGTTCCTCAAGCAACACAAAGCTGCATACCCATGATTTTTTGAACTCTTCTATAAAATACAAGAATTTAGCATTTTAGTATCATTCATTATTAGCCAATTCCAAACAAACAGGAAACATAATACTATTATCATATACTCACATAGCTTGAAAAGCAACATGGCTTATACTAGAACAGGTTCTCCCAGAAGGGCTGAAGTCAAAGCTTGAACAGATATTAAGCTACATTGCTATAAGAGCTGAATCACCCCATTTGAAAACTAGTCCTGAAGTTACTTACACCACAGTTGCCAAATACTCACATTCAGAAAAACATCCTGAATCCAAGAGGGCTAAAGTCAAACCTTAAACAGATTTTAAATTTCATTGCTATCAAAGCTGAATCACCTCCCTTAAAAACTGATCCTGAAGATACTTACACTATGGTTGCCAGATTTCCAAATTCATAAAAAGCATCCTAAATCTAAAGATGCGTTTAAACCATGTGGATAGACTGTATTAAGTTTGAAAATCCAATAAGCCTCTCGTTTCAAAAGAATCTTTTTAATGTCCTTTCTGTCATATACATTGGGTTTAATAACTTCCAGAACTACAAACTTAAATTCATCATAACCGTGTCCTTTTGAATTGAAATGATCTACGAGAGGAGCTTCTAAATGGCCATGTTTAATTTTGGACTTATGTTCCAAAATCCTGGTTTTAATAGCTCTCATTGATTCCCCAATGTATCTGAGGCCACATGCACATACCACCATGTAAATTGTGCGCTTGGTTGCACTTGAAGAGAAACTCTTAAGTTCTATTCTCAAGGGAATGTCTGGTAACTCTATGACCTTGGTCTCCCAGCTTAATGGACAGGCTGCACATCCTGAACATTTAAAGTGGCCAATTGGGTTAGTCTCTACTCTTGTGTCACTTTTTAAGTCAGTATGGACTAGAATGTCCCGTATCAGTCAGGACAGGACGGCCATATCCACAGACTCATTTTCTCTCTCCCTTTGCTGGTACTTTGAGTGATGCTTCCCACTGCTTTCTCACCATCATGTAGAGCCTCATCGCTGCCTGGGCGTCCTGGATCGAGCTGTGCTCCAAACACTGTACTTTCACATTCAGCAGTTTCTCACAGAGCAGTTTCAGGGACGGTCTCCCACTCTTGACCTGTTGTTTGAAAGGCTTGTATCTTTGCGTGTCCCGGATTCTCTTTTTAGGATGGTCAAGAAACAGAATCTTTAAATCATTGTGAAGAGCGTGTCCAACGAGAATCCTTCCTCTTAGGATGTCAGCCACCTCCTTCTGGACAACTTTGAGGTCCTCTCCTGTTCTTAAGTTCTCCGGCCGAATCCCACTAATGGCTGTTCTGTAGTCCATCACTTTTTCCGTGGGCTTGACATACTTGTCATAAACACACTTGCCAAACTGGTTCACAAGAGACACGCGGGCCACAATGCTGTCTTCGCCCTTTGGTCCCACGCCCACCATCTCACAGTCCATGGCCACAGCCCTGGTCAATCCTTCAAAAGCCTCCTCCTTCACCAGCCTCAGCTCTGCCAGCTGCTGTGGCTTCTCTTCAATCCCCAGGCGCTTCCGGGCGACGTTTGCTGCTTCCCGCCCCAAGGCCGCTTCAATGTCATCGGGATCCACGTCATCAAACCAGATGTCTGCCAGTTCTTCAGGTTTCCTTTTTGTATGTTTAATGTCCCCGTAGTCCTGCACCACATGGCCATTTATTTCGCCTCCCTTATGCTCTTTCTTATTTTTCTTATTCCTTCCAGGAGCAGATCTCTTCCATTTTGGGAGAGCTGGGCAAACTGGGCCTTCAGCACGATCCTGCTTGGCTTTCTCCACAGATCTGCCTTTCAGCCTCTTCTCAGCATGTTTCTTCTTGGAGCACATGTCAAGTCTGGTAACAGCCGAATCCAAAGTAGCAGGTTTTTCCTTCAGTAGCTCCTGCAAGGCCTTCCAGTTAGATGAAACTTCCTGGGGAGTTTTGGGTGGCAACCATGTCACCACATCGGTACTTTTTTGTGTAGTTCTAGTCCATACTGACTTAAAAAGTGACACAAGAGTAGAGACTAACCCAATTGGCCACTTTAAATGTTCAGGATGTGCAGCCTGTCCATTAAGCTGGGAGACCAAGGTCATAGAGTTACCAGACATTCCCTTGAGAATAGAACTTAAGAGTTTCTCTTCAAGTGCAACCAAGCGCACAATTTACATGGTGGTATGTGCATGTGGCCTCAGATACATTGGGGAATCAATGAGAGCTATTAAAACCAGGATTTTGGAACATAAGTCCAAAATTAAACATGGCCATTTAGAAGCTCCTCTCGTAGATCATTTCAATTCAAAAGGACACGGTTATGATGAATTTAAGTTTGTAGTTCTGGAAGTTATTAAACCCAATGTATATGACAGAAAGGACATTAAAAAGATTCTTTTGAAACGAGAGGCTTATTGGATTTTCAAACTTAATACAGTCTATCCACATGGTTTAAACGCATCTTTAGATTTAGGATGCTTTTTATGAATTTGGAAATCTGGCAACCATAGTGTAAGTATCTTCAGGATCAGTTTTTAAGGGAGGTGATTCAGCTTTGATAGCAATGAAATTTAAAATCTGTTTAAGGTTTGACTTTAGCCCTCTTGGATTCAGGATGTTTTTCTGAATGTGAGTATTTGGCAACTGTGGTGTAAGTAACTTCAGGACTAGTTTTCAAATGGGGGTGATTCAGCTCTTATAGCAATGTAGCTTAATATCTGTTCAAGCTTTGACTTCAGCCCTTCTGGGAGAACCTGTTCTAGTATAAGCCATGTTGCTTTTCAAGCTATGTGAGTATATGATAATAGTATTATGTTTCCTGTTTGTTTGGAATTGGCTAATAATGAATGATACTAAAATGCTAAATTCTTGTATTTTATAGAAGAGTTCAAAAAATCATGGGTATGCAGCTTTGTGTTGCTTGAGGAACTCCATATTTCACACTGATTGTAAGAAAATGTTTTCAATTATCAAAATTAGATGATGTATTATTACCATTGATTTTGTATTGATTGTATATAATTTTGAATTATTTATAAAGGTACAATTTTTGGTCAGAAGAAGACACATTGTCGAAACGGCAGCACCAATCCGGAGACCACCGTCCCGCCGCCTTTTCGTTTCTATTGTATTAATTTTTGTTATAATTATATTCAGAAATTAATATTTTGTATAAAACACCTGAGATAAATAATTGTGGATGCTTCTTTATCACAGTTGTATGATTTATACATTGTAAGTTCTTCTGACTGTGACCATCTCATTGTTTGCCACTTTATTACACCAAACTGTACCAGAAGACTGGAAAGAAGCAAATGTTACAGCAATACTTAAAAAGGGGTCTGCTTGCTGGACCACTGGTCTGACTCAGCAGGACTCTTCTTATGTTCTTAGATAGCAGCCAGTAAGCTTTTGACTCACTAGGGTTGCCAACCACCAGGTGGTGACTGGAGACTGCCCGCTATTATGGCTGATCTCCAGGCGATGGAGATCCGTTCCCCTGGAGAAAATGGCTGCTTTGGAAGGTAGACTCGGTGGCCTTCTACCCCACTGGAGTCCCTCCCCTCCTCAAGCCCCGCCCTCTTCAGGATCCACCCCACGAGAACTAAGCCCTGAGGCAACCCTTCCTGCCCTCCCTCTCATGAACTGCCTAAGTTCACAGAATCGCAAAAATAAATAGTTAAATGCAGCGTGAAATCTAAGGACCACTGAAGGGGCACCCCTACTCAGGCAGAGCTATTGCTGAATGTTGGGGCAGCTCCCCTTGTCCCAGACTTTGTCCTGGTTGGCTTGAGTGGTGCTGCCATCCTCCTTTCATGTCAAAATGATTTTAATTGTGGAGAACCTTGGGTGTCTAACCCTGCCAACCCGCTGCAGAGTTAAACCAGAGAAATGATGCATGGCGTTGCACTCTGCGGTTGCATGGCTTAGTCCGTGCTCAGAAGTGCTGTTGCTATGGTAGAAAATTAAATTCTCCGATGGTGCCTAGGACACCAGTACTCTGCCTTGACTGCCAGGCGAGTTGTCTTGGGCAGGAAATACAGTGCATGGCCCTGTTGTCCTCTTCACACTTTAGTGCTGTAAGAACACCTCTGACTTGCACCTTCCCGTAACAAATAGCTGTTCCTTTCTCTGCAGGGGGTGACATGAAGCACTGGCTGCACCTTGTTGTTGCCCTCTTGACCGTCGAAGCTCTCTTCGTGGACCCTTGCCACGGTGCCAGAGTGCTGGCAATACCTACCATAATCTTTGACAGCCACCTGCACATCTTTGTGCGGGTCGCAGAAGCGCTGAGGAGCAGAGGTCACGATGCGGTCCTCCTCCTCGATGAAGGCCGAGCCGCGGAGCCTGGTCTCCACAGCTACAGGATACAGAGGTACGCGGGCATCTTCAGCAAAGAAAGCTCCGGCCACTGGCTGCAGGAGAGGCTGAAGCGATTGTTTGAGGGGAAGAGGACTGCCTTTGAGTTGTTTTCCCTTCTGGAAAAGTACTCGGAGAATTGTGATCTGCTTCTCGGGAATGCCACCCTTCTGCAGCAGCTCCGGAACGAGGAGTTTGATTTGGTCATTCTGGATCCCAATGAAATGTGTGGCTTCATCGTGGCCCACTTCCTGGGTGTAAAATATGTTGTCCTCTCCACCAGCCTTTGGTTCCCAGCAGAGATCGGAGCCCCTTCACCTGTTGCCTACGTCCCTGAATTTAATTCCCAGGTGACTGATCAAATGGGCTTTGTGGGCCGTACTTGGAATCTCCTCGTTTTTCTCATGTCTCGTATAGGTACTAGACTGTTGATCTTGCCCAAGTTTGACCGTTTAATGGCAAAACATGACATACGGCCACAAAAGTCCATGCTGGAGATCTTCTGTGGTACCAGCCTCTTTTTCCTGAGCAACGATGTGGTGATTGACTTTCCTCGGCCCACGCTTCCTCATATTATTTTTGCTGGTGGAATTCTTACAGGGCCTGCAAAACCCCTTCCAGTGGTAAGTGCTCAAACCAAATGTTGTTGTATGTTTGTGCTTGACTGTGCTCACTCATCTGATATATGTAATTGCCCTAACGCATTGGCCATTTCCAGCTCTCCCACTGGCTGTGCTGTGCACTCCATCAGCCATTGGCCCATCAACCACCACTCATGTGCCATTGGCTGGGTGCTGGGCCCACTCCTCTCCCCCGCCCACTGCCAGCCTGGACACTCTTCTCTCAAAGAATAAACTTCCAAACTGGCTGTCTCTCCTAACGAAGACACTTCTCCTGCTTGGCTCCTATGGGACTAACTTTTCCCTCAGTGGCTGTTGCTAGGCAACCAAGCTTGGTTCTGTCAGTAAAAAGGGAAAGGCAGGAGGCCCATTGCAGGCCTTCTTTAGCTTTTGTGAGGAACTCATTGGGGCCAGTCCTGACTAGGGTTGCCAGCTCCAGGTCGGGAAATTCCTGGATATTTTGTGGTGGAGTCTACAGAAGCCAGAGTTTGGAGAGGGGAGAGGATTCAGCTGATTAGAATGCCATAGAGCCTACCCTCCAAAGCAATTATTTTCTCCAGGGGGAAGAGATCTGTTGCCTAGAGTTCAGTTGTGATACCCAGCGATCTTCAGGCTCCACCTAGAGGTTGGCTACCCGAGGCGTAGCAGTTAGCACTTCAGAGCAGGGCCTGCCAGACCCAGGTTCTTGCTGTACAGGTTGAGTGGGTGATTTTGGACCAGTCACAGACTTTCAACCTAACCCCCCTCACAGGGTTGTTGTGCAGATCAAAAGGGGGAGAGGAGAATGATGTAAGCTGCTTTGGTCCCCACTGCAGAAAAAGACTGTATTTTTCCTCCTGGAAAACCATTGCTGCCAATCTCCAGGTGAGGGCTGGAGATCACTCAGAATTAAAACTGCTCTCCAGATGGCAGAGAGCAGTTCCCCTGGAGAAAATGGCTGCTTTGCAGGGTGGACTCTGAGTCATTATACCCTGCTGAGGTCACTTCTTCTCCTGCTTGGGTCCCCACTGAGGAGGAGAAAGACTGTACTTTTCCTAGGTAGAGGCTGCAGGGAGGGGGGAGGAGATGGAAACCTGATAACAGTGTGCTGATGGTTGACTGGGAAGGAGACAGGATTGCCAACTCTAGGTTGGGAAATTCCTGGAGATTTGAGGGGTGGAGCCTGGAGAGGGTGGGGTTTGAGGAGGTGTGGGTCCTCAGACAGGTACAATGCCATAGACTCTACCCTCCAAACCAGCCATTTCCTCCTGTGGAACAATTGTTGCCAATTTCCAGGGGAGGGCTGGAGATCAGTCAGAATTATAACTGTTCTTCAGATGGCAGAGATCAGTTCCCCTGAAGAAAATTGTAAGCTCTGTGTCATTATACCCTGCCGAGGTCAGCAAATTGACGCTGAGTGCCCAAGGCCAGGGCGCCTGCCCAAAGTCTCTTTGTAGAGCTTGTTGTATTTATTTCCACAACGGGCCTTATTCCTAGTTAATAGATGTTTTTCTCAGCCCCACTGACCTCACAGGGTGTGTGTTGTGCGAAGAGGAAGGGGAAGAAGATTGTAAGCCTCTCTGAGACTCCTTTGGGTAGTGAAGGGTAGGGTATAAATCCAATTTCTTCTTCTTCTTCTTCTTTGGTGTAGTGGTTAAGTGAACGGACTCTAATCTGGGAGAACCGGGTTTGATTCCCCACTCCTCCACTTGCACCTGGCTGGATGTCCTTGGGCAAGCCATAGCTCTGATAAGAGCTGTTCTTGAAAAATAGCAGTTTCTGTCAAGAGCTCTCTCAGCCCCACCTACCTCACAGGGTGTCTGTTGTGGGAAGGGGAAGGGAAAGGAGTTTGTAAGCCACTCTGAGACACCTTTGAGTAGTGAAGGGTGGGGTATAAATCCAATCTCCTCCTCCTCCTCCTCCTCCTCCTTCTTCTTCCTGGAGCACCTGCCTGATGAGATTCATCCCAAGATTCATAAGTACCTCCCTGGGAAACTCAAATGCAGGAGAATACAGTCAGCAGTTCTGTTTCTACAGTGATGTAATAGGTTTTACTAACATTTGTATCTGGTTTCAGGCCTGGTTATGGGACTGAAACAGCCTTGGTTGCCCTGGTGAATGGCCTGCACTGGGAGACGGACAGAGAACGTGTTACTCTGTTGATTCTCCTGGATCTCTCAAGTGGTTAATTATTATTTATTCTTCTTATTATATTTTTACCCCGCCCTCCCTGCAAATGGGCTCAGGGCGGCTTACAATAGGGCACCATGTACCAAAGCATAAAACAACATAAAAACAGGATAAAACAATCAACGTTAAAGTGCTCAGTAGTTACAATCAAAATTTAACAAGATGGGATCAAATTCCCAGGTTAAGACACTGAACTGCAGACCGGAAGGTTGGTCATTCAGCAGTTTGAGACCCGAGTGCTGCATGATGGAGTGAGCTCCCGTCTCTGGCCGCAGCTCCTGCCAGCCTAGCAGTTCAAAAGCAAGAAATTGCAAGTAGATAAATAGGTACCACTTCGGTGGGAAGGTAACAGCGTTCTGTGCACCTTGGGGTTTAGTACCACATCACCCCAGAAACGTCTTCGGACAGTGCTGGCTCTTCAGCTTGGAAACAGAGATGAGTACTGCATCCTTAGAGTTGGATTCAACTGGCTTTCGAGCAAGGGAACCCTTTACCTTTACCTAATAGGTTTTACCAACATTTGTATCTGGTTTCAGGCCTGGTTATGGGACTGAAACAGCCTTGGTTGCCCTGGTGGATGGCCTGCGCCGGGAGACGGATAGAGAATGTGTTACTCTGTTGATTCTCCTGGATCTCCCTGCAGCTTTCCTTACTATTGATTGTGGTATCCTTCTGGACCGCCTTTCCAGGTTGGGACTGGGAGGCACTGTTTTGCAGTGATACCAGTCCTACCTGAAGGGTGGGTTTAAGAAAATGATGCTGGGGGACTGTGGCTCAGCTATTTGCCTTGTGGGGCCCTGCAGGGTTCCATCTAAGTGCTATATGCACGTCAACATCTACATGAAACCACTGTGTGAGGTCATCTGGAGGTTTGAGCTGTGTTGTCACCAATATGCAGGAGACACTGAGCTTTCTCTTGCAGTTCCAGCCGATCCCAGGGAGGCTGTAGAAACTGTGAACTTGTGCCTGGAGGCAGTTTTGGTGTGGATGCAGGCTAATAAACCAAAGCTTAATCCCAGTAAGGCAGAAGTGCTACTGGTGAGAGGAAGGTCTGACCCAGGATTTAAGGTGTCACCTATTCTGGATGGAGTGGCACTCACCTTGAAGGAAGAGGTCCCTATTCTTCCCTAATAGTAGAACAGCGACTATTAAAATGAGTATTCTGCCAAAATTCCTTTTCCTAGCACAAAATATCCCCATTTTAAAGAACTATAAGTTCTGTACAGAGTTGGAGAAAATTGTTAATAGGTTTATATGGTACCCAAAACGGGCAAAAGGGAAGATGCTTCAGAATAGAAAAGAAAAAGGGGGATGCGGGTTGCCTAACTGGAAGTTGTATTATCAAGCATCAGCTTTAAATTGGATAACAGAGTGGATTAGATTAGAGAACACTAGAACTCTAAACTTGGAAGGACACGATCTTAGAATGGGTTGGCATTTCCCTTGTATGGTATGGGAAGGGGAGCCTTGGTTAAAATCTGGAACGAAATGAAGGAAAGATATTATAGCAAGATACCTAAGTGGGTGTCCCCCCTGGAAGCTTTTGTAAAACCTTCCCTCATCAACGCATGCGATAGAGAAAGCTATGAGACATTGTTAGATGAAAATAACAAATTAAAATCGGAGGAGAATCTACAACTACTCTACAGGATCAAACTAGACTGGTGGGAAACTTTGCAACTTCAGTCAAGATACACTAAGGACGTTAGCGTAGGGTTCCAAGAATCTAAAACACAACTAGACAGGATATGGCTTTCTTCAAGCGATAAAATGATACAAAAGTTCTATAAGTTCTTGCTAGAAGATTATATGAGTGATGAAGAGGTTACCCCTACAATGGTGTCAGAACATGCCTTTGATGTTTCTCACTGAATCCATTGTTTTGTGTTCCCTACCCTGCTTTGCGCTTGCGTAGCTATGCAGGCAGAAACGTGGGAGCTTCTTCCCTGCCGCTTTTCCTTATCAAGGTGGCCTTGAATGTAGGCTTTGGACTATTCTTGTTTCACTGAGAATTTTCCAGTCCTGGGAAGGCAAGGGGAGGGGGGGAGTAGTCTCCCGTTCATGAAGTATTTCTCCCGCCGGGAGTTCCCGCGCGAGTGCTCATGTTTCATTTGCTAGGCGCTTCATTGCATCACACTATAAGTTAGCTTGCTTTGCTTCGCCCCCCATTCCTGACAATGACCTCCTACTGTGGGTTTTAGCAAGATAATCCAATAAAACCTTTCTTTGTGCAAGAATGACTGGATCTACTTGTTTTTAAACCTGACAGAAATTGTCAGGAATCACATTATTCCCCCACCGTCAGTTTCCGCCGTCTACCACGATGAGCGGAGCTGGGGGGGGAGCCACGGGCGCAGTCCCAGTGACTACTACTCCGGGAGCCACAGGTGCAGTTCCAGTGACTACTACTTCGGGAGCCACAGTCCCAGTCACTACCGTGGCAACTCCAGTGGTCACTGTCCCGACCACCACTGTTGTTCCAGTGACTACAACTACAGTTTTGGCAGCACCAACCCCACAATCAGCAGCAGGGTTGGTTACCCCTCCATCGATCAGCACAGTGGGTGCTGCGTACACACTCCCAATCTATAGCCCGGCCGGGCCAACGCAGAGTCAAGGAGGAGCGGTTCCACGAACCTACGTGCCGGGAGCCCCAACACCCTGGGACAAAGGGGTGACCTATCGCAGATCACGCGATTGGACTAAGAACCTGTTGGACACTACCCAGACAACTTGGACCATGCCGGGAAGCCAGAGCCGGGACAGCCTTTTGGATCCTAGAGGTAGTTTTGGACTTCCCCAGGGAAGGATGTCTCGAGGATCTCCCAGAACAGGGTCCGGTTCTGATACAGAGGCTCGCATGGACTCTATTCAAGAGGATACCCGACGTCTGGTAAGGGACATGAGCAAACTAATGCAATCCCTACCACAGATGATGGACCAAGCAATTCGAGCTCATCCGCTGACGCAACCTAGACCGGCACCAGCACCTGCACCACCGATGCCACCGGGACTGCCACCTCCTGCTCCCCCGGGCCCAGGGCCGGGCCAGCCAGCACCCCCGGGCCCAGGGCCGGGCCAGCCAGCACCGGCCCCACCTCCACCGGCCGTCCCAGCACCAGGACCCGGGCCAGGGCAACCAGGACCTATCCAGCCGCCAGCTCTGCCTCCGCCTCAACTCCCTGCTCCAGCACCCCTCCTGCAGCCAGTCCCAGTACCGATCATGGCCCCGGCCCCTCCAGTAATCCGCCCCAAGGACATGTTGGAGATCACGTTTGATGGAGATCCAGAAACTGTGTCCTTTTTCATACTGCAAGTAGGGAAATTTGTGCAGAGATGGGGCTATGTGTTCCCAGACGAGGAGCAACAGGTGGAGTTTATCGCTTCCAGGTTCCGGGGGAGTGCTACTAGTTGGTATGTAGCCCTTCATGATCTGGAGGCAGCGGAATTGGGGAATGTTGATGACTTCATGTGGGCCTTGAGAAACCGTTTCGAGGACCCGGGGGCGGCCCAAAAGCTGAAGCCTTCCTTCGCACGTTCAGGCAAGGCAAACTCACCGTACGGGAGTATTCGAGAGAGTTTCAAAGGCACGCAGTGAAAATTCGGGACTGGACCGATGCGGTCTTGGCTCAACAATATCGAATGGGACTAGCTGTAGACGTCCGCAATAATGTCCTCAGCTCTCAGCAACCTCGCACTCTCCAGGGATGGATGGAGGAAGCCGAAAAGCGGAAAGTCGCTTACGTGTCATGAAACTGGATCTATCTCTGGGCAACAACCGTCCGAGTCTTGCGGCAGGCCAGGCCAGACCCAAACCAACCTCCACCCCAAGTGGGATGAGAGATCAACGTATGCGACAGGGCCTCTGCCTGCGGTGTGGGGAAAAGGGGCACTTCGCCGCATCCTGCCCGAAAGGGGATCCCAATAGAGCCCTACCACAAGAGGAACCCAGACGATGGCCAACCCCTACCCCAAGAAAAGGTACAGCGAAACCACGCAACACACGGGCTCTTTTTGCTAGCCCCGACCAAGCGGATACCATGATGCTGGAGGAGGAGAGTGAGATGCAGGGAAACGAATTGGTCCTGTTTGTGAATGGCGCTACACAGCAGGACCCAGTACCTGAGGCGCCTAAACTGGTGAGCAATTACCCCTCTCTCTTCTTTGTGACTGTTCTTGTGATGAATCCAGCGATGATGACCCATATTCGGGTTCGAGCCCTCATTGACTCAGGGTGCGGGAGGGACCTGATAAACCCATCTATGGTTATGGGGTTGGAGGCAACCGTTGTCAGTTTGAAAGACCCGATAACTTTCACCCAAATGGATGGGTCTCCAATGAAAGAACCATGCCGATTTGAGACTGTTCCTTTAAGAGTAGGCATTGGTGACCACTGGGAGCTACGCTCGTTTGTAATAGCCCCTCAAGCCCAGTTCCCATTAGTGTTGGGTAGCCCTTGGTTACATGGTCATGATCCATATATTCTATGGGAAGAAGGGAGCGTACAATTTATCTCCCCGAAATGTGCAGAGCACCAATGGGACCCAGGGTGGGGAAAAACCCCATGCAATGAACCTCCACGAGCTTGCTTAGCCACGGAGGACCTTAACCGCATCCCTAAGGATTACCGGTATGTGACCAGGGTTTTTGAGGAGGAGGAAGCGGATGAACTACCCCCCCACCGTAACTCCGACTGTGCGATTGAAATCCTTCCGGGCCATAAATTACCAAAAGGGAAAATTTATGCCATGAGTCCCATTGAAAAGGAAGAACTACGCCGCTTTATCGATAAGAATCTGGCCCGTGGATTTATTAGGCCAGCGTCGTCCCCTTTTGCAGCACCCGTATTGTTTTGTAAAAAAAAAGATGGGGGGCTCAGACTCTGCACGGATTACAGGGGACTAAACGCAGTGTCTGCAACTAATGCCTACCCAATGCCCCTCATCAAAGACTTGTTGGCAGAGGTGGCAAAGGGGAAAGTGTTTTCTAAACTGGATTTACGAGATGCCTATTTTCGGGTCCGTATCAGACAGGGGGATGAATACAAGACTGCGTTTAATACCCCGCTGGGGCAATTTGAATATCGGGTTATGCCCTTCGGATTACAGGGGGCACCAGGGGTCTTCATGAATTTAATCAATGAAGTGTTACACCCCTATTTATTCAAGGGGGTGGTTGTTTACTTGGATGATATCTTGGTCTATACCCCGGATCAAGAATCTCACACCGCTCTTATGCGAAAAGTATTGGAAACGCTATTAGAACACAAACTGTTTGTCAAACTGTCAAAATGTGAATTCCACCAGGAGTGCATTGACTTTTTGGGGTACCGCATATCCTCCGCAGGGTTAGAAATGGACCCAAAAAAGGTCCAAGATGTGTTGATGTGGGAGCCCCCCAAAACCAGGCGGCAGCTCCAAAGTTTCCTCGGTTTCGCCAATTTTTACCGTCAATTCCTGCCACATTTTGCCCAAGTGGCCCTCCCCTCACGGAACTGCTAAAGACTAAGGGGAGGGGAACTAAGGCTTCAATGCCAGGGGCCCCTTTGAACTGGACCCCCCAGTGTCAGGAAGCTTTTGAACAACTAAAACAGTTATTCACGTCTGAACCTATACTAGCACACCCCGATGAGACAAAAAAGTTTGTGGTCCAAGTAGACGCGTCGGATACCGCTATGGGTGGGGTGATTTTGCAAGAGAATGTTCAGGGGCAACTACAACCCCTTGCTTATGTGTCCAAAAAATTCAATGATACGGAGAGATTTTGGCCCATTTGGGATAAAGAAGCAGCGTCTATACGTTTAGCATTGATCACCTGGAGACACTGGTTAGAAGGGTCCCGAGTACCTTTTGAAATCTGGACTGATCACAAAAATCTTGAGGTACTGCGGAAACCCCGGAATCTAAATGCAAAACAATTCCGGTGGGCTGAATTTTTCTCTAAATTTCAATTCACCCTTCACCATTTCCCAGGTAAATCCAATCATCTGGCGGATGCTCTCTCCCGCCTTCCCCAACACCTGTGTAAGAGGACAGAAATACGAGAGTCTATGTTCACCCCTGAACAATTAGTTGGAGCAGTTGTAACCCATAAAACCAAACGAGCACAATTGACCCCCATCCAGGCCATGACCTGGGAAAAGCAATTTGCCACTGACATCACCACACAAGAAACAATTGAATTACAAGCCAGGGATGATGTGAAATGTGGTACGAATGGCTGCTGGTACAGGGGGAATAAAATTTTTGTTCCAGAAGCTATCCGGTCCCAGATGTTGCAGACAGCCCATGACTCAAAATCTGCGGGGCACTTTGTATATGTAAAATCCTTACGCCTACTGCAACGCGGCTTCTGGTGGCCCCGGATGAAACGGGATTTATCCCTTTATATACAATCCTGTCCAACGTGCAATCGTTGCAAAACCAGGCCAGGAAAACCTCCAGGTCTTTTACAGCCTCTACCCACCCCGAGCCGACCCTGGGAAGTGATCTCTATGGACTTTATCACGGATCTTCCCCCCTCTAAACATATGACGGTCATTTGGGTGGTAGTGGATTTATTCTCTAAGCAAGCTCACTTTATACCGTTCCCCAGTCTGCCAACAGCTAAAGTCCTGGCCAAAGCTTTCCTCCAACACATTGCCAGGCTACATACATTACCACTCAAGATAATCTCCGACAGGGGGTTCAATTTGTTTCAAAGTTGTGGTCAGAGTTGATGACTCTAATGGGTATTGAACGTGCCCTCAGTACTGCCTATCACCCTGAAACTGACGGGCAAACGGAAAGAGTAAACCAGACGTTAGAACAATACTTAAGGTGTTTCTCTAACTATCAACAAGACAATTGGGTAGATTTATTACCACTGGCGGAGTTTGCGTACAACAACTCATGGCATGCTTCAACAAATATGTCTCCCTTCAAAGCTGCCATGGGTTATGACAGCCCCCTCTTCCCTTTTTGAAACCCGGTGAGACGGGTGGGGAAGCCGCAGCATGGTGTAAAACTTTCCGGGACTCCTGGCCCCTAATTGTCGAGACATTGAATGAGGCCAAGGCACAGTACAAAAAGCAGGCAGACAAAAAGAGGGCGGGTGGCTGGACACTGCAACCAGGAGACTCGGTCTACCTTTCAACCAAGAACCTAAGACTAGCGCAACAGTCCCGGAAACTCGCTTGGAAATATATTGGTCCCTTCAAAGTTTTAAGATGTATAAATCAAGTGACTGTACAGCTAGATTTGCCTAAATCTCTTAAAGCAATCCATCCAGTTTTCCATTACAGCCTTCTCAAACCTGCATTACCCCCGACTAAATGGCAACCTGAACTTCCAGCACCTCCCCCCGTTGATGATTGACGATGAGGAGCACTACGAAATTGCTGACATTTTGGACTCTAAGATTCTCCGTGGACAACTCCTGTATCTTGTTGAATGGATACATTTCGGGCCCCAACACAGGGAGTGGGTGAAAGTGTCTGATATCAATGCACCTGATCACTTGAAAGAATTTCACACTCGTTACCCAAATAAACCTGGGGGGCCCTCATTCTCTCCTTCCTGAGTGGTGGGTGGGTGGTTTTTGGGAAGGGCAGAATGTCAGAACATGCCTTTGATGTTTCTCACTGAATCCATTGTTTTGTGTTCCCTACCCTGCTTTGCGCTTGCGTAGCTATGCAGGCAGAAACGTGGGAGCTTCTTCCCTGCCGCTTTTCCTTATCAAGGTGGCCTTGAATGTAGGCTTTGGACTATTCTTGTTTCACTGAGAATTTTCCAGTCCTGGGAAGGCAAGGGGAGGGGGGAGTAGTCTCCCGTTCATGAAGTATTTCTCCCGCCGGGAGTTCCCGCGCGAGTGCTCATGTTTCATTTGCTAGGCGCTTCATTGCATCACACTATAAGTTAGCTTGCTTTGCTTCGCCCCCCATTCCTGACAATGACCTCCTACTGTGGGTTTTAGCAAGATAATCCAATAAAACCTTTCTTTGTGCAAGAATGACTGGATCTACTTGTTTTTAAACCTGACAAATGGTATCATGGATGCAGGATTTGGGTCAGAGTGTAGATATGGGAAAATGGGCAACTACGTGGAAATCTTTAAAATACATAAGAGCTACAAGCTATAAGGAAAATATTTATAAAGTGTTCCATCGTTGCTATTGGTCCCCGGACCGATTAGCTAAATGCTCTCTTTCACTCTCCAGGAACTGCTGGAAGTGCAAAACAAATGTGGGTACCTTTTTCCATGTGTGGTGGCGGTGTGAAAAGGTTCACGCCTACTGGAAAATGATCCAAAAGATAATAGTAGAAATTACCAACATTAGCCTTATCCTCTCTCCAGAAATATTTCTATTGAATATGCTTCCGGATGGCTATAATCAAAAGGACAAATATATGCTAATCTATATTATTACAACCACTAGAATCTGGTTAGCTAGACATTGGAAACAAGATGGTTTACCCACAAAAGAGGAGATAGCAATTAGACTACTTGAGATAGCAGAAATGGATAAGTTGAGTTCGATGCTTCAGGAGAAGGATGAAAATACTTTCATGGAACGATGGGTGTATTTGTATAAATGGATAAGGAAGGTTTGGAAACAGTAGACTCAAATATATGTACAAGATGTGTATACAAGATGTAATAGTTGGTGGAAATTATGATAAATAAATTTATTAAAGAAGGAAAAGGTCCATAATCTGGGGGTAGGCTTGTATGTATTTAGCTTTGGTTTGTATTGTCTTAATGATGGTTGTTTGTGTTGCTGTTAATGTATTTAAGATGTCTTGTTGGATATGTTTTTAATCTGTCAGCCACCTTGGTGGCCCTTATGAGGGCAGAAAGGTAGAGTATAAATCTTATAACTAAATTAATAATAAATACATCCCTCCTCCTGTGGAATTCCCAGACTTGGCCTTTCCCCCCTCCTGCATGTATCCAGGAGGGTCTACTGCAGTTTCCCGCAGCCATCACCAACATGCCCCTGTGACAACCTACCTGGGGAGCAAAACCACCAGAGAGCAGAGAGCAGACAGCAGCCTATTAAGAGGCGTTATGGATAGACACGCCCTGCTTGATCATAGGCATAGCACACCACTTGGAACTGAAGAAGAAGAAGAGGAGAAGAAGAGACTGGATTTCTACCCCGCCCTTCACTCGGAGTCTCAGAGCGGTTTACAATCTCCTTTCCCTTCCCCTCCCCACAACAGGCACCCTGTGAGGTAGGCGGGGCTGAGAGAGCTCTGAGAGAAACTGCTCTTGAGAGAACAGCTCTGAAAGAACTTGTGATGGACCCAAGGTCACACCAGCACCTGCATGTGGAGGAGTGGGGGAATCAAACCTGGTTCCCCGGACTAGAGTCCACTGCTCTTAAGCACTACCCCAAACTGGCTCTGAGTCCACCTTGGTCATAGACAGGGCCTCAGGTGTGGGGCCAGGGTCCTGGCGATAGGGCTGTTCGGACAGGCCCCAACTCCGTCCTCGAAGGGATCTTCTCAGCGAACCTCCAGGACTCTCCATTAACCAGTGTTGCTCCACCAGCTGGCCAGGCTTTCAGTCAGTTGTCGTTCCCTCCATTACCTTTCCTTGTCGTTAACAAAAGAATAAGATAAGTTGGTGTCTTCACTGTGACAAATTCTTCCATTGTGTGGATGGTACCTTCTTGGGGCCGAAATGCTCTGACAGATTGAGTTCTGGTTCCCCTCACATCAGAGGGCAGCTGCGGGGAGCTAATTTCCCAATCAGATTTCCCTGTTCAGATTGGGGCCTCAGGGTTTGTGGAGAAGGCTTCAGCCTCCTTCCCCTCCTGACCCAAAACCCCAATGGGCCAGTAATGCTTCCTGGGTCTGTTTTGGGTCAAGGAAATGGCTCTGGGGGAAATCTGAAGGCCTTTCTCCACTCTGTGCCACAATCTGAACTGGGGACCCTGTGGGCCCTTTGGGGAATTTCCAGCAGCTGCAATCTGACTGAAGGAGATGAGAGTCAAGTTGGGGGAGCACCCAGCCTGTTAAGAAACATCACATCTCATTTGGCCCTTTGTGACAGCTGCGAATAGGGGAAAGCCCTCCGTTATGGCCTGTGGGGACAATGCCAGCACCGCATATTGTTCTGATGAGCCAATTCTCCAGCTTGTCCCGTTGCCAGTGAAACTGGCTTCAGTCCTTGGAGTCAAGCGGCTTGTAACTTCTTCTTTTTTTGAAAAACAATTTATTAGGCTATAGTAAAAGTTCAAACATATATCAAAACTTAAATTGTTATACATCCTTTCCTCCTTTCACCCCTCCCCTTATGGCTTCCCACAGTACTCCAACCTCCAGCCCAAAACTTATATTCTCTTCCTCCCTCCTTTTCTCATTGATCACATCTACAGGTAACTTTTCTTCCAGCTGTTATTCTTATACATTTATCTCTCTTTTCTACTATTTCTAATTTTCAATAATTATCAAGGCAAAGCAAATTGTCCTTTACATCCCAGTATTTCTCTAAATGTTCTTTAAAGTCTTTCCAGTCTGCAAGAAATTCTTCTGCCTCCAAGTTTTTGCGTTTCCTTGTCATTTTGTTCATTTCAGCCATAAAAAATCGTTTCTTTATCCATTCCCCAATTTCAGGGACCTTGTCTTGTTTCCAATATTGAGCATATGTTATTCTGGCAGTCGTGATCATATACCACATCAATGTTCTTTTTGCCATATCGACTTCTTCCAGTTTAAGCCCCAAAAGTAATATTTACGGTTCTTTTTTAAACTTACATTTCACAATTTTTTCCATTCCTGCATGTATCTCAGCCCAAAACGTTTTTGCTTTGTCACATGTCCGCCACATATGATAAAACAAGCCCTCTGCATTTTTACACTTCCAACATTTGTTAGACGTATTACTGTTCATATTTGCAATCTTTTTTGGTGTCATATACCATCTATACATCATCTTATAGCGGCTTGTGACTTCTGGCCGAGGGTATGGGGTTCTGTCTCCTTGAAGAAGAAAAACGTAACTCCTGAAAACATCAGTAGTTTCCTCGCTTATGTTAAAGATGCTCAGGATAGCTGAGCCATGCCTAGTTACCTGCGGGGGGTTGGGGGGTGTTTGAGGTGTATCAACTGTTCCCTGAGTGGGTCCAGTAAGATTCGTGGCCCACTGACCGCCATGTTAACCCTTTGTGATGTATTAATGTAGACCTTCAGGTTGTCAGAAGACTCTTTTAGTCTCTTACGTTGTCTTCACTCATCAATCTATCTCGCCTTTCCCCTTTGGTTGCGTATACGCTGTTTCATGTATATGCTAACAAACAAAAGCATTAATGAAGTGTTTAAGCCTTAATGATTTAGAACAGTTAAGCAAGAATTGTGGTGCTTGCAGAACAGTCTGTCCCAGAACCAGACTGTGCCGGATCACAAGGCAGCCCTCTTGCTCACAACGGATAGGGAGGATTTTATCGTAATCCCAAACCTTTTCAAGTATTCATTTAGAAGGACTTTGTGCCACCTCTCCAGGAAAACTGCCTGAAGCACTTTTGACGGGTGCCGTGAGGATCTCTGCTTGGGTGTGCTCAGCTGCTTCACAGGCAGTCACAGAGCGTAGGTTGTGCGGTGGCAGCCAGGGATCTACTGGAGGAGGCCGTGGTCATGTGATCTGCCCTCTGCTTTTCCAGGTGTTTGAGCAAAGGGTGTTTGCTTCACAACAACTTCTGTTGGGCGGTGGGACAAGGGGACCTTTATTCGCCATGTGCCACTGCAACCTCCTCATGGCACCCTAATGCAACCCAGAGAATCGCATACCACATACAGGAAGATGTTCATGGACTGTTTGAACACGTTCAGAAAATTGGTACCTAATATTTGACAAGTCAGTTGACTGACATCCTGACCCCAGAATACTGAAAGTAGCTTGGGGACGACAGCTGGGAAGCCCTCTGATGTTGCTGCCCCCCTCCTTGCAACATAGCTCAGGGAGTTTCTAGATCCACAACAGTAGGTCTAGTGCAATGTCTGAGGAGGCAGGGCGCATATACCCCGCGTAGATGCCTCTGTGCCAGCAGTATAATCTACCTATTTGTCCACTTTGAGTACCTGTCTGTGTGGTGGGAAGCGCCATCAAGGCACAGCAAACTTATGGCGACCCTGTTGGGTTTTCAGGGCAAGAGAGGAGCAGAGGCAGTTTGCCACGTATTAACCAGGATTGACCCCGCTTGGCTTCTGAGATTTGACAAGACGGCATGACCAAGCTGGTATACACAGCTGGTATACAGCAATTTAAAGAACAGGAAACAGTAACAATATGTGTAAGAAAATATTTTAAAGCCAAGCAAAACCAACAGTGGGAAGTTAATGTCAAGAAAAGGCCTTCTTTACAAATCTCATCTTTTGGATTTTCAACTTTTCAACTGACAAGAGTGCCGTATGTTTGCTCTTAGGGAACAAATATTCTTGTTCCACCTCTTCAGACCTTGGAGAGTGGTTCACGATAAAGACTTACCAGCAGTGAAATAGAATGGTGCTGGTAAGAGTCTGCGAAGCCCATGAGAACAGCAGCTGTGAAATGTCTGGCAGCCAACAAGCCCTTTGATAGGCCGGAAGAGCGGGCAGCAGTACAGCCAAAGCCCAGTTAGCAGTAATTTTTTATTCTATGTGGCCAAAGGCCATCACAAAATTAGTCTAAATAAAACTTAAGATTCAAAAAGGAAAGATTAAAAACAATCATCCAGATAAGATGCCACACATCAGACACACTTCTTCCTACCCAGACAGTTATAAATAAATAAAAACAGATTTTAAAACTACAGGTTTTTAGGTTCCAGACACCACTTCTGCATACATTTTCTGGGCAGCCAGACAGGTAGAGCTACCATGTGAGTAACAATTGGGTCTGTGTTTGTGAGAAGGAATATTCTTTTCCCCCTCAGCTATGTGTGTGGTCAGTGTGGCTAAAATGGCCACCAGAAATTTGTATCTGGGTTCCCAATACAGAGGACAGCACAGCATGTAGTGTGGAAGATCCTCAACCTTGACCATACCAGAGACACACATAATGTTCAGCAATCTGTTTGCATGAGTGGCATCCTCTTAACATAGTCTGAAAGCAAATGGATGTATGTTGTTGAAGGCTTTCACCGCCGGAGTTCATTAGCTGCTGTAGATTTTCCGGGTTGTGTGGCCATGGTCTTGGCATTGTAGGACCTGACGTTTCACCAGGTACAATGCCAAGACCACGGCCACACAACCCGGAAGATCCACAGCAACTAACAAATGGATGTGAATTATCTTATGTTTCAAAATGTGATTCTGGACAAGTGATGGGCTCTGTTGCGATCCACTTTGAGCTGTTTATGCCAGGGAGAGAGTTTGGAGCCTTTTATTGTATGCCTCTCCTTTCCAAGCTGATTTTGAAGGGAGGCCACTATACAGTGCATTATGGTAGTCTGATCTTGACGTTACTGTACTGATGTACAACTGATCTCCAGATGACAGGATTCGGTTCCCCTGGAGAAAATGGCTGCTTCAGGTAGGGCAAAGTCTGTGACGTTACACTAGAGCTGCCAGGTCCTCTTGGCCCCACCGGTGGGGGATTGGGTGGTAGGGTTGCCAGATCCAAGTGGGAAAATATCTGGAGATTTGGGGAAGGAGCCGGGGGGGGACCTCAGCAAGGGTACAATGCCATGGAGTACCCCTTCCAAAGCACCCGTTTTCTCCAGAGGAATGGATCTCCGTAGTCATAGAATCATAGAATGTTAGAGTTGGAAGGGACCTTGCAGGTTATCTAGTCAACCCCCCTGCACTCTGCAGGAGCACAGCCGAAAGAGAGCCCTACATACCTACAACATACCCGAAAGATGGTTGTCCAGCCTCCGCTTGAAAACTTCCAGGGAAGGAGCACCCACCACCTCCCGAGGCAGACAGTTCCACTGCTCAACCACTCTTACAGTTAGGAGGTGTCTCCTGATATTTAGCCGGTATCAACTCCCTTGTAACTTCCACCCATTAGATCTAGTCTTGCAATCTGGAGCAAGAGAGAACAGATCCATCTTTTACATGACAGCCCTTCAAATACTTGAAGACTGCCATCATGTCTCCTCTAAGCCTTCTCTTTCCCAGGCTAAACATACCCAACTCTTTCAGCCTTTCCTCGTAAGACCTGGATTCCAACCCTCTCACCATCCTGGTTGCCCTCTTCTGGACACTCTCGAGCTTGTCAACATCCTTCCTAAAATGTGGTGCCCAAAACTGGACACAGGACTCCAGGTGAGGCCTGACCATCTCAAGGAACTTCCTGTCCTGGAATCAGCAGCCCTAGCCAAGGCCTTGCTCTTCTCTGCAGCTGGACTAAAGGAAAGCGGGGATTTACAGGAGAGGACAGGCTCGTATGAGTCGGGGTCTCAGGCGGGGGAGTGCTTCAAAAGGCAAGGCGTGGATGCTTCCGTTGTCCTGAGAAGCTCTTGCAGTCGGCGCAGCGGTTGCTGGGTCAGTTGAGCAGGCTTCCGTCAGGAGGTGAGCAGAGGCAATCTGCACTGTTGAGGCTTATGAGTTGTGCTTGAGTTGTGCCCCAAGCAGAAGCATCTCTGCTCTCTCCCCCCCTTTCTAGCAATAGTTTGAGGAGGCCGGATCTCCTCTAAACATCTTGTGCCTGCAACAGAGAAGAACGTACCTCAAGTCAGAGCATGCCCAGGAAGATTTGTAAATACTATGGTTGCCTCACACAAGAGAGTCTCCGTGTTGTGGAAAACAAGAATAAATACTTGCTCTCTTTGTTTCTAGCTTAGAAAGCCTGCTGAATTGCTACTGATAATAAAACTCCAGACAATGCAGTTTGGTGTAGTGATTAAGAGTGGGTTAAGAGTGCAGACTCTAATCTGGGATTACCAGGTTTGATTCCCCACTCCTCTACAAGCAGCTGCTGGTGTGACCTTGGGTCAGTCACAAGTTCTTTCAGAGCTGTTCTCTCAAGGGCAGTCCTTGGAAGAGCTCTCTCAGCCCCACCAACCTCACAGGGTGTCTGTTGTGGGGAGGGGAAGGAAAGGAGATTGTAAACTGCTCTGAGACTCCTTTGGGTAGTGAAGGGTAGGGTATAAATCCAATCTTTTCTTCTACTCTCTTCTTCTCCCCTTCCCAGATTCTGCCCTCTCCAGGCTCCTCCTCCAATATCTCCAGGTATTTCCCAACTAGGGATGGGTACAAACCTGGTTTGGGGCAGCCCTCGAACTGAACAGGCCTCACCTGAACTGGCCCAGCAAGTTTGGTTCACCCGCAGCTGGGAGAAATGGGAGATTGCCTGAGAAATGGGAGATTGTCTGTCCTTGAAGCTTTCCGTGCCAGCTTGAGCATATAGATAACAGAACTGTATATTCTCACGAAGGGGGTAGGGATGGCAATGGCTAGGCAGGATGAGTGTAACGTATGATTGGTTGGGGGGAATGGGGGCCTTGTTTGAATCACTTCTATCTATTCAGGTACCCGCCAAAATTGTTAGTTCTAACACAGTACTGCTCTGATCCGGATCATGCATATATTTCAATGAACAAATCACTGCCAAAAAGAGTGTTCTTGAGAGTAACTTGATCAGGAGTCTGCCAGTGGTGGGCCCTTCTAACCTTCTTTCATCAGTTTTGATTAAAATTCTAAAGGCTTGAAATAACATTGCAATTATGCAAGGAGAATTATAGTAATTCAGGTGGGTATCTGTGTTGCTCTGAAGCAACAGAACAAAGTTTGAGTCCAGCGGCACCTTTAAGACCAACAAAGGTGTATTCAAGGTATGAGCTTTCGAGTACATGCACGCTTTTTCAAATACATTGGAATGGAAGGTAGAGTTCAAACTTATAGACAGAGGCTGAACAGCACATTAACATGTAACATGATGATGTTTTAAGATATGCAAAGACAAAACTACATAACAAGCTAAAGTTATAAGGTCAACAGTTTGTCAAAATCTGGCTTGCTACTGTCGGGGCCCTTCACCTTGGTTTTTAATAAGTCAGTAAGGGGCAAAACCACCTGGGCGAAGTTTGGGATGAATGTGTGGTAGAAATTAGCAAACCCGAGTAATGATTGGAGCTGGCACTGGGTTTGAGGAGCTTCCCACCCCACAACATCCTGCACTTTATGGGGGTCCATGCCCAGTCCTTCCCCCGAAATCCAATATCCCAGGAAATCCAGTTCATCCTTATGAAACTCACACGTGGAGAGCCTGACGAAGAGGCGGTGCTTGTAAAGGGTTTGGAGCACCTCCCTGACCAACTTTACATGTGAGTCTTTATCTTTCGAATAGAGCAAGATATCAGCCAGATTAACTAGCGCGCCCTTGAATAAATGGTCATTGTTCCCAATGGGGCCCCATCACCACGGGCATGGTTTGATACTTGCATGCCTCCTTCACTGGGGACCCATCAATTTGGGTGAAGATTAAAGGTTCTGGCAATATTTGGATGGGCACCCCTAGCCCGGTGACTAATGCTGGGCTGATTAAGTCTCAGGCACACCCAGAGTCGATCAGGGCTCTCACCCATATCTGGGGTGACCTGCTCTGGGTTTATTACAGTCACAGTAACATACAGGGCTCTTTTGTAGCAGGAACTCCTTTGCATATTAGGTGACACGCCCCCTAATGTAGCCAATCCTCCAAGAGCTTACAGAGCTCTTCTTACAGGGGCTACTGTAAGCTCTTGGAGGATTGGCTACATTAGGGGTGTGTCGTCTAATATGCAAAGGAGTTCTTGCTACAAAAAGAGCCCTGGAAAACAAAGGAGGAGAGGCTCTCACCAAACTTGGCTTGTGGGACCTTCGGACCTGTTGAATTGCACCCTTCACAGCAAGTCCCAGTCTTTTCCCGCCAGCGTGTTGGGTTCATCTCTGCTGGAGGAGGTGCTGTCAGACTCCCCCCACTCCCCTGCTTGAAGCGCTTTGGGTTGCTTCATCTGTGCCCCTTGCACCTTGAGCTTTTTCTCAGAGGTCTTGCGCTGCTCACCTCCCCATCCCCGGGGCTCTTGCCGAGAGGGCAGGAGGCCACAAAGTGCCTGGGGGCCCCACATCTTAGGCACAGGCCCTTTCGCATCCATTGGTCTCTGATGACTTCTCTTATCTTCGGTTTTGTCCCCTGCTGTTCTGCCGCTTCTGCCACTGCTGCCCCTGTGGGAGCCTGGGGCTGGTACATCCGCAAAGGTTGGAGTGGTTCTCTGCCTCACAAGCCACCTGTATTCACCTGTTCAGGGTTAGCTGGTTGCCCTGGGCCAGGGCCCGATCCGGAATTGAGTGGTTCAGCCTGGCCTGGTAGAACTCGATGAGGACTTCTTTGGGCCACCCCTGGAGCTTTGCAGTGGGTGTTTTGAACTTGTCAGAGTACTCCCGTACCAAGTGCCCATCCTGGTGTAGACCCCTCAAGTGGGTGCGTGCTCAATCTAGCTCCAGGGGTCCTCGTATTGGTGTTGGAGTGGCCACATGAAGGCATTCACACCTCAGAGTTCTGAGCCCCAGACATTGTGGAGACCCATGAACCAGTCAGCCGCTCGGTCCCCGAGGCATGACCCAATAAAATCCACATGATGCTCATCAGTGGTGAAAGTGGGGCACCTGCAGCAGAAAAAATGCCAGCTTCTCCAGGGTGCCATTGAATGTTGCTTCCAGGGCAGCAGGAACAGCTGGGGGTGCCGGGGGAGGAGGCGGGCCACTTGCCGAGGGGCCAGCGGCACCCTTCCAGCTCCATCTTGGGCCCATCCATGATTCCTGAACTTTTGCTGGATGGCATCCATGATAATGCCCGGTATATCTTGCATCATGTTTTGCATCTCTCGCTTGATCTCTTCAGCCGCGCCTCTGAACTCCCTGCGGAGACATTCCACTTCATTGTCTTCCACAACAGCTTTGGGAGCCGTCATATGCAAGCCCTTCGAACCTCAGATCAGGAGTCACCACCCAAGTGGGCTCAGCCCAGGTGGGGAGCAGTGCCCAAGAGTCTCTGGTCTGCACCCTGCCTTCTGCTCCTTTGGACTCCTTCTATGGTCCATTGCTCAGTCACTGTGCCATCCGCCGCAGTTGTATGGACTTCCCCGTCCTCTCTGCTCATCATGGCTGTGGTGCAGGAGGCTGAGGAAGAAAAAAGCAAGTCCTAACAATTTGTCAGAATCCTGGTTAAATCAATTCTCAACACTTTGAAGAAAGTTTAGTTTATTGAGACCTTGAAGAATACCATACTGAACACGAGCTTTGTTAGGACTGGAGGTGAAAGCGCGGAGATTGCAGATATATTGTGTTCAAGCAAAGGCAATAAAGATCAGGACCCAATCACCCCATGGCATTTGCCCACCAGAAGTAATGGTCAACTACCCCCTCGCTAAGCACGTACCCCTCTACAGAAATAAAGCAAAACAACAAGTCTCAGTGACACAGTGTCTGATACATCAAAGCATTTAGGAAAAATGAAAGCATTTGGTATTCACACCCCTCTCCCCCTCCTCCTTTCCTCTATGGCAGGTGAACCATAAAATGCATACTGAGCCTGACACCGTTGTTTTGATTTAATTAAGGAGGGGGGAGGACAGCAAAGCAATAACTATGTCCAAATATGGGATAAATGCATAAAGGCATCTTTTCTGATTGTGGGAACTAAACTGAGAACTAAATGGCACAGCTATTTTTGCAGCATGTTGTAAGGCTGCATTCGGTACCCTGGAAGATCATATCTGACCAGTGCCCCCAATTCGTGACGGGGTTCTGGAAGGAATTGTTAAAATTGCTGGAGGTGGAGCAAGGACTCAGTAGTGCCTACCACCCTGAGACTGATGACTGAACAGAAAGAACTAATCAGATTCTGGAACAGTTCTGGGGAAAAACTGGGGTGGAAATGTGTAGGCCCTTTTAAAGTTGTAAGAATCATTAACAAAGTAGCTGTTGATCTGGAGTTGCCAAAGAACTTACGGCACATCCACCCTATTTTCCATTTCAGTCTGCTGAAGAAGGATCTGGGACCCTTGATGTGGAGACCTCATCCTGCAGCTACCCCTCCCCTGAATGTGGAAGGAGAACTCCACTAGGAGGTGGATGAGGTCTTAGACTCTAAAATCAAATGGGGCCACCCATACTATCTCATTAAGTGGCAAGACTTTGACCCTAGCCATAATGAATGTGTGCAACAAGACCATGTTAAAAGTCCTCAAGCCTGTTTGTGCCTTTCATAAACGTCCCCCGGACAAACCAAGGGGGTCAGTGAGGGGTTTTGGGAGGGCAGAATGTCAAACTCAGAGCCTCATTTGCCATGGGTTTTGTGGATTCCATTTTCATGGCCTGTAAACCACATCAGTTGGATTGTGTATTGTGGGCATGGGTGGTGGTGAGAGAGGGTGAGAGTGTGTGTGTGGGAAACTGCTTCACTTAGCTGCTTTGTAACTGTTTCCTTAAGAAGCCTCCTGAATGGGAAGTATGTGAAACAACCTTCGATGCCTGTCTCTGCTAGCTGGCCTGTTGTAGATAATGTAACTGTAGGTTCACAGGTGGGGGAGGAGGGCTAATGGAGCATGCTAGGTTTAGGTGGGCTGAGTGGATGGATTGTTTGGACAGATTACTGGAGGGGGTAGGGCTTGTTTGAATCGTGTATAATTCTAGAACTGGAGCCAAAGGAGTAAGTTCTGACACAGATGGTCTTAGCTTGATACATTCAGATCTCTCAATAAACAAATCACTATCCAGAGAGCGTTGTTGAGAGTAAGTTTGTTCAAGAGTCTGACAGTCAGCTGTGTTATTGTCAGAAATCATATTTCTTATGGCTTGTAATCCATCTTTGCATGGGATGTTGGTATACAGAAATTCCACGTTCATGGTGGCTAGAATAGTATCCTCTGGAAGATTGTTCAGAGATTGTCCATGTATCCAGATACCCTCACGGTGACACCCAGCTCTATCTGATGTTGGGCGGCCAGTCGAACTCTACCCTGGATGACCTTCATCGGGCTTTACAGGCTGTGGCTGGATGGCTCAGACTGAGTCGGCTGAAACTAAACCCGGCAAAGACGGATGTCCTGGGCCTGAGTCGGATTGGTTCAGGGTTGGGGTTCCCTCTCCTGACCTTCGACGGGGTGCCGCTGGTGCCAGCGTCGGAGGTTAGGAGTCTGGGTGTGCTCCTGGACTCCTCTTTAACAATGGAGGCCCAGGTAGCAGCCACTGCCAAGTCAGCCTTTTACCACCTTCGGCTGGCTCGGCAGTTGGTCCCCTTCCTTGACCGCGATGACCTGGCCACTGTGATCCATGCGACGGTCACCTCAAGGCTAGACTACTGTAACGCTCTCTACTTGGGGCTGCCTTTGTCACAAATTTGGAAGCTGCAGCTGGTGCAGAATGCTGCAGCCAGGCTGTTGATGGGTCTCTCCAGGAGGGATCATATTCAGCCTGTGCTGAAAGCGCCGCACTGGCTGCCAATAGCATACCGGATTCGCTTCAAAGTGCTGGTTTTGACCTTTAAAGCCCTGTATGGCCAGGGTCCAGCCTACTTGAGGGACCGCCTTTCCCCATATGTTCCCCCAAGGGCACTTCGGTCGGGGAGTCAACAGCTCCTGGAAATTCCAGGCCCCAGGGAAGTAAAATTTGCTGCCACCAGAGCCAGGGCTTTCTCGGTGGCGGCTCCTACCTGGTGGAGGGAGCTCCCGGAGGAGATCCGGGCCCTGCGGGACCTTGCTCAGTTCCGCAGGGCCTATAAGACGGAGCTATTCCGCCGGGCCTATGATTAGGAGCCGCCGCCATGGTTAGCCATCTGCCATCGCACTATCGTCACCATTGAGTGCGGGGCGGCCCTGGCAGGAGAGGGGGTGATGAGCTACTGTTTGGCTGCTGTTTGGCTATTGGGGGTTAACGTCTGCCGGGGGCTATAATCTGCCCCATCTTGTTTCATTGCCTGAATGTTGTTTCTATGTTTTATATTGTTTATATATTGTTTATATGTTTATATTCTGGTTTTATACTATTGAACTTGTTTTGAAGTTGGCATGCGTGCCTTGTTGTTAGCCACCCTGAGCCTTCGGGGAGGGCGGGATACAAATCCAAATAAATAAATAAATAAATAAATAAAATAGTGCCTATGCCTGAGAAAATGGGATATCCTGGGTTGCCTGGGTTGTGTATATTCGGTAGAAGATAAAAGGTACCTGGTCATGGTATAAGCTTTTGTGTGTGTGCACACTAAGGTTTCTGCATTTACTAGTTTCAGAGTTCACTGTGGCCTGCTCATAGCGTTTGGTGTTAGCAGGGTTGGCAGTCACATTGATGGGGAGAGACCCATTGCTTTGCCAGAGTTCTCAGCAGACTCTCCCATTCTGTCCAGCTTCGCCATGCTGCTCAAGCTACCAGGCACTTTCACTGTAGGCTATAAAGATGGGTTTCTTTCCAGCCTCTCTTGCTTGACCCACAGATGTTCTTGAATGTGGCTTTAATGTTTCACTTTTTATATGCAGGACCTGCACCTGTGGATGGAAGCTGCAGATGCTGGCGTTGTTGTGGTCTCCTTTGGCATTGGCATACACATGCTCCCAAGAGACTTAGTGGAAAAGATGGCTGGGGCCTTTGCTCGCCTTCCACAGAGGGTAGTGTGGAGGTAAGATCTACTTTTCCAATAAGCTGCATGGCATTTGTGCTTGCCATGGTGGAACCTCACCATCAAGAATGAATCTTTGTTGGCAGCTGATAGGGCAATGTCCGTTTCTCTCTAGTGGTAGGCAGAGAAGCAAATGGCCTGGAATTGGTTCTGCTTTCCTAAAATGTGGAGCCCTGAATCCTGGGGCCGGCAGCTCACACAGCAGGGCTGAAGGCAAGCACACACTGTGGCGGTATCTGTGACTCACTGGTAAGGGAGCATTACTTTAAGCAGCCACGTGGCTTTTTGACTGGATTAAAGCAATGTTTCCATCACTATAAGAACATAAGAGAAGCCAATATTGAATCAGGCCAATGGCCCATCTAGTCCAACACTCTGTCAAACAGCGGCCAAAATATACCAGGTGCCATCAGGAGGTCCAGCAGTGGGGCCAGGACACCAGAAGCCCTCCCACTGCTGCCCCCTCCAGCACCAAGAATAGAGTGCATCACCTGCCCCAGACTGAGAGTTCCCATCTATACCCTGTGGTAATAGCCACTGATGGACTTCTGCTCCATATGTTTATCTAATTCCCTCTTGAAACTGTCCATGCTTGTAGCTGCCACCACTTCCTGTCCATGTTTGTAGCTGCCACCACTATCTCACAGCGCTGCTTAGAGCATCCAGTCTTTGCAGGGCACAGCCCTCAAATATGTAAGGAAGATATTGAAGTCTATTTACTTGTTTGTTCCAGGTTTAAAGCGAACCCCTGTATTTCTCAGCCAATAAACAGTTACCGTTTAAATTTAAACTTCCATTTATAAATAATCTGATTTTCTAGATTTGAATTAATAAAACAGTATTGAATGGATTGGGGAGCTGCGGTGGCTCAAGTGGTTAAGATGCTGAACTGCAGGCTGTGGAAGGTCAGTAGTTCAGCAGTTCGAGACCCGGGTGCCGCATGATGGGGTGAGCTCCTGTCTCTAGTTCCAGCTCCTGCCAACCTAGCAGTTCGAAAGCAAGAAATTGCAAGTAGATAAATAGGTACCACTTTGGTGGGAAGGTAACAGCGTTCCGTGCACCTTGGTGTTTAGTCATGCTGGCCACATGACCACGGAAACATCTTCGGACAGCGCTGGCTCTTCGGCTTTGAAACGGAGATGAGCACCGCAACCCTAGAGTCGGATTCGACTGGCTTTCGAACAAGGGAACCTTTACCTTTACCTTTATTCAATGGATATGCAGAACACTGGCACATCCCACAGAAATCGATCCTACACAAGCATACATATCATGCCTCCTCTACCTCTCTGAAGAAGTCAGCGAAATTTTGTTAGGCTTTAAGATGCTCCTGGGCTCTTGCTCATTTTCTACTATTCTACCTAAGACTTTAAGAAAAAGGTTACATTTCAAAGCTTCTTAACCAGAACTGTGCCAAAAAAGGGGACATCAGATTTCACTGAATTCCAAATCTGAGAGAGTCAGAGGTTACAGCTTATATAGAATCTATTGCATAGGCCAGCATGTGACTTTACTGAACCATATTTATGTCCTCTGAAGCCATGATGTAAGAGTCATCTGAGCTACCCAAAGAACCATTGTTACAATTTTGTTCCACTTATTCTGGAATTTATTTGGGGTGTAAAGCCATCCGTTACCCTTCAATGCTGAAAACTAAATTAGCTAGAACAGGGTGTGTTTGGAGGGGAGGAAGCATGTTTGCTAATTTGCACAAGAACCTATAAACAAACGCTTAGTCTGACTGTATCCTAAACAGTGATTTAAAGTTAAACATGCATATTTCCCACCCAGGATTTTTCCTTCTTTGGGTGAGGGCATGGGAGTTAAGGCAGCCAGTAAGGTAGGTAAGAGGGTGAGACAAATTTTTGTGTGCGTGCATCCAGCACAACGGCTCCCAAATTCCCTTCTCATATGCAACCTATGCATGTTTACTCAGAATTAAACTCCACTCCGTTGTGGTGGTGAGGCCACCAAGTTCCCAGGAATGAAGATTTCCGTAGTTATGGCAGAGCCTCTCTAAGAATTCTCCCTTCCCCACCATTTAGTGCAAAAGCATCCCTTACTTCCTGAGAAGTGATGGGCATGTGCGGAGGAGGGAGGCATTAGGAAGGATTACATATGTAGATCATGGGATAACAGCTTATGACGGACCCCTGTAGCTCCTCAACTGTCTGGCAGATTTTTCCCACCAAATCTTCAGTTCCCCTCAGTGACTGAGCTGCTCTCCTGTGGCATGTATATTTCCTCTATTGATATAAATTTGACACTGTCCCACCCTTCGTTTAGATATTGGTTTAGGCTGTAGACCCAGTACAGGAACTTGAGGGAAACACAGGAGTTGTCCTGTTTTATAAAGGTTCCCTTGCTCGAAAGCCAGTCGAATCCGACTCTAGGGTTGCGGTGCTCATCTCCGTTTCAAAGCCGAAGAGCCAGCGCTGTCCGAAGACATTTCCATGGTCATGTGGCCGGCATGACTAAACACCAAGGTGCATGGAACGCTGTTACCTTCCCACTGAAGTGGTACCTATTTATCTACTTGCAATTTCTTGCTTTCGAACTGCTAGGTTGGCAGGAGCTGGAACTAGAGACAGGAGCTCACCCCGTCATGCGGCACTCATGGGTCTTGAACTGCTGAACTACTGACCTTCCACAGCCTGCAGTTCAGTGTCTTAACCACTTGAGCCACCGCAGCTCCGTCCTGTTTTATACCCCTTGTGAAATGGCACTTGAGGCAAATTAACTTTAAAAAACAGAATAAAGATTTTATTAAATAGGCAGGAAATATATGTGTAATAGGAATAATCAGTTTTGAGATTGCTAAGGTAAAAACTTTCTAATCTCTCCTATATTATAAAGCTGATTTAGGGTGGCAAGATTTGATGCACGCCAAAATCAGTTGGCTGCAAGACCTGCCCGAGTCATGACCACTCACCATTTGTGGTGGCCCCCCAATGTGGAGAGGTGCCTGTGTGCCACCGTCGGGAAACCCACCACCTCCCTCCCATCCCTGGCCCTCTGGCAGGGATGCACCACGCTTGCTCCCTGCCTCGGGCTCCGTGACGCTGCTCCGTTTGCCAGCGGCGGCCTGAGCACTGGACAACCTGTGCCCAAGTCACTGTTCCCCATGTTTTCCGCCGCTGCCACATGAGCCGGAGGTGTGCGGGTGCGGGGACAGGTGGCCCTGGTGAGCAGCAGTGTTGCCAATGCGGGCCCTTCGAGAGAAGCGGCCATCCCCTCTGTGTGATTTAGACACCGGGTTCCTCAGTGCTGGGGACGGGGCGAGAGCCCGTACCCAGGGAGAAGGAGCCCACAGAGAAGGCTGAGAGGGACGAGGAAGAGGACACGGGCGTCGAAGATGGGGATGAGCCCGTGGGGGGGGGGGGCAGCCATGGCTGGAGCCCCATCGCTGCCTTCCTCTTCCCACTCCCCTCCTGCTCCTGAGGACGCTGACCACCTCCTCTCCAAGGCGCCTGCTCCGGTGTGGCCTAGTGTCTGCTACTGAGGGGGGGGGAATGACAGAGGGAGCGTGATCCAGTCAGCCCTCCCCCATACCTTCATTGCTGGCTGCCTAGCTGCTGTGATTCCGCGGCCGCTGGAGGATTGGGGGTTTCCCACAGCGGGCCAGAATTGCTGCGGCCACTGCTGCCGCCGCAAATGTTTCCTTGGCATCAGACCTCCCCCTCCCTGGTCCTGCTAGGGCCCGTTGCATTGACTTTGCGACGGGCTTGGTGGCTAGTATATAGAGAGAACTGAATTCTTAGAACATTCAAGAGAGTGTATTTGTAGTTTTGTTTCAAGGTTTTCTAGTTCTTTCTTTGAGAGGTACTTTGTTTAGTATATTTCAGCATTAACACAGTTCTTATTAACGTTTCTAGATTTCTTTCTTCAGAGTTCCAGGTTTTCCTTTAGATATTATAGCTTTTCACTAACTTCTGAGGTGTCTGAGCTTCTCCCCTTTATCATAGACCAGGGTTCTCTTCCCAGCCCCTTTCACTGGCAGGAAGTTATTCTCCTTGTCCCCAAGAAGCAATAACTCCTTTTACTGTTTGGCTTGTCTGGGAGTTCACTCAAACTATCCAGACCTTCTGCCAAATCCTTCTCCAATATCCTTTGTGTGCATAAGCCTGTACTGTAGCTTTCCTGAGAATCTAAATTCTCCCCCAGAGCAATTTTAATGTATTTAAGACAATGGGTTTCTCTTCTTCTCCCTGCAGAAGTACTTTTCTGACTATTGCTTGTCACAAAACACTGATTCCCAAATGTCTCTTCCCTCAGAAGCCAAACCCTCTGGCTACTCATCCAGACATTAGATTTCAGACCAAGACCAAAAGTGTCTCAAAAGGCGAATCAGCCTTTTCCCTCCAGATCAGCTGTTTTATTGCCAATCACATAAACTCTCCTCTCCAGGGAAGAGTAACTCATGAACTCCCCTGACTCTCTGGCCCAAGCAGCATTTTTAAGAGCCTGCTTTTCCTTGCAATCTGTCACACATCTCTGAGGGAGAATGTCATCCACCACAGGGACAGGAGGCATCCCTCTCCGGTGTTGACCTCAGATAGCTCTGTGAGTGGGGTTCTGTGCTGTTGGAGTGACGTGAACACAGGAAAGAAAATTATGAGACGGGGGAGGTGTCTCTAGGCTGGGGAGCCAAAGAGATGAGCTACAGCTGGAGGAAGGGCTTAGTCGGAATCTTCCAGTCAAATTTAAAGACTCGAGGCCTTCAACATTATGTTTCACACACTTGTTGTCTGTTGTCAGATGTTTCCTTTCCCCCCCTCTCATCTTCTCCAAAGTCAAGGGGGAGGGAGAGTGGTTTCTTTTTCCTGACGGTTTCTTTGGGTTTTGTTTCCTGGTCCTGGCAGATACTCTGGTCAGAAGCCTGACAACCTTGGTGAGAACACCCTGCTGATGGAATGGCTGCCTCTGAATGATCTTCTGGGTGAGTCTGAGGCAGCGGCCAGGGCAGGGGACGAAGGAATGGCCTGGCTTTGTGCAGGGCAAGAAAGCCGCCGTCCCTGTTCATTCATCAAACGTCCTCCTTGAACGCAGGAGCGTGCACAGCGGAGGGGCCAGGGAAGGAGGTTTCTCGGAGTCTGCGGTGTCTGTTCTTTTTTCTTTTTCTTCTTGCTCTTGTTCGAGTTTCTAAGGCCATGTTCCCTTCTCTTCCTTTCACTCTGCTTTGGTTAGATCTCGCCTGTAATCTTGTGTTCAGTTTTGGGCACCACAATGTAAGAAGGAGCGGGTGTCCAGAGGAGGGCAGCGAGCATGGGGAGGGGCCTGGAGACCAAGTCCCCTGAGGAAAGGCGGGAGGGGGCGGGCCTGCTTCGCCTGGGGAGCAGATTCATTTAGTTATTCTATTCTGTTTACATCCTGCCAGCCCCGCTGAGATGGGCTCCGTGCGGATCACACAGAATTACATAAATAATAATAAACATAATATAAAATAATAATTTAAAATCCTCCTGAAACGTTAGAACATATTAATAAAACATTGGAACAAAGTTGATAGAAGCGAGAGCAAGATTATTTATAAAAGGGCTTAGGCAACTGAGAGGGCTGTCATCTCGAGGGTGGTGCGGAGCGGGTGTTCTGTTGCCCCAGAAGGTCAGGCCAGAGCCAGTGGGTTGAAATTAAATCAGAAGAGTTCTTGGCTAAACATTGGGAAGAACTTCCTGACAGTGAGAGCGGTTCCTCAGGGGAACAGGCTTCCTCGGGAGGTGGTGGGCTCTCCTTCTCTGGAGGTTTTCAGGCAGAGGCTAGGTGGCCGTCTGACAGCAATACGGATTCTGTGAACTTGGGCAGATCATGAGAGGGAGGGCAGGAAGGGTTGCCTCGGTGCCTGGTTCTCGTGGCCCTTTCTTACACGCCCAGGGAGATGCTGACCGCCACACTGGGGTCAGGAAGCAATTTTCTGCAGGCCATTTTGGCTGTAGGTCCTGGAGGGTTTTTTGTTATCATCTGGGCATAGAGCAGGGGTCACTGGTGTGTGTGTGTGTGAGGGAGGTAGTTGTGAAGTTCCTGCCTTGTGCAGAGGGTTGGACTAGATGACCCTGGAGGTCCCCTTCCAACTCGGTGATTCCGTGATTTGATAAACATTCATAGACTTGTGCTTGGTGTGGAGAAAATGGATAGGGAAAACTTTTTCTCCCATAGTGGCTCTGTCTTGGGGGCCCTATTTGGGTGGAGAGGTGGCATATAAGTGTTGTAAATAGACACCAGAACTCTCAGTCACCCAAATGAAGTTGATGGGCTGAAGGGGACCACCTCTGAGTCGCAGGGCAGAATGCCAGTTGTTGCGGGACAGCAAAGCAGGAGGAGGCTTTGACCTCTGGTGGGGGTTGTCATCAGGGGCTTCTGACTGGGCACCGTGGAAGACAGGTCAGTGGACTCCCTCGACCATTAGTCTGACCCAGCGGGCATCTTCCTAAGACTTAAAGATCCTATAAACATGCTAAGATGCATGGAGTCACAGACTCATAGAGCGGGAAGGGGGCATCCAGTCCATCTAGTCCAGCCCCCCTGCTCAGACTAGAGCACCCCTGACAAGTGTTTGTCCAGCTGCTGCTTGAAGACTGACAGGGAGGGGGAGCTCGCCTCCTCCCCAGGCAGCTGATTCCACTGAAGAACTACTCTTACTGTGAAAAAATTTCCCCCCTAATATCCAGCTGGTATCTTTCCACCTGTAATTTAAACACATTATTGCCAGTCCTCTCCTCTGCTGCCAACTGGAGCAGCTCCCTGCCCTCCTCTAAGTGACACGGCCCTTCAAAGACTTCAAGAGAGCCGTCATGTCCCCCCTCCGCCTCCTCTCCTCCAGACTGAACAGTCCCAAGAAGTCCCTCAGCCTCTCCTCACAGGGCTTCTTGGTCTCCCGGCCCCCTGATCATCTTTGTCGCTCTCTTCTGCACCTGCTCCATTTTGTCTGCATCCTTTTTGAAGGGAGGCCTCTAGAACAGCACACAAGATTCCAGGGGCAGGCTGACCAATGTGGTGTCCTGCAGGATTATGACATCTTGTAATTTGGATGTTATGCCTCTGTTGGTACACCCCAAGACTGCATTAGCCATTTTTGCTGCTGCATCACACTGACTGCTCATTATTTCTCTTACAGTCCACCCATACCTCAAGACGATGTTCATACACACTACTACCCAGAAGTGTATCCCCGATCCAGTATGCATGCTTCCCATTTTTGTTCTCCATGTGTACTTATCCTTGTTGAATTGCACCTTATTCACATCTACCCACTTTTCCCGTGTGCTAGATCTCGCTGAAATCTATCTCTATCTTCCGACGTGTTCACTACTCCTCCCAGTTTGGTCCTGGAAAGGCAGAAGGCCCTTAGCCTCCATGCTACTCCAGCGTACTTTTGATCTACATAAGACTCACTATCAGATCAAATGGAGAGCTAGCTGCTTCTCACTAAAGCAAAGCTTTAGTTTATTTAATTTGTATCTCACTTTTTCATTCACATTCTCAAGGCAGCTAACTGGATCAAAGTTAATAATAGCAGTAATAATTGTGTTCTGCCAAGTCTCAGTCAGCTCATGGTGACGGCAGCACCGCGGGGCCTTCGAGGCAAGAGGTGAACCAAAGCGGTTTGCCGTTGCCTGCCTCTGCATGGCCATCACAGTATTCCTTGGTGGTTTCCCGTCAAAGTTCAGACCATGGGTGGCTCTGCTTAGCTTTCAGACTCTGCTGAGATAAGGCTAGGTTGGGCTATCAAACTATTGCAAAAAGTTACAATAGTACAAAATAGAATCCTAGAGAGGCGGGTACTTCCAGCAGCTACAGGCAATTTGGTTGCAGTCAGGAGGCAATCTGGGTGCTGGGGCAGCAGCGGGGGGGGGGGGCGGCTAATGAGGAGCTTTCCACGGATGCCCGCATATTTAGCTAAAGCAGAAGCCCCCAGTCTTGTTGGGGCCTGGAGGTGTTTTGTAATTTTGAGCAAGGAGGATAGGATAGGAGGGAGCCGGTCCAAAAGGGTGACCCTGGGCACAAGGCCACTCACTCACAGCCATGCAGAGTTCCTCAAAATACCAGGAGGACCCAAGCCAAGCCTCGTCCCAGGATGGAGACAGCCGTTTCCAGTCGGATGTTCCCTGCGGATGCAAAGGCAGCACTTCCAGGGGTTCTTCTGAACTACCCAGGAGAGACCTAGGGCTGGTTCTTAGCACTGGGAAAGAGATGCAGCGCAGTTTCCATTTCCAGAAATCGGTTGGGGTTTGCTCCCCGTGCCACAACTAGACAACATTTCAGAGACCCGGGGTGAACTGCGCACCTGAAACTTCCCGTGTTTCCTGTTCTATGGGAGACCCTTTGGGGTTGTATTCCCAGTGCTTGAGAAGCAGGCAGGTGCCAGGAAACACATTAGTGGGCATCATGGCACTGCTGACTGGCACACTGGGGATTGCAGAGATCGGTAGAGGCCTAAACATACAACGCTTAAACCTGCTGCTTTGTAGTGATGTCCATAAAATAACTTCTGTGAGCATGACCCGCAACACTGCTTGGTTCCCTGCAGGACACCCCCATGTGGCAGCCCTGGTCAGTCACTGTGGCATGAACAGCATCTACGAGGCCATCTACCACGGAGTGCCAGTGGTGGGGTTCCCTTTCTATGGGGACCAGTTCGACATCATGACACGCATTCAAGTGAAAGGGATGGGAGTTCTCGTTGACTGGAGCAGTGTTACTGAAGACAGTCTCTACCAGGCCTTAACCACAGTGATTTCCGACCCCGGGTGAGTCAGCCTCAGGGCGTGGAACAGCACTGCGGGTGTGGGGAGGGGGAGGTACTTGTGAAATTCCTGCCTCGTGCAGGGGGTTCAATGTGGCCAAGTGCAAAGTGATGCACATTGGAGCCAAAAATCCTAAATATAAATACACGTTGATGGGGTCTGAACTGGCAGAAGACAGACCAAGAGAGAGATCTTGGAGTCGTAGTGGATAACTCGCTGAAAATGTCTAGACAGTGTGTAGCTGCAATAAAGAGGGCCAACGCTATGCTGGGGATTATTAGGAAGGGAATTGAAAACAAACCAGCCAGTATCATCATGCCCCTGTATAAATCATTGGTGCGACCTCATTTGGAATACTGTGTACAGTTCTGGTCACCACATCTCAAAAAGGATATTATAGCATTGGAAAAAGTGCAGAGAAGGGCAACTAGAATGATAAAAAGGGTTGGAACACCTTCCCTATGAAGAAAGGTTAAAACGCTTGGGGCTCTTCAGCTTGGAGAAACGACGGCTGAGGGGTGACATGATCGAGGTTTATAAGATTATGAATGGGATTGAGCAGGTAGAGAAAGAAGTACTTTTCTCCCTTTCTCACAATACAAGAACTCATGGGCACTCCATGAAATTGCTGAGCAGTCGGGTTAGAACAGATAAAAGGAAGTCCTTCTTCACCCAAAGAGTGATGAACACATGGAATTCACTGCCACAGGAGGTGGTGGCAGCTACAAGCATGGACGGTTTCAAGAGGGAATTAGATAAACATCTGGAGCAGAAGTCCATCAGTGGCTATTAGCCACAGGGTATAGATGGGAATTCTGTCTGGGGCAGGGGATGCACTCTATTCTTGGTGCTGGGGGGGCAGCAGTGGGAGGGCTTCTAGTGTCCTGGCCCCACTGCTGGATCTCCTGATGGCACGTGGTATTTTTGGCCGCTGTATGACAGAGTGTTGGATTAGATGGGCCATTGGCCTGATTCAACATTGGCTTCTCTTATGTTCTTATGTTCTTAGGGGGTTGGGCTAGATGACCCTGGAGGTCCCTTCCAACCCTATGAGGACATGAGCCTTTTCTGACTATTTTTTAACACTTTAGATGGTGAATGCCACCGCATGCATCCACTGGGTGGGAAAGTACTGTCTAGTTGCAACTGACTTACGGTGACTCTGTAGAGTGTTCAATGCAAGAGACTAACGGGGTGGTTTGCCTCATGTAGCAGCTCTGGACTTCTTCTGTGTTTGTCTCCAGTCTAAGTACTAACCAGGGATGACCCTGCTTAACTTCTGAGCTCTGACGCGATTGGGCTAGCCTGGGCCATCCAGACCAGGACCCGGGTTCCCTAGCTTGGGGCCAGCCAGAGAAAGAGCAAAACGTGTGTGAAGGGCCTGTTGCGCGAGATGTGCTCTCCTTGTGGATCTTGGAATCTAATTGTAGGCACATCTCATAGAATCACAGAGTTGGAAGGGGCCATGCAGACCATCTAGTCCAACTCCCTACCCAATGCAGGACCAGCCTAAAGCATCTCCTTCTAAATCACAGAATTAAAATTCCAACTTGTTACATGGCATCCAAGCAGAATAACAATATCTGTGGAATCGGGGATCTCTGTTTCAGTTTTTCATGGCTTGACATATGCAAGCAGTTTCTGCTGAAGTCCCTGAGCCAGAGATTCTTTGAGATCTCCGAAGTGGTCTGTGTAAATCGAATGCACTGAGCTTAATTCTCTCCTGTGTGGCTCTCTCTCTGCCATTCTGTTTTGCCTTTTAAGCAACGGGTGATTCCCAACAACTCCTCCTGTCTTTGTCCCAGTGCTTTCCAAAGTACTGTGAACAAAGCCACCAAATTGTACAAAGAAGTTAATGTTGTAAGCAGAAAGCAATAACGGCCTTATACAAATCTGTCCTAATTGCTGGATAGGGTTTTTATGATACCAAATTTGGAATTTTAGTGGATTTCTCTAAATGAACAGGAGCTGCGGTGGCTCAAGTGGTTAAGACGCTGAACTGCAGGCTGTGGAAGGTCAGTAGTTCAGCAGTTCGAGACCCAAGAGTGCCACATGACGGAGTGAGCTCCTGTCTCTAGTTCCAGCTCCTGCCAACCTAGCAGGTCGAAAGCAAGAAATTGCAAGCAGATAAATAGGTACCACTTCAGTGGGAAGGTCACAGCGTTCCGTGCGCCTTGGCGTTTAGTCATGCCGGCCACATGACCACGGAAACGTCTTCGGACAGCACTGGCTCTTCGGCTTTGAAACGGAGATGAGCACCGCAACCCTAGAGTTGGATTCAACTGGCTTTTGAGCAAGGGTACCTTTACCTTTACCTAAATGAACAAACTGTGATCCCTCTACAATCTTTTGCTGTTATTCTGTTGTTGTAAGTCATGTTCTGTTGTCAGGCTCATGAATAGCTATAACTCACTAATTACGGAGATAGATCAAGATGGGTAGCTGTGTTAGTCTGTCTGTAGCAGTAATAACGAGTAAGAATCCAGTCGCACCTTAAAGACTAACAACATTTGTGGTAGGCTTGTCAGGCCTCCAGAGAAACCACTCTATGCAATATTCCTCAGTTGAGGTTTGTTGGCAAGATTTGGACTTCTGTAAGGGTGAGCGTCTTTGTCAGGACTGGCAAGCAAAAGTGAGGGATCGATAATCAAGGCATGGAGCCCACATTCCAAGCATACATCACACACACAGGCGTTACTACAGGTCATGATAGAGTATGTGACCCATCTAGCCACGTACGAAGTCTTATCTCTCCCAAGGCCACGGCTCCGGTGAGAACCTGAGAACTGTCTGGGGGCTGCATTAGGGAAAGTTACGAGTGGCGCCTCCTCAAACCTTCACACAAGCAGTCTCACACACTCCCCCCCTTAGGAATGTCAGCAAGGGCTGATAAGGGCAACGAGCAAAGCCAGATGTGCAAAGCAGGCAGGATTACAAAAGCAGAAGCAAGTGGAAGGGCACAGGAGCAATAATCAATAATCACAAAACAGGCCCGAGTCTGAGAGAGCTTTCATGAGTTATTGCTCGCTTCCTCAGATACAGCTAGAATGTGAGTCCTTCTGTTTTCTATATTGGAAAGTGGAATGAATTCAGATGCTGAATGACATTAGCAGGTAAATGACAATAGCAGGCATGATTGGGTTAGGTGTGAAATGTAGGAGATAGTAGGTGTGAAGAAATCAGCATTGCTAATGAGACAGGAAACCTAGGTCTCTATTCACTCCAGGTGGATAACAAAGCTCAAAACAATGCATCCACCTGGAATGAAACTCTAGGGAATACAAAGCTTTGCAACAGAGAAAAAAACAAAAAAACCTAACTTTTTAAACATATTAATACCTTGTTTTAGATGACATAATCTTCCAGGCTCAAAATCAAAGACAGAGGCTTAAGCGATCTTTGTGTAGCCAGCCTACCATAGTCCATGCCTCAATTCACCAGAATCATGAAGTTAGCATGGTCCCTCTCTCTGGCTCCTAACCCAATTAAATTCTCAAGCCATCTGGTGCCAGGTGATGATTCAAATCCAATCAGGACATGTTCTTGCTGGAGCACAAGGTGCGGTGCTGCTGGAAGGGAAGGGTTTTTTGTCTTTCTGCCTTTTGCCTTTCTTAGCTGCTGTGTGAAAAGCTGAGGGTGAGTGAGTTCTTTGGAGCCTGCTAGACAGTTGTTCTGTTTAAGTTCTGTTTGGGGCTAATTGTGTTTTGGGGGCTGCTGGGGACTGAGTTGCTGTTGATTGCTGTTGATTACAAGCCCCGCCCCCCACTGTGCTGAGGTCTGCTGTGCTTGGCAGGAAGTGACTTTTCGAAACAAAAGGCTCCTCCTCGCCAGATGAGTGAGCCTTGGGCCTGTGGCTCTTAGCCTGAGGATCTGCCTGAGGGCCCCAAGCCTCTGCTCAGAGTACTCTTGGCATATACTTGGATGGCAGTGATGTTGACTGAAGGCCCCTTTCCAGTCACCTGCATGGAGTGTGCCGTGTTTGTTTTCCTCCCGGAAGAGGAGACGGACTTCACTTGTCAGAAGTGTAAGCTTTTGGAGGAGAACGTTCAGAGCCTGCAGGAGAGGATCACCACCCTTCAGGAAATCAAGGAGGGGGTGGATTTTATTGACAAGAGCCTGGGAACTCTGCAAGAACATGAAGAAGAAAGTCAAGAAGAAGAAGGAAGAGTTGTTCTCCCTTCTGAGCCTCCTCTCAGTTCTACAGTACAAACCCAAAGACATAAACTTAGACGACGCTCTGGTCCACTGGAGCTCAAGAATTGTTTTGAGGTACTTGAGAGGGTGACGTAGACGAGAGTGGAAGGAGAACCACAAACACCTGGAAAAGGGAGTGAAGAGGGCATGGTGCCACACGGAAGTGGAAGGAAATGGAAAGTGGTGGTCGCCGGGGACTCTCTGCTCAGGGGTATGGAACGTAATGTGTCCAGGCCGGATCCCCTACTCCGAGAGATGTGCTGCTTACCTGGGGCCAGAATTCAGGGCATTACAGACCGACTGCCAAAACTGATATGACCTTCTGGTCAGTATCCGTTTGTGCTGGTTCATGTGGGGACGAATGACACGGCCATGAATACCATCACAAAAATTAAAGAGGACTATGAGTCTCTTGGAAGTCAGTTGAAGGCATTGGGGTCACGGGTGGTATTCTCTTATATCCTTCCAGTCAAAGGAAGAGGAGCGCGAAGAGAACAGACCATATTCAAGGTGAATGGTTGGCTGAGATGGTGGTGCCGGCAGGAGCGCTTTGGGTTCTGGGACCACGGGATAAGTTTTCTTAGAGAAAGGCCTTCTAGTACATGATGGACTTCACCTCTCAAGTTCAGGGAAGGAAATGTTTGGAAATCAGGAGAGCTTTAAACTGAAGCCGCAAGAGGAAGGGGACGATCAACATGGGAACTTTAATGAAGAAGAGAAAACAGTGGGGGCCCACCTGGGTAGGACAGGTCAAACAAAGGTACAAGGCTACAAGTGCCTATACACCAATGCCCGTAGTATACCAATGCCCGTAGTATGGGTAATAAGAAGGAAGAGCTGGAGATTGTCTTGCAAACAGAGGACTATGATATAGTAGGAATCACTGAGACTTGATGGGATGATTCTCATGACTGGGATGTGGTAGTGGATGGGTATGAGTTGTTCAAGAAAAACTGGAAGAGTAGTAGAGGAGGCGGAATGGCACTGTATGTAAAGAGAGGGCTAGATTGTCAGGAAGTTCTGGAGAATGGGATTGACAGCCCCGTGGAAAGTATAGAGGGGGAAATAAGGGGAGGTAGGGCAAAGGGTATTGTTGTTGGAGTCTGCTACAGACCACCTGACCAGGGACAGGAAATGGATGCTGCCCTCCTTGAACAGATTGGTAGAGTATCCAGACATCAGAACCTTATAATTATGGGAGACTTCAACTTCCCCAATGTGTGCTGGGAGACAGGCTCAACAAAGCGACAAGAATCATGCAACTTCCTGACCTGTCTGGCCGACAACATCCTTTTACAAATGGTGGAGGAAGCCACAAAGGGCTCGGCCATACTGGACTTAATATTAACCAACAGGGAAGAATTGGTAGACGGGGTGAAGGTGGTGGGGACCTTAGGGGGAAGTGACCATGTCCTCCTTGAATTCCAGTTGATGTGGGGGGTCAAGGAAGTTCGTAGCCAGAATCGTAGGTTAGATTTTCACAGGGTCGACTTCAATGAACTCAGAGGCTTGGTGGGAGTCATTCTGTGGGGGAGTGTGCTGGAAGGGAAAGGAGCGAGTGATGGGTGGGTTCTTCTCAAACATGATCCTTTGCGAGCACAAGCCCTAACTATTCCAGTAAGACGGAAACATGGTAAGGGCTCCAAGAAACCGATGTGGATGAACCGAGAGCTTCAGAATAAACGAAGGGAGAAAAAGGAAATGGAAGGAAGGTCAGACCTCTAAAGAGGAGTACATGAGAGTTACTAGGTACTACAGATCAGCCATCAGAGAAACCAAAGCTCGGTATGAGTTGGGTCTGGCCAGGGGGCTCGCTACAGTAAGAAAAACTTCTACAGGTATGACTTTTTTGCCTCTGTTTTCTCCCAGAAGAACTCGAGCCCATCTAGAGATGGTATAGAACATAACAGGACACCTGAGTGTCCAGTTGACATTGACAGGGAGGTTGTGGAGAGGCACCTGGCTGCACTGGACGAATACAAATCCCCTGGGCCAAATGGTGTGCACCCAAGAGTGCTCAAAGATCCGTCTAATGAATTTGCAGAGCCTCTGTCCATCATCTTCCAGGCCTCCTGGAGGACTGGCGATGTGCCAGAAGATTGGAGAAGAGTGAATGTTATCCCAACCTTTAAGAAAGTGAACAAAAATGACCCAGGAAATACAGGCCGGTCAGTCTGGCATCTGTTGCTAGGAAGATGATAGAGCAGATTTTAAAGGGATCAATCTGTAAGCATCTGAAGTGCCACATGGTTTTGACCCCAATAGATCTTGTCAGACCAACCTGGTTTCCTTCTTTGATTGTGTGACGAGCTTACTGGATCGTGGGAACTCTGTTGATGTGATTTACCTGGATTTCAGTAAAGCTTTTGATAAGGTTCCCCATGACATCCTGATGGGCAAACTGGAAGACTGTGGACTGGACAGTAGGACAGTGTGGTGGATAGGGAACTGGTAAGAGGTGGTGGTCAGTGGCGTTTCATCAGATTGGAGGGAGATGTCCAGTGGGATGCCACAGGGCTTGGTTTTGGGCCCGGTACTTTTCGATATTTTTATCGATGATCTGGATGAAGGGGTAGAAGGGCTACTCATTAAATTTGCTGATGATACCAAATTGGGAGGAGTAGCAGACACCCAAGGAGACAGAGTTAAAATTCAGCAAGACCTGAATACTCTGGAGAAGTGGGCAGTTGCAAACAGGATGCAATTCAACAAAGATAAATGCACAGAATTACATCTGGGCCACAAAAATGTCAAGCACAAATACTGGATTGCTTGGCTTAATTGTAATTGTAATATAATGAAGTTATTGAAGAAGAACTATCGAAATGAGGACTGAAATCCGGAGTCTTCATCCCTGTGTCTTCTTGTGCCAGTTTCTTCTGCACACACTGTATTACTTTATGTATTTTTGCATTATATTTATGTATTTTTGCTGTTTCATGCGAAATGCTGGCCTGGATGAATCACAAGCTGGAGTTAAGATTGCTGGGGAAAAGATCAATAACCTCAGATATGCAGACGATACCACTCTGATGGCAGAAAGTGAAGAGGACCTAAAGAGCCTCTTGCTCAGGGTGAAAGAGGAGAGCGCAAAAGTGGGCTTGAAGCTCAACATCAAAAAAACTAAGATCATGACATCTGGCCCCATCACTCCTTGGCAAAGAGAAGGGGAAGTCGTAGAAGTAGTGACAGACTTCACGTTCCTAGGATCCCAGATCACTGCAGATGGTGACTGCAGCCATGAAATTAAAAGACGCCTGCTCCTTGGGAGGAAAGCGATGGCAAACCTAAACTGTATGATAAAAAGCAGAGACATCACCTTGCCAACAAAAGTCCGCATGGTCAAAGCAATGGTATTCCCCGTAGTAATGTATGGCTGCGAGAGTTGGACTATAAGGAAGGCCGAGCGCCGAAGAATAGATTCTTTTGAACTATGGTGCTGGAGAAGACTCTTGAAAGTCCCTTGGACTGCCAGGAGATCAAATCAGTCAATCCTAAAAGAAATCAACCCTGATTGTTCCTTGGAAGGCCAGATCCTGAAGCTGAAGCTCAAATACTTTGGCCACCAAATGAGAAGGGAGCATTCACTGGAGAAGACCCTGATGCTGGGAAAGATTGAAGGTCAAAGAAGAAGGGGGCGGCAAAGGATGAGATGGTTAGACAGTGTCATCGATGCAACGAACATGAAATTGAGCAAACTTCAGCGGACAGCGGAAGACAGGAGGGCCTGGCGTAATCTGGTCCATGGGGTCGCGAAGAGTCGGACTCGACTGTGCGACTGAACAACAACAACAACAATTTTTGCTGTTATTGATACATGTAGTTTCCTGTTATTCCTTGCTAGTATTGTGTCACTTTATTATATAAACATCTTTCACTATTTTTGTATACTATTTGGGTGCTTTTTCGTCTGTGTTATTTATACAGTGCATTTTTGTTTCATGATTTTTGCAACCACACCAAGTTAAGCAACTGGCTCCCTATCTGTTTTGCCCTGACCTGGCCACAGTAACAGTCACCTCCAGGATAGACTTCTGTAACCCTCGAGGCTGAATTGGAAGCTCCAACTGATCCAGAATGTGTCCGCATGGGTCTTTCCAAGGACTCCTTGGATGGCACATATTCCTCCTGTGCTGCATAAGCCGCACTGGCTTCTGGTGGAGCACTGGATCAAGTTCAAGGTGCTGGTTTTGACCTTTAAGGGACCCACATACCTCCAGGACTGCCTCTCTCCGTATGCCCCCAGAAGAGTGCTACACTTGGGCACTAAGGACCTCCTGGGGGTCCCCGACTCGAGAGAGATCTGGCTGTCCTCAACCAGGGCGGGGGTTTCTCAGTGGAATGCTCTGCTGGAGAACATCCTTGGCCTGTGGGCTTTGCTACCTTTCCGCAGAGCATGCAAGACAGAGATGTTCCACCAGGCATTTGGTTGAGGACAGCAACGGGACAACATGTAGCCTGGCAATCTCCCCCCCCCCGATCCTCCGCAACCCCCTAGGAGGCTGTGGGTGCTGAGATTTTCCCACCATCTCGGAATAGATCGTTTTATTTGCTGATATATATGTGTGTTGTGTATTTTATCGTTTTTAACTCGGTTTATTTATTGTATCTACTATTGTTGTAAGCGGCCCTGAACCCTGCTTGCACGGAAGGGCAACCTAAAAATCAGATGAGATAACAAAATAAATAAATAAACCTACAAGCTTGAATAGGCCCATCAGTATTCAGGCTAAGCCTTGGGAGGGAACAAGGGTGCTCTGCCTCACAGCCTGGGTTGGTCACGCTGGGAAGCCACGTTTGTCTGAAGCAGTAGGACAAAGTTAGTGTCCAGTGGCACCTTTAAGGACCGACAAAGCTTTATGCAGTTACGTCGCTAGATGGTGCCTAAGCAGTGGAGGCCTCAGAAGACCTCTAGGTGTGTCGCTGAGAAGTGCTGAGTGATTGCAGCTGAACCTTGGAAATGGTGTCCTGACAAGATTTGGGCACAGAGTGATCAGTGGAGGATACTCTGTTCTCTTTGGGTGGACTCTGAGTGTGACCGTTGCCTTTCTGTCTTGCAGTTTCCGCAGGGTGGCCAAGAAGCTCTCAGAACTGCACCTGGACACACCAATGCCCCCCCTCAACCGCACCGTCTATTGGCTGGAATATACCCTTCGGCATGACGGAGCTCCGTATCTCCGCCCAGCCCTCTACAGGCTTTCCTTCTATGAGTACTATTGCTTGGATATTTTGGCCGTTCTGTTCCTGATTGTAGGAGGCATCTTCTTTGTTGTGTACAGACTGTGCTGGAGGCACAGGAGGTTAGAAGTCAGTCCAGTGCATCTGAATGGTCACTGTCTGAATGGCCACGTCTCAGAGGAGAAGAAAGTCCAGTAGGGCTTGTCCAGCAGTGCGCCAGGCTTCTGCCTGTCTGACTCACTGTAGAATGGGCTGGGGTGAGAACGGGGACCAGGGTGCGCACTGTTGTCCAAGCCTGTGTTAAGAGTACTGAGATGTGACCTGAGTTTGGGGGATGGTGGGGAAGAGCGCTTTCGCTCTGCTGCTTTCTTCCGCATTTCGGTTGAGACGGAAGGCGTGGGGAGATGGGGGTGGGCTGCTCTGCCAGCATGTTGTCAGCCCAGGAAGGCCCTGGCCGCCGCCCAGTGTTGCTAGCAAGGGTCCCGGGAAGACCGTGAGCCGCTCTGTACACGACAGAGAATCCGAAATGCTGTTTCATGCTCTGAACTTCGCAGGCAGGTGGTATCGCATTTTCCTTCCGCACTCTGTATTCTCGACTATGTAACCGTAAATTATTTTTAATAAACTGAATGACAACATATTGAATTACTTTCCTTTGGTTATTTCTTCAGTCAAAGTCTGCAGGTGAATTTGAAGATATGCAGATATGATTTTGGGCTGGCAAAGATGACTTTGGGTTTTGCTTCTAGTTGTGACAGAGGGAGGGACTGGAAGGCCATCTGTTGAAACTATTTTGGGGGGGGACAGAACAGAATGGAAAAAGTTCTCTGCACGGCAGTTACTTGAAAACAATCTAAAAGAATGTTGCGCTCTCCTGCTCTGCGCTGATGACATACTTATCAATTTTTAAAAATGTTTTATGAGCTACTTATTACATTTGTGAGGCAAAACACACACACACCCATTTCCCTTCAAGGGTTAATGTGCCTCTCTCGAGGAATGCTGTTTGGAATGTCTGTTGGGGTTAATTGGTGTGGTTAGTCCAGTCACCACTAGTTCGCAAAATGCTTAAAGAAAGCTACAAATGCAGGAGCGTCACTTTACCAGGTTACTCAGCCTACAAAGTTACACAGAACCACGTTGCAAGTTTAGAAGAGAAGTACTTCTGTCTTTATTTGAGAAGTACACTTTGGATAGGAAAGACCAGAGACAGTATAGAATACTTACTTACTAGCGAAAGGATGGAAACAGATGGCATGATGCCAAGGGAGGACTGCCTATGTCCCTCTTGATGTGTGCAGGGAGAGAGATCGTCTTGGTCAGCACCAGGCTTGGAGGGCACCCCCCACCATTTCTTTGTGAAGGGCGAGAGGCTAGGGGGTGAGTCTGGTGGTTGTCACGTCACCCTCCGGTTCCTCTGGGCTCAGAAGGAGATCTACAAGCAGCACCGTTTGTCCTCCTCCTCTACCCTGCCCCGGTTCATAGCAGAGATGTTGAGAATTCCTCCTCAGCCCCCTCTTCCTTTCCCTTTCCTATCAGTGACTCCCAAGCCCTGCCCTCGTTTCCCAGCTAGGATGGCCAACTTCCTGGTTGTGTCTGGAGATCTCCTGGGATTACAACTGATTTCCAGACTACAGAGGTCAGTTCACTTGGAGGAAATGGCCACTTTGGAAGGTGGACTCTGTGACACCGTGACCCATTGAAGCCCCTCTCCTCCTCCAAGCCCGGCCCTCCTCAGGCTCTGCTCCCCAAATCTCCAGGTATTTCCCAGCCCAGAGCTGGCAGCCCTATTCCCTATTCACAAATACTCATTGCTTCTCAGTGTTGGAATGCCCAAGGTCTATAGCACACCTATTTGAAGAAGATCAGAAGAACAGAGCCTATAAGGGACAGCTGAAGGCCTCCTAGTTATTTTATTTATTTATTTGAAAAACAATTTTATTTTTATAAAAGACCAACAAAAAACAAAAACAAATATACGTGCATGCATACATACATACATATAGGTTGGGCTTTCCATTTGCCTTGTTATTTTATCTGTTAAGTTACCTCATACATTATCTAATTATATATTTCGCTTCTTTATTTTTCCCCACCATGTGAATTTGAATAGAACTTTGCTCATAACTAAAAATATAGTTCATGTTTTCTTTGGATTTGGTTGTATGTCCATATGGTTTATTTATTGTATTCTTCCATCTGTTTATAAAACCTTGACCATGTATTCTCAAATTTTTGTTCATTTTGTCCTTCCAAAATTAATTTGTCCATCTCTGCAGTTTCAAGTATTTTATTCAAGATTTCTTCTTTTGAAGATACTTCATTCTTCCTCCAATATTTGGCATATAATATTCTTGCAGCTGTCACTACATGTATAATAAGATAAGAATCTTACTTTTTACAATTTTCTGGTAATATATTCAATAAAAACTATTCTGGTAAATAAGGTACATTTTAACATTTTTTGTAACAATTCATGAATCCAAGACCAATATTTTTTAACTCTATCACCAAAGGCTGCTGGAGGGTCAGGCCCATCCGTCCCTCAGGGCCTGTCCGGCTGGAGGAGGTCACGGATGGAAACTGGCCTGACCAGCACCTTTTCCTGGCCCTCCAGAATCCATGCATGGCCTTTTCTCCGGGAGTGAAGGGGGGGGGACACCTGAGAGAGAGGAGAGAGTAAAAGGTGGAAAGCCATATCAGCACCAAGTTTCTTCCATATTGTCATAAAGAAACCGAAATCGTAATCATATTACCCAGAAACGAGAACAGAAAGACAGTCCTGATGCAGGAGACCCAGGCCCCTCCAGAGGCCTCCAGAAAGTGCCAGGAAAAGCTGGGCAAGAGGAAGCAGCAGGCCTTCCTCACAGAGGCCCCCCGACGGCTGGCACCAGGCAGCCCACTGCCTCTGAGAATGGGGGTTCCATTGAAACGTCACGGCGACTGCCAGAGAGATTCCTCCTCCATTAACTTCTTTCCTAACAAACCTTAAACTAGCAACCATTTTCATGTCTTGGGGCAGCAAATTTAAAAAGTTTTATGTCATATGAAGAACGGGGTTTTTTTTTTTTGTCTCTGCTGAATTTATCACTAGCTTTTACATACTTTATTGATTTCCTTTATTCCCCGCCTTTCTTCCCAGTGGGGACCCAAAGCAGTTTACTGTCATGCTCAGGGCTAAATTGGTTCTCAACACCAGCCAGTTTGTTGAAAGCTAACTTTATTGAGACAGTTAATAACTGCCATCCTGGACACATCTGTTGTTAGGACTGAAAATAGCCACGTGAAAGTTACGGATATAGTGGGTGCGAGTAAAGGCGCTAAAGATCAGGACCCAATCACCCCACAGTATTTGCCCACCAGAACTGTCAGCTCCCCCTCCACCCCCATAGGCATGTTGTCTCTACAGAGCAAAGCAAACAGAATCACAGACCTTTGAGACACTAGGAAATTTGGCATCGCTAACCTGACAAGCCTCAAGGCACATCAAGGAGATTGGGAGAGGACCCTCTCCTCCCAATGACAGATGAGCTGTAAAATGCAAAAGGAACAGGGACTCTAACATTCACCTTCTTCTCCTCTCCCCCTCTTATCCCCACAGGCTCCGTAGGGCCTGCAAGGCAGAGATGTTCTGCTGGGCCTTCGGCTGAGGACAGCCCCGGGGGTAGCCATGGGCACTCTCACGCAAGCCCCCAGCCCTCGTAACCCCTCCCCCCCAGGGAGGCTGGGGCACTGGCGCTCCTTTCCGCCATGCAATACTGTTGATATTTTGACAATGTTCTTTATGGATTGGTATTTATTGGTTTGTTTTAATTTATTTTAAGCTGAGATTCTATATCCTTTTTTGTAAGCCACCCTGAGCCCTACTTGTAGGGAAGGGCGGCCTAGTAAATCCAATTTAATAAATAAATAAAATAAAAAATAATCCCATGAGGTGAGTGAGGCTGAGAAAGAGGTATGACTGGCCCAAGCTCACCCAGTGAGCTTCCAGGGCAGAAGCAGGGATTCGAAACTGGGCCACTCCCAGATATCGTCCAGCACTCTTCACCACGACACCGCGCTGGCTCTCCAGCTCTGAGGTATCTTGAGCTTTGATACAATGGAAGAGGAAGAAAAGTTCTCTCCGGCCACTTTTCCAGGCAGCGTATTTTGCAAACCTTTATCAGTCCCCTTAACTCTCTCTTCCCCTCTATGTTCCCAGTTCCCCTTGCTCATAAGTCAGGACTGTCACCCTGCATTCATTCGGGGTTACCCTTTTCTTCGCCTTTTCAACATATCCTTTTTGAGGTGGGGGCAACAAGGACTGTGTCTAGTAAGACAACTGGAGCCACACCAAAGATGTTAGGTGATGGGCCTCAAGCAGCCTTTTCTTGTAGCCAAGGGGCTCTCCTGGGTCAGGGGCTTGGTTGGCTCGCAGATCTCTGGAGGCTGAAGCTCTTTTGAGGCTCCTTCTGGGGCCGCTCCATTCCCTGCCCCCCTGGGACCCAGACGGCTTCTCCATCCCTTTTCTCCTCAGAACTCCCTCTTTCTTCCCTCAGGCCGGGAGATCTGAGAAGGAGGCCAGAGACCTCATTGGGGTACAGTGCCACAGATTCTACCCTCCAGAGCATCCCTTTTCTCCAGGGCTACTGACTTTTGTCGTCTGGAGATGAGTGGTAATCCTCAGAGATCCCCAGCCTCCACCTGGAGGATGGCATCCCTCATCCTGAGATCTCCTGGAATGACAACTGACCTCCAGTCCACAGAGATCAGTCCCCCCGGGAGCGAAAGGCTCTTTCGGAGGGTGGGGTCAATGGCATGATTGCTCCTTTGGAGGTCCCTCCCCTCCCCAAACTCAGCCCCCTGCAGTCGCCAACCCCCAAAACTCCAGGAATTGCCCCAGATGGACGTCGCAGCCCTGCAGACAGGGAAGCCCCTCTCCTTGCTCCAAAGGCCACGGAAGTTTCTGATGGTCCTGTGAGCAACAACCCTGGATGCTCAGAGGAACTTGGGGAAGTGAAAGGCTTATCATCATATATTTAAAATTAATGGTTATATCAATAGTTATATTGCTAGATATGCACATGTCCGGGCTGGAACACGGCGTATGGTCGACCGCTGGCTCTGTTGCTTGATGGTAAATGTGGTTCTCTGTCAACCACAGAGTGAATGAAACTCATTTAATGAGTTGCCACAAACATGAAGCCATCATTAACAACAGTTTGCTTCCCTTCAAGCATTCGGTGTTGCCATCTGTTTTCTTCCAGTTTTGTGGGTTAGCAAAGCTACACCTGCAGGGATAGATTCCTCACCAGTGAACGAATCCAGAACCCATTATGACGTCGACTCGGAACCTGGCCTGCCCGGCCAGTTGGGGGGCCAGTTCAGGCTCAACAGTCGACTGAGACCAACAGCCACTGCTGGCAAAAACTATATTTCTCTTCAACAGTTTAGAGCAGCCACCTCCATAATGGCTGAGAAAATGGTAAGGAAGATTTTGACTCTCTACCTACAGGCTGAGATGCTGGGGGAGGGAGGGGGAGGAATGCACAGAAATGCAACTGGCATAGGAGGAAGGCCAGAGAGATCTGGCTGGCCAAAGGGACCAAATCCCAAATGGCTCAGCCTCGGGTGGTAAAATATTCTAATAAACCAGTTCCATCATTCCATCTTCTCTTATAAATCAATTATATCATTGGAGAAAGACACAGACCTTCATATGAAGCTGCCTAATGTGGCATATTCGAGTGCCCGTTCCTGTAGTCTTCTCTCCCCTGATTTGTAGAAACTCTCCCAGGTCTTGGGCACAGAGAGCTCCTCCCCGCCCCTGGGATCTCCGTGGTGCCCGGGTTAAAACTTGTGCATGCAAAAGAGGGTGCCCCCCCCCTGAGCGATGGGACCTTCCGGAAACCTCTGCAGCTGCTTTCCGCAGAGTCAGCCTCCTCATCTGCCCAGCTTCACTATTGACCACTCTGGTGGGCAGACCTGTAACAAGGCCCGCTGCCCGAGAGTCTTCAAATACAGATGGAACCGAGGCCCTCCTGCGTGGAAGTCCCGGCCTCTGGCCACGGAGAAAGGGGCCCTGCCTCCTCCCAAACACCTCCTGGGAAACCCGGTCAGCCCGTGGAGCTGCCTTCGGCCCTCTCAGACCCTTTGTCCCTCTAGCTCAGCATCTTCCACGGGCTCTCCGGGATCTCTGGGACAGAAAGGTGTTTCCTAACACCTGAGAGACCCTGGACTGAACGGGGACTTTCTTCACGGGTTCTGCCGCTGAGCCACAGTCCTCCCCTATTAGAAGCAAACTTCCACCACGTACAGGCCAAACGAGCTGAACGTTTTGTCTAACGGAATGAGCTCATGGCAGGGACCAAAGGCAGTGGCACATCCTGATTCCCGGCCTCTGTGCCAGAGAGGATTGCCAACCTCCAGCTGAGGTCTGGAGATGTCCTGGAACGCCCACCTGATCTCCCTCCCGAGTACACGGATGAGTTCCCCGGGAGGAAACGGCTGCTTTGGAGGGTGGCCTCGATGGCGTCCTACCCTGCTGAGGCTCCTCCCGTCCCCGAACCCTGCCCTCTCCTGGCCCCAGCTCTGACATCTCAAGGCATTTCTCTGTCTGGAGTGGGCAACCCCAGTGCCAGCGCCTTCCATCTGGGGAATTTTGCAGTGAGGCGACAGAGGGCTTTGTAACTGCTGCTGTTAATCGCCTGACAAAACCCAATCTGAAGCATCTGAAGCTTTTGATTTTAAATCATCTTTCTTTCCCTTCCAGGTTTCCTCCATTTACAGCCAGGGCAGTGCTGAGCGGCTGGCAGAATGCCCCCAGGACCCAGGGCCGGGTCCCCTGAAGGTGGCAATCTCAGGGATGAGGGAGGTGTCCTCCAGGAAGCTGGCGCTTCCGTGGCCTCCTACCCCTGCTGCCACATCGTCGTCTATCTCCCCTCATGCCTGCCGGAGGAGGAAGAGGAAGATCCTCCCCAGGACAACGGGAAAGCAGATGCCAGCGTCCAGGCTGGGGTCAAATACGAGGACAAGGCCACCCAGTGGGAGGAGCCAGAGGAGGCCGACCCCAGCCTGGAGAAGACGGCATCCATTAGCAGCAAGGTGCGTGTCAACCCTATCGAGCCAAAGAAGCCAGTTGTGGGGAAATGTAACCTGCCTCCGAGTCACATCACTCCGAACCTTTCCTGCCTTCCGAAAGGAGCCTCAGCTCTCTCAGGGAAGCTCTGGAGCAGGGCACGATAGCGTCGGCCTTCTCTTGTGGCTTGTGCCCAGCTCCAGTCATTCAGAGGTAGACTGCTCCTGTGTGCAGGAGTTCTATTCAGCCCACTAGACAGCCCACACTTCCACAACTCTGTCGACTTCAGGAGGCCAGTTCTTCTGCTGGGACTGACCCAGGCTGGACTGCAAATTTAGCCTCTAGCAAAAACCACCCCCCAAAAGGCCCAATGGTACTAGCCTGTGTTTTTATTCCTAAGGAGGTTCGTTTTGTGTGGGATACATGAAGTCTGGAAGACGTCAGCTGCCATGTGAAAGATATTCTAGTCCCTGTTGTGTAGAGATTTGTTTGAAAACATCCCTAAAATGGATTGGCTGGCCAATGCGAATGTACAAGTCTGCATCTTTTTAGCCTGGATTGATGAATGTTGTAGAACTGCAGATTAATGCCTTTACGTCACTAAGCAGGGGCTGCCTTTGGGAGCCCAGAATCCGCAGAGTAGGAGCATCGAGGTGTGATGTGCAGGGAAGTCGGAAGACGACTTCCTTGGGCACAGCAATGGGCAGAGCCGGCCCTCTTTGGCCCAGACCCGCCCTTGCCTCCTGAGCCCCAGGTGAGGCCCCTGCTCCTGGGGAAGAGCGTCGGCTCCAGTCTGCATCGCCCCGCCCCGCCCTGCCTGCAGCTTCTTGCTCACATCGCAGAGTGACAGAAGGTGCCTCCCGGGGGCTTCAATGAGACTCCTGAGCCACGAGTGAGCTGCGGATCCACAGCCCGTCCCAGATGTGGAAATGGGCAGGAGATCCAAACCAGACCTGAGTAGTCTAGGAGGAACCGGTTCTGCCCGTTTCCTGAGTAAACCAGCCGTGTGAGGAGCAGAGTAGCCCGAGGACCTCATCAGCCTCCCCTCCTCCCACGTCCCCCCTGGGCTGGGCAGGCTGCTGATTGGCAGCCTCCCCTCCTCCCACGTCCCCCCCGCCCGCCTATATAGACTGGTGATTGGTCACCACGGGCGACACCCCCCAGGCCCTCCCGCCATACAGTCGACTGTGTGGCTGGACATTGGAACAGCCACCAGGCCACCTCCCTCCCCCCACCCCATCTGGGTTGCAGAGCAGCTTGGAGAGAGACCCCACATTTCCATCGTAGAACGACGTTTGCCAGAATTCCTCCGCTAGGAGTCAAGGCTGTCAGGACGAGTTCAGTCACGGGCCTCCTCTCTTGTTCACGCAGGGCCAGACGATGGGGAACAGTGGAGAGGAGACGCCCTCGGCCCCAAGGACCACCCAACAGGCCGTCAACCACTTGCTGAACTGGGTCCGCCATGTCTTTAGCCGGCCTCCCCTGCCAAGACAGGAAATCAGTCCAGCCCAAGTCGGAGGAGAAAGGAAACGCAGGCACCTCGGCACCCGTCTGCGAGGCTGGGTGAGGAAGCACCAGGGGTGTGTCCACCCTCACCCCTCTGAGGAGATGACGGATCATGAGCATCCAAGCTCTCATGCATGAGGACCACTGATTCCTTCTCAAGATGGCTGCTCATGATCCTTATTCTTAATATTAGAATATAGTTAATACTAGGATGTAAATAATATAATTATTGCTAATATAGTTATTGTTAGTTTTCTGCTTGTTTAATATTGTTGATCATTTAGTATTGATTGTTCTATCATATGTCCTACTAGCTATTAAGGTTTTCTTAGTACTATTATGTTGTTGTTGTAGTTGCTGTTTCTGTTGTTGGTGTTTCATTTTTAGTAGTAATAAAACTTTTTTATTCAAAAGAGCATGAATTTAGTTTAATTCTCAAGGCTGTGCATGTTGCAGCATCCGTGGGTCCACTAGAGCGTCCACGACCCAAGAGGGACGCTGGGCAGATCTGCTCCCACCACTGCCGAGAGCCCACCCAAGGGAGAGATGGAGGTCCCTGTTGAGGTGGACTAGGTAAAGGTAAAAGTTCCCTTGCTCAAAAGCCAGTTGAATCCGACTCTGGGGTTGCGGTGCTCATCTCCGTTTCAAAGCCGAAAAGCCAGCGCTGTCTGAAGACATTTCCGTGGTCATGTGGCCAGCATGACTAAACACCAAGGCGCACGGAACGCTGTTACCTTCCCACCGAAGTGGTACCTATTTATCTACTTGCAATTTCTTGCTTTCGAACTGCTAGGTTGGCAGGAGCTGGAACTAGAGATGGGAGCTCACTCTGTCATGTGGTACTCTGGTCTCGAACGGCTGAACTACTGACCGTCCACAGCCTGCAGTTCAGCGTCTTAACCACTTGTGCCACCACAGCTCCTTTTGAGGTGGACAAGACAGCATCGTATTTTATTTCATGGGCTTCATTTCTACCCCGCCTCTCACCCCAGCAGTGAATGCACTCTATCCTTCTCCTCCCCTCCCTTTTACCCTCACAACCACCCTTGGAGGCAGGCTAGGCTGAGAGGAGAGGGTGACTGGCCCAAGGTCCCCGAGAGCGCTTCCATGGCAGGAGAGGGGATCTGAATGTGGATTTCACAGATTCCAGTCCGATATTCTTCACCACTACAGCACGCTGGCTCCTCTCTGACCCCCATTGCCGCAGATGCCTGGGACTCCTCCAAACACGGCCAGTTCCAGAGAGGCAAAGTTGGGCATCTGCCCCGAAGCCCAACGGGTGTCCACCCCAACCACCCTGCCATTTTCGCAGTACGCGGAGCCTCCTGAAAGGTGAGAAGGAGAGTCCAGCCAGTCTGACAGGTGGAGGGGACCCATTGAAGGACACCTGTCCATGGGGGGTGTCTGCTCGCTGCCATGTATTGTGGGGGCTGGTGGAGGAGGCTGGTGGGAGGGGGAGGGATCTCTGGGATGTCACTTTTGCTTTCCCGCGGTCCATGCCTGTACTGTCCTCTGTGGTTTGTGTGCCTGACCTTGGTAACATCTTCCCTTGTTACTTTTCCAAGTATGATAAAAAGATAAGAGTCGAGCAACACATGTTTGTAAAAATCAATTGCCGGATATGAAGGAATCTGGAAAAGATAGAACAAAGTTAATGTCAGACTCGGGCTGGCTGACACCTGATTTGGGCTGGCTGATACCTGACAGGTATCTGCTACTGCTTGTATTCTGTATCGTTTCGGGGGGGGAGGAGAATGAGATCAACTGCTCTGGGTCTCCACTGGGGAGAAAGGCCCAGGGGTATAAATGAAATAAATTACTTACTAAAGTAATCTCTGCCCCCCCCCCCGGCTTCAGGCCCATTTCTCCTCCACCCAGCTGGCATCCAAGGTGAGGGGGGAGAAAACTCCTTGCAGAGGCAGGGAGGGTTCGGCTCCCTTTTCCAGGTCACGGGGATGAAGCATGTGGTTTCTTTTAAAGAAAGTATTCCTCATACTGGTGAATGCCACAGTACCCCAAGTGTCCAAAGTGGAGGGAAGGAATCGAGGTCTCATGAAGGGCCCTTCCTGCCACGGCCACCCCCACGGAAGTTGTTATGTCTCGTATATCCATAAGTAGCCTGAGCTTGAATCTCACCCCGATCCAAGCCTGCTATTGAAAACAGCAAACTCTGATTGGCTACTGTGCGTAGTAGACCAATCGGTTCTGGAGGGAGATGTTCTTATTGGTGGTTATGTTACTGTTCTGATTGGTTCTTAAAGCAACAAGGGGCGTGGTTATGCCAGCCCAGATAGTTTAAAAGGAGGGCCTGTCGCTCTCTTTTTTTGTGTTCGTTCCTATCTTTTAAATAAAGCTGAATCCCTTATTATGAGCTGCTGCCTTGAGTCTCATACTTAACAGAAGTCACGCGAAATGGCACCAAGGGAAGTACGCCCATCCTTTGTTTCGTTGACCTTCCTTGTACACGGTGCTTTACTACTCAGCCCGAGCCTTAGTTCTGGCAACACGTTGTGAACAACATAGTTGGCAATTCATGACATTCAATTCATGGAATTTCTAGGACAAAGAGGAAGCTCTGTCCCTGAGAGAGACATTCACATGGTCTAGGGTTCCCAGTTCCTCCCTGGCTGCTATAATATAAAGAGAGAACCGTGGGAATAAACTTACATAATACCGGGGGGGGGGGATGGACGGATGGACGGACCTGGTTATATTGCAAGAGTATATCTTTCAAGAATAATAAAGAGTGCAGTCTCAACAAGTCATAAGTATAAATATACATTCACATTAATAAGGCAAGACTCATCTAATATATATTCCAACCACACTATAATGGAAACCACAGTAAACGTCATATACATTTTAGTCCAGTATTCTTATCTTCAGAGAAAAGAAGAAACAGAGTGCTGTGCCATGGATAAAGTGCTTCTTTAAAGATAGTATGTTGTCATTTTTGGCTTGACTGGCTACTGGCAGGGGATGGGGTTGCCAGATCCAGGTTGGGAAATTCCTGGAGGTTTGGGGGTGGAGCCTGGGGAGGACAGGGGTGCCTCATTGGGGTGCCATGCCACAGACGCCACCCTCCAAAACATCCATCCCCCCTCCCTCCGCAAAGGAGCTGATCTCCGCAGTGTGGAGATGAGCTGTAATTCCAGGAAATCCCCAGAGCCCAGCTGGAGGTTGGCATCCTGGATCTCGACCTGCCCAGTTTCTGGCTTGAAAAACACATTGTCTGAGTTTGCTACGACATCCCTCCTGTCCTCCCTGTTCCCGTTCTTCTCCCTCAACACAGACTTTGCACGCAGGCAGATTTGCTTTCCCTGCCTCTCCGGCGCTCTGCCCTTTCAAGGAAACGGGCCAGGCAGAGGTGGCCTGAACTTCCCATCTGGTACCAAGCCAGAATCAAAGAGGAACTGAGTTCTAACAGTCACTCATAACAGGCAGGGCTGAATTATTGATTTGGCACAGTGCCGAGGGCCCACGAGACTTTTAGGGGCCCACAAAAATGTTCTAATTTCTTTCAAAAATCAGATGAAAAAACCCCCCAATCTTTTAGAGTGGAAGAAAATGTTTTAACTTTTTCCCCTCACATCCTAAAGAAATGAAATTTTGGGCCACACAAAAATCTGTTAAACTTTGTCTAAAACAAAGGGGAAAAAATGACTGTTGAAGTATTTAAAGTTATACCAAAAATAGTTTCTTAACATTGGTATTATTATGTTGGGAGGGGCCCATGAAAGTCATAATACAGCCCTGATAACAGGCCACTGAATCCTCGCTCCCTCCCTTCCCTTCCTGGCCCCAGCCCGCCCTTCCGCATCCAAGCCGATGTTCTCCTGCCGTTTACCTGGCCAGTTGGCCTCACTGATGAGCAACACCACAGCCCTGACCAGGAGGAACGACAGAGCAGACTCCCCAGGTGTCTTTGCAGGGCAGGAGGCTCCCAAGGCATGAGCCAGGCAGGAGGCTGGAGGAGGCCCATTGACATCACAATCCCTTTACTCTTCACCACGGTTACCATCTCCCCAGAATGGCTTGGCTCAAACTGCTCCCTATCCCCGATCCTCTGATCTGCGTGGTTCTAACCTAAAGGCAGACCTATTTTCCCTTCTGCGGCCGAAAGGTTTCTCTCTAATATTCCTCCGTCCCCTCAGAGTGCTCAGGACTGTTACCTAGTCCACCTGTAAGGATGCGAGGGCAGTGGAATGAGCTGGCCGCTGAGCTTGTCGCTTCTGGGCATACAGCAGGTGTTGTATACCAAGCGGAGACCGCACAAGTGGTCAGGGAACCACGCGGTCGGTAAAGGGACGCGAGCTTCACCTCCAGAGACAATAGCCTGAACGGATCCTAGCCCACACCTATTGGATAGCTAGGATCCTAGAAGTAACCAATGGGGAACAGGGTGCACTGTAAATAACCTATCACGTGTGTGTGTGTGTGTGTTGGGGGAGTGGGAAACATGGGGATATGAACCGGCCTGCAAGCCGGGCAGCCATCTCAAGTCTTAAGTATACCTAATAAAGTATGAGCTGTTATCCCACATCCACGCATCAGTCTCAGTACTTTATATCAGGGGTCACGAGGGGGAGGAATTTGTGAATTTCCTGCACTGTGTGGGGGGTTGGACTGGATGACCCCGGAGGTCCCTTCCAACTCTATGATTCTATATTCTTTAGCTGGAAGAGGATTTCTGACTACAGAACCCCACTGTTGTTGGGATTCCACCATCTTGGAGGTTCCTCCCTTGCTTTAGGACTCCATGCCCCCAGCTTTGCAGCCCCTGATGGGGAAAGGCAGCAGGCCAGACCTTGGGATCTTGGCATCTTGTGACTGGGAGACCTTTTTCCTTTTTTAAGTTTTGGCTCAGAGGAGGAAGTCTGCTGAGGAGAAGAGATGTGGCACACTGCTCCCTGCCAGGAAGGCTCTTCCTCCTTGCTCTCCATTTCTTAGCCTTTCACATGCAAGGATGGTCGGCACAGAACGATGGCTCTCCTCCTGGGACCACTTTCCCCACTCTCCGCCCTTCCCTCCTGCCCACCAGCACCTGTTCTGACTGGTCTCCAATCAATCCACAAGGACAGCTGGAGAGTCTCCAGACAGCACAGTAAACACGCCGGCCTGGGTCCCTTTCTCGGGTTGCAGAGGGCAGAGAGCGGCTGGCTGCTGCCCTTGCGATGGCCGAAGAGGCCACACTGCTCTCCGCAGACCCTGAATGCTCCAGCCCACGCCTCGCTGAGACCCCTACTGTGAAAGAGCTGGAAGAGCTCTTGAACGCTGGGAGACCCTCCTGTAACCACGTCGATGAAGTGTGGCCGAACCTCTTCTTAGGAGACCTGTAAGTATATCTTATTTTATTTGCGAAAGTCCAGTGGCACTTCTACCCAGAATGAAACTTGGGCCCCGGTCACACGGGCCAGAAAACGCGCGGGGAGGCGTGGCAGTTTGCCCCGGAGCTAAATAAGGCGCGGTAGCCCGATCTCACAGGCCACCGGGTTTCCACGCGCCAGCTCTGCGCCGCGATCACACTGCGCTGCTGCAGCGCGGCAAAACAGCAGCACAGCAGACCACGCAAGTGCGAAGTGCGCATGCGCCATTTGGGGGGGCGGGCCGCTGTCGGTGACTTGTGTGTGCGCATGCGCTGTCCAGCGTTGGTGCGCATCCCAGGGAAACTTACAACATCTGGAAACCCCAGGGACATGGGCGGGCGTCGGAAGCCGCGGGATACCGGCGCTCCCGTGATCAGACGCCAGCCTTTGCCCCAGGGTTTCCAGAAACTAGTACCTCGGACCTACTAGTTTTTTACCCCGCATTTTCGGAGGGAAGCCGTGGGTTGGCCACGGGAGCCCTACGCCTCCCAGATGTGCTCGTATGAACGCGCACGGAAAGTCCGCAGGGCTCCCGTGACTTCAGCGGGGCAAATGCTCCGTGTGGACGGGGCCTTGGTTGGTCTTCAAGGTGCCACTGGGACTCAAAACTTTGTTCTGTTGCTTCAGACCAATGTGGCCACCCAACCAAACTTATTTATTTGTTGCAATGCGTTCCATCCTTCCTCCAGGGAGCTCAAGATGACAATAGAGTTAATAGCACTCCTCTGTGTACTCAACCTTGTGCTAGAACATGGCTCTTTGCACCACAGTTCAGTATTTCTTTATTCGGCCAACGACCAGTTGGGTTGCCAATCTCCTGTTAGGGCCTGGAGATCTCCTGGAATGACAACTGATCTTCAGACTGCTGTAGTAGGTTGTTTTCGTGGAAACAGCTCCTTTGGAGGGCAGACTCTGTGGTGTTATACACTGATGAGATCCCTCCTTTTCCCAAATGCCACCCCCTCCCTGGGCTCCAGCCCTGATTTCCAGGGATTTCTCACCCTGGGTCGACAGCCCCACCCCAGAGGGGAATGCCATTTGTAGTTGAAAAGTTCTGTAGGACCCAACCCAAGATTCACTGCTGCTCCCTTTTAGCATCACAAGAACCTTGCAAGGTAGGACAGGCCGGGGGGGAAAGAACAACTGGCTCCAATGAGCTTCAAGTCCAGGGGAGATATGAACCCATTCCTAATCCAGCATTTCAGCACTACGCCACACTCGTTTACTTGGTGGAACTGTGTGAATTTTTGTTGGCAGGTTTAGTGTATCACCAGGACCACCAAGGGCTCCTACCCTCTTTTCTCACTCTTTAATGCATAAAACACTACTTCCAGGCATGTCAAACATTTATACGCCCTGTTTACATCAATGGGGCTACTACTGCTGGCCTAACTGGTGGCTGGACTGCTCTCTGTCATTTCGTGCAAATATAGTTTTGAGAAGACAGCTGGCACAGTGTCCTGCTGAGGCAAAGCAAAGTTATGCCTTTACAGGTCCATGGACTTCAATGGATTTGAAAGGGCGAAAACTCTCCTTACGACTGCAGTGGTTAGACTGGGTCCCCCCAACCTTTTTAAGCCTGTGGGCACCTTTGGAATTCTGGCACAGCACGATGGCTCAAAGCACAAAAAAACGCTGATACTTTTTAATGTTAAGAAGAAAAGGGTTCTCAGATGCTAGGATATATGTTTCTTCAAAATGTTGCATAAAAAGGTTAGCAAGTGAAGGGGCAGCTGGGATTTCCCACTGCAATGCCGCATTTTTGAAAATAATTTTTTTGTTCAAACCGAAAATAATTATTTTCCAATATTAGGTCCAAAATTTCAATCAGAAAATAGGTGGGGAACAGGGATATTTTGTTGTTGTTCTAATACCTCTGCAATAACCTGTCTCATTTCTCCATGGGGTATATTTGTAGATAAAGCCCTTACGTCAAGGGTCAGCAGGTAGCAGCCTTCAGAAACCTGGGTAGTCTCTACCTGTTGGATAAAATGTATGGATAAAGTGTCCTTAATGTATGATTTCACCAGAATTACTAAGGGCTGCAGAATATGATCCAAAAATTGTGATACGGGTTCAAAAACAAATCCTACCCCTAATATAATAGGATGTCCCGGGGTGGGCTTCAATGTTCCCTCTAAGCTGTGGAGTCTTGTGAGCAAAAATTCTACTTTCTGAGCTGCTGGCATTAAAGTTGTGAGCGAGCGATTTGGCTGTTGCATAAATTAGTTTGCTCTGGAGCCATCCTTCCTGAGCTGAGACAAAAATGTGTGAGCCGGAGGCTAAAAAACTGTGAGCTAGCTCACACTGACTCAGCTTAGAGGGTGAGGGCTTCCTTTTTTAGGGATTTTAGGCAATGCATATATGACTGGTATCCTAGGGTAAGGAACCTGAAAAAACTTAAATAGGGATTCTGAAATGATATTTAAAGCAAAAGCTTCCATAATGGCGGTCTTGATTAAATTTTGAGTATGTTTAGTAGGGTCATATGTAATGGGTGTATAATGTTGAGTATTATTAAGGAAGGTATAAACCATTGTCAAATAATCCGCCTTATTCATGATCACAATTCTGTCCCCTTTATCAGCCTCCTTTATTACAATCTGTTGATCTTTTTCAAACTTAATAAGGGCTAATCTTTCTCTGTATGTTATATTTGATCTAACATTCCTACTTGTTCTTTCAGCAGACTCAATATCCTGTAAGACTAGTCTCTCAAAAACAGCTATAGATGGATCAGTAACCACAGGATTCAATTTAGATTTGGGTCTAAATCTATCATTCTTCATTTCAGTTTCTCCAAAAAAAAACCTTTTAGTTTAACTTGTCTTAATAGTAGGCACAAATCCTTGTGTGTAGAAAAAGAGTCATATTTAGCTGTAGGAACAAAACGTAGCCCCTTTTTCAAAACTCAGCATCACTAAGTACCCTTGTTGACAAATTAATTACTAAGTTGGGCGCTTCCTCTGAGGGAGTGGGTAATACTGTTTGTGATCTCTGCTTCTGAGACTGTAATCCCTTGTAAAAAAATCCCTGTTGCCACCGGATCCATTCCTTCTAAACCTAACAGTCTCTGCGTCATTGTCAGCAAATCTGTCTGCCTCAGAATTTGTAGAACTCAAGTCAGACCATGAAACCTGCTTTCTTTTAGATGGCATAGTGTTGTTCCATTTATATACCTTACCAGTGGGAGTCCCTATGGAATTTTTTAGTTCTTGTCTCTCTTATTTTCTTTTCTAGTTCCTTAATATTGTTTTTAAGAGAGCCCAATTTCTGATCAAAAGCCTCTATGTTTTGCACACTATCCTTCATTTTCCGTTCCAAAGTACTGATTTCAGAATCCAGCCTTGCTGTATCCTCAAGTGATTTCTCTATCATTAATAGCATTAGATTCAATGCACATTTATTAAGGATTGCTATCCATTTTTCCTTAAATCCTTCAGAATCAACAAAAAGCATAGGGCCATTTTGGATCCTTAAACCGCTAGGCATCTTAGCTGTCTTACAGTACTCCTTTAAGAAAACAGCATGGAAATGCATTCTGAGCCTTTTCTCACTGAGTAAAGACCACTGTTTCCAATCATCAATCCCATTATCCTCATAATCAAAAGCATTTGGCAAGCTAGCCATCGACCTTTCCTTATCTGCATTCGAAAAACACAAAAGTATCCAAACCATTGGCCATGTTGCAGGCCCATTTGCTGCAGGGGAACTGATCTCAGTAGGAGGATTTCAATTGCAAGTCTGAGAGAACTCCAGACCACACCGGGAAGTTGGCTATCCCCTCTCTCCCCCTAGAAGATTGTGACATTTGCCACCACATCAGTTCATCTCACATTTCCCAGAGTACACAGGAGCACCAAGACAGGTGGCACCCCCCCCCCGTAGCAGCACCGGGTCCTTTGGAATGCCCTCCCCTCCAGACTCACCTGGGGGCTACCGCAGTTTCCTCAAAGTACCAGACCCAAACATTTATTTTTACCCAGGTGTTTGTTTCTTGGCCGAGGATGATTTTATGGATATGTTTTTTGGCTGCTGAATATTATTTTATGGCTTGTTTAGTATGCATAATTCTTACGTTAATGTTTTTATTGTATTGTTTTCACTTTGCAAACCTCCTTCAGCAAGTTTCTGGAGAGGCAGCAGACCCATTTTCTAAAAAAAATTGTTGACTGTACAAAAAATTGTTGACTATAGTCATTGACTGTAATCAGTCAGTCAATCAATTAAATATATTTCCCCACTTCCTGACATAATTTAATGCAGAATTCTAATTTTCATGGTAGCAATCTGATATATTTTCCTCATAGAGTCTGAATGGATCGGGACTTTATGCCCTTGAAAGGAGCCACAAAGGGAAATTTAGCCCTCTAACTCCCCTGCCCGATGGGCCTCTGACTTTCTCCCTGTCTTTCCTTTAGCGTTATCGCCCACAACAGGTTTGGCTTATGGAAGATGGGCATCAGCCACGTTTTAAATGCGGCCCACGGCATGATATTTTGCAAAGGATCCCACGGCTTCTATGGCCCCAGCATCGAATATTATGGAGTACCAGCCCACGACCTTCCGAATTTTGACCTGAGTCCGTATTTCTACCCTGCGGCGGAATTCATACACAAAGCCTTGAGCATCCCAGGAGGTATGGAAAACTTGCTGGCTACAAGATCTATGAGTACATTGCGGGGACAGCATGGCACCAGCCTTGGTGGGCACTCCCCACCATTTCTTTGTGAAGGGCGAGAGGCTAGGGGGGGAGTCTGGTGATTGTCATGTCACCCTCCGGTTCCTCTGGGCTCAGAAGGAGATCTACAAGCAGCACCGTTTGTCCTTCTCCTCTACCCTGCCCCAGTTCATAGCAGAGATGTTGAGAATTCCTCCTCAGCCCCCTCTTCCTTTCCCTTTCCTATCAGTGACTCCCAAGCTCTGCCCTTGTTTCCCTATTAGGATAGTCAACTTTCAGCCAGCCCCGTAGCTAGGGATTTTGGGGGGAGGGGGCCTTGAGGGGGCCCACTAGCTAATTAAATCAAGGGCTCCATGGAAAGGGGGGGGTTATGCTCAGTGGCTGCAGCTTCCCTCCCCCCCACAAGGTCAGGCCTTTCCTGGAGCATCTGGGTCCTTCCCTCTCTGGGAAGCTCCACTGCCCCTTCCCACAGTGCAGTACCAGGGGCAGCATGACTTCCACCGTCCCAGGGCTGGGAGAGGTGCGGTGTGTGGCGGCTGGACTGGCCAGAGGTGCCGTGTGTGTGCTCAGTGCACTGGAGCACAGCTGGGTCAGAGGAGGTGCCTGCCTGCCTCCTTGCCTTGCCTGGGCTTTACCATTCATGCTTGCTGTCTGGGTGGCTCTCTCAGCCTCACCTTGTTGCTGCTGCCGCTGAAATCGCTGCCCTCATCCCCTCTGTGGACAGGCTGACAGGCAATCAGGGGGAAGGGCTGGGGGGGGGAGTCAAGCCCATAAAAACCACTAGGGGGGCTGTCCCCGCAGTAGCTATGGGCCTGCTTCCCTGCTGGTGTCTAGAGATCTCCCCGGATTACAACTGATTTCCAGACAACAGAGATTGGTTCACCTGGAGGAAATGGCCACTTTGAAAGCTGGACTCATCATGCCCCATTGAACCTAAACTCCTCCCTAAACTGTGCCCCTCCCCAAGCCCCACTCCCCAAATCTCCAAGTATTTCCCAACCCAGGGCTGGCAATCCCACTCCATATTCACAAATACTCATTGCTTTTCCGTGTTGGAATATCCAATAGAATGCACCTACTTGACGAAGATCAGAAGAACAGCCTATAGAGGACAGCTAAAGGACTGCTAGTTAGCATAGCTAGATTAGGGACTTCTCACAATTTCAAATTATGTCCTTCTTGTCTACTGATTGGCTCATTGAAGGCTTCCTGTTCCAACTGAGACCTCCTCCTTTATTTCTCTCTCACACAGCAGTTTGGCAGTTAAGCCTCTCTCCCTCTCCTATCAGAGTTTATTTCTTCTTTAATATACTCAGTTATTTTCCTTTAACAGTTGGTGCTTTGTTCCTCTGCATGTTTAAACTCTGCCAACAGGGTTCTGGTCTCAGCGTGAACACCACTGCAAAAAAGGGGGAAAGCTTACATCACTTGGAGGGCAAAAAAGAAGAAACTGGAGCAGAAGTCCATCAGTGGCTATTAGCCACAGGGTATAGATGGGAACTCTCAGTCTGGGGCAGGTGATGCACTCTATTCTTGGTGCTGGAGGGGGCAGCAGTGGGAGGGGGCTTCTGGTGTCCTGGCCCCACTGCTGGACCTCCTGATGGCACCTGGTATATTTTGGCCGCTGTGTGACAGAGTGTTGGACTAGATGGGCCATTGGCCTGATTCAACATTGGCTTCTCTTATGTTCTTATGTTTTATTCTTAAACTGCAAAATGCCTGCTTCCGGCACAGCTCAGCTAGATAGGTTGACTGACAACAGTTTTCTCATCTGGGGGAGAGAATGAAATGGGACTTTGGTATATCATCAGTGAATCCCGGCCAGGAGATGGCACACCAGCAAAGCAGATATCCGGGGATATGCACAATGAGAAGGCAAGAGTTGCATTAATAAAAGATTTGTTGATACAGATGTTTTCCAGGTCATTCAAATGCAAATCGCAAAGGCATTCTGGAATAAATTGGAGAGACTTTATACTAACTCCTGTCTAAAGAGCCAGTTCTGTATCCAAAAGAAGCTATTTGGCATAAGGGTGCCTGAAGGGGATAATCTGTGAGAACGCTTAGATCAAATCCGTGCTCCGAATCAAGAGTTAAGAAATGCTGGCAAAGATATTGAGGAACAGGATTTGGTTGTTTTGATTTTAGTTAGTCTAAACAAGACTTATGAAAATGTTGTTTGCCAAAAAGAAATCTCCCTCTGTCAAATGTGATAAATGAACTGGAGCACAGTTTCAAACATAAACAGTTTGAGGAGCCCCACAGAAAGGCTGAGCAGAATGCTGACCAAGTAGCTCTACGTGCAAATAATAAAAGCAAAGTGACTTTTTATTCATGTGGAATACAGGGGAATATTAAAAAAGACTTCAATGCTTTTAAAAAGAAGGGTGCCCCTCCAGGACAAATAAAAGGGGAGAATTTGAAACAGCCACCCCTGAAGAAGTGTTTCATATTGTCCTGGCACAGGCCAGGCCTCCCCAGGGCAGAGGGCCCAACAAGAAGCGCCAATGGCCCCTGACCCCACCCTCACCAGTCTGGAAGAGCCCCTGGGGCTGGGAGAGGAGCCACAAGCCCAACGCCTTATCTGCAGAATGCAGAAGGAGGGCAAGACTGGTGAGGAGACGGGGCAAAACAGCTGAGGGACCCAGCTACGACTCAACCCAGGCAGCAGAGGAGATAATGCAACACAAGCTGGGAGCCGCCTGTAGCCCAGGGGTGAGGCGACGGGGCGCAGGGCCATGCCCACCCACAAATATGGCAGGGCCCCTGGAGCTACCCAGAGTGGAAAGCAGCATATAATTGCAACCCCAAAATTCCATTCATACACGTCAGCAATACTACAAAGACCATGAAAGATATATGGTCTATCACTAGCCAAACACAGACTCTGCTCAAGGACACTTCCCGTGTGAAAAGGTGTCTTCGAGAAGCCATAGAAGAGTTACCGAAGCCAGCCTCCCTAAACTCTACCGGCAGTCACTCCCCACCACCACCACCCCGCAGGAATGCGATGGCACGCGAGGGCAAGCCATAAGAACATAAGAATAACAAATGGTTGGGAGCAGGGAGTAAACGGGATACACAGGGCATGATTATACTGAAGAAAAAAGAGAGACACTCTTTGTAGGTGTAGGTGAAGGGAGATCTCTTGTGGCAGAAGGGATAGAACTGGGAACTATAAAATGCAGACTCCCAGAGAGACAGACCAGACAAATTGTCACTGAGAACTCTTTGCATGCGCCACAACTAGCAAATAACTTGCTTTCAGTAAGGGTTCTTGCAAAAAGAGGAATGCTGACCTCATTTGGATGTCTTATCAAACAAGATAGTGAACTGATTACAACAGGGAGGGTGCATGAAGATTTATATGCTCTGGACACACACATACAAAGTGAAAATTTGACCACAAGTTGCAATCATAAGAGAACTTCCAGACTTTGGCACTGAAGATTTGTGCATAGAGATAATTACGCAGTTGCCAAACTTGAGAACCAGAATTTGATCAAAGGCATAAAAATAAATAAATGTACAATTGAAAGGAACTGCATGCATTATATCCAAGCAAAGGGGACAAGACCAAGTTTCAGCAACAATCATGAATCAGACCAAACAAGGCAAACCCCTAGAGCTCATTTATACTGAAGTTTGTGGTCCAGTGAAAACAGAGACCCCCTAGTGGGAACAGATATCTTTAGAATTTCATTGATGCTTTCTGTAAATACACAGTCAGCTACCTGATAAGGGAAAGAGTGAAGTATTTAGAAAACTCAAGGTATGTGTTGCAGTGTTAGCAACAGGTTCCAGAGGAAGCTGCGGCAATCCGAACTGATAACGGAGGAGAATACGTGGGACATGACATAAAAAGGTCTTTAACTGAAAAAGTTACTGAACATCAACTCACTGTCCCATACACACCAGAAAAAAAAGGCACAGTTGAGAGGAAAAACCGCTCCCTGACAGAAATGTGCAGACGCATGTTACTAGAAGCGGATCTGCCAGAGAAATCCTGAGGAGAATCCATCAACACAGCCACTTTACGTAACAGGCTGCCTTGAAAAGGTGCCAAGAGCACGCTGTATGAACTGCAGTATGTGCAAAACCCCAGCATGAAACACCTAAGGGTATTTGAGGTCAAAACCTTTGCCTGCATCCCCGAAGAAAAGCAATCCAGGTTGTATTTAAGAACTGAGCAAGGTATTTTTGTTGGATACGCCTTGGGATGTAAGAGATATAGAATCCTTGATCCAAAAACAGAAACTATGAATTTGCAACATAGTCTACATAGACAAAAAGGAAAAATCTAAGACTACAGAAAAAATGGACACTATAAAACCAATGGAAGAAAATAAAATGCATCAGCCAGAAGCAATGCAATCAACCACCTTGGAACCTACAGATGATACACCAAAAGAGCCCCAAGAACCAGAAGGGAATGAGGAACCAGAGGTCAGAAGATCAGCTCGATCCAACAAGGGAGCATCACCAAGAAAACTCTCCTACGTGACCAAAAGAGAGACTGCAATGGAACCTTCCACACGGGAAGACATATAGAGAATGCCTGCTGACCACGCAGAAAAATGGAGAAAGGGTGCAGAGGAAGGAATTAAATCTCCAGTCAAGAATCAGAAAAGGACATTCACAGAAGCACTTCCAGGAAGGAGGGTAGAATACAAATGGATTTTCTAAATGTACAGTTGTTAAACTTGAACACATTTGCAACGTTGAGAGTCTATGAGGGAAAACGAATCTTGTGGACTTGTAGAATAGACCTAGAGAAGGGGGTGTTGGAACAGTCAAGTTCTATAATGCATCTGCCTGAAGAAGGTCAGAATTCCCTCCTCTAAGGGACAGCTGAAGGACTGCTGGTCTGCCCAGCTGGATGAGGGGCTTCCCTCAAATTATGTCCTTCTTGCCTCCTGATTGGCTCTTTCGAGACTTTCCCCTCCAACTGAGCTCTCCTCTTTCATTCCTCTCTCTCTCTCACAGCACTTAGTCAGTTAGGAAAGCCTCTCTCTCTCTCTCCTCTCTTCTATCAGAGTTCATTTCTGCTTTAATGAACCAAGTTATTTTCTTGCAACAGTTGGTGCTCCATTCCTCTGCATGTTTAAACTCTGCCAACAGTGAGGAGGATGAGGCACCCCCAGCTGCCCTTGACCACCAAGCTCTCTGCTCCTGTTCTCTTCTGCATGAACACTGCAAAGAGTCTCTGGTCTATCAACTCCCTCCCCCTCCACAATGCTACCATGATAGAAGAAGAAGAAGAAGAAGAGAAGAGATTGGATTTATACCCCGTCCTTCACCTGGAGTCCCAGAGTGGCTTACAGCCGCCTTTCCCTTCCCCTCCCCACAACAGACACCCTGTGAGGCAGGCGGGGCTGAGAGAGCTCTGAGAGAAACGGCTCTTTCAGGAACAGCTGTGCCAGGACAGGCCCTTCTCTGCTATGTTCTCTAACAAGGGCCCACCCTCTGAAAAATCTATATGTATAAATCGGGGGGAGGGGATTCTCCAGCAATTGCAGGAAGACCAGTAGTATTTTGGTTGCCTCCCTGGAGGAAATATCTATATTGGGCAACTGATAAATCACAGGCACACATGAAGGTATGTCCTTGCCTTTTAACAGAGGCTTAATGGGATGTTATTTACCAGGTGACCCCATGCTTCCCCCACCACCACTGTGCATTAGGAACCAACAAGATTAATTTGGTTATTCTGTAGAAGGATAGCAAACTAGCAGAGATTTTGCTTTACCTGAGTCATCCGATCTCTAACATCAGAATACTTTTATCCCTCTCGCCTGCAGTTAATATTGTGCAGACTTTGTTTGTTAACTTAACATATCTGTAAACCTGACTTTCTTCCAATGAACCCTGGGACACAACGCAGGTCTCACAAGCACTGCCCTGTCCCAGGACCAATGCTCCCTCTAAGCTGCAGAGTCCTGTGAGCAAAAATTCTACTTTGTGAGCTCCTGGCATTAAAGTTGTGTGAGCAAATGATTTGGTCACTGCATAAACTAGTTTGCTCTGGAGGCATCCTTGTTGAGCTGAGACAAAAGTGTGTGAGCCGGAGGCTAAAAAACTGTGAGCTAGCTCACACTAACTCAGCTTAGAGGGAACACTGCCCAGGACGTTGCCGTGAGCTAGCTGTGGCATCACCGCCTTTCCATATATGTAATGGCCCCGTATTCAGTTTATGATCTTAGGAGGGGACTGATCAGTCCTAATTCCTGTCTCTGAAGGCTGATCAGCTCACCCTTAACAGTAATCTCTTCAGGGGTTTGCTTTAATTTCTGGAATTATGGAGGACCACTGCCCAGTATTATTCTTCCCCACAAAGTCAGGCACCGGGGCTTATAAATGTCACACAGCACAGACCTTTATTATACAGAAAACTCCAACGGGGGGGATGGGATATATATTTACACAGGATTCTTTGGAAGCTTTGTAGTATAAACACTTCACCTTGCCTTTTCATAAGTTGTAGGCTTATTACTCTCAAGTTGACTCAGAGGTTCTCTGGTTCACAAAACCCCTCTCTGACTCCACTTCTCCAGAACCTATTTGGTGGTTAACTTTTGGGGCTTTAACTGCCTGGCCTCCTGAGTCTGCTGGTTCAAGGAAACCCAGCTCTCCAGACTCCTCCAGACCCTCTGCCCTTCCTGAGCCACCTTAAGTTCGTATGGAGCAGGGTATTTGTGGTCTGTGACCCCCTGAGGTCTTGTACATTTTCACTCTCTCTGGCCACTCCCCTCTTTATGTTAGAGGGGACCAGTGCAGAGGGCTTGTTTTTCAGCCACAGTTTTCCACATAAACTGATTCCACTGAGCTGTTGTGCTCTCCAAGCTCTCCCAGTAACACTCTGTGTGTGTTAACTCCCTGTAAGCCATCTGCAAACTCCCTGACTCTCCCAACGGTCAGCTCTCAACTGTCATTCCTGGACCGTTATCTGTCACTCATCTCCCTGAGCGTTCCGAGCTGCCTGGCCCCGCCTCTCTCGGTGTCATGTGACCCAGCAGCTGCTGGGTTTGCCTTGCTGCTGTGTCCATAAACCTCTCATTCCGCTACAGCAGTTACCAGTGCAGACTGTATAGGTGGTCCCCCAAGTATCCAGCTATAATTCAGCACTTTTGAAGGCCAAATCACACAATATGCTGGATGATGTTTGATCTTAAGCACAGGACTCTTCCCCCATCCCTGGAACAAAAAGTTTTTTTTGTCTTAAACACACGACTCTCTCTCTCTTTCTTTTCCTGGCATGCTCCCTCTGTCTCTCTCTCTCTCTCTCTGAAGAAAAGTGTGCTTATACCTGGAATAAAATGTTGCTGGTCTTCTTAAAAGTCCCATGAGATGCCATTCCCCCCCCAGCTCTTTTCCTCCAGAGGAGGAGGGGGGAGCCCTCAGCCAATCATGGGAAAGCAGGAACTAGGAGAGACTGGCCAGAAGGAGCTACAATGTAAGGAACAGGAAACTGGAAGCTGCACAAGAGGAACAGGAAGCAGGAAGCTACTTGTTCTTGGGCAGGATTGGGGGCTTGCAGGGCCCCTACCCTGCACTTTCCACAGTGAACACAGAAGCACAGAGCTTCTCTGCCATCTCCCCATTTTTGGTTTAGCAGTCCCTTTATTCCTTTGTCATCTAAAGGCCCAACGGCTTCTCTAGCTGGATATATTTAAAAAAAATGTTTATGGTTTGTTTGCCTCGATGTTTTTAGCAACTGGCTCCTCAAAGTCTCTTTTTGCATGTCTAATATTAACTTATATTTCTTTTACCAGAGCCTGTGGTCCCTCCTGTTCAATTCATTGGGCAGACTTTCCACTTTCTAAAAGAAACCTCTTTACTTTTTGTAGCTTATTTGACATACATTATTAACCATGCAGGCCTTCTTTTAGACTTGGCAGTGCCTTTCCTAACCTGTAGAATGTTTTCTACCTGGGCTTCAATTAGTGGCTTCAATTAGCTCCCAGAATCCTTTATGGATTTGATTTTTTGTGTTTCCCTTTCATCTTCCTTTTTACTATTCCCTTCATTTTTGTAAACTTGCTTCTTTTGAAATCAAATGTTACAGTTTTGAAGAAGAAGAAGGAGAGGAGATTGGATTCATACCCCACCCTTCACTACCCAAAGGTGTCTCAGAGCGGCTTACAAAGTCCCTTCCCTTCCCCTCCCCACAACAGACACCCTGTGAGGTAGGTGGGGCTGAGAGAGCTCTGACAGAAACTGCTCTTTTTTCAAGGACAGCCCTTGTCAGAACTATGGCTTGCCCAAAGTCATCCAGCAAGGTGCAAGTGGAGGAGTGGGGAATCAAACCCGGTTCTCCCAGATTACAGTCCACGCACTTAACCACTACACCAAACTTTTGGGCTTCCAGGGATAACTTTCCATTGACCTGAATGCTGAACTTAATAGCATTTGGTTGCTGTTCTCAATTGTTGTAACAACCTCTACATCTCTCACCAGATCTTGAGACCTACTCAGAACCAGGTCCAAGATCACTACCCCTCTGGTTGGCTCTGTGACCAACTGTTCCAGTGCACAGCCATTTGTGGTGTCCCTAACACTAAATTCACAGAGATACTAAGTACAATGGCAAAAACGAAATACGCCGTGGAGAGAACGGATTGCTCGAGGTCAAATACCACTAAAATGTTACTTAAAGGCCTATGTCTCAAACATAATAAATGAGAAAATCATGCATGGAGATTAAACTGTAAATCTTTTAGTATGACCCACATACTTACTGCTTATTAAAGCACAAAGGCTATGAAACAAATGCACAAATGCACCTTCCTAAAGTAAAACCAGTAAATAGGCTGTATACAGTCCTTGAAAACTCTGTAACCTTCTTTGCCGTTTCTTAGTTTCCAAACTTTCAGGTCTACAGGGAGGCTGAGAAAACAGGCTGATGTCAGCCGAGAGAGTTTCAATTCTACTTCTTCTTCAGAGCCAATATATTCTTATGGAACTAATACAAATAACAAAACAAGCAAAACATCGTATACCGATATTCAGAACACGCTTCACACCTTGTTATTAACAATTTGAAACCTGACTTACCCACACAGTTTACATATTTTGCATGCCTTATCACACTCCCACATGGGCTCAGTTACACTCCTTACATGCACAAACTCAGCTTGCGTACTTAAAGTTAATTGTGCCTGAATCATTTAAAAATCACAGAATGCATTTAAAGTCACAGAGTATGTTTAACACAAAATAAAAGGTTACAAACAAGAGGATAAGTCATGTTCATTATTTGAACCATAAGGTGAAAAAGTTCCATATTCAAAGATGTACCTTGCTTCTTTTTGCAATGAAAATTTCTGTATATCATGACAATTGCAATTCTGTGGTGTATATTTGTAAATAACAAACATTTTTACTTCTCTGGGTCAGCTTGGGACAGTTTGGTGTAGTGGTTAAGCGGACTCTTATCTGGGAGAACCTCCAGAGCAAACTAATTCATACAGCAGCCAAACTGCTGGCTCACAGCTTTAATGCCAGTAGCTCACAAAGCAGAATTTTTGCTCACAAGACTCCGCAGCTTAGAGAGAGCATTGCTGTGGGACTGAGAGAGCTCTGAGAACTGTGACTGACCCGAGGTCACTCAGCTGGCTGCATGTGGTGGAAGAGTGGGGAATCCAACCCAGTTCTACAGATTAGAGTCCCCCGCTCTGAACCACAACGCCAAACTGGCTCTGGAGAAGTGGGAGGAGCATCTGGGGGTGATGTCAAGGGAGGAGGTAAAAAGTAGGTTCTGTCACCAGAGGTTGCTGCCCAATGTCCCCCAGGTCAGACAGGAGATGAGTGGCTATGGAGAAAGGCTGCCGCCGGCCTCATCTACCCACTCACTTACCCCGATGGCACAGCAGTATGCTGTGCAGCTGGCCCAGGGTCTCCCTGGCCTGTGCCCGGATGCCGGCTTCGGGGTCGACCAGGGAGACGGCCAGCTGCACCAGCAGGTGACCCAGGGCAGCGCCATCAGGCATCTAGAGGAAGGAGGAGGAGAAGAGGCATCGCTTGCAAATCCACAGGGAGTACAGGAGCCCTGGACTGTCATCTTCTAGGTTCACGGGCAGGTCCCTCCCAGAAGATGAGCCCCGAGGTCCCCCTTTGCTAGGAGCTTTCCGATGGCTTTGCCCTAACCCTTCAGCCTCCATTTGCTTGGCCCCACGGTCTGCCCCTTGATCCCGGGACCAGAAGGGATTGTCCCGCCGGTCCCGCCTTGGCTTATTTGCAACGTGACGGGAGTCGAGAACTGGCAGGAACAAGTAGGGGATGTTTGGCACCATTTCACTCGTCCCGTGCAGGCACCACGGCTCACCTGGGAAGCCCAGGACAGGGACACCGGTGCCCGGCACAGCCGAGAGCTGGACCCGGGGGGAAGTGAGGAGAATCAAGCCCTGCCGCCTTCCATCTGGAAAAGCAACAGGTGCAGGGAGGGGAGACGGAGGGAGAGAACCTCTTGCAGTCCGGGAAATCCCCCAGCTGAGGCTGTGCTGAGAGATCCAGAAAGCAGACACACATCTCTCGCAAGCCATTCCGACTCCAAGCCCCTTTCCTGAAGGCTCTTCCCCGCCTGAGGGGGGAGGGGAGGATGTCTCAGAGTCTGAAGACAACTTGGAGGCCAGAGGCCTGGTCCTCGGCTCCGCCCTCCACTGTGGAAGAAAAGGGGCTGGGGCTGCCCCACTCCTCTGGCTTTGCTCCGTAGCCCTTGGAGCCGAGCCCTGCCGATGGGAGAGGCGGGGGGGGGGGACACCTACCTGGAAGGAGGGCAGACTGCTGGCAAAGTGCAGGAGGGAGCTGCCGAGGGAGACGGCCCTGGTTCTCACAGCCACCCGTCCGCTCTGCATCCAGTAGGCTGTGGAGGCAAGGGGCACCTTTTTCGACAGGGGCTCTGCTCCCGTGGGTTTGCTGCCTGCCTCCCTCCTGCTCTTGTGCCTCAGGCCAAGAGAGTGGTCTCCCAGCCAGGCATTGGAAGAGGGAGACCATCTAGGCAGCCCACTGGGAGAACAGGAGGTGGGAACAGAATGATAGGAGGGCGAGGGGAAGGTCAGGCGGAGCCCTCCTCCCGGTCCAGCTGGATTTCGAAACCCTCCGGGGGGGGGTCTTTACCCCATGGGGCAGCAGAGGGGGGAAAGGAACGTGGCCCTGAGATTCCCAAAGGGAACACGACTGGCACCCAGGAGCCCTCCGGTTCGGGCGGCTTGCCTGTATCCCGGCCGGAGGCTCCTTGGCCCTGTTCCCTCCGGGAAGAAGCAGCTTGCCTTGATGCTGGCCCCCAGGCATCTGGCGTGGGGGTGCTCCCGAGCGGCCAGTGGAGGTGGGGCCCCAGGGGGGAGAAATCCAGGGTGGTTTCTGCTGACCCTGGAGCCAGGCTTCCTCCCCGCCAGTCTCCCCTTTGCACCCCCAGCCTCGCCGGGGACGTCCCTCCACCTCCCCCTTCTCTCCCTCACGCTTACTTCAAGCAGGCCCACCAGATGGCCGGCGGACGGGTCCTCCCTCAGCAGCTCCTGGAGCATTTTCTTCAGCATCCACTCGGCGACTTCTCCTGCACCCTGAAAGAAAGATGGAGCCGGGGTGTGTTTGGGTGGGTGGTTGCTGTGGCTGGGTGTGGCTGGTGCATCTCCCGCCCCTGTCCCGCAGCAAGCCTTGAAGGCCAGCCTGCCGGAAGGAGGCCCGTGGTTTCCGGACCCACAGAGGGAGGGACCCTTGTCTCTGTGGCCTCATCCTTCCTCGCCTGAGTAGCATGGCTCTCCCCCAAGCTGTACCTCAGCAGTCCAGAAGAGAAGACACGGCCTCCGGCAGGCCTGTGTCCCCCCCCACTCTGGCCAAGGCGATCGATGGGCACGGGACCTACCTGGCCTGGGGGGCTGTCACTGCCGGGGGTCTCATTCACCACCAGCTGCAGAGCCCAGGCCACGATCGCGGCGCGCAGCTCCTTGCCCAGGGGAGGCTGGAATCGGCTGTCAGGATGCAAGGGAAGGATTAGACTGTGTGCCGCGAGGGAGGGATCGACATCCGGAAACCGAGCGACCGGTCTCGAGCCGCCCTCCACTCCCCCGGGGCCCACGGGTGTGCCGACTCAGCTCAGAGCGGCAGGCAGGCCCGGGGGAAGGGGGGACAGCGGTGCAGCTGCTCCAAAAGCAAAGGAGCCTCCGGGAAGGATGGAAGGAGGACAGGGCCAGATCCTGAAGCTCACCGGGGGTCACGTTTTCCCAGTGGGAAGGAAGCCCGTGATGGCGTGGCCTCTGGGAGGTCGTGGGGGGAGGGCTGAAAGCTGCCGGCTGGCCCTTCGCAGAGCAAACCTCTTCCTCTTTGGGGTGGCCCTCGGATTTCGGGTCTGGCTGTGGAGGGAGGCCCCCCCCCCAGGCAGCCTCTCCCACTCAGGGACCAGCGGATGTCTCCCTTTCCCCAGTTCTGCCCCCTGTCCCGCAACCCCAAGGCCTCCTGCTTCCTCTGCTCCTCACAGGGCTCCGCTCCATCTGACTGCTGTGGACAGATGGAGGTTCCCTCCCCAAAAGATGTACCTGATGCCACAGACGGCCTCCATCGCCTGGAGGAAGCGCGGGGAGACCCCGAAGAAATCTTCCTCCGTGATTTCCTGGAAGACGTGGGAGAGGGGACAGAGGGGGTCAGTGCTCCTGGATCTGCTCCTGCCCCCCACAGAGTTGGGTTCTTTTGCATCTCTGAGACCTGCACACAAGTCCTCGGAGCAGAAAGGACTCTCTGGGATTCCAGGGATTTCACCCTGCTTCCCCCCAAGCATTTCCAAGGCAGTCGAAAAGGCTAACTCAGGGAACAATCCCCCTGCCATGAACGCAATCCAGTAAAATCCATTAAATCAGGAGGAAGAATTCCACCACCACCCCTTCATTCCCTGATGGTCCTGGGATCTCCCCCTTCCCTCCCACGGGGATGCTGGCCCTGAGTCTTGCTCTCACCTCGATTTCCTCCCCCACCGCCTCCTTGTCAAAGGGCAGGGCGGTGAGCCCATTGGCTCTGCGGGCCTCACACACCCCGCCGACAGCCCGCAGGAAGTTGGTTTTCTGCTTCTGGACCTGAAGGTTGCAAGAGGGAGTTGGTGAGCGGGGCGAGGAGAGCCGTGGGTCCCTGCTGCACGGCAGAGGGCAGGGAGGGGAGGGGCTGCGCTTTCACCCCTCCTGAGAAGGGATCCATCTCCCTGGAAAGGAACCAGTCCCCATTTGCAAAGCGGCTCTGGAGCAGAGTGGGAGGGAAAGAGGTCACGCGGCCCCCCTGGCCCTGAAGGTCAGGTCGGCCCAGTCGGGGTTGCTGGTGGGCTGTTCATCCACGACACCCTGTGGGAGCATGTGCAGTATCCTTCCCAGACAGAGGCCGCCTGGAAGGGAATATCCCTCCCAGAGGTGCTCGTGGGCCAGCCCTGAAGCTTCTGTGGTCCGGGGGACTGGGATTGTGGGTGATGAATGCTCTGTTGGGCAAAGCCCCTCTCTCGGGGCAGCTGCCAGCCAGCAGCGGATCTGTCTGCCAGGCCCCCCACTTCCAAGCCCTTCTTCTCTGGCACCTGGATCCTTCTGGTACTGGAGGGAGAAAGCTCCAGAAGGGCGTGGCACCTCAGGGGTCCCTCTGCGATGCCTTGGGGCCTGTGGAGGCGAGGGACGTCGCCCTGGGCTCTGGAGGAGGCCCCTGTGCTGGGGGGGGCTCACCTTGCAGATGCCACTCAAATATTGGGCGGCAAACTCCGCAGGGTCCCTTCTGTGGGGCTGCCGGGCAGGTGCTGGTGCTGGTGCTGCAGAGAGAGGACACGGAGAATACAGAGTGGGACTCCTGTTCCCTTCTGGCGCCCCAGTTCTTCTCCCCTTCAGCTCTTTGGCTTTGGCTTCCAGACTGTATCGTCTCAGTTTCAAGAGGCTGCTGTAGTGGCGTGAGGGGGATGCCCTCCACCCAGAGGCCGGCAGGGGGCAGGCTTCTCTGCCAGTCTCATGGGACCCCTGGGGGGCTTTGGGTCCACTGCCCGTCCCCCCTGTCCCTGCTGCAATGCCCAGATCCACCGCATGGCTGCTGTCCTGGCCTAGCTTGGACAGGAGGGAGGGAGGGAGGAAGAGAGGAGCTCCCTTTTGCAACCACCCTGGGGAGTCCTTCTTTGGTGGTGGGGAGAGGAGGAGGAGGAAAGACTCCTCTGGCCAGTGGTGAGTCGGCTTCTGGCCCAGAGGGAGCTGCACCCTTCTTTGTTTGTGCTGCTCGCTGCCACCTGGAGAGATCCCTGAGGGGGCCGCGGCATATTCCGAACTGTCAAAGAGGGGACGTCGGTCTGGGAGGAATTTCTGGCCCCGAGGGAGACAGATCGGCCTGGTCCCACAGGCGTTCCTCCTTCGGAGACCGGGGGTGCCTGAGCACCAGGTGTGCCACCGTGGTTCCCCGCAGGTCCATCACTTCCACACAGGGCCGGTCCCCCCCCCGAGCATCTCCTCACCTGCAGCCTCCTGCCTGATGCTTTCGAGGGCCAAGGGGGCCACCTTCCCCCGAGCAAAGATGGCCCTCAGGCGCTGGAGCCTGGAAGAGAGGACAGAGAAGGGGAGGAGTGAGCCCTGCAGCCTCCTCCGGCTCCCCTCCGCTTGCCTCGCCTTCTGGGGACAGATCTCCTGTCCCCTGGGTGGATTCCGGTGGGCATCTGACCGGGACTGGCTGGAACCGCTTGGTTGGGGGTGGAGGGTCGGTCCCACTGTGCTGGGCTCTCTCTCTGCATGGCGGAAGGGGAGGCGCAGGTTTTGCTCACTCTGGAGGTCAGGAGCGGCCGCGGGAACCCTCTCCTCTTTCACGGGGTCTGCTCCTTTCCGGCAGACCCTATTCCCTCGTAGGCATCGCTCGCATTTGGGGCAGCTTCCTCAGTACTAGTGAAAGTCTGGGGCTCCTTGGGACTCCCCATTACTGTTTAGTCAGCAAGAAGACTGGGGCAGCACTTCCAGTGGGCAAAGTGCTTCACCATCACAGGCATCCTAACAAGAGCCCTGCGAGGAAGGCCGGTATTCTCCCCCCCCCACTGCGCACACATTCCGGAAGGAGGACGGCTGAGGGCAGTTTCCCCAGAAGGGTCTGTGACTGTGGTGAGAGCCAAACTGCCAAGCTCCCCCATCGTCACAACTCAGAGGTTACGGCAGGCCAGTTCCCAGGAGCATTGCGTTCTTTGTGGTAACCCAAACCCATGCAAAATAGTACAGGTTTCGGATGGCCCAGAAGAGAATTATTGCAAGAATGGCCACACCATCTGTTGGAAAGTGTCCAGACGGAGAGGTTCCCCTGAGGGAAACAAGGAAACCTTCTCTCCTCCAGCTCAAAGCGGCCTCCGGTGCCTGGAGACCTGGTTCGGGGGCTCCTTCTCTCCAGGGAGGGTGGAGGGCGATAAGGAATGTGGGGGCATTGGGCTGAGATTTCCTCCACTCGCCCCCCCGAAAGGAGAAGGCCCAGCGCCACTGCTTGGAGGGTAGAGACAGGTCCAGAGCATTACAGCGTTCCCCTGCCTCGAGGGGTGAGCGAGGGAAGAGGACCAAAATATAGATGGGAGCAAAATGCAGAAGCCCCACTGACATCCTCTGGCTCTTCCTGTTCATCTCCCTTCCTAACACTCTACAAATAATCAAGAAACAACACAACAAACAAGCAGACAAGCAAACCAGCAAACCAACAAAGCTACAAACCAAGCTATATTCCTAACAAATGAGTAAAATGCAAAAAAACAGAACAAATTATTATAACACTGAAAAACTATTTAAACTTTAAAAATCCAGAAAAAAAAGCTATGTACAAATAAACAAATATGTACAATGGTAAACAAATAAAACAATACGAAACTTAAATAGTAAAAGGGATTAAATAACATTTAAAATGCAAAACAACTGGAAACTGAATAAAAGAAACAAACAAAACTGAGGAAAATTGCAAAACAAAACTAGGTCTAGCTAATATGAAAAACAAAACGAAGAAAGAAAAGGGCAAGAAAAGAACAACACAAGAACCAGAAACGATCAAAACTCTCTCCTCAGAACCAGCACGACTCTCCCCAGCTCCTCTCGCAAGCCCACAGTGCCCACCCGCCGACCGGCAGCCCAGATCACCTGCGTGGGGGGGGAGTGGGGGTGATGCCACAAAGGAGGGCGTGTCCCCCTCACTTAGCAACCGGGCTCAGCAACGGCCAGGCTGGTGTCTGCACCTGGCCTGGGTTTCCCATGGCTTTGAGTCCACACCAAGCATGTTCCGTTTCACACCCGTGTTGGGCTTGGGAGTCAGGAGAGATTTCGTGATCAGTGTTCGGAAAGGGGGGGACGGGGGACACGGACTGTAGAGAGATCTCTCCCTGAGACCATATTGTATATTTATATATACACAGAATCATAGAATGTTAGAGTTGGAAGGGACCTTGCAGGCCATCTAGTCCAACCCCTTGCAATCTGCAGGAGCATAGTTCTACATACCTACAACATACCTGAAAGATGGTCGTCCAGCCTCCACTTGAAAACGTCCAGCGAAGGAGCGTCCACCACCTCCCAAGGCAGGCTGTTCCACTGCTCAACCACTCTGACAGTGAGGAAGTTTCTCCTGATATTTAGCCGGTAACGACTCCCCACCCATTAGATCTAGTCTGGCAATCCAGGGCAAGAGAGAATAGATCTGCTCCATCTTTTACAGGACAGCCCTTCAAATACTTGAAGACTGCAATCATGTCTCCTTCTCTTTCCCAGGCTAAACATACCCCACTCTTCCAGCCTTTCCTCATAAGACTTGGATTCAAACCCTCTCACCATCCTGGTTGCCCTCTCCTGGACACGCTCAAGCTTGTCAACATCCTTCCTAAAGTGTGGTGCCCAAAACTGGACACAGGACTCCAGGTGAGGCCTGACCATAGCAGAACAGAGTGGGACTACCACCTCCCCATGATCTGAACACAATGCTTCTGTTAGTGCATCCTAAGATTGCATTAGCTTTCTTCGCAGCCATATCATACCGCAGGCTCATGTTGAGCTTGCAATCAACCAGAGCACCCGGATCCCTTTCACATGTGCTGCTGTCAAGCCAAGTCCCTCCCATTCTATATCTGTGCCTTTGATTTTTTGTGCCCAGGTGTAGGACTTTGCACTGATCTCTATCGAATTTCATTTTATTTGTCTCAGCCCACTGTTCCAGCCTATCTAGATCATTTTGAATCCTGACACTGTCTTCTTCAGAATTAGCAATCCCACCCAGCTTTGTGTCACCTGCAGATTTGATAAGCATCCCCTCTATGTCTTCCTCCAGGTCATTTATAAAAACATTGAACAACACCAGGCCTAGGACCGAGCCCTGTGACACTCCACTCAAGACTTCCCTCCACGTAGATGCAGAGCCATCTATGAGCACTCGTTGGGTACGATTTTTCAACCAACCATGAATCCATCCGACGGTTGCTCCATCCAGCCCACACTTAACCAGCTTACCCTTCAAAGATATCATGAGAAACTTTGTCAAATGCTTTACTGAAATCTAGATACACTTTGTCCACAGCATTGGCAGAGTCAACCATTTGAGTAACTCTGTCAAAAAAGGAGATAAGGTTGGTCTGGATAAACCCATGCTGGCTACAAACAATTAACTCATTCCGTTCAAGGTGCTCACAGACAGAGCATTTGATAATCTGCTCTATAATTTTTCCACGTATTGATGTCAAGCTGACAGGCCTGTAATTTCCCAGGTCCGTCTTTTCCCCCTCCTTGAAGATCAGGACAACATTTGCTCTTCTCCAGTCTTCCGGTGCAACACCAGTATTCCAGGACATCTCAGATATTACAGCCAAAGATTCATTTAGGAACTTTCTATGCTGCCTCCTCAGGTGGCTCAGAGTTAGAAACCCCGGCTGAAAACTCAGGCCGTTCGACGTCAGCAGTAGGAAATCCATACAGCGCAGTGGAGTATTCAATCCTTGATTAAAAGCCCGAGTTGAAAGACGTGTTTTGGCACGGCACCTCAAGGCATGTAAAGGAGGCAGGTGAGCCTCCTGGGTGGGGGGGGGGGCATCCAAAAGCGTGGTGCCACCCTCTGAGTGAAGCTCTGGGCTAGTCGAAGCCATTGAGAGCAGGGAGACGGGGGGTTAACGTGACATTCTCGCTCACATTGAGATGGTTGTATTGGTGGAATTGGGGCAAAGAGGAGGAAAGAAAAGCTGTAGTTTAAAATGGGGGCTTGGTTAATTCTTGGACAGAATGATGCAGCGTCATGTTTCCTGAACTGCACTGCTTCAGGCTGCAGGGCCGCTCGTGTGCCACTGTGTTTCTGCACATGTGTGCAGGGGGATGTTGCATTTTTGAAACACCTGCCATTTATTTTTCTGGATTACCCTTCCTGGAGAAGGAGCCAGCCCCCACGACGCAAACTTCATCTTAGAATCCGAGACTCCTAGTGTTGGAAGGGACCTCCAGGATTGCTTCCTGACCCCAAAGTGGCCATCAGCCTTTCCCTGGGCGTGTAACAAAGGGCCACAAGAACTAAGCAGTGAGGCCAGCCTCCCTCTCATGATCTGCCTTAGTTCACAGAATCCACATTGCTGTCAGACGGCCTTCTAGCCTCTGTTTGAATCCCTCCCAAGAAGGAGAGCCCACCACTTCCCGAGGAAGCCTGTTGCACTGAGGAACCGCTCGAACTGTCAGGAAGGCCTTCTTAACGTTTAGCCGAAAACTCTTCTGCTTTAAGTTCAACCCGTCGGTTCTGGTCCGACTTTCTGGGGCAACAGAAAACAACTCTGCACCATCCCCTAGATGACAGCCCTTCAAGTACTTGAAGATGGTTCTCCTATCACCTCTCAGTCTTGAGCCCGTCCAGATGGAATGAAGGCCCGTTCCTCCCCCATTTCCCCCCACGCCCAGCTGTCTGCCTGCCTTCCCTCCATTCCCTCCAGTAGACCCAGTTTTAGCCCAGAAATCCTTCAGGGGATGGGTTGGGGCTGAGTGGTCGAGCGGCTGGCCTAGAACTGGGGAGGCTGGCTGGCTGGCTGGCTGGCTGGCTGGCTGGGGGCCAGTTGCTCACATGCTGCCACTTCACCGCCTTGTTGTGAGGGCCAGCAGGGCCCCGTGGTGAAGAGCAATGGACTCTCATTGGGAGAACCGGGCTTGAACCCTAGCCCACTCCTCCTCCTCCAGCCGAAGGCAACCTGGGGCCATTGACAGGTCTCTCAGGACTCCCTCAGCCTCACCTGCCTCGTAAGATGCCTGTGGTGAGCCGAGGAAGGGAGGGCGATCGTAAGAACATAACAACATAAGAACGTAAGAGAAGCCAACGTTGAATCAGGCCAATGGCCCATCTAGTCCAACACTCTGTGTCACACAGCGGCCAAAATATACCAGGTGCCATCAGGAGGTCCAGCAATGGGGCCAGGACACTAGAAGCCCTCCCACTGCTGCCCCCTCCAGCACCAAGAATAGAGTGCATCACCTGCCCCAGACTGAGAGTTCCCATCTATATCCTGTGGCTAATAGCTACTGGTGGACCTCTGCTCCATATGTTTATCTAATTCCCTCTTGAAACTGTCCATGCTTGTAGCTGCCACCACCTCCTGTGGCAGTGAATTCCACCTGTTCATCACTCTTTGGGTGAAGAAGGACTTCACCCAAAGAGACTCCACAAGGAGTTCTTGTATTGTGAGAAAGGGGGAAAAGTACTTCTTTCTCAACCTGCTCTATCCCATTAATAATCTTATAAACCTCGATCATGTCACCCCTCAGCCATCGTTTCTCCAAGCTGCTTTGGGACTCCTCAGGGTCGAGAAGAATGGGGTGTAAAAGCCTACTCTCCTCTTCCTCTTCCTCCTCCTCCTAAAATGGGGAAGGGAAAACCATGAACACAGCTCTTAGCCCCCTGAAGGAGGGTCTGAGTTAAAACCAGAGGAGACAGATTTTGTGATGTATCCGGGTGAAAGAAGATGGCCGCAGCAGCGTGAGTCTAGCCATGTGGTCAAACAAGCAGTAGATCTTTCATCCGAAGACAATAGCTCCCTCGGATCCTAGGGTGCACCAATGGGGCCGCCCGGATCCTAGAGTAGACCTATAGGAAACATTGACTTGTAAATAGAACCTCTCACAGGTAATGGGGGTATGTGGGGGTGGTGTGGGGTCTGCATATAAGCCGGTCACGGACCACCGGCTAGTTTGTCTTTGTTGTGGAATGTCATCCAATAAACCAGAGCTGTTCATTATGCGGAGTCTCCGGCCTCAGTACATTTTAGATTTTATACCGATTTTTAGATCTGTCCAGTGACCTGCCCCTTGACTGTAACAGAGACTTCAGTGGGGCATCCGAAAACTTCCAGGGGAGGGGAAATCCTTCCCCTCGGTCGCTGCTTCCTCCCGCTGCTCCCCCACCCCTGCTGCCCATCTCTCACCTGCCCCCCCACGGCCGCCCCCTGCAGCCTCTCCTTTCCCACTGTTTTTACCACCCCCACCCCCACGGCCTCCTCCCCTTGCCTGCCCCCAGTGCTGCTTCCCCTGCTGCTGACCTGCCTGCCTGCCTGCCCGCCTCCTTCCCTGGCCAGCCTCCCCCTCTGCCTGCCTCCCCTGCTTGCTCCTCTGCTTGGCCCACTCTCTGGCTCTCTCTCCCCTCCACCAAGTGGAAGGGGTGTGGGGGGGAGGAGGAGGAGACTCGGGAAGTCTCCATGACTCTTCTGCCATCTCCCAAGAGAGTGGAGATCTGCCCAGGGCTCTCTTCCTGACAGGACGAGGGAGGCTTTCTTGTAATCCAATAAACCAAAGAAGAGAAAAAAGAGTCAGAAGATTTTTAGCTGAAACTCAAAAGAAACCGCCAGCACTCTCCCATCCTGAACGTTCGCTCAGAATTGAAAAAGTAAAAATATTATAATACGGATATTGCAGATGACCTCAATGGCCTTCTTCCCCAAATCTGTTTCTGTTGAATTTGGGATTGGTGGTGGTGCCGACAAGTCAGAGCCGACTTATGGAGACCTCTCGTGGGGTTTTCAAAAGAAGAGGTGTTCCAGGTTGCCTTGCCCCTGGCTGCCTCTGAATAGTGACCCTGCATTCCTTCCTTCTAAGGGAGTTTTTGGTTCAAGCTGCATTCTGTACAGAGCTGCTGACCTGTCGTTTCCTTTGGCAGCCAAGGTCCTCGTCCACTGCGCTGTCGGGATCAGCCGGTCCTCTTCCTTGGTGCTGGCCTACCTCATGATCCACCGCCGGCTCCCTCTGACCGAAGCCATCCAGGCGGTGAAAAAGCATCGGTGGATTTTCCCCAATCGAGGCTTCCAGAAACAACTGAGGAATCTGGATATGCAGCTAAGACAACGCTAAAACTCAGCGACGATAACCGCCCGCCCACCCCACCCCGATCAGGGAGACTAATTTAGAGCCGTGGACTCAATGACATTGAAGTTTGCACTCTTCACTATTGCCGGGGGGGGAGGGGTGTCGGTAAAATAATCACATGTTTTATGCACAGAGGCTGTGTCCTCATTTTAGGCTTCGGAGAACTCCAGGCTCCACCTAGGCTAGTGGTGGCATCCCTAGGTACAGAGCTTGTTCACCCACATGTTTTATACTCAGGACTGGTGATTACGCGGATCAGAGAGCAGAGCTGCTCAATGTGACAGGCCGTTTCCGCCAGCTGAGCAGACCCACACGGCCTCCTCCTTCTACTCTGGGGGGACCAGGCGTCCAGTGGTGTCTTAAAGGCAGCCAGTGTCTGGGCTTTGGATTTGCTCCTGTGGGTTAAGTTTTCCGGTGCACAAGTACAGTATGGAGCTCACAGAGTCAGGAATGCTATCTTAACCAAAAAGAAGGAATGCATCAGCAGCCCAGGACTCCTGACAGACAGAAGAGAAACTGGGCTGAGGGACATCAATCTAGAGAGTAGTTTCAATTGTCTTTAATACTTTCCAGCATAAACAGGCTTAAAAAACTCTTTCACTGCCACAGGAGGTGGTGGCAGCTACAAGCATGGACAGTTTCAAGAGGGAATTAGATAAACATATGGAGCAGAAGTCCATCCGTGGCTATTAGTCCCAAGGTATAGATAAGAACTCTCAGTCTGGGGCAGGTGATGCTCTGTATTCCTGGTGCTGGAGGGGGCAGCAGTGGGAGGGCTTCTAGTGTCCTGGCCCCACTGCTGGACCTCCTGATGGCCCCTGGTATATTTTGGCCGCTGTGTGACAGAGTGTTGGACTAGATGGGCCATTGGCCTGATTCAACATTGGCTTCTCTTATGTTCTTATGTTCTTTTTATTTTATAAGATTTACAGAACATAACAGCAGATCACAATATCAAAACAAACTTAGAGAAAATAAACAGTAAACAGCCCTGACAGAGAACAATATGATGAAATTAAAGAAAGCTAATACAATGTGATAGCAGTAAAATTTCCTGGTATCTTTGGTCATTTTATCTCTCAGTAAAGTCCAAGAAAGGGAACCCTCTTTCTAAAAAACTAGGTTGGTATGCCAGATTCTCAGCTGTTAAAATTTGATCAGAAATTTTATCCATAATAAAATATTCTCACAATTTGTTGAACGATTTATTTAATAAAGGAGAATCTTTAGTCTTCCACTGGTACACCAAGACCACTTTTGCTGCTACAGGCAGAACTGAAATTAAATCTTTCCTCATTTTAGTTATTACACTGTCTTCCCAAAGATTTAATAGAATAATTTCAGGACACAGAGGAATAGTATATCCAGTGATGTTTTTTAATCTTTCCCAATATTTTCCTCCACAATTTTTTAATCTTGGGGCATTCCCAATGACAGTGAAAAAATGAACCAATCTGGCCTCATCTTTTCCAGCTATGTGGATCAATATTTGGGTTAACAGAGCGCAGTTTTAGAGGACTTATATGCCATCTGGCCCCAGTTTTGAAGAACTGAGCTTTAATATTTATAGCTCTTGTAAGAGAAACGCTGCAAGTCCATATTTCATTCCATTGCGCCTCCGTAATGTTGAGCTTACAGTCTCTCTGCCATTTAGCGTGATATGGAATTTCCTGTGCCCGGTGGATCCAATTGGCGGAGCAATCCTGAGCTTTGCCTGGGTTGGCGCAGCCGGCCACTGTGCAGCTCAGGTGGTGCCAGTCCGTTCCCTAAGGCACAAGGTGCGCCAAACTGGAGGGGAAGAAATAGGTTTCATAAGTGGGCAGGCGGACATTGCACTTCCACCTCAGAGCTGCCTGTTGGCATGGGTGGAAGCAGTGGCCGGTGGCAGGGGCCAGTGGGAGCTGGGTGGGTGGGCCACTGGTGCTCAAAAGCTGCCGCAGTGGACCAAGGGCCATCCACACCACCGCCACCGCAAGCCAGCCACCCTGTGAGAGGCCCACTGTGGGCTTGGGATGGGAAGTGGCCCGGTGGGGGCAGGGCTGCCCCAGAGAGACTGATAATTGTTGGTCAGGAGTCTCTCCACGTTGCCCGTGAGTCTCTCTTTTTTTTTTAAAATACAATTTATTATTGGATATATCACATGTTCATACAATTTAAACAAACCAATACATATCCATTTTTCTTTCTCCCTCTCCCCCCCAAACAAGGCTTCCCGCACTGCTCCAACCCCCTTGATATTTCTCTTGTACAATTACATTTACTACTAAACATATTTCTTTTACTAATGGTAACAATTCAAAGATCTGAGTCTCTTTCCGCTTCTCCTCAATAACTGTCAAAACAAATCAAACCACGTTTTACGTCCCAATTCTTCAACAAGTATTCTTGAAAGTCTTTCCAGTCTCCAAAAAAGGTTTCGTCTTCTTCGTTGTTTAATTTTCTTGTTAATTTGTCCATTTCTGCCATAAACAACGTCTTTTTAATCCATTCCCATGTTTCAGGTACTTTATCTTGTTTCCAACATTGAGCAAAAGTCAGTCTAGCTGCTGTAATCAAGTACCATAATAGTGTTCTCTTGGCTACATTTATTTCTTCCATTTTAAGACCTAACAATAACATCTGTGGGTCTTTCTTAAAAGTACATTTCAAAATTTTTTGTATCTCATTGTGGATCTCAGTCCAATACTTTACTGCTTTATCACATGTCCACCACATATGGTAAAAAGACCCTTCATGTTTCTTACATTTCCAACATTTGTTAGACATACTTTCATTTATAATAGCAATTTTTTTAGGCGTCATATACCATCTATACATCATTTTATAACAATTCTCTTTAACATTTACACACGTTGAAATTTTCATTGATTTTTTCCACAAATATTCCCAAGATGACATTAATATCTCATTATTAACATTTACTGCCCATTTTATCATTTGCTCCTTTACAACCTCATCCTCAGTATACCATTTCAATAACACCTTGTACAGTTTAGAAATCATTTTTTTATCTTTCTCAAGCCATACAGTTTCAATTTCAATATTCTTTTCTCTAAAACCATGTTCTCTTTTATCGGTCTTAAATAGATCATAAATCTGTCTATACTTCAACCAATCATATTCAAATTCAACATCAAATCTATCTTTTAACACAAAATTTTTCCCTTCAAATTTTAAAAGACTTTTATAGGGTAGCCAATCTAACCCTTGATTTCTTGAATACGGATTAATTACTTCAGCTGGTACAATCCAAAGTGGTCTTTCTTCCGAGAAGAATTTTCTATATCTCGTCCATGTCTCGAACAGTGATTGTCTTACAAAGTGGTGTTTAAAAAATTTATCCATTTTTACTTTTCCATACCATAAATATGCATGCCATCCGAATTTATTATCATGTCCTTCAAGGGCCAATAACTTCTTATTCTCCAAATTAATCCACTGTTGCAACCATGTTAAACAGACGGCATCATAATACAGTCTTAAGTTTGGTAGTTGTAAGCCTCCTCTCTCTCTTGCGTCACATAAAATTTTCATTTTAATCCTTGGCTTTCTTCCTGCCCATACAAATTTGGATAATTCTTTCTGCCACGAATCCAGTATTTTCCTTTGTTTTAGTATTGGAATAGTCTGAAACAAAAACATCAAACGCGGCAAGATATTCATTTTTACAGTCGCGATTCTTCCCATCAATGATAAATTCAAAGTATCCCATTTCTTCATATCTTGCTGAATCTTATGCCACACCTTTTCATAATTGTTTTTAAACAAGTCAATATTTTTCATGGTTAAATCAATTCCAAGATATTTAGTCTTTGTGACTACTTCACATTGTATTTTCTCTTGAAGTTCTGTTTGTCTTTGTTTCGTCATATTTTTGCACATCACTTTAGTTTTATTTTTATTAACATAAAATCCCGCAACTGAACCAAATTCTTCAATTTTTTCCATCAATTGTGGTATTTTCTCAATTGGGTCTTGAATCATAAACATTACATCATCTGCAAATGCCCTATATTTATAGGCGAAGCCTTTCACTGTAAGTCCTTCAATACTGTCATCTTTTCTTATCGCTGTCAATAATATTTCCAATATCCAAATAAACAACAACGGGGATAACGGGCAGCCTTGACGTGTTCCCTTTTGGACTCGGAAGAAGTCCGTCCTTTCTTTGTTTATATTCAAAGCCGCTTTTTGTTCTGAATATATTGCCACAATCATGTTTAAAAAAGACTGTCCAATATTCATTTTTTCAATAACTTGCAGCATAAACTCCCAATTTAAATTATCAAAAGCTTTTTCCGCATCTAAGAAGAGGAATCCAACTTCTTTTTCAGGATGCTTGTCATAATATTCAATTGCATCTATCACCACTCTTAGATTATCTCTAATTTGTCTATTTGGTAAAAATCCCGCTTGTTCTTCCGCTATCGTATCTTTCAAATATTTTTTCAATCTCTCTGAAATTATTTTTGCAAATAATTTGTAGTCATTATTTAATAGCGATATTGGTCTATAGTTCTTTACTTGAGTCAAATCCAAACCTTCTTTAGGTATCAATGAAATGTTTGCTTCCTTCCATGAATCTGGGATCCGCTTGGTCTGTCTTATCTCGTTTGACAGAAGTACTAAAATAGGGGTTAGCTCCTCTTTAAATTTCTTATAAAATTTTGCTGTAAAGCCATCTGGTCCTGGAGCTTTGCCCAACTTTGCGTCTTCTATCGCCATTGTCACTTCTTCTTTCGTTACTAAACCATTTAATAGTTCTTTAATTTGTTTTCCCAGCTCTGGAACTTCAATCGTCTCCAAATATTTCTTGATTCTCTGTTGGTCAATTCCTTTCTTTTGGAATAGTTTGGCGTAGTATTTAAAAAAAGCTCTTTTTATACCATTCAGGCTCATCACTTCTTTTCCATCTTCAACAATCTTAGATATAAAATTCCTATCTTTTCTATTTTTCAATTGCCATGCCAAAAACTTTCCTGGTTTATTTGCACCGTCAAATGCTTTTTGCTGTAATTTTTTTAAATTCCAATATAATTCTCTGTTTAAAAGAACATTCAGCTGATCTTGCAGGAAGTGGATCTCTTTAATAATTTTCTTCTTCCCTGGTCTTTTTTTTAGTTCCTTTTCTTTTTGTCGAATTTTTTCATGAAGGTCTTTCTGTTGCTGAATCTTTTGCTTTTTATCTTTGGAGTTCAGAGAGATAAGCATGCCTCTGATTACTGCTTTATATGTATCCCATACAACTTGTATGTCCGTGCCTTTATTCAAATTCAGTTCAAAAAAACTTTTCGTTTCCTTTTTTAAGATTTCATTAATTTGTTTTTGATCCAGTAAATCTTCATTAATTCTCCAAAATAGCTGTTTAGGTTTTGTTTTAGATATCCAAAGTAGGGGGTTATGATCAGAGTTAGTTTTCGGTAGAATTTGTATTTTATAAGTTTTTTGCGCCATCTCCTCTGACATCCAGATCATGTCAATTCGAGAAAAGGAATTATGTCTATTCGAATAGAACGTGTAGTCCTTAGTCTTAGGATTCCACTTCCTCCAAACATCTTCTAATTTTTCTTGCTTCATCAATTGAAAGAAGTTTTTTGGTAACTTTCCAACTGTCTCTCCACTTGCTTTGGACTTTCTATCCAATGTGTTGTTCACTGTACCATTAAAGTCTCCCGCAAGAACAATTTGGTCATAATTTAAACATTCCAACTCTTTAGTCAAATCATTGAAAAAGGTCTCTTTTGCACCATTGGGTGCATATATATTAACAAGCAATGTCTTTTTTCTATCCATACAGATTTCCACGCCAACATACCTTCCTTCTTTGTCGGAAAAAATTTGTTTAGGATCCAAATCTTTTGAAATATAAATCACTGTTCCTTTTTTCTTATTAACTGCTGAAGAGTGAAATTCTTCTCCCAATTTTTTATTAGTCAGATATTTGTCGTCTTGTTTTCTTATGTGTGTTTCTTGCAAACAAATTATATTACATTTTTGTTTTTCCAGCCAATGATTCACCAGTCTTCTTTTACCTGGTGAATTTAATCCATTTACGTTCCAAGATAAAAATTTGTAATCCATAATGGTGTTAAATTAAATATCTTTAAAATCGTCCAGATTGTTCGCTTTAAATCTATATAAGTCTCCTTCAGATTTAAGAGTTGATCTCACCGAGTTGTACATGAATGTAAGTCCATATGGAATCTCCCATCTGAACCTAATATTCATTTCTTTTAGCCTGTCTGTCAATTTCTTGAATTTCTTTCTATCTTGTAGAATCGATCTCGGAATTTCTCTCAAGATTATTATTTTCTTTCCATTAATTTCCAATGGTTGTGTAAATTGTTTCTTGAAAACGTCTTCCTTCATCTTTGTTGTCACAAATTGAACAATTACATCTCTGGGTAATTGCTTTCTTTTGGCATAAGCTGAATTTACTCTGTAAATCAAGTCAAAGTCTGCATCCAAATCTCCTTCATCTTCCCCTATATAAGTTGTCAAAGTCTTAATTACTAGGGCCCGTAGATCTTGATCTTCCTCCTCTTCTATCCCTCTCAATCTCAAGTGATTCTGAGTAGCCCTGTAATCCATCATGGTCTCCAACCTTGCATTTTCTGACAAGGTTTTTTTAACCTTTTGTTCCATATCTTCAGATTTTGTCACCAGACTTTTGACTTCCTTTTTAAGTTCTTCTGTATCTTTTTTAATCCCTGACACTTCTGCGAGTACCAGTTCTTTCAGTTCTTCCATATTTTTTTTCTGTACTTGGATTTGCACTTGCTCTATTTGCTCCAATTGTTGTTGCAACTGTGATTCTATTTGTTTTCCAAGATTCTCCGTCATCCGTTTCTCCATCGCTTCCATAGCTGCTTGCCACTCTTTTTTTTCCTTTGCAGTCATTCTTGGACTGGGTGATGAAGCAGCTCTAGGTCTTGTTCTCAAATCCGTCTTGGAGGCCACTTCAATGTTAATCAGACTTTATATTAGCAATCTTCAAGCCAAATCGCCACCTTTAGAACTTGTTTAAGCGCTTTTTCGGCTTGAAAATAACATTTTAAATTTTAGTCCTCCCCAAAATGTCGGGCGCGACTTCTCTATGATTTTTCGGCTAGAGTAGGCTCCTTTCAAACTTCCTGTTCACCTGTCCGTCTCTGTAATCCAACTTCCGGTAAAGGTGGTGTCACACAATAAAATGTCCATCCGCTTCAAACACAGCAGCCTCTAAAAACCTCCACTCTAGCCCACTTCCTGTATCACAGAGTCACAGTTAGTTTCGTTTCTACTACGTAACGTTTAGACTTGGCTGACCACAGGAATGCAAAACAAAGTCTCTTTTCAGCCTTTTTCTCTAACGGAAAGCTTTCTTTTTACTTTTAATTCAAGCGAAGTAGTTCCTTAAAGGTTCCAACGCTTATCCGTACGTTTCAATATCACAGTCTCCTTTAAACAGGTAAGCGCTTAATCGTTTATTTGTTACCTTGCTTGTAGTCTCGGGGTTTCGCGGTGCTTCTTCTGTAAACGATGTTAATCAGATGATAAAGAGATCGGTAGATGGCGAATTTATGCTGAATTCTCAGCCCGGCTGGCATCTGTAGAGTTGATTTGCAACTGCCCTCTTCACGGAGGGAGATCAAAGTGTAAACAAGCTTCCTCCGAAGCTTATCCACACCGATCTCAACCCCCCTCAGGCTTCGCTGCTTGCTTGCCACTCCCCCGCCTGGAGAGTGCTGCGCTGGGCCAAATAGAGCCCAGACTGTCGTCAGATGCCGCAGTACACTCTGCACAACTCGCAAAGTGTGTCAATTCGCCATTTTCCCCGACCGGAAGCCGTTGCCCGTGAGTCTCTCAACCTGCCCCTGCGGCTCCATCCCCTCCCTCACCACGGCAATGATCCTGGCCAGGTGTCTCATTCCCATGGACGGTGTCATCAAGGCTGTCCATCCACTGATGTCCTATTGCCATGGCAACCATCAAGACATGGACCCTGCTCCTGGCAGGGCCGTATGAGTCAACCCATCACTTCATAGCGGAGTGCTCAGTGCAGGTTGTGTGCCGCAGTCTAGACACCCATTCGGCCACCATCCACCAGAAGGCGTGGCAGCGAGAACTGACCAGACTGCTTTTGGCGGTGCCCAGCACAACAGGCATGTTGTTGACCACCAGGCTGAATAGCAGCACCTTTTCCACCTCCGTCCAGTTAGCCTGGCACTGCCCATCCTTGGCACCAGATGTGGTAGCAGCCATGGTTCCCACAGGCTATGGAATGCAGGGGCCCACAAGGCACGGCACTCCCATGGGCACCTGCCCCTGCCTTCCCACAGGATGGCGGCTGCTAGACCAGATATCTCCGGGGCTGCTGACCGACACGCCGAGGCACCAGGGGGTAGGTGGCTTGCAGAGGTCCCCTGGGCAAACGGCTGGTGGGCAACGGGGCCCCTGCCATCAGTGGCACAGGTGTCCACGAGCTGGTGTCCAGTTCTTCCACCCTCACCTATTCTTGGAGTCCGCCACGTCCACCTCCTGCCGGCCCTGTACAGCTAGGTGGTGTGGTGGCGGAGGCAGTGATGGTGGGCCTGACATTACTGGGAGTGCATCTGCAGCTCGCGGCTTGCGGACTGGACATGCCTGGACCATTCCCACCTGGACCGGGCTGCCATCTAGGCCCTGTACGAGGAGGGCCAGATGTCAGCACCCAGCACCATCCCTGTGCTGCAGAAGGTACTTCCTGGCCACTGGCTCCTTCCAGAGGGTCATGGCTGAGGTTCTGGAGGTGGCCCACTCATCCACCAGCTGCTGCCTGCACGCCTTTCTGGATGTGATGCATGGGTGCCTCCGCAAACATGTCTGTTTCCCAATGGGTGAGGGGGAAGTTGACCCCATGGGGGCCGGTTTCGCTGCTGTCGTTCAGTTCCCCAATGTAATTGGTGCTTTGGGCTGCATGCACATCACCCTGATGCCCCCCACCCCTGTCATGGGTATGGTATGCAAAGGGAGTACTCCGGTCTCCCATCTCCTGAACTTTTACTCACTGTCTCTTATCAGGTCTCCGACCTTCACTCCCCAGCTGCTGGATTTTCGGCTGGGAACCTAAACGGTTTCTAGGATTGTTTTGCTTTCTTGCCCGCCACTTTTGCCCTTTGCGCGCGAACATTGCTCATTGGCTTCTGCTATGGGGGGGGGTGATGCTTGAACGTCGTATCTCTCAATATGCCCTACTGTAAGTGGCCATTACAGACACAAGCTGTACACGTGTCTTTAGTTCTGATTCACCGTTAAACATTGTCTTCTGAAGAAGCCCCTGTGTTGCGTGAGCTGGCTGAGGAACCTGGCAGCCACTAAATGACCCCTGAGCTGTCTTTTCCCAGGTCCCGTGAGCACCCCCCCCCAATCCCACACTGGGAGGGAGAGGGAAGGTGTGGTGTGCCACCACCACCAGCAGGCAGTGGGGGTCTCTCTTCAGAAATAAGGTTTTGGGCATGGCTATTTGTGGGGTGGGGCTTTTATTTAAGGAGGTGGGGCCCAAAATCCCCACTCTAGCTATGGGCTTGAGACTGGTACGGCTTTGCGGTGCACCCACGCACTGTAACCAAAGAAGAATCGCACCCTTCACTTACTTTGGGAACCAGTGAGCTGCCCTGGTAAAGTGGGGGAGGAACATCAGCAGGAGTATCTAGACTGCTGGCCGGGGGTCCCGCTCTCAGGACCACGTGAACCCGACCCCAGAGCACTTGCACGGGCTACTGATCCACTGCCAAGCCCAAATCAAAGCGTTCTTCTTGACCTCTAAAGGTCTGCACGGCTGAGCCTTCCCCCTTATCTTTCTGCCTGGGAAATAAGATGGCAGGGAGAGGCTCTCCCCGTTGTCACATCAATCAATGAAGCCCGTCTGGTGGGTGTTGTGTACACGAACTGCCACTAGGTGTCCGCGACATCAGTCAGAAGCTTGGTCCCGAAACACAATAGGGACTTTGGGTCCTAGCCCACCGCGAGTCCACCAATAAGACCTCTGGCGGGAAATTCAACCCCCCCAGTGGGACTGTGGGTGTTCCGGGTAGGGTGTATATAGTTGGCCCTTGTGTGGCTGGGTTCCATCCTTGTGTGTGAAGTACAATAAACATGTCTGAACACATGCTGTAGTCCGAGTCTCCATGCGGCGAACTCAGTACTTTACAGTGGGCACATGAGAGCAGTGTTCCCTCTAAGCTGAGTTAGTGTGAGCTAGCTCACAGTTCTTTAGCCTCCAGCTCACACATTCTTGTCTTAGCTCAGGAAGAATGGCTCCAGAGCAAACTGATTCATGCAGTAGCCAAATCACTCGCTCACAACTTTAATGCCAGTAGCTCATCAAGTAGAATTTTTGCTCACAAGACTCTACAGCTTAGAGGGAACATTGCATGAAAGACTGCCTTTTCAGGGGCAGCACCATAATTATGGGACAACCAGGGTTCTTACTTCTTATAGGAGGCAATTGGAAAGAGTTTTATTTAAAACCACATTTGATTTGGTTACGAGCAGTCCTAAACCGTGGTTTGAAATTTTGGGTTTTAGGTTTTTAATGTGTTTTATTTATATCGGAAACCGCTTTGAAGTCCGCACGGAAGAAAGGTCGCTAATAAATGTTTACAATAAATTAATTCGATTGAATAAGGACAGATTGCTCCCAAGACAGTTCTGCTGATGTCAAGTCTGCAATGTCAGCTGATCAGCAGGGTAAAGCCCTGCTGGTTCATCAACTCTCAGGACCTTGTAATGACCACAGATCCAGTGGCCTCAATGACAGAGGAAAGAGATCACTTTGGCCCAGATGCAGGGTTCCTTGCGAAAAAAAGAAAAGTGTCCTTGTGCAACTGGTGAGAGAACAGTGTGCAGAATACGCTCCTCTTCATTCTGCAAATCCTTTCCACACTCATAGGGTTCAGGTCACCCGGCCTCTACCATTTCAGTACTGGCACAACTGGCACAGCCCCCTGGGTAGATTTCACCGGCTCAAAGAATCCTGCTTTGACGTGATGCATGAGATCTTGGTCAGTTTTTCCCCACAGGGCAAAAAAACCCACCCTGTTTCTGGATTTCTGGATAAACTGAAGGAGGTAAGAACTTTGTAAACCTCTTGGAATCCCCACTGGGGAGAAATGAACACATGGCCAAAGAGAAATGGTGCAATGGCTGGAGGAGGACTTCCTTGGAGAACACCTCAGGAAATTCACTGGCTGCCTCCCGTGATTGCCCTGTGCCACTGGCTGAATGCGTGGATTGGTGGTCCCCGTCTGGTCGAGCCAGCTGCTAGTGGTGGAAAGTGCCCTGACACTGCAGCCGACTCTTGGTGACCCTGTGGGGTTCTCAAGGCAAGAGAAGTTCAGAGGGGGTTTGCCACTGCCTGCCTCCACATCATGACCCTGGACTTCCTTGGTGGTTTCCCCTCCAAGTACTGATCGGGGTTGACCTTGCTTAGCTTCCGTGACTGAAGGTGATCAGGTTAGCCTGGGCCACCCAGGTAGGGGCTGGGCAAGCTCCTTTCTCCCTAAGACGGTCTTCAGCTGACCCCTTGTGATCGTGAACAGAGGTTTGGGAAGAGCAATACTGAACATGCATATTACAGCTTCCAAAAGGCCAACTTTCCCCATGGTGCAATTGTGAAGGAAATATGGTGAATTCCGCAACACTGGGAAAGGCCTTTCTTTGAAAATACAGCTAAAGGTTTCTTCATTGTCTACTGAGATCCAGAACCAACCATGCTTCCCATTGTATTCTCATGGCCAGTGGCAAGCATTGCTGCAAACATTTCAGAGCCCGGAGGCTTCTTGGAGGTGGGCATTCTGGGTGTGGGATACCCTCCAGGCTTTGCTGTCACACAACTAGTGGAGATAAAGCAAGGTGATGCAAAGCTCTGTATGGACTTTGTCAATAACTTGCACTGAATACCTTGTGCTTTACTTTCACTCTCACTGAGTAATCAGAGTGCCGTGAAACCTCAGAATTTACAGAAGGGAGTTTCACCAGACCAGCGAGGGCAAGAATTATGTAATACAAACCAGCATAATAAATTGTAGATGTGCTTTGGATGGGCGAAAATGGGCCTCCGGTGCAGAAACGCCGTATCTCAAAGCTTAAACTGCTACAATTCAGCTGTAATTTGTCAGGTCCCTCTGAAATTTGGCTATTATGTGTAAGCCCCCCTGAGCTTGCCTCAGCAGGGAGGGCGGGATACAAATCAAATCAATCAATAAATAGAGTATTGCAAAACTGGGTTGAAGCTAAAGGGTTAGACTTCCCCTCTCTTCTTTATGCAGCCCTGAGGCAAACTGAGGAAGTTTGCTTTTTATGGATGAAACAAGACCCACAATCTTTGCCGTATATGTTGTCCTTGTAGGTTGTAGACATTTTTAGATATTTTCATGCTCAAAGTGAAAAGTTATGCTAATGTCCTTCCTGTCTAAATTCAAAATTCAATATACAGTCTGATCGGCGGCAGGAAAATGGCAACTCCTCTGGAACCCTTTGCCTGAACTGACCGCTGTCCCTGGGATGACATACGAGCCAAAGCGTGCACGTCTACAACGTCCAATCCCCCCCCCACAGTGAAGTTTTCAATGTTGCCTATTCTTGGAAGTAAGAACTGCATGATAGTTGTGGTAGATTCGCAATATAAAGGGTGCTCAGATAAAACAAAATGAAAACAGTCCTGTATCGTTACATTTAACTCTCAGGAATTAGGTACTTCTCAGAACTCTGGCCACTACCGGACATCCAGGGAGATTTTAATAGAATGACAGACGTCAGTAGAGAAGTGGGAGAGCTTTCTGGAAGCAGAGAGCTACTGTTGTCGGAAGCTGGAGCAACGGGCTTTATTTCACCCATCTCATTTTATTTTATTTAAGTGCTGGGCCAAATCAAATGGCTCCCCACACTCTAGGCAATGCCTGGAAAAGCCCTTGTGCTAATACCGGCAGAAGGAAGGTGAGGTGCTTCGGTCAATCGGCATGGGATCGGATGAAGTTTCCTTATGGAGCTCCCGAAGAGATATGATGCTACGAAATAGAGGGAAAGAGCTGAAGGGGGGAACAGCCAGATGACAGCCATGCTTGGAAAGGTCAACTCGAGTGCACCACACAATATGGGGCGGCCTTAACAGGTATCAAGAGGAATGCAAGGAAAAGGGCAGGGAAATGCCTGCAATCCAAGGGAAAGTTAAAGGTGCCAAGCATGCTTAGCTGAGATCAAGGAAAATTAAGGAGAGGGCATAATTAAAGGTTTAAGATATTCAAAACAAGGCTGCCACCAAGGACAGAGCATCAAATAAGCGTTGAAATGAGCACGTTTTGAGTCCGAATCTAAATCTGTTTGAAACTGTCTTCACTGCGGAGGCTTTTCTTGGGTTTATGAGCACAGGAGAATATCTCCCCAGACCCTCCACACCACTCCAGCTCCCACTGGAACACTGATGGGTTCAAAACTCCTTGAAAGTTGTAGGGTTCAAACGCCCAGAGGGAAGTAGTACAAGCAAGAGCTCCACATTTCAGCAAGAGAGATTTAGGATCCCTGGGGACTCATCCTGTGCTCAGGGCTCATTATAATTCCCTGATAATCATGTCAGGAAACAGTAAAGATGAGTGGGCCGTAAAATGAGTTGCCCTGTTGTTGTGAGCGTGTGTGGAATTCATTGCAGGAATGAAGATTTCTGTCTACACAATCCCACTGTGGTTGGGATTTCGCCAACCTGGAGGCTCTCCCCCATTTGACATCTCCATGTGGCCACCTTTACAGTGAGGGTTGCCAGCCTCCAGGCATGGCTTATCCACCTGCTGGAATTACAACTGGTCTCCAGACCAGAGGAATCAATTCCCCTGGAGACGATGGCTGCTTTGGAGGGCGGCCTCCATAGCATCAGACCCTGCTGAGTTCCCTCCCCTCCCCCAAACCCCAGCCTCATCAGGCTCAACCCCCAAATATTTGGGAATCTCCCAACCCAGAGTTGGCAACCTTATTTACAGCCCCTGATATGGAGTGGAAGCAGGCCTGGGATCTTGGCATCTTGCTATAGGAAGACTGAATTTTTTAAAAAAATATTTTGGCTCAGAGGAGGAAGTCTGCTGAGGAGAAGAGACGTGGCACACTGCTCCCAGCCGGAAAGGCTCTTTCTTATTGCCCTCCATTTCTTAGCCTTTCACATGCAAGGATGGTTGTCACTGAATGATGGCTCTCCTCCCGAGACCGCTTTCCCCGCCTCCCACCCTTCCCTCCTGCCCACCAGCACCTGTTCTGACTGGTCTCCAATCAATCCACAAGGACAGCTGGAGAGTCTCCAGACAGCACAGTAAGCACGCCGGCCTGGGTCCCTTTCTCGGGTTGCAGAGGGCAGAGAGCGGCTGGCTGCTGCCCTTGCGATGGCCGAAGAGGCCACACGGCTCTCCGCAGACCCTGAATGCTCCAGCCCACGCCTTGCTGAGACCCCTACTGTGGAAGAGCTGGAAGAGCTCTTGAACGCTGGGAGACCCTCCGGTAACCACGTCGATGAAGTGTGGCCGAACCTCTTCTTAGGAGACCAGTAAGTATATCTCTGTGGAAGAAGGCAATGTAGCGCATCGAGGAGGTTCCCTCCTGCAACATGATCACTTTCTGCCTTAGATTTTCATTTTAGGCACAAGCTTTCCTTCCAGACGCTCCCTGTCCTGTGACTTGATTTGATTTGCTGCTGCAGCAGAGCCCTCTGCAGATGCCCCCCTCCATCTTGGTTAAGGAAACTGGGAGGCGGCCAGCTGTGCCTACTGGGAGCTCAACATCCGTGGCCATGGCCTCGTGTGAACTGCGCAACGTGTGACTGGGAAACTCATGCCCGGCTCAGTCCCCTGAGGGTGGGTCCCCAGCTTGTACAAACAGAGTGAAACATCTGGAGAGTGGAATGTCAGTCAAGCATGAACACATCCCCCCTTTGCACCAACGGGACTGTCTCTTGCGCCACCAGTAGCAGGATTGCACCCTACCTTTTTATGCAAACAGTTTTTGAGAAGAGTGCTGCCCAGTTAACTGCTGATAAAGTTTCTCTTCCTTCATTGTGTGCATGCAGAATTCCTTAAAGAATTGTGTATAGTGTAAAATAGCAACTTCACTAAAAAGTTGTTTACTTCTCCCTTTTTCAGTTGTAGGACAATATAACAGAGACCGTGAAAACATATGGAGCAGAAGTCCATCAGTGGCTATTAGCCACAGGGTATAGATGGGAACTCTCAGTCTGGGGCAGGTGATGCACTCTATCCTTGGTGCTGGAGGGAGCAGTGGGAGGGCTTCTAGTGCCCTGGCCCCACTGCTGGACCTCCTGATGGCACCTGGTATTTTTGGCCGCTGTGTGACAGAGTGTTGGACTAGATGGGCCATTGGCCTGATTCAACACTGGCTTCTCTTATGTTCTTATGTGAAGGCAGGATCTGCAAAAGGCCAAAAAGGCTTTCACTGGCTGGGGCTCTGGTATCCTGCAAGAAGGATGTCTCCCTCCTTCATGATGTTTAGTTTTTGGTTTCACATCAGAGTCTGGGCACCGATTCTGCACAAATTCTCACTCACGGAGTAATCTAGTGCTCGGCCTGCACCACTTTAGACGGGGAACTGACCATATGCCTGAGCACTTCTCCACGCCAGCAATCCTCTCCGCCTCGCAAGTACACGTGCGTGGGAGAAGCAGAACTGCCAGCCCCAAGCTGGAAAATCCCTGGAGATTTGGGGGGGGGAGCCAGGGGAGGGGCCTCAGCAGCCATTTTCTCCAGAGGAATTGATATCCAAAGTCTGGAGATCTGAAGTCTGGAGGTTGGCCAGCCCCCTGGAGAAGCCTAAGTTAACCTCTTCCTCCCTGCCATCTAGTGTTGATGTGCGGGGATTTTGTCGAGGTGATGCAGAAGATCACTCAGTTACGTGGCCCCTACGTTGAAGCCTTCCCCACTACCCTGTCGACTCACAACCTAGCCAAAGCGGGGGGGGGGGCTTATCAAAGTTCCCAAATGATGCAGAAAAGCTTCCCTACTTGCTGACCTAATTTAGAGCAGAATCCTCATTTTCATGTATGTTCCTCGTAGCCTATGAGCCGGTCTGGACACAAAGGCAAACAAAAGCCTCTGGGCTCCCTGCAAAACTGTCTCTCTCCTCTTTTCCTCTAGCATTGCACTGCACAGCCGATTTCATTTATGGAAGATGGGCATCAGCCACATTTTGAATGCTGCTCACGGCACCCTATTTTGCCACGAACCCCACGATTTTTATGGCACCACCATTGAATACTACGGAGTACCAGCCCATGACCTTCCAGATTTTGACATAAGCCCGTATTTTTATCCTGCGGCAGACTTTATACGCAAAGCCCTGAGTACCCCAGGAGGTATGGAATCGTTGCCAGTTGCATGAACAGGTGGGCAGACCTCTGAGGGCAAAGGAAAGGGCCGCGTGGACTTCATTGCCACGGTATGCTGGAATATAAATTCAGTATAAATGCCTTTTGTCAGAAGTCCTAACTTAGTCAGCAAAACACCAGGCCTTGTGATGCAAGCAAGGATAGCGTTTATTAAGCTGCAATAGATAGATCACTGAAACAGGTATCTTGTTCAGAATGACTTGGTTACAGAAAGCACGCGGTTATACAGGGAAGGGGGTGAATGGGGACCCCCCCTTCTACCAGACAAAGAATAACATGCGACTGGGAAATCGAAAGTTACTACGCTAATGAAGTTCCCATTGCCCCCATTATTTACAGCCAGCTACAACTATGCAAGCGATAGTAGAACTCGCAGCTTGACTCCTCAAGGTCAGAATGTCCAGGCTGCTGGAGATAGGGGTGACCAGAGCTACATTCCTTTCTCACACCCTGAGCGTAAATCAACAACTCCCCGGATTCCAACCTCCCGCCTGTCACGCCACTAAGGCGCCCAGAGCCAACCTCCCCTCCCCTCCATCCATCATGGCAGGGCTACCTGACATGCAGCCCCCTCGAAAACAATCCTACCCCTTTGGTTTGTGGGGGTACAACTTGTGAAACGCCCGGACAAGCCGGGGGCCAGAACATTTTCCGCCCGCACCCACTCCCTCTGCTCCGGCCCAAAGTCAATCCATTCAACCAGATAAAACAAGCAATTGAGAGAGATTTTAGAGTCCAAGATTTGCGATACTTCGTAGTGAGGTTCCCCCCCCACCAGCAGTGGAGGCGGGGTCGGCCGTAGTGGTTCTCTTCAGGCGCTTGGCGTAGAAGCCTTACATGAAAAACAGGATGAACAGACTTTAGAGATTTAGGCAACGCAAGTTCAACAGTTACATTATTAATCACTCTCACAATTTCAAAAGGACCAATATATTTCCAACCGAGTTTGCGACTCGGCTGGATGTGACGCAAATGTTGTGTGGACAAATAAGCAAACTCTCCACATTTTGGAACCCAGGCAAGGTTACGTTTCTTGTCAGCCTGGATTTTGTAAGCATTCTTGGCTTCCTCCAGAGTCTTAGCTAACGAGCCCCACGCCTCTTGCAAGTGTTTGCACCAGTCTCCAGCGTCTCCCGCCGGGAGGTCGGGAGAGTTCAAAAATGGAAGAGGCGGGGCGTCATATCCATGTACCGCTTTAAACGGGGACATTCCTGTTGACGAGTGCTGAGTATTATTGTAACAGAACTCAGCTAAAGGCAAAAGAGAATGCCAATTGTCCTGCTGAAAGTTGGAAAAACACCGCAAGTATTGTTCCAAAGTCTGATTCACACGTTCGGTCTGCCCATCTGACTCAGGATGGTATGCACTGCTTACCCCCCTCTCCACCCCAAGCAGTGACATAAGTTCGCTCCAGAATCGTGAAACGAACTGAACCCCTCTGTCCGAGATCACCTTGTTAGGTAAAGTGTGGAGCCTCACTACGTGTTGCAAGAACGCAGAGGCTAGTTTCTTAGCAGAAGGGATGGTGGCAAACGGAACGAAGTGCGCCTGCTTAGTAAACAGGTCCACTATCACCCATATAACAGTTTTCCCCCCACTCGGGGGTAGGTCCGTAATAAAATCCATAGAGATTACTTCCCATGGCCGAGCCGGCGTAGGGAGGGGTTGCAGGGCACCCGGGGGTTTACCAGGCCGAGGTTTACTCATCAAGCACGTTTGACAAGCTGATGTGAAGAGTGAAACATCCTTTCTTAGCCCTGGCCACCAAAACTGTCTTTGTAAGAGCTGGAGTGATTTTACAAACCCCGTGTGCCCAGCGAGCTTTGATCCGTGCGCCCAACCCATCACCTCCCCCCTGAGAGACCGTGGGACAAAGAGTTTGTTATTTTTAGTCCAGCAGCCATTCGCATCCCGGGACATTCCTTCTTCCCCCGCTACCTCCTCCTCATCCGCGTCCGACAGTTCAGTGGCGAATTTCACCGCCCATTCGTTGGGAGGAGGGTCTTGCGACAAGGGGGAACGTTTGGCCTGCCTCCGAGTGGTTACCGCCCCTCCTAACTGGGAGGGAGTGAAAACCGAGTCATGAATCTCCTCCCTCTTGCTGTTGTGTTGAGGGAGGCGTGACAGTGCATCGGCTAGCGAGTTAGATGTCCCCGGGAAGTGGTGCAGTGTGAAATTAAACTTAGAGAAGAAGTCAGCCCAGCGGAGCTGTTTGGCGTTCAAGGAACGGGGGGAGCGGAGCAGCTCGAGGTTTTTGTGATCAGTCCAGACCTCGAACGGGACTCGCGCCCCCTCTAGCCAATGGCGCCAGGTAGCCAGCGCTAAGCGGATCGATCCCGCTTCCTTTTCCCAAATCGACCAATTCCGTTCAGTATCGTTAAATTTTCTAGACACATAGGCAAGGGGGTGCAATTTGCCATCCTCCCCCTCTTGGAGGATCGCCCCTCCCATAGCAACGTCTGATGCGTCAACTTGGACAATGAATTTTTTAAGTTCGTTCGGGTGGGCTAATACAGGTTCCGACGTAAAAGGGCTTTCAACTTGTCAAAAGCTCGCTGGCACTCAGGTGACCACACTAGTTTAGCTCCGGGCCGAGTGCATTCGGGTGGCTTCCCCTTGGTTTTCAGTAGATCAGTCAAGGGAAGGGCCACCTTGGCAAAGTTCGATAGGAATGATCTATAAAAGTTCGCGAATCCGAGGAACCCCTGGAGCTGCCTCCGCGTTTTGGGAGGCTCCCACCCCACCACATCCTTAATCTTGTCAGGGTCCATCTCAATCCCCCTTTGGGAAATGCGGTAGCCCAGAAAGGGGATTTCCGTTTTGTGAAATTCACATTTGGACAGTTTGGCAAACAGTTTATGCTTGTGCAACGTTTGTAATACTTCCCGCACCAGTTTCACATGAGACTTCAGGTCGGGGGAATATAAAAGAATGTCATCAAGGTAAACAATGACCCCCTTGAACAAATACTTGTGCAACACCTCGTTAATCAAGTTCATGAAGACCCCAGGGGCCCCTTGGAGCCCGAATGGCATGACTAAGTATTCAAACTGACCGAGGGGTGTGTTGAACGCCGTTTTAAATTCATCCCCCTCTCGAATCCGGACTCTGAAATAAGCATCCCGGAGGTCTAGCTTCGAGAAAATTTTCCCCCCAGCCACTGCAGCCAACAAGTCTTTTATGAGGGGCATGGGGTAAGCGTTTGTGTTAGACACTGCATTCAAGCCGCGATAGTCGGTGCAGAGTCGCAACCCCCCATCCTTTTTTTTTTGAAAGAGCACAGGAGCCGCAAACGGGGAGGACGCAGGCCGTATAAAACCCCTACTGAGGTTCTTGTCAATGAATTTCCTCAGTTCCACTTTTTCCGAGGGGCTCATAGAGTACAATTTTCCTTTCGGTAACTTTTGGTTGGGCAAAATTTCAATTGCGCAGTCAGAGTTCCTATGGGGGGTAATTCATCGGCCTCCTCCTCCCCAAAAACAGGGGCCAGGTCGCGGTACTCGGGGGAATACCTTCCAGCTCTGCGTCCGCCACCCCCGCCGTCACTAGGAGTTGCCCCCTGCCATGGGTCCCCACTCCTTCTTCCATAAGTGGGACCTGCATTTCTTGGAGATGAAATTTACCTTCCCCTCCCCCATAGTACATGAGGATCGTGATCAAAAAACCACTGACTCCCTAGAACCAAGGGAAAACGAGCTGAAGGGGTAACCACGAAAGGTCTTTCCTCCCAGTGTTGCCCGAGTCCCACCCGCAAGGGTACAGTCTCGTATTTACAGGGTTCTTTCATGGTGGACCCGTCCATTTGAGTAAAAATCAAGGGGTCAGCTAATTTAACAACTTTTGCCCCTAGTCCCGTTATTAGTGTGGGGTTGATGAGGTCTCTCCCACACCCAGAGTCAATGAGAGCTCGTACTCTCACATGGGTCAATAGACCCGGGTCCATTAGAGTCACTGTGAGAAAGAAAAGAGAGGGGGTTTGCTCACCGGGATTTGCGCCTGGGAGTGTGGGACCTGCTGTTCAGCGCTGTTTACAGCAGGTCCGGCTCGTTTCCCTGCGGCACGGTCTCGCCATCAGATGAGTCGGATGCCTCGCTGAGCGGTTTAGCTTGCAGAGCTTTCGCCCCCTTCGGTTTCGCCACCTGTTTTGGTGTGGATGTGTCAAACTTCTTCTTGACTCCTTTCGATGCTCCAGGCGATGCAGAAGACGTCGGGCAGTTCGCGGCGAAATGGCCCCCTTCTCCGCATTTGAGGCACAGACCTTGCTTCATCCTGAGTTCCCTTGTACCGTCCCTCGGCTTCGGGTTCCTCGGCAGGGCTACCTGACACCTTTGCCAAAAGGTCAAACAAAAGCAACAGAGAAGAGGTTTATCTCTGGCCCTTACTGCTAAAGGATGCTGCAGGGTTGGGGGATGATAGGAATAATCTGTTGGGACTTGGAAAAACGCTAATTGTAATCCTTTCATCTAAGGGAGTTTTTGGTTCAAGCTGCATTCTGTACAGAGTTGCTGACCTGTCGTTCCCTTTGGCAGCCAAGGTCCTTGTCCACTGCGCCGTCGGGATCAGCCGGTCCGCTTCCTTGGTGCTGGCCTACCTCATGATCCACCGCCGGCTCCCTCTGACCGAAGCCATCCAGGCGGTGAAAAAGCATCGGTGGATTTTCCCCAATCGAGGCTTTCAGGAACAACTGAGAATTTTGGACATTCAGCTCAGAAGAGAAATTGAAAACTCCTCGGGACTGGGGGGGAAAGGCTAAACTTTAAATCACGTTCTGGGATGTTGTCACAGACATTTGCCCTTCCTGTTCATTCTGGAAGGCAACCACATTAGCAGAGAGGGGGGTTGGGAATCTGACAGCCCCCCCGCTTCCGTTTGAACCTGCCTGATCACTTATTTTTAAATATTTAAATTTATTTATGTCAACCATTTATTAGCCACTTTTCTACCTTACTGGAACTCAAGATGGCTTATAATGTAAATAATAATAAAATCTATAAAATACTGAAAGACCACTAGTAAAAAAACTGCTGGTAAGCAGAAGAACAAATCAAATATATACATTTGTTTATTTTACTTAAGTCATCAGTTGAGGCGCTGCTATACGTTGCATTTCCTTGTGCAGCAGCTGATGGTCACCAGGGGCAGGTCTGGCTACAGGTCTGGCTACAGGGGCTGGTGGCTAGCTCTGAAGTTATTTAGAGTCCCATTAAAATATGGATTTTAAATAAATGGATGCATATATTTACTTATTCAAAATAAGACTTTGAAAAATCGGGTTATCAGATCACCATAACATATAGGTACCAACAGAGAGAGAGAGAGAAAGGGGGGGGGAACCACAACCCCCCCCATTTCCTAATAAATAACCTTCTTTCATCTGCCTAAGTGACCAACATAATTAGCAGGTCTTCTGAGGAGTTCTATGGGATGCTCACTCCAAAGAAATAAAAGAGAGCTACCTTGAAAACAAACATACAAACCAAACCAAACCCAGTGACAGATAATTCCTGCTGCTGGAATGAAAAGAGAAGACTTCCTGGCCCATTCCTGGCCTTCTTCTTCTTCTTCTTCTTCTTCTTCTTCTTCTTCTTCTTCTTCTTCTTCTTCTTCTTCTTCTTCTTCTTCTTCTTCTTCTTCTTCTTCTTCTTCTTCTTCTTCTTCTTCTTCTTCTTCTTCTTCTTCTTCCCGGATCTAAAAACACTTCACTAAAAAGCTAAAATGCACCATGCCCGCAGTTGTTCCTTGTAATCCTGCCTGCTGCATCAGTAGAGGCTGTTCCCCTGTCTACGAGTCACATGTAGAGTGCAGGCTGCATGCCAGGCGATGGCACCTGTCCCTGGCAGTCAGACGGGGCAGGAAGAGTGGCAGGAGAAGAAGCTCCCGCAGGGCCCCCCCCCCAGCAGTTTCACCAGGCAGCAGGAGAGTCCCATGACCGCTGGGCAAGATGACACCCCTTCGCAAAGCAAGCACCCTTGAATCTTCTGCACTCCTCATGAAAGAACTGGAATGTGTCCTGGACAGCTGTCGGATGGAATTAAAGGAGGTGGACGAAGTGTGGCCCTGTCTTTATCTCGGTAATGTGTAAGTGTCAATGGGAACAAAGTCCTTGAGTGGGTCCAGTAGAACAATAGTTGCCAAAGGGAGCTGCTTTGCAGCGCCAGGACAGTATCCAGTTAGGACTGAAGAAAGGGTGCGGCATCTGCACACCTCCCACAGCCTCGGGCTGGTGTCAATTACTTATGGACATCTTGCGAAACAGAAAGCGGTTTCACAATCAGCATAAATATATTTATAGGTCAATATGACGCCTAGTCCCAAGGAAGAGCGATTAGTACAGGACCATGTATCTTCTGGGCCAGGAATGGAGGGCACTCATTTCTCTGCAGCCAGAAAAAATTAAGTCATGCAAGCTGCAAAGCCTTATTATGTACCAATTTGATTTGCCACATTCAGTTCGGGGTGCCAAATCCAGGTTGGGAAATTCATGGGGATTTGGGGCTGGGGGGTTGGAGAGGGAAGGGAGGGAAGGGAGGTGTAATGGCATAGAGACAAACTAAACTCGACAGTGGCCGAAAGTGACGTCAGTCCTCTCTAGGAATAGCCAGTCTTACCATAGAGTTCCCAGCACTTCCTAGAGAGGACTAACATCATTTCTGTGTTTTCCCCAGCAGTGATGCCAGACCGTTGCTGACAACAACCCCTCCTGTCTGTCTGTCCGTCCCTGTCTCCCACTGGTTGACAGGCCTGGCAACCCGAATTCTTACTGGAAGCTTTTATTTGTGTCTTTAAAATATACAGCTACGAGAAAGTTTGTTTCTTTTTAAAATGAAAGTTGAGATCCTCAGGAATCTAAACCATGTGCCAGATTAGTTTTTCCGTGAAATTCTGCAGGGCATTGAAGATGTAGCTAATCTCAAGATAATAATAACAACACTTAGCACTTGACCAGCATTTTAGAGTGTTCAAAGCATTTCGTGTGCATTATCTCAGTACTAGGAAGAAGGCCCGTTGCAGCCATAAATGCAATGGGTGCTAGCTTGGCCGGGTGGCTGCAGGCCCCATCTCTTCCCCCCCGGCTCCTCGAGTCCCCCACCGGCCAAAATGGCTGGGGTCGTTCCCCCTGCCCATTACACAGGGAGAGCGAGCAAGCCGGCTCTGACAGGGAAGGGAAGGCAGTTTAAACCGCCTCTCTTTCCACTGGCTTGCTCAGTTTCCCATGGCTGCGGGGAGGGCGAGAAGAGGAGCAGACCCAGCCATAAGAACATAAGAACATAAGAACATAAGAGAAGCCAATGTTAGATCAGGCCAATGGCCCATCCATTCCAACACTGTCACACAGCGGCCAAAATATACCAGGGGTCATCAGGAGGTCCAGCAGTGGGGCCAGGGCACCAGAAGCCCTCCCACTGCTGCCCCCTCCAGCACCAAGAATAGAGTGCATCACCTGCCCCAGACTGAGAGTTCCCATCTATACCCTGTGGCTAATAGCCACTGGTGGACTTCTGCTCCATATGTTTATCTAATTTCCTCTTGAAACTGTCCATGCTTGCAGCTGCCACGACCTCCTGTGGCAGTGAATTCCATATGTTAATCACTCTTTGGGTGAAGAAGTATTTCCTTTTATCTGTTCTAACCCGACTGCTCAGCAATTTCATAGAGTGCCCACGAGTTCTTGTATTGTGAGAAAGGGAGAAAAGTACTTCTTTCTCAACCTGCTCAATCCCATTCATAATCTTATAAACCTCGATCATGTCACCTCTCAGCCGTCGTTTCTCCAAGCTAAAGAGCCCCAAGCATTTTAACCTTTCTTCATAGGGAAGGTGTTCCAACCCTTTTATCATTCTAGTTGCCCTTCTCTGCACTTTTTCCAATGCTATAATATCCTTTTTGAGATGTGGTGACCAGAACTGTACACAGAACTGTACACAGCCCCCAGCCAATGGCACACGAGTAGTCTTGCATGGCAGCTGACGGACCAATGGCTGAGGGAGCGCATGGAATCTTGCCATTCCAAATTGCTTTTATAATATAGGAGAGATTCCTTGGTGGGGGGGGGAGCCCTGCAAGGCTGATCAGTATTGTTATGCCCGTGCTACAGGGGGTCGGGGGCTGGGAAATTAGTGGCGTTCCTAAGGAGACTCAGCTCCTTCATGACTGATATGTGGAGCTCAGAATGTCCTAGGAAATCTATGGTCATACCTTTTACACGCCTTTTCAAAATACAGCTACAGCTGTGTGGATTGCAGCTCCCTGAGGAAGGAAGAGAGCGTGAGAGTGTGTGAAGGACCATCAGGTCGCTTCTGAAGTGTGGCGACCCTCTGAATCAGTGACCTCCAAAACATTGAGAGCCTTGCTCATGAACAGCCTCGCTCGGGCCTTGCAGGCGGAGGGGCCTCTGGGGCTCCCTTGGCTTGAGTCCGTCCATCCCCTGCTGGGCCCTCCTCTTTCCCGGCCACCTCTAGCTTTTCTGGGCACGATCGCCTTCTCCAGTGACCCTTGCCTTCTCATCCTGTGACCAGAGTATGACAGCATCTTGGTTGAGTAATTTTCGCTTGTAGGGAGAGTTCAGACTTGATTTGATCTAGAACCACATCCAGGGCCGCTGCCAGGCTTTTTGGCACCCTAGGCCAGGCTAACTACTTGCGCCCCCCGCTAACCAATTTCTAAAAGCAGATGAATTCCTGGGAATATTATGTTGTGTATTAACTGGAATAAGATGGCTGCCACCGCAAGGCCTGACCATGCGGTCCACAAACCTCCAAGCTTTGCTCCAAAGACAATAGCCACTTTGGATCCGTAGGCACACCTATGGGCTTGCCCGGATCTGAAAGGAGACCTCTTGAATTGTAGACGTGTAAATAAGGCCAATCACGGGTGATGGGTGTGTGTGTGAGTGTGGTATGGTATGGGGCACGAATATAAGCCCGGCACTCCCTGGCCCAGGTATCCTCCGTTCCTGGTGTAATCCAGTAAAGAAGAGCTGATTCACGATGCTCCGTCTCCGACCTTTTCATATTAAAAGCACAAAACTTGACACTGCTCATTTTTTTTAAAAAATGTGGAAATAAGTGAAATTACAGCCTTTGGTTTTCTTTCTCAAACAGAAAACAGTTTTAGCACACAGCTCACCAAACATTTTGAATAATCCTGTGAATTGTGGTGTCAAAAATTAAAGCTCTTGAATGTTTCCATTTCGGGCACATCAAAATCTCATTTTGTGTGCCTTTTCCTTTGCAAATTTTGTCTCTGATTCCTTCAGTTAAAGCGCAGATGCTTCAGTGTGTTCAACTGAAATAACTGCCAAGCCAAAGAGTCTCTTTTGCAGCACTAGTCCTACCGTTTTCTCAGTTTTGCGATTCTTGATGTCAGATTTGTGTCCATTGACCCTTTGGTGTAGGGTTTGACCTTTGTCCTGTGCAGAGAACTGCAATTTACACACCCTACTGTATTGCTATTCCAGTCTTGCTGTTTTTATTGCTCAGTTACTTATTGATCTTGACTCTAATCATCTCTTCCTGACAACTAGCTTCCCCTACCTGCATGTAATATCTGAGGAAATCTGTTTCAGTGTATGTGAAGAAGTGTGCACATGCTAAGAACATAAGAGAAGCCAATGCTGGATCAGGCCAATGGCCCATCCAGTCCAACACTCTGTGTCACACAGTGGCCAAAAATACTAGGGGTCATCAGGAGGTCCAGCAGTGGGGCCAGGACACTAGAAGCCCACCCACTGTTGCCCCCCAAGTACAAAAATACAGAGCATCACTTGCCCCAGACTGAGAGTTCCTACCTATACCTTGTGGCTAATAGCCACTGATGGACTTCTGCTCCAGACATTCATCCCATTCCCTCTTTAAGCCATCCATGCTTGTAGTCACCGCCACCTCCTGTGGCAGTGAATTCCATGGGTTAATCACTCTTTGGGTGAAGAAGTACTTCCTTCTATCCATTCTAACCTGACTGCTCAGCAATTTCACTGAGTGCCCACGAGTTCTTGTATTGTGAGAAAGGGAGAAAAGTCCTTCCTTCTCTACCTGCTCTATCCCACGCCATGCATAATCTTGTAAACCTCTATCATGTCACCCCTTTGGGGATTTCTAACTCAGACTTCCCAGATAGTGGGCTGATACTGACCACGTAGGCAAACACATGGCCCTCGGTCTGTATCATGGTGCCTTCTCATGTTCTTGACCAGCACATGAAGCAACTGATGGACAAAAGGTCGCCATGCCCAGCGGTTCCATGTTCTGCCCTGGGCCCTAGGCTGAGAACTCTGAGCATTGGATTTCTGTAGTGAATGTCACCAAATCAAAAGTAGGTTTGTAGTTTACAGATACACTCCTGAACAGTATACTCAAGATGGCAACAGCACAGACATTTTGATGCAATAATTCAGAGCAAGGGGTGTCAGTTAAGTGAACAAAATATTGCAAGAGTGCTAATGTTTTAAATGTTTTTAGGTTAAACCTTAACTTTTTAACCGAGAGCCTGCGGCTGGCTGGAGGGGTGAGAATGCCATCGCGGAGGGGGGGGCCTTCTGGGGAGCGTGAGGCTGCAACGCAGGCTGGACCCCTTCCGCCCGTCCCTCTTTCTCCCCCCAGTCAAAAATTCATGGCTAGCCTCCGTCCCCCCCTCCATCTGCTTTCCCACCCGGCGCCCTCACCTGCTCTCTCCGCCTCAACGCTGCTGCAGCTTGCAGAGAACGGATCACTCAGCCGTGCCCAGCAGCCCAGGTGGTGCAGGCTAATGGTGAACTGACCCGGCTCAGCGTGGCTGGGGAGGGGAGGGGAGAAGGGGGCGGCAGTGGGCAGGACACCGAGAGGTGCCTGGAGGGGCGGCGAGGGTGACTGGGGAGGGGCGCCCGTGGCGTCAGCACAGAACTGATGAGGTGGCTCAGGGCTGCTTGCTTCCTTTTCTCCCCGTCCGGTGAGCCCCGAGGCGGCAGAAACGACAATTCCTGCTCGTCTTCAGCGCCGCTCTTGCTGTCATCCTCACCCCGCTTGCTGGCCTCTGCACCCTCAGAGGTCTCCGCCCTTAGGTGGTCGCCTCACTTGGCCTTAATGGTTGTGCCAGCTCTGATGGGGTGGAGTTGTTTTCTGTGGCCCCAGAAGGTCAGACCAGAACCAATGGGTTGAAATTCAATCAGAAGAGTTTTTGGCTATTCCAAATGGTCACTACTCCCCAGGGTGCCCCCTACTTTCACTTGGTCAACCAGTTCTTCCCTGTTGGTCAGAATGAAGTCCAAGATGGCAGATCCCCTGGTTTCCCTCTCCACTCTCCCCAAGTCAGGAATTTATTGGACCTTTCATTTTTAGCAGAGTTGGCCTTTCAACAGAGATCCGGGTAATTGACCACCATGTCCCATCTCTTTGAGCACTTTGTCATCCTGTCCCCTTCCGCTGCCAGGTGTGTGAGCAGAGCTGTGTGGACCTGTGTTCTCTGGCCTCAGGCAAGCCAGAGCAATGCTGGGTCATCCTGGGAAGTGGGAGGGGGCTTGGTGGCCTGTGGAACCATTTTTACCCATCAGTTAGGGGAGAAAGTTAGTAAATAAGAAGGACCCCCATATTTCATTACTATGCGTAATGAAACAGATTGGAAAATTTGGGTCCCTTTCAGGATAGAGAATGGATAGGAAAAAAACACAAATATAATTACCATTTTTTTAACACTACAGGAGGAGGATACTGTTAAGAGAATTACAGGATGCGAAACAACATCAAAAACAGTTAAATATTCTGGGTTACAACTGTCTGGAGAAAATGATATGTTGTGTAAAGACAATTACAAAACTACATGGACAAAGCTGCTTATACTCAGACTTGCACTACTGTACATGCACACAAAAGCTTCTATCCAGAATTACTCTTCGGTGCATGCACACGAAAGCTTCCTGAATGCTCAAGGACTGTCTGTTTGATGATTTGTTCTCAAACTTTCAAGGGTATAAATGTCAAACTGATGGGTCGGTAGTTACCCGGCTCCCCCTTTCCCCCCTACTTGTATATGGGGACAACTTTTGCCCGCCTCCAATCTTCTGTCCGCTCACCTGTTCTCCAAGAATTCTCAAAAATAATGGAGAGGCTCAGAAATTACATCTGTGAGTTCTTTTGGTACCCTTGGATGCAGTTCACCTGGCCCCGAGGACTTACTTTCATTAAAAGAAACCAGGTGTTTATGTAGTACCCCTTTGCTGATCCTAGGCTGCAACTGTTCTGTTTCTGCCATGTTGAGCACCGTTTCCCTCGCAGGAGAAGACGGAGGAAGAAAAGGAATCAAGCCGTTCTGCCCTCTCTTTGTCCCCTGTTACAATTTCACTTTGCTGTCCCCACAATGGGCTTATCATGTCCTTGCTCATTTTCTTACTTTGAACACAAGAACACTTCTTTGTTGCTGTTTTTAGAATCTCTCCCTAGCCAAAGCTCATACTGAGCTTTAACTTTCCTAACGCTCTCTCTCTACAAGCACTGGTTATTTGTTTATCTGCGTCCTTGGTTATAAGGCCCTCCCTTCCACTTTCTAAACAAGTCTTTTGCATTTCTCAAGTCTTTAGAAAGCTGTTGATGGAGCCACCTTAGCTTCTTTAAGCTGCTCCCAGGGCTCTTTTTGTAGCAGGAACTCCTTTGCGTATTAGGCCATACACCCTTAATGTAGCCAGTCCTCCATGAGCTTACAGAGCTCTTCTGACAGGGGCAAAGGAGTTCCTGCTACAAGAAGAGCCCTGGCTCCTCCCATATTTCCTTCTTCCAGGAATCGCTTGTGATTGCACTTTCAGTATTTCACTTTTAAGAATCTCCCGTCCCTCCTGAACTCCCTTCACCTGAACTTTTTCTGACCATGGGATTCTTCCCAGCATAACTTTACATTTGTCAAAATTTGTTTTCCTGAAGTCCATCCTATATGTCTGACCACATACAGCTTTTCCCTTCCCCAAAACTGTAAATCCCACAATGACAGGTCACAACTTGCCACGGTGCCCACTACTTTCAACTGGTCAATCAGTTCTTCCCTGCCGATGAGAATCAAGTCCAAGATGGCAGATCCCCTGGTTTCCCTCTCTACTTTCTGGAAAATGAAGTTGTCAGCAAGACAAATCAGGAATGTATTGGACCTTTTATTTTTAGCAGAGTTAGACTTTCAACAAAGATTCGGGTAATTGAAGTCTCCCATGGCCACCCTGTCCCATCTCTTGGAGAACTTTGTCATCTGGTCCCCTTCCACTGCCAGGCGTGTGAGCAGAGCTTGTGTGAATCTGTGCTTTCTGACCTGAAGACACCCAGAGAGCTGCTGGGTCATCCTGGGAAGTGGGAGGGGGCTTCCTGGCATCGCAGGCCATGAAGACCTATCCCAGGGAAGTCAGTGTGCGGGTCCTCCTGAAGAGCGTGTGAGTGGGGTGGGGTGGGGGGCTTCTCTGGGGCTCTCGGTGTCTGCCATTCCTGCTCTGTGCCCTCTCACATCACAGAGAGACAGCAGAAGCCCCGACTGGCAGAATTCCCTTTGTGTATGTCCCCCCCCATCCCTCTTTAAGACCTTTGGTTCTCTTCAGTGCCACCCCACCGTGGATAAGGAAATGCAAAGAGGGGGGAGGTCCACATTCAAAGGGAAGAGCCAACGAAGAGAGAGGCACCTCCCACGTACAGGTGTCCCTCAATGGGTCCCCTCCACCTGAGACCAGTTAGACTCTCCTTCTCACCTTTCGGGAGGCTCCGCGTACTGCGAAAATTGGTGGGGTGGTTGGGGTAGACACCCATTGGGCTTCAGAGCAAATGCCCAACTTTGCCTCTCTGGAACTGGCCGTGTTTGGAGGAGTCCCAGGCACCTGCGGCAATGGGGGTAAGAGAGGAGCCAGCGTGCTGTAGCGGTGAAGAGTATCAGACCAGAATCTGAGAAATCCACATTCAGATCCCCTCTCCAGCCATGGAAGCGCGCTGGGGGACCTTGGGCCAGTCACCCTCTCCTCTCAGCCTAAGCTGCCCCCTCGGGTGGTTGTGAGGATAAAAGGGAGGAGAGGAGAATGGTAGAGTGCATTCACTGCTGGGGGGAGAGGCAGGGTAGAAATGAAGTCCATGAAATAAAATACGATGCCGTCTTGTCCACCTCAACAGGGGCCTTCGTCTCTCCCTTGGGTGGGCTCTCGGCGGTGGTGGGAGCAGATCTGCCTAGCGTCCCCCTTGGGTCGTGGACCCTCTGCTGGACCCACGGATGCTGCCACATACAGTGCCTTGAGAATTAAACCAAGGTCATGCTCTTTGGAATAAAAAAGTTTTATTACTACTAAAGATGAACAACCAACAACAGCAACAAGAACAGCAACAAGAACAACAACAGCAAGAACAACAGAATCGTTCAAAGAAAAGCTTAATAGTTAGCACCCTCCGCCTGCTCCTCATAGGGGTGCGGGTGCACCCGTCTCCGTTGCTTTAGAATCCATCCTCGCAGACGGGTGTCAAGGTGCCCGCGTTTCTTTTCTCCGACTGGGCCTGGACTGATTTCCTGTCTTGGCAGGGAAGGCCGGCTAAAGAAACGGCGGACCCAGTTGAGCAATTGGTTGAGTGGTCCGTCAGGCTGAGGGCGTCTCCTCTCTGCCCTTCCTCACCATCTGGCCCTGCGTGAACAAGAGAGGAGGCCCGTGACTGAACTCGTCCCGACTGCCTTGAGTCCTAACGGAGGGATTCTGGCAATCGTCGTTCTATGAAGGAAATGTGGGGTCTCTGGCCAAGCCGTTGTGTACCCCGGAGAGGGTGGGGGGAGGGAGGTGGCCTGGTGGCTGTTCCAATGCCAGCCACACAGTCGACTGTATGGAGGGAGGGCCTGGGGGAGTGTCGCCCATGGTGACCAATCACCAGTCTATAGAGGCGGGGGGGGGAGATGGGCCAGCCAATCAGCTGCCTGCACAGCCCGGGGGGGGATGTGGGAGGAGGGGAGGCTGATGAGGTCCTCAGGCTACTCTGCTCCTCACACGGCTGCTTTACTCAGGAAACGGGCAGAACCGGTTCCTCCTAGACTACTCAGATCTGGTTTGGATCTCCTGCCCATTTCCACATCTGGGACGGGCTGTGGATCCGCAGCTCGCTCGTGGCTCAGGAGTCTCATTGAAGCGCCTGGGAGGCAGTTTCTGTCACTCTGCGATGTGAGCAAGAAGCTGCAGGCAGGGCGGGGCGATGCAGACTGGAGCCGACGCTCTTCTCCAGGAGCAGGGGCCTCACCTGGGGCTCAGGAGGCAAGGGCGGGTCTGGGCCAAGGAGGGCCGGCTCTGCCCGTTGCTGTGCCCAAGGAAGTCGTCTTCCGACTTCCCTGCACATCACACCTCGATGCTCCTACTCTGCGGACTCTGGGATCCCAAAGGCAGCCCCTGCTTAGTGACGTAAAGGCATTAATCTGCAGTTCTACAACATTCATCAATTCAGGCTAAAAAGATGCAGTCTTGTACATTGAACAGCATTGGCCAGCCAATCCATTTTAGGGATGTTTTCAAACAAATCTCTACACAACAAGGACTAGAATATCCTTGACAGGGCAGCTGACGTCTTCCAGACTTCATGTATCCCACACAAAACGAACCTCCTTAGGAATAATAACACAGGCTGGTACCATTGGGCCTTTTCGGGGGTGGTTTTTGCTAGAGGCTAAATTTGCAGCCCAGCCTGGGTCAGTCCCAGCAGAAGAACTGGCCTCCTGAAGTCGACCAAGTTGCGGAAGTGTGGGATGTCTAGTGGGCTGAATAGAACTCCTGCACACAGGAGCAGTCTACCTCTGAATGACTGGAGTTGGGCACAAGCAACAAGAGAAGGCTGACACTATCGTGCCCTGCTCCAGAGCTTCCCTGAGAGAGCTGAGGGGCTACTTTCAGAAGGCAGGAAAGATTCGGAGTGAGGTGACTCGGAGGAAGGTTCCATTTCCCCAGAACTGGCTTCTTTGGCTCGATAGGGTTGACACGCACCTTGCTGCTAATGGATGCTATCTTCTCCAGGCTGGGGTCAGCCTCCTCTGGTTCCTCCCACTGGGTGGCCTTGTCCTCGTATTTGACCCCAGCCTGGACGCTGGCATCTGCTTTATCGTTGTCCTGGGGAGGATCATCCTCTTCTTCCTCCTCTGGCAGGCAGGAGGTGAGGTACACTATGATGTTCCGGCAGGGGAAGGGGGCCGGCTGCTCAGCACTCTCAAGGCTGCAAAGGGAGTCATCCTGGAAGGGAAAGAAGGATGACTTAAAAACAAAAGCTTCAGAGGATTCGGAACGGGTTTTGTCAGGCCTCTGAGGCTTCACTGCTAAATTCCCCAGAGGCAAGGCGCCCACTCCAGATGGGGAGATCCCAGCTGCGGAGAGGAGCTCTGTGTGCCCAAGACCTGGGAGGGTTCAGACAAGTCAGGGGAGAGGGGACTACAGGAAAGGGCATTCGGACGTTACAGTAGGCAGCTTGATAGGAAGCCCTGTGTCTTCCTGGGAGGTGGTGAGCCCTCTCATTCATTCTATGGGCTTGGCGCTCTGATGCATTTGGATGGAATGGAACATGCTCAGGCCTATTTCATCTCATTTCTTTGTTTTAGCCAGTTCACGTACGCCCTACCTTTCTCTCCGAGGTGGACCCAAAGTGAGCATGGTGGCCAGATGTCTAGGTGGCCACTGGCTCACAAGGCATGTCCCAAGAACCCCCCCAGTAGGGGAGAGAAATTGACTGGCTTGGAGCTACGAGTGATTTCTGTGGCTGGAAGGCCCCCCGGGAGACCATCTCCTCCCCATTCTCTTCCCCCATCTGGTTCCCCCAGGTATCCCAATCTGGCAGGAGGAGCCCTTGACATCCCAGGCAAAAGGGCCCCGGGGGTGGCTGGATCCAGGCATGGTGGAGGGGACTTCTCCCCCCCACTTCTTCCCTCCTCGTGCCCCGTACGGCTCCTTCTGGCTCTCCAGCACCTGGTGTTTCTTGGAAGAGGTCCTCAGAATCACCAACATCAATTCAGGAAAACGGATGAAGAGGAAAGAGAGATTAAGGGCAAAAAGCCCTCTTGTGAACCGTGGAAAGTCTAGTGATGAAGAAAGGGCCATTGGTGGCATTTTTCTTTTAAAAAATCTTGGTCGGTCTACCGAATATGCTTAAAGGGCACCAAACTGCTATGTCTTTTACGGTACAATTTATCGATTGGAAGATTTCTAAGATGATCTGCAGAAGAACGCCAGAAAAGTAGAACACAGCTGCTCTGCAGTGATGTCATTGATTTATAAGAGAAGATCGAACGATGTAACTGATTGATAAGAATATTTTACCCCCCGAGGCTGAGCCATTTGGGTTGGTCCCTTTGGCCAGCCAAATCTCTCTGGCCTTCCTCCGATGCCAGTTGCATTTCTGTGCACACCTCCCCCCCTCAGCCTCTCCACCTGTAGACAGAGAGTCAAAGTCTTCCTTACCATTTTTTCAGCCATTATCGTGGTGTCCTCTATGGAGGATTTGTTCAGCTGAAATAATAGATTTTTTCAGCAGCTCGATATTATTCCAGCTGTCCAAGAGAACGTTAAGGCTGGACTGGCCCCCCAACTGACCAGGCAGGCCAGGTTCCGAGTCGACATCACAGTGGGCTCTGGATTTGCTCGCTGGTGAAGAACCTATCTCTACTGGTACTGCTGTGCTAACCTGTAAAACTGGAAGAAAACAGGTGTCAACACCAGTGCTCCCTCTAAGCTGTGGAGTTTTGTGAGCAAAAATTCCACTTTGTGAGCTACTGGCATTAAAGTTGTGTGCCATCCTTCCCAAACGAAGAAAAAAATGTGTGAGCCAGATGCTTAAAAAACTGTGAGTTAGCTCACACTAACTTAGCTTAGAGGGAACACTGTTCCATACCTAATGCTTGAAGGGAAGTGAACGGTTGTTTGCAAGCGTTTCATGTGCTTGGCCACTCAAAGTCAAATACCTTTTATTGGCATAAAATATTGAAAACAGTTCCCATTATAGTAAAACAATCCCATAAAATTTATGGAAAATAAATAACCCTAAAACCATTATAGAAATATGCTGAATTTATATAAGCTTAAGTTATAACAGGCTAAAATTTGGCCCAAGAGAACCCAGATCATGGAAAGTTTTTTAAATTCTAAAACCTTTAAAATTAGATTTAACATCTCGTGACCTCAGTTAAAATGATCAGGAACATTCTTCCGTTTTATAAGGCCATAAAGGAACTCGGAGGTCAGTTCAATAGTCTCAGGATCTCGGGAAGTAAGGAGGTAATGTAGCTTGATTCGGTCCGGTTGGCTACAATCAAGCTACATTACCTCCTTACTTCCCGAGATCCTGAGACTATTGAACTGACCGCCAAGTTCCTTTATGTATGCTACCTTACTAAGGATAATGTATGCTACCTTACTAAGGGGTGCTACTAAAAATTTCACTCGAATATCGTTTAGCAAATTACAGTGTAAGAGTACATGCTCAACCGTTTCTATTTCTCTCTTATTGCCTGATTGCATAAGGAATTTTCTTGTATCTCCCCTCAAGGATAGGAGAGGGGAGAACATTGAACCGTGCCAGCACCAGATAGTGGATAGGCCCATCTTGCTGAGGAGCACCTACCGGAGGCAAGGGCTCTAAGCTCTTGCAGCTCTATGTCAATAAGTCTCTGCTTAAGCCGAATGAACATCACCCCACATTTCCCTTGTAGAATGACGATTGCGTGGCCTCAGGCTCTGAAAGGGTGACAAAGTCATTCAGATTAAAACCGATGGATTTTAATTTATTTTCAATTGCCAAGAGCCAGGCAGAGGGCTGAGAACCTTCCAACGAATAGGCAATGAGGCTATCATGAGTGCATCTGAAATGCAAGCACAGCCAGTATCTAAAAGTAATGGTCCACGCCTTAGTCTCCAACCTCCTCTGATTAAGCTCCAAACAAATGGCCGCGTAGGAGATGCACGAAGGCACCCCCAAAATTTTCCTTAGGAATTTGGCTTGCAGTTGTTCAACTGCTTTATTAAAAGCTGTAATCCAAATAGGGATGCCATAAAGGAGCTTTGCAATAGTTCGATGTACAAACACTTTTATAGCTGCTGGCACGTAACGATTGCCCTTAGTGTAATAAAACCACGTAAGTGCAAGCACACAGCAGTTCGCAGATTTAATTGCCTCTGTTCTGTGTGTTGCCCAACTAAAATTGTGGTGAAAGTTCACTCTCAGGTATTTAAAGCTCTTGACCTGTGTGATTGTTTTACTCCTTATACTCCAATTCCTGGGTTTCCAAGGTCCCCCAAAGACCATAACTTTAGATTTCCCAAAATTCACTGAGAGTCCATTATGATCACAATAGTCCAGGAAACACGCTAACAATTTTTTCATCCCTACTTCGGAGCGGGAGAGAATGACGGCATCGTCAGCATATAAAAGCAAGGGGACAGCTTGACCACCCAAAAAAGGACAATGACTATAGCCCGCTGATTCTTCCAAACAGACAGACAAATCATTAAGGAACAAATTAAAAAGAAGTGGAGCTAAGATACAACCCTGTTTAACCCCAATGTTACTTATAATTTTGGGGGTTAGGGTACCTTCTCTGGAACCCCTGATTTGACAGGTTGTACCAGTATAAACTTTCCTGATCAAGAGTAGCAATCTTGGATCCATACCCAACTTCAGTAATTTCTTCCACAACAACTCTCTGGGCACAGAGTCGAAAGCACCCTTCAAATCAAGGAAGGTAGCAAGAAGCTTGCTTCCCGTCCCTTTGTGGTATTTGTTCACTAGGTGACTTAGGACTATGCAATGGTCTAAGGTGTACTTCCCCTTGCAAGAACCAGCTTGTTCATTTCCTGCTTAGCCACTCATTAGATCAGTTTCATTCACTCTGTGGTTGACAGAGAGCCACATTTACCCTCCAGCAAAAGAGCCAGCAGCCAACTGTCTGCCATGTACCAGCCCAGACATGTGCATGTTCAGCCATATAATGATTGATGTAACTATTAATTTAAAATATATAATAACCTTTTCACTTCCCCAAATTCCTCTGAGCACGCAGTGTTGTCGCTCACAAGAGCGTCAGAAACTTCCATGGCCTTTGTGTCTCTGGAGCGAGGAGATGGACTTTCCTGTCTGCAGGGCTGCAAAGTCCATCTGGGGCAATTCCTGGAGTTTTGGGGGTGGCGACTGCAGGGGGCTGAGTTTGGGGAGGGGAGGGACCTCCGAGGGGGCATCATGCCATTGATCCCACCCTCCGAAAGAGCCTTTCGCTCCCAGGGGGACTGATCTCTGTGGACTGGAGGTCAGTTGTCATTCCGGGAGATCTCCAGGTGAGGGATGCCATCCTCCCGGTGGAGTCTGGGGATCTCTGAGGGTGGAACCTGCAGCCTCGTACCCCACTGAGGTCTCCGGCCTCCTTCTTGGATCTGCAGGCCTGAGGGAAGAAAGAGGGAGTTCTGAGGAGAAAAGGGAGAGAGAAGCCGTCTGGGTCCGAGGTGGGGGCAGAGACCCCAGAAGCAGCCTCAAATGAGCTTCAGCCTCTGGAGATCCGTGAGCCAACCAAGCCCCTGACCTAGGAGAGCCCCTTAGCTATGAGATGAGGCCACTGGAGGCCCATCACCTCACACCATTAGGTTTATCTTTGGTCGAATCACTGAATCACTGTTCAAGCTCGAGCGTGTCCAGAAGAGGGCAACCAGGATGGTGAGAGGGTTGGAATCCAAGTCTTACGAGGAAAGGCTGAAAGAGTTGGGTCTGTTCAGCCTGGGAAAGAGATTGCCGTCTTCAAGTATCTGAAGGACTGTCATGTAGGGAACATGATCTATTCTCTCTTGCTCTGGATTGCAAGACTAGATCTAATGGGTGGAAATTACAAGGGAGTCATTACCGGCTAGAGATCAGGAGAAACTTCCTCACTGTAAGAGTGGTTGAGCAGTGGAACAGACTGCCTCGGGAGGTGGTGGATGCTCCTTCCCTGGACGTTTTCAAGCGGAGGCTGGATGACCATCTTTTGGGTATGTTGCAAGTATTTTGGGCTATCTTTCGGCTATGCTCCTGCAGAGTGCAGGGGGTTGGACTAGATGACCTGCAAGGTTCCTTCCAACTCTAACATTCTATGATTCTGTGATTCTATGGTGTGGCTCCAGTGGTCTTACTGGACAGAGTCCTTGTTGCCCCCAGCTCAGAAAGGATATGGTGACTCTGGGAAAGGCAAAGGAAAGGGTAGCCCCGAATGCTGGCAGGGTGAGTGTCCTTCCTTACGAGGAAAGGCATCTGGGGGCTCAGAGGGGAAAAGAGAGTTAAGGGGAATGATCGAGGCTTAGGAAACAAACAGCCCAGAGAAGTGGCCAGAGAGAACTTTCCTTCCCCTTCCATTGTATGGAAGCTCAAGGGATCTGAAGGCAGGAGAGTAAGCGCAGTGTCTGTCGTGATGAAGAGGGCTGGATGAGATCCGGGAGTGACCCAGTTTGGAATCCTTGCTTCTGCCCCGGAAGCTCGCTGGGTGTCTGTGGACCAGTCATACCCCTTTCTCCGCCTCACCCACCTCACAGGGTTGTTGTGAGGATAAAAGGGAGGAGTGGAGAACAAGGTACACTACTTTGGGCCCTCCCAGGGAGAAAGGCAGGGAAGGAATGAAATAAATGTACTACGTAAACGCTGGTGATAAATAGAGCAGAGACCAAAGAACAAGCCCCGTTCTTCATATGACATGGAACTTATTAAAATTGCTGCCGCAAGACATGAGAAGGGTTGCTAGTTAAAAGTATGTCAGGAAAGATGTTGATGGAGGCGGCATCTCTCTGGCAGTCGCCATGACGTTTTAGTGGAACCTCCATTCTCAGAGGCAGTGGGCTGCCTGGTGCCAGCTGTCGGGAGGCCCCTGTGAGGAAGGCCTGTTGCTTCCTCCTGCCCAGCTTTTCCCGGCACTTTCCGGAGGCCTCTGGAGGGGCCTGGGTCTCCTGCACCGGGAGCGTTCTCCTGCTCTCGTTTCCCATTAATATGATTAAGATTTGGGTTTCTTTATGACGAGACGGAAGAAATTTGGTGCTGATATGGCTCTCTGCCTTTCCCCCCTCCTCTCTCTCTCTCTCTCAGGTCCCCCCCCTTCACTCCTGCAGAAAAGGCCACGCATGAATTCTGGAGGGCCGGGAAAAGGTGCTGGTCAGGCCGGTTTCCATCCGCGACCTCCTCCAGCCAGACAGGCCTCGAGGGACAGGTGGGCCTGACCCGCCAGCAGCCCTTGGGGGAGAGGGCTGGCCCTGCAGGGGCTCCTGCCCCTTCTTCTGTGGGGCTCGCAGGGAGGGAGAAGGCAGCTGGGTGTGAGGGGGGAATTGCAGCAGTTCTGCTGGACCCAGCAGCCCAAAGGACCTTCTGCCTCGCCTGCAGACTATGAAAGGGCACAAGGAAGAGTCGCTGTTGGGGCTACCAGCTCCAGGCTGGGAAATCCCTGGAGAGTTCGGGAGTGGAGCCTGAGGAGAGCCAGGTTTGGGGAGGGGGCTACTCCAAGGGGCTATAATGCCCTAGAGGCCACCTCCCCATTTTCTCCAGGGGAACCGGTCCCCATCAGCTGGAGATCAGCCGTAATCCCAGGAGATCTCCACGTGGAAGTTGGCAACCCTTGTCGCTGTGCCTGGGAAACACTGGCTCTGAACACTGTTTTGGGGTGGGGGAAGGATCGCAGCTAGCGGAAGAAGGAGGGGGGTGGAAGAGAGCGGAGCGAGGGCCTGCCACACCCACAGAAGGGCCCTGACAAGCTCATCATCTTTTTGGTCTCTGCTACGTCAGTGAAGTTTCAGATTGTGTGTTTTGAGGACCCTGTTATGGCCGTCAGTGAAGAGGAAGTGCTGGTTCTTATGCCAGGAGGGGTGTGATGTTGTGTGTAGAGGGGCTGTTGTGCCTGAGAGGAAGAGGTGTTGCTGGCAGGCCCAGAGTCAAAAAGGTTGTGGTGTGGAGGGGCATCAAAGGACCCTGCAGGGGAGGAGGGGGATCGTTGCCCTCCATCATGCCAAACCCAGGGGACGGGCTGACGATGTCAGTGGTGAAGTATCTGGATCCCGAATGAGGGGTTCTTAAAGTTAGCAGAGCTTAAACTGTTCTGTATCTGGTTATGTAAACTGGAGCTTGACTCTCACTCCTATCTAGGCCTGGTATCGAAAAGAACAAACTCTGATTGGCTACTCTGTGTAGCAGGTCAATCAGGATGCTAGAAGGTTATGGAGGGAGATGAATTCATTGGTTGTTATGTTACTGTTTTGATTGGTTCTTTAAGCAACAAGGGGTGTGGCTATGCCAGCCTGGATAGTTTAAAAGAGGTCCTCTTGCTCTCCTGTTTGCGTGTTGTTTCCTACCTTTGTAAATAAAACTGAATCACTGTTCATTTTGATAAAGATGTTGAACAAAACAGGTTCCAGGACAGATCCTTGAGGCACTCCACTGGTCACTCCTCTCCAGGAGGATGAGGAACCATTCACAAGAACTCTTTGGATGCGATCTGTCAACCAGTAGCCGATCCACCAAACACTCATACGATCCAAACCACCCAATTTCTCAACAGGACTATTATGTGGAACCTTTTCAAAAGCCTTACTGAAATCAAGATAAACTATGTCTACAGCATCCCCCCTGATCCAGCAAGGTAGTCACTTCCTCAAAAAAAGAGATACGGTTAGTCTGACATGACTCGTTCTTGAGAAACCCATCCTGGCTCTTTGTAATCCCAGCCATCCTTCCTAAATGCTCAAGGACTGTCTGTTTGATTATTTGTTCTAAAACTTTCCCAGATATAGACATCAAGCTGATGGGTTGGTAGTTACCCGGTTCCTCCTTTTCCCCCTTCTTGAAGATGGGGACACCATTTGCCCACTGATCTTCAGGCACCTCACCTGTTCTCCAAGAAGATTAAAAATATATATACAGAGGCTCAGAAATGACATCCGCAAGATCTTTTAGTACCCTTGGATGCAGTTCATCTGGCCCCGAGGACTTAGTTTCATTCCCCCATCATGTGCTGTGTTTCTGCCACGTCGAGCACCATTTCCATTGCGCGAGAAGACTGAGGAAAAGCAGGAACTGAGCAGTTTTGCCCTGTCTTCATACCCTGTTACAATTTCACTTTCCTGTCCCTGCAATGGGCCTTCCACGTCCTTGCTCTTTCTCTTTCTTTGAACATAAGAAAATAAGTCTTTTTTGTTGTTTTTAGCCTCTCTCGCTAGCCAAAGCTCATACTGAGGTTGAGCTTTCCTAACTCTCTCTCTCTCTACAAACACTGGTTATTTGTTTCTATTTGTCCTTGGTTATGAGGCCCTCATTCTGCTTTCTAAATGAGTCTTTTTTAATTTCCTAAGTCTTTAGGAGAGGTTTTTATGGCGCCACCTTGGCTTCTATAGGCTCCTCCCATTTCTCCTTCTCCTAGGAATCGTCTATGGTTCTGCCATTGGTATTTCCCTTTTAAGAAACTCCCATCCCTCTTGACCTCTCTTCTCCTGAAGTATTTCTGACCGTGGGATTCTACCCAGCATAACTTTAAGTTGGTCAAAATTTGCTTTCCTGAAGTCCAACCTATATGTCTGACTATGTACAGATTTTCCCTTCTCCAAGACTGTAACTTCCAAAATGGCATGGTCACTACTCCCCAGGGTGCCCACTGCTTTCACTTGGTCACCCAGTTCTCCCCTGTTGATCAGAATCCAGTCCAAGAGGGAAACCCTGGTTTCCCTCTCCACTTTCTGGAAAATAAAGTTGTCACCAAGACAAGACAGGGATTTATTGGTCCTTTCATTTTTAGCAGAGTTGGACTTCCAACACACATCTGGGTTATTGAGGTCTCCCATGAACTTTGCCATCCTGTCCCCTTCCACTGCCAGGCGTGTGAGCAGAGCTGTGTGGATCTGTGCCCTCTGGCCTCAGGCAAGCCAGAGCTCTGCTGGGTCATCCTGGGAAGTGGGAGGCGGTTTGGTGGCATCGCAGGCCGTGCAGACCTGTCCCAGGGGAGTCACTGTACGGGTCCTCCTGGAGGGCGTTTGAGCAGAGGTGGCCTTCCGTGGGGCTCTCTGTCATTCCTGCTCTGTGCCGTCTCACGTCACAGAGAGACAGCAGAAGCCCCGACTGGCAGAATTCCCGTTCTGTACGTCCCACCCCCCATCCCCTATTTAAGGCCTTTGGTCCCCTTCTTCAGTGCCACTCCACTGTGACCAGGGAAGTGCATTGTGGGTGGAGGTTCGCATTCAAAAGGAAGAGCCACCGAAGTGAAGGACACCTCCTGTCAGACTCCTGCAGTGAACAGAATCAACAACTTGCTCCTTTGGAAAGGTGGTTTATTGATCGGTATTGGCAGAATGTCTCTACTTCAGGTTCTGTGTTGAAACTGAAGGGGAAAGCGCGGGATGGGAAAGATATTTGGGATTCAAAACAGGTCAGGGGGTGGCAGGGAGCCAATGAAGGTGAAGAGCAGGACCCACCAGAAAAGTAACGGCCTTTGTGCTACAAGGGAAGATGTTACCAAGGTCAGGCACACAAGCCACAGAGGACAGTTGCCAGGTTCAACAGCAAGCAGGTCCAGGCACTCTTCACAGTGAAAGATATGCTTTATTGGAATACAAGTATGTTGACCATAGATGCAGATTCATTGTCAGGAATAACCCAAAAAGCATGGAGGCCTAAGTGTATACTCTAATGCATTAGCTCAACTAGCAAATGAAAACTTAGCGCGCGCGCAGGAATTCTCCCGGCGGGAGTTTACATAATGAACGGGAGAACACGCCCACCCCCACCTGCAGGCAGGGATATTCCCATCAGCTGGGAACACAAACCCTCGCCTCTTGTCAAGGCCAAATAGATAGCAGTTGCCGGCAGAGAGTTCTCCCACGGTTCCAGCAAGGCAAGGCTACGCGCATGCATGCAGGTTAAACAAGACATAATACAGAATACATGGCAGCTAGGCCCCTGCTGCGGGGGGGGGGATCCCCCCTCTGGGGACTCTTTCCCTGGAATCGATCAACTGGCCAGAGGTGGACTTTGAGTTGCCATCACCAAGGCAGGGGTGGGGACTTATCAGCAGGGAAACTAGGCTTAGGCCTGCGTCACTGCCCTGAAAGTGACATCATCACATCGCCACCCATGCGGGGATGCACTGGTATTTGGGCAAAAACTCTATGGTAAAAATGACTTCTACCACAGAGATTTTGCCCAGATACCAGAGTGTCCGTACATGCCCGGCGACATGATGACGTCACTCCTGGTGTGCTTCAGAAGTGATGTTGCTGCGTCATCAGCAATGTAGGCCTAGGCCGAGTTTTCTTGCCGGTCAGTCCCCACCCCCCACTCCTGGTTGCCGGGGGGGGGGGTACCTGGCAGTCCTGCTGAGGAAGGCAGAATTTGAGAAGGGGCGGGACCTTGGCTACTGCCATACACTCCACCCTCCAAGGAAGCCATTTTCTCCAGGAGAATTAATTTCTGTCATCTGGAGATCAGGTGTGATACCAGGAAATCTTCAGGCACTGCCTGGAGGACGGCAACTCTATGACCCCGCAGGACAGATTCCCGCAAAACACCCGTTCTGTAAGATTACAAAACACACTTCCCTGCTATTGAAAGGAAAGAAGAAACCTGAAACTAGCCTTATTACTTTGGCTGGTTTTTATCCTACACCTGCAGAATGTTCCACCTAAAATGAAAACATTTTTTCACACACCTCCCTGATTTCAAAAGAGAAAGAGAGTGGCTCTTCACTTCTTTCATCGCAGACGGTACATAACTTTCTTGTGCCCAGACAAATGGATGATTCACTGTCTGTGCAAAGATTGTGTAGCGGCCTCTCCTCTGAGCCTGGAAGCTGTTTGCCATTGCCAAAGCAGGATGACAGTTCATGGCGGGACATGCAGAAGGCCCTGGGCAGGTGATGACACCCTGTGAAATCAGAGCCGGCTGGGCGTGATCCTCCCTGCTGCAGATTAATAAAGGGTTTATCCAGATAATCAGTTCAAAGTGTGTTGCATCTTAGACTCTGCAGTAAAGCCTGATTTACAAGCAACTGGGCAATCTCCAAACAATGAGCCATAGACTTTTGAGAGCCAGTTTGGTGCAGTGGTTCAGTGTGCGGACTCTAATCTGGGAGAACCGGGTTTGATTCCCCACTCCTCCACTTGCACCTGCTGGTGTGACCTTGGGTCAGTCACAAGCTCTGGCACAGCTGTCCTTGAAAAAGGGCAGTTTCTGTCAGAGCTCTCTCAGCCCCGCCTCCCTCACAGGGTGTCTGTTGTGGGGAGGGGAAGGGAAAGGAGTTTGGTAGCCCCTCTGAGACTCCTTTGGGTAGAGAAGGGCGGGGTATAAATCCAATCTCCTCCTCCTCCAGTTTGGCATAGTGGTTAAGTGCGCAGACTCTAATCTGGGAGAACCAGGTTTCATTCCCCACTCCTCCACTTGCACCTGCTGGATGACCTTGGGCAAGCCATAGTTCTGATAAGAGCTGTCCTTGAAAAAGAGCAGTTTCTGTCAGAGCTCTCTCAGCCCCGCCTCCCTCACAGGGCATCTGTTGTGGGGAGGGGAAGGGAAAGAATTTTGTAAGCCGCTCTGAGACTCTTTTGGGTAGAGAAGGGCGGGGTATAAATCCAATCTCCTCTTCTTCTTCTTCTTCTTCTTCTTCTTCTTCTTCTTCTTCTTCTTCTTCTTCTTCTTCTTCTTCTTCTTCTTCTTCTTCTTCTTCTTCTTCCTCTTCTTCCTCTTCTTCCTCTTCTTCTTCCTCCTCTTCTTCTTCTTCTACTGAGAATCCCAGTGGTAATATCCCCTCGTTATTTCAGCACTGGAAAAAAAAATAGTTCTGCATCATTACCTCGTGACCCTCCGAACCAAAGGCCACCGTAGCCCCTTGGGACGTCTCTGGGCTGGGGTCAATGGGATGTGCGTTGATGCTGGTTTGCCAAGCAGGACGGGGGTCACGGGGTGTGTCTGCTCTGTGCCCTTCCTCTGACTGTCCACTTTCATGTCTGTTTGCTGGCAGTGTGGCAGCCCACGACAAAGAAGAACTGCAGAGACTGGGCATCACCCACATACTGAATGCTGCGCACGGAGCCTGGGGGAGCCGAGGCTGCCGAGACTTCTATGGCCAGGAGATCCATTACCAGGGAATAGTGGCGGAAGATGCCCCCGACTTTGACCTCAGTGTCCACTTTCGCCCTGCTTCAGCGTATATCCACAACGCCCTGAGTGCTCCCCAAGGTGAGTCTCCGTTTGGATGGAAACTGTAATGTATGCAATGAAGTGAAATGTCTCCATTAGAAACTCGTGTTAAGCTTCGTGCCTAGGCAAGGATCCTAATCCTCAACATCTGATTGGTTGTCTAAGAAGCACCGTCCTATCAGGACGAACCTCAAACTCTTGGGGGGAACGAACCCTATTGGTTCTTATCTCTGTAATATTATTGGTTACCTGTATTTAAATAGGTAAAGGTAAAGGTTCCCTTGCTCAAAAGCCAGTCGAACCCGACTCTAGGGTTGCGGTGCTCATCACCGTTTCAAAGCCGAAGAGCCAGCGTTGTCCGAAGACGTTTCTGTGGTCATGTGGCCGGCATGACTAAAAACCAAGGCGCACGGAATGCTGTTCCCTTCCCACCGAAGTGGTACCTATTTATCTACTTGCAATTTCTTGCTTTCGAATTGCTAGGTTGGCAGGAGCTGGGACCAGAGACGGGAGCTCACTCCGTCATGCGGCACTCTCGGGTCTTGAACTGCTGAACTACTGACCTTCCACAGCCTGCAGTTCAGTGTCTTAACCACTTGAGCCACCGCAGCTCCTTGTATGTAAATAGGTGTGGCTATATTAGCCGGGAACGCTTAAAAGGGAGCAAAGCTCCACTGTTTCTTTGTCATCTGTTGATCTGTGGTTTTGCTGTTCTGGTTGACTTTGAGCTGTTGCTGAATAAAGCTGAATCACTTTGCTGAAATCAAGTTAAGCATCATACTTAACAGAAACACGGTGCAATGAAGCTGAGATGAGTATCTCCCCGTAAGCAGTAGTTCCCCAGAGCTGTTGCACCCTGACCTGGATGGCCCCGGCTAACCCCATCGGGCCAGAGCTGAGACTCTAAACAGGGCCGGCCCTGGTCAGTACTTGGGTGGGAGACAACTGAAGAAGACCAGGCTTGCTACACAGAGGCCGGGAATGGCAAGCCACCTCTGTTCATCTCTTGCCTTTTTAAAATATAATTTTTTTATTTATATAACAGACATTCAGAGACAAACAGGATCAAACCGCAATTTCTCCGTCCCGACACCCCCCCCGATCCCTGATCTAACCACCTCCGTAGTGGGGGGCTGCAGGACAGGACCCGCTCTCCCCCTCCTTGTCGTGGGAGGGAAACTCCAGCCCCTCCCTCAGGACTGGTCACCAATACTGCTACCCTCCTGGCTCTCCAACACGATTTATAGTGGCCAGGGTGGCCCATGGAGTGTGAGGTAGCAGGAGTCCCACCTAGGCGCAGCCCCTTGAAGCTGTTGTCCAAGGCCAAGACGAAGGCTGAGACTAAGACTGAGACTGGCCCCTTCCTGGATGGGCAGAAGCCTTTATCTGGGAGGCTCCACCCCTGGGGTGGGTCCCTACTTTCCTGCACTTTTTCTCCAAAGCTGCTGGGAAATGTAGGCAGGGAGGCATGGCAGCCCCATTGTCCCCTATGGAGCACCTCCCCCTTCCAGAAGGGCTACCAGATTGGCAGCCATTTTAAGATAAACTGCTGCCTCTGACTGGCAGCCATTTTGTTACATTGCCCGACAAAAGAGCCTGTGTCCTGTAGCCCATTTTTTGCCAATACTGATCTCTGATGCAATCTTTGTTAACCCGGGCTATGACTGAGCTGGTATAGACTTCGAATTTGATTTTCTCACCGTATGGAATGGGGGTTGGGTTGCCAAGTCCTACGTGAGGCTGGAGCGGGGGAGACACGTCGTGACACAAGAAATACAAGCAAGTCCTACACATAGCTAGCCTACGTATCAATCCCTTAGTTCCTATTAGGAGTGAAGCAGAAAATTCTGCATACTTCAGATTTATTCAGGAGCAGGACTGCAAGGGAGTTGGGAGGAGGAAGGAAGTCTCTTTGTGTATGTAATTATGTACACATCTGTTCCTTCCTGCCTGGGAAGAAAGGACCCTGTCAGCATAGAGCTCTTGCCACCATTTGGATTGATGGCACCGGACCTTCACCTCTGGTCCAATTCATACAGACATATCTGAAAATGAGTCAATTCATTCCCCCCACACACTTGTGAGTGAGTTTGGTTTCCTCTCATCTTAACCAATGTACTGATCAACAATTCAAATGCCGATATTCTCCAATACTTCAAGCAGGCTCTCTGACTGTCCCCCATTTTTAATCGAAGCACAGCATGAACATCCTTTTCTTCAGATGGATGTTTCTTCATTGCCTTATTTTGTAAAAGTTCTGGCACAGGTGTTCTTGAAAAAGGGCAGTTTCTGTCAAGAGCTCTCTCAGCCCCACCTCCCTCACAGGGTGTCAGTTGTGGGAAAGGGAAGGGAAAGGAGATTGGAAGCCGCTCTGAGACTTCCTTGGGAGAGCCAGTTTGGGGGAGAGCCAGTTTGGTGTAGTGGTTAAGTGCGCGGACTCTTATCTGGGAGAACCGGGTTTGATTCCCCACTCCTCCACTTGCACCTGCTGATGTGACCTTGGGTCAGTCACAAGCTCTGGCACAGCTGTTCTCTCAAGGACAGTTTGTGTTAGAGTTCTCTCAGCCCCACCTACCTCACAGGGTGTCTGTTGTGGGGAGGGGAAGGGAAAGGAGTTTGTAAGCCGCTCTGAGACACCTTTGGGCAGTGAAGGGCGGGGTATAAATCCAAACTCTTCTCTTCTTCTTCTTCTTGGGTAGTGAAGGGCAGGGTATAAATCCAATCTCCTCCTCCTCCTCCTCCTCCTCCTCCTCCTCCTCCTCCTCCTCCTCTTCTTCTTCTTCTTCTTCTTCTTCTTCTTCTTCTTCTTCTTCTTCTTCTTCTTCTTCTTCTTCTTCTTCTTCTTCTGCACACACACACACATAGAGGTTCAGGGAAATCCTTCAGTGTTCTGTGAGGTCATGGCATCACTTACGGTGACGCCTCCAGAAGTGATGTCACACAGCATCACGCGGTGACATGAGGGTGAGTCTCCATCCCTTCTCCCTCCCAGGGGTTGCGAACTGGCAACACTACTAAGCAGGTCTCCTCAGAATCCTACCAATGTCTCCTCAAAGGGGCTTACTCCCAGGAAAGTGGTCTTAGGATTGCACTGTTAGTTCCCAAGTACTCAGATAGGGCTGTCAAGTTTTCATTCAGAGACCCCAAACTGGTGACTGAAACTAAATCCATGAAATACGTTTTCTTGGCAACTGGCAACAGAGTCCTCCCCTCATTGGCACACCCTTTTCCTCTTCTCACATTTCAGAATGGATAATGCCAGTCTATAAGTTCATGTAAAAGAAGCGGTGGTGATCATCCTTAAAAGTCCCACCTCTCCTCCAGGTTCTGAACCAATCCTTGTGATTGAAGCCTGGAGTTTCCAGTTTTCATCGCGGTGAGGACCGATGGCCCTGAGAGAGCTCCTGTGAAGCTGTCTGGATCATCGGTTTTTTTTGGGGGGGTGTTAAACAGTATATAGAATGAACTCTGCATATGCAAGGAGAAATAAACTGCTGAGAGAAATGCATGTTAGATTTCACAAAAGAACAATAAGAGATGAAATTCCAAAAGCAACAAATGAAACACCTCTACAAACAGAAGAAACAGAAATCAAAATTTTAAAGGAAATTTCATGGAGAGTGAGAGAGAAGAGAAGAAGAAGAAGAAGAGATTGGATTTATACCCGGCCCTTCACTCGGAGTCTCAGAATGGTTTGCAAACTCCTTTCCCTTCCCCTCCCCACAACAGATGCCCTGTGAGGTAGATGGGGCTGAGAGAGCTCTGACAGAAACTGCTCTTTTTCAAGGACAGCTGCGCCAGAGCTTGTGATTGACCCAAGGTCACATCAGCAGGTGCAAGTGGAGGAGTGGGGAATCAAACCCAGTTCTCCCAGATTAGAGTCCGCGCACTTAACCACTATACCAAACTATACGGACCTTACAAGCACACTCAAAAAGAATGGAATTCCATATAGATGGCTACTCCCAAAAGGCATCTTTTTTATTTATAAAATCAACTCAACTTTTAAAGCGGAAGACTTCTTAAGAACACATGGTAAAGATTTGGAAACTGAGGAAAAATCTGAAAACACAGTAGAAGACCAACAGGAAGCACAAGGAGCAACTGGAAAAACTACAAACACAAGGAAAACTGGATACAATATCCCAGATGGTTACAAGATATAAACTGAAGAACAAAGATGACAACAAAACACAAATCAAAGGTGGACAGAAAAATAAAGATAATCTCAATAAATGTTAACGGATTGAATGCACAGTTGTCCAAATACAAAGACAAGGCAAAATAACTTTAATTATAAACATATATGCACCAAACCAACACCAAGAAAAAATTTACAAAATGCTACCAGAACTCATTTAAAAACAAAACTATGAAGAAATTTGCCTGATTGGGGATTATAATGCTGTTTTTGATAAACTTCTAGACAGAAAAACAACAACTAGAAAACAGAAAAAAGGTAATGAGCTTCCGAATACATTTTTACAACTCGCAGAAGAGCATAACAAGAAACCCAAAAAAGAAAGACTATACCTTTTATTCAGCAAGACATAAGTCTATGCTTCAATTTTAGCTACAAGACTGAAAAAAGTATTGACATAGATAATGCATCAAAACCAAGCAGGATTTCTACCAAAAAGACAACTTAGAAATAATGTTAGAACAGTCTTGAATGTAAATGAATACTTTGAAGCACACCCAGAAAAGCAAACGGCTTTGATTTTTCTGGATGCGGAAAAAGCATTTGACAATGTCAGTTGGAGTTTTATGTTGGAACAACAAGCAGATTCACAATGTGGCAAATAATTTTTTACAATGGTTAAAGCAATCTACTCTAAACAACATGCAAGGATCTTTCTTAATGGAGACTTATCACAAAGCGATGAAATACAAAAAGGAACCAGACAAGGTTGTCCACTTTCACCATATTTGTTTTGGAAATTCTGAATGATACCATCAGAGAAGATAGATGCATCAGAGGACATAAAATAAGAGAAGAATATAAACTACAAGCATTTGCAGATGATCCGGTATTTATTTTAGAAAACCCTATTACAAAGTTATTAATAACACTACAGAAATATGGTCAGATTGTGGGTCTGAAGATCAATTTGACTAAAACAAAATGTTAACAAAAATATGACAAAAGACCAAATCCAGCAGTTACAAGAGAAATCAGGTTTTGAAGCACAAAAAAGAATGAAGTATTTAGGTATAAACATAATAGATGTAGCTCTTTGGTGAAAGACAACTACATAGAACTTATGCAGGAAATCCAAAAGGACTTGGAAAAATGGAAAAGCCTACAAATAACCATGATGGGCAGAATAGCCACAATAAAAATGAACATTCTATCAAGATTGATATTTTTATTTCAAACAATCCCAATCCTGCAAAATCAACAATACTTTAAAGACCTGGCTAAAACAATGTCTAAATTTGTATGGCAGAACAAGAAACCAAGGATAAAAATGAAGGCCCTACAAGATGCAAAAGAAAGAGCTGGATTTGCATTATCTGATTGGTTTTTATATTATAAAGCAGCAACCCTGACATGGCTAAAAGAATGGATTATATTAGAAAATACCAGATTATTAACTTTAGAAGGACACGACCTATTATTGGGCTGGCACTTATTTTTGTGGTATGAAAAATCAGATGGACACAAATTAAGCAGCACATGATTAGAAAATCTTAATTATTTAAGCCTTACAACAAATCCCAGAGATTGTCAGCCAATTAGAGCCCATGGAACTCCACTGGAAGGGTGGGGGCTAAACCAGCCTCAGCCTTAAGATTGGTGAAGAAACCTTTCTAACTTTTGGGACTTTTTAACTTTGGCTCTGAAACTCAAATGAATACTATACTACAAAAAATCCAGAGGCTAGCAACACTGCGCAAAAAAACGAGAAACAAAAAAAATATAAGGAACTACTAGCTGAACGCAGGATTTTAGAAACTATAGAAACCACTAAAATCCAGAAAAACATATTATTCTTCAGACAACAATTTTGGCAGAAGAACCCCAAAAATCTTAAAATCTTAAAATGGAGGGTGAACCGAAAACTCCACGAACGCAAGATTTTTTCTACCAAAGACCAAAAACACCAAAGATACATCGATCGGAATAAGATAGTTAACTGTTTTGCAGAGTTTTACCAGAAACTTTACACATCTAACAATCCTCAAGAACAAGACATTCAAAAACTACTCAGGGAAAAGAATCTGTGCAAAGAACTTACATCTGCTCATAAACAGTTATTAGACTCTGCTATTACTTCAAAAGAAATCCTAAAAGCCAACACCACACCAGGCAATGATGGATCCACCCCTGAATTTTTAAAAATCTTTAGTCAAGATCTTTCAGAACCCTTAGCCAAAATCTGCAATGCCATTCTGCTTAGGGAATACAAACCACCATCTTGGGGACAAGCCCTTATCATCACCATACCAAAGGAAAATAAAGATAAGGAATCACCCAGCTCATAGAGACCAATAGCACTGCTAAACTGTGATGCTAAGATATTCTCAACAATACTGGCTAAAAGACTACAGAAATTTATAGCAGACTATAGTAATACTGATCAAACTGGGTTTATCTCAAACAGATGTATGGCCGACAACATTCATAGAACTCTGAACATAATTTCTCATTGTAAGCAAATAAAACAGGAATCAATAATTCTTATGGTAGACTTGGAGAAGGCCTTTGATAGTATTGAAGTCAACTACCTACAACAGGTGCTAAAAATAATGAATTTGGGGGAAAATTTTCAAAATGCAATAAAAGCAATATATTCCAATTCCACAGCAAAAATCAGTATAAATAACACTTTGAGCAGATCAATACATTTAAACAAAGGAACAAGATAAAGGTGCCCATTGTCACCAATACTGTTTACACTAGCAATAGAACCTCTAGCAAATGCAATTAGACAACACCCCGCAATTACTGGCATAGGGATAGGGCAACATACCCACATACCCATCAGCCTTTATGCGGATGACCTTATAATATTCCTCTCAAATCCAATATCTTCTCTAACAAATCTCCAAAAGATATTTCAGGATTTACAACCCCTAACAGGCTTGAAGGTAAATCTAGCCAAAACCAAACTCTTTCCTATCTTAATCACGGAAACAACCAAAAAAGGAATGCTCAATTTCCCCTTTGACGGGGTGACATCTCATTGGAGATGCTTAGGAGTCAACATTCCAAAGGATCTTAAAGACCTTGTGAAAATCAGTTTTCAACCTGTCTACAAAGACATAAACATCCGGTTAAAACAATGGCATAAATCGGGATCCTCAAAATCAGCATCCTCAAAAGCTTCGTCTTACCCAAATTCCTGTTCCTGTTCTGAGCAATTCCAATCTCTATTCCGAAAATAGAAATTAATAAATGGCAAAAATCCTTAAACGACTTTTTCTGGGATTACAAAAAACCAAGAGCCAAATTTAACATTCTAACACATGAAACAAAGAAAGGAGGATTAGCGTTCCGAGACTTACACAAACGCAACTGACCTTACCAATATAGTAAGAGTCCTAACTAGTGAGACTGACATTAGTTGGAAACAAATACAAGTAGTGGAAATCAGAACTGACTCTCTCTCAGAACTATATTGGGGTAATACTAAAAAACACAAACTGCAAGTATATATAATGTGTTCCTAAAATCTCCCAACTAATACAAGTAGTGGAAATCAGAACTGACTCTCTCTCAGAACTATATTGGGGTAATACTAAAAAAACACAAACTGCAAGTATATATAATGTGTTCCTAAAATCTGCATTAGAAATCTGGGAGTCACAGAAAAAAGTCCTTCTTCCAAAAATCTCCCAACTATCCACTTACCTTAACCAAGACTGGCTCCCACCAGGCCAAGAAAAACAGGCTTTCCAGGCATGGAGAAATGCAGGCATATCGCGCTTAATAGACCTGACTGAAAAAGGTGCTCCTTTGAGCAAATTGGAATTAGAAAAGAAATTAAACGGGAAAATTTTCTGGTTTCAGTACTTACAAATTCAAGACCTCCTGTATAAGCTACAAACAGAAGGAACATTCTCCAGACCGCTTAGTGAGTTTGAACAAATCATTAGGAACTCAAATGGGGAATTAAAAGGATTGATAGGCAAGCTCTATAAACTCCTAATAAAAGGAAATAAGGATACCTGTTTGCAAATCCTAACGTCAATGGCATCAAGATTGTCAAAAAGCATTCCCAGAAGAACAATGGAATTCAATTTGGTCATCTCCTAGCAACACATCATGCATTTTTAGTGTTAGATTTACCTCATTCATAATTCTAAACAGATGGTATATGACACCAGTCATCTTACACAAAATAAATCCAAAAATATCAAACAAATGTTGGAAAAATTGTGGCACTACAGCAGACTTTGCTCACTGTTGGTGGGCATGTCCTCGAATAAAAGTGTACTGGAGGCAGGTATTAAAACAAATTTCATTCATAATTAATGTAAACTTACCTTGTGATCTGGACTCCATCCTCTTGGAGACATGGCGTACATCTGTAAGTAACAAAAGTACAGAAACATTAATTTCTACCTTATTGATGTTAGCAAAAATAACAATTGCACAAAAATGGAAGCAAAAAAGTGTCCCTACATTAGCAGATTGGGAAAAAGAATCTGGGATTGCTTCATCTATGGGCGTACTTCATATAACTCCTCGGCTTTGCTGTCAGAAAAATATCAAAAGTGGTTCCAGGCAGTAGGGTTTCCTATCATCAATTATTTAGAAAATAGCGAAACAATTCCAAACGACCCAGCCTATTTACTGTTCTTTTGATTGTATTGTACTGTATTTGATTATATTACAATCCGAAACAGCCTTAAAGTTAGCATAGTTTCCTATTTGTATTGAACTTCTTGATTTTAGTTATCTGACCTGACTGATGAAAACCTGTGATCTTCTTTTCTGTACCCTCATTGAATGTTATCTAGGGTTGAAATACTTTTTGTATCGCTATTTATTGCCGAACACTGTTATAACAGTATTGGAAAAATTTAATGAAATATGAATTTTAAAAAAACCAAACAAACTTTGGCTCTGCAGAGGGGGGTCAGCTTAGCCAGGTGTTTTTTTGGGCTTTTTAGTTAGGGTTTTGGGGTCGGCTGAGGGGGGAAAGCTGTTTTTTGTGTGACAAATGTTTATAGTGTTGTAAATTGCCCAGAGTTTGCTCTGCAGGGTGGGCGATTCATAAGTTTAATAAAATAAATAAACGTCCTGTTCAGGGCCCATCCATCCTAACTGTCACATGCAGGTTCTGTGGAAAGGGGCTCTGTGAGAGAAAAGAACCACCCTGAACCGGCCGAGGTAACCGCCTGTCCAGAGAAAGGGGAAGCAGATCTCCACTCAGGGGCTATTTCTTTCACTTGAGAGCCAGTTTTACTTTATATATTGAAGTCATCCACACATCATATGTACCTTATAACACACTTTATTTTCCGTTGAACGCCCCTTTGTGGTTCATCTCCATCTGTGTCTTCTCTGTCGAGTCAAAAAGCTATGCAGCCGGGGTCTCAATTTACCTCACATGTAAGCACAGCCTCCGTCTAGCAGGTTTCCAAATAAGAGACCTTTAGGGAGCACATACTTTACACACTACCAATCTTTACTGTAAAGTTTGTGGGCGTATAAAGGACCTATTGGAGAGGCCAGAGTCGGGGACTGGATACTCTTCAGTCCCGAAGACGGTTGCCTCAGAGCCATAGCCGACACAGAAGCTCATCTGCATAAATGTTATTTTATCTTTTGGATATTATCTTCTCTTTGTGACAGAGAATTCAAGGGTTTTTTTTGAAGAAAATTAGAAACAGTCCAATTCCGTATTACAAAGAAAGTTGATAACGTGACTAAGGATCAAAGGGTTTCACACTCGTATCTCTTTGCGTTGTTTTCCTTCAGGAAAGGTTTTGGTTCACTGCATTCTTGGTAAAAGCAGATCAGCAACCCTGGTGTTGGCTTACCTCATGATCTACCAGAACTTTCCGCTGAGGGATGCGGTGGAAAGGGTTCTCCAGCACAGAGCCATCTCCCCAAACCGTGGGTTCCTCAAACAGCTGCAAGATCTTGATCTGGAGTTGCGCTACAAGATAAGCCCGTGTCAACTTTTGTAAGCTGAAGCAAGAAAAATGGAGGCAACTGGGTGAACAGATCTATGTCAGGGGTCTGCAACATGGTGCCTGTGGGCGCCATGGCACCTGCCCAGTAGGGAGGCCAGCCTCCAGATGGGGCCTGGGATCCCCTGGAATTACACCTCATCTCCAAATCACAGAGCTCAGTTCCCCTGGAGAAAAGGGATGCTCTGGAGGGTGGACTAAAGGGCATTGTGCCCCACTGAGGTCCCTGTCCTCTCTGGGCTCCATCCCCAAATCTCTGGGATCTGGGCTTTGATTTTAGGAAGAGAGGCATTGCTGAAAAATTAAAACGGGTGCCAGGAGACCACGTTACAAACCACTTCTCTGCAGCATTGGGGTGTGTGTGTATGCCAACAAGCAGCATCTTAGAAGTGGACATGTGCACACATGGATGGGAACATCTCTCCTGAGATGGTGTGGTGATTCTGCACGCTCACATTGTCATCTGAAGAAAGACTTTCCATCCTGCAAGAGGCGGAAGGGGTGGGGACGACACCTCTACCAACATGAAGCCTGCGCCTGGAGATGGGGCTGTCAGCTCTGGGTCGAGACGTTCCTGGGGACTTGGGATGCAGCCTGGGGAGGGGTGGGGGGCTTGGGGAGGGGAAGGACTGCAGCGGGGGTGTGATGCCACAGAGCCTGCCCTCCTCCCGGGGAATCGACATTAATCCTTTGAGGTCACTTGTGAATCCGAGAGATCACCAGGCCCCATCTGGGAGTTGGCAACCCTACCTGTAATCTTTGTATGTAGCTGTCAAAAAATTTAAAAGTCCTGCTGTCCTGGTGGATGAGGAGCATTTCCCCAGGACCTTTTTAAGACAATGCTTATTATAACCCACGAATGGCACGGCCGTCGAGTCATCATTTGGCGCGACAGTTTTTCAGCCTGCCGGTTTGCTCCTTTCCACACTAGACCTTAAACCCTCTGCCCACCAACCACTCCCAGCTTTCTCTCCCGGCCACCAAACCTCTGTTTTCTCTCCACCACACCTACGTAGCATCAGCTCTTAGTGACCTCACAAATAAACACTGTGAACAAGTTTCAGTGAGTTAGACTTTGTAGTCATTCCGAGTACCGGTCATGAGCCACGAAGAGAAGAACTTGGGTGGGGATGACCACGAATGCAGATAGACCCAGGTGGACAGACATGTTGGTCTCAAGCAGCAGAACAAAGTTTGAGTCCGGAGTGACACCTTGAAGACCAACAAAGGTTTACTCAAGGTAGGAGCTTTCGTATGCCTGCACTCTTCTTCAAATACATCGGAATGGAAGGTAAGCTTTGAACCTTACCAATCCATTCCAATCTGTAAGTCTGAACCTTACCCACCATTCCAATGTATCTGAAGAAGAGTGTGGTCCTACCTTGAATAAAAGCTCCTACCTTGAATAAAACTTTGTTGGTCTTAAGGGTGCACAAAGGACAGTAAAGCAGGAGACTTTCGGTACAAGGACAGGAGTCACCTTGGCCTGCGTGCTCGGGTTCGATCGCGTGTGCGCACACACAGACAGCCTTATGTCCAAAGGGGAATGGTGTCCATAAGTGCTGCTTTGTAGCACTCATGCTTTAGGCAACTGCGCATCAGTTGGCCATGATATGGTCATGCAACTACAGACTGCACGATGGCACCCAAAGTGCAAAGGATGGCCTGTGTCCCATCATACAGTAAATAACCCACTCTTCCTCCGAGAATTGCAGGCAGTATAAATGGTTCTCTCCCCCGCCCCTTTATCTCACAGAATCATAGAGTTGGAAGGGGCCATTTAGTCCAACCCCCTGCTCAGTACAAGATCAGCCTAAAGCATCCCTGACAAGTTTTTGTCCAGCCACTGCTTGAAGACCGACAGGGAGGGGGCGCTCACCACTGCCCCAACGAGCCGATTCCACTGCTGAACTACTCTTACTGTAATCCCCCCCCCCCAATACCCAGTACCTTTCTGCCTGTAATTTAAACTCGTTATTGTGAGTCCTATCCTCTGCTGCCAACCGGAGCAGTTCCCTGCCTTCCTGTAATAAGTCATAGCCTTTCAAATGCTTCAAGAGTATATTAGTATATTATATTAGGCAATTTCAACTTCCTCTTCTCCAGACTGAACATTCCCCACAACTGGTGGTCCTGTCCGAGCATCGCTCGTTTCTGGAATCAAATAATAGTTCAGATCAAAAGGTTTACCAGTTGTGAACTACCTCCTGACCCAGCCCTGTTTTTGCTCAACTTATGGCCACATAATGGCCCACCAAAGATCAGACAACAAATTATTAACATCCTCATTACAGCTGCCAAAGTTACCATTGCTAAACAGTGGAAAGAGAAACAACCTCCCAGTATCCAACAGTGGCTCTTCAAAGTTTGGGACTTTTATCTGTTAGAAGAATCCTCAATTTACAATTCTCTAGATCAGAATGAGTGTGCATTTCATGACCCTTTAGACAAGTGGTATCCAATTTTAGAGAAAATATCACTTGAAAAATTCAGCTGGGAATCTATAACAAGCTAAATAGAAGCTCATGCTTTATGGCTAATTATTGAGTGGTGATGTTGACAGGATTTATTTAAATGGTGGTTTGTTAATGTCTGTTTATTCTAGCCACGGGTTTTAAATAGATTTAATGTTAAGAATTCGCCCTTGATGAATACTATTTTTGAATTACCTTCTTTTTAGACTATAGACTGCTACAGATTTGACGACACTATGTCACATTCTTTCTTTCACTTTATTGTTTTGTCTGGAACATGCATAATAATAAAAAAAACAGACTGAACATTCCCAAGAAGTCCCTCAGCCTTTCCTTGTAGGGCTTCTTGGTCTCCAGGCCCCCGATCATCCTTCTTGTAGAGAGGCCTCCAGAACTGAACACAGTACCCCAGTTGCAGCCTGACTGATGCACTGTACAGTGGGACTCTGACATCTTGTGGTTTGGCTGTTGTGCCTCTGTTGATGCATCCCAAGACTACACTGGTCTTTTTTGCCGCTACATCACACTGACTGCTCATATTTAGCTTACAGTACACCTGTACCCCAGGATCTTGTTCACACACACGGTGACCCAGAAGTGTGCTGCCCATCTAGTATGCATGCTTCTCTTTTTTTTTTTACCCAGTTATAGATCTCTGCACTTATCCTTGTTTAATTGCATCTAATTCACATCCACCCACTTTTCCAGTGTGTACAGATCACATTGAATTCTGTCACAGGTCCATTCTGCATCTGGCATTTGCTCCACATTCTCTCAGCACTCGACCTGGTTCCCCCTTGCCTTGGAATACCTATTTTCATTGCATTGCCTCAGATCCTGGTTTCTGCATTGGCTACCCATTAAGTCCCATGTCAATTTGCCATCTATTTTGTTTCCAGCGCTCACTTCTGCATTGGTATGCAGATTTTCCTGTGTCGGGACTTGCCTCAGCGGTCATTAGCCATGTAGGAGATCCTTTGAATGGTGGATCGCACCTGACTGAGCCAAGTAGTTCATGGCAAGGCGATAAATACAGAGGGAGAAATAGGGACGGGGGAACTGACGAAGATCAATGAAGCCGTGTCAAGTTTTCTGCTTATTGTTCCCTTCTAATCAGAGGCGGAGGAAGGAAAAGGGCAGCTCAAAACCACATTCAGATGTCCCGGGGCAACACCCGTACTGACTGCAAAGTCACCCCTGAATGGCCATAAATCTATGCAGAAGGTACCGTAAAAACCAATGAACAAAGAAAGTGAAAGCAGCATGCAGCATAGAGGGAGATTAACCTCCCGACATGGCTGTGGGGAAACTGCGAGGAAACAGACGGGTGCAGAATCAGCCACTCTCTTCCAGGGCGTTTGCTGCTCCTCCTCCTGATTCGGTGTCATTTGCAGATTTAGTTAGTAGTCCACTCCCTCATCCAGATCCAGATTCTGGGCCCAGAACCAAGCCCGGTGGCACCCCACTGGGCACCTCCCTCCAATCCCTTGAAATGCCACGGACAGCGACTCTTTTGCATAGTCCTCCAGCTCCTCTCCTGTCCAGCAAACAAGCCTAGATTCTAATCAGATACTCCTCTTTAGCGAAGTGTCCTTCCCTTCACTGGCTCCTTTTCCTTCCAGTAATTTTGCCCATGGAATGATAGAAGTGTCCCTGCACACCAAAGTTTATATCCAGAATTAAACCTGGTTGGACTTAAAGGTGCCACTCTGGACTCAAACTTTGTTCTAACACATGGACAGTATATCCTACAGTCAGAAACACACCAGGATAGGGTGTAGGCCTGAGAAAAAATGTACAGGCAGCCTCACTGTATAAGAAGCTACTGTTCAAAACTGATAGCACAACCTAATGTTAAGGTGCAACAACACACTCCAAACTGACAATAAATAAAACAGCCAACCCTGTGATCCATATATAATCCTCAAAGGCTTCTCTTTGTGTTTGTTGGTTAAGTTAAAATGGTGAGGCAGACCACTCCTCTGCAAAACAATTAGAATTTGGGAATCATCTTGGAATGTGAGTATAACCATTTGGGGGACTGATTAAAAACCTGGGCTGATTTCCCGCAAGCGCTGCTCCACGCTCGGTCTTCCCTTTTGCCCCAAAGGTACGTGACAATTTCACACTAAGTGCTGTGCGGCCGCAACTTCGAGCAATTTCCCCCAGGTCTACTCAATCCTCAAAACCCAGGATTGAGTAGATGTGGGGAAAATTGTGCGAAGCTGCGGGGCAAAATGCGGCCATGCAGCACTTATTGTAAAATTAACACGTACCTTCAGGGCAAAGGGAAGAGGGAGCGCGGAGCAGCGCTTGTGGGAAATCGGCCCTAATTTGTTTTCACTTATTCCTTGCCTCTTATTATGTCATATGTAACTGCAGAGCAACACCTAGTGGTGGAAATGGTAAATACTGTCAATAGCTGCCTTGTAAAACTAAGTGCAAGGTCAATCCTTCTCCCATAATAGTCTGTAGGCCAAGAGCGAAAAAGGGGCCTATCAGTGTCAGGTAAGGTGGCAAAACCTCTTTATGGTATGTTTTGATGTGATAAACCATTCTGGTGGGTAGTTTAAGCTTTTTATAATGTCATCAAGATAGCCAAAGCCAATTTTTCTTCCCTTTTCTAATTTGAGGTGTAAACTGTGAGCCAAGGGACCAATGCCAAATTATAAAACACTGTAGGAAAGCTAATAAATTCCTCTACAAATGATATTAATACTGTTTTAGTAATTTTACCAATTTTGAGATAGAGACCATAAAGTAGAGAAAAACTCAATTTCCCCCACATTTTTATAAGGTTTACATTATATGGTGCTTAATCTAATCCAGATAGTCACCTAAGTATATTAGGCAATTGTAGATTATTATTTAGCCTTTCCAATAAGCCACAGCATATTCTGATATATCACAGTTAGGTATATGAGAACAGACCTTTGTTTTGTGTGATTTTTATCCAATGTAACAGGGATAACTAGTCCTTTCTGGTGACCAGTGGGGGATGGAGGGAACACCTGGAGAAAGAGAAAGGCCCAGGCCTCGTTGCCGGTGTCACACAGGAAGTGACATCATCACACCAGCGATGTCCAGGTGACATTCTGGTATTTGGGCAAAAATTAACCTACCATAGAGTTTTTGCCCAAATACCAGAGTGTCACCTGGATGTTGCTGATGTGATGATGTCACTTCCACTGCAACATCTGCGATGAGTCCTAGGCCTTTCCCTTTTTCCAGGGTTGGCCAGCTGATCGGCAGCAGGGGGGCAGGGCCTACCAGTGAGGAACCCCCGCCTCCACTGGGAGGGAGTCTGGCAACCCTAATAATAGGCAATTTGGTATTACTGCAAAGAGAAATCTTTTATTTTTTTGAGTTCAGCAGCTGTTCAATATGTATATGTTTTTATTTACAAATCCAACATTATCACCATTTCATGAATTTTATTCTCTAAGGGAATGTTTATAATAGTTATAGCCTCAGCTGTGTTTATCAGCTGTGTGGAGAAAACCAAGAACAGAAGCAATGCTAGCCAGTCATTAATGTTACAGTGCTGGCAAAAGGGACGGTCCAACAAGAACTTATATCAGAGAGGTCGATCTCAAGACATTGTTCTGCTGTGCTTTGCAGAAGAATCTCGTACGGCTTCTAGCATGCATGTCAAACCATGAAGACCAATCAAAATGCATCTGGACAGGCTTTAACATACTTCTCCGTGAATGTCATAGCTGTACAAGACAATATTGGCTATTTACCCTGCATCTTGAAATATCAACTGTTTATGAGGTCCAAAACCGGTTTGCCCTGAGCTAGATGGCCCAGGCTAGCCCAAACCTGTTAAATCTTGAAAGCTCAGCAGGATCAGCCCTGGTTAATACTTGGATGGGAGACCACCAAGGAAGTTCAGGGTTGCCATGCAGAGGTAGGTGATGCCGAACCACCTCTGAATGTCCCTGGCCTTGAAAAGCCCCTGGGGGGGGTCGCCAGAAGTCAGCTGTAGCTTGAGGGCAAACAAAAAAGTCTATTGACAGCCTCCGCAATTGTCCACAATTGTGTGTTTGTGTGTTTATTTAAATATTTATTTAAACAGGTTACTTATTTAAACATTTACATCATATTTTTCTTTGTGGTTCAAGGTGGCTCATAATAACAGTTAAAGCATCCCCAACTAAAGCCAAAAATTAAACAGCAAACCCCAAATCTCTCCCTCCCTCCTCCTTTAAATGATGTCTGCCATTCAGCCCCCTTCAAAAGCCCTGGCAAACAGTTACACCTTGCAGCGCCTCCTGAAGAACTCCAAAGAAGGAGGAGGAGGAGGAGGAGACTGGATTTATACCCCACCCTTCACTACCCAAGGGAGTCTCAGAGCGGCTTACAAACTCCTTTCCCTTCCCCTCCCCACGACAGACACCCTGTGAGGGAGGTGGGGCTGAGAGAGCTCTGACAGAAACTGCTCTTTTTTAAGGGCAGCTCTGACAGAACTATGGTGTCACAAAAAGGGAGGCGGCAGCACTGAGTGCACCCCTTTTACTTTCTGCTATTCAGGACTGGGAAAGGGAAGCACTGAGCCCGGCGGCCATTTGTGTGCCATGAGTCGTACCCCGAGGCTAGGTGGCCAGATGAATACACAGACGATGCCCTGCCCAGAATAATCCTTTGAAATCTGAATATTATCCAGTCTTAAATTAGATAAAAGTGTATCACACCCACACCACCAATCTGTCCACTTGACAGGACCCACTCCAAGTTACATTGTACTCAGCGCTCCACGATCAAAGCTGGAAGTCTTAAACTAGAGAGGAGGAGATTGAATTTATACCCCACCCTTCACTACCCAAGGGAGAGCAGCTTACAAACTCCTTTCCCTTCCCCTCCCCACAACAGATGCCCTGTGAGGTAGAAGAAGAAGAAGAAGAAGAGATTGGATTCATACCCCGCCCTTCACTACCCAAAGGTGTCTCAGAGCGGCTTACAAACTCCTTTCCCTTCCCCTCCCCACAACAGACGCCCTGTGAGGGAGGCGGGGCTGAGAGAGCTCTGACAGAAACTGCTCTTTTTCAAGGACAGCTCTGAGAGAACTATGGCTTGCCAAAGGTCACACCAGCAGCTGCAAGTGGAGGAGTGGGGAATCAAACCCAGTACTCCCAGATTAGAGTCCATGCACTGAACCACTACACCCAACTGGCTCTCAGAGAGCCCCCCCTTTTCAGGGAGCCCCCAAACTGGAACCAAGGTGGAAAAGGCCCAGGGGCCTCTGCTCAATGCCAGACAGGCCACCTAAGTGGTCAGACAGCCAACAGGTGACTGCCTGATGACCGTGGCTGCCACAGGGGGACATATGGAAGGTGACGGTATCCTTTCTGTACGAAAGACTTCGAGAAACCATCCAGAGGTATCCAGAAAAACATGAAGCACACCGTCGTAATTAGTGTCAGATTCGGGCATCTCTGCAATGTAAATAGCTTCAAGGCCCGACCTGCCATGAATGCTGGGGTGGGGAGGGGCTGAGGAGGAGGTAAGTGTGTGTGTGTGTGTGTTTGTAAGAGTGTATTCCCTTACGGAAAGGTGCTAACTCTCTCACAGGAACAGACTTCAAAAGCACCATTTGTTGCGGGATAATAAAACCTCCGTGTACGTGATGCCATGGGGCAGGGGATCATGGGATGTAGATCTGTGTTCTGTGTATACTAGCCTTTTGCTCCTCAGTCCGAACAAAGAATCTATCCTATATACAACTGTTCTTAATTCCTAATAAACTTTTCTTGAAAGACTATAGGACTGAGAGCTTATTGAACCCGGGATCTGACAATTAGACTGGGTGTCTTTCACACTGTACACATGTTTTCGGCCATTATTGGTAAACAGTTTCAAGATATAGGACTGCAGGATTCTGCATTTAGTCAGGTACCAGGGCACAGATCTGTGCATTTAGTCAGGCACAACTGCAGAAGGTTCAGGAGCTGGGCTAACAGGTGACCACAAGTCTATAGCCCTGCAGTTAAGCTCCACAAGCTACTTTATGAAGCGCCCATGTGACCAACAAGGCAAGGTCTGTAGTCATGGCTGAAGGACATTCATGGTGTAACACTGAATATATTGGATGAAATGGTCAAATGGCCTGGAGATCTCCCAGAATAATACCTAATCTGTAGACCACAGATTGCGGCTCCCCAGGAGAAAATGGCGGCCTTGGAGAGTGGGGTCTCCCTGGCCTTCTGCCCCGCTAAGTCCCCCCCAGACCCTGCTCTCCCCAGGCCCCCCCCCAAATCTCCAGGAATCTTCCAACCTGGAGTTGGCAAGCCTATGGCTGGCCAAAATCCTCCCATGCACACAGTAGCCGCATCTGCACACCTCTGGACCCCCCACTATCACAGCACGCATTCACCACCGGATTATCCCGCCTGGACGAGCCAATCCACTTGCAAATGTTGGCAACGGAGCAAGGATAGTGCAGGATCCGACACTGAGTGGATGCAGCTGGCGACACACAGGCGTGATGGGGACGACGACCCCTTCTCTGGCCCACATCCCGTAACCCTGGGGAAGGCCTCTGCTCAGAAGCTTCCTTCCATGTCTGAAGATGCGCCGTCTCAGGCAAACGGAAGTCCCTGCGGTCGCCTGGCAGGCATTTTTGGTCTCTCTCTCTCCCCCTTCTAATTATAGCGTGCGGCTGCTTAAAACCACAAGCTCTTCAAATAACAGAGTGCCAGCAACTTAATCCACAAGCTCAAAGGAGAGGCAGGCTGCTTACCCAACACCGGCAGTGACTAAGGAAGGGGAACGAGAGGAGAGCAGGAGGCCGGCTGCTTCGCCCACCACCGGGAGGAGAAGGGGGCGAAGGGGCAGGGACCTGGGGAAGAGTGGATATTCAGTACGCCGAAGGGACCGACTAGGTGCCAAGGTAACAGCTTTCCCTTGCAGGGTCATTGCCTTTTGAAAATGAAGGAACTGAAAGAAATAATCTCTCCAAGTCAGCCCAACCCATGCCAGATGTAGCCCTGCGGCCCAGCTGTGTCTCTGGCCCGGCCACCCAAGCTTCGGTGTGCCCAGGAGTGCAGAGACCCAGGGGAAGGGCCCATTCTCAAGCAGGCTGCGGGTGCCCAATGAGCCCCACCATGGGGCACCATAAGGGCCTGAGGGAGCCGTGGCACCGTGGCAGAACCTCTGCTGGACATGCCCCAGCTTGGATCCCTGGCATCTCCAGTTAAAAGGATCAAGTAGCAGGTGATGTGAAAGACCTGGGCTTGAGATAGAGTTGACATCTATAGCTGTCAACGCCACCCCTCCAGAGGAACTGGGAGACGGGGACAGGCACAATGATGGTGGGGCTGGTGTGTGATGTCACTTCCAGACTGGCAGCTAATCAGCGAGTCCGAGAACATCACCCTGATTTGATGATGTCACATCTGGTTTGGCACCTAGCTGGGCAAAGCACAGAGCATTGCCCTGACAGATTACATGACTTCCGGTGCCAGACCGGAAGTGACATCACACATCGGCGCAATGCCACCATGCCTCCCCCATTTTTGCCCATTTTTCCCGGCCAGCCTATCAAGTGCTAGTGGGGCTGGAGGAACTTCCAGGAAGGTCTCCTTCACCTCCCCTCTGCCTGAGACCCTGGAGACCCACTGCTAGTCCAAGTAGACCAGACTGACCTTGGGTAGTGGACCATGGATAAGTCAGCTGCATGTGGAATGGACTGCCCTTGGTGGGGGGTCCAGAGTTTTGCAGGCTCGTTCTGAGATTAACCAGTGAAGATAAGCATCCAGCCCCCTCTACCATGTAAAGGCCTAATGAGGAAACCCAACTCTGAACTTGCCCATTGTCCAATCTAAAATCAGCAGCCTGGCCAGCACACCCCACCCCCTCCCAAAGAACATCTCCTCCAGACTGCTAGGCGGTCTAAAATACAGCCCAGCTTGGCAAAGACTTGTGAACCATAAGCTGAATGCAACCAGCAGCCACGTATTGTGGTCTACTACATGCGCAAAAACCCCTCTTGTTAAGCAGGTGGCAAAAAATAACAGGCGTTTTGGGCTGATACACATGTCTGATGGACAGCTAGGACAGTGTAGTGATTAGCATGCCCTACTAGGATTCGGGAGCCAAGGTTCATGGAACTGTGGAAGTCTACCTCACAGGAATTTTGTGAAGATAAAATTGGAAAGGCAGAATTGCGAGCTCCCCTGAGTTCCTTCTATTAGGGGAAAGGGACTGAAATGTGACGAGACAGAAAGAGAGGAGAGCATTCAGCTTAGCATTCAACACATTCTTTAGGACACAATACAAAACTTTTTATTGTCTGTCCAAGGAATTTTGCCTAATTAGGCATCCTGTGACATTAGGATCACCAGGCCTAGGGAGGCAGGGAACCGGGGGTGGCCAGTGGCAATGCTGTGATGTCACTTCTGGAGAAAAACTGGAAGTGATGTCACAGTTAAGAACATAAGAGAAGCCAATGTTGGATCAGGCCAAATGGCTCATCCAGTCCAACACTCTGTGTCACACAGTGGCCAAAAACACCAGGGGCCACCACAAGGTCCAGCAGTGGGGACAGGACCCTAGAAGCCCTCCCACTTTTAACCCCCCCCACTCCAAGCACCAAGAATACAAAGCATCACTTGCCCCAGACCGAGATTTCCTTTCTATACCCTGTGGCTAATAGCCACCAATGGACCTCTGCTCCATATGCTTATCCAATTCCCTCTTGAAGCTGTCCATTCTTGTAGCTGCCACCACCTCCTCTGGCAGTGAATTCCATGTGTTCGTCACTCTTTGGGTGAAGAAGTTCTGCAGGAATCACTGGAAACTTCATGGCAGAACCACAGAGCTTTTGGCAAGTCCTAGAGAGGACTGATGTCGCTTTTCTGAACTTCTATGGGTCTACCGTAGAATTCCCACCGATTCTTAGACAGCCATAACAGTACTTCCAGGTTTGCCTAGAAGTATTGTCACACTGTTGGCCTGTAAACTATTTTTTCTCCTGCCTTTGCTCTGATCCCCCACTTCCACTGGGGCGGGGGAATTCTGGCAACACTATTTGATACGTCTCCTGCAGTCTCAGCTTGCAATTCTGCTCCTATACACAGGCCTGTTTATATCAGAGGAGCAGCAAATATCTCTCATTTTCCCCTCAGTACAAAAAAAAGGTATTAATTGTGTTGAATGTGTGTCCTAAGTAGGAAACAGGTGTGTAAATATATTTCTCCCCACCACATTAACACACTTTTTCCTAACTGCAGAACAAAATCTTTCTTTACACAATGGCTGATTCACTTCTAGACTCAGCTGCCACAAGATGGCAAGAGGGGGCTGGCTACCGGCTTAGATGGCTTTAAAAGGGGATTAGGCAAATTCAAGGGAGACCAGTTAGTAGCCACGGTAGCTGGATGGAAGCTCCAGTCTCACAAGCAGCATGACACCGAAGGCCTTATACTCAAACTCAGTATACTGAAACTTATACTGAAACTCAGAGAAATATTAGGTAGGATCCTGTGGCTGGAAATGCTGAGGGGGAAATCTGCACAGGAAGGATGGGAGATGCTGAAAAATGAAGTGCTTAAGGCACAATCACAAACTATCCCAGTGAGAAAGAAAGGTGGGAGATGGCTAATGAAGCCGAGGTGGCTGAACAAGGAACTCTCTGAAGAGCTAAGACTAAAAAGGGAAATGTACAGGAAATGGAAGGAGGGACAAATTACTGAGGGTGAGTACAAGAAGCAGGCTCGAATCTGTAGGGATGGTGTCAGAAAGGCTAAAGCGCAGACGGAGCTGAGACTTGCGAGGGATGCTAAAAATAAAAAAAGATGGGTTTCTATGCCTATGTTTGGAGCAAAAAGACAAACAGGGATGGGGTAAGCTCATTGCTGAGGGAAGACAGTCAAGCCTTAACAAGGGATGAAGACAAAGCGGAATTACTTAACTCTCACTTTGCACCAGTCTTTAACCGAAAGGTGAGCTGTATACAAACTGAAGAATGCAGGACATATGAAGGAAGGAGGAACTGCCAGTCCAGAGTAAGTAAGGAGATAATTAGAGAGCATCTAGCTGCCTTAAATAATTTCAAATCTCCAGGGCCGGATGGCTTGCATCCCAGGGTGCTAAAAGAAATTGCCGCTGTAATTTCAGAGCCTCTGGCTCTAATCTTTGAGATGTCCTGGAGTCCTGGTGTTGTGCCAGAAGACTGGAGAAGAGCAAATGTTGTCCCGATCTTCAAGAAGGGAAAAAAGACAGACCCAGGAAATCACAGGCCTGTCAGTTTGACATCAATACCTGGAAAAATTCTAGAGCAGATTATTAAACACTCTGTCTGTGAGCACCTTGAATGGAATGAGTTAATTGGTAGTAGCCTGCATGGGTTTATCAAGAATAACTCATGCCAGACCAACCTTATCTCCTTTTTTGACAGAGTTACTAAAATGGTTGACTCTGGCAATGCTGTGGACATAGTGTATCTAGATTTCAGTAAAGCATTTGACAAAATTTCCCATGATATCCTTGAGGATAAGCTGGTTAAATGTGAGCTGGATGGTGCAACCATTGGATGGATTCATGGTTGGCTGAAAAATCGTACCCAACGAGTGCTCGTAGATGGCTCTGCGTCTACGTGGAGGAAAGTCCTGGGCCTGATGTTGTTCAATGTTTTTATAAATGACCTGGAGGAAGACATAGAGCAGATGCTTATCAAATTTGCAAATGACACGAAGCTGGGTGGGATTGCTAATTCTGAAGAAGACAGAGTCAGGATTCAAAATTACCTAGATAGGCTGGAACAGTGAGCTGAGACAAATAAAATGAATTTCAATAGAGATAAGTGAAAGTCCTACACTTAGGCCCCCCAAAAATCAAAGGCACAGATATAGAATGGGAGGGACTTGGCTTGACAGCACATGTGACAGGGATCTAGGTATTCTGGTTGATCACAAACTAAACATGAGCCTGTAGTGCAATGTGACTGCGAAGAAAGCTAATGCAATCTTACGATGCATTAGCAGAAGCATTGTGTCCAGATCACACATTTTGCCAAACTATTCTCTCTTGCTCCAGATTGCAAGACTAGATCTAATGGGTGGAAATTACAAGGGAGTCAATGCCAGCTAAATATCAGGAGAAACTTCCTGACTTTAAGAGTGGTTGAGCAGTGGAACAGACTGCCTCGGGAGGTGGTGGATGCTCCTTTGCTAGGTGTTTTCAAGCGGAGGCTGAATGACCATCTTTTGACTATGCTCCTGCAGAGTGCAGGGGGTTGGACTAGGTGACCAGCAAGGTCCCTTTCCAACTCTAACATTCTATGATTCTATGATTCTATGAATCAGACCATTGGTCCCTCTAGGTCAGCGTCTTCTACTCAGGTAGCAGCAGCTCTCCAGGATCTTGGGTAGACATCTTTCACATCAGCTTCTGCCTGGGATTTTAAACTGGAGATTGGACCTGGGACCTTCTGCATGCAAAGCAGATGCTCCACCACTGAGCCAAACTGAGCCCTCCCAAGGGCTTCTCAGTGTCCATTTGCCCAGTTGCTAGTGGTGTGCAATGGTGGTCCATCACTCAACTAGTTAGGAGAGCACCGCATGGGGATCTTGGCCTGTCACCCCCTACTCCCTTGTAAAAGAGGCCAGCTGGTCTAAGGGCCCAATAGGGCCTGGAGATCCCCCAGCATCTATAGCTGACTTCCAGAGTAAAGAGATCAGTTCCCCTGAAGAAAGCAGCAGCTTTGAAGGATGGACTTGATGGTATCACATCCCTGTTGAGGTTCGTTCTCTCCCCCAGCCTCTCCTATCCGCAGTCTCTGCCCCCAGACCGCCAGGGATTTCCCAACCCAGGGCAGGCATTCCTAGGGCCAAACCAAATGTACATTGGGAATTCTGTGGCACTCTCAGTGATGTGTGTTTTCAGGTGCAGAAGAGCTGAATTTGGATTGAGCATGCTTGGAAAGCGGTTTTAAGGCCCCTGTCTCTGGAAGTCCCAGACCCAAACTGGGCCTCTCTGCGCCTGAAAGTTTTAAAAAGTGGTGGGAGATCTGAAGGTGGAACTCTAGGCACAGACTTGGCTTACAGGCACAGGGGCTTGAAAGCCATGAATGGAACTCGACAGAAGAATGAGACTCTCTACACCAGCTACATTGATGGGCAACAGTCAGCAAACACGCTCTGAGTACGGTGGCCTTGAAGGCATCTGAAAGTCAAACTGAGTCCCTCTTTTTGCATTAGGAAAAAACCAACTCTTTCTCTCTCTTCTCCCAGAAGTACTACTGGAAGTGCAAGGCGGCAGAAATCAGGTATGAACAGTGCCTCCAAGGACGACAGCAACCTGGAGAGCAAAACGCATTACCAGACACCGGCACTCTCCGAACTGCAGAGGCTGGTATGGAGAAGAGGAGGGTCCGACAACCACGTGGACCAAGTGTGGCCAAACCTCTACCTTGGAGATGCGTAAGGGGATGAGTGTATCTCAAACAGGACATGGCAGAAAAAGTCCAGAGGAGGGCAACCAAGATCATTAGGGGGTCGGAGCCCCTTCCCGAGGCGGAAAGGCTGGAGAGTCTCTGGGAATTTTTAGTTTAGAGAAGAGACCACTAAAGGGAGACATGGCAGAGATTTATAAAATTATGCAGGGGGCGGAGAGAGTTGACAAAATACTAGAACTCGAGGGCATCCAATGAAGCTGATGGGCAGTAGATCCAGGATGGATGACAGGAAACACTTCTTTACACAGGAAGTGATTAAAATGTGGAATTTTCTGCCAGAGGATGCAGTAATGGCCACAGGAATAAACAGCTTTAAAAGGGGATTAGACAGATTCATGGAATCAGTCAATGTTTATTGGCCACAGTGATTAAATAGAACCTCCACATTCAGAGGCCGTCAACCTCTGGATCCCAGAGCCAGGAGGCAACCTTGGGGGAAGGCCTTGGCCTCTCTGCCCTGTTGTTGGCCCTCCAGAGGAGCTGGTTGGACACTATGTGAGACAGGAGGCTGGACTAGATGGACCCTCACTGGCCTTTTCCAGCAGGGCTCCTCTGATGTTCTTATGTTTATGTCCTGATGGGGGTGGGTGACTGGTAGTTACTTACCTACCAGACAAGGTTGCTTGCCAGCACTGGACAACCAGCGGCAGTCTTGGTGGGTGGGCTCACCTGCCTTGTTTGGTGTAGTGGTTAAGTGCACGGGCTCTTATCTGGGAGAACCGGGTTTGATTCCCCACTCCTCCATTTGCACCTGCTGGTGTGACGTTGGGCAGGCCATAGTTCTGACAAGAGCTGTCCTGGAAAAAGAGCAGTTTCTGTCAGAGCTCTCTCAGCCCCACCTACCTCCCAGGGTGTCTGTTGTGGGGAGGGGAAGGGAAATCTGTGTGTCCCCCACCCTTTACTGCATGTTTCTTTGATATCTGTGAATGTCCAGTCCTTTTGGGCTGAGCTGGTTTCAAACCGAATTTCCTGCTGTCTGATCACTCTGTTGCACACCCAAGCCATCAGGCAGGTCTGGTCTCTTGTTTTCCAGCCACCATTTGTTTACTAGTTAGCAGTGTGCACAGAACTGCATATTCACACCTCCCCCCCACAGGGGCTTTTCAAAACTGTGTTTTCTTTATAAAAACTTTCAAAGAAAGACCCCTATGTACATCAGCTTTTTTCTGTGCTTTGGGGAAGGGATTAATTGAAAAGATTAGAGGGGGAGAATGGCAGTGAACTGCATACCCCAGCAGGCTCATCAGCGCTTGTGTGCATGCTCAAAGGACAAACTAAAAAAGAAGATCGATGGCCTCACTCCCTGGCTGCTGTGTCTGATCACTCAAGGATGGGGTAAAAGCCCTTTGAAGAGTGCTAATGGGGTGAGTCTAATCACAATTCTCTGTTACAACCTCCCACCACCCCCCGATCAATTAGAGGCAAGGCCACACTGGATCAAACTGCACACCTGACCACAGACTATAGTCATTTTTTTAACATTGCAGTTTCAGCCTTGAATCATGTTTTTTCATGTTCTTGGCCTCAAATCACATTTCCCCCTCCCCACTTTTTTGGCCTTCGAACACATTTGTTTTTCATTTTTTGCCTTAAATCAGGCTAAGCCAGTTCCAAAACTTTCCCTAGACCCCCTCCAGTTCCGTGCTGCTGGCCTCTATCTCAGAGTTATTAACCACCTGAGAAGCTTCTTGCTGCCCTCAGAGCAAAGCTACCAATGGTTGAGACTGGTTAGAATTTGGGTCAGAGCCTTTTGAACGGGGCCCCCAGATAATTAAGCAACCCTCTGAGACTTCACCTTGGAGAGACAAACTTGTTTTTGAAAGCAGATTCCGTTGAGTGGCTGTGTTGGTCTGAATCAGCAGAACAACGTCTGAGTCCGGCCAGGCCCCTATAAGACCAACAAAGTTTAATTTGGGTCATAAGCTTCTGTCTGCAAGCACACTTCATCCTTATACCCATAATTAAACATTGTTGGTCTTAACGGTGCCACTAAACCAGGGCTGTATCCAGCAGTGGGGCTTTAGGGGCTGAGCCCCCTATTGACTAAGGCAGAGCCCCATCACTCCCTCCCTCCCTTCTCCTGGCCTTGCAGGGCTTGAGCTGCTCCATCTTGTGCTGCTGCCCTGCCAACCTTCAAAGCCCTCCCTTCTGTTAGCAAGGGGAGGGGAGGGAGCCTGGGGTGGATGTCACCACCGTGTTGCGCTGCCTTCCTCTCCCCCGGGAAAGTACCTGGCCTTGCAGGGCTTGAGCGACACCACCTTGGACTGCTGCCACGCCAGCCCCAAGCCCTCCCTTCCATTGGCGGGGTGGGGGAGGGAGCCTGGGGTGCGCCACACTGCCACGTCATGTTGCCTTTCCTCCTCCCCACCCTGAGGAGTACCTGGCTTTCTGTGGCTGGCCCGAAGCAATTCCATGAATGCCTTTGGGTCAGTGTGGAGCAGGGGACTCCCTGGCTGGCACCTATTTGGAGAGCTGCGTGAAGTGGCAGGGCGGCCACCTGGCCGCCTCCTTTCCAGCTCTTCCCTTCCTCCTCTTCCCTCTCCCGAATGGCGAGGGAGGAGGAGAGTCACAGGACACCCCCCTCCAAATTCCAAAGCCCCCTCCCAGAATCCTCCTGGCTATGGGGCTGCAATGGACTAAAACTTTGTTCTATTGTTTTTGAGAGATGGTTGATAAGGCGTTTGCCATATGCCGTAAGCATTCCATAAGAACTTAGGAGCTTAATCAGGAGAGCTTTAAACTGAAGCCGCAAGAGGAAGGGGACAATCAACATGGGGACTTCAGTGAAGAGGAGAAAACAGTGGGGGCCCACCTGGGTAGGACAGGCCAAACAAAGGTACAAGGCTACAAGTGCCTATACACCAATGCCCGTAGTATGGGTAATAAGAAGGAAGAGCTGGAGATTCTCTTGTAAACAGAGGGCTATGATATAATAGGAATCCCTGAGACTTGGTGGGATGATTTTCATGACTGGGATGTGGTAGTGGATGGGTATGAGTTGTTCAAGAAAAACTGGAAGAGTAGAAGAGGAGGCGGAGTGGCACTGTATGTGAAGAGAGGGCTAGATTGTCAGGAAGTTCTGGAGAATGGGGTTGACAGCCCCGTGGAAAGTACATGGGTTAGGGGAGGTAGGGCAAAGGGTATTGTTGTTGGAGTCCGCTACAGACCGCCTGACCAGGGACAGGAAATGGATGCTGCCCTCCTTGAACAGATTGGTAGAGTATCCAGACATCAGAACCTTATAATTATGGGAGACTTCAACTTCCCCGATGTGTGCTGGGAGACAGGCTCAACAAAGCGACAAGAATCACGCAACTTCCTGACCTGTCTGGCTGACAACTTCCTTTTACAAATGGTGGAGGAAGCCACAAAGGGCTCGGCCATACTGGACTTAATATTAACCAACAGGGAAGAATTGGTAGACGGGGTGAAGGTGGTGGGGACCTTAGGGGGAAGTGACCATGTCCTCCTTGAATTCCAGTTGATGTGGGGGGTCAAGGACGTTTGTAGCTAGAATCGTAGGTTAGATTTTCACAGGGCCGACTTCAACGAACTCAGAGGCTCGATGGGAGTCATTCCATGGGGGTGGGAGTGTGCTGGAAGGGAAAGGAGCGAGTGAAGGGGGGCTCTTCTCAAACATGAGCTTTTGTGAGCTCCAGCAAGATGGAAACATGGTAAGGGCTCCAAGAAGCCAATGTGGATGAACGGAGAGCTTCAGAATAAGCTAAGGGAGAAAAAGGGAAATGTTCAGGAAATGGAGAGAAGGTCAGACCTCTAAAGAGGAGTATATGAGAGTTACTTGGTACTGCAGATCAGCCATAAAGAGAAATCAATGCTCGATATGAGTTGGGTCTGGCCAGGGGGGCTCACTACAATAAGAAAAACTTCTACAGGTATGTGAGAAACAAACATGAGGTAAAAGAGACAATTGGACTCCTTTTGGGAGCAGAAGAAGAAACTCTGGTGGAGGACAGGGAAAAAGCAGACAGGCTTAATGACTTTCTTGCCTCTGTTTTCTCGTTGAAGAACTCAAGCCCATCTAGAGATGGTAGAGGACGTAACAGGACACCTGAGTGTACAGTTGACATTGACAGGGAGGTTGTGGAGAGGCACCTGGCTGCACTGGGCCAGATGGTGCACACCCAAGAGTGCTCAAAGAACCATCTAATGAACTTGCAGAGCCTCTGTCTTCCTGGACTTCATCTTCAAGTCTTCCTGGAGGACTGGGGATGTGCCACAAGACTGGAGAAGAGCAAATGTTATCCTAATCTTTAAGAAAGGAAAGAAGGATGACCCGGGAAACTACAGGCCGGTCAGTCTGATTTCTGTTGCTGGGAAGATAGTAGAGCAGATTTTAAAGGGATTGGTCTGTAAGCATCTGAAGTGCCACTTATTGATCCGGAGAAGTCAGCATGGTTTTGTACCCAACAGATCTTGTCAGGCCAACCTGGTTTCCTTCTTTGATCATGTGACAAGCTTACTGGATTGTGGGAACTGTGTTGATGAGATTTACCTGGATTTCAGTAAAGCTTTAGATAAGGTTCCCCGTGACATTCTGATGGGCAAACTGGAAGACTGTGGACTGGAATATAGGACAGTTTGGTGGATAGGGAACTGGTTAGAGGACCACACCCAAAGAGTGGCGGTCAATGGTGTTTCATCAGATTGGAGGGAGGTGTCCAGCAGGGTGCCGCAGGGCTCGGGTTTGGGCCCGGTACTTTTAAATAATTTTATCAATGATCTGGATGAAGGGGTAGAAGGGCTGCTCATTAAATTTGCTGATGATACCAAATTGGGAGGAGTAGCAGACACCCAAGAAGATAGAGATAAAATTCAACAAGACCTGAATACTCTGGAGAAGTGGGCAGTTGCAAACGGGATGCAATTCAGCAAAGATAAATGCACAGTATTACATCTGGGCCACAAAAATGCCAAGCACAAATACTAGATGGGGGAGACGTTTTTGGAGAGTAGTGTACGCGAAAGAGATCTTGGGGTGGGCTGTAAACTAAATACAGTGTGATGCGGTGGCAAAAAAAAGGCCAATTCAGCCTTGGGTTGTATTAAAAGGGCCATAGCATCAAAGTCGCAGGAGGTCGTAGTCCCTCTGTATACTGCCTTGGTCAGGCCACACCTGGAGTCCTGTGTGCAGTTCTGGAGGCTTCCCTTCAAAAAGGATGTGGACAAAATCAAGAGGGTGCAGAAGAGAACGACGAGGATGATCAGGGGTCTGGAGACTGAGCCCTACGAGGAAAGGCTAAGGGCCTCGGAATGTTTAGTTTGGAGAAGAGGAGATTGGGGGGGGGGGACATGATTGCTCTCTTTAAATATCTGAAAGGCTGTCATTTGGAGGAGGGCCAGGAGCTGTTCCAGTTGGCAGCAGAGGAGAGGACCTGAAGCAATGGTTTTAAATTACATGCAGAAAGGTATCGGCTGGATATTAGGAAACACTTTTTCACGGTCAGAGTGGTTCAAAGGTGGAATCTGCTGCCCAGAGAGGTGGTTGGCTCCCCTTCACTGTCAGCTTTCGAGAAGAGGCTGGACGAATAGTTGTCAGAGAAGCTTTAGGCTGGTCCTGCATTGGGCAGGGGGGGTTGGACTAGATGGTCTGTCTGGCCCCTTCCAACTCTATGATTCTAATGAGCATAAGAGCATAAGGGAAGCAAATTCTGGATCAGGCCAATGGCCAATCCAGTCCAACACTCTGTCTCACAGTGGCCAAAAGTACAGGTGCCATCAGGAGGTCCACCAGTGGGGCCAGGACATTCTACTGTTCCCCCCCCCAAGCACCAAGAATACAGAGCATCACTCGCCCCAGACCAAGAGTTCCTTTCTATATCTGATGATGAACCTCTGTTCCATATGTTTATCCAATTCCCTCTTGAAGCTGTCCATGCTTGTAGCTGCCACCACCTCCTGTGGCAGTGAATTCCATGTGTTCATCACTCTTGGAGTGAAGAAGTACTTCCTTTTATCCATTCTAACCGGACTGCTCAGCAATTTCATTGAGTGCCCACAAGGTCTTGTATTGTGAGAAAGAGAGAAAAGTACTTCTTTCTCATGCATAATCTTATAAACCTCAATCATGTCACCCCTCAGCTGTCGTTTCTCCAACCTAAAGAGCCCCAAGTGCTTTAACCTTTCTTCAGAGGGTTCTGACCCTTTTATCAAGTTGCCCTTTTCTGCACTTTTCCCAATGCTATAATATCCCTTTTGAGGTGTGGTGACCAGAATTGCACACAACCTTCCAAATGAGGTTGCACCAATGATTTATACAGGGGCATGATGATCCACCTGCCACAAGCACTTTGAAAAAGGGGCTGCCTGATGGGTTTCAGGTGCCAATGAAGGGGACGGATTTTGCCCACTGAAATTTTAAAAATCAAAAGGGGCATCTCCAAATTGCTAACATCTGTTCCCCTAGACAACCGTCAGTTATATGAGCAAGACACAGAATTTGGGATGGACTGATACAGATGACGCAGATACAAGCCGGCTCGATTCTCCGTGACTTTTGCCTTCCACAGGGGCAGGAGGTGTCACAAAGAGGGAGGTGGCGGCGCTGAGCGCACCCCCTTTACTTTCTGCTATTCAGGACTGGGAAAGGGAAGCACTGAGCCCGGCGGCCATTTGTGTGCCATGAGTCGTACCCCGAGGCTAGGTGGCCAGATGACAGACACACACGATGCCCTGCCCAGAATAATCCTTTGAAATCTGAATATTATTCAGTCTTAAATTAGATAAAAGTGTATCACACCCACACCACCAATCTGTCCACTTGACAGGACCCATTCCAAGTTACATTGTACTCAGCGCTCCACAATCAAAGCTGGAAGTCTTAAACTAGAGAGGAGGAGAAAGAGGAGGAGATTGGATTTATACCCTGCCCTTCTCTACACAAGGGAGTCTCAGAGCGGCTCACAAACTCCTTTCCCTTCCCCTCCCCACAACAGACACCCTGTGAGGTAGGTGGGGCTGAGAGAGCTCTGACAGAAACTGCTCTTTTTCAAGGACAGCTCTTGTCAGAACTACAGCTTGCCCAAGGTCATCCAGCAGGTGTAAGTGGAGGAGTGGGGAATCAAACCCGGTTCTCCCAGATTAGAGTCCGCGCACTTAACCACTACACCCAACTGGCTGGAATTAGAGGTCACAGAGTGGAATGACAGCCCCTGGGGGGTAGCAGAACAGTTCTCTGGCAGCCGGGGGGGGGAGGCATCTATGCAAGTAGTGCTGAGGGGGCAGGAGATCACGGGGGTTCCCAGCACCTGGGGGGGCCTGACCCGATTTAATTTTTTATGGCTTCCACCATTTCTCTTATTGTAATAGGTCCATTCATAATCTGTCATGCAATCTTGAGTAAATTTTGTCTTTTAATAAAATCATCTATTTTTTCCAGTGAAATATCATGACTTATATAAATCTGAATAATACTGGGGAAAAACTTTTTGAAATGGCCACAGTTATCTTTATTTCCTTGTCTTTTACACTTTATTTCCTTGTCTTTTCGGCATCGTTTTCTTTTCTCTTCCCTTTTGCCATTTATATGCCAGCCATTTCCCAGATTTATTTGCAAATTCAAAATTTCTTTGTTTCATATAATTCAATTTTGTTTCCACTTTTTCTTAACATAGATAATTGTTGTTGTAGCACATTAATTTGTTGAGGAATAAAGTTTATTCCCTGGTAATTTCCTTCTTTTTTTCATTTTCTTCTCACCCAAAATCTTCTTGTACCTTCTCTTGTTTCTTTCTCTTAAATTGGGTGTTACGTTGTATCAAATGACCTCTGATGTTCTGAACTGGACCAGGACTCACTACATGGAGGAGAATATGGTCTAGATGTCTTTCCAGAGGCTCAATTTTCCTTCCTTCAAAATTTTCCTTCAAAAGCCCTTTTAAATGCATTTACATGCATTTGTTTATTTATATCTTACTTTTCCAAAGTGGCTTAAAACATCGTTCTCCTGTCTTCCATTTTCTCACAACAACCCTGTGCGGTAGGCCAAGCTGAGAGTTTGTGATAGCCCCAAGGTCACCCAGCGTAGATTCCATGGTGGCAGAACTGGGGATCTGAAGCCAGGCTGGCCAAGTCCGCCTCCCTCATCTGCTGGACCCCACTGGTAACCTTTGGTTTGAATTTCACCTTCATTATCTTTTGGCAGATGGGCAGCTAGAAGCAAGACCGTTCTTCAGGAACTTGGCATCACCCACATCCTGAATGCAGCAGACGGACCCTACAATATCAACACTGGCGCTCGGTATTACAGGGACCTGCCCATCAAGTACTACGGGGTACAGGCCTTTGATGATACGTCCTTTGACATGAGCATCTTCTTCCAGGACGCTGCTGACTTCATGCATAAGGTAAGGGGGGGCGGGTTAGGGTGGTGAGGGCCTTCCATCTCCTGTGACACGTGTCCCCAGCTGCCGCTGAAGTTATGTTTCATGCCAAAGCCAGGGTCAGAGCCAGTGTAGCGTGGTGCTGAGTCTCAGACTAGGACCTGGCAGATCCAGGCTCAAATCCCCTCTCTTCCACGGACACTTGCTGGGTAACTTTGGACCAGTCACTGTCTCAGCCTAACCTACCTCACAAGAACGAAGTTTGAGTCCGGGGGGACCTTTAAGACCAACAAAAGTTTAATTCTGGGTATAAGCGTTTGTGTACATGTGAGATGTGTAGCCGAGGATAAGTCAGAGTTCAAGTTATTTCTGCTCTTTCTCTTGCTTCTTGGTTTTTGTCATTTCAGTAATGCTGGGGCAGCTTCTGCGAGTAACAGCCCCGGCAGCTAACTCTTCCTGGAAGCTGAAACCTCAGCGGCAGCAAAGTACAGTGGCTTTTAATGCCTTATCTATAAAGCAGGGCAGTCCATCTTATGATGACTCAGTTCTTGCCTTGAAAACAGTCGCATAAAACAAGCCAAAAAAAGACCTTAAAGACCTGATATCCTCAGAGCTCCAGAGATCGCGCCCATGCTGGCCTCCACCCCAACCAGACGTCTGGCGGTGGTGCAAAGTCCCATCAGGTTGCAGCCGACGGAGGGTTCTCAAGGCAAGAGAGAGGCAGAGGTGGTCGGTCACTGCCTCCCTCTGCATGGCGACCCTGGTCTTCCTTGGTGGTCTCCCATCCAAGTACTAGCCAGAGATGATCAGGTCAGGCTAACCTGGGCTATACAGGCCACGGTATTAAAAAAATCACAACCTCCTACCGCTTTCGATGATCATAGCTAAGGTGCCATTGGCTGGGTCAGTATTTGAGAGTGGGATTCGTTTGCTGTTCTCTGAGGGTGACAACAGAAGGGTTTCCCAGGGACTACATCCGGCAGCATCCACGGAGGATAAGCCACAAGGGTTTTTCCTCGTTGTAGTGATTTGTGTTGCTGCAGCATCAACAGACTCATTTCCCAGCACGGACATTGTGGAAGGAGGGCAGGCTTTTGTGTGTGTCTTGCATAGCCAGGTGCTGCTCTCTCTCTCTCTTTTTTTAATAACAAATTTTATTGGGATATACCATGCTTCACAATTTAGCTAAAATAATATAAATCATATCCTTTTCTTCAACTTCCCTTCCCCCCCCGTTGGCTCCCAGCATTGTTTCCACCATTTTATCGATACATCATACATAATAATTCTCTGTTATCCTATAAATTCTACAGGTAACGCAATTTACTTATTTGCAACTACTACTGGTACTTGGCAGGAGCTGCGGTGGCTCAAGTGGTTAAGACGCTGAACTGCAGGCTCTGGAAGGTCAGTAGTTCAGCAGTTCGAGACCCGGGTGCCACATGACAGGGTGAGCTCCTGTCTCTAGTTCCAGCTCCTGCCAACCTAGCAGTTCGAAAGCAAGAAATTGCAAGTAGATAAATAGGTACCACTTCGGTGGGAAGGTAACAGCGTTCCATGCACCTTGGTGTTTAGTCATGCCGGCCACATGACCACGGAAATGTCTTCGGACAGCGCTGGCTCTTCGGCTTTGAAACGGAGATGAGCACCGCAACCCTAGAGTCGGATTCGACTGGCTTTTGAGCAAGGGAACCTTTACTGGTACTTATTGATTGTATACATTTGTTACATCTCTAGTAGTTTTCCAAACTAAATATGCTATCCTTCATTTCCCAGTGTTTCTCAATATATTCTTTAAAGTCATTCCAATCTTCCAAAAAAGTTTCTGCTTCTAGATTGTTAAATTTTCTTGTACATTTGTCCATTTCTGCCATAAATAGCCGTTTTCTTAACCAGTCCCAAAGTTCAGGAATTTTTTCATTTTTCCAACTTTGAGCATAAATCATTCTGGCAGTTGTTACTGTGTACCATATCAATGTTCTTTTACTCACGTTTATTTCTTCTAGCTTAAGACCTAGAAGAAACATTTCAGGTTCTTTCTTGAAGGTACATTTCAAAAAATTTTCCATCTCTGTATGTATTGCAGTCCAAAATATTTTTGCTTTCTCACAAGTCCACCACATATGATAAAAGGAACCTTCGGCATGTTTACATTTCTAGCATTTGTTGGATAGATTTTTCCCTATATTAGCTATCTTTTTTGGTGTCATATACCATCTATACATCATTTTAAAACAGTTTTCTTTAAGGTTGGTCCAAGCAGATATTTTCATAGCATTTTCCCATAAGAATTCCCAAGATGACATAGATATTTCCTTATTCATATTAATTGCCCATTTAATCTTTTGCTCTTTAACCACTTCATCTTCTGTATACCATTTTAACAAAACTTTATACATTTTCGAAATCATTTTCTTCCCTCCCTCCAGCCATAAATTTTCAATTTCATCATAGTTTCCCCTGAACCCGGGTGCTGCTCTCTTCTTGTTTTTCCGCAGGCAAGGTGCTTGTACACTGCGCTATGGGGTTAAGTCGCTCGGCAACTTTAGTCCTGGCTTACTTGATGATCCATGAAAACGTGACACTCGTGGAGGCCTTAAGAGCGGTGGATTCACACCGAGGCATCTGCCCGAACACAGGATTCCTCAGCCAGCTCCGGGCCTTGGACATTCGGTTAAATAACGAGAGAAACGGTTTCCCAGCACTGTGAGAAAGAGATGATGACGCAACGCTGCAAGGACAGCAATACGGATCAAAGGAGGTAGTTTGTGCCGTGGCCACCAGATCATTTCGTGTTTTATATTAGTTCCAGGATCTGAAGCAGTTCCAGGCCAGGTTTCTGGATGAACTGGCTACTGGAACTGCTATGAGGTATTAACCAGGATCCTGACAACTTCACAGCATGTCTGTTGTGGGGAGGGGAAGGGAAAGGGGTTGAAAGCTGCCCTGAGACGGTAGGGTAGAAAACCAGCTCTTCTACTTCTTATAAAGCACATAACAAAATGCTTATCTCCAACACGCAAGAACAAAAAACTATCCATCTCTTGATTTTGTTATGTTTTAATGTCATAAGAAACACAGGAAAAAGCAACACGCTGCGTTGAATTTGATCCACTTATTCACTTGGGGGAATTAGCTGCAGGACGAAGTTGTTTATGGGGGGGTGGAAAGCGCCAGCTGGTTGCAGGCGACTTATGGTGGCCCCTGGTGGGGTGTTCAAGGCAAGAGGCGCCCGAGGGCATCAAAGTCAAAATCTTTATTACAGTCCATGACCAGAATAATGAAATTAATGATAAAAACAACCAAAATATAAAATATAACAAATCTTGTCACTACTGCCTGGCAACACGGACAAACACTAATTTACAGTATTAAAATAATCCTCCCAGTCCAATCAGGTCAAGGAATACCAGGCCAATGTATGTCTTCTAACATTTATAACTAAACTCACAGCAAATGTAGAAGGAAGGCTGCCAAATCCCCGATAGAGTAAGTCTGGATTATTAAGGTATTAGATGTCAGTTTTTCCATCTTCATTGCCTGGTGAGATCTGAATAGAATGAAGTTTAATTGCTTGAGAGCAAAACTTCCCCATGCCAGGGCAGCATGAGACCCAAGGTCAGGCGAATTGATAAGAAACAGCACAGACATTCTTAAATCAGTGAGGCTGGAGCCTTCAGTTCCTCCCGCATTCCAAAACAGTGAAAGACGTCTGATGTCTTCCTCCCCCCACTCCCAGCAATGGCAGGGCTACCTGACAGTTACCCAGCTGACTTCATGTGGAGGAGAGGGGAATCAAACCTGGTTCTCCAGCTTAGAGTCCACCGCTGTTAACCAATACACAACACTGGCTCTCTTTATAAGTAAAGTAAAGTAAAGGTTCCCTTGCTCGAAAGCCAGTCGAATCCGACTCTAGGGTTGTGGTGCTCATCTCCGTTTCAAAGCCGAAGAGCCAGCGCTGTCCGAAGACATTTCCGTGGTCATGTGGCCGGCATGACTAAACACCAAGGTGCACGGAACGCTGTTACCTTCCCACCGAAGTGGTACCTATTTATCTCCTTGCAATTTCTTGCTTTCAAACTGCTAGGTTGGCAGGAGCTGGAACTAGAGACGGGAGCTCACCCCGTCATGCGGCACTCACGGGTCTTGAACTGCTGAACTACTGATCTTCCACAGCCTGCAGTTCAGCGTCTTAACCACTTGAGCCACCGCAACTCCTTAGGCTCTCTTTATAGTGTTCCATAATATATATAATACTTATTTATATGCAAAAATGCCTGTTCTTTAAGTGAGTATCTCTGTCAGGGGGGTTGGAGCAGATGCGACTATAGTGTAGGGCTTGGCTATACACAATGGATTGCTTGATGTGTAGAGTCATTCACAGGACTTCTACCCCACCATCAATCTAACTATGAATTAATCTACAGAAGAAATAAACTTCCTGGGCACCGCAGTGCAGATACATGAAGGACACATAAGTACCACATTATACCGGAAACTGACAGACCAGCAAACATATCTACATGCCTCCAGCTACGACCCCAACCACATCAAACAATCCATGGTGTATAGCCAACCCCTCCGACAGATACCTGCTTGAAGAATCTGCAAGAGATATCTTTGCAACTACAGTTCCCTCCTGATACGGTGAGAAAGATGATTGGAAAAACCAGAATGATTCCCAGGGAGAGCTTGCTAGAAGACAAGCCCAAAGAAAATGACAACAGAACACCGCTGGTGGTCTCCTACAGCTCACAAATCAATCCAGTTCAACACATTATTAATGATCTACAACCCATGCTGGATAGTGACACTTCCCTCACACAGGCACTGGAGGGGCAACCTTTTCTTGCTTACAGACAGCCTACTGAACTCAAATAACTTCTCACCTACAATGACAAACTACTTAACGGCAACACAGACTCTGGTACCAAGGCCTGCAACAAACCAAGATGCCAACTTTGCTCTCATATCCTAGCAACACCATCAGTGGACCCAGCAACATCAGCCAGACTATCTCTGGTTCATATTCCTGCTCATCCTCTAATGTGATTTATGACATCACATGTCAGCAATGCCCTTCCACCCTCTACACTGGACAAACAGGACAGTCCCTTCGACAAAGAATTAATGGTCATAAGTCCAAACATTAAAAAAAAACAGTGAGGGAACATTTTAACCTTTCAGGAAGTTCAGTTGCTGACCTAAAAATAGCAGTTAATTTACAAAGGAATTTCAAAGGGAGATTAGAGAGACTGCTGAATTGCAACTAATAATGAAACTCAAAACAACGCATCCACCTGGACTGAATCGAGACCTAGGTTTCCTGTCTCATTACCAATGCTGGTTTCTCCACACCTACTACCACTCTGCATACCACACCTAATCCAATCGCACCTTCTATTATTTTCCTGCTAATGCCATTTGGCGTCTAAAATCACTCTCCTTTCCAATATATAGGATAGATGGACTCACATTCTAGCTGGATCAGAAGAAGCGGGCCATGACTCACAAAAGCGCCTATCCAGCCACAAATTTTGTTAGCCTTTAAGGTGCTCCTGGACTCTTTTCTACAAATATAAGTAAAGATGTCAAATTAACACTTACTCTATTAATGCAACTAAATATTAATTCCCTTCATCATGTTGCTTACATTTTTTTCCTTTTCCTTAATCTACAAATCATCAGTTCATTTTTTTCCATTTCATGCAAAAAGTCTATAAGGGGTTTCCTGTTGGCAATAAAGGTAGATAAGGTGTTTTCTCTGATCAAAGCTGTAAATTTGGCCATCTCTGCAAATGCCATCATCATCACCAACCATTCCTCTTTTGTAGGTAATGTTGAACTTTCCCATTTTTGTGCATATTGTAATCTCACCGCCGTTGTCATGTATAAAAACAAAGTTCCATGACTTTTCCCCAACCGTCTGTCTATTAGGCCCAGAAGAAACGCCTCTGGTTTCATCTTTAAAGTCTTCTGAATTAAAGGATATATTTGCATCCAATTTATTTTCTGCCTTATTGCAAGTCCACTATAAATGATAAAATATCCCTTCATACTGTCTGCATTTCCTTACATCTATTCGAGATATTTTTGTACATTTTAGTTAATTTCTCTGGTGACCCGGACCATTGGTACATCATTTTGTAAAAACTGTCTTCAAGACTATAACATAATGTAAATTTAAGACCTTCCTTCCACATATATTCCCATCGTTCCATTTCTATATGATGTCCAACATTTTTGCCCATTCCATCATACACTCTTTCACTCATTCTTCCTCTGTCTTGAATTTCAAGAGTAGTTTATACATTTTAGCAGTAATGGTTCCTTCGGCTTCTGCAAGTGTGTTGGAACTTCTGCTCTGAAATAAACAGGAGTGGCACAGGAGTGATCGTGGGCATAGTGTCCGTGGTACACGGCAGCGCCCTTGCACCACCAAGTTGACGGGGTGCCCCAACAGTTTGTGGCTGGACTCACCCACTATATCATGCCAAAGTGTTTTGTTACTGTTGTTTTTAGTTTTTATTTCTGGAAGCCGTCTCTCACTGGTGGTCACTCAGTCTGTAGGAGTAGACAGGTGCATCTGCTTCTAAGCACAACATGTCCCCTTCCTTTTAAAAAAAAAATCTCTGGGGTACCACCAAGTTAAGCCGGCACCCTATGCCCATGGCATAGCTTCCATTCATTACAACTTCCTACTGGCTTATGTTTTTGTAACTTAATACTTATTTTTAAAGTGCCAATACTGTGGCTGAGGTCAGACTGGCAATATGAAGTGCGAGGGAGTCGTGGCAAAAAGACCCGGAACAACCTGTTCTGGGCACTCCCGGTCACACTGCACCGACTGATGAGGGAGCATACCGGGGAGGAGGCGCAAGGGAGCGTTTGCACTGTTGGCCCACCCCGGGCGGAGGCACGGCTGTAAGTGGCTTTTTCTCACTCCAGTGACATGCGCCTATCCACATAGGTGCATAGGCGCAGCAGCAATTATCAATGCGTCTTGTTCTTGTTTTAGCATGCACATGTCTGGGAATCAGGATCAACGCGCTCTCCAAGGTTTGCTACCACTTTCACCTGGTACTTTTTAAACTCGGGAGGGAAGCGTTACAAGACAGATTGAGTACAGCTGGGGAATGCCGGACAGCTGTGCCTGTGTGAACCGGCCCCTTTCATCCGTTTGTGAAACGTGCCCATGTCAGGCCAAACAGCCAGTCCAAACTTGGCCTGAGCTAGAGCTATACAGCAAGATATTTTTCTGTAAAAGAAATGGAGGCTTATAAGACTTGGGGTGGGGGGGATTCCCATTCCGTTATTTCACTTCTCCCGGGCCTCCCTCGTGGCCCCCTCTGCCTCTCTTTTTGGCCCCTGCACCTTACTTTCTCTCCCTCCTGCTGCCTCCGCTTCCTCCAGCCTGGCTCATTAGGTGGTGCCTCTCTTTCTCGCCCCCTCCCTTCTAAGCTTCCTCTCCAGCCACACTGCCAGCCTATTGCTCACAGCACCGCCTCCTCTGCCCGCCTGGCTCAAGGGGCACGGTCTTTCTCTTCCTCACTTTCCCCACCACCCTTCCCTGCCATCGCCTCTACTGTCCCAGGGGCTCCTCTTCCTCTGGGCGCATCTGGCAGAGGCACCTTTCAACTTCTCCTGCTGGCCTCTGTTTTTTTTGTTTATGGGGTTGCTTGGCAACCCTCAAAATGGCGGCTCAGATCTCACAATGCAGCATGGTGAAATCTTGGATTTTTCCGGGGTTTCGGTTTCCGGCGTTGCGAATGGCGGCCACCTTTTGGGAAGCTCCCAGAGGTGGTTAGCCCACACGCAGTTTGGGGGGTCTTTGCAGGTTTGCAAGACCCTAGTGAGCCTTAGGTAAAGGCTCCAAACCGGGGGCGCTTGGGGAGTAGCCTCTTTGCCGGCAGTCAGCCGGGAAATTGAGGCTTTCTCCCCGCCCCAATCGGCCCCGCTGCGGTGTGCCCGTAATGGGACTTAGCAACGCCACCGATTTCCAACAGGAGTGAGGAACAGCGATGATTTAAAGCAAAAAGAAGAAACGGCAGGAACCGTGAGTTGGAGGTCTGAATTTGAAGCGAAACCCGAGCCCTTCCCCGTAAGTGAATAAGCGGCTGGGAGGAGGGGGAATTCCCCCCCACTGAGAAGCGGGACTTGCATAAGAAAGCTAAGGGGGATGAAAGGGAAGAAGGGTTGGTGAAATTACCTTCGGGGTGCCATTGAAGCGAATGAGTTAGCGGGACTCCTGAGCGACGCGTCACGAACTTTTATAAAGTAAACAAATACAAGAAATGTCTGCCATGAAAAAGGTCCCTTTGAAAATTGAGAAGAAGGGAGGCGGGACTTCCGGTCCGGGTAATCCCCCTCCAGAGCCGACTGTCAGTCAACAGACAAGCGAGCTACTGCACCCTCTGCTGGTCCAAATACAGAAAATCAGCGAAACATTAACTAATATGGAAGGTGTTCTCAACAGTCAACAGAGGCAACTAACAGAGACGTCAAAGAAGATGGAGGAGATCGCACAGAAATGTTTGGTCTCGTCGGAAGACATCGGAAAAGTGAAGAAAAGGGTCAACAAGTTAGAAAAGCATCAGGATGTGCAAGAAAAAAGAATTTTGATGTTGCAAATGGAAAAATCGAATCTGACTCTTCGATTTCAGGGCATTAAAGAAGAAGAGAAGGAAGATCTCAGATCTATACTTGCGAATGCCTTGGCACCCGTAACTGGCAGAGATCAGCGTGAGTTAAAAGAAGAAATGGATAAGGTCTATAGGGCCTACTCCACATTTACAAAAAAAATAATCTGCCAGCAGAAGTGGTTGTCAAGTTTGTCAAGCAGAGTACCAGAGATCAAATCTTGCGTGCAGTTGCAGCGGTGCCCTTGAAAATTGGGGAGCAGACCATCAGAATATTGAAAGATGTGCCTTATGAAATCCGGATGAAAAGGAAAGCTTATAAAGGATTGACCACTTTTCTACAAAGAAGACAAGTCATATACAGATGGACCTATCCTGAAGGCCTTTTGTTTAAGTACAAGGATAAAAGAGAGAAGATTGACTCCATCTTCAAGGCGCAGGAATTTCTGAAGAGACACGCCAGTCCAGAGGAAGAGGCAGCACTCGCAACGTGGACAGATTTGAGCAGTGAAGATGACAGCGGCCCAGAGGAGGGAGGTGCCGGAGCGGGAGAAGTGAAAATCAAAGGTGGCCCATCCTATAACTTGAGGGATACCAAAGGAAGACAACCTAAGAAATAACTGTTCGGGAAACGTCAAAAAGGAGATGACTAATAATTAACCCCAAAGGACATTACTAACCTCATTAACAGAGTTATTTAGAATTTTGGTTAGATGAAAAGAAGACTCTCAAATCACGGAGATTGCCAAAAACTGTATCTATATTGATCTAAACTAACCTTTATTAACAGAATACTCACTCCGCTCTTTTCTTTATCCCTCTATATACCCTACCTTTTTCTATTTATAAAAAGAATAAATTCCTCTCCTTTTTAGGAGGGTTTTGATTAAAAAAAAAAATCTTGGATTTTTCCTTTGGAAGTTAGCTTTTTTAAGTTTTAAAAATCCCAGTAAACTAAACTAAAAAAAAAATGTGTGCAAACCTTTCCCATGTGCATACAAGCATTCCCCAATCATTACCTGGCCCCAGTGTGCAGGCTTTTCAAACCACACTCCATGAACAAGGTTTGGAATTGGATGTATGATATAATAAAATGGGATTTTATTTAGGCACTCCCCAAAACTTCTAAGCGAGCATTTTGTATACACTTTTATCCCTCTGCTAGACATGAGGTAGTACATAAGAACATAAGAGAAGCCCATGTTGAATTAGGCCAATGCCCCATCTAGTCCAACACTCTGTCACACAGCGGCCAAAATATACCAGGTGCCCTCAGGAGGTCCAGCAGTGGGGCCAGGACACCAGAAGCCCTCCCACTGCTGCCCCCTCCAGCACCAAGAATAGAGTGCATCACCTGCCCCAGACTGAGAGTTCCCATCTATACCCTGTGGCTAATAGCCACTGATGGACTTCTGCTCCATATGTTTATCTAATTCCCTCTTGAAATTGTCCATGCTTGTAGCTGCCACCTCCTCCTGTGCCAGTGAATTCCATATGTTAATCACGCTTTGGGTGAAGAAGTATTTCCTTTTATCTGTTCTAGAAATGCTTATTCTGTCTTGCAAGAATTTTTGCATCCTGAAGATCTGAAGTTGTGGCCAAGCATTGCAGTTCCTTGGCCACAGTGCCCCTTTGTTAGGACATTCACTAAATAAAAACTAATCAGCGAATACTAAGCCTTTGGCAGGGAGGATGGGGGAAACAGACAAGGTGCTATTATCCCCTCCCACCAGCAGATGTCAGTATAAACCCATGGCTGAAATAACCAGAGAGGAGCTGTAGAAACCTTATCAGGTTTGGCATTAGAGGTGTTTACACTTCTTTTGAGGCGCTCCCCTACTGGCTGGCAACAGCACTAGAATTAAAGCAAAGGGTCACGTTACGGATGTAGCCCTGTATCCAGAAACACTTTAAAAAGTCATTTCTGACTATCACATCCCTTCTTTGAGGGCAGCATTTTGTACTGTCTGCATATGCTTTCTTAGTGGAACTGTGAGATCATTTCTTTGCCATAAACTAGGGCACAAGGAATCCGTTGCACTCTCAGATGCTCACGTGAAACAATCGGCATATAAATCTGCCAGATCTTTGTTTGAAGCACTCGTGCCTTTATTTCTAATTAAATCCCACAGTCAAGAGTGTCCCCTTCTACCAGCTCAGTCCCTGGTGGGGTTAGAATCTGCATGCTTCACGATCTCCTTGATGCCTCGTTCTGGACCTTTACCGGGGGGGGGGGCAGCAGAGAAAACACCTTGTGGTGGTAGAAAATGGTGGTTTTGTCTTTAAAATAAAACAGGATGACCCGATTGAAGTGGATTCATGCTCGCTCGGGATCCTTTCCACAGCTGCCCAGCTGCCTTTCACTCAAATGTTTGGAAGTCCGCTAGGAGAACGCAGATCATGGTTTATAATTAACACAATTAAAAATAGCATCTGAATAAACTGGATGCAGGGAACTGGGCAGGGAAGCTGTTGTGTAACGGCCAGCCTAGGAGGAAGCACCAGAGGGGCACCATCCTGTCTGAGACAGTCGACGGAGCTGCTTCCCCACCCACCACCCACCCCCCGCAAAGGCAAGTACTTTTTAAGGTTGTTGACAAATCGATACGCCCCGGATTCGTTGGGAGGTCGCGATGTTTCTCGCATGAGCCATTGAACGACAAACGCATGTGCATGCCATGTTGTGCCTTGGGTTGCTGATCGGGCTGTGCAGAAAGATCCAATTGACAGTTAGGGTCATGCAGCACATGGGATCTGAGTCCAGTAGGACCTTAGAGACTAAAAAGATTTTCAGGGTATGGTTCTTTCGAGAGTGAAAGCTCCTTTTGTAAGACTTGCATCTAGCAGTTCTGCTGCAGGCAAACGGGCCTGCCCTCTGAAAATAGCAATACATGGGAGTGGGGCTACCTGGCTACCTGGATGGAACCCAAGGCAGACTGTTTCAGGGGTGATGCTTAAGGGCTCCAGGTGGGGAGGGGGAAGGGTTTGACGGAGCTGAAATATAATCTGGTTTATAATTTGTTTTTAAATTGAGTATTCTAAACCAGAGAGGTCTATCCAGAAAATTTGAAAATCCCAGTGTACCTGGTGAATCCCTCAAGATTTCAAATCATTAATATTTCTCATAATCTGAATCTGAAAAAAAGTAAGTAGACAAAACTTTGAAAATTCTCATAAGGAACAAAACATCGCCCTAGTGAGGATTTGAGAATGTCGACAAGCCCTGAAATCTACATCGTAGTGCAGGAAGGGATTTTGTGGAAGAGTGAATGGCCGTGGCAGGCAGGGAGGCAGGCAGGCAGTGAGAAGGTCACCGGCGGACCCTGGTGGAGCAACTGAGAGGAGCGCGGAGAAGGGCCGGAAGCAGGGCCCCCGGGGGACAGAGCGGGGGGGGGGAGGAAGGACATGAAGGCACCACTGGAGCCCCCTGAGTCCAGCAGCCCCGTGGCAGAGGCGGTCTTGCCTATGGAGAGCCTGGGCAACTGCCCAGAGCCCCGAGCTGGGGAGGATGGTAGAAAATGGTGGTTTTGTCTTCAAAATAAAATTGGAAAAAGAAAAGAAAGTGGTGGTGGAAAATAAAGGCAAACTGTGGTGCATTTTGAAAGGGAACTGTGAATCCTGGCACCGGCACGGCTTAATTCTAGTTTGTACCAATTGATAGGTTGTGACCCACCCTGAGCCCGGTTGTGGGGGATGGCGGGATATAAATAAAATTAATTAATTGACGTTCAAAGTGGATGGGACTGGCCCAGGGTCCCAGGGTCACAAACGCGGCCACTGCCCAATTGAAGCTGGTGACAGCCCAAGACTGGTGCAGATGAGGAAGGGGCGAATGTCCGTACTGGTGTCAAACAACCAGCCAAGTCTCTGGCGGCAGTCCTCTAACATGACTGGGGCTTCCAAAAGTTTCGCTTTGGTTTAAATGAGCAACTAAAGTCACATCCCGAAATCCAGCAATTTAGTTGGAGCCTTGAGATCCCAAATCCAGCTTTTGAATGCTGAGTTTTTTATATGCAGAGGGTGACATCTGAGAACCCAAAAGAGAATCTTCCCCGAGAATTAACTTTGCTCTACATTTGGCAAGGTGGTTGTAACGGTTTTTATGAGACCCCTCAGCTGTTTTGAGGTGTCATGTGGAATGCTAGATTTTAAATGCAGTTCTTTGTTTTGGGGACAAGGGAAATACTCTGTGCAGGCAAGAAGATGCTGTAGAATTCACCCCCATGCTTGAAAAGAGATGGGTGGGGTCTAAGGGTGGGATTCAATAACCACCCACCCACCCACCCTTCCTCACTCGAGAGGCCTGCGTTTTAAATCACCACAACCTACATATAGAGCCCCATATGCAATCACAGAATAAAACACACACAAAATATTTACATGTATGTAACCTTTGGATGAGGAGCTGCAGTGGCTCAAGGGGTTAAGACGCCAAACTGCAGGCTGGAAGGTCGGTAGTTCAGCAGTTCGAGACCCGAGTGCCGCATGATGGAGTGAGCTCCCGTCTCTGGTTCCATCTCCTGCCAACCTAGCAGTTTGAAAGCAAGAAATTGCAAGTAGATAAATAGGTACCGCTTTGGTGGGAAGGTAACAGCATTCCGTGCACCTCGGCGTTTAGTCATGCCGGCCACATGACCACGGAAACGTCTTCGGACAGCGCTGGCTCTTCAGCTTGGAAACGGAGATGAGCACCGCAACCCTAGAGTCAGGTTCAACTGGCCTTCGAGCAAGGGGGAAGCCTGTACCTAATCTTTGGATGAGCTGAGCCCCATAATGAATACTCAGGATGGGATTGTACCATCCTTACCAAATAGGAAATTGATTTATTTTTAACCTATGAAAGAAGGAATGGTCTTCAGGTATAAGATAAAGGAAAGACAATGTTGAAAAACCAGAAGCTTAAACTGGTTTCTGATCACTATCTATCCTTGTACCATTTCCCCAGTATATACACTTATGCATGCAGCTCATGTTCTCTCGGTGTTTATTTTTAGTAAGAAACAATGGGCTCTGGGTACTTGATATTCTTGTGAAATTTATGTCCCCCATCTTCCCAGCTGGACGCTTTCAGGAATAATCTTGTATAGGGTTGTTTTCCTAATGAAGAGAGGGAGGGGTAAAAACTTCTGTCCAAGAGCCCTAGTGCAAGTCACATATATATGTTACCTACACAAACAAGGGGCCTTCACAGCAGGCTTTTACGATAACCTCCTCAGCTATGCTCGGCTAACTGAGCAGCCCAGCAAGGAAAAAGGGGGCCAAACCTGGGGGCCTCAGAACCAATCTGCAGACCTGGCAACTTTACTGTGGCATTCGTCAAGATAGAATTGGTTGTGACTTTCCCCCACAAGAGGGAAGTAGAGGTCTTTCACATCACCTCCTACCCCTTTTAACTGGAGGGACTGAACCTGGGACCTTCTGCATGCCACTGACCCAAGAGTAAGGCAAAAAAACCGCCTCTGTTGGCAATCCTCCTAAACAACAATGCCTAGAATTGACATAGCAGCTTTCAAACATGCAAAGCCATGCAGAAACATTTCCTCAGCTATTTCCCATTTTCAACGTATCACCTCCATATTGTACATGGCTGGCTGACCCTGGAAGAGCCTGAGGCTGCCAGATACATGCGTGGCTGATGCAGGCTTGATCAGGTAACTGACAGGTCGAGAAAAACAAATCGTGAACCAATAAGGGAGGATATAAGCCTAATAAATGACACTTGAAACACCATTAAAAACTGTGAAATATAATACATTCACAAAACCTCCCTAACCAGTTAAGGTAACAGCACATGAAGTATGACTGATCACCAAACACGTTTTCGGCAAGGATCTGCCTTCATTGCGGAAGCCCATTTTCCAAAATGAACATTTCCTGCTGACCAGGTGAAGCACTTCAGTGTACCATCTGAAAAATAAATACTAACAGTTGTGCAAGGAATTAAACATATGACTCCACTCATAAGAACATAAGAGAAGCCAATGTTGAATCAGGCTGATGGCCCATCTAGTCCAACACTCTGTGTCACACTGTGGCCAAAAATACCAGGTGCCCTCAGGAGGTCCAGCAGTGGGGCCAGGACACCAGAAGCCCTCCCACTGCTGCCCCCTCCATCACCTGCCCCAGACTGAGAGTTCCCATCTATACCCTGCGGCTAATAGCCACTGATGGACTTCTGCTCCATATGTTTATCTAATTCCCTCTTGAAACTGTCCATGCTTGCAGCTGCCACCACCTCCTGTGGCAGTGAATTCCATGTGTTCATCACTCTTTGGGTGAAGAAGGACTTCCTTTTATCTATTCTAACCTGACTGCCTATACTAAATTAGTATAGACACTCAGTCTATACTAAACTCCCTGACATCTGGAAAGCCATTACTGGATGAAATGACACCAAAGCAGTAATCCAAATACCCAATCAGTTGTACAGATCTCTTGCTACAAATACAAACTTAGTTACCTTCATAAACTCTTCCTTGATGAATAATTCAGCAAAATTTCCAGACATGTCTCTATTGACTCATGGCGGCTAAACTGGAGATCATGGAGGCTAAACTAGAGACGCCTTAGTATGACACCAAGCAACCATAATTAGTCTTTGACTGCCAGCCAAATACCTATTTTTTTTAAGTAAAAGTAAAATTTGCACATCACGTAGAATGCTTGAGGACAGAAGGTAAAGGTCTTTAAAGTAAAAATCAAGTAAGTCTCTTTTCTTCAGTACACAATCCCATTGACAGTATTTTTTCCACAATCCAGAATCACAGCTCTGTTTCTGTGTCATTCAAAGTCCAAAAATGTTTACGTGTAGGAGCATGCATTCTTCTTGTTCTTATGCAGTTTTATGTCCACGGATTCTCTTGCTAACCTCTCTTGTCATTCCTGATTACTTTTTTAAAATTTACTTGCCTTTTCCCCCAACGGGGTCCCAAAGCAGCTGACATCATTCTCCTCTCCCCCATTTTATCCTCACAGCCACCCTGTGAGGTAGGTCAGGCTGAGAGAGAGAGGGACTGGCCCAAGGTCACCCCAGCAGGCTTCCGTGGCACGAGTGGGGATTCAAACCTGGACCTTAGTCTGATGCATTAACTACTAGTCTGACACATCTGGCTGACAACTTCCCTTTTCAAATGGTGGAGGAAGCTACAAGGGGCTTGGTCATACTGGACTTAATATTAACCAACAGAGAAGAATTAGTAGACGGGGTGAAGGTGGTGGGGACCTTAGGGGGAAGTTCATAGCCAAACTCAAACATGAGCTTTTGTGAGCTCAAGGCATCGCTATTCCAGCAAGATGGAAACATGGTCAGGGCTCCAAGAAACCAATGTGGATGAACCGAGAGCTTCAGAATAAGCTAAGGGAGAAAAAGGAAATGGAGGGAAGGCCAGATCTCTAAAGAGGAGTCTATGAGAGTTACTAGGTACTGCAGATCAGCCAGCAGGGAAACCAAAGCTCGGTATGAGTTGGGTCTGGCCAAGGGGTCTCACTACAATAAGAAAAACTTCCACAGGTATGTGAGAAGCAAATGCAAGGTAAAAGAGGTAATTGGACTGCTTTGGGAAGTAGGAGGAGAAACTCTGGTGGAGGACAGGCCTGTCAGTCTGATTTCTGTTGCTGGGAAGATAGTAGAGCAGATTTTAAAGGGATCGATCTGTAAGCATCTGAAGGACCACTTAGTGATCCGGGGAAGTCAGCATGGTTTTGTCCGCAACAGATCTTGTCAGGCCAACCTGGTTTCCTTCTTTGATCATGTGACGAGCTTACTGGATTGTGGGAACTGTGTTGATGAGATTTACCTGGATTTCAGTAAAGCTTTTGATAAGGTTCCCCGTGACATTCTGATGGGCAAACTGGAAGACTGTGAACTGGAATATAGGACAGTTTGGTGGATAGGGAACTGGTTAGAGGACCACACCCAAAGAGTGGTGGTCAGTGGCGTTTCAACAGATTGGAGGGAGGTGTCCAGCAGGGTGCCGCAGGGTTCGGTTTTGGGCCCGATACTTTTCAATATTTTTATCAGTGATCTGGATGAAGGGGTAGAAGGGCTACTCATTAAATACCAAATTGGGAGGAGTAGCAAACACCAAAGAAAACAGAGTTAAAATGCAAGAAGACCTGAATACTCTGGAGAAGTGGGCAGTTGCAAACAGGATTCAACAAAGATTCAAGTATTACATCTGGGCGACAAAAATGTCAAGCACAAATACTGGATGGGGGATACATTTCTGGGGAGTAGTGTATGCAAAAGAGATCTTGGGGTAAGGGTGGACTGTAAACTAAATATGAGCAGTCAGTGTGATGTGGTGGCAAAAAAGGCAAATTCAGTCTTGGGTTGTATTAAAAGGGCCATAGCATCGAAATCGCAGGATGTCATAGCCCCTCTGTATACTGCTTTGGTCAGGCCACACCTGGAGTCCTGTGTGCAGTTCTGGAGGCCTCACTTCAGAAAGGATGTGGACAAAAATTAAGAGGGTGCAGAAGAGAGCAATGAGGATGATCAGGGGTCTGGAGACTGAGCCCTTCGAGGAAAGGCTAAGGGCCTTGGGAATGTTGAGTTTGGAGAAGAGGAGGTTGAGGGGGGACATGATTGCTCTCTTTAAATATATTAAAGTCTGTCATTTGGAGGAGGGCAAGGAGCTGTTTCAGTTGGCAGCAGAGGAGAGGACCCGAAGCAACAGTTTTAAATTACATGCAGAGAAAGGTATCGCCTGGATATTAGGAAACACTTTTTCACGGTCAGAGTGGTTCAAAGGTGGAATCAGCTGCCTCGGGAGGTGCTTAGCTCCCCTTCACTGTCAGCTTTCGAGAAGAGGCTGGACGAATAGTTGTCAGAGATACTTTAGGTTGGTCCTATATTGGGCAGGGGGTTGGACTAGATGGTCTGTATGGCCCCTTCCAACTCTGTGATTCTATGATTAACCACTACACCATGCTGGCTTTAATGAACAAGCTCTAACCTTCTAAGGAACATCAAATTACACAGGCATTTTACTGCATCGATCAACCCCCTGATGTTACTTAGGACCAAATCCAGAATCACTTCTCCCCTCATAGGTTCTGTGACCATCTGTTCCATAGCATGGTCATTGAGTGTCTAGAAACTCAATCTCTTTTTCCCAACTTGAACACATATTGACCCAATCAATATGTGGGAAGTTCAGATCACCTATTATGACACAGTTTTTTTCATCTTGCCACTATCTTGAATTCATTCATCATTTTATAATCCTCCTCTACCTTTTGATTGGTGGGCAATAACAAACTCCCAGTGTTAAGCTTCCTTTTGGGCCCACTATTTCGACCCATAGCATTTCCAGAAGTGAATTCAATTCACTTACCCTCTCAATCTTACTGGACTGCATACTCTCTCTGACATATAGAACCACCCCACCTCCAACCCTCCCCCCATCCTTGCAATATAATATATAACCAGAAATCACCGTATCCCACTGATTTTCCAACTCCCCAATTTTGCCTCGGACACTTCTAGCATTTGTATATAAACATCTATAATTTCCTAGGCATGTTAAGCCCGCAAACTTCCTCCTGCTGCCTCTAGATCTTGCCAGGCAGTCCATATTGTTTGTCACAATCTCAGTGGACAATTTTGATCCATTTCCCTGCAGAGAAGTAACAGCTACCCCTTCATGTCTTTGAGATAAGCCATCCTGAACCAGAGATTTTTCGTCTCCTGTCGGCTTTCCCCCAATATTCGGTTTAAAAACTGCTCTGCCACCTTTTTCCTCCTTGGGACGTGGAGACCATCTCTTTTGTACAGCTCCCTCTTGTTCAAGAAAGCATCCCAGTGCCTAACAGACTTGAACCCTTCCCCCCTACACCATCATCTCATCCACGCATTGAGACTCCTGATCTGTGCCTGTCTCTCTGGCCCTGCGCATGGAACAGGAAGCACTTCTGAGAAGGCTACCTTGGAGGTCCTGGCCTTGAGTTTCCTGCCTAGCAGCCTAAATTTTTCCTCTAGGACCGCATGACTACATTTCCCCACATCATTCCCTCTAAGCTGTGGAGTCCTGTGAGCAAAAATTCTACTTTGTGAGCTACTGGCATTAAAGCTGTGAGCGAGCGATTTGGCTACTGCATAAATTAGTTGGCTCTGGAGCCGTCCTTCCTGAGTCAAAAATGTGTGAGCTGGAGGGTAAAGAACTGAGCTAGCTCACACTAACTCAGCTTAGAGGGAACCCTGAGACCACTGGCTCCTCCCCAGCACTATCTATCAGCCTATCTAGAACACACGTAATGTCTGCTACTTTCGCACCAGGAAGGCAAGTCAGCATATGGCCAGTACGTGGGTTTGCCACCCAGCTGTCTACCTGCCTAAGGATCGAATCACCAACTATCAAGAGCCCCCCTCCCTCCCTGCCCAGGGATGGTTCCTTGGTGCGAAAGGATACCCATTCACCAACTGAAGAAGAGGTCCCTTCTGAGGGCACATTCCCCTTATCCTCCCTGTGTCCTCATGCTCCCTGACAGCGGCGAGGCTGCCATTTTCAGAGTGGGACATATCTAACAAATCCCCGAGAGTCTTCTCCATGTGCCTAACTGACTGTCTCTGTCTTTCCAGGTCAGCCACCTTGGCCTCAAAGGTGCAAACTCATTCCCTGAGAACCAGGAGCTCCTTGCACCAGGCACACACCCAAGACTTCTGTCCAGTGGGCAGATAGTCATACAAGTGGCACTCTGTGCAAAACACTGGATAATCCCCAACCCCCTGCTGGCATTCTGCCTTCACTAGGCTTCTCATTGGCCGTGCAGACTAAAATAACCTTGGTCCAATCTGCTTTGACCTTTCCCGCTGCTGTGCCAATGATCTCACATCATCTCACAAATTTCTGTCTGCATTTCATGCCGCATCCTCTCTCCTAATGTTTCAGTTTCAGTTAGCCTTTATTGGCATAAAGCAATACCTTAAAAGAGGATTACAATAAAAGAGAAATATACATGTAAAACCATACATATAAAACCAAGCATTTTCCAGATTACATAAAATTGCATAATCTTACATAAAACCATTTGTTACAAAGTGTTGCTCATTTTGGTGGTTTTTCCTGTCATAGCTTTATAGCTGATTGTAAAAACATGGCTACCTTCCCTAATATTTCAGGCATCATTCAGAAGACGGTGTACTTTTAAAGCATCTGGAAGGTCCGTCATGTTGGCTAAAATAGGTGTATCTAAAACTTATAACTACATAAAACTGACAATGCAAATAGATATGTGAAACTGTCTCAGTACATCCAGAGTTACAATGGCAAAGTCTAGCCATTCTTATATTATTATATCTTCCATGCAAGATTACTGATGGTATTGCATTGAATCTTGCTAGAGAAATGGCTCTGCGCTGTTGTGGTGCTTGTATATCAAATAGGCATGGGGCCATTCGGCCTACCGTGAGAGGAATCTCAAAGTTCAGAGGGGAGCAAGATTTGTTGGCTAAGCTGTATAGCCTTTGTGTTCAATGTCAAGGAATCTGTGTTTAGTCATCTGAAAAGCACCTATAAAAGGGAGCATAGAGTCCAATGGGATGGCCATGGCAGTTATTTTGTTCTCAATGTGTGGTAGCCAGTTAGACATGTTTGACTCTGTGAGAATTTGTTGTGTAAGGCTCCCTTGGTCTACATTGTAATGTAAACGCAGCCAATATTTTACTGTCATAAGCCACACACCAGATTCCACAGAATTTAACCCAGTTTCTCAACATAAGGCTGCATAAGGTACACAGCGCGGCATTCCCATGATCTTTCGAAGAAATTTAGATTGAACACGTTCTATTGTGCCATTAAGTGCACTTATCCATATTGGAATACCATACATGAGTCAGGAGATTACTATGGCCTTGAAGACTTTTAATGCAACTGTTTTGCATTATTGATTGCCTCTGGTGTAGAAAAATTGGGAAATGGAAGAAGCATTGATGTTAATGAATTACACTGCACAGACCAAGATGCATTATACTGAAGTATCTAATTTTTTTTACTTGTTCAATTGGTTTGCCTCCAATTGTCCATTTCAATGGTTTCCAAGTTTTGGAAAAGACAAGTATTTTGGATTTTCATGGTTTAAAAGTAATTTATTTGTTATAAAATATGAAAGACATCTATTTAGTGAACGCTTTAAACCAGCCTTGGAGCAGGACAATAGTACCATGTAATCCGCATATAATAGTAGAGGGACATGGACAGAACCAGAGGTCATTTCCTGCTGGAGTGCCCTGGAGCAGCATTCCAGCAGTAAGAAGCCCAGGCTCCACCCTCCACCTTTCCTGGCCCACCCACAGAGAGACTCAGGGAGAAGGGATTTAAATACCTGGGTTACCTGCCCTTCCCTTCTCCAGCCAGCCCACCACGGCAGGTTGGCTGGGGAGGGGAAGGGGAGGTAGGCAGACATGGCCCCTTTTCCCCTGAGCCTCTCTGCTTTTGTGGAGAGAGTCAGGGAGGGGAGAGTTAAATGCCTGGTTTCCCTGTCTGATCTTCTCCAGATGCCCTGTGGCCGCAGAGCACCTGGAGAAGATCGAGCAGGGAAGCCAGGCATGTCTGTCTCCCTGTCCTTCCCTTCTCCAGCCAGCCCACCATGGCAGGTTGGCTGGGGAGGGGAAGAGGAGGCAGGCAGACATGGCCCCTTTTCCCCTGAGCCTTTCCGCTTTTACGGAGAGACTCAGGAAAGGGGGGGATTTAAACTCATTTGGATATGCCTTAACTCATTCTAAATCTAAATGCCTGCCCTTTGTCAGGGGTTGTGATATATGCAAATGAACTCCTGCACCTCTTTTTCTATGAAATGACCCCTGGACAGAACCCAGTTTAGGAGCATGACAATCAACAGCTTTGAGGTAAAGGGAGAGATCATTAAGGAACAGGTTAAATAGAAAGGGTGCTAATATACAGCCTTGTTTGACTCCTTTATTTGACGGGATTTTTGAAGTTAGTTTCCCTGTCACTGAACATTTGATTTGACATTTTGTTGAGGTTTGTAGCTTTTTTATAAGGTTAAGGAGTCTCTTATCAATGTTTAGTTGTTGAAGTTTAGCCCAGAGGAGTTCCCTGTCGATTGAATCGAATGCCCCTTTAAGATCTATGAAGGCAGCGTATAATTTTACATTGCTTCTTTTACATGCTTATTAATCAGCTGCTCTAATACAATGCAATGGTCTAAAGTAGTTTCCCCTTTACAAAATCCCAGCTGTTCCAGGCCCAAGACTCTCCGTTCTGTCATCCATATGGTCAGCTTAGATAGTAAATGTTTGGCATACAGTTTGCCCATAATGGAAAGCAGGCTGATTGGTCTATAGCTGGAAGGAATTGAGCAATCACCTTTTTTGCAAATTGGGACCATGACTGCATTTAAATGTGCATCAGGAATAAGGCCAGATTTATCAATCATTGTAAAAAAGGACGCAAGAGGGGCAGCCCAGCAGTCAGGATCTAGTTTTAAAGTTTAAGGGAGAATTACTGTTTCATCTCAGCATCAGCTGTCTGCATCCTTTTATCGCCATTTAGTGGTGACTCTGAGGTCACTGTGGTGTCTCACCATGTTATTTGGATCTGGTTTTAAGGTGGTTTAATTGCTCCTCACCACCCTCGAGCCACTGTGAGTGATAAGCGGACAATTGGAGCTGAATTCTCTCCCCTCCCTATCTTTTCTAAGGAAATACACAAATTGTCACAAAGGAAACTACTTAGCTGAAAATCCAGTTGTTTGCATTTAAAAACAGCCAGGGAACATTTTCCTGCAATTCTATTGTGGGGGGCGGGCTGGAAGCATACCCACCCCTGAACCATTTCTTATTTCTTGGGGCAGTTCCCAGAACGCCCTGCCTGGCAACTGCCGGGGGTTTTGTGTTTTTTACCCAGCTTGTTCCGTCTTTCCTGCCCCCCTCTGCCTCCCCCTCTGCCAGGTAACCCCCCTTTATTTGGGGGGGGTCGCAGGTGCTGTTTCCTCCCCCCTCTCTCTCGCGCTCTCCCTCTGTCCTGATGCAGCTTTTTATGCTGAGCCACATGGAAGGCAAGGGAAGCTGGTGCCACCGCAAAATGACAAACAATGAGATGGTCACAGTCAGAAGAACTTGCAATGTATGAATCATACAACTGTGATGAAGAAGCATCCACAATTATTTATCTCAAGTTTTTTATACAAAACATTGATTTCTGAATGTAATTATAACAAAAATTAATACAATAGAAACGAAAAGGCGGGACGGTGGTCTCCGGATTGGTGCTGCCGTTTCGACAATGTGTCTTCTTCTGACCAAAAATTGTACCTTTATAAATAATTCAAAATTATATACAATCAATACAAAATCAATGGTAATAATACATCATCTAATTTTGATAATTGAAAACATTTTCTTACAATCAGTGCGAAATATGGAGTTCCTCAAGCAACACAAAGCTGCATACCCATGATTTTTCTAACTCTTCTATAAAATACAAGAATTTAGCATTTTAGTATCATTCATTATTAGCCAATTCCAAACAAACAAGAAACATAATACTATTATCATATACTCCGCAAAATGAAACAGCTTTACATAGCAAATGCAGACTGGGCCCTTGTATTGGTGGCAGCTACCACTACAGTACTGATTTTACTTTCTCTCTCACTGTTCTTTCCCAGGGCATTTTTAAAAAACCACTCCTCTTGTTCCCTGCTCTTGAGCTTTTTCCGTTTGTGCATGTCCACGTGTATGGCTCCGCCTCCCATGGTGTATGGCTCCGCCTCCCATGGTGGCAGCTGTTTTTTGGCTGTACCCGCCACCCTGCGTCAAAATTCCAAAGGTGGTCTCAGGCTCAAAAGGGCTGGGGACCCCCTGCTCTCACCTCTCTCCTTTTAGTTCTCTGGCTTTCGGTTCTGGTCTTTGCCATATCTCTATGCTGCTGTCTGTGAGAGACAAGTAGTTATTGCATGCATCTGTTATTGTGATCTTGGCCTGAATAGGTGGAGGGGCTGTGGCTGCGGTGATAAATTGGTGGCTCTCTTTTCCCGATTTCCCTTTCCCTTGACAGCAAGCATTCACAGCTTCTAATTTCTTTCAAATCCCACACATTCTCTAAGCGTTGCCACATGAAACCTCCTAGCAAATATAACTCACGGGACTAAAAAAATATTAAGGATTCGAGCAATTATTCAGAGGCAGCAGAAGGGAAACCATGAGGAAGAAATCGATCAGCGGCTCATTTCTTATGCGCTTCTCCTCCTGCGTCTGGAGAGACAGGCTGCCTGGGCTTCCACAGATTTATAGCAGAGAGCTCCTGAACTGCAGTGACGGAAACCAATCAAGGTTATTAATAACCGAGTGCAAGAGTCCCTCGTGTTACATCGTTTCCCCACACTTCAGGCAGGGGCCATTCCCTTCAGTGTGGGAGGCAGCCCTAACCCTCCCTAGGTCAGCGTGTCTGGCCAGGAGAACCGATATTCTCACCTGCGGGTGAGGTGGCTGCCGACAGGATTCCTTTGACGAGCAGGCATGAGGCTGCCTGGACTTTGCTCGGTCTGTGCGAAGGCCCCGCCTTCCTGACCTGGGCCTAACACACAGTTTGCAGGATTTAAAGGGGAGGGGCCACGTTCTGCACGCAGAAGGTCCCAGGTTCAATTCCCAGCAGCCCCAGTTGAAGGATGCAGTAGGTGATGTGAAAGACCTCTCCTTGAGACCCCAGAGAGCAATGGCAATACTGACTTTGACGGAGCAAGAGGCTGCAGTTTAGAGTTGCCAACTCTGGCTTGGGAAATTCCTGGAGATCTGGGGGCAATGCCTGAGAAGAAACTTCATTCCCCCCCCCAGATTCTCTGATAGAAGAAGAAGAAGAGATTGGATTTATACCCCGCCCTTCACTACCTAAAGGAGTCTCACATTGGCTTACAAACTCCTTTCCCTTCCCCTCCCCACAACAGACGCCCTGTGAGGGAGGCGGGGTTGAGAGAGCTCTGACAGAAACTGCTCTTTTTCAAGGACAGCTCTTATCAGAACTACAGCTTGCCCAAGGTCATCCAGCAGGTGCAAGTGGAGGAGTGGGGAATCAAACCCAGTTCTCCCAGATTAGAGTCCGTGCACTTAACCACTACACCAAACCGGCTCTGTATACTACAGAGTCCACCCTGTGAAGCTGCCATTTTCTCTAGGTATTATGTATGGACATACGTTCACTTGTGTGGCCCAATGTAACCGTGGAATGGAGTTTCTGTCACAAGCTCCATGGGAGGTTACGAATTGACATGCCCTTGCTTATGGTACATTAGGCTGAAGCTTCAGGCACAAGCTCCATAGACGCAAAGGTATCGTAAACCCTGCTGTCGGATTGGTTTCTGTGGCAAGACAGACCAATCCAGAGGGACTCCATTTCTGGCAAGAACAAATCCATTGGTTCCCAATATGCAAAGGTGATGAATGGTGTTCTTATTCTGTAACACTCTTGTATTCCTGAGCTTCAGACAAGGCTCTGTAGAAGCCTGGTATTCTAGAATGCTCATTCTGATTGGCTGCTTTGCACAGTGGGCCAATCAGAGTGTAGGAAGGGTTCTGGAGGGAACAACCACCATTGGTCGTTATGTATACATTATGTTTGGGTGTTATCTGTTTAGGGGTGTGGTTTTTGCCTGTTCAGATCTTATATAAGCCAGACTTGTTCTACGTAAGTTTGTCCTGTGTTGAGTTATGGGCTGAATAAACGAAATCACTTGTTTAAGAGCTGCCTCGATCTCAGTTCATAATACCAGGGAAACTGATCACTGTAGCCTGGAAATCATTTGCAATTCCAGGAGAACTCCAGCCCCCTCCTGGAGGTGGGTCACCCAACAGCAGCTTCTTGCGTGTGCTCATCAGCCATCAGTTATCACAGATTTCAAACAAAGTCCGTGTTTTGTCCAGGAATGTGATGAAAATGAGCAAAGACGAGAAGGGGGCAAAAACGTAGGGAACATACCAAAGATGTGGTTACACTCAAGGCTGTGCGTAAAATACTAAAGGAAAGAGAAATATGTCAGATAATCCATGTTCTGACACCAAGAAAGGCAGGATTCTAGAGCCTCTGTCATTATGCAAACTGAGCAATTTGACCAAATTTTTATTTTGCATAATTTGTTTGGGTTTTGCTAGTCAACAGGGAGGGAGCCAGGAGCAAGACACAGAGCAGCCCAGCCAGCCCTGGAGTTGCCAACAATGGCTTGGGGGATTCCTGGAGACCCTGGGAGAGTACCTGGCGAGGGATTTCCACTTCTCTTACGTTGGATGGGACACTGTAGTCTCTGCCCTCCAGAGCAGTGGCATTCCTCCGGAGACCAGATCTCTGTGGCCTGGAGATCAGTGGTGACTCTTGGGGAACTCCAGGCCTCACTTGGAGATTGGCAACCCTAGACTGACCTCTGGCCACCAGGAACCTTCGCCAGCATTTCCCCACACCATTTCAAGAGCCTCTTTACAAACAGAAACTTGATTTAAAATAACAGTAATAATAATTATAACTGAGAGTTGATTCTGTGGCCCAAACCCTGTGCTACATTACTACAGAACTGTGGCATATTTGCAAATATTTAGTAACTGGTCATCTCTCCATTCACATTTTAAATATATTATTTATTCTGCAATCTCTCGTTTTTATTTTTCTGACCATGGAAACCAATATGTGCCAGCTGCACTCAAAGCTTTTAATGCTAAAACTGGAGCCCAATTATTGGATGGAGTACCCCTCTGGATAGATGCAGTTTATACTTGAGTGGAACGTGTCCATTCTACCTTCTTGTGAAAGATCATGGGGTACCCATGTGTGTTCCATGTGCTGCTTTATGTTTGGAGTGTGGACAGAATTTGATGGCTACTAAGGCATGGATCCACACCATTAAATTTTGGTTGTGACTCCACTTCAACTATGACCCCTCTAGTTGTCTGTATCAATTACTTTCTGAATCTGCCAATTCTAGCTGGCTATCCAGGGCCAGCCCCAGGTGTCTGGGCGCCCTAGGCAAGGCAGCCTGGGGCGCCCACCCCACCAGGGATGCCAACCTCCCAGTGGGGCCTGGAGACCGGGGGGTGGGGGGTGGAGTGCTGGCTTTCCTGGGCGCGCCGCAGGAGCGGCATGCCCAGGAAAGCCAGGGAAGGGGCAGGCGTTTGAACTCCCGCCCCTTCCCTCCCAGCCCCAGTGCTGACTTTCCTGAGCACACCGCAGCAGCGGCACGCACAGGAAAGCCAGAGAAGGGCTTGGAGCGCCGGCTTCACAGTGGGCGGGGCAGGGGGCAGTTTGGCGCCCCTGTGGGCCCGAGGTGCCCTAGGCAAGTATTTATTGAAAAAACTTATTAGCCGCCTTTCTTCTTCATGGAGCTCAAGGCGGATTACAAAATTTGGAATCCCTAGTAAGTTGAACAGACCGTCTGCCTCTCCATGTCGGCTGGCAAATACTCTTGGCTTCCAAAAGTATTAGGCACCCAGAGAATATCTGGCCAACAATATTCAGAAAATCCCAGGATATAACTGGTTATAAAATGTACAGTGCTGGAGAATTTATTTGCACTCCCTGGTTTCCATCACTAGGTTGTCACCAGCCACTCTCTATATTTCGGCCTGTTTCCTGGTGCGGCAGGATATTCCAGAACCGCTAAGGCTCTTCCAGCTTGCCATAACCCCCCACCTCCTCGCACTTCCTTAGAGAGCTTCTTTCCCCCAAACAGTCCTCTGAATAAAGTTTCCTACGGTCCTGCTTCCTCTCACACCACTCAGGCTTAATAATGAATTATGACCATGGGAAGATGTTAGGGTGAGATCTCATCTATTTCACTGCATCATTTAGCTCGCACTGCGAGGATGATCCAGCCCATCCCCAGTGGTTCCGCGCTGTCTTGACCTTTGTGATAATTTGATTGATTATTTTTAGTGCATTACGCTGTCTTCGGCCTACTTGACTGTAACAGGGCGGTCTGCTTGTGATTTATGGGAGACATCTGGGATTCCACAGGGTAGCATGCGTATTGTGTCACAGGGCTATCCGAGAAGCTTCCATTGATCCATCCCAATACCCAGCAAAGCGATGGAGTGTCAAATTCCAATCAGCTTCAGTTCACAAGCCCTGGCTGAACAGGTGGCCGGGAAAGTTCTGGAGCGGGCTGCGTCTCTGACTGTGGGAACAAAATCAGAAACAGCTGAGGCGCCTGCTGTCCTCACCTCCCACCAACAGACGGTTTCCATATTGTTACTAACAAACGGCGGGGGAGACAGTAATGGTTCCCACCCATCCAAAGGTGAGAGAACCTCATGCAGCCCTCTGGGACTGCTGGAGAGTCATTTCAGATTTCAGCAGAGAGGCAAGGAAATCTTTCATCAGACCCCTTTCCTTCCTTGAAGTCTTTGGCTGAACCCTGAAGGGTCACGGCAGACAGTGCGTGGGAGAGACGCAGGAACAGGCACCTGGTAGGTCTTTTCCTGAAAGGAAACGATAATGGCTGCAGTAGAGAGCAGCCGAGGGATTGGGGGGGAGTGGAGCTGCTTCACCTTCAACCTCTCAAAATGGCTCAAAATCACACACACCCCATCCCCACCCAAGCTACTTTTCTTTCTCACGGGAAAAGATGAGTCAACTTTATATCCCCCCCACCCCGAAAAAGCAGCCGTACTTTTAGAGCAAGAAGAAGATCACTCAGCCCCTTTCTGTCACCTCTGTCTGGGATGAGACCGTGAGCGTCATGCTTAAGGGGCCAGGGCACCAGGTCTTCCTGACAGCTCTCTGACAGGTCAGAGGAAGACCGCTCAGACTGCCCATAAAATGCCAATTACAAGCTCCTACGGCCTCAATTTGCCTTGTGGCAGTGCTGGGAGAGGGGAGCAAGCTTAAGCCTTCAACCTCCCCTGGATCTTGAGGTTCAAAATTAGGATCCCTGCTTTGTTATTATTTATTTTGTCTGTTTATTTATTTGATTTATATCCCCCACCACCACCAAGGCAGGTTCAGGGTGGCTTACATAAAATCTGACAAGTAAAACAACAATTATAAATATAGCTCTAAAAACAAGACTTAAAGTGCTGGTATCAGTTTATATGGCAATGGTGAGGTGTAGTAATAGCAGCGGACATACTAAAAAGTACAGTCAGAGGCTGTTATTGCAGTTTGGCAAAGTGTAGGCAATTGAGGGTGGCATTGGGCACAGCGTCTTAGTTGTTGGATGCGGCTCCTTAACTAAAGGCCTGGTGGAAGAGCTCTGTCTTGCAGGCTGTTGTGTCCGCAGACCACTACGGGCCATCAACGAAGGAGCCAGAGCTTGAGTCCCGGAGAACAATGGGACTGGGGCTCCTGGCTCCCGCGTAGGGGAACCAATGGGAACGGCGGTGGGAATTCAAACCCGCCAATGGCACCAAGGGGCGTTCCCCTTCGCTTGTATATAGTTGGCCACCTGGCCAGGTAACTTTGTCTTGTGTTGTATAATAGCGAACCATGCTGATCACTACGTCGTCATCTGTGGTTTCATTATGCGTCTAACCCACTATACAACACAGGCCCTGCAGAATAAAAGGTCCTGCAGGGCCCTAGTATCTTCTGGGAGCTCGTTCCACCAGTGCGGAGCCACCACTGAAAAGGCCCTGGCCCTGGTTGCTGCTAGCCTGGCATCTTCAGGACCCTGGAGGGCCAGACGGTTTTGAGACCCCAACTGCAGTGCTCTCTGGGGAACAAGTGGGGAATGGCAGTCCCTCAGGTAGGTAGGCCCCTGACCATAAAGGGATTTAAAGGTAAGCACCAGCACCTTGAAGCAAATCCGGTATGCTATAGGCAGCCAGTGCAATGCTTGTAGTACAGGCTGAATGTGCTCCCATATGGGGAGCCCCAAAAACAGCCTGGCTGCTGCATTCTGCACCATCTGAAGCTTCCAGATTTGGGACAAGGGCAGCCCCATGTAGAGAGCATTACAGTAGTCCAGTCTCGAGGTGACCATCGTGTGGATCACTGTCACCAAATCATTGCATTCGAGGAAGGGAACCAACCGCCTAATCAGCCAAAGATGGTAAAAGGCTAACTTGGCAGTGGCTGCTACCTGGGCCTCCATCATTAAGGAGGCATCCAAGAGCACTCCCAAGCTCCTAGCCTCCAGCGCTGGCACCAATGGCATCCCATCGAAGGTCGGGAGTGGGATCCCTAACCCCAGGCTGCCCCGACTCAGGTACGGGACCTCTGTCTTCATCGGATTCAATTTCAGTCGGCTCAGTCTAAGCCAACCAGCCACAGCCTGCAACACCAGGTCCAGATCTCCCAGACTAGAGTCAGACTGGCTGCCCAACAACGGATAGAGCTGGGTGTCATCCGCATACTGGTGACACCCCAGCCCATGCCTCCGGGCAATCTGGGCAAAGGGGCGCATGTAGATGTTAAATAACATCGCAGAAAGTATCACCCCTTGGGGCACTCCACAGATTAGCGGGTGCCTTTGGGACAACTGTTCCCACCATGCCACCCTTTGTCCCCGACCCTGTAGGAATGAGGAGAGCCATTGTAAGGCAGACTCCTGAATCCCTGCGTCGCTGAGCCGATTAATCAGTAGTTGATAGTCAACCATGTCAAACACAGCCGACAGGTCCAACAGCAGCAATACTGCTGAAACGCCCTGATCTAGATGCCTCCAAAGAGGTGATTCTTAAGATATTAGATGTAGCGGAATTAGATAAATTAACTCTTATACGACAAGAAAAAGACCCTGGAATTTTGGAAAAATATTGGTTGAGTTTTTATAGGTGGTTAGAAAAGAGAACTTAGTATCTTATGTTGGAGTTTTGTGCAAATGTAAGACGACAAAGTAACGAGAAGGTGATAATTTATGCCTTTTTGTCTGTTTGTTTTGTTTTAGTGGTTAATGTCAATGTTGTTTCCCCTTTGTATGTTATAAAAAACTGTAATAAAAATAATAATATATTTTTTAAAAAGGTCATCTGTGAGGGCTACCAGTACTGTCTCCATCCCATGGCCTGGTCGGAAGCCAGACTAGAAGGGGTCTCATATGGAAGTGTCATCCAAAAAATCCTGCAGCTGATTTGCCACCGCCCTCTCAGTTTGCCAAGTAGGGCAAATTGGAAACCGGCTGGTAGTTAGACAATTTGGCCAGATCCAAGAATGGTTTTTTTAAGAGGGGGTGTACCACTGCTTCCTAGGGTGCCCCCAGGGAACAGTCCCTCGGAGAGGGACTTGTTGATAATGTCCCTTAGGGCACCTCGTAGCCATCACGGCTGGCTTTAATTAGCCATGATGGGAATGGATCAAGGCTGCAGGTGGTTGGGCGTGCAGTTGAGAGTAATTGGTCAACTTCCTCTAGGCTGAGCAGACTGAAATAATCCAAAGCCTGACCAGAAGATTAAAATTAAATTTAAAATTAGCATTTTAAAGATGTGTTTCCAAGCCTATTTGAACCTTCTAGGACTTCCCAAGTAAGAATGTGTGGAATTGTCCAAGAGAGGTTCCATGAACATCTTGCCCGCTCATGTAGTTATCTCCAACAACTTGTGGTAATAGAGCAGCACTGGAATTGTGGAACTCAGTTTCCAGTACATAAAACATGTCTGGAATATGGTGAGTTCCGTGTACACCACAGTGTTGTTGGCAGATTTGGGAAATGTTTCATGAGACTGGTAGTGGCTACAAACGTTTGCCATAGATCATACAGGGCAGTTCTTTACAAGGACTGGGAGAAGGGACATTTTCACTCTCTGTACCCCGTATCCCTTCCTCTTGGCTACCCTTCTTGGGAACCTTATCCCTTTACTCTCTTGATTGCTTGGGAACTCTCTTCCCCAGATACCTGCCAAAGTCCAAACCAGAGAGCCCTTGAGACACGCAGGATCCCATCTGGGCTAGTTTTGGCATGTGAAAGTTAAGATGGGTAAATCTTAATATGTGGGTAAATCTTAATATGATGAACTTCTCTTGGGAAAGGGGTTGCTTTTGTTCTCAATACAGATTGGGCAGGCTCAGTCTAGACACTTCAAAATAGATAGCTTGATAATGAAATAATTTCCCACTACAGTCAGGGCACACAGAGAGGCATAGCGGGCCAGCATTGCTCCAGCTGCTGCGGCGGAGAACTGGATGGAACGGAGTCTGGAAAAGCCTCCAAGTTAATGCAGAAGGCAAACCGACTGCAAAGGTATTTTGACCAGCCGGTTCCAGTTTGTATAAACACTGCTGTTTCTATTCGACTTCCTGTCAAACAAGGTGCTTTTTGGCTAGACGTCTGCTGTATTTTACTTTGGCACAATTTAGATCCAAAATATATCGGGCCCAGGGCCAAAATAAGCATGAATGGCAGTGAAATTGCATCTGACTGCCCTAAGTTCATATTTCCAACTTAAGGCTGGCTGCTCTGAGGGCATCTCTACACTAGAGCATTAAATTAGTTTTAACGTACTTTCAAGAAGCCTTGGGAGGTGTGCTTGTAGGAGAAGGGTGAGTTACCTGGAACAGAATTCGCAGCGCACCATCAAACTTCAAATCCCAGGGAGGGATGTGATGAAAGTTAAAATGATCTGGGGGTGGAAAGTGCTCTCCAGTTGCACCTCGTGGGGTTTTCAAGGCAAGAGACCAATAGAGGTGGCTTGCCATGCCTCTGCATAGTGACCCCGGACTTCTTTGGTGGTCTCCCATCCAAGTACCAACCAGGGTCGACCCTGCTTAGCAGCCAAGATCTTAAAAGACTGGAGAGCCTGGGCCGGGGCCCAAACCATCTTGACACTGGATATTACTAGTAGAGGGATTCCTGCAGCCAGGTCTTAGAGGCCCAAAAACATTCTCAACTTACTTGAAATTTTACCAATCACTTCCCACAAAGGTCAGGCAAAGGTAACTCCCCTTTTGTACTTTTAACTTCTTTACCCATTACAAATAATCTTTTGAATTTGTATGCTGCTGGGACCGGGCAGACTGGCGGCCTACCCTTAGCACAAAACCCAGACACAAGGGCAAATGACAAACTTCTACCAAGAGCAACAGAGACATGGAAAACAACGCCAGAGAAGAGCATAGGAGCACCACTGTATGGGCAGTTCATGGCAGCCAGTTTGGAGAGTGGTGTAGCGATTAAGTGCGCGGACTCTAATCTGGGAGAACCAGGTTTGATTCCCCACTCCTCCACTTGTACCTGGCTGGATGACCTTGGGCAAGCCATATGTTGTGTCCTGGGATCAGAAGGCAGAGCTGGCAAAATACAGCCAAGCTTCGCTCTCTGAGAACAATAGGGACTAGGTTCCTGAGCTCGCCAGTAGAGAACCAATGGCAGCCTTGGCGGGCGATTCAAACCCGCCAATAGGAATATGGGGCCGTCCCCCCTAACTGTATATAGTTGGCCTCCGGCCGTTACTGTTTGTTCTTGTCTTGTGTGAAGTACGAGTAAACGCGTCTTCTCTTATGTCGTCGTCCGAGTCATGAGGCCCGAAACCCAGTACTTTACAGTGGCGACGAGGATGGGATTTCAACGCCTTCCGTGACTCCATGAGTGACGAAAAGGACACCGCCGAGCACCGCATCACTGACCCCGAGAGCAGCACCGCACCGCTCGCCGAGCATCGCATCGCTGACCCCGAGAGCAGCACCGCACCGCTTGCCCCGGCGCACGCCTTCCCAGACAGAGCCATGGCCGCCTCTCATGTAACACTTGAGCGCTTCGATCCGTCGCAGCCAGAAACCTGGGACGCATGGGTCGACCAGCTCATCAGCTATTTGGAGCTCAACGAGATCCACCACCGAGACAAGAAACGATCGCTCCTGCTGAACGCGTGCGGCACCCAAACCGTCCGCCTCGCCAAGAGCCTCTTGGTGCCCCGCACGGCCTTGGAAAGCTCGTTTGGGGAGATCCTGGACGTCCTCAACGCATATTTCAGCCCCCGGCCGACCTTCCTGGCCAAGAGGATGGATTTCCAGAGGCGAGTCCAGGCCCAAGGGGAATCCGTGGCCACCTTCCTGGCCGCGCTGAGGGCGCTCGCGGTGGACTGCGGGTTCCCGAAGGTGGAGGACAACTTGCTGACGCAGTTCGTGTGGGGCCTGGCGGACTCCAAGCTGCGGCGCAAGTTGGTTGGCTACCGGAGGCTCTCCTTGGATGAGGCCATCGACGCCGCTACAGCCCACGAGGCCGCGGAAGGGGAACGCCCGGCCGCGGCCGCCCATGTGGTCGGGAGGAGTCCCAGCCCCGGGAACTCAGATACCGAAGAGGTCTTCTCCCTCAGACCCCAACACCGCCGGCCGGCGCTGTTCCAGCAGGCCAACAGGGAGCCAGCCAAGCCTTCCAGCAACCGGACAATCTGTGCCAGCTGCGGGGAGGGCCACGGAAGGAAATCCTGCAAGTTCCGGGATGCTGTCTGTCACGGGTGCGGGAAGCAGGGACACCTCGCACGGGTCTGCCGGTCCAAGGGCCCCAGGAATTCGAGATCGTCGGTCCCACCGCACCGCGCATCGTCCACCGCCTACGAGACGACGGAAGAGGTCGCCGAGTTGTACCATCTCACCGACCAACCACTGCAGGTACTTCGCCTCCCCAACCCCAACCTCTCCTCTACCCCGAAGATCCAAGTAACCGTGCGGATCGAGGGGTCCCCTGTTGCATGGAAGTGGACTCGGGATCGGCGGCGTCCATCATTTCCATGGACACTTTAAAAAGACTTTGCCCATTAGGGGGACCCCCTCTACGTCCATCGCCACTAAGCTTGGTGGACTTTCAAAAGAACCCTGTCCCCATCCGGGGAGTCGGCACTTTCCGAGTGCAGTACCGAGACTTTGAGGGGAACTTGGACTTGGTGGTGGTAGAGGGAAATCTCGTGAGTCTCCTGGGGCGGGCGTGGTTCGAGGCCCTAGGCATAACGATTGGGGGAGTGAATAAGTGCGGGGTGCGGGACTGGGGGGTGGTGTGCAAGGAATTCCCTGAGGTCTTTGACGGGAAACTGGGGTGTTATAAAGGGCCCCCGGTGTCGCTCCACTTAGACCCCACAGTGACGCCCGTCCGACGGCACTTCCGCACCGTGCCCCTGGCCCTCCGCCCTAAAATAGAGGCCGAACTGGACCGGTTAGTGGCCCAGGGAGTCCTAGAGCCCGTCCCGAACGCTCGATGGGAGACCCCGATTGTGACACCTGTCAAGCCAAACGGGGAAATCCGCATCTGCGCGGATTATAAGTGCACCATTAACCAGGCACTTCAGGCGCACGCATACCCCATACCCGTGGTCAGCCACGTCTTAGCCACACTGGCGGGGGCGCGCATATTTGGAAAGCTGGATCTCGCGCAGGCGTACCAGCAACTCCCGGTAGATGAGGCCACTGCCGAGGCGAAAACCATAGTGACCCACCGGGGGGCCTTCCGGGTGAAGCGGCTGCAGTTCGGGGTCAGTGTGGCCCCAGGGATCTTCCAAAATCTAATGGACGATTTGTTAAAAGGGATCCCTGGCATGACGCCGTTCTTCGACGACGTCCTCATCGCCGCGACCACCCCTGAAAGCTTTGCCGCCCGCCTCCGAACTGTACTGGGACGCTTCCAAGCCGCGGGGCTGAAAGTGAAGCGGGAAAAGTGCCTCCTCGGGGTGCCGGAGGTGGAGTTCTTGGGGTACCAGGTAGACGCAACAGGCCTGCATCCGGCGAGGGACAAGGTGAAGGCCATCGTGGAGGCCCCCGCCCCGAAGTCCAAGGCAGAGCTCCAGGCGTTCTTAGGCCTCCTGAACTTTTACCATGCCTTTCTCCCTCACAAAGCCGCCGTGGCCGAACCCCTGCACAGGCTGCTGGATAAGGCGACACCTTGGGCATGGGGAGCGAGGGAGGAGGCGGCGTTTCGGGGGGTTAAAGTACTCTTGATTTCTAACGCGGTACTAGCCCACTTTGATGAAAAGCTCCCGGTAATCCTTGCGTGCGACGCATCACCGTATGGGGTCGGGGCGGTCTTGGCCCACAAGCTACTGGATGGGAGGGAAGTCCCGGTGGCTTACTACTCCCGCATGCTGTCCCCCGCGGAGCGGAACTATGCACAAATCGACCGGGAGGGCTTGGCACTGGTGGCGGGGGTTAAAAAGTTTCACAACTTTGTGTACGGGCGGCCCTTCACGCTCGTAACCGATCATAAGCCGCTCTTGGGACTGTTTGCGGCGGACAAACAAACGCCGCAGGTACTGTCGCCCCGTGTGTTGCGCTGGTCCTTGTTTTTAGCGGGCTACCAGTACCAGTTGGAGCATCGGCCGGGCAAGGCGCTGGGTCATGCCGACGCCTTGAGCCACCTGCCGCTGCCGCATACAGGGGAAGATCCGGCCCCGGCTCCCGCAGTATTGTTAATGGAGGAGCTGCCAAACCCCCCCCTTCAGGCTGCAGACGTGGCCGCCCACACGTCCCGAGATCCCATTCTCTCCCGGGTCCTAAACTGGGTGGTGAGGGGATGGCCAGCGGAACAGACAGGGCCAGAATTCACGGCATACAAAGCCAGGAGGGAAGAGTTATCCGCCTTGAAAGGGTGCTTATTATGGGGGGACAGGGTGGTCATCCCGGGGCCCATGAGACAAGGGGTTCTAGAAACGCTGCACGAGGCCCACCCCGGCATTGTACGAATGAAAGCTCTGACAAGGAGCTACGTGTGGTGGCCCGGGATGGACGCAGAAATTGAAACCTGGGTCCGAGGGTGCACACGGTGTCAGGAAGTCCGCCCCAATCCCCCGAGAGCGCCAACCCAAAGCTGGGAGTCTACCCACAAGCCGTGGTCACGCCTACACATAGATTTTGCTGGGCCGTTTCAGGGGCTCCAGTTCATGGTGACGGTAGACTCCTACTCGAAATGGGTGGAAATAAGCCCAGTGTCTACCACCTCTGCCAAAGCAGCAATAAGGGCCCTGCGGAAAATATTCGCTACGCACGGGTTGCCAGACACAATCATGTCGGACAACGGGGCAGCGTTCACATCTGCTGAGTTTCAAGCGTCCCTCGAAAGGAACCTAATCAGGCACATACGATCAGCGCCCTTCCACCCGGCAACAAATGGACAGGCGGAGAGAACGGTACGCACCGCCAAAGAAGCCCTGAGCCGCATAACGGAGGGGGATTGGGAGTTCCGGCTGGCCCGCTTCCTCCTAACACACCGCACCACCCCAAACCCCATCTCCGGGCATTGCCCCACAGAACTATTGATGGGCCACCGCCCCACGACTTTGTTAGACAGGCTCCACCCGGATCGAGCCCCAGAGAGAAAGCTGGTCGAGACCCGGGAGGCGCCCCGAAGCTTCCTCCCGGGGGAACCTGTCTACTTCCGGAATTATGGGGCGGGGCCTCAGTGGTTGGCCGGGCGCATCCTAAAACCCACCGGGCCAGTGTCATACGAGGTCCTAGCAGAGGGAGACCGGGTCCTCCGTAAACACGTGGACCAGCTCCGGAGGCGACAAGACCCCGACACAGGGATCCAGTTACCGGGAAACGCCACGGCCGCCCCAGCATCCGATCGGCTGCAGGCACCGCCAGCGGAGCCAGCGCCTGAAAGTCCACGGAATCCGGAGGGGGTCCCGGAGACAGCTGAACCGCCGCCGCCGCTGCCGCCGCCGTTACAGCCGCCACCGTCACCGCCTCAGCTACTACCGGAGATCCAAGCTCCGTGTGCTGGAGGACCACCCGATGGGGGCCCCGCCAGTCCGGTACCGGCCCCCCGACGATCACTAAGGGAACGGAGGGCACCAGCATACTTAAAAGACTACGTCACCTGATAGGAGACGAACTATGGGGGGAGGGGTGTTGTGTCCTGAGATCAGAAGGCAGAGCTGGCAAAATACAGCCAAGCTTCGCTCTCTGAGAACAATAGGGACTAGGTTCCTGAGCTCGCCAGTAGAGAACCAATGGCAGCCTTGGCGGGCGATTCAAACCCGCCAATAGGAATATGGGGCCGTCCCCCTAACTGTATAGTGCCTCCGGCCGTTACTGTTTGTTCTTGTCTTGTGTGAAGTACGAGTAAACGCGTCTTCTCTTATGTCGTCGTCCGAGTCATGAGGCCCGAAACCCAGTACTTTACACCATAGTTCTGATAAGAGCTGTTCTTGAAAAAAGAGAAGTTTCTGTCAAGAGCTCTCTCAGCCCCACCTACCTCACAGGGTGTCTGTTGTGGGGAGGGGAAGGGAAGGGAGTTTGTAAGCCGCTCTGAGACACCTTTGGGTAGTGAAGGGCAGGGTATAAATCCAGTCTCCTCCTCCTCCTCCTCCTCCTCCAGCCAGGAAATTGTGTTCATAGATTACCAGGAACATCCAAAATCTCCATTACAAAGCCCACGTCTTAATCAGACTTGGTTTCCTTTGAAAGTCCCCAGATGTTTTGCCTGGCGGTAAAATTTGCTTTACAATTTAACATGTGCTTTAATAAAAATTTCAGTGGTAACGACATGTGTTTTTTGGGGAGGAGAGATATTGAGATTCCCGGCAACTTGGGTCTGGGGAACAATGTAGGTTTGTCCCTATCAGTACAAGTTAGCCCTACTGGATGAAAAAGCTGCATGTGTAAGAGGTCTGGGGCAGGTGATGCACTCTATTCTTGGTGCTGGAGGGGGCAGCAGTGGGAGGAGGCTTCTCGTGCCCTGGCCCCACTGATGGACCTCCTGATGGCCCCTGGTATATTTTGGCCGCTGTGTGACAGAGTGTTGGACTAGATGGGCCAATGGCCTGATCCAACATGGACTTCTCTTATGCTCTTATGTCTGGGGCAGGTGATGCACTCTATTCTTGGTGCTGGAGGGGGCAGCAGTGGGAGGGCTTCTAGTGTCCTGGCCCCACTGCTGGACCTCCTGATGGCAACTGGTATATTTTGGCTGCTGTGTGACAGAGTGTTGGACTAGATGGGCCATTGGCCTGATTCAACACTGGCTTCTCTTATGTTCTTATGTTCTTATGGTCTATTTGCAGAAGCAGTGTGAGGGCAAAGCCGTGAACTCCTGTGAGTCAGTGGCTCTTCTTCTGGGATGTGAAAGAATCACATTTAGTAGTTTTCCAGTTCACAGAAGGGAGTTTACAATTTGCCTGCAAACGGGATATTCCTATAACCCACGTGAACACACGAAGTTGCGTTGTGCTGAACCAGACCATCGGTCCATTGAGGTCAGTATCATCTACTCAGGCTGGCAAGGAGCTCCCCAGGCTCTCAGAGTGTGGACGAGTTTCCAGCCCCATTGCCAAAGCGTCCCCCGGCGTCACTTCCTGGCGACGGCATCGTGCGCCGCATCTCCCCCCCCGGGAATGGTCCTGCCAGGACGTCCCCGCCCCCACTGAATTATGGTAAGTTCTTGGGAAGCCTGAGCCGGGTCCAATTTTCCAGGGCCTGACTCTCTATCCGTGCAGCGACACAGCAGCTGCAGGGAATGATATCCACAGGGGCCCAATTCAGCTTAGGAACTGAGTCCCCGTGTGCTGTTTTCCCAAGCGGAAACTACCTTAAGAGGGAGGGAGTTATTTGCCCCATTTTGTTCCATGAACCCACAGCTTCCAAACGGGATGAAGAACTCCCAGCTGGAAAACTTAACCTAGAAAACAAGCTTTGAACCATGAGCAATGGCAGAGTATAAATGGTTTAATTAATAAAACATGTCGTTTGGCCATATATAATAAGGAATTAAAAGAGGCCAAAAGAGGAATTCTCGACACCTAATGAAAAATGTTGATTTCCTTCCCCTCTTTTAACAATGTGCCTGTTAAGGTGAAGATGGCAACAGCAACTGATGCGGTGGTAGCAAGAAAGCAGCATAGAATGGCACATGCGGGCCTGTCTGCTCCCCCCCCCGTGCAAATGGCTGCATTCAGGCTGTTCCAATCCAGATAAACAATCGGTTGGATATTCATCTCGTCGGTCATATTTGCTACCTGTAAGGGCTGTGCAAGTTGAACTGGTAGATAATGGAGCATTCCTGGCCAGGACCGACCCATCAGACTAAACATAAGAACATAAGAGAAGCCAATGTTGAATCAGGCCAATGGCCCATCTAGTCACACAGCGGCCAAAATGTACCAGGTGCCATCAGGAGGTCCAGCAGTGGGGCCAGGGCACCAGAAGCCCTCCCACTGCTGCCCCCTCCAGCACCAAGAATAGAGTGCATCACCTGCCCCAGACTGGGAGTTCCCATCTATACCCTGTGGCTAATAGCCACTGATGGACTTTTGCTCCATATGTTTATCTAATTCCCTCTTGAAGCTGTCCATACTTGTAGCTGCCACCACCTCCTGTGGCAGTGAATTCCATGTGTTAATCACTCTTTGGGTGAAGAAGGACTTCCTTTTATCTGTTCTAACCCGACTGCTCAGCAATTTCATGGAGTGCCCACAAGTTCTTGTACTGTGAGAAAGGGAGAAAAGGACTTCTTTCTCTACCTGCTCAGTCCCATTCATAATCTTATAAACCTCGATCATGTCACCCCTCAGCTGTCGTTTCTCCAAGCTAAAGAGCTAAACCGCCGGTAGAGCCTGGTGTCTAAACCCAGTTTGGCCACAATCTCCAGGAACGAATGAGAAGTGATAGACCTGTGCCTGTTCCTCCCAGCTGGGTGCGGTCTCGGTCTCGGAATCCTGTGAAGATCCAAGTGCCACAGGACAGCAGCCTGCAAACACTGGGCACGCGTTCTGCTGTCCAAAGAGCCGTTCCTGTGCTGTGGCTGGTTTGAGCTTACAACACGTAGACCTGCTGTCCTCATACCCTAAACCACAAATCTCCAGCCTTTTTTGAGCCCGCAGGCACCTTCGGAATTCTGACGCAGCGTGGCAGGCACAGCTACAAAATGGCTGCCAAAACATAGCTAGCACACAGGAGGTATAGCCAGCCACAAAATGGTTGGTTGCCCCAACTTATTTTCAGTCACACAGTGAACATCTTTGTGCTGTGGTGGCAGCGGCTGCCAAAGCAAAGTTTTTAAAAATCTGCACAGCGAATCAGAAGCCTTGCTGGGCCTAAGCCCCACCTGGCCCTGCCCGCCTTCTAAAAACACTCGGTGGGCACCAGGGCACCCACGGGCACCACGCTGGGGAGCCCCCTCCTAAGTAGACTCCATCCTTGAGGCTCCAGTGGTGCCTCCAGTTGGCAACGGTTAAAGAGAAGCTCCCCTAAAACTTCCCCTTGAAAGCTTTCTTACTGTTGAAGCTTGCCAACATTTCCATCCAGACGGAGGGATGCTAAACTTTCCACAGTAATTCAACAGCACTTTGGAAATGGCCTGAATCCAAAACAAAACTCACCAAAGAGCTTTGCAGTGGCTTAAGTTACAGCCCCCCTCCCAGTTACACAGTTCTCCCTCTGCCGAATGTTTTACCCTCTTCAAAGCAAAAACAGGCCGGAGGGGGAGAAGGAAGGGGTCCCAGAGAGACTGGCCGCCAGCCTTCCTTTTGCCAAGAGCAGAAAGAGGCGGGTGTGTGTGTGGGGGGGAATGTCTCCTTCTCCAGATGATGACTTCAGCAACACCTAACGCCAGGGAAGAATGCAACTCCCCGAGCAGACGTAAACTATTTGTCTTTCCCTGCAAATGGAGATGACATCATAGACACTGGGGGGCTTGAACTTTGCTTTGGGCATTCATGAGCCCTTTGCATGAGTTTACACCAAAATCTTAGTCAGTACTGATATAACAATGGCTGTAGTGAAAGGACCGGGAAGGAGGGTCTACAACCTTCGGAGAATAAATTTTGAACAGACCAAGGAAAGCCGTTGCGCTCTTTCAGTCGCTGTCTCCCTCAAGTCAGTATAAAGACCCAGGGTAATGGGCAAATTGTCACTATGCTGTCTGGGTCTCTTGGAATGGTACACATGGATTTGGACAAATACGGACTGGGCCCAGTGTTGTTCAGTGTTTTTATAAATGACCTGGAGGAAGACATAGAGGGGATGCTTATCAAATCTGCAGATGACACGAAGCTGGGTGGGATTGCTAATTCTGAGGAAGACAGAGTCAGGATTCAAAATGATCTAGATACGCTGGAACAGTGGGCTGAGGCAAATAAAATGAAATTCAATAGAGATAAGTGCAAAGTCCTACACTTAGGTACAAAAAATCAAAGGCACAGATATCGAATGGGAGGGACATGGCTTGACAGCAGTACATGTGAAAGCGATCTGAAAGCTCAACATGAGCCTGCAGTGCGATGTGGCTGTGAAGAAAGCTAATGCAATCTTAGGCTGCATTAACCGAAGCATTGTGTCCAGATCACGGGAGGTGGTGGTTCCGCTCTGTCCTGCTATGGTCGGGCCTCCCCTGGAGTCCTGTGTCCAGTTTTGGGCACCACACTTTAGGAAGGATGTTGACAAGCTCGAGCATGTCCAGAAGAGGGCAACCAGGATGGTGAGAGGGTTGGAATCCAAGTCTTACGAGGAAAGGCTGAAAGAGTTGGGTACGTTTAGCCTGGGAAAGAGAAGGCTTAGAGGAGACAGGATTGCAGCCTTCAAATATCTGAAGGGCTGTCATGTAGAAGATGGAGCAGATCTATTCTCTCTTGCTCCGGATTGCAAGACTAGATCTAATGGGTGGAAATGACAAGGGAGTTGTTACCGGCTAAATATCAGGAGACACCTCCTAACTGTAAGAGTGGACCCTGTCTCCTGCCCTGGACTTCAGAGATGGCACCATAGATTTAGAGACTGATAGAGAGGTCAGGACACACAGAGCATCCTCTCCTTCCTCTTATCTGCTACTATCCTTTGAAGTAGAATGCTATTTGTAGGGAAAAGATTTCCTTCTCTTCAGCTTAACACATCTCTCCCCCACCACACACACACAAAGAAGAAGAAGAAGAGACTGAATTTATACCCCACCCTTCACTACCCAAGGGAGCCTCAGAGCAGCTGACAATCTCCTTTCCCTTCCCCTCCCCACAACAGACACCCCCTGTGAGGTAGAAGAAGAGGAAGAAGAGATTGGATTTATACCCTTTGCCCTTCACTACCCAAAGGAGTCTCAGAGCGGCTGACAAACTCCTTTCCCTTCCCCTCCCCACAACAGACACCCCCTGTGAGGTAGAAGAAGAAGAAGAAGAAGAAGAAGAAGAAGAAGAAGAAGAAGAAGAAGAAGAAGAAGAAGAAGAAGAAGAAGAAGAAGAAGAGGAGGAGATTGGATTTATACCCCGCCCTTCACTACCCGAAGGAGTCTCAGAGCGGCTGACAAACTCCTTTCCCTTCCCCTCCCCACAACAGACACCCTGTGAGGTAGAAGAAGAGATTGGATTTATACCCCGCCCTTCGCTACCCAAAGGAGTCTCAGAGCGGCTGACAAACTCCTTTCCCCTCCCCTCCCCACAACAGACACCCTGTGAGGTAGAAGAAGAGATTGGATTTATACCCCGCCCTTCGCTACCCAAAGGAGTCTCAGAGCGGCTGACAAAATCCTTTCCCCTCCCCTCCCCACAACAGACACCCTGTGAGGTAGAAGAAGAGATTGGATTTATACCCCGCCCTTCACTACCCAAAGGAGTCTCAGAGCGGCTGACAAACTCCTTTCCCCTCCCCTCCCCACAACAGACACCCCCTGTGAGGTAGAAGAAGAAGAAGAAGAAGAAGAAGAAGAAGAAGAAGAAGAAGAAGAAGAAGAAGAAGAAGAAGAAGAAGAAGAAGAAGAGGAGGAGGAGGAGATTGGATTTATACCCCGCCCTTCACTACCCGAAGGAGTCTCAGAGCGGCTGACAAACTCCTTTCCCTTCCCCTCCCCACAACAGACACCCTGTGAGGTAGAAGAAGAGATTGGATTTATACCCCGCCCTTCGCTACCCAAAGGAGTCTCAGAGCGGCTGACAAACTCCTTTCCCCTCCCCTCCCCACAACAGACACCCTGTGAGGTAGAAGAAGAGATTGGATTTATACCCCGCCCTTCGCTACCCAAAGGAGTCTCAGAGCGGCTGACAAAATCCTTTCCCCTCCCCTCCCCACAACAGACACCCTGTGAGGTAGAAGAAGAGATTGGATTTATACCCCGCCCTTCACTACCCAAAGGAGTCTCAGAGCGGCTGACAAACTCCTTTCCCCTCCCCTCCCCACAACAGACACCCCCTGTGAGGTAGAAGAAGAAGAAGAAGAAGAAGAAGAAGAAGAAGAAGAAGAAGAAGAAGAAGAAGAAGAAGAAGAAGAAGAAGAAGAAGAAGAAGAAGAAGAAGAGGAGGAGATTGGATTTATACCCCGCCCTTCACTACCCGAAGGAGTCTCAGAGCGGCTGACAAACTCCTTTCCCTTCCCCTCCCCACAACAGACACCCTGTGAGGTAGAAGAAGAGATTGGATTTATACCCCGCCCTTCGCTACCCAAAGGAGTCTCAGAGCGGCTGACAAACTCCTTTCCCCTCCCCTCCCCACAACAGACACCCTGTGAGGTAGAAGAAGAGATTGGATTTATACCCCGCCCTTCGCTACCCAAAGGAGTCTCAGAGCGGCTGACAAAATCCTTTCCCCTCCCCTCCCCACAACAGACACCCTGTGAGGTAGAAGAAGAGATTGGATTCATCCCCCGCCCTTCACTACCCAAAGGAGTCTCAGAGCGGCTGACAAAATCCTTTCCCCTCCCCTCCCCACAACAGACACCCTGTGAGGTAGAAGAAGAGATTGGATTTATACCCCGCCCTTCGCTACCCAAAGGAGTCTCAGAGCGGCTGACAAACTCCTTTCCCCTCCCCTCCCCACAACAGACACCCTGTGAGGTAGAAGAAGAGATTGGATTTATACCCCGCCCTTCGCTACCCAAAGGAGTCTCAGAGCGGCTGACAAAATCCTTTCCCCTCCCCTCCCCACAACAGACACCCTGTGAGGTAGAAGAAGAGATTGGATTTATACCCCGCCCTTCGCTACCCAAAGGAGTCTCAGAGCGGCTGACAAAATCCTTTCCCCTCCCCTCCCCACAACAGACACCCTGTGAGGTAGAAGAAGAGATTGGATTTATACCCCGCCCTTCACTACCCAAAGGAGTCTCAGAGCGGCTGACAAACTCCTTTCCCCTCCCCTCCCCACAACAGACACCCCCTGTGAGGTAGAAGAAGAAGAAGAAGAAGAAGAAGAAGAAGAAGAAGAAGAAGAAGAAGAAGAAGAAGAAGAAGAAGAAGAAGAGGAGGAGGAGATTGGATTTATACCCCGCCCTTCACTACCCGAAGGAGTCTCAGAGCGGCTGACAAACTCCTTTCCCTTCCCCTCCCCACAACAGACACCCTGTGAGGTAGAAGAAGAGATTGGATTTATACCCCGCCCTTCGCTACCCAAAGGAGTCTCAGAGCGGCTGACAAACTCCTTTCCCCTCCCCTCCCCACAACAGACACCCTGTGAGGTAGAAGAAGAGATTGGATTTATACCCCGCCCTTCGCTACCCAAAGGAGTCTCAGAGCGGCTGACAAAATCCTTTCCCCTCCCCTCCCCACAACAGACACCCTGTGAGGTAGAAGAAGAGATTGGATTTATACCCTGCCCTTCGCTACCCAAAGGAGTCTCAGAGCGGCTGACAAACTCCTTTCCCCTCCCCTCCCCACAACAGACACCCTGTGAGGTAGGTGGGGCTGAGAGAGCTCTTGACAGAAACTGCTCTTTTTCAAGAACAGCTCTTATCAGAACTACGGCTTGCCCAAGGTCATCCAGCCAGGTGCAAGTGGAGGAGTGGGGGAATCAAACCCGGTTTTCCCAGAGTAGAGTCCGCGCACTTAACCACTACACCAAACTGGCTCTCACAAAGAAGGAAGACGTTCTCCACCTTTGGCACCATGATTGCAGGAGATGCATTCTCCATCTGCATTCATCATAGCTAGTAAGATTAGATTCTATCCCTGTCTCTCACCTACACTATTACTTTGAAACTGACAAAAGGCTCCGTGAAACTCTGTAACCGTGCTAGCAAACACAATACCAAGGAGCTGCTGCTGTGTGTAAGCCTCGTGCACTCTGCAACAAAATAGAGATTCCTGGCTATACTATACCAGTGAATCTAACAAAATTTAGATGAAACCTTGCTTTATTTTACATCCATTAGTCCGAGTCCTGCCATCCAACATTGCTGGAAATATATCCACTCCATATGTCATCCCTATAGGTACCAGAAGGTGGCAGTGATGCCTTCTGCAACGTAGACTCCCAGTCCCTTCCGTCTCTCCTCACAGGCCATGGTCTCAAAACCCCTCACCAGCTTTCTTGCCCTATGCTGGACCCCAAACTGAACCCAGTACTCCAGGTGGAGTCTAACCAAAACAATGTACAGCTGCACCAATGCCTCACTGTCAGGTTCAAAAGCAAGTAGATCCAGGCATTCTTGTTGCAAAGAAAGGCTTTATTGGAATACAATGCTAAAACCCATAGGTGGATGGTTATTGCCAGGAATGGCGGGATGCGATGCTCAGGCATAGTTATAGTATGATGCAAACTTGCAACTAGCAAATGAACTTCAAGTGCACGCGTGGGAAACTCCCAGCGGGAGAGTTACTTAATGATCGGGAGACTGCTGCCCCCACCCCTCGGCTTCACAGGACTGGAAAATTCTCAGAGACGCAAGAATAGCCCAAAGCCCTCATTCAAGGCCACCGTGATAACACCGAGCTGTAGAGGCAAAGCTCCCACGTTACTGCAAGCATACCTACGCAAGCGCAGAAGCAGGGACAAGATAGGGAACACCAAACAATGAACACAGTATGCAACCTGAAACAATGAGCCATTTCTGACACTCACGTGACTTGAACACGACACTTCCGCTAATGGAGCCTAAAACCACCATCTTAACGATGAGGCACAGGGGCAGGGATTGTGGCGTGAGCAGAGGGCTGTGTCTAGCTTTCCCCCTCACGGTGCTGGCTTTAAAGGCTCCCTGTTGGGAGACAGATGCACCTGGGAATGAAGTCCCAGGGTGGGGGGGATACAGAAATGAGCCCTTCTGGCTAGACCTGGGAAGAGCGTGGTGTCACTTGAGGCTTTGCCAGTTTATACCAATTCAGGCAAGGTGTGTCGAGCAGGGAGGGATACTGTGTCAAACCACTTTGAGTATGTTATAGTGCAGATGGGATACATAAATTTGAATAACCGCATTCAAGTCCAGTACCACCTTAGAGAGCAACAAGATTTTTGGGACTGTGACCTTTTGAGAGCTCTGACAAAGGGAACTGGACTCTCGACAGCCGATAGCCCGAAACTCTTGTTGCTTTCTTCTTCTTTTTTTTTTATAAAGCCCCTGAAGGGGTATTTTTTATTGCATTTTCTATAAACTACAACAAAAAATAGGGAGGGGGAAACAGACTACAGCTAAAGAAAAAAGAAAAGAAAACCACTACAAACCCAAGTATAGGAGATCATTATAACAGCTTAAATCAATTTTAGTCTATAATGCTATCATTACATTGCACATGGTCATCTATGCTATGTTAGTTATCTTTACACTCTTTACTAGTTTTACTGTTTAAGGAAAAACACAAGAGCATCCCCATTTAATAAATGCCTATAAGGTACAAGTCAAGATTCATCAGCCTTCATCTTTTTTTATCCTGTCTATCCCTCAAATGGTAACCATGTTTAGGAGGCACTGCCCCCTTGTCAGAAGCAGAGTCCTCGTCGGAAGAACAGCTAGATGAAGTTGCTGCATTGCTGGGTTTGCTGTCTCTGTCTTCTTTGCCTTCCTCCCTGGACTCTCCCAGTTGCAATCTCAGGAACTCCCGCGATTTAAAAACAGAGTCAATCTTTTCTTTTTTATCTTTAAGTTTGAAAAGGACCCCTTCAGGTACCAACCATCTCTACAGAATGCTGTTTGTTTGTAAGAACATGATTAAGTCCATGTATTCCTTCCTCTTCTTCCTTATTTCAAATGGAAAGTATTCCCTCCGATTTTCAAGGATGCTCCTGATGTTGCTTTCAGGATCTGATGTCTCATGTGTTTCTTCGAGAATCTTAGCACAATCTCCCCAGGCAGCTTGTTCTTTTTAATGTACATGGAGTAGGCCCTATAGACCACATCCATTTCGCTCATCAAATCTTCCGCTTTCAAATCCGCCTTTGGAGCCAACGCCTCACTCAGGATTTGTTTTAGATTCTCGTCTTTGGTTTCAGGAAATCCTTGGAATCAAAGAACAAAATTAGCTTTCTCCATTTGCATTTGCCAAAGCTGAGATTCTGAGGAAGCTTGCTTCTTTTTCAGCAGTTGCACCCTTTTTCTGATCCTTTTTGATGAGGTGTCCATTTCCTTCACCATCAGCCCTGTTTGCTCTGCCAGTTTTTTAGTTTTACTCAGTTGGAGCTGTTGTGCTGCAAAGTTCTGATTTAATGTTGTCAACTGTTGGTTGATATTCATCATCTGGTCCAGTAGAGGGCGCAAGGAATCAGCTAGCAGTTTGGAAAACTCGTGGAATCTTCTGGTCAGGGGCTCATACTTCCGGGGGGGGGAGGTTAGTTTCATTTGTCTGTCTTTGTCCATTTTCCCCCTGCCACGTTTGCAAATTGTTTACTTTTAAGAAGAGCCTGACAAAGTCTCTGCTATTCACCCAACCGCTTTTTGGCGCTCTGGTGTATTTCCCAAACCAGTTTTCCCGGCTTATACTTCGGCTCCCCCTTCAAAAAATGTTGCTTCGTTTATGCGTGTGGGAGGGAGCCCCTCCCCCACTCACTGGTCTCACCACTTTTTCGGGGGAGCTTACTCTTTATAATCCAGTGTTATTGTTTAACTCGACTCACTGTTCGATGTCGATCCGAAGATCTCGCCAAAGGTACATGTAAAACGCCCAATCTCCAATGCTTGTTCCGGTTAGCGGCTCAGGTTCCATTATGGACACACAGCGGCTGGACCATCGGGGCAGAAGGGCCCCTCAATTCCCCAGCATCGCGCTGGTGAAGAGGCCACTCTTCAAAAGCCCCATGGCTAGAGCCTATCCCAAAGGCTCCTGGGGGTGGTGGACAATCGCCCCCCCTCCTAACCAGATCTGCTCTCCTAATATTAGAACTCAGTGGGCTCCACCCTGAGAAGAGGGACTATTTCTGTGCACCCAGCTGTTTGACTCATAGAACTGGCTACTGCAGAGGACACATAAAGCGGGATGGGTGGATCCACGTAGGATAGGCCTGTGAATGGCTGTGAGTTGTGGTAGCTAAAACGGAGCCTCCAATGTCTAAGCACCAGATGAACAGGACAGAGACATGACCTTCTTGCACTGAACATAAGCTTCTCACCTGATAGCTCATAGCAATTCCCATCAACCCAAAGAGCACATGAATCCCCACCAAACATATAACTATTAACTTTACATATATGTCACATATATAACTACAACCTTGTAAACTATAAACTCTGTGGCATGAGGCCCACAGGTGTAGAGTTGCTGGCAATGCCCAGGAGCACTGGGTGAAACGGTGTCCCACAACATCGCTTCTGGCTGGGTATGCAGAAGTGAGGTGTCAAGCTGCTCTGAGACTTCTTTGGGTAGTGAAGGGTGGGGTATAAATCCAATCTCTTCTTCTTCTCTTCTTCTGAACACCTGGATGCATGAGGCAGCCGACGCGGAGAGCAGACTGCAAATGATCCAGATTGACAACACGGCTACCTATCCGAGAGGGGGACCCCCAGTGCTGAAACCTAAGACCCCAAACCTAAAGAGGTAGTTCAGGAGCAGTGTATGAAGCAAGGGCTCTGTCTCCGGTGTGGGGAAGGGGGCCACTATGCCCCCTCCTGCCCCGAGGCCACCGGTCCTGCTTCAGGGGGAAAGTGCCTGAAAAGAAACAGCAAGACACCCTGATGCAGAAGAGCATGGCCAAGCCGAAGTTCCAGCTAGTGCTCCAAGTCAACATCCTGGAAGGATGCTCGGAGCCCAGCAGTGAAGACGAGGATGAACCGGCAGGAAAAGGCCAGGACCTGCTGTGAGCAGTGTGGAGCAGTAGGTCCCAACTCAAGCAACACTGAAGATGGTGAGCAACTACCCCCCCCTTTTGTGACTGTGACTATAATGAATCCCAACTTAGGGACCCACATGAGAGTGAGGTCGGTGATAGACTTTGGGTATGCCAGAGATTTAATAAACCCCTCTCTGGTCACGGGCTTGGGGGCTCAAGTCATTTGACTCCCTGACCCCATCATTTTCACCCAGATGGACGGCTCAGCCATGAAAGAGCTGTGTAAGTTTGAAACAGTCCCGCTACGGATGGGGGTGGGGGAACACTGGGAACATAGACCGTTCAACATCACCCTGGCCTCCTGGTTCCCACTTGTGCTGAGCAGTCCATGGTTGCATGAGCACAACCCATGTATCATTTGGGATGACGGGCGGGTGCGCTTCATTTCCCAAAATGCCAGGACCACTCCTGGGAGGAGAACTGGGGGTCAGCACCCCCTGTGGAGCCCCTGCGAGTTTTCTGGTGCAGGAGGAACTCTCCGCCATTCCCCAGGAGTCATGAGATTTGGCAAAAGTGTTCGAGGAAGAGGAAGTGGATGAATTACCGTCCCACTGCAATTCAGACTGCGCCATTGAGCTGCTCCCCTGGCAGAAGCTACCCAAAGGCAAGATCTACACAATGAGCCTGGGGGAGAAGGTGGAATAAAGGAAGTTCATCGACAAAAACCTGGCCCATGGTTTTATCCACCCCACCTCCTCCCCATTCACAGCCCCGGTCCTCTTCCAGAAGAAGAAGGACGGGGGCCTTAGACTGTGTACAGACTATAGGGGATTGAATGCGGTGTCAGCCATGAATGCTTACCCGCTGCCCTTAATTAAGGACCTCTTAACAGGGGCAGCGATGGGGAAGAGCTTTACTAAGTTGGACTTGCACGCTGCGTACTTCTGGGTGCACATCAAGGAGGGGGGATGAATACAAAATGGTGTTTAACACCCCACTGGGGCAGTTCGAGTACTGAGTGATGCCATTTGGGCTCCAAGGGGCCCTGGGGGTCTTCATGAACTTAATGAAGTATTGCACAAGCACCTATTCAAGGGGGCCCTTATTTACCTAGATGACATATTACTGAACTCCCCCAACAAGAAATCCTACGTGAAATTGGTGCAGGAGGTGCTACAGACATTATATGACCACAAGCTCTTTGCCAAGCTGTCCAAATGCGAGTTCAATCAGGCTGAGGTAGACTTCCTGGGTTACTACATCACCCCCCCCGAGGGCTGGAGTTGGACCCTGCCAAAGTTAAAGATGTGCTGGGGTGGGAGGCCCCTCGAACCAGCCGCCAGCTCCAATCCTTCTTAGGATTTGCAAACTTTTACAGAGCCTTTCCACTGTTTATGTCCAGGATCTTATGTGCCTGACCTTGGCCACATCTTCTCTGGTAACACTGAAGCCGTCATGATTCTGGCAGGCCCCACTAGCTGCCTTCATTGGCTCTCTTCCCACCCGCTGACCTGCTTGGAATCCAGAATATAAGAACATAAGAACATAAGAACGTAAGAACATAAGAACATAAGAGAAGCCAATGTTGAATCAGGCCAATGGCCCATCTAGTCCAACACTCTGTCACACAGCGGCCAAAATATACCAGGTGCCATCAGGAGGTCCAGCAGTGGGGCCAGGGCACCAGAAGCCCTCCCACTGCTGCCCCCTCCAGCACCAAGAATAGAGTGCATCACCTGCCCCAGACTGAGAGTTCTCATTCTATACCCTGTGGCTAATAGCCACTGGTGGACTTCTGCTCCATATGTTTATCTAATTTCCTCTTGAAACTGTCCATGCTTGCAGCTGCCACGACCTCCTGTGGCAGTGAATTCCATATGTTAATCACTCTTTGGGTGAAGAGGTATTTCCTTTTATCTGTTCTAACCCGACTGCTCAGCAATTTCATAGAGTGCCCACGAGTTCTTGTATTGTGAGAAAGGGAGAAAAGTACTTCTTTCTCAACCTGCTCAATCCCATTCATAATCTTATAAACCTCGATCATGTCACCCCTCAGCCGTCGTTTCTCCAAGCTAAAGAGCCCCAAGCATTTTAACCTTTCTTCATAGGGAAGGTGTTCCAACCCTTTTATCATTCTAGTTGCCCTTCTCTGCACTTTTTCCAATGCTATAATATCCTTTTTGAGATGTGGTGACCAGAACTGTACACAGTATTCCAAATGAGGTCGCACCAATGATTTATACAGGGGCATGATGATACTGGCTGATTTGTTATCAATTCCCTTCCTAATAATCCCCACTCCCTCATGGATCACTGCCTTGTCGTGGCGAGGGGGCTTGCGTGGTTCAATGAGGCTGTGGGCTATGCCGTGGAGGGCCACCCAGGACGGACAGGCCACAGCAGAGAACTCAGACCAAGCGTGATCCCCTGGAGAAGGAAATGGCAACCCACTCCAGTATCTTTGCCAAGAAAACCCCATGGACAGTAACAAAAGGCTAAAAGATATGACGCCGGTAGATGAGCCCCTCAGGTCGGAAGGTGTCCAATATGCTACTGAGGAAGAGCAGAGGGCAAGTACGAGTAACCCCAGAAAGAGTGAAGCGGCTGGGCCAAAGCCGAAAGGACGCTCAGTTGTGGATGTGTCTGACGGTGAAAGGAAAGTTCGATGCTGCAAAGAACAATACTGCATAGGAACCTGGAATGTAAGATCTATGAATCAAGGTAAGCTTGACGTGGTCAAAAATGAGATGGCAAGAATGAACATCGACATCTTGGGAATCAGTGAACTAAAGTGGACAGGAATGGGCGAATTTAACTCAGAAGACCATTATATCTACTACTGTGGCCAGGAATCCCGTAGAAAAAATGGTGTGGCCTTTATAGTCAACAAGAGAGTGAGAAAGGCAGTATTGGGATACAATCTCAAAAATGACAGAATGATCTCGGTCCGAATCCAAGGCAAACCATTCAATATCACAGTAATCCAAGTCTATGCCCCAACCACTGCTGCAGAAGAGGCTGAAGTGGACCAGTTCTATGAAGACCTACAACAGCTTGTAGAACTAACACCAAAAAATGATGTCCTCATCATCATAGGGGACTGGAATGCTAAAGTAGGAAATCAAAAGGTAACCGGAATAACAGACAAGTTTGGCCTTGGAGAACAAAATGAAGCAGGGCAAAGGCTAACAGAGTTTTGTCAAGAGAACACGCTGGTCATAGCGAACACCCTTTTCCAACAACCTAAGAGGCGTCTCTACACATGGACATCACCAGATGGGCAACACCGAAATCAGATTGACTATATAATTTGCAGTCAAAGATGGAGAAGCTCTATCCAGTCAGTAAAAACAAGACCTGGAGCTGACTGTGGCTCAGATCATGAGCTACTCATTGCAAAATTCAGACTTAAATTGAAGAAAGTTGGGAAAACCACTAGGCCATTCAGATTTGACCTAGATCGCATCCCCGATGAATATACAGTAGAGGTGAAGAATAGGTTTAAGGGACTAGATTTGATAGACAGAGTGCCTGAAGAACTATGGACAGAGGTCCGTGACATTGTAAAGGAGGCAGCACTCACCGCCATCCCAAAGAAAAAGAAATGCAAAAAAGCAAAGTGGCTGTCTGATGAGGCTTTACACATAGCAGAGGAAAGAAGGAAAGCTAAAGGCAATGGGGAAAAGGAAAGATTTGCCCAACTGAATGCAGATTTCCAGAGAACAGCAAGGAGAGATAAGGAGGCTTTCCTGAATGAACAATGCAAAGTAATAGAGGAAAACAATAGATTGGGAAGGACTAGAGATCTCTTCAAGAAAATTGGAGAAATCAAGGGAACGTTCTATGCAAAGCTGGCCATGATAAAGGACAAAAACGGTAGGGACCTAACAGAAGCAGAAGAGATTAGGAAAAGATGGCAAGAATACACAGAAGAACTATACAAGAAGGACCTCGATGTCCTTGACAACCACGATGGTATAATCACTGACCTCGAGCCAGACATCCTGGAAAGCGAAGTTAAATGGGCCTTAGAAAGCATTACTAACAACAAAGCTAGTGGAGGTGATGGTATCCCAGCTGAGTTATTCAAAGTCTTAAAAGAAGATGCTGTTAAAGTGCTGCACTCAATTTGCCAACAAATTTGGAAAACACAACAGTGGCCACAGGATTGGAAAAGGTCAGTTTACATTCCAATCCCAAAGAAGGGCAACGTCAAGGAATGTTCAAACTATCGCACAATTGCACTCATTTCACACGCTAGCAAGGTCATGCTCAAAATCCTACAAGCTAGGCTCCAACAGTACGTGGATAGAGAATTGCCAGAAGTACAAGCTGGGTTTCGAAGAGGTAGAGGAACTAGAGATCAAATTGCCAACATTCGCTGGATTATGGAGAAAGCAAGAGAGTACCAGAAAAACATCTACTTCTGCTTCATTGACTATGCTAAAGCCTTTGATTGTGTGGATCACAATAAATTATGGCAGGTTCTTAAAGAGATGGGAGTACCGGACCACCTCACATGTCTCCTGAGAAACCTGTATAAGGGTCAAGAAGCAACAGTTAGAACCGGATATGGAACAACTGATTGGTTTAGCATAGGAAAAGGAGTACGACAAGGATGTATATTGTCACCTTGCTTATTTAATTTATATGCAGAGTACATCATGCGAAATGCTGGCCTGGATGAATCACAAGCTGGAGTTAAGATTGCTGGGGAAAAGATCAATAACCTCAGATATGCAGACGATACCACTCTGATGGCAGAAAGTGAAGAGGACCTAAAGAGCCTCTTGCTCAGGGTGAAAGAGGAGAGTGCAAAAGTGGGCTTGAAGCTCAACATCAAAAAAACTAAGATCATGGCATCTGGGCCCATCACTCCTTGGCAAATAGAAGGGGAAGTCGTAGAAGTAGTGACAGACTTCACATTCCTAGGATCCCAGATCACTGCAGATGGTGATTGCAGCCATGAAATTAAAAGACGCCTGCTCCTTGGGAGGAAAGCGATGGCAAACCTAAACAGCATGATAAAAAGCAGAGACATCACCTTGCCAACAAAAGTCCGCATGGTCAAAGCAATGGTATTCCCTGTAGTAATGTATGGCTGTGAGAGTTGGACTATAAGGAAGGCCGAGCGCCGAAGAATAGATTCTTTTGAACTGTGGTGCTGGAGAAGACTCTTGAGAGTCCCTTGGACTGCAAGGAGATCGAATCAGTCAATCCTAAAAGAAATCAACCCTGACTGTTCCCTGGAAGGCCAGATCCTGAAGCTGAAGCTCAAATACTTTGGCCACCAAATGAGAAGGGAGCACTCACTGGAGAAGACCCTGATGCTGGGAAAGATTGAAGGTCAAAGAAGAAGGGGACGGCAAAGGATGAGATGGTTAGACAGTGTCATCGATGCAACGAACATGAAATTGAGCAAACTTCAGCGGACAGCGGAAGACAGGAGGGCCTGGCGTGTTCTGGTCCATGGGGTCGCGAAGAGTCGGACTCGACTGTGCGACTGAACAACAATAATCCCCAGCATAGTGTTGGCCTTCTTTATTGCAGCTACACATTGTGTAGACATTTTCAGCGAGTTATCCACTACGACTCCAAGATCTCTCTTTTGGTCCGTCTCTGCCAGTTCAGACCCCATCAATGTGTATTTATATTTAGGGGTTTTGGCTCCAATGTGCATCACTTTGCACTTGGCCACATTGAACCCCATTTGCCACGTTGACGCCCACTCACCCATCCTCGACAGATCCCTTTGGAGTGCCTCACAATCCTCCCTGGTTTTCACCACCCTGAACAACTTTGTGTCATCTGCAAATTTAGCCACATCACTGCTTTCTCCCAATTCCAAATCGTTAATAAACAAGTTAAAAAGCATCGGACCGAGTACTGATCCCTGTGGTACCCCACTGCTTACCACCCTCCACTGAGAAAGTTTCCCATTTATACTCACTCTCTGTTTCCTATTTATAACCCAGTTTTTGATCCACAAGAGGACTTGTCCTTTTATCCCATGACTATTGAGCTTACTTAGGAGCCTTTGATGAGGAACTGTATCAAAAGCTTTCTGGAAGTCAAGGTAAATAATATCTATTGGGTCCCCGTTGTCCACATGTTTGTTCACTCCTCAAAAAACACTAACAGGTTAGTGAGACAAGATCTTCCCTTACAGAATCCATGCTGAGTCTGCCTCAATAGTTTTTGTTCATCAATGTGCCTACTAATTCTTTCCTTAATAACAGTTTCCACCAACTTACCCGGTATCGATGTCAGACTGACTGGCCTGTAATTTCCCGGATCTCCCCTGGAGCCCTTTTTAAAGATGGGAGTGACATTAGCTACCTTCCAGTCCTCAGGAATGGAGGCAGATTTTAAAGAAAGATTACATATTTTTGTCAGGAGATCCACAAGTTCACATTTGAGTTCTTTTAGAACTCTCAGATGAATGCCATCCGGGCCTGGTGATTTATTAGTTTTTAAATTGTCCATCAGTCGGAAGACTTCCTCTCTTGTCACCGCAATCTGATTCAGGTCTTTCAAACCCCCTCCCGAAATCGGTGCTTCTGGAGTGGGCAAACACTTCTCCTCTTCCACAGTGAAGACAGAGGCAAAAAATGCATTCAGCTTCTCAGCCATTTCCCTATCATCCTTCACTACTCCTTTTACTCCTTGGTCATCCAAGGGCCCCACTGCCTCCCTGGCTGGCTTCCTACTTCTAATGTATTTGAAGAAAGTTTTATTGTTGGTCTTTATGTTTTTTGCGATATGCTCCTCATATTCCCTTTTTGCTTGCCTGATTAAAGACTTGCATTTTATTTGCCATAGTCTGTGTTCCCTTTTATCAACCTCACTAAGACTAGCTTTCCACCGCTTAAAGGAATCCTTCTTACCTTTTACAGCTTCCATTACTTTATTTGTTAACCATGCAGGCTTTTTTCTATACCTATTTGTACCTTTCCTAACCTGCGGTATATATTTTTTCTGAGCTTCTAGGATTGTCTTTTTAAATAGTCTCCAAGCTTCCCCAATGGTTTTGACCTTCTCCACTCTTCCTTTCAATTTCTTCCTCACATGTCCCCTCATACCAGAGAAGTTACCCCTTTTAAAGTTAAAAGTGGTTGCGTCAGTCTTTTTGGGCAACTCCCTATCTGTACAAATGTTAAACTCAATGACATTATGGTCACTGTTCCCAAGTGGTGCAATCACTTTTACATCTCTCACCAGGTCTTGGGTGTTACTTAGGACCAAATCCAGGATCGCCTCTCCCCTGGTAGGATCTGTGACCATCTGTTCCACAGCACAGTCATTGAGAGTGTCTAAAAACTCAATCTCTTTTCTCGACTAGAACTCATATTGACCCAATCAATGTGTGGGTAGTTAAAGTCGCCTATTACAACACAGTTATTTCGTCTAGCCGCTATCTTTAATTCATTCATCATTTTATAATCCTCTTCTATCTTTTGATCTGGTGGGCGATAACAAACTCCCACTGTTAAGCCTCCTTTTGGACCCACTATTTCAACCCATAGCATTTCCACAAGCAAATCCAATTCTCTTACCCTTTCAATCTTACTGGACGGTATACCCTCTCTGACATACAGAGCCACCCCACCTCCAACCCTTCCCCCCCATCCTTCCGATATAATTTATAACCAGGAATCACCGTATCCCACTGATTTTCCTCATCCCACCAAGCTTCTGAAATACCCACAATGCCTATTTCCCCCCCCAACACCAAGCATTCCAACTCCCCGATTTTACCTCGGAGACTTCTAGCATTTGTGTATAAACACTTATAGTTTCCCATGTTCATTAAGCCCACAGCCTTCCTCTTGCTGCCTCGAGACCTTGCCAGGCAGTTCCTATCATTAGCCACAGTCTCAGTGGACAATTGTAATCCATTTCCTTGTACAAAAGTAATAGCTACCCCTTCATCTCTTTGAGATGAGCCATCCCGAACCAGAGACTTTTCATCTCCTGTCGGCTTTCCCCCATTATTCAGTTTAAAAACTGCTCTGCCACCTTTTTGATTTTGAGCGCCAGCAGCCTGGTTCCTTCTCGGGACAAGTGGAGACCGTCCCTTTTGTACAGCTCCCTCTTGTCCCAAAAAGCATCCCAGTGCCTAACAAACTTGAACCCTTCCCCCTACACCACCGTCTCATCCACGCATTGAGACTCCTGATCTGTGCCTGTCTCTCCGGCCCTGCGCGTGGAACCGGTAGCACTTCCGAGAAGGCTACCTTGGAGGTCCTGGCCTTGAGTTTCCTGCCCAGCAGCCTAAATTTCTCCTCCAGGACCTCACGACTGCATTTCCCCACATCGTTGGTGCCGACGTGCTCCTCCCCAGCACTATCTACCAGCCTATCTAAAACACGCGTAATGTCCGCTACCTTCGCACCAGGCAGGCAAGTCACCATACGGTCAGTATGCGGGTTTGCCACCCAGCTGTCTACCTGCCTAAGGATCGAATCACCAACTACCAAGAGCCCCCCTCCCACCTTCCCAGGGACGGTTCCTTGGTACGAAAGGATACCCGTTCACCAGCTGAAGAAGAGGTCCCTTCTGAGGGCACATTCCCCTTATCCTCAGCATGGTGCCCCTTTTCCCTTTGACCCTCATGCTCCCTGGCAGCAGCTGGGCTGCCAGATCCAGAGTGGGACATATCTAACAAGTCCCCGAGAGTCTTCCCCGTGCACCTAACTGACTGTCCCTGCTTCTCCAGGTCAGCCACCTTGGCCTCAAGGGAGCAAACTCGCTCCCTGAGAACCAGGAGCTCCTTGCACCGAGCACACACCCAAGACTTCTGACCAGTGGGCAGATAGTCATACATATGACACTCCATGCAAAACACTGGATAGCCCCCAACCCCCTGCTGGCATTCTGGCTTCATAATTGTTTTTAAACTAATACTTTTCTATAACCCCCCTTTTAAAACCCTTTGTATTTATATGGCTCTTTTTGTAGAAGTCTACTTACCTTACCAAGGAACCAAGGTCCCTGGCTTTCTGGCTCTTCCTGGGCTTCTTACAAGAGCCCCTAGGCCAAGAGCCACAGGCAAAGAGCCTCGCCCTTTTGCTCTCGCCCTTCGGCTCGTGCCAGAGGCTCGTGCCTCTTGCAAACTTCCTGCCTTAAATAGAATTGTCTCCCAGGAGAGGGTGTGGCCAGCAGCTACTCAAAATCACCCAAGGCACTTAATGACAGTCAAACAATGACCCTTTCACACCCCAACTCCAACAGTCAGGAGTCTGCTATTCAATTTCACCCAGGCACTTAATTACAGGCAAAGAATGACCCTTTCACACCCTAACTCCAGCAGTCAGGAGTCTGTTACAACTCACCCACACACTCCCAAATACAGTCCCTGACACAGTACCTTCTCAGCTAAAGCACCTCAGCTGAAAGTAAATAAATAAAAATACCACTCACCCCTCTGGCAGCTCAAACACCTTGCTCCTTCTCAGAGCTCAGCTGGGTCATATCTTCCCCATCCCACACTTTTCCCATCAGTTTCAGCACAGAACCCGAAGTACAGATGTCCTACCAATACTGATCGATACACTTCCTTTATAAAGAAGCGAGTTGTTGGTTCTGGTTGCTGTGGGAGTCTGGCACCTGAACCCCGAAGCGGGGACTCAAGTTAGAGTCAGGGCCCTTATAGACTCAGAGTGTTCCTGAGGCCTGCTGAACCCCACACTGGTCATAGATTTGGGGGCAGGCAGGGGTGTTGAAACTGAAAGACCCAGCAGTGTTCACCCAGATGGACGGCAATGCAACCATGCCAATATCATACCGTTAAGTTACCCTTGGGGTTTCAGGACACTGGAAGCAAAGATCCTTCATACTACACCCCATGGCACAGTTCCCCATAGTATCAAGCAGCCCATTGTTGGCAGCCCATGACCCCTACGTGCAGTGGAGTTTAGGAACCCTGACTTTCCTAGATCCCCAATGCAAGGAGCATCAGTGGAACCCAGAATGGGGGGAGGAACCATGCCTGGTGCCCAAGCAAGTTTGCCTGGTGAGGGAGGAACTGAATGCCATGCTGCCAGAGTATAGAGACTTGGGCTGTGTGTTTGAAGAATGAGAGGCTGATGAATTCCCCCCTACATCGCAAAACCAATCATGCCATAGAAATATTGTCGGGGCACCAAATGTCTAAGGAAAAACTTTAAGCCATGAGCCCAGTTGAAAGGGAGGCGTTATGGCAGTTCATAGACAAGAACTCAGAGCGGGGTTTTCATCTGCCCAGCCACTTCTCTTTCGTGGCCCCTGTGCTGTTTAGGAAAAAGAAAGATGGGGGACTTAGACTGTGCAGTCTCCATGTCCAATGCGTACCCCTTAACCTTCACAAAGTTGGACTTGAGAGACGCTTACTTCAGGGTGCGCATCAGGGAGGGAGACAAGCACAAGACTGCATTTAATACTCCCCTGGGGCAGTTGGAATACCTGGTTATGCCTTTCGAGTTAGCAGGAGCCCTGGGAGTATTCATGAACTTAATCAATGAAGTGTTGTACAAGCACCTATTCAAAGGGTTTGTAGTTTATTTAGATGACGTGTTAGTGTATACACAAGACATCGAAATGCATGTGAAGTTGGTGAGAGAAGAACTGACTGCACTATATGACAATCACCTCTATGCCAAACTGTCAAAGTGTGTATTTCATAAATCAGAAATAGACTTCCTGGGTTACCGCGTTTCTCAGCAGGGGTTAGGTATGGACCCCCAGAAGGTGCAAGACATGGTGGGGTGGGAGCCCCCACATACTCAGAGGCAGTCACAATCGTTCCTTAGGTTCATGAATTTCTACAGAGCCTTCATCCCCAATTTAGCACAAGTGACACTACCTCTAACTGACATTGAAAACTAAGGGGATGGGGCCAGAAAGCAAGAAGGGGGGGAGGAGTAAATTACAGGGAAACCTACAGCAAGCATATCTCTAATAAACATTTCACTGCCAATAGTGTGTGTGGAGAGTGGCTTAGCTGGGGACCTGACCAGTGTTCCCTCTAAGCTGAGTTAGTGTGAGCCAGCTCACAGCTTTTTAGTCTCCAGCTCACACATTTTTGTCTTGGCTCAGGCAGGAGGGCTCCAGAGCAAACAAATTGATGCAGTAGCCAAATCGCCTGCTCACAACTCTAATGCCAATAGCTCACAAAGTAGAATTTCTGCTCACAAGACTCCACAGCTTAAAGGGAACATTGGACCTGACATGATGTTACTGTGCTCATGTCAGCTAACTGCCATGCCTACTGTATGATCTCATGTCTGCTAGCACGCGCTTTGCTCTGCTTTGCTTTGCTAGCAGGAACTGTGGGAGAATTCCTCTGCCAGACCCATTATCTGAAGACCTTGGGCGGTAAGGGTTTGCATTCCCAGCTGCTGGGAATATTTTGGCCCTCATCAGTGAGGAACGGTTCTCCCGCCCATGACGTAGAACCCTGCTGGGAGAGTTCCTGCGTGTGCGCTGTATTTTCATTTGCATGGCTAACTACGCTGCAGAGTATATACACGGATAACAATGCTTACTCAGGTATTCCTGACAATGTATCTGCGACAATGGGCAACAGACCTGTATTCCAATAAAGCCTAACTCTACAATAACTGAGTGTGCTTGGACTTGCTAGCTGTTGAACCTGACAGCTCAACGCTGCCCCTTCCCTGACACTGAGAGTGAGGAAAACAGGGAGGGGGCAGAGGTTTATGAACTACGTCTATAAAACCCGACCTCCACGCTATAAAACAAGACTGTATACTAGTCAAATGCCTTTCTCTGTCTGATGCCTCCTGTCTATTCAGATCATCAGGAGAAAGCCAGAAACGGCTTTTCCCAATACGAGGGTGAGATTTGGGGCAGGACCACGCTGGGGTTTCCCCTCGTCCCCTCACAGGGTGCAAACGGGGTTGCTCATCGTCATGAGAACTGTTGTTCCGTTTCCCAGCGCGGCTGTGAATGCGTCATGTCTGCACAGTACGGCTAAGACATTTTGCAAAGTCTTTTGCCATCGCATATATATGCAGAAACCCACTCAGATCTTGAAACCAGAGCTACAGGCCTCTGGCAGTCAACTTTCCCCCCAAGGGAAGTTCAAGGGAAGTGTTTTCTCCGGTGCATCTCCTCATGAATTGCCCATTCTGCCCACCCCCCCATTGGCAATAATGATGGACGTCTTAACCTGAATGTTTCCTTGGATTTGTGATCTGTTGATTGCCTGGCGGGCTGCAAGGCCAAAGGGGTATGACTCACCCCCCAGTGATGACAGAAGGGGGCCCGGCTGGCTTTGAAAGGCGGCCACAGTGGGCTCTTGGGCTCCAGAGACATCCAGGCAGCCAACGGTTTGAAAGAAAATCTCTCCAGCCACTGGAATCCAAATAACATCTCCCAGTTTAGGAGCGGGCTCTTCAAACAGCAGCTTTTATGCTCCCTGGAAGTCCCGTGCGACATGGCCAGCTGCAGTGGCATGCACAGCCGGGAACGATACATTTTGGACCCCTGGCCATTGCCACAACCCTACGGCAGAGGGCATGCCGGGAAACATCCCTCACAGGGCACCCCTACCTTTGCAAGCATAACACAGGGTATAGATGGGAACTCTCAGTCTGGGGCAGGTGCTGCACTCTATTCTTGGTGCTGGAGGGGGCAGCAGTGGGAGGGCTTCTGGTGTCCTGGCCCCACTGCTGGACCTCCTGATGGCCCCTGGTATATTTTGGCCACTGTGTGACAGAGTGTTGGACTAGATGGGCCATTGGCCTGATTCAGCACTGGCTTCTCTTATGTTCTTATGTTCTTAACAGTTTTATAAACTATAGCGGACCGCCCCCCCCACCCCATTACCCTAGGAACTGTAATTTGGTAGGTTCCTGAGGAACGCTCTATGAAAAGCTCCCACCCTTTCACAGAACTACGTTTGCCAGAGCTGCCTCAGGACGGAGACGCTGACACACACGCTCCCTCTCTTTTTGTCAACAAAGGTTGCCAACTCCATGGAGATCTCGGGCTGGAGCCTGGGGAGGGCAGGGCTTGGGGAGGGGCCTCAGCCAGTTATCATGCTGTAGAGTCCACTCTCCAAAGCGGATATCTTCTCCAGGGGAACTGATCTCTGCAGGCTGGAGATTCAGTTAGTCAGCCAGTCAGTTAGTTGAAGCATTTATACTCACACCTTTCCTAGTGGTTCAAGGTGGTCTACGATGATAGTTAAAATGGCTTAAGGGTAGACCTGGGATTAATTCCGTGAAACCTCCAGGCCCCACAGGGAGGCTGGCAGCCCCAACCTGGAATGTTCTGCAAGTCTCAGTTCATGCTGTGCAAGTTGCAACCATGACCCAAGCCAAGCAGCCAAGCAGCAGCCAATCTCCCGGAATCCACTCCAAGCTCCACTGAAAAATATGGGATTGGTTCTGCGTGGCCAGAATCTCATACCTGAATTGTAGTTTACCTGCGGGGGGAGGGGAGAGCAGTAGTTCTAAGTCTGCATTTTCAAATCAAGGAAAGTTACTGGGTTAAAGCTGCCTTATATAAACAAAAACAAAACATTGTATTTCCTGAGGAGGAGGAGGAGGAGGAGGAGAAGAAGAAAAAGAAGAAGAAGAAGAAATGTATTTATTTATTTGACTTATGTCCCACCATCTCTGTGGGATTGGATTTATACCCCGCCCTTCACTTGGAGTCTCAGAGCAGTTTACAGACTCCTTTCCCTTCCCCTCCCAATAACAGACACCCTGTGAGGTAGGTGGGGCTGAGAGAGCTCTCTCGAGAACTGCTCTTTCAAGGACAGCTCTTGTCAGAACTATGGCTTGTCCAAGGTCATCCAGCAGCTGCAAGTGGAGGAGGAGTGGGGAATCCAACCTGGTTCTCCCAGATTAGAGTCCGCGCACTTAACCACAACACCAAACCACTGCACCAAACTGGCTACAGATATCACCCATTCTCCAAGGAGCTTGGGGAAATATAAATGGTTTCCCCTCCTTTATCAGCACAACATCCCTGTGAGGCTGGTTGGGCTGAAAGAAAATGGCCGGCTGCAAATCTCCCAGTGTGATTCATGGTGAATGGATCGTTAAACCCCTCTGAGGATCTTTAAACCCCATCATGTGACATCCAACAGTCAATCTCTGTCCATTGCCTTTCAGCATGTCTTGGGATTCACTAAACAGAGATGAACTGCGACGTCCCACCATACGAAAGGCCTCCAGTCTTACTTCAAACAGCTCAAAGAGCTATGAGACACCAGCACTCGGGGAGCTCCAGCGCATGTTATGGACGCCTGTACCATGCCGTGGCAACGTCAATGAGGTTTGGCCTAACCTCTACATCGGAGACTTGTAAGTAAACGTGGCTTTGTAGCTTCCAGTTAACTTTTTTTTACAGATTTATAACTCTCCTGGCAAGAAAGGTGGGCAAGGGACAGCAGACAGAAGGTTATTTCCACTGGACTATCAGGGTCATTGGTTTCACAAGCATCCAGTGGTCCTCAGTTTACAACTTGGAACAATAACACGGCAACATCCTGGCATTCTTTATAGCCAGGCATTACTAACTGTTAGGTTAATTCAATAAAGCTTTCGTTGATTAATTAGCAGGGACAAGTTTTTATCAATGGGGCTACAAGATGAGGGTCTGTGAGTTTTGAGGAGTTCCAGTGAATTCCATCATAGGGAACCCAACAAGAAAAGACATACTTTCTTTTTGGGGGGGGGCATGTTGAATAGTAACTTTCATGATAAAATTCCCATCAATCCCTCAAAAAGTTAGCTACTTTCAGAAATACACAAACGTTCTTTAATCAGTTCATTAATCCATTAAAGGATAGATGATTAATCAACCACAAACCCTGCATTCAATCAACTGCCCCAAAGCAGATTCAGGGCTCTTATACGTTAAGTTTGATTCCATTGTTGTTTGCAAGCCTTGTACTCAGCGGCATCTAGAAGTGATTCTCAACTCACATCTAGCCCAAAGCTTTACTTTTAAACCCAAATATTCAAACCAGATGGCAAACCCAAATATTCAAACCCTAACCCTAATCCGAGCTTTTCCAGCTCTGGCACCAGCCTGGGGGAGCACTCTCCCAAGTGAGATCTGAGCCTTGCAGGACTTGATACAGTCCCTACAGGCCAGCAAAACTGAGATGTCTCACCAGGCCTATGGTTAGGGTGGCAGAGTCCCATCTGTGCTGCCCCGCCCCCTTTACCTGCCCCGCCTCCTTCTGTTTCCCTCTCACCTACCCACTTGCCTCTACGGGCACTCAGATATAGAGTTCTGGGAGTAGTTGTTCTTTGAACTATGGACTGCCACCTAATTGTTCAGGATTAATTGATTTATATAGGCTGATTGATTGTAATGCATGGCTAATTGTTTTTGATTGTATTTTTACTGTTAATATGCATTGCTGTACTGCACCCTGAGCCTTGTGGTTTAGGGAGGGGGCTAGAAATAAAATAAATAAATTAATTCTCAAGATAATCTCAGCAGCCTGGCTTCACCATGAACTACAAAGGCACCTGGGGGCAGTAACTGAGTGGATCAGGACCATTTACTGTATACGATGGGAGAAGGTCCCACCATTTTAAGTGTTGGTGGAACCAGACCACAACAGAAGAAGGGGGAGGTGGTACGGTTGCCATCTCTGGGTTGGGAAATTGTTGGAGAATTTTGGGTGGTGCCTGGGGAGGGAGGGGGACTCCAGTGAGGCACAATGCCATAGGCACCTCCCTCCAAAGCAGCTATTTTCTTCAGGCTAACTGATCTCTGTCTCATATGGAAACCAGTTTTAATTCTAGGAGGTCTCAAATCCTTGTGTAGTTTAGGTTCCCCTAAATGGAGGCATCTCTAAAAGCGACTTAAGATGGCTGTGGCCAGGGACTGGCTCTCTGGAGTCACCTGACTTCCATGACTGGGTGGAGTCCAGCCCACTGTGCTTGTAGCTTGGGTTTATTTTATTATTTATTTATTTATTATTTGTATTTATAGCCCGCCCATCCTGCAAGTGGGCTCAAGGCGGGTAACATCATAAAAACAGTACAATAAATACAATCAAAATTAAACAAGTTAGTAATTTAAACAATAATAAACATTAAAACCCAATCATACTTCTGACAGTCACCGGTTGCATAGTTCTTTAGCATATTATTTGGGTTAACAGATGGATAGGTGGATAGGTGACAACCACCTCAGGCAGGCCATATAGAGATGTCCGCTGCCTCAGCCAAAGGACTGGCGGAAGGGCTCCATCTTACAGGCCCTGCAGAATTGAAGAAGATCCCACAGGGCCCTAATCTCGACTGGGCGCATGTTCCACCAGGCAGGGGCCAGGGCAGAAAAGGCCCTGGCCCTGGCCCTGGTCAAGGCAAGACAGACATCCTTTGGGCCGGGGACAACTAGGAGGTGTTGGTCCATACAGTGTAACATTCTTTGGGGTGTATATGGGGAGAGGCAGTCCCTCAGATATGTGGGTCTCGGGCCGTATAAGGCTTTGAAGGTAATTACCAGCACCTTGAAGCGAATCCGGAAGTCAACTGGCAACCAATGCAGTTGGTGGAGCACCTACTGGATGTGAGCCCACACAGGCGTCAATGTCACCAGGTGCGCCGCTTCATTTTGCACCAGCTGTAACTTCCAGGTCAGCCTCAAGGGTAAGCCTACAGAGACCGAGTTGCAGTAATCAAGCCTGGAAGTGACCATTGCATGGATCACTGTAGCTAAGTCCTGGGGGGAGAGATGTGGTCTCAGCAGCCTTATCTGCCTAAGATGGAAAAATGCAGATCTGGCAACTGCAGTAACCTGGACCTCCATAGAGAGAGAGAGTCTATGGAGTATCATTCCCAAACTCCTCACTTTCTGTGCCGGCACCAAAAACACCCCTTCCAGTGTGAGGAGTCTGCTACCCACATCTGCACACACACACCCCGGTCCAGGTACAGGACCTCCATCTTCGATGGATTAAGCTTCAGCCAGCTGTGCCGCAACCATCCAGCCACAGCCTCCAAAGCCTCAGCCAGAGTGTCAGGGGCACAAGACAGATGGCCGTCCATTAACAGATAGAGCTGGGTGTCATCCGCATATTGATGGCAACCCAGCCCATTACTCCTGGCTAACTGGGCGAGGGGGCACATGTAGATGTTAAATAGCATTGGCGAGAGGATCACCCCTTGCGGCACTCCACATTCAAGTGGGTATCGCGAGGAGACCCTCGCACCAAGTGCCATCCTCTGTCCCCGACCATGGAGAAAGAAGGAGAACCATTGTAAGGCCGTCCCCCGAACTGCTACGTTGACGAGGTGTTGGGTCAACAGATCATAGTCAACCATGTCGAACACTGCCATTAGATCTAATAAAAACAGCAGCGCCAACCTGCCCCGGTCCAGCTGCCTGTAAGGGTAACCAGAGCTGTCCATGTCCCATGGCCAGGGCGAAAGCTGAACTGGAACGGATCAAGGATGAAAGCATCGTCCAGGAAACTTGGAGTTATTCGGCCACTGCTCTCTCAACTACTTTACCCAGAAACGGCAGATTTGATACTAGGCGGTAGTTGGCCAGAACCGCAGGGTCCAATGATGGTTGAACTGCCTGCTCTTCTCTCCTCCAGACCACTATGGTGGCTCATTGGTACTTGACCTGCAGGGCTCTTGGTTTTAAGCACGATACTTCTATTGAAAAATAGAATCATAGCAGTCAGTGGGCCTCCTAGGATAACTCCTGCCATGCTAGCTTTGACATGCAGGGCCTGGCTATCAGTGGCAGACAGTGTGGTGGGTCATAGGGGGCTGCCATCAAGGGCAATGTGACGTCACTTATGGGGAAAACCAGAAGTCATGCTGGTCTTCTCTAGGAATCAACAGAACTTTTATGGTTTTACTGTAGAGCAATTGCTAGAGAAGACTGGCATCACTTCCAAATTTCCCCACAAAGTGGCATAAGAACATAAGAACATAAGAAGCAGATTTTAAAGAAAGATTACATATTTTTGTCAGGAGATCCACAAGTTCACCTTTGAGTTCTTTCAGAACTCTCGGATGAATGCCATCCGGGCCTGGTGATTTATTAGTTTTTAAATTGTCCATCAGTCGGAGGACTTCCTCTCTTGTCACCGCAATCTGATTCAGGTCTTTCAAACCCCCTCCCGAAATCGGTGCTTCTGGAGTGGGCAAACACTTCTCCTCTTCCACAGTGAAGACAGAGGCAAAAAATGCATTCAGCTTCTCAGCCATTTCCCTATCATCCTTCACTACTCCTTTTACCCCTTGGTCATCCAAGGGCCCCACTGCCTCCCTGGCTGGCTTCCTACTTCTAATGTATTTGAAGAAAGTTTTATTGTTGGTCTTTATGTTTTTTGCGATATGCTCCTCATATTCCCTTTTTGCTTGCCTGATTACAGACTTGCATTTTATTTGCCATAGTCTGTGTTCCCTTTTATCAACCTCACTAAGACTAGCTTTCCACCGCTTAAAGGAATCCTTCTTACCTTTTACAGCTTCCATTACTTTATTTGTTAACCATGCAGGCTTTTTTCTATACCTATTTGTACCTTTCCTAACCTGCGGTATATATTTTTTCTGAGCTTCTAGGATTGTCTTTTTAAATAGTCTCCAAGCTTCCCCAATGGTTTTGACCTTCTCCACTCTTCCTTTCAATTTCTTCCTCACATGTCCCCTCATACCAGAGAAGTTACCCCTTTTAAAGTTAAAAGTGGTTGCGTCAGTCTTTTTGGGCAACTCCCTATCTGTACAAATGTTAAACTCAATGACATTATGGTCACTGTTCCCAAGTGGTGCAATCACTTTTACATCTCTCACCAGGTCTTGGGTGTTACTTAGGACCAAATCCAGGATCGCCTCTCCCCTGGTAGGATCTGTGACCATCTGTTCCACAGCACAGTCATTGAGAGTGTCTAAAAACTCAATCTCTTTTCTCGACTAGAACTCATATTGACCCAATCAATGTGTGGGTAGTTAAAGTCGCCTATTACAACACAGTTATTTCGTCTAGCCGCTATCTTTAATTCATTCATCATTTTATAATCCTCTTCTATCTTTTGATCTGGTGGGCGATAACAAACTCCCACTGTTAAGCTTCCTTTTGGACCCACTATTTCAACCCAGAGCATTTCCAGAAGCGAATCCAATTCTCTTACCCTCTCAAACTTACTGGACGGTATACCCTCTCTGACATACAGAGCCACCCCACCTCCAACCCTTCCCCCCTATCCTTCCGATATAATTTATAACCAGGAATCACCGTATCCCACTGATTTTCCTCATCCCACCAAGTTTCTGAAATACCCACAATGTCTATTTCCCCCCCAACACCAAGCATTCCAACTCCCCAATTTTACCTCGGAGACTTCTAGCATTTGTGTATAAACACTTATAGTTTCCCATGTTTGTTAAGCCCACAGCCTTCCTCTTGCTGCCTCGAGACCTTGCCAGGCAGTTCCTATCATTAGCCACAGTCTCAGTGGACAATTGTAATCCATTTCCTTGTACAAAAGTAATAGCTACCCCTTCATCTCTTTGAGATGAGCCATCCCGAACCAGAGACTTTTCATCTCCTGTTGGCTTTCAGTTTAAAAACTGCTCTGCCACCTTTTTGATTTTGAGCGCCAGCAGCCTGGTTCCTTCTCGGGACAAGTGGAGACCGTCTCTTTTGCATAGCTCCCTCTTGTCCCAAAAAGCATCCCAGTGCCTAACAAACTTGAACCCTTCCCCCCTACACCACCGTCTCATCCACGCATTGAGACTCCTGATCTGTGCCTGTCTCTCCGGCCCTGCGCGTGGAACAGGTAGCACTTCTGAGAAGGCTACCTTGGAGGTCCTGGCCTTGAGTTTCCTGCCCAGCAGCCTAAATTTCTCCTCCAGGACCTCACGACTGGGCATCACCCCTTCACGTCAACAGTTTATTTATTAATTGGTTCATTTTTCTCCTGCTGGCACTCTGATCAGAAAAGGGCAGGAAACAGGACTGGGGGAGCCGTTGCCCCCACCAGAGGGTTGGCAGACCCCTCTCCGACAGTAGAAAATTCCTATTAACATAGAAGAAAATAGGATGAGAAAAATAACCATAGCCTATAACTTGGCACATGTTAATGAGAACTTTCTCTGACATATTCCTCCCGATTCACTGAGGTCCTGTGCTGAAACCTTCTTTCAAGTTCCACTGCTTTGAGAGGCAATATCAATAGGTCTTTGTAGGGATTTTCCGGTTTCGGAGACTCTTGGATCAGGTGCACCCCATCGAGCTCTGACATGGGTGCCCTGGATTGCGGTGGGCGGGAGGGGACTCAGACAATTTCGAGTCCCCCCGGAGCCCTTGTAGGGGGCTCCTAGCTTAGAGGAATACCTCTTCCAAGGCGACAGCCAAGGAATTGAGGCACTCCTTTAGTCTGGAAGGTCCTGCCACCGCGAGACCAATATGGCAATTTCGAAGCACACATTGGACGAAGCGGGCAAGTGATTAAGGGACACCCCGATCTTCCTGCAGCCTGAAAAGCAGACTGATTGGACTGTGAGCAAAGCGAGTTCCTCTAAGCTGTGCGAGCTGAAAAAGCAGAGAAATGGATTTACCCCCAACCAGACATAGAAGGAGGGGAGGAAAAGGAGGGGATCCCCCCCCCACATGAAAAACAGCGGTTCTCATGTGGTGGTTTGAAAGCAAACTGATGAGAGCGGCAAGAAATCTTTAAATAAAGCAAATAGGGTGCAAAATAGCCCAAAGCACTTTGAAACTGATGAACTTTCAGCTTGTTCAAATGAGTCTTATCTTGTGTAAACATGTTGGGAAGAGCAGAGAAAATGGTGCGGAGAAAAAGACCTTCTCCTGGGCTTACCCATCATTATCAATATCTGTTTTTACCCCTTTTGTTTTTATTTTTGGCAGTCTCATTTAATGTTAATAAAATGCAGATTTGCATATTTTCCAATAAAAATGTGTGTGCGATATTTGTTCACTAGGAAGAAGGCCCGTCGCAGCCATAAATGCAACGGGCACTAGCTTGGCCCGGTGGCTGTGGGCCCCGTCTCCCGCCCCCGACTGCTTGAGTCCCCCACCAGCCAAGATGGGCGGGGGGCGAGCAAGTGGGCTCTGACAGGGAAGGGGAGGTGGTTTAAACCACCTCTCCTTCCACTGGCTTGCTTGACTTCCCCGCGGCTGCGGAGAGGCCAAGCAAGCTGGCTCTGACAGGGAAGGAAAGGCGGTTTAAACCGCCTCTCCTTCCACTGGCTTGCTCGGCTTCCCTGTGGCCATGGGGAGGCCAAGAAAGTTGGCTCTGAGAGGGAAGGGTAGGCGGTTTAAACCGCCTCCCCTTTCCTTGGCTCGCTCGGTTTCCTGCAGCTGTGGGGTGGGCAGGAAGAGGAGCAGACCCAGCACCCAGCCAATAGCATGAGAGTAGTCTTGCATGGCAGCTCACGGGCCAATGGCTGAGGGAGTGCATGGAATCTTGCCACTCCAAATTGCTTTTGTAATATAGGAGAGATTTCCTGCAGCTCTCAAACATCTGTGGCTCTTATATTAAGCAAGTTTGGCCACACCTGATCTACGGTATATCTTTTTAACAGGTACATCGCCCGGGACTTAGAACAGCTTCGGCGAATGGGCATCACCCACATCGTGAATGCCGCAGCTGGAAGGTTCCACATTGACACAGGGGCCAAATTCTACAAAGACCTGCCAGTGGACTACTATGGAGTCGAGGCCGACGATGATCCAAACTTTGATCTCAGCGTTTATTTCCATCCAGCTGCGAGATACATACGAGCAGCACTGGCCTCTCCTCAGGGTAATTATCACAGGAATGGTGACTCGGGTTAGCACCTCTGCTTGGAAAACTCCTAGGGGGGGGTGGAGTTTAGGGAGGGGAGAGTGCTTAGCTGGGAGGTGATGCTGTAGCGTCTGCACTCTGAAGCTGCCATTTCCTCCAGGGGGACTGATCTCCACCATCTGCAGATTAGCTGTCATCCCAGAAGATCTCCAGGCCCCACTTGCAGTTTGGCAGCCCTCAAGACAGCATCCGTATCCTTGGGAAACCCGGAAGGCATTTTATACACAGGCTCCTGGCTAGGGATGTGCAGATCAGAAATTATAGTTTTAATTCCTTACAGGAAAGTCGGGAAGGGCATGATTATTGTTTTCACAAAATATCAGGAGTGTTATCATATTGAGGAGTTGTTTTAATAAATACCAGGAAAATACTCCTCAGTGAGGGTCCCCATTGGGGAGAAAAGCAAGGTATAAACGAAGTAAGAAATAAAAGCTATTTGCCTTGTTCGAGCAAGAACATAAGAGAAGCCATTTTGGATTAGGCCAGTGGCCCATCCAGTCCAACAGTTTGTGTCACACAGTGGCCAAAACCCAGGTGCCATCAGGAGGTCCACCAGCAGGGCCCGAACTCCAGAAGTCCTTGCACTGTTGCCCCCTAGGCATCAAGAATACAAAGCATCAAGAATACAAAGCATCACTGTCCCAGACAAAGTCTTCCATCTATACGTAAAAGTAAAGGTTCCCTTGCTCAAAAGCCAGTCGAATCCAACTCTAGGGTTGCGGTGCTCATCTCCGTTTCCAAGCGGAAGAGCCAGTGCTGTCCAAAGACATTTCTGTGGTCAAGTGACTAAACGTCGAGGTGCACAGAACGCTGTTACCTTCCCACCAAAGTGGTACCTATTTATCTACTTGCAATGTCTTGCTTTCGAACTGCTACCTTCTGGCTAATGAACCTCTGCTCCATATGTTCATCCATAAACATATTCCTTAGCACTTTATGCTGGGATGTTGTATGTAGAATGCCTGGTTATCTAAAGATGGGTACAGGGTTTGGTGGCAGAGGAAATGGGACAATCCAGTTCAGTCTAGGGTAGGGATGCCAACCTCCAGGTGGGACCTTGAGAGCCCCCGGAATTACAGCTCATCTCCAGACTACAAAGGTCAGTTCCCCTGGAAAAAATGGATGCTTTGGAGGGTGGACTCCACTGTGGTCCCTGTCCTCACCAGGCTTCACCCCCAAATCTCCAGGAGTTTCCCAACCTGGAGCTGGCAACCCCGCCCCCCCCACCTCACCAGTGGCCAGAGGGGACCCGACAACCCTGGTCTAGGGACTTAGTTCTTGCTGGGCCCACAACCCAGACAGACCCAAGCAAGGTGGGGCCTCCTCTTTTGGAAACAAATGTTCGGACCACGTAGAGTAGGACTGACAATAAACCAGACTGCATAGATCATAAAATTGGCACCATCACTCAGATGCCCAACTAAAATATTGATGCCGCAGCTTAAGTTTCCAGCTGAGATGTCGGCATGTTCAGCGTCAGAACTGCAAATGGCAACATGACAATATGTCAGTTTTTCAAGTTCCTAAAATTCGGTATCTCAATGATATCAGTGCTCAAAGCTTCAAAAGGACAAAGCTTCGCAAATCCATTCTGGATTTGAA